>CM023541.1:61811745-63170078 GCA_013350335.1 Chimonanthus salicifolius | reverse complement strand
TGAAAATTTCCCCAATGTCTATTTTAACTAAAATCCCCCTAAAGTGTTTGGATTGGGTGAATCTATAAAATTGAAGCCATAGAGGTTTCTCCTATTTCTAATCATAAGGGATAAGACTTGTCCTTTTGGTACATGCCACATTATTTAATACGTGAAAAATTACTCCAACGTCCACTTTAATTAAAACATGAAAGTACCGTCGAGGGCAATTGGCTTTCTTTGGACGGTTAGGCTGGAGAAAATCTTTACTCAAGATAACTTGCAAAGAAGAGGGAGAACTTTGGTTAGTGTTTACCCTCTTTGTCTTCATGCTTCCGAAGAGTCGAATCATCTGCTCCTTCACTACTCTTTCTCTTCCTCCATTTGGAGCTTTGTCGTTGACCAGTTTGGTGTGGCTTGGGTTATGCCTTCTTCGGTTGCTGAGTTATCTTTTGCTTGGGATATTGCTTCCGTCTCTCCTAAGTGTTCCTCGTTTTAGCCGCTTTCTTTGTTTGCTACTCTCTGGAGCCTGTTGTGGGAACGTAAGTGTTCAGAGGCACGACTGAATCCAGTGATGTGGTCGCTAGACGTAGTCTCATCATGTGTGCTTTGTGGGCTGTTTCTCTTTAAGAGTTTCGAAATATCACCATGTCTGACATCTTGCGTGCATGAAAAGAATGTGCTGATTTATCCTTATTTTTTTCTCTTCTGTTGTTGCTGTGGTGGGAGGTTCCTTCCACCTTCTATTTGTTTTTTTTTTTAGTTTTTGTTTGTATTTGCATCTCTGATGACTTTATCTATTAATATATGAACCATTTCAAAAAAAAAACATGAAAGTGGTGTTTGGATTGAAGTAAAATCAATAGCAAGTGGTTTCTCCTACTTTCATCTATTTGATAAGTTAATAATTATAGCAACTTAATTTAAATTAAAGTAAAATAAATTATAAAAGTAGATTCTTTCTATTTCAGTTAATTTCATTTATTTGAATTAAATAGAAAGAGATAATTAAATAAATTTACTTTTTATAATTAATATATTAATATAAGATTGATATTCTGAGTAGTATTAAAATCGAGCGAGGAGAACTCGTGACTCAGCTGTGCCAGATTAAGAGTGTCTTTGCCACCTAATACGAGTATCTGATTACCTGTTTGGCTGCTTTCTATTTATTGGACTCTGTTTTGTTTGCAGAGTTTCGAGCATCCAAACGGAAGAAGACGCAAACACAATCAGAAGAAAATGGCAGAGCTCGAAAATCCTCATGTAATGCCGAAGCTCATCACCTTCCTCTCTTCTCTTCTTCAAAGGACAGCAGAATCCAATGACTCCATCCAACGACTCGACCCGGACAGAATCTCGGTCTTCCACGGTTTGACCAGACCCGCCATCACCATCCAAAGCTATCTGGAGAGGATCTTTAAGTACGCAAATTGCAGCCCTTCTTGCTATGTGGTTGCCTATATTTTTCTCGATCGGTTTGCGCAGAAGAAGCCCTCATTACCCATCAATTCCTTCAACGCTCATCGGCTCATCATCACCAGTGTTTTGGTCGCTGTAAAATTCATGGATGACATGTAAGTTGATATACATTTCTCTCTCTTCATGTAAAGAAAAATAAAGAATATTTTTGGGTTTTTCTTTGTTCGTTGGAATTTTTAGTAACTGGGGTCTTCGGGACTTATCTTCTTTTTTTCAGTATTTTAGATTTGCAGTCATTTTTACGGAGGAATGGATGAATGCCCAAGTCGTCTTCTTATTTTGGTTTGCAAAACCATAAAGTTTTTTTTTTTTTAAAAAAAAGGTTTTTAGTATCTGGGTTTTTCTGGATTGGGTTAATCCTCTGTTTCTATGCTTATTGTAGATATTATGTGATTTTTCATCTGAGTTCAGAGTAATGTATGAATACCATATCTTTTTCCACCTCACTTTCGTCTACAAACAATAAAGATTTTTTTTCTTTCTCTATCAGAACTTTAGAATCTGAGGTAGGCTTCTTTATTTTGAAGTGGTTTTTATTTATTTTTAGTTTAAAGAATGGCAGTCATTTATTTTTTCCTGATTTAGAAAACAATAAAAAATTGCTCTTTTCTTCCTTTCTTGTAATCTTTAGTGTCTAAGGACCTCTGGTTTTTCTCTCTTTCTTTGTGTTATTTTAGACTTGCAATCTATTTTTCTTGTGAATTTGGAGGATTTGATGAGTACCCAACTCATAGAAAATGCAGACTGTAAGATCTCAGTAAATCGAGTTCAACTGTCCACAAATCAAAGAAATTTTCTGTCTCTCAATTCAGTAGTTGGATTTTGGAATTTCCCCCTTTGTTATTGGATTTTCTTCCTTTTCTTGAGGAATTGATTTAGTCATTTTTTCTTTTATTAAGACCCTCCAAGGGTTTTAGAGAAAAGAAAAAAAGAACTGAGTTAAAAGATCTGTAATTCCCTTACTATTTTCTCACTTCTTTCTTATTTTCCTTCTCCAGCTGTGCTCTGTTTTCGTTCTCTTTCTTTCTAAAGGACGATTTTCTTTGTTAGTTGGTAGTCGTCAGGGTTAACGACTGCCAGATGGATAAGATGGGACCATCTGGTGGGCCAGGGACCCTTTTATTGAGTGAGAGTATCTGAACCGTCCAAGTTATATATTTTATTATTTTCATTCTAATCCTGTTCAAAGAGACAACTCAGCAATAGTTGGGCTGCCTCGGTTTTGATTTCTTCCCCTGTTTTGAATGCTTTTTACTGGCTTTCTTGTATAACAGTAAAAATTAAATATACTTCTATTTTTATATAGGACTATTATTGTTTTTTATTGTTGAGAATTTATCTTTAAATACAAAATATTTTATTTTATTTTACATGGTAATAAAAATATTATTTCATTGAAGATCAAAATATATTATTTTATCCATGTAATTGTAAATAGTTGTCAATTGCCCCATTTTTTCAGGCTTCTACTCTGCATGTTAGAAACATGCCTGTCTGTCTTTCTGTCTGTCTGGAACTTGACAGCCAATACCATTCCTGTTCTAAAGCAAGCAAAAACAAGCAACATGTGCGAGTGATCTGCTTTTGTATGAAAGCAAGCTAATTTCCCCTCGCCTTGTCTATTTCCATTTTTGGCCCCTTCCAATGCTGTCTTCCTCACCATTTTTGCTCCCCATAATGCCAAAATCTCTCATTGCCATTAGCAACACTCTTTTATAATTGCTTACCATGTAAATGGGCTCAAGATAGTTTGATTCTTTTAAAAATTATTTTTATTTTTATTTATTTTGTTTGTTGGTAACTTAAGATGATGATGAAAGTAAACATTTGCCCATTTCAACAGCTTTAACATAATCTGCAATTTCCTTGGTTGTATGCAGATATTACAACAATGCTTACTATGCCAGAATAGGAGGAATCAGCACAGTAGAGATGAACTTTCTTGAATTGGATTTCTTATTCGGCCTCAATTTCCATTTAAATGTCAGCCCCGCCACTTTCCACTCCTATTGCTCTCATCTTCAAACAGAGATGCTCTTGGAATCTCCTCCTCTCAATGTAGCCAACTCATTGAAGCTCCAATGTTGTTTTCCCGATGAAGATTCTTCCCATCACAACCAGCAATTAACAGTCTGAACAAGATTAGGGCATGGATTATTGGATGCCCTCTAGAGGATTCGTCTTCTCCACTGAGCCGTATTAACTTTTATGCTGCACCAATAGCATCACGACATGTCATCATTTTCCTTTCATATTAAGTATTTCGCATTAGAATGAAGATGAGGCCATAGATTAATCTATTAGATGGATGCCCTCTATTCATTAAAGCTTGGATCATCTTCACGCTTAGTATTCTGCATTTGCAACAAAAACTTTCTGCTACATCTAAGGAATCTTGATGTACTGTCATGTTCGTAATTAGTATTTTACATTCAATATTCAGCATTCTTCATATGAGAAGTCTATGGTTAGAAATGGTGCCAACTGAAATGCAGATTGTTTGTCCTATCATGTACTAATGGCATGATATTCTTCCCTTCCACCGACTCTCTTAAATCGTGGTTTAGGTGGCTATGTTATTGTATTTAGTATTAAAAATAAGCTTAATGTTGGAGAATAAACTAGGTTATATCAGTCATTTTAGAACATTGGCAAGAATGAATTTAAAAGGACATATTAGAATGTAGAGTGATAGAAGATATAGTAATTGATAGAACAAATTGAAAATGCATGACCAAAATACTGGATTCAAAAAAATGAAGAAAGGGTCATTGATGATGATGAGTGTATTTCGAAATTTTTACAATTGTTTTTTCTATAAGAACAACTCTTTGGAACACAAGTTTAAGGTCTAATTGGAGTGATTGTTACCATTTAACTATCTTATTTGGTAATTATCTAATAGTCAAAATGATACAGAGGTGACACTAGCAAACTCTCAGGCGTCTCGTACACAGGACTGGAGACTTAATGGCAAATTCAAATAGTTGAAATGGTTATTTTATCTTTTTAAATCTAAATTTAATTGTTTTATGCATCTTCACTCTTGGATGAATCATAATAGGTAAAAATAATAATTTCCAATGACATTTTACTTATTTAAAATCTCATTTTAGATAGTTTGATAGTCTCCATAATAATGTATCAATTGATCTAATTTTTCTAATATAATTTATCAAAGCACTTAGCATTCTTAAGCCCCACACATGTGCCCAAGCTCTCCTCTGTAGAGATGCAATCATGTTGCATCGTTATTTTGTTCTACCTCTCAATTTTCTTGTCTCGAACCTTTCAATCTATTTGAATGTAGTCGTAAAGATAATATAATATAATATAATTCAGTGAGATACTCTAAGTAAGATGCTCTAATAAGACATGCTATTAAATGAATTGTAGGTTATATATATTTGAGTTCATTTGATAGACGACTATATGAATAAGAAGTATTTAAAATTTAACCATCAGTTGAAATCCCAGACTATGTAATCTTGGTGTTTAAATTTTGATGAGTGTATGTCATTAATTTTTAAAAGTTTAAAATTAAGGAATATGATGATTAAATTAAGGTGAAACTTCATTCACAAATTATTTGTACGATACTCTTTACATCAGATTCAATCATGCGAACTTTAAAATTCATTTGATGACATATTTCATAAGTGTATCTTGATAAAAAAAAAATATGGATAGAGTTTTTTAATAATCTATATCATGTTGTTGAAAGCCACTATTAAGAATTCAAATGAGTAGATGAAGGTATTTGTTAAATTTATAATCCTACACCATTGAAATTTAGAAATCAGCCTTGAAGAGATCTCGTGAAAGAGTGAATGCAATTCATTTGATATTCACTTGAGGAGCGGATGGAATTTGAAGTAAAATCAAATTTCAAGAATTTTGGGTTGCGTTTCGCAGCCTCTTTAGAATATATTACTGCAAGTTTCACGTGATAGTGAGAGCGTTTGGATGACAAAACTAACATCGAGCTATTAAATTTAAATTTATTTTTTATAATTTATTTATTTGATGCATTCTCTTATTAAATTGACAATGATAGATAAAAATATTTATTTAATAATTTATTTTCAATCTAACCATCAATGATTTAGACAATTTAATAAACTTTATATTTCAGTGTCACAATCTTGATAGTGATTTATCTTCTCTACATAACTTTTATTATAGAATAGATCCATCTCTATTTAGAGTGTTCATGAAATACTTGGAGCTTTAACTTAAGAAGGAGTTGGTCAGACGGTCAAGAAGCTCCTCTCATGATTCATATTCATACTTAACACTTTTCCGTCAGAGTCACTCTCTATAGTTGCTTGCCATGTATGAGATTGGAAAGCTTGTAAATTCCCAAAGGATCAGTGCAATTAAACTCCTGAACACTTTTTTTTTTTTGAATTTATGTGCGGAAAGCTGCAAAATACTCAGTGTAAAACTCTCACGAATGAACCCACTACCCTAAGGTACACCAAAATTAGACCATGAGAGCTCAAACTTCTAACCTCCTACTTTTTAAGACGGGAGGAAACAACTTATATCTAATTTTCTACTTAAACCGATCGAGGTTGTAGATTCTTACTTTAATGGTAGAAAGTTGGAGGATGATAGTGGGGCCCATCTCTTTTAACCAATTCATTGCATGTGACTCATGAATGACATTACGCTAATATGGTCCTTTGGAAGGAATATGGCATAGATACAATGTTCAGTTCACCAACCACATGAAATTCGGCAGCCCCTCGGCCTCTCGGCTCTCATTAATAAATAATTCATGTGAAATATTCATCTTAATTCTAACATATTCTTCTTCTTATTTAAATATAAAGTTCATCAAATGAAATAATAATAAATTTATCAAAAAAAAATCTTTCATCAAATATAAAGCTTATCAAAAATTATATTAATTAAGTCATATTTTAAAAATTGAAAATGTAATATAAACTGATTGATTTTAAAAATTTACCTAATAGCACGTGTGAACAATCTGCGCCGCTGAAAGTTGGTGCTGATGCACACCATGTTATGGAACATTGGGACACCGTTGAAAGTTTCAAGTTTGGATTATATGATTCATACAATGGATGAATGGATAGTGTGACAGTTGAGACAAACACTTCACATGAGATAGAATGCAAAGCAGAAGACTTGCACCACTCAATTTCCTTTAAAAATGGGAAATTGCCCGCCGAAATGGAGGAACCCAATACACATTCAAATCCCACTATTCAATTTCGACCATAGCTTTATAAACTTAAAATTGTTATTTGTCTCTTTATTTATTATTTGAGATCAAATCAATATTGTAAGGCACTTTTGTGACTCTTAATATCTTTAGATCGTAGTATGTGTTTTGTAGATTTTTTTTTAAATCATAGATATCTAAAGAGATATACGTAAGACGTTATCAATTTTTGATGAAGACATTATTTTTATATTTAAAATATTAGTTATTCAGAATGATAAAAATTAAAGCAAATAATTTATATGTTAACATTGGCTTAGTTGAGCAATTATCATGCCAATCACAAGAATTTAGTAGGAGTTCAGAGTTCTATTTCCGCTCCACCTCACTCCTTAGAATTATGTGTGTAGGTAGGGAAATTTGCATATGTTTCAAAAATTAGTCAGATGGTCTAAAAACCCTAAAGACCTTGATCATCAAATCCACTAGAATTTCACTTTGGATTTTGCTCTGCTCACTTTGGCCAGATTTAACATACCCAAATGGTCTGATACCCCGAGTCATACGACGCATTGGCTGAGTCAGTAGGCTATATCTACTGAGTTGGGCTGATTCGGGCCAAATTTGTTGACGTGCCAATATCTCATGATCTGTGAAGTTAAAAGAAAAAACTCTTAATTTAATAGATCACTATACATGTGAACTGGTAATCTTGAATTTGCATTGAGTGACTGAGTATGGTCAGGGCAGATTAAGTGGCAAAAGCCAAATACCCAAGATCTAACTTAAAATATTTTAATATAATATATAATCATGCAAGACATTTTATAAATCTTAGTTGTGCCTCTCATGTAATTGTGTAAAGATATTTTATTTCTTCAATTCTGATTGTCCACAGTTTCATTCTTTATTTTTACTAAATTTGAGTGTTTATGTGGGACTTTTTAGTTTAGTTATATCAATTTTGGAATCTATCAGAGACCTTTTTTCTTGTCTCAATAATTGTTGTTGTTATTTTTTCCCAGTCTATTAAAATTATTGGGGTTTTCTTGTCTTTGGTTTTATTATTATTATCATTATTATTATTATTATGCTTGGTTTGATCCCAAAAGATGGATATTTCAAGTATCTAAATCATGTCAGTTTTAGATTTAAGAATCTTGATTCAGAGTGAGTGAGCATCAACTCAAACCGAAATGACGCTACTTGCATCCCTAAAGTAAAGCGTCGTATGAGTTTTTCATTCGCTTTCCTACCTGCCAAGTTAGGCCCATCTCATATGAGTGTTTTCAACCGGTAATTCCTATCCACCAAGTTAGGCCCATCTCATATGAGTGTTTTCAAGACTCTTATCAATCTTCTTCGAGTCAATGTAAGTTAGAGGTTTGCAAAATCTAGTTGCATGGATTAGAAAAGATCAATTTGAATCCTAAGATTCAAGCCTAGTACTTTGGAAACACGAGACTAGCCGAGAAATCCCAATTTCGAGGCTGAGCTAAAGAAGGCAAGAAAATAAGTGAATGGGCTAAGCTCAACTTGGAACCTTAATGAGA
Organism: Chimonanthus salicifolius; assembly: GCA_013350335.1. Lineage (NCBI taxonomy): Eukaryota > Viridiplantae > Streptophyta > Magnoliopsida > Laurales > Calycanthaceae > Chimonanthus > Chimonanthus salicifolius. The sequence continues at coordinate 63,161,870 of CM023541.1, read as the reverse complement.
TTAGGCTCATTGTGAAGACTGGTCTGGGCTGGCCATGCAATGGACATGGGCCCCAACTTCATTGGTTGACCTCTCTAGCAGGGTTGAAAATTCGGTCGATCTGAACTTTCAGCCGATATTTCATCTCGGTCGAAGAAATTTCTATCTCCTCATTTTTTCTTTTGAAAATCTAGGTATGGCTTTTATTTTTTTGAAAAAGTTCATTTAAAAAAAATAAAATAAGGCTTTTTAAAAAAAAATTAAAAATATAAATATCGGTCGATATCTACGCTGATATTAGCCCGTATAGGACGAATATCAGCAGAGATATCGAATGGGCCCACTTCGATATTTGTATTTTTTTTTTTTAAAAAAAATCGATCGATATTTGTATTTTTTTTTTTTTAAAAAAAAATGGGTCGATATTTGGCTGAATTTTTTCATCTCTGGCCATTACTATGCGTATCGGCCGAGATATCTCAGTCCATGCACACATTATCGTTCAAGATTTCGATCCCTACTTTCTAGTCTTGAGCAGGGGTTGAAATCTCAGTTAATACTGTGCGTATCAATCGAGATCTCGTCGAGATCGGTTGATATTTGTCTAAAAAAATCTAGCAGAGATATATCGGCCGAGATCCGAGATACCGAGATATCGACCGAGACATTGATATCTCGGTATTGACAATTTATCAACCCTCGGTCTCAAGAGAGTAAAATATGGATCAGGCTCAACTGATCCATATGGTGTCCAATAATCATCTAAATGTGATCTGGAATTGTTGAAAATATCATCTAGATTCTAGAGGAACTTTTTTTCAATGAAGTATGAGGAGGAACGTCGTATCACATATAAATTCCTTAAACATTGATGGCACTCAAATAAATTCTTTTATAAATTAAATTGTTTTAAGAACTGAAATATCTTAGAGAGAGAGAGACAACTTCAAGTCCAATCATGTTAAATTATACAGTTTAGTTTGATTTTTAAAACATGGACTAAAAGAAGAGAAGAAGTAAAAAATTAAAAACTTTACTAAAACTCAAAATAGCGTAGTCATCTCCCTAAATATTAATTGCACAAAACTAATACCTAAAGAAAAGAATTGACCTTCTTACACTCTCATGGATATAAACTTGTGATGTTATCCTTTGTTGCCCATGTTTATTGTTTAGTAAGTACTTAAAAAAATGGAGAGAAAAGCGGTGTCACTTCCGTTCTCATTCATGCCTTTCCCTTCCCACTCAATGCCTTCTCCATCGCCATTAGAGATAAGATTTAATGCTTTCTTACATACTTTTTTATTTTATGATAGCATTGAAATATTGTTTATATGTTAAAAATATCAAAAACTTTTTCAAGAAAAAATTAAGACTAAAATGACTGAGATATGAACTAAAAACTATATAATTCTTTGTATAATTTCAAAAACATTATATTAATGTGTACTTTAACTAATTAAGATTCAAAAGAAATCTTCTGATTGCTCTCTATCTTTATGAAAATGCTGAAATATTGAATGAAGCTTAGGAGTGTACTTAGAGAGGCGCCGTAAAGTTTTTGGCAAGAATTGTTGATTTGGTGGAGTTTTAAAGCTAAAGAGGAGACATGACTACATGAGTATGGGAACCCACCAAGGATATCATAAGCAAATCGTACATTTGCTTTGATGATCAAAATTTGAAATTAGATGGAGCAAAAATTAAAGTCCATAGATGACATGGAGCTGAGGTTATATTTTATGAAAATATATAATGATACTTAAAATTAGAAAAAAAAAAAAACTCCGGTACACATTTGATTAACAGATTACGTTAATCCTAAGAGTTTTACGTTGAATTTTTATGATTTTTTATAAGTAAATTAAAAGAAAAACAGACTATGCTAATATTGATTTTTTAAGAAAAAATAAATTAATATTTTTTTCTATTTACTCGATCAAATTATAAAAATATATATATTTTTTAAATTTATTTGTGGGAAATCAGGTTACTCACTACCCTTAAGATACATCAAGTTAAATCGTGGGACTTGAACTTAACATCTCTTGAGATTAACTAGTTGAGCTACAGGGCAATTTTAAAAATATATTCAGATTGGTGCAAGTGCAAACTACAAGTCTAGACTCTAGACTATAGTCAGTTTTGCCTCTCCAGTCTCTCTCTCATGGCTACGTCCAATCCTGTCGGAAACAGCACCGGCCCCACGCCGGCAACTGACCCACTTCCGGCGTTTACCGACGCCACAGCGTCTGACACCCCGGAAGACGCCGCAGAAGCACCTGACACAGCTATTCCTCCAGCGTCCTCAGCTGCACCGGTATCAACTACCCCAGCCGTGGAGAAGTGGCCGGGGTGGCCAGGAAACAGCGTTTTCCGCCTCATTGTTCCGGTTTTGAAGGTTGGCAGCATCATAGGGCGCAAAGGAGAGTTCGTCAAGAAGATTTGTGAGGAGACCCGGGCTCGCATTCGCGTTCTCGATGGCCCCGTTGGTTCCTCGGATCGCATTGTCAGTCTTCTCGTTCCCTTCTCCTTCATTGGATTTTTTTTTTTCCATTCCTTCTGTTCATTGCCTGTACTGTCTTCTTGTTCTTTAAGAAACAAGATTAGGGTTTTGTTTAGTTTCGCCTGTTTTTGAAGAACTTTAATTGTTAGTATGAAAGTTTTGAGTAATTTTTTATCATTTGGAACTAATGCATTTTGGAACTTGCAATGTGTCCGTTTTCATCTAATGCAGACATGGCCGGGGATGTGGGGATAGGTGGCACCCAAATTAGTGGATTGTCATGAGTCTAATGAGACCAGAGTTCAGAAACTCGAAATCCAATTGAGTTAACTCAGACGAGTTTTTAACTTGATTTGAAAAAACTCGGCACCACTCAGTTCCTGGCTTAACTGAAATCCCATCGAGTTGAGTCTACTTTGGGCTGGAAACCAACATTTATTTTTAAATAAGCTCTAGGGAGGCTGATGAAACTGCATTCCTTAGGGCGGCTGATATAGAATGACCCTTGGAGAGAATGACCTTTTTTTTTTTTAAGCAGAGGCAAATATAAAAATCATTAAAATAAGATAGTGAGTACAACAAAGACCTATGGTTTGTACGAGAGAATTATACTGACCATATCAATATAAAAGAGAAATCATACATGAAATCTCACAAGAAGGGAGAAATAAAATCAAAACCAATCTCTAACCTACTACAACAAGACCCTTGCCCTATGTAATAGGATGAAGAAATTCCATCGTCGGCACCGATTTATGGATTCGAACCTTCGCCAGAAAGTCGGCGATGCTATTGGCCAACCGCCTCATATATCTGAAACTAAAAGTGAGAATGACCTTAAAAAGTGAATAGTGGAGATATGTGGAAGACATGGCTGTATGAGATGTGTAGAAGACTGATGGACAGAAGGTGGATGATCTATGATTAAGATGTTGACTTGTTATAAGTCTTTGTCGAAAAACATAACTTACAAAGCCAACTTCAAATAGATGGGATAAGGCTTCAATAGTGTTGATGCAGTCACAATAATGTTGATCATTTTTGCAATGTTATTGAGCAACCACTTGTTTTATTATGGCTTACGAATTGTGAGGGTTACTAATATCACACACCAATGCACCCGCTGCATGCACAAAGAGAGGATCTTTCAGTGTTCTATGCTTTAGATGCTTATAAAGGTTCTTCCCTAATCCAATGCAACTCAACAATTGTGACCTCTTTCTCACTCTCTTGCTAGTAGAAGTTGCGATTGTTGTCATAAACTCATATTTGTATGCTTGCAGTTCTTTCAAATAATTAATGGTAGCCACTGTTGTCATGTACTCTGTACTCATTTTCATATGCCTCTGTTTTGTGGGAAACCACTCAACATTTTTCCATGTTGGGCTTCACTCATGTGATTATTTTTTTCCTTATTTTCCCAAAGGTTTTGATATCTGGAAAGGAGGAACCAGATGCAAAAGTGTCCCCTGCAATGAATGCTGCGCTAAGAGTTTTCAAATGTGTTACCGGATTATCCGAAGGTGAAGGTGATGGTACAGTGTCTGCAGCAACAGGAGCTGCAGTGTGTTCAATTCGGTTATTGGTAGCATCAACGCAAGCTATTTATCTAATCGGCAAGCAAGGTTCCGTAATTAAGTCGATTCAAGAGAGTTCTGGTGCCTCTCTACGTGTGTTATCTAGATGTATGCTTCAAGTTGTTTTTCTTTTAATTATTATTTTTAGTTTTGTTCTCACTAGCACTGATTTCTATTAGAATTTTTACTTGATAGAAGACCCTAAAATTTGTTTGTGTAGTCTGACATTTGCTTGTTCCATTGATGAATGGAACTTTTAATAGAGGCAAGGTTTGTCATCTTTGGCAAAGTCACATTCATGCATTAGTTCACACTTTTGTGGTTCTTTTGCATAGTATCTGTCTATCCATTTCAAATGAACCCGAATTGCATTTTTCCCTTTCAATTGACAAGAACCTATAGCATAATAAAAGTTGTGGGTTCAAGTCCCATGGGTGTTAGATAGGCTCTGAACCCATAGAATCAATTTGTCAAATCAAAATATAAGAGGCCAACCCCAGATTGATGGGATATGAAGTTTAGATGATGATGATGATGATGATGATTTTTCCCTTTCAATTATTTATTCACTATTTTAAAAATATAGTTTTAGTGGAAGGGTTAGGGAAACCTCTCATGGGGGAAAGATTGGGTGTTTTATTGTTACTTATATCAATGAATATCATCTTAGATTTGCTTTTGCAATGTTACCTCTCTAATTACATTCTTATTCTCATGATTTTATAGGGTGATATCTTAAGTTTCAATGTTTCATAGGATCATCGTCATCTTAACCATTTTCCCATTTATCTGTGGACAACTTTTTGAGTTCTATGTTTTTACCCTAACAAAGACCATATTCTCTATCACTCTACATTTTATTATGTCCTTTTTTACCTTCTCGATCAAAGCCTTTAAATGCTTCCTTTTCCTACTAGGGTTTCTTGTGGACCAAAATGGCTTTCCTTCATCTTCTCATCTATTGGTGCTATCTTGAAGCTTCTCTTATTGCAATTATTCCTTTTTTTATATCTTTAATGTTACTCCACTCATCGATATGCTTATATGCTTCTTGGTTACCGATACTTTATCTACCTTTTTTCTTAATAAATTGCCTATACTTTGCCACATATAGTATTGTTGGTCTCATTGTTGTTTTATAAATCACCCTTTTAATATAGCCGACATTGTTCTATCACATAGAACTTCACTAGCTTGCCTTATTTTGCCCTCTCGGCACCCATCCTACTAGCCTGGTATTGCAGTTCCATAGTTCCATTGAAGTATCTAAATTTATCACAATGTATTGGATCATTAACAATTTAAACCACTCATCCTCCCTATTCCTAGTTCTACTGGAATTGCATTCCACTTATTTTGTCTTAGCTCTGCTAATCTTCTAACTATCCATCTCAAAGTCTTTCTTTTGATCTTGCAATTTATTGCTTAATTTATTCCTCATTTCAATAGTTAGTACTATATTATTTGTGAAAAACATACACCATGGGATCCCTTCTTGGATTTATTATGTCAAACTATCCATAATTATGACTTCAAGGACCTTTCAAAAAAATGACGGACTTCAAGGACTCTCTGGATCCAAATACTATGTGAAATTAGAGAAAGGAATAAGAATATTTTAAAGTAAGCTATATGATGAAAATGGTATGCATATATTTGTATCTTCAATTTTGGTAATAATCTGAATATGTATTTGGATGGATCATAAATGTATGAAATCTTTAAATTTGTGTTTTAAATTGACTATCTTTCAAAAAACATTGGGGCTTTATCTACTTGAGACAAGATAAAATTGTTCCATCCTGCACAAGACCACAGTTACAAGTACCAAAGATATGCAGTTGTCAATTCTTTTTTCGGTGGTCATTTTAGTTTAGTTCCAGAGTGGAATATTTAAAACTTTTCAGCTGATGTGGTGTCCTGTTCCCGAAAAGACATGAAGAAAATAGAAAATAGAAAATAGAAAATAAAAAATAGAAACAGAAAATAAAAGTCATAGTAGGCGACTAAACCTTTTTTGAGTGATTAATAGGCAACTAAAAGGCAATAATCATACATATGTGCATCATTTAACACTAATCTAAACCACATGAAGTCATAAGATGATATTAATCTTTACTAGAGCCACAATTCACAAGAAGAAATCACAAGCCACTTGAGCATATAAGCAGTGAATCATATGTAACATGTATATAATGAAAAGTTATCCTTTTTCATCTAATGACATGGTATATGGCATTTAATCTTTTTTGCTAGATGAGGTGCCATTTTATGTGACTGAAGATGAAAGGATCGTAGAGATACAGGGAGACTCTTTCAAGGTTCTCAAGGCACTAGAAGCTGTTGTTGAGAATCTTCGGAAGTTTTTGGTTGATCAGAGTGTTCTTCCTTTATTTGAAAAGGCGGTAAGTATATTATTTTTCCTTTTACCTTTTGTTATTAATTGGTGCAATTGCTATGGAACAGAATAACTCTTAATTTTATTTTTATATTGAGGTTTCATTGAAGAGGGATTCTTTGTTTCTTGATCGTGAAAGTCAGCTGGAGCCACAAATTCAACACTCCAGTGGGTTGTCATTTTATGGACATGATTCTGGTACTCCTGGAGTTCATCCTTACGGACATGGGCCTACTGCTGCTGCTTTGGTTTCTCAGGTTAGGTTTTATACTTAGTATTCAATGTGAGTTCCATTGTATTTTCTCCAGTGTACTGTTTTCCTATGATCTGCATCTTATTATCATATTATATTTCATGTTCCTTGGATAAAAGATTATTGATAACTAATAGAAATAGATAGCAAGAGTTGGTGATGCTGTTAATATTTATGTCTGAAGTCCTAGTAGCTGATTTGATTTCTCTTTCGATTGCTACTTCCCCCTTCCAGATACTCCTTTTAATGCATTAGAAGAATCTCCTATACATCCATAATCAGTTCCTATTAACGTTCTCTACAAAAATCTTCACAGTCCTCCCTTATTGCAAGAGATTCTGTTTTGTTAGATTCCTTGAACACCATAGAACCTGATAAGAAGAAGGTTGTGTTCTTCTGTAAACTCACATTTTCCTTTTAATGGTTTTGAAGTGTCAGATGTGATATCCTTTTCCATGTCCCAGTTTTTTGAAATTTGGTTGTATTCTTACTCCATATCTCCAGCCATGGATTTTTGTTTTAAAGCAAGAAAAGACATGTAGAATGTTTAATTCATACATAATTTCTGCATTTCGACCATAGATTATAGAAGTGAATACTTTCCCCCTTCCTTTTCCATATTGTCATGTTAAGTGATGATATATCAATCCTGAAATAAATAGATATTAAGGATATGTCCTTGTCCTTTTTTCTTTATCCTGACATCGTAAACTGATACGCTTTTAATACAGGTTACCCAAAACATCCAAATTCCACTATCTTATGCAGAAGACATCATTGGTGTTGGAGGATCAAACATCATGTATATACGACGTACAAGTGGAGCAACTCTCACCATTAAGGAGACCTTGGGCTTGCCTGATGAGATTACTGTGGAGATCAAGGGCACTTCAAGTGAGGTTGAGATGGCTCAACAACTTATTGAGGTAAAATATCCGTGAAGATAAATATTAGTGAAAACTAGGGCATACAAAGAAAAAAATGAAGGAAAAATAAAGAAATCTCTCTCTCTCTCTCATATCGTGGGTGGAAGTGTGGCTTCCTTTTACAGTATATGAAATGGGTTCTCTTATTTTTCCTACTCATTTACTTTGCAGGGATTTATATCTGGACATAAAGAGCCTTCGACCAGTAGCTACAGCAAACTTGATGCCAATATGAGGCCGTACTCTACTACTTACCCGTCATCATCGTCATTGACAACACAATTTATTGGTGGATATGGGTCTTCTGGTTTTGGAGGAGGATATGGAGGTTACAGGCTTTAAATGTGTTCTGCAGAGTGTCTTTGACTCTTCGCATTTTTAGGTTTGTCTTTTTTCCCCCCTTCTTTTTTTGTCGGGGAGGGGGTGTGGAACAATGAGTTAGCATGTAGCCCTGTGAAGTACAAGAGATGCACCCCATGAGAGGAAACATGTCGAAATTGCCCAACATACGTATGTTATGAGGAATTTTCCAAGTAGATGGACCAGTTAATGTTCACTTCTTTTTGTCGTGCCGTCGGAGGTTCCATGATATTGATGACTCCACCTTTTGCCGACAGAAATGAGACCTTGAAAATGTCACTCCTGGTTCCAAACAAACTCTTGTTCTCTTGTATTTTCCTCTGCTAACAATTTCTACAAAGTAGAATTCAAAAAGATGACCGTGATAGATGAGTTATTGGCTTGGTGATAATGATAAATAAGCAAATTCTAGAGAGGTTGAGGTGGCCATTTTCTCCAAGGAGACTGACCATCCAAACTGGTTGGGTGTTGTAGAGAACTGCATGGATAACGGGATTTTGGAAACACGACCATCTGATTTAGGGGTCGAAAAAACGGCCTCGGCCGATATCTCGTTATCGGCCGATATTTTTCTCTCTCCTTATTTATTTTTTAAAAAAAATGGCCGACATCGGCCAATATTGTGATATCGGCCGATATGATGTGGTCGAGATATCAGCATATTGGCCGATATAATCAGATTAGGGGTCCGAATATCGGTCGATATGAATCATATCGGCCGATATTCGGACCCTGATTTGATTATTGTTGCTTTGTGAAATGAACATGAAAATCAATTATTTACAACTGTCAAATTTTCAAGGTTCAAGATCACAATACTAGAATGATTGGATGGAGCAAAAGGTTATGCATCATCCATTCCAAATGTGTAACCACTATTGAAAATTTAATAAGCTGCCCCCAAATTAATGAGGCATAAGCAGCCTCTGTAAAGTTTCTAAGAATAAGTTAGTAAGCGATATAGAAACTCAATACTTGACATAATTTAGATTATGTGGCAACTGATTAGTAATGAATGGCCTGGATCTGCCCATGTTAATTATGTTAGCCATGGATTACACCTATTGCTCTTGGAAATTGGTTGGAGGTTCTTTTCTTCTTCTTCTTCTTTAAACCCAGTAAAATAAAAAAATCTTGTAGGGAATCCTTGTCGCGTTGGTTGCATGGCACATTACAATGTTCAGAAGTATCAGAGGGGCAAAGAATTAGCAAAACTTGTTGTAATGGTCTTGTGAAGAACTTCAGTGTAAACCTTTATCAATGAATATCCTTTTGTTTTGCATCTTTGGATTATTTTTATCTTCATATAAAATTTGAGAATTTCAATGGTATATCACTCTCTCATTATCGTCATTATTGAAGTTACTAATCACATCTCTTTCTGATTATTATTGATCAAGCATGTTTGAAAGAAAGCCTTAATCCTAATACAAAAGTTACAATCTGTAGAATTCCTAGTAAAGCACACAATCAACGATTTATTATCTGAAACCTTGTATTCTACAAAGAGCACTTGCATACATCCAACTTAGACATTAATTAGTTGATAGCACTCAAGCCCAGAGTTGGAATCACGGATTAGTAGAGCTGCACGGTTGTGTCATAGGCCACCCCTGCCTCCCAGCCACTGGGAATGACACTATTCATCTCGACCGTTTGCTGCCCGTCGACGTAGAGCCGAATGCTAAGGGCTTCTCCCCGAGGAGGGTTTTCCATGTCAAAGACTGCACCAAAGACTCGACGCATCGGCCTCCATTCCTTGCAATCCTCCTGCACCCACAATATACCACACCATTCAAACAATTAGATTCACACCCAATAGTTTTAAAACTTATAAAAACTCAGGTTAGTCAGTCCGAGTAGACTCAATTCAATAGGATTGTAAATTGAGTTGAAAAACTTGTTTGAGTTACTCAATTCAACAAAACTTCGAGTTGAGTCCCGAGTTTCAAGTTCTTTAATTAATAATCATGTATTATTCTTCCAACTTACCAGCCACAAGTCGACCGCCGAGATGTCCGACTTGCCAGATTGGAACAATATGGTGAGGGCAAGGTAGTGAGGGTAACTGCTTCGCTCATGGATCTTGATCTTGAGGTTGGTTCCTTCATACCGGCATGCAACCCTGAATCCAAAAATGAATTGGTTAAGATAGTCGACAAAACTTGGTCAATTCAATATGAGTTGAGTCAATTTGAAAGATTTTTAATCCAACGGGTTGATGAGATTTTCTGAAGCTTTTTTTAAAAAAAAAAATTCAGCCGAATTTATGAGTCAGAGTTTTAAATTTTCAAACAATGGTGAAGTCTATCGACACATATTATACAAAAACAGGCCAAAAGCCATATTGGCAAACGATGCAAGTAAATATTTAAAACTCTAAGGAGACTGAGTCGAAAACTGAGTCGGAAAGATTCATCACCTTTTGAATTCTATATTGACTACGCCGTATGCAAGCAACTCTGCGGCCATGTTGGACCGCGCCAACTTTGCGTAGGCGCCCGTGGTGAGGATGAAATCAGTATTGTCACCTTCACCATAGTCAGTGGCCACTACGGTGACTCCATTATCTGTGCAGAGCTGTGGATTCGTGCACCTGACTTGGTAACATGCACCACATCCTGCACCCTTTCGATAGAGCCTAGCAACAGCCCCTACGTTGCCGCCGTTCACAGTTGTGCCGTAGTCCCCGAACCCACATGCACCTCCTGATTCAATTTCATTTGAACTGTTCAACTCACCAATTCTAGATCATGATCATATCAAAATATTATGTACACACAATAATTAAAATACACAAAAAAAAAAAAAAAAAGGAGAGTCAGTTTCAAGTTGACTCAATAGAGTTTCAAATTGAGTGAGTCAACAAGTTGTAATAAGTTTTTCCAGTTTGACTGAAACCTTTTCAGAGTAATTCGACTCAATTTAATTCAATTTGATTATGAATTTCAAAATTTTAAAATGTCATAGATACAAACAGAGATTGATGGATAAGCCTAGAAAAGTAGCAACATCAGTCTCTATCAGGCTTGAGTTATAAATATCAGGCCTTCAATGAGCTACAAAAATGATTTTTTAGATGAAATTTGGACCCATTTTGACATGAAAATTTGGCTTTTAAAAAATACGGGGTTTTCCTAAAAAACCCAAAACGATAACAAGATTTACATATTGCCCCTTAGGATCCGAAATTTGAGCAAAAAAATTCTCAAAATCATGCACAAACACAAGGGAGAGAGAGAGAGAGAGAGAGAGAGAGTACTTGGGTTTCCATAGCAGTAAGGGCTACCATAGTAAGTGGCCCTCGAGCAAGTGAAAGAGCTCTGTGAGCTACATAATGCAGGGAAGAACATCACAAGAGGCAAAAGGGTGAAGAGCTTATGTGCTAAATCCATGGTTAGAAGAACTCTTAATAATGTTTTAGAAAAGCTCTTAAACAATGTAGAATTGGAGGCCAAGGATGAGAATGAAAGCATTAATGCAATCCCTCATTTATATAGTCGTAGTAGTCCACCTTTTTTACATTTGGAGTCCACAGGATTGGGTTGATGTGTCAAAAAAGGACACCCTCATTCACCCCACATCATTGACCACTAGAGGGAAATAAAATAAAATGAAATGAGTTCCCCTGCCAGCCCACCAACCTCCTCCTTATAGAAATATTTTTATTTTATTTTTAAGATTTTTAATTTAGATATCAGTCTATCAGAGAAAATCACAAGATATTTCAAAATTCAGTGAGTTAGTATCCAGTGTTATAAAAAATACTAGTGCCCAAATTGAAATTCGATCCCACTGCTATGATAATCTCACAATTTTTTGTAAGAATCTCCAACAAGACTTTATTTATTAAATAGATCATGAGTTCTATATGTTTAGGTTCATTAGATGGGTGATTACATACATATTAATTTTATAAAATTTTATCACTAATAATAATACATGAGTTAAACTTGATATATCTGTTACTCATATGCTTCTCCTTACATTACATCTAAATATGTGAAGCCCAAAACTCATTCAGAGAGAAGTTTTATATCAAATCTTAAAAGAAAAAGTATAATTAGAATGTTCATTTTGTTTTATTTTATGTGAGTCTAGATTGTATCTTTATTCAAGTTCCAAACCCTTCAATTCCCCTATTGGGTAATTAAAAGTTTGACAGCTTTCCGCCTTTGGTGCTTGCATTCTGTGCATGGATTTAAAAATTGTCTTGTCGACATGTATCAGTTCAATGTATTATGTATCTAATTGAGGTAGGCCTAACTCAACTCTCCTTGATAGACAATTATTTTAAAAGAAGACTTCCTTTAGCATTAGTATTATTATTGAACAATCATTTTATAACATTCATAAATGGGTGAAAAAAGAATAAAAACATTCAGTTGTAGCTTTGTCAGCTGACTCGTCTAATCAACTCTCAATCTTGTGACTCCAGTGTTTGTGTATAAAGTTTATACTATAAACTATCCATCTAATTTTAAATAATTATTCATTTTTTATATTAATGATTAAAAATAATATGATATCTATTTTTTTTTTTTTAAACTTGCTTGTAAAGAGAGAAGAGCAGAAAATAAAGTGAAAAATGGAGAGGAAACCACGTGTTGAAATAATAGAAAGGAAGAAAAGGAAATGTACACGTTATCATGAGAGTGACTCCCACGTAATGTAATTATAAAAAAAATTTGTGTTGTCTATTTTAATCTACTGCCACTTGCATCCTCTTCCTACACTTAGGGATAGAGGGCCAACAGAGCTCAGTTGAAAGCTACAAGCATCAAAGATTTTGGGCAGTGATAGACACTGAAAGGCCACGTATGCAACAAAACAATTCTCATCAAAAACTTTTCAAGTGTAGGTATAAAATTGGGAAAGAGAGAAATATAGATTATCCGGTTTAAAAGATGACTAGTGTTCAAGAGTGATTTGAATGTGAATTAAATTTAAAATCGATTTTTTTGACTATCGACTAACCCCTTATGAAACATGAGAGAAATGCGAGTTTTTCTTATCGATATCAATATATATTCTTTGTCAAATGATAATTTACAGTGTTGTATATTGTTTTATAAGTTTAGATACAGAGTTATCAAATAGAGTAGTGATTCATCTATCAGAAGGACTTTGGTTGAGAATATAATCTATTGAAAATTATCTTTATTGTATCAATCAAACTATATTTTTCTAAGTTTTTAAAAATTTAATCAATTTAAATTATTTTTAATCTCTTATCTTTCTAATCTTCGAAAATGGTTTGTTTGTTTTGATCAAGATAATTATTTGTAAGCTTTAAACTTGAACAAAGACTTTTTCAATAAATCCATTATTACTTTATTTAGTAAACCCTATTTTTTCAGAGTAAGTGTTTTTTGACACTCATATGACATAGGTATTGTCAGCCTTTTTTTTTTTTAACATAACTATTTAAATATATATATATTTTCCTTCCATACATCTTATTTACTCTCATGTCATTAAAAAAAGAACTTTAAAATATCTACCCAAGTTTTGTTGACTATTAAATTTAACATATTTATTATTAGATGGTTGAAAATTTAGATCTAAAAATAAAAGATTACGATGACTAAATAAATGCTAAACTGCTCCTGCAAAATATCAAAGTGATTTAATATTTATTTCTAAATAACAATCCTATCTTAAAACATGGAGAAGGGTTTTTAAATATTCGTCTCTTTCTTGAAAGAAAATATCCAAGAAAGGGAGAATAAAGAATATGCACTTTAAATATGTCACATATTGAGCAAATGAGGAGTGGTGACGTGTGAAATGGAGAATGGTGACGTCTGCCGTCTGCAAATTAAGACTTATTTTTTCTCTAACGGATCATTGTAGGCAGAGCGATATACATTACATCATTTCAACTTTTTATGTAAATGGTCCTAATTCTTTTCATCTTAAAAGTTAAAATTTCAATTTTTTAATAATCAATATATTATAGTAAATTCAACAATGAAAATCAGTATTTCATTTTTTTATTTTATCAAAAAATTGTCCAGACATCTCACTCACATCGAACTTCAACTAGTTCTTAAGATACATGGAACCTTCCCAATTTCACACACTAAATCTGTCATTATGATAATGACTTATTAAAATTTAAAAGAGATTAGTCTAACAGTTAAGAAGTTCATTTTATGAAAAGGAGATTTTGAATTCGATATATGTGTAGAAAAGTGTGCACATGTTTCGAAAGATTAGTCAGGTAAAATTCTCCACAAATTAAATTAATATTTTATTTCTATCAGATTTACTTTGCAAGGTAAAATGTAAGAAATGTTAGAATTCATAGAAAAAGAAAAACTCATTTATTCGATTATGCAAAAAATTTTATCAGAAACGTTTACAAGAAAAACTCAATATTTTAATGAAATCGTTGAAACAACTTCAAGCCGTCGGTGGGATTGGGATTGGGATTGGGTTGGGTAGATTACAACAAACGGAAAAAAGTAGATTCTTTGAGTTCAGAAATTGGAAAAAAAAAAGTCATAAAGTAAGTTTCCCACGTACTGAGAAATCATTTCTTTTTGGAATAAAGTGGCATGCTTGTGGTACGATTAACAAGTGATTTTATACCTAACATTTTCCTTGTTTTGATTTTGAAATAAATATAAGCTTCACTTCTAAAATATCAAATATGAGCCAATAGAGTGACTCCAAAAATATGATTATAGATGGAATTAAGTCTAATATCATTCATGCATATTGACATAAATCAATGTCATCAGAATTGAATCATCTAACGAACTGTCTTCGAATTATTTTGAATTTAACTGGATTCAGCCGCGGTCAAAATTGGTGAAAGCCTGTCAAAATCAATTAATTAGTAACATAATATAAATATTATATATAAGACACATTTTTTCAATAATATTAATATAAATATTAAAAATAACATTCAAATGAGTAATATGCTAAAACAGTGAAAGATATGAGATAGAAATAGTAATATATATATATATATATATATATATATATATATATATATTATTTAATATTATTTTTTAATATTTTGAAGGAAATTTTTTTTAATATAAATAAATAAATAATTCAAATTTTGTGAACTGCAGTTTTCTGCGATTTTGAACCAAAACTAATTTTTAACTAAGATTGAACTGCAGCCACTTCAGTGAGTCCGACTTTTATAACACTGACATAACGATTCTTTCTAGTGAATATTGGAGAAGAAGTTCTTAACTTAGATCATTGATTTTGTATTTTTAATTCTTCTTTTTAAAAAAAATCATTTTTCATGGAGAAATCCGAGAACTTACCTCTTAGTGCGAGAGCATGAAGTAATAATATCGATATCTTTCATTTCTCAGAAAAGCATAAACACATGTAGCATGGTAAAACCTATTTTTGGAGGGCATTGATGCACTTAAATTATCTTTAGACCCAGCCAAATTTCAAGGCCCTGAACTCCTGAAGTAGATCTCGCTGCCGGTTTATGAATCAGGGCTCCAAATAGTATGGGCGGAATTTTTGACCCCTGCTCTCTTACGAGGCCTACCGCCTATGCAATCTAGCATAATGGGCTGAACTCCTATGAACTTTAGATATATTCCAATATTTAAAACCTTGCTACACATTTGGATTTTCCGACACATCCATTAAAATGATGGACCCCACCCTTTAGTGGAAAGTGGAATTGATGATGAGAAATGGTCAATAAGACCACTTTATTAATCGGAGTGTTTTAAGTTCAATTCATGATCGATTTTAATGGGGCACTCTTCATGAATTTAATTGGTGTATGTAGATTAACAAATTTATATATATTTGTGAGATTAGTCTCACCTAATTAAATAGGGATACCTATTTTATTAAAATTAAAAAATAAAACTAAGTTGAGTAGCACGTTGTTAAAAGCTAGCATAGGCAGGCCAAGTCTATTTTGTTTTTTTTATGCTAACTAAGTTGAGTCAATTGAGTTAAACTGTATTCATATATTTTTCAAGATCTCTAATTCTTTTAAATCACAATTATTCACAAAAATCTGTTCTTTATTAAGTTTATTAAGTCCATTAGTTGCTCATGACAATGAAAAAAGACATTTAATTTTCTCTTTTTTGAAAGAAAATATTCAGTGTCAAGCCCATTTTAACCGACACGGGCCTAAGTTAACCTGCATTAATTAGGTCCAGCTCATTTTTTTTTGTAAAACCAAGTGGAACCCATACTTCCAAAATTTTACATTTTTTTGACAAACCCAAAATTTTACATTTTTTGACAAACATTTATACTTTTCGTTGTTTTAGGGTTTGATGATGAGGTTCATTAAGAGATTGAAAGTTTTATAAATGAATCACGTTTATTATTTTGGTTATTTTCAACTATTTAGAGTTTTTATCATTTTGTCAATATTTAGGTCATTTTAACCTGCTGCATATTTAAATTTGTTACAAATTCAAAGTGAGATGTTTCATTATTATCCAGTGTTGTCAAACCCGGACAGGCTCGTGGTTGAACCGGAGGTTGGACCGTAACCGGCTGTATGAAGGGTTGGGTCATGGTAAAACTCGTTAGGGTTAAAGACCCTTAAAAACCCACTATCACCCGTGGTTCAACCCGGTTTGTAGAATAAACCTGTGACCCGTTGGAAGTAAAACCCGTTTTTTAAATATTAAAAAAAAATTAACTGCTGCGATTGGATGGCCGATTTGGGATAAAAGTGAAAAGAGAGGAGAAAAAAGAAGAGGAAAATCAGGGAAGAAAAAAGAAGAAATAAATAAATAAAAATAAAATCTCACATTCTCACTACTACTTCTCCGTTGAACAATCTTCACATCTCCATCCGTGCGGTCAATGATCGGAGACTCGAAGGCCGTTCAACAATTTCTCTTTCGCAGTTTCACTGATGGGTTCCTCTTCTCCCATCTTCCCGTGGCGGCGTCTGCTTTAGTTTGATGTAAAAAAATGAAATTAGGGTTTTCTGAAGAAACTCCACAAAGGATTTTAGGGCATCCTTTTTAAGTTTTTAAAGACTTCAAATTTATTTTTTTATAATCTGATTCATTCTATTATAAGTAAATAAATAATTAGAGATGTGGGAGGCAGAAAATTCGACCCAATAAAATGTGGTTATATAAATTAATTAAATAGAAAAAATAAATTCATTTTAAGGTTATTCATTTGATTTAAATTTATGAAACGAGTGTTTCAAATAAAAAAATATTTATATTTCAATTTATTGTCCATTTATAATTTTATAATATTATTATGAGATTTAAAAGATTATATAGTGTATAATTTTGATATTTGAGTGGGTTTATTTTTCAATTCAAACCTGCCTTGAGACTCGTCAAACTCGTCATAAATGATTGAAGCGGCCGAGGTTAAATTTTAGAGCATGATATTTTCCCAAAAAGCCACAAATGTCAATTTACTTTCAGTATATTTAGCCATTTAAATATATATGACTTAAAAAATAATTTTGGGTTAAAATTATCGTGGTCAGATTACCATTTTTGAGAAAGTATTGAATTTAAATAAAAAATAAATTTGGATTTAAATATTAGATGTATAAGATCATGGATTATGAAATATGTTTGTCTAGGATGATATTGGAAGATAGACGTTGGATTATTAATTTTTGATATTTATAATTGTTTATGTGTGAACAAGAATATTTTTTATGAAAATATAATAGTCTTTTATTATGTGTATTGTATTTTATATTTTATATTTTATAGTTATTTATATCTTATTATCTTATTTAATACTTAATAGTTTAATATTATTTATCATATTATATTGACTGGAACAGGTTTGACTGAGTTTATTTAACCCAACTTTCCCATGAAATGATTCAGTAGACAGGTTGGTTTTTTAAACATTCCTCTCAACTACTAAAATATATATTGACAAAATATTATATTGATAAAATAGTTTTTTACATAAAAAAATATTTGAACTCATTAATTAAACCTTAATTAATAATTTAATATTAGTTAAAATATTATATTAATGATACGGGTTTGACCGGGTTTGACTACATGTCAACCCGGTTGAACGAATCAGTTTTAAAACATTCTTATTATCTAACTCATTCATTTTATTTTTCTGAATTGAATTTCATAATTGATTTGATAAATTCTTTTTTATGAATGAACCTTCTATTGTCTATCAACACAAATATGAAACTCACAATATTTATTTTTTATAATAAAAGAAATATTTAGCAACTGCACCATGAGAAATTATTCATTGCAAACTGATTCGTTCTTAATCCGATGTTTATTTTTTACTATGTCAATGTTTCTCTATTTTTTCCTGATACTCATTATCATAATCATTCTTTAAATTGGATATGAATTCATTTTGAGAGTACAGGTTCTATCAATAATTAGAAATTTGTAGCCTTTAAAATGATAACTAAAATTATTTTCATATTTCATAATGAAGAGTAGATCTTTTAAAGTAATTTATTTCTATTGTTTGTGGTCTCGGGATCAAGCCCTCCTCAACCTAAAAAAGGTCACTTATTAGTTGTGTACCCGGCGTGTGCGCATTTGAGCTTTACACATGCCTAAAGGATTAGTCAAGTGGGATGTTTGAAAAATTCAGGTGAGGCGCGTGAATACCTTGTTCTTAAAAAAAAAATTATTCATATTATGTAATAAGAATCTCATAAAAAATAGTCATTAGTTTCGTAACCGGTTTACAATCGATAATTTCTCAGTAAGAAGTTTTGTGATAGTTACCAACGCGCTATTGCTTAAAATAATTCATTAATTTATGGACATATTTGATGATGTAATATGCTATTTTCCATAATAATAAAAAATGATATCGTGATTGAGTTAGAAAAATTGGTAAAATATGATAAATTTCAACCAAAATTTGGTCATTTTGGACTCTAATTTCTTTAAAAAAAAAAAACCAAAATGGCTGAAATCTAGCTAATTTCATCCCGAACCAGAATATTGGTGTTTTAGATGTTCAATTTTAGGCTCTAAACTTCTTAACAAATTTCGGACAATATTTCAAATATTGGTTGAAATTTAACACTCAAAATCAAATGCCACTTATTTGATGATGTACTGTATTTCAATCAATTGAAATTATTCTTAAATTTTAAATTTTATGGTTATAGATTTGATTTATCTAATGAAATTGATTTTTTAATGAATTTTAAACAAAAACCTTTTTAGTAGATCCATTGTGATTCCATTTGGTGGGCCTTATATCTAAGTGTGCATATTATTATCGTTTATATTAAAATCACACACAAATTTTTATTTAAATAAGTGGTAAAATATATTTATTTGGTCATAAAAGTACCATAATTTTAAAATCTAAGAAAAACTCATGTGAATTTGTTCTGATTCATTCAACTTCATTAGATTTTGAGTGGAGTAAGTAAATGACTAAATGAGTTATAAGGAGTTTCTTTAATTAAATTGAAAAACTCTTTAAAATTATTTAAATTTGATAATACTTTAAACGAAATCAACATTTATTACCGCATTAAATACCACTCGTCATTATACTCTTCAAACAAGATTAAACCACCGTGGAAATCGGCTTTCCATATTACACTCGAATGCAAACTAAGAAACCCATTCTTAGCAGCAGCCAACGTATTTAGAAGTTGCAATTCTATTTAAGTTTCTAAAATATCGAGGAATCGGGATTTTTGGTATTTAAACCCATCTTCGGGTTCAAGAAAGTTGGATTTTCATGTGCAAATTCATGGAAATCCAACGTGTGGAAATGGATTTTATGGGTTGCAAAGAAATTGATGTGGAATTTTCAATGATGAGAGAAGAGAAAAAGAGTTCAAGTGTGGAGGAATTCGTGAATTGCGAGTTAACTCTGGCAAGTGGTGCAATGCAGAAGAGTGGCGACGCTGGTAATGCAGATGGGATGCACAATTGCAAAGAAAAACAAACGAGTATCTACTGGTCATCTCTCTCTCTCTCTATAATAGAATCTCTCTCTCTCTCTATAATAGAATTTCATGCTGACTAATCTCTTTGGTAAGAAGTTTTGAATTTTCGGTGTACTGTTTCTTTTCTTTTTCTTTAACTCGTCCAACGTGCATGGCTGAAATCATCCACGTTGAAATATTCTTGGACGATACAGACGATCACCATGGTCAAGGGTTTAAGACCCATCTCACCTTCTATGGATGGGAATTGCCTTGTTCATTGGACTAAGAGGTGAAAGAAAGAAAATAAGAGGTGCTTTTCTTGTTGGTCAAGGTGCTTTTCTTGTAAAACGAGATTTTGGGTTTGACGCTAAATTTAAAATATAGACAACAAAAAGTACAGAGAGAAAGTGCAAATCAAAATCAAATATCACCCAAGAAAAATAAATAAATCCTGTGTCTTTCGATAATGATGTTTACATCTATCGTGAATGAGAAGACAACTACCTACCATGTATTAAAGAGTGAAGAATAAGAGAATTAAACATGTATAATGTAATCTACGTAATGACTGGATGTCCAGTTCAAAAGAATAATTCAGTAGGTGGAGTGATCAAAGTTCTTTATAACTCCATAAATTCTCCATTCACAACCAATGAGGGACTCGTTCGATGCCCTAATAATCTCCCCTCCCCTCTCCCCAGCAATCTCTCCCTCAAACGAGATCTGATAGAACGTCATCAACCATTCCATTTGGCTAGGGGATCCCCCGAGTCCATGTATAAGAAGTCTAAGACCTGGCTATGATAATATTTATCTGAGTATTCAGCCCATTAAGTGGAGTGATCTAAATCTTTTATAAATCCCTAAATCTCCCTCCTTCACAATCAATGTGAAACTCGTTCCGTGCCCCAACACTCTAAAATGCAAACTCCACTCTCACAACTTTGATGCTACAAAGTTCTGATATAATCTCTTCCTCAAGAATATGAATTGAAAAATAAATAAATAACAAGAAAATCACCAACCTGTACTCTCTAGTGCTTCCTTGAAACCCTAGACTTTCCACAATGCATAAACAAAAGCACCCTAACTCTACATACGCACACCTCCTAAGCAAACCCACAGTTTATACAAATCTTGTGTGTTTCTGAAAAACCGAGAGACTCCTGAAATAGTCTCAGATACAAGTCATTTCTTAGAAAAAAGGGTTTTTAGCAAGAGCTCCTATTCTTTGAATTTATTCAAGGGAAGTTTTCTAAAAAAAAAAATCATAATTATACAAATTTTCCGGGATTAAACTCTTAAAATGTTTTTAAGATAATCAAAGCTGCATTTAAAAAAAAATCAAGGTTGAACTAAATTCAACCGTTTAGAAGGTGGAGTTTAAAACATTGAGTTGGATAATCCTTTTCCTTCCTAGCAAGTTCATATGATGCAAAATTCATTCCCTTGCAAGGAAGCCTATTTCCAAAGGTTGAATTTTCCACATTGTTGGATGCCAATACAATTTTGGCCAAATGAATCATACAAAATCAATGAAACGGGCATTTAGGCAGGATATTTTTGAGCAGAATGGTAAACATTTTCTCAACTTCATAAATTTTATCTGTCTTGAGACTTACAAATATGAGAGAGATGAAAAAGATAAAGAGTGTTTCTTCTGCTTTTGAAAACTTGAAATTTTCAATACTTGAGAGGCTTGCGGATGGTTTTGTGTATTCGTGGGATTAGTAACACCTCTCCATATAATAAAAAAAACTTACAGAAACTTGAAATTCTCACTCAAGAATCAACTGACTTGGAGTTTTTTGGGATGAATGAGACTAGATCAGGTTTTTGGATACTATATATTTCTCTGAAATATATGTATATGGCGAGGATACAGATTTTACACAAAAATATTTGACACCAGACAACTCATACATGTATGTAATAAATGTCTGAGTGGGAGAAAGTCCCTGTGTCTTCTTGATCTCATCAAACATTTTTTTCTTAGTATTGAGTTTTTTGCATTTATGATAAAATTTGTGAAGCATGATCATTGTTTGTTATTCTGCTAAAAAAATTCCAAGTTAAATTCCCAGTTCATTAATTTTATAGGACCTATTTGTCCACAAATGTACCAGCAACCAGCAAGGCAGCAGTCCGACATTCTGAAATAGACTTCTTCTCCTGCAAAGGAATGGGTTCTGCATCAGATGGATCGACAATGGTGGAAGTGACTTGTACGAGGGACAATGAATTTCTTAGCTGTGAGTTGAGTTTGGCAATTGGTATGACATCGACATTAAGTAACAAGAGGGCCCGCAAGGATATCGATAAAGGAGAGGATGGAAGAATTGCCGATCAAATGCCAAGGAAGAGAACAAAGGAAAGCCACAATCTAACAATGGCTACAATTGCCTCGCATGCAAAATCAACAGAATCTACTTCGAGCATAGGTGGCTCATCTTCACTGACTCCCAAATCATCAAAAACCCATGACCAGCTTTCAAGTTCAAACACCCAGGTTAATGGCGAAGCAACCGATTCGAGAGAGTTTCTCTTTGAAAAGAAATTGACGCCTAGCGATGTCAGTCAGCTGAACAGGCTAGTCATTCATAGGAAGAATGCAGATGCCTACTTTCCTTCTCTAAACCGCCTCGGCGAGACCTTTGAACATGTGATTATGAAATTCTCTGATGATCAAAACAGAACTTGGGAGATGAAATTCTGCTACTGGGTGAAAAGTCACAGCTTCGTGCTCGCCAAAGGGTGGAAAAAGTTTGTCAACCAGTACCAGCTGAAAGAACACCATGTTGTTTCCTTCTACAAAATCAAGGGATTGTCGGACAACAAGAAACACTTTGGCATCACATTTCGGCAGGAATAGGGGAAAAATACAGAGACGACAGATACTGATTCACGTGTTCAATAAAACAATACCACATTGATGTGTTCATTGTTAAAAATGTCAAAGTTCATTCAAAATTATATCAAGGCTAACTGCAAGTAAGATCGATAAATCAAGATAATACTCATGTTTATGTATCACACGAGGATAACATAAGCAGATTTTTGAGAAATTACAAAAATTTACATAGCTCATGCATCTCATATATGCCCCATAGAATATTTTTCTTTCCTTTCTCACAATCGCATTTAGCCCTTTAAATGCTTTTCAAATCTTCATCAAATTGGGTTTCCTCATCCCCAAATTTATCTTCATTGTCAAATACTTGCGTGGTGGTAGGAAACAGAGTTGAATATCCATTTCTTCCTCTTCATCATACCAATCCGTTATACTTTTATTAACTTGCTAACACTGGTTAATTAAGGAGAATTTTTTCATCATTCATTGAGAAACTAATATATATACAAGTACATAGACAACTGTCTTGTTCGCAAGATTCAATTTCTTTGTCCTTCGTCTTGTTTTGCTTTGCTGCTTTCATTGCTATGTTTCCAAGTAGCTTGCCATTGGTTATCATACAATGTAGCCTCATTGATCAGACTCTGCAGGTTGCCTACATCTTGGGTTCGACGGAGAAGAATTATACCGGAAACCGTCATGAGAAGGCATGCCTTACAGATGGAATTGCTCATCTGGTCTACCACACCAAGCCCTGTCAAGGCATCTACGGAATATGCCATGAAAAATCCGACCATTGCGGCTCGTTCTGAAGAAAACAAAACAAAAGAACTAAGATATGTAAGCTTTTGATAGAGAGAAGATGATCTCTTACGAGAAAATGTTAAAACCATTTAGTTGCTCTGCTTCTGGAAGATGGAACTTTATGAACCAAGCCCACCACGGTATAATGGAGCTTCTAAAGAGAACTGGAGTTGTGTTTGTTGCTGGCTCTGGATACATCTCCAAAAATTTCCTCCTCCTCGCCTCTGCAGGCGAGGAAAATATAACAATCACAGAGCGAAAACAGAATTTATGATAGATCCCAATAATGTATTAAGTAGAATAAAAAATCCAACAACAAATCCAAATCTGGTAAAATAAATATTGAAAATAGTGATGTCCAAAATGAAAGCAATCAAGTGTCTTTAACATAGGAGTGCCTACTAGGATTTATTCAATGTCTTTACATAATTTATATATAAAACATTATACTATATTAAAATATTTTGGATGTGTCTTGGTCTCAGGCGTTAAAATACAAGTAGAACTTATTCTTAAAAATCAGCTATTAAGGAGAGAAAACCCGTATGCTTATAAAGCCCATAACCCAAAGGTTCACTAGCGATGTGAGACTTTGCTAACACTCTCTCTCAACACCAGGGTTGAAGACATTGGGCTCTATCCCTCCACGCAGAGCTGGAGATAGGAACACAACCCATCCTTTTGGTACCCCTACTCTGATATCATTTAAAACATATTAGTAAAACTCATCCTTAAAAATCGGCTATGAAGGAGATGGAACTCATGTGCTTATAAATCTCATAACCCAAATGTCAACCGATAATGTGTGACTTTGCTTACATTCAGTATTTTCTTTTCAGACCCACCCGACTGAAGAAAATATTTGCTCCACACCTCTCTGTGGAAGTCCACTTCAAGAGAGTAATTTGGTAAGGTACAGGCGGTCTTGCTTTTATCCTACTCAACTTGACAACTTGCACCAATGAAAAGTTCATTAAAGAGGCTATCAAGTTATATTTATTCAAGAAAAGAAATTATAGAAGAGTCTCACCTGCAGTAATCACACCATCCCAGTCCATCTTCCCATCTTTCACAAAGAGTTTGAGATCCCAACTACCATTTCTCCACCTGTGATCATCAAACCCCTTAGCCGGAGAGGAGCCCAAGTCTGCACCATGCGTGTTCTCCGGCAAAACATCTTCCAATCCATTTGCAATTCTCTCACTTTGTCTTGTTACTTGAATTACTTCCTTGCTTCTAGTATCTCTGGAGATGACACCGGTTGATTTCTTAGTTTCCAAAGAGCTTTCAGGTTTCGATGTTCGACGTTGCTTCTTCATCACATGATGGGAATTGCAAGCAGTCTGTAGTGATGCAAAGATGGCAATGGAGGCCATATTTGTGTAGTCTACACTCCTGACAAGTTAAAGACTCTGTATTTCTCTTCTTCTTTCTTGCTATATGAAGGATGGAAAGTGAAGATGGTGGAAAATGAAGGAAGATCATCCTTCTCTCCATGTCAGAACAATCATGGGTCACTATATGCACCCATCCAGGCAACCCTTTTTTCGTAAAAAAATAATGTATGGCCAGGGATGGCAATTTGTATGGTCAGATACAGGTGGAACTTGGGTTAGGTCCATCTCAACCCTATTAATGGGATCCTAATCCAACTTATTGAAATATGAATTTAGTTAGTGAAAAAAAAAAAACTTGACCTGTTTTTAATTTGGATTGGGCTAGTTTGTATAATTCAATCTACCTTAATTTCTCGAATAATTTATACCACTTTTATTGGATCAATCAAATCATTTTTTAAGTTTTCTGAAATTTAATCACTTTTAAATAAGTAACAATCCCCAAACTCCGTAGCTCAATTGGTCGAATTTGAAGAAATGATATGCATTTGTAATTGAAGCAAATCTGGATCCAATGTTTAACAAACAGATGAGAAAATCCAGGACTGAAGCTTCAACATTGACTTGACTCGGCCATTGAACTTTATAACCATGCCACGTTAACTTTCTAATTTCAGCCATAGTTTAAAAACTCAAAAAAATTTAAATGGGTCGTCCAAGTAAAATCAAATCAATAGGATTTTGAATTGAGCAGTCAACAAATTTTACTGAATTGAAGAACTCAATTCAATTAGTCAACTTTATAGAATTTTGAATCTAATCCAAGTTCCATAATTTCAAACTACAGTAGAAGATTTGGATTCTCTGTAAGACAGTTTCATGCCAAAAAATGTTAACAGCTCCCACATGGTTTGATGGTTCAAAAATTAGCGGTCTTCCAGTTTGATGTGAATTTCGGACTGAAAATGGCCATATGATTCAAAAATGAAATTTTATAATTACAAATGCTTGTTAATTATACTATGAAAGTTTAAATTTATCAGTTCTGAATGCTCTTGCACATTGCAATCAAAAGGTTTGAATCACGAACCATGCTTTCTCTGTAGTCTAGGAAATCCACATTGGGGCCCGCCATGTTATTAGGGCTGCAACTAGGATGGGCCAGGCCAGGTTAACTTACTCGAGCCTGGGCACGAATTGTAATTTAAGAAACCAAGCCTGAGCCAGACATGAGTTAATCTGAACTAGTCAAATCAGAGCTCAACCTAACTCTGTATATGTAGGGCCCAAGCCTAATTTCAAACCCGAAATGTAAATGCAAGCTTATCTGGGCTTGGGTTTCTTTAGATTTGAAAGGAAATTATTGTATTATTTTATAAAATAAAAACTATATATTATATAAATGTGGTTCAAATTTGAACTTTTTCGCCAAACTTAAGCTTTTATATTTTACCCTGAGCCCAACCTAAATTCTAATTCTGGCCAAAAATGAGCCCAACCCGAGCCCAGTCAACCCAAATCCGATTTTTTTGGGTTTTCCATGCGGGTTCAAGTTAGAACAAGCCTAAGTTGCACCCCCAGATGTTATATATAGACGACTCAGACGAACGAATCATGCATGGCTGATCTTGATAACAGATAGATTTGCAAGTCCTTATCATCCACAAGCAATTGAATGGACATAAAATTATCAACAAATAATGGAAGAAGTCGCAATCATCAGAAAGTATTTGGAAGATGAAAGACTGGATCGAGATCCCTTTTGATAATCCAGACCATTGATTTTTTGACAAGAAGTCCCTTATCAAGGATGGGGAACACTGCAAAGAACCTCCGATGATAAATATTTGTGGCATTTCAATGGTCGGCCTACTATCGATTGAATAAACCGTCAACGAATAGTAATCTTTGATCAATGACTAGCAATTGAGCACAGAATAAATACAACAAAGATTAAGACTCAATTCTACTTTGCAATGTTCTTTTTATTTCATTACTTTTTTGCTTTGGAATCGTTCATTATCATGATTTCATCTTTCCATGTTGCGCTTTTCAGCTTCACAAAATACAAGACTTGACATCACTCCCAACCAACTTCCGGGACGCAATGAACCAAAACCAATGATGAAATGTTAATGAGAAAGAACACACTGCATTCTGTATTCAATGACAGAAGGGTATGCATGATCTGATGATTGAAGAAAAGAAAAGAATTGCTTATGCTTCCCAACCCCTTAAGAGGGTGGCGCGTGCGACGCGATTCACTCCCAATGTGAATGCACCCATTCGGAGATTGCAGTCGTGAGTTTTGCACATTGCCTTGATGTTCATGAAGGCTTTCCTCATGTACCTTTGAAGTTCTTGGTTCACCTTCTCTTCCTCCCACATGAATCCCTGTATATTCTGTAAATTACAACAGAGCATGTTACTTTTTTCATGCAAGATATAGCCTACACTTCTGACCCAACCCAACACAGAAAAACCCAGATTCAGGTCAAACATGTCTTTAGAAAAATGCAATTCGACCTGACCAAGCACAATAAATCTGGGTTCAATGGTCCCAGGCTAGAACCTGACACAACCTGAATAAAAAGCACCATTTAAGCTCTCTATTCTTTTTGACCCATTGATTTTAGCCAACGTACTCCAACCCAAATTCTTTAAAAGTCTTAGCCAATTGCCTCTATCCCATAGAGGAATGGTCCCACATAAAGGTAAGTCGTATCTTTCATTTTCTATATAAAAAAAATTCATCTCATTTTGTCATTTTTTTCTACTTTATAGAAATTCGGGTTAGTTCAGTCACCAAAAAATCCAAGTTAGGTTAAGGAAGAAAGTTCGTTATTATCTTGTAACCAGATCGAAACTTGACGTGACCTAACCATTGCCACCCCTATTTTTTAGCCATGAATCTTGATCTTTCAATTACTTACTTGAACCCACTCAAAATAACTGACTGTAACACCCCCAGCATTTGCATATATGTCGGGGAGTATAATGACTCCTTTCTTCGATAAGATCTGCAATAGAATTAGCTGATCTTAGAATGAATTATTGGGAAACTATTTATCTAAAGGAACTTCATAAAATCAAGCTACCTCATCAGCTTCTGGATCAGTGGGATGATTTGCAGCTTCAATGATGTACTTGGCTCTCACATCAGCAGCATTTTCCCTTCAAAGGACAAAAATAGAAACCAGGTGGACTGTATGATTCTCTAAAATTAGAAAAGAATGAGGTTAACATGAGAAAGAATGGTTCTCTTCTTTTTCAAGACAAGTAATAATTCCTAACAGATGATATCTAAAATTATGATCAATTTAGAGAGTAATCCAGATGGAAGTTGAGAAAGAAAAGGCCATGAATTTTCAATAAGTAACGAGAGAGTTGAATCTCTCCATTAAATAGGGATTTCCCTTACCATACCAGATAGATGGAAAATGGCAGAAGCGGAAGATAGGCTGATATTGTATCAGCTTACCAGTTCTTTGGTGGTATGGTATGATAAACAAATATTTTGAACACCAAGAACAACAACTATTTAAAAAATGAAGAAAAATACTATTGATACAATGAGACAAATTATTAAGATGCTAACGCCATAAATGGAAGAATCTAGAAACTAGAAAATATGGAGATGAACCTGTTGAGGACACCACCCAGTGCACAAGGAATGAGGACATCACATTCGTGTACAAGCAAGTCATTCAGATCCATGTTATCTCCACCTTTGAAATCTTTTAAAGAACCAGTCTCAAGTTTGTGCTTAAGTAAAGAAGGAATGTCGAGGCCATTTGGGTTTCTAACAGAACCTGAGATGTCACCCACTGCAACAACCTTACCTCCTCGCTCATGAATTAGCTGTGCCGCCCAAGAACCCACATTTCCAAAACCCTGAAAAATGATTGCATCTCTTTCATTAGAACCCAACATATACTCTGAAGTGATTGTCTATTTCAATTGAGATGATATCGTTTCCTTTTATTTTTACACACAACAAAAAAAAACTACCACATATAGATGAGAAGATAAGGGCAAGTTGCTTAAGGTTTATTCAGAAACATACACAGGACAGCAGAGATGGCCTCTGTTAGGAAAATTGAAAAGGCGCAAGAAGGAACAAAAGAGACAAGACCTTTAAAAACTTGGTTGGAAGGGTCAAAGAAGGATATGATTAGATTTTTGGGAAACCGAGTGCATGGCTTTTTAGGATAGAATGGAAGAGAAGAACTCAGAAAACTGACCCTAGACAAATGGAATTAGTGATTTGATGATGATGATCTACAGGTAAGCAGATCAAGGAAAAAGAATTCTAATACACCTTGTTTTTTTTTTTTTTTAAAAAAAAATCTAATATACCTGAATAACAAAGGTCATTTCTGAAATGGACTTGCCATATTCGGCCAGTAAAGCCTCCGTTGCAAATACAACTCCCATCCCTGTTGCAGCTTCTCGACCAAGAGACCCACCAAGATCCTACAATATCAGAAGACATTAGCGACAGTTAATTATTCTTAAAGATATGGATATTTTTCTTCTATTATTTGTAGAGGAGCTTAAAAATACTTACTATCGGCTTTCCTGTAACAATGGCAGGTGAGTAACCATGAAACTTCGAGTACTCATCCAAAATCCAGGCCATTGTCTGTCCAAACACGACAATAAATGAAACAGTTTCAGTTTTAAGACCAGAGAAATTTTGAAGGCAGCTTCAGTTGATGTCTAAGATATCTGAAGGCATTGGCATCGGCAGGCAAGATAGAATACCTGTGAGTTTGTTCCCATATCAGGTGCGGGAACATCGGTATGGATTCCAATGAGATCATGAATCTTCTGAGTGAAGACCCGTGTCAGTCGTTCCAACTCACTCAAGCTTAAATCCTTTGGAGAACACCCAATGCCACCCTTTGCTCCACCATATGGAATGTCAACTACGGCAGTCTTCCATGTCATCAGTTGAGCTAGAGCATTCACTTCATCAGGGTCAACCTTTTAACATTGATTACACCAATGTTTCAGTAAGAAAAAGGCGATGGATTTGTAAATAAACAAAAACAACACCGTGAGCAACTAAAAAAGGAGAGTAGTCATTGAAAATCTAAAAGTACCATGAGAATAAGAAATTGTATTCATTTCACTCGCATACTGAAATTTTGGTAATTATGATTGATGATGTACAGCTCGTTTTACAACTATAATCTGTTCCATCTTCTGATGCACTTTTACCTTTTTTGAGACTCATGGAAATAAACTTGGTTACATTAATTGATTAATACACAGTTCTGAAACAAGATTCAGATGAGAACGAACTTTTTCAATAAATTGATTGATACACATGCAACTTAAAATAGCAAGATTTGACAGAAAAACACCTGCCATTATCTTATGCTAAAGCACCATCTAGAATAAGTTGAATCTCAATTGAACCAATCAAACAACATGTGCATGGTCCAAAGCAACTAATAGTTTGTATCTCCTATACATTATTGGGTAATTTCTTCTTAATCCATCTGAGCTTACAAGTGACTGATAAATGTTGGGTGAAGGACCCAGGCATGGCATGGATACAGTAGGGACACAACTGATATTGCAAGGACATGGTTTTTGCACATAAAAATGAAGTGTCCAAGAAAGACACATGAGGGACATAGATAGGTTGCGTACATTAAAGTCTCTATGCAACATAGCATGTAGATAAGTAAATGTTACAAAGATGTCTTTCTTCAATGGTTTAGTGAAATAGCAAGGAAAAAATATAAATTAGAAATGGGTGCATTGAAGGGAACCTGAAGTTTTTTTTTTTCTCTTTTGTCAGGGGAGGGGGATTGGAGCTAAAGGTTGCCCCAATGGACGAAATGAAAAATCTAGGACAGTTTGGGAAATAATCCCCTGTGCGTAGAATTAAAGAGTTATAAGTAGAAAGTACTACGAGAAGGGTGGAGCATTAAAGGTTTGGATTGAAGTGGTAAGAAAGGAAATGATAGATAATGTGAGATGGGATAACATGGTTCTTGAATTTTTGGCTGTGCAAGCTAAACAAGCCCACACTTTCGGAGGATTATATGATTGAAAGGAAGCTGCAAACGAGTCAAACAAATTGCAAGATTTTAAACTATTTTCATAGTATCATCCAATTTTAAGCAAAATATCCAAAAATAATAAAAGCAACAATGCGAACTCCAATAGCAAATATCCCAAGAAGTTTTCAACAGCAACTAAGTACCACTTAGGACGCACAATTGCTCGATGCTGAAAGAGAAACTGCAAACAGTTATAGAGTTAAGTTATAGTTTCTGTTCTGGATAAACAAGATGGTTTTATGGAACCAAAACTTTTACGGTGACAGCAAATATGGATTGTTGATAGTGGCTGACACATGCTTGCAACCAATGAATTGAACATAGGCATTTGGATGTGAGAAAAGTGAAAATTGGAGATTCCCTACCCTTGGAGAGGGGAAGAGGAGATCATGCTTGAGAAACCTCATATCTTGGCCTTTCGGAATATTTGTTTTTGATATACTTTTTATAATTTTCATTTGGCACTGACTGAAATATAGAATGGTGCTTGCAACAATTAGAAGGAGAAATGGCAATTCACCACCTCCTAGAGGGAATTTTGGTTGCCCAAGCAATTTTTCTTCAAAATAAAATTTGCCGAAATAGTCCCCACTTTTCTCCAAAAGCAACAAACAACAAGGGTAAACAGTTCTAACTGTGTTGAAAATGGTTAACCCACATCAAAACACCCGTATACAGTGAGACAATAGTTGCTCCTCAGAATTTCGCCTGACATCCCTAAGCTGCTTCATGGACAATGTCTGCTGGACTACTCAATATTCATGATCACTGAATGATGATAAAACAGCTAATATTTACACATGGAGTTCAGCAAACCAGCAGCTGCTCAAGGTGTTTGTTACTCACTATCCATTCTACTTGGTAAAAGTCGCATACATTCCTTAGAATTGGAATTTAGCAAATTGCAGCTGATCAAGGTGTTGTCATTCACCAGATAAAATGTCACTGGACTGAGAAAAGTAATCAAGAAAATGAGTTTGGAGGGTCTTGTCAAGAAATGGCCAAAAAAAAAAAAAATTCCTGAAAAATGATGCTACAAATGCAACAAAGTTACTTTCTAGACCATTCATTTCTTTTTAATTTCTTTTTGTAGGAAGAACAATTCAGAATAACAGAATTGAAAAGTGCAGATGTTAGGTGGGTGACCACTTGAATGAGCTCTTCCAGAAAATGGAATATTTGAAAAAGATGGATAGGATTTTATGGGGTTCTCAATTCTCCTTTTTGTTCCAATACATTAGTTTTTCCAATGTTCAGACTCCTTAAATTTCAAAGAGAGATGGGTTTTTATTGCCAAAACCAAGTTTCCATTTTTGTTTATGGTAACTGATACAACAGTAACAAGTCTGCAACAGTCCTATTATTAGCAATGATCTGTTGCTGAGATTTTTCACTACACATACATTTCTAACATTACTTGTGCATTTAAAAATAAATTCTCATGTATAAAAGCTTGCCATGCCATAGTTAAAACCTCAAACAGGGCACCCAAAATAAATATAGTAAAAATAAAAATGATTGATTAGTGAAAGACCGAGTTTCAGCCCTGATGCACAATGTGAGAAGCTTAGCATGCCTCCATAGTATAGGTAAAGATCACATTGCAAAATCGAAGTCCCAAGTACTGAAGAACATGCATGACAGAAAAGATGAAAATAGCTGCTTGACAGATCAAAGGGGAAAAAAAAAAAGAATGCCTATTGATCCATTGGAATATAGATCCAGTCCACCCACAATGCAATTAGATTAGCATACCTCCATAGCATGGATAAAATCACATTCCAAATCAACATCTCAAGTACTGAATAACATGCATGAAGAAATTCCTAAAGATCACTTGTATAAAAACAAAACAAGAAAATTGCTGCTCAAAAGAAAATATTAAAGGAATATATATATATATATATATATATATCCATTGGAATTTAAAGAATGAAATATGTGTGTTAAAAAGGAAGCATGCAAGTACAAAGAGAAGAACTGTTGGAAACCCAGACGGAGAACCTGAAATGCAATACATGTCAATAGATCTTAAAATAGAAATGCCCATGGATTTATGGGAAAACAAAAAAAAAAATGAAATATTACAAATTTAAAATGATTTATCAATAGTACACCAAGGTTCAGATTTCTTACTAATAACTAAAAAGAGAGATCGCTTTGTATAATAAGAGAAGATGATAAAAAAAAAGGAAAAAAAGAGACAGAAGTGTCCATAGCATCAAAGAAAATGCATTAAATCATTGTTGTTCTTAAAATCTGAAGAAATATTAGAAGAACAAAGTGCCATTCCAATCCAGAAACACAAATTAATACCGATGGATAAATCAAAGAAAATATCAAAAAAAAAAATCACCCAGCTATAATAAGGGGCAAAAATAAGGAAGAATACCTCATGATGATAGCGAATCCCGCCTTTCATCGGCCCACGAGCATTGTCATGCTGGACTCTAAATCCAACATATGAAACCAAGGTCCCATCATCCTTCGGAATAGTACATTCGACCTGTAAAATCATATTATAAGGCCCACAAATAAAAAGACAAAAAGGAGGTTTCCATTGCAGAAAAGGTTTAAAAATCTGTCGAGTCGGAGTCAACCCGGTTAATACAATTCACACTCAATCCATACTGGATACTATTCAGACTCGATTATATCAGCTGGAAGTCGGCCATTTTCACCTGATTTCTAGTAATTTCTAGTCGATTCCTGACTCAATCGATCAATACAACTCAAACTCGATCCATGGATATTTAAAACCTTGATCACAGAACTACTGAAGAAATTTTAGAACCAGAGATAGAGAGAGAGAGAGAGAGAGAGAGAGAGAGAGAGAGAGAGAGAGAGAATCATTGGCATTACTTTGATCTCCCTGAAGGGGATCAGCAGGCTCTTCTCAAGCTTCGAATCGAGCCCGAGAAGGCGGGCGGCGCGGCGGAAATTCCTGCTGGTGGCTACAAGCGAGTTCATGGCTAGCAAACTTGAAAATTCTAAGAAGAAAAACAATATCCAGATGAAAAAAAAACTAAATGTGAAAAGAATTGGGCTTGTGTGTCTTTGAGAGATGTGATCAAAGAACAGTGGAGCAGAAAAAAATTATATAAAACGCAAGAAGAAGGGCAGACCAAGATGTATAAAACCCAAGAAAAAAAACTATTTAAAGAAAAAGCTTAAAGGATAAGATTAAGAAGAGATTTGGGGTTTTGAGGTTTTGGGTCTTTGAGAGAAGCGATCAACGGATAGAGAAATGCGGAGGGAAGAGTGGAAAGGAGATCGGAATGAAAATGAAATGCTGATGGGGGTATTTATGCAGAGCAGGTTAGATAAGACAGAGAAAAACTCTTCTTTACCTCTTTTTAATCTTCTTTTAATTAATAATTTTTTTTTTGCTATTATATAAATAGAAGGGAGTCAAAGATACGAAAGGTATGTAGAGTTTCTTTTGGATAAAAATGAAATTAAAAAAAGGTGATCAGTGATAATAGCAAGAGCTATAAAAATGAGTTTGTTAGAAATATATATTTTTTAAATATAATTTATAAAAAAATATTTTCATTAAATTGATATAATTATATTTTAAATATTAAAATATTTATGAGTGCATGATATAATATACCATCAAGCGTCAACAAAAGCGTGAGGAGGGACTCGAAGTTCTTCCAAACAAAGTGTAAGGTGAAATGACACTCTGGCGTCTGGACACGTGCCATTTCTGTAGCGCGGGGACATCTGTACACGACTACACGTCTGATGGACGCGGCAATTCGTAAATGTTATCGTCTGACCTGTCCAATAGTTTATCGAGCTAATCATCTACGTCATCTCACCAGAATATCTTTTCTATTCTCTTTAAAATCAGTATAATATAATATATTCGTTGTATCTCACCACTCTACTAAATATTATTCATATATTTATCCATTTATATTATGATTTTAAATTTAATTGTATAAATCATACATTGATGTAGAAAAAAAATTGCCAGAGACAAATGTTTGTCTCAGTATTCATGTGGGCCTATTGAGTTCATTTCAAGTTGATTTAATCATTGAATTAACAAACAATTTAATATTTTTTTTATTTTTTACAATTGATTTTTCAATTATTAAAATTCATGACTTTTTAAATTTAATAGATTTAACCGTTCACGAGAAGCACCATCTAATAATACCTCTCAAAAGTAGCCATCCCATTCATTGGACCTTACCTTTATGAACCCCACAAAGTCAACAAGAATTATTGTTAATGAGTAATGTCGCCCGAATGAAAATAATTCGAATTTCATATCATAATAACGTCCTTTCTATACAAATTCCTTTGAAGCACCAACTTAACTAAAGAGTTTTAATTGTGATTAATTTTTTACAAAAACATTATTAATATTTAAATTGGTAGAATGTTGCACAGTGCCAACTACATAAGAAAAGTATTAAAAGTTAGTCTATGTCAAAAAAATGCTTAATTAAATATATGTTTTACTTAATATGAATTAATAATTCTAAACCATAGATGATTAACGAGTTTATAACATGTTAATACTTAGCTTTTTATTAAATAGAATAATTCAAATCTTTTAATATATAAAATAGTAATCATAAAGCACATGAGATTTGTATGGTTCAGCAATATGTCTTATTGCATAATAAGATTGAAGCAATTTCACTATTTTTAATAATAGAGTTAAGTACTCTGTTCCAATCATGAACGTCTCTCTCGAACCCATGAAATTCACACAACCCCCACCCGGATCCCCATCCCTCCTCCCTATTCAAACACCATTATCTTTCATAGAAAAAGATATTAGATTTGTCTGATAATCAAGTAGATAAATATGTTATCTATAAAATTTTCTAAAGTTTATATTACTAGCTGTACTATTTACAAAATAAATAAATAAAAACATTAATTGTTGTGATTCATATGATTTCAAGAGAATTTTATTAAAATAAATCTTTAATATTTGAAATTAATTGCAATTGAATGATACTGCTTTTTAAAGAAATAGTACTCTCTAGTGTCTTTCAAATTACAATGGCATTTAATGGATCACAAAAAGTTAATTTTTTCAAGTTAATTAAGTTTTTTGTCATTATGAAATTTATTCTTTCATCCACATATTAAGTAGTTAGGGCATTCTCAAGTAGTTGCCAACACCAATTAATTAAAGAGAGTCATGCATAAATCCATTTATATTTAAAAGTTTCATATTTCTATTGGTCCTAATTCACCTCATAGTTGGCACATTCATGATTATTCCAACTGTATCACTTTGCATTTAAGTCCATTTGATTGTTCTCATCAAGAGGAAATTTTTATCCTATTCTTTATTAATTAGCAAACAATGCAAAATTTTCAATCACTATTGTCCTTGAACATTTATACATTTGAACTCAATTCTCAACATAGATAATGATTATTTTAAGTGAAATCCAACCAATAAGCAATCTAGACAGTTGTTTTATATAGAATTTGTCATAAAGACAATTTTTTTTTTAATTTATGTGTGAAAAAATACAGGAAACTTAGTGTAAAATTCCCACTGGTGATATCCACTATCCTTGAGAGTACATCAGGTGAGACTATGTGGATTCAAAACTGATATCTCTCACTTCTTGAGATGGAAGATTATCAATTGAACTATACCACGACTTTATTTGATCAATATCATTATCAGAGTCCACTTAAATTCACATTAATGAATTATTTGAAAGAGTTCAAAACAAGTACCAATAAAATATTATCTTAATTAGACAAATGAAACACGTTTTATAAATAATCAAACTTTAATCACATTTGACTATATTTCTAAAACTCTAAAGTTTTATAAAAATAAAACAGTTTTAGATTTTGTTTTAGTAAATTATCAGCAAAGTGAAAGAAGAATTCAAACTTCAAAGTGATCCATGCCAACAAATATAGAATTTGACAAGTCATATCTCCAATATATGTCCAAGTACATTGGTTGGAGTAGCTTTCACTTAGGTGGTGATGTTTACAAGTGATATCCCAATTTAAACCCTATGTGACATATGTAGACAGAGGCCGGTGGAAAAGAGATTAATACTTTTTTATTAAAAATTAAATTTTTTTAATTTCACAAATCATGATTAATATAATTATTGAATTTATTGAAAAGGCGTTTCAATATAAGATATTAAGTACTCCCTAGGCTCAGATTAATTTTTTAAGTTTGAATCAAAAGAATGATACTCTGTAAACATTCAATGGACGAGGGATTACATGGCATTGGCAGCAGATAAGATTGATCAAGAATATTTTAATCATTTTTTATTAATTAAATAGCACAATGGATGTGGAGAAGTGTCGTCATCTTCTTGATTTGACTTTGACCAGTCATGGTTGGAAAATGCCACACTTAAACTGTACAGCTAAGATAAAAGAATAATTAATTAACAAATATAATTTATTTTTTTAATTTATGTGTGGAAAACAGTTGAGCCCACTGGAGGGCACACTAAGATTAGGCCATGGAGACTTGAACCCACAACCTCTGGCAACCAATTGAGGTATTCCCATGTGAAGCTATGAATGCAACTATGAGATTATGACAATTGTCTTCTCTAGTCTCTTTTTTGGGAGTAATAATTTATAAAATCCTTTTTATACAGATGACAAGCAGGAATGTGTAAAAGATTCATTTATATTTATTTACATTGATTTAAATATGTTAACTATTAATTTTGTAATATTCATCAATAATTAATATTAATATCAAATGTCATAAAAATAGTTTAATAAACTTTGAATATTATTTAAATTAGTAATTTTTATTTAAAGTGGTAATTTCTGATTTCACCTATGAATTAGTTTCAATAAAAATAAAAAGAATATTGAAGTAGATTTAATAAATATTTTTGAAATAAAAATAAATTTAATAAATATAATTTGTAAAACTATGTACGTATCAATATATAATATACCCTAAGAATCTTAGGGTAAGATTACTAAATTTGAGCATTGTGGGGCCGAGTTTAAATTAGTGTTGCCCTTTCTATGTGAGAAATAAAAGGTCTATATATACCCATTAGGGACAAATATTCTTCTTTTTCCTACAATATATACCCCTTCCAATTTGACACTGATAAAAATCATTCTTTCTTTACAGCTTTGATGAATACCAATAAATTGGACGGTCCATGATTACTAAAAATGTATCAGATACTCTCTGCAAGGCATCTTCTGTTTATTAGGTGGCCCACTACATCACATGACCAAGTACTTCCTCAGATGAGAATAAAATCGGTAAAACAGATAAAAATACTTATTAAACAAAGTATCAGATTCGGTTTCTGACTCACTGAGTTGAGTTGAATTTGAGCAATTTCAATAGTTCGTCACTGAGTCATAAATAAGGTTGCCAACAGACCAGATTTGGTTCGGATCCCTTAGGTTCAGGGTGAGAGTCTACTAAAATGGATTGGGCCAGGTCAAACTCTACAATGAAGTGGGCCTAATAAAATATTTTGACCTCTATGTGGGGACCACTGGGCCTCATTTGAACCCTTTAACTCCCCTCATACCTTATCCCTTGAACTGGGTAATTACTTAATTTGAACTCATTCCTGAGTTTATCGTGGCTTTTGATATCGTCCAAAAAATACCTTTCGATTGGACCTAAGGGGCTGAAATCGGGCCTGGCCGGGTTGCGTTTTAACTAATATATGGAATCCGAACTTTTGACTCGGGCATCTTGAACCGACCCGACCCGAATTATAACCTGATTCAACACGAAACCCGGCCCGACCCATATTTTGAATCTACTTTAGCTTACTTTTTACCGGGTTGGGTCAGATTTGATCGGTTCGGGTCAGGTTAACTTAAACATCTATCAACCCAACCCGACCCGAATTCAATGCGGGTTTTTGACTTGTCAACCCAACCCGACCCTCTGACCCGACTTTCCTAATCCGACCCGCATGATTTTCGGGTCGGGTCATGTAGGATCGGGCCAAAACCTGACCCGAGTTTCACCCCAACTTACCCATTAGAGCGGTCCATATGCACAATGTCACACAGGTGAACGTCTCTCTCCCCATTTAAGTTATTCAAAATACCCGTATTTTAGTGGTGATGAAAATTTAAAATTTAAAATTTAAAATTTAAAACCAAACACAAACCAATTTGAAGAAAAAGGAGATGAGAAACTTCTTGTAATGAGCATAGCACTTATTCTTATACATATTTTTGGTAAGTATTATCATGCATTTTTTTAAGTATTATTATGCATTTTTTTCATGCAGAGAAGATAGAGATTGAGAATATATTTTATACTTTTGAAACTTGCTACTAATATTGGAAATGGAATCTGGTGCTTTCAATTTCATGTTACTAAGATGACTTAGTTCCAAAAAAAAAAAGGGGGTAAATGATTTCATCACTAAGAAAATTTTGGGTTCTAAAGTCTTCTGATTTTTTGGCCTTTTATGAAAATCTGACTCACATCTGAGCCCTTCATCTGAAACAATCATAAAAGTTCAAGAATTGGCTTCAAGTTTTCGAGATAACATGGAAATTTACTCAGCACAATTTCCACTTAATTCAACATTTAATTGCCTTAAACTTGATAACTAAAAGAATAGTAGTGAGTGACAAAGATCATCTAACTATATCAGGTTAGCCGAGAAGTTTGCCAAAAAAAATTACTCCCTCTGTTTCAATTTAGTTGTCTCATATGAATTTTAGAATTATTCCAAAATAGTTTTATCAATTATATTGAAGTAGCATAAAGTGTGTTGAAATGGATGAGAATCACCTCTTAGTTGCATGGTAGTTTAAAGCCAAATTCAATTTTCTTAAAAAATATAAATATTTAAAATGAGACAATTAAAATGGAACGAAGGAAATATATTTTTGTTGATACGAGCAAGACTCAATTATTACAAGGTCAAAGTATATTTAACGTAGATCTTTTGTTTGAGTAAATGAGTTGAATTAAAAATCGTGACCCCTTATAAACAAGGGACAAAGCTGATTTACAAACTTTTCTTTTATTTATCTAATCTATAATTCCGAATTTGACACGACTCTAAATTTTATTGAGTCGAGTAATTTAATTTACTCTTTCAATTTGGTTTGAAAAACTTTGTAAAACTCATTCATTCACTTGATAAAGATTTTATTAAGTTGAGTCAACATGACCAAATTGCATGATTTTCTTTTATCACTCTCATAATAACCAGTTTTTTTTTTTTAAAAAAAAAAACATAAGCTTTGTGAATGTAGCATGGCAATAATATCGGTGAAATCCAATACACGTGACCCTTAATGGGTTGATAAATATCAATCAATATTTCACCATTTCAGGTTTTTTTAGAAAAAATAAATTTCAATAAAAAGTTAAAAATTTCAACCAAAATGGGTTGGGCTTATTTTGAGTAATGAACTAATTTATTTTTAGCAACCAATTCGAATAATGGATTCATAAATACTCTATCAAAAATCTCCTTTATAGATTAGACTTAGGTTTTGTTGATGGGTATTATAAAATTTTAGTAATCGAATTATCAAAATTGATTTATCACATAAGATCTAACGACCTTAGAGTGAACCCATGTTCATGAATTCTGTGATGGGAATTGTGGGGCCATTTATTTAAAAAAAAAAAAAAAACAATAAGGTGGATTTCATGTTTCGATCAAATCAAAGGAGTGCACTTGGCTTTTACTTGTATCAATTCCAGTCTTTCCATTCATTTCCATTCATCTCTCTATCTATTTTTAGCATTTCCGTGGCTATGTTTGGAAAGAAGACGATTAATCTTCCCATGCCTTCTCTCCCCTCAAATCCATCTCTCAATGACAACCCAACTGTAAGCCAAGTCTCTCTCTTTCTCTCTCTGAACATTTTTAGATTGATTATTCTCTCTTTTTGGCAGAAAATTTTAGTGATCCTCTTTCAAAATATTTAATAAAATTAAAAAAAATTCTCATTATTTCTATATCAACTCTCTAATCTGATAAAATTTAGACAGATGTTGTCAACTTAGTCATACATTCACCTTTTTGGGTTTTTTTTTTTTCAAGTCTCAGTTGGAGTTTTGTGGTTTTCAAGCAAAGCAATGCAATGTATCAATTTGAATGGTCTTGATTAAAGAAAAAAAAAAAGCAACATGTAATGTAAGGTGGAAAATGACTCGTGAGCTTTTGGGAAAAGCACCCCAAGGTGTGGGAAGCTGATACACATGCTTCATGAAATTTGGGTCACCCAAATCCATGAATTTTATAATGGAAATGTGGGGCCCATTTTGGGCTCTAAACAAATCAAGAGAGTCCATTTGGCATTTGATTGTGTCCCACAACAAACCCATAAGAACAAGTTATCAACTGCTACCTCTTCTATTTTCCATCATTTCATTCTCTCTCTCTCTCTCTGTCTCTTGACACTAATGTTCCTGTGAAATTCAATAAAGAAGATCAGCAAATGTTAATCTCCCCCCATGCGCTCAAAGGTAAGCCATCTCTCCCTCTCTGTCTATCTATTTGAGAAAAAAAAAAATAGATTTGATCAAGTATTTTTAGATCTAAAGGAAGGCAATATACAAATAAGAAAAAATATCAAGTTTTTTTTGGAAAAAATTCCAATTTCTGACACGGCCAAAATATTTGGAAAAGAACAAGGCTTTAAATGAGAGAAAAATGTTTATAATATCAGCTGAAATTTTATAGCTCATTAAAGGTCCAAAACAATGATTTTGACTGAAATTGCAAACAATAGGGAATCCATTGGAGAAAACACAAAATTACTTGTTTGATAATATAATATTTTGTGACAATTATTCTTTCCATTCCATTTTCTTTTGACTGGGTGATTCTTAAGATGCATGTTATTGGACTTGATCCTCTCCAACATAGAAATTTTCAAGTTGTGGGAGTAACACAAAACTTCTGCCACGTCGAACCACAATCATATGCAGGAAGCTAACCATAATACAGTCAGGTTTGGTATTTCCAAAATCCATTTTAAATCTATTTTTCAATTTTTTTAATTTCATCAAATGATGGTAGGGAGGATGGGTCTAATCGGATTAAAGTCAGGGCTCCCATACACGATCATTCCTCACTGATTTTGAACTAATTTCTGTATGCCATCTATGTGCATTATCATGTTCAACATGAACACTTGAGAATCGGCAATCTTTTTTTTTTAATGGTTAATATATTAATAAAAAGAAAGAAAAAGGAAACACCATATATGCAATACAGAAGCGAGAAAGAAAAAAGGACTACCAGAAATCCACAACCCCACTACACCCAATAAAAGAAGAAAACCAACAACAAAGTAAAACAAAAAAAATTAAGCTAAATTAACACATTCTTTCGAAGCACGCAAAATGTCATTGTTGGAGATGGCAATCTTGG
This sequence comes from Chimonanthus salicifolius, assembly GCA_013350335.1. NCBI lineage: Eukaryota > Viridiplantae > Streptophyta > Magnoliopsida > Laurales > Calycanthaceae > Chimonanthus > Chimonanthus salicifolius. The sequence continues at coordinate 63,119,522 of CM023541.1, read as the reverse complement.
TGACAGGGTGTTTGCTGTGGTGAAAAAGTTGTGTTTGTGAGTGTTTATCTGGAGACGCCGAGAAGAGAATCAAAAGCCAGCTGTCGTCATCATCAACAACAACAACATAGGATTGGAGGCGGGTATGATCGGAGAGCGGATCTTCTCCATTATTCACAACAGCTTAGAGAAGCCGCACGCAGCCAATCGGGAACATCCACGCCATCTCATAGCCCTTCCTCAACTTTCTACACCCCACAAAGTGCAAACATAATACCACAGGTGATTCCACAATCTCAATGCTAGCTTGGTAAGGTCACTCAAAAGGATTTTAGTTGCTTGTCTATAGCTTGGATTAGATAGACATTCGTATCTTAACTATCTTTTAAGAATGGATTCATCAATGTAAAATTCAAATTTGGATCCATAAATCTAAAAAAATTCCACCCAGACATGTTTGTTTTGAGCATTTCAAGTAGGATACACCAAGTTTTCCACAGATAAATTGCAATTTTTAAGATATACTATATATATATATATATATATATTAGATAATTCCAATTAAATGCACTAACATGTATTACTTATCTAAATATGCAGCACCAAATTAAAACAGTGAAACATCAGCCTAAACATTCAAGAATTCTTGCTTGCTTTGGTAAGTCGCGGCTTCCGAGACACTCAAGATTGACAGAAGATAGAGAGAAGGAGAAAAATGATCGACACACAAGTAAAATGAAAGCTTTGATGAAAAGCATAAATGTAAGTATCTGTTTCTATCAATCTAACCACTGGTGAAGTTACTGCAACTCTTGTGTCAATTACTAATTTAAGAATTTACTCAGGTGTTGAAGCTGAGATTCTTTGTAAAGCTTCTCAATCTGTTTAAAAATGGAGTCACATAAATCATCGTTGTCATAATTAAAGTCATTATACAATTTGATTCCCAATAGAGTTCATGATACATGAGTTCATTTCTCAAAAGACTTGCAGTGTAATAGATTAGAAAGAGTTTATATTCACACTTGAACACTATGATATCATTTGTATTGTGTTTATGTTTATATTTGCAATTTTCTCTTAATTTTAATTTTATTTTACATTAAATTTCTCTTTTAGGAGCATAACTTAGATATCATTTCTCTTAGACTCATAGAAAAATAAGTTAATCTTCTTTAATTGGCCATTTTATTACATTTGCTTGCCCAGGACATAACTTAGACTAAATCTAAATTGACAACTCGGAATTAAAAATGGGCTGAATCTTAAAAGTGAGTCGAGCTACGATCATTCAGATGAAGGTCAGACTATTGAGATGAGTTAAGAAATAAGGATACAAATTTAATAGGTTAAATTTGAGTTCACTCAACCGTTTCCACCCAAATCGCAACTCTAATATGAAATCATTGGCCTCTTTAAGCATCATCTGAACTATGATTTTTTTTCTTAAGATGCAATTTAAATTTAATACAGCAAGAGGGTGATGTGTACAGTTTAATTATGAAAAAAGAGCTTCGTATAATTTTTGGAACCAATCCCTGATAAATTTACCGGACCATCCATGGTCTGACCCAATAACACAAGGTCCAATTAGAGTAAGATTGACCTGACCCGATAAGCCTATCAAACCATCCGCGGGCCATTAAGAGTCCATTTGTCTGTTAGATCCAGCTTATGGCCCTAGTTACACTTTGATGCTATTAGACCCAATATCAAAAAAATTAACCTTAATTTTTATGCTACGGAACCTAATACCCATTTTTAACCTAAAATTTTGTGCTAACTTGTCCAACATCAATTTTTTAACTGAAAACTATATGCTAATGGGTCCAATATCCATTTTATGTTAACGTGCAAATGGAAGTAACCAGGATTTCACTGAATTTTCATACAACTACAAACATGACACCACACCAAAGAGAGATGTAGGATAAGAATACTATCATCTAATAGGAAGTTGGCCATAAAGCAGAAGAATCATGTGACTAGGCCTGTAATCGGACCCTGATCCGGTCCGCCCCGAAAAGACAACCGGACTGTCCGCGGCCCGGCCCGAAAATACAAGGTCCGAATACACTTGAGCCCGGCACAGCCCGATCGGGCTATCGGACAGTCCGCAGCCCGATAAGAGCCCATTTGTCTGTTTCGCCTATCATGATACTCGAGTGCTACCAAAGCTAAAATTAAAACTTTTTAACCATAACTTTCGGCTACTGAGCCCGATAAGTCAGATTTTATTCCAAGTCTAACTAGAGTTTGAAATTTTGAAATTCAAATTTCATTTAAAATTAATTAAGATATACGACAAACCATTAAATTTGAAATTATATGGGTGGCCTATCATATGGCTCTAATGCTACTTGAATTCTACCAAGCCAAAATTAAAACTTTTTAACCTTAATTTTAGGCCATTGAGCCCGATAAATCAGATTTTATTCTAAGTCTAATTAGAGTTTGCAAATTTGAAATTCAAATTTCATTTAAAATTAATTAAGATATACAACAAGCCATTAAACTTGAAATTCTATGGGTGTCCCACAACCCTTACAAGCCAAAATCCAAAGCCGCCAGCCAAGTCCTACAAATCTTCTATGGTTGGCATCTTTCAACATCATCATTTATTTATATACACCCTTATTCACCAAATTAGATGTTGCCGAGTCATTCCTAATTGTTCTCCACGAATGGAACAATTAAACATGAGCAAAAAAAATTAAAAAAAAAATACTTAGAAACAATTAAGAAGCATCTAATCAACTCTTAAAAACTCAAGGGTGCCCATCCTAAACAATGTAAAGACATTTAGTTTCATTGAACATTGAATAAGAAAGCTGCCTCCTAACCAGAGTCATTATAGTTTCCATCTTCACTTCCTTTTAATCCACTTGCAAAGCAAAAGCCAAGACATTGGCATGAACTTCACCACAATGAGAAACTAAAACATTGGGATATACTTACAAACTACAACTAGAATGATGTAGGTAACTATGAGTGGAACGGAATCTTTCACCACTTTAACAAAGGAGAATTTATCAAGTACATAGAATTCGATATAGGCAACAAGCAGCACTGAAAAACATAAAAAATAAAAAAGCCCCAAAGTTAAAAAAAAGAACAGTCATACTTCCCTCTTCAGAATAGCACAACTAAAAACAACAAAAGGGCTAAAAATGAGGGGAAATGAGTGCCACCAACAACAGAGAATGATCATGTTCTTTGGACAACCACATGAATTCAAATTCACAATACAAGCCTAAAAAGTGCAAGGACTAAACTAAACCATGTCTTTTCAACAATACTCTCAAACTGAAATTACAAAACAAGCCATCATAGCGAAGGCATAACACTGATGTTATATTTTCTTCATGCTTTAGCATATCTCATTGTTTTCAGAGTTTGAACATCTTGTAACCCCCATACAAGGAGAAAATAAAATTCACATAAATCACTCTCTCCAAGACGCTAATCAGACCAGAGAAACCTAACGTCAAAAATTCCAAACCGCAAAAAGGACAAGTTACAAAGAATACCTTGAAAGTATCATTTGAAGCTTCTACATCACATAAAACTATGACAAAGTCCATTAGCTTTCGACTTCAATTTGAGAATTTTAACCTAACATAAAGCAAATATAAGAAGAAACATATACACATATGAATAACCCATTGTCCATGTTAATTTGTTCATTTAAATCTAAAAGTGGGAAAGAAGTTCCTAAGGACCTGGCCAAACATTATGAGATAGATACTTAAAAAGAGAACACATTGGTATCAATTCTTTTATCAACAAAAGCCAACCCTTGATGGTCTGATCCATATGATTGAGACCGCACTTTACCACAGGGGAAAATCAACCTAACCAAGAGCGACATTCTCTGGTAAACTCGAAACAAAATACTCTCTCCTACAAAATCCTAAGGGAAAAGAATCTAGAAGAACCAGAAAGGAAATTCTCAGAAACTTTTATTTCCACCACTAAAGCAAACCATAACAAAATAAAAATGCAATATTTCTTAGTTTCCACCTGACCAGAACCACACTCCTACAAAATCCTAAAGAGACCAAGATAGGAAATTACCAAAACAATTCACAACGTATAGATACAATATTTTTCATTCCCATCTCACCTTATCACTCCCCCAACTGCAAAATCGTAATTGACCCAGACAGGAGCTTTTCAATGCGTAACTTTCCCCACCAAACACCAATTAAAACAACAAAAAAATGCAATCTTTCTTATCCCCGTCACACCAAGATGGAGACTTACCTTCAAAAAACGAGATTTAAACACCAAATGAAAGGAACAAATACCTTCAGCAATTTAAACACTAATCAATAGACAGTATTCTAGATTACCATTGTCTTGTCATTCATCAAATAAGAAAGCAACATACAAGATTACAAGAACAGAACAAAATGGTTGGAAAACATTGCTTTGGAAGCATTATCTTCAGAATAGGAAGGCTTTGGATGTACCCAATATCATAAAGTCCTACGATGCTGAGGTGTAATAGAATGCATGGCCAGAGAATCTGCAATTAATTTATTTACTTGTTTATTAATTTCAATCAGTGAGTGGGAATCTAAGGCATTCAAGCCAATTATTCCACAGACAATCAGAAATATTAAATAAAACAGGGTAAGGTCTTATCAACCAACTGAACAAACACAATTATCAGAGTCCCGGACTAACTCCAAGTGAAAAAGTTGTCTGTTATGTATATCTTTTCCTTTCAATCTCCCAAGGGCCACTCTCCTTCACGCTCAACTTCAACGGATTACTTTCTATAGTTGTTTATTCGGTGTGTATGAAATTGAGAGGTTTTCATATGCCCTAAAAATTAATTAGGTGAAGCCCTTGACACATTGGTCATAATGTTACATGTATACTTATCCTCATATACATGAAGAGCTAGCTTACTTTGGACAGAATTTGTTGGAATTTGTTCTAGTTATTGATGCTGAAAATTATTCATCTAATTTAAAGTGCTCTCATCCCTTTGTTGGGGCAGCGAATGAGTTCCAAATTGGTTCTGATGGGGAAGATTTAGGGACTTATAAAGAATTTGGGTTACTCCACCTAATGGACTAGCCTTTTAGTTGGATACCCGGTCCTAATAATTGATATCAGAGCCATATCCTCAATCAAACGCATATAGACTCAGGAGATCCCTTAGCCGGATGGGATAACCAGCAACATTCAATCTGTTGGAGAGCCTCGCTCGTTCGAAGGGGAGGTGAATTGTTGGACGAGTCCCACATTGGCTTTGAAGGGAAAAATTTAGGAACTTATAAAGAAAGTAGGTTACTCTACCTAATTGATTGGCCTTTTGGACTGGATACCCAGTCCTAGCACTCTTTCCAATAATGGAACCTTAGCTATCATGTTGAGCAGACTTTGATGATTTCTCATGCATATCTGTAAGCAACAGAAACTGCCAATAATATAGTTATTACTGTTCAATGACAATACAGGTACATTGCACTTGGATATAGATTCAATAGCTACTAAAATTCAATATGAAGACAACATCTCTGTCTTAAGCATCTAAACTACAAAGAAATAATATAAAAAACTTCAAATATGTTTGTCAGTGACTAGCAAGCAAATATTCTATATGAAATGTAGAGAAAGGTTTGTCTCCTTCATTACATGACAATATCGCGTCCAAAGACGATATCTAAAGAACCCATTAAGCAAAATATAATAAAATTAACGAATGAAACTTTAAAATAAAAAGAGAAGAAATCCTACCTCGAGAGGAGCAGATGAGGTGATCGAGAGAGGAGGGCATTGTGAATGGAGGGTGAAGATGAAGACGACGAATTGCAGAGAGCTGAGAGAAGAAGCTGAGGCGAATCGAAGAGACGAAACAGTGGAGATGCAAAGGAAGAGAAGGAGATGACATTGTACAGGAAAGAAAGGAACAAAAATGAATACAAGAGTGAGAGACAAACAAATCCAACGAAATGAAAAATAAATGAGAAAAAAAGAGGACAAATCTGTACTACTTCATTGTTTAGTCATACAAAATCAAGAGAGTTGGTGGGTGAAGAACAGACCTAGGAAAGCAGTAAGCAGAGAAAAGGGCTCAACTGCGCTCCTTCCCAGTCCGCAAATCTAACGAGATGGGTTCTTGTATATCACTATAAAACATCAAGATTTAGCAGTAAAATATAGTAGAAAAAGAAGAGATGTACAGTGTACTAGTTCAGGAAATTGATGCAGGAAATGGAAAAACCTATAGATTTTGCAGAGAAAAGAAAGAAAGGTGAGGCACCCCACATCCGTAGGTAGGCTCAATAAACAATACAACAGGCACAGAGAGTGTTGTGACCGATAGAGAGAGACCCTTGCAGATCGACCAAACAGGGCTGGAATCAACAAGTTCAGGAAATTGATGCAGGAAATGGAAAAACCTATAGATTTTGCAGAGAAAAGAAAGAAAGGTGAGGCACCCCATGTCTGTAGGTAGGCTCAATAAACAATACAACAGGCACAGAGAGTGTTGTGACCGATAGAGAGAGACCGATAGAGAGACCCTTGCAGATCGACCAAACAGGGCCGGAATCAACAAGAGGGAATCGGCTGAAGTCAGATCTAAGTGCAGAGGCTGCAGGCGATGGAAGTCTCGATCGGATTTCTAGAGAGGTGCGAGAGAGAGGAGAACGGAAAGAGGGAGAAAAGAGAGACCTGGTGAGAGGGAGATCTTTCCAAATGAGAGCGGCAAGCATGAGAGCAGCGAGGTGAGAAGCAATGGTGAGAAGAAATCGCAAGCAACGGTGAGAAGAAATCGCAAGCCCTAAAAATTTTCATTAAACTTCATCGGACTCGCGGGCTCGCGGACTGTCTGCGGACCGTCCGAGTCCTTATCGGACTCTGCGGACCTGTCCACGAGTCCTTATCGGACTCCAGAGTCCGGCTCGCTGATGGACTCGTGGATTCGGACCTGGCAGGGTCCGATTACAGGCCTAATCATGTCTCACCCATCAATCATATTCAATTCTTCAATTGATAAGAGGAAACTTAAATGGATGAATTAATTAAAGAAAAAAGTGGTAATTGGGTGGTTCTTTTTGGAAATAATTTTAAATATACACATTATTACAGCTAAATTATGGTACTGAGTGTAATGAAGGCAATCATTCAAAAGATATGGAGATGTTTCACAAGAGCACAAAGCCCACAATCCAATGTGCAAGATATATACATGAACAAAACAACACTTTCTTTCATAGTCTATGGAGTCTTCTAAACCTTTCAAAAAAAGAGTATACGGAGTCTTCCAAAATTGTCTCAAGCCAAACTACCAAATCTCATTCGTACCATAGGCACCTGGAGTTCAAAAAAAAGACCCAATTCATGAACATGAAAGGCATGCAGTGTGACAAGAGTCCTCTTCATTCAAGACTTCCATTGCAACAGTTGGTAGATGGGCAAATCCCTGAACACAGAAAATAAGAAAATTATATAAAAAACCGATGATCAGATGGAGAAACAAAAACATGAAGTGCTAGGGCATAATAAGAATTTATGGTGTTAGCATGAGGAAGATTGAGCATTTCCTGGACCCAACCATACATGTGCAGAACACACACTGGTGATGTAAAACATATATTCATTTGTTAGACCCACATCGAATGGGACATAGCACAAAAGTTCGCCAATCATACAATCCTAACCATTGCATTGGCTCCCAGTAAATGACTTATGTTCATTGTAATAATCTGTTTTATTAAATAAGAACATATTGTGCAGGAATTATACGATACCCTTAATGCAGATATCGGCATGTTGTCCTTTGACAATAGCAATGAAAATGCTTTCAAAAACTACCATAATAGAATCATCAAAGTCTCAACAACAAACAATAATAGCAATGAAAATGAAACTACTAAAATTCAAACATCAAATGTTTCCCATCAGAAGATGACTTTGTTCCCAACAGTCCATCCAATCCATTAAACTCGTCTTCTTTGCTTTATGTAGATATACACCCAAGCATTTTTCTAATGAATGAGGGGACAAATGAAATTCTGAAATGTAAATGCACCAAAAATTTTCATCTATCTAATGCATATGCTCCCCAAATGAAGGATCACACAGTTTCAACCAAAAATCAAAATAAGCCCAAATGGTAACCATGAAAAAGGGTGAAAAAATCTTCTAAGAACAAAAGCAACAATGCTAACTCCCCAAGAAGTTTTCAACAGCAACTACGTACCACTTAGGACGCAATTGCTCGATGCTGAAAGAGAGAAACTGCAAACAGTTACAGAGTTAAGTTATAGTTTCTGTTCGGGATAAACAAGATGGTTTTATGGAACCAAAACTTTTACGGTGACAGCAAATATGGATTGTTGATAGTGGCTGACACATGCTTGCAACCAATGAATTGAACATAGGCATTTGGATTTGAGAAAAGTGAAAATTGGAGATTCCCTACCCTTGGAGAGGGGAGGAGGAGACCATGCTGGAGAAACCTCATGCCTTGGCCTTTTGAAATATTTTTTTTTTGATATACTTTTTGTAATTTTCATTTGGCACTGACTGAAAAATAGAATGGTGCTTGCAACAATTAGAAGGACAAATGGTAATTCACCACCTACTAGAGGAGACTTTGGTTGCCCAAGCAATTTTTCTTTAAAATAAAATTTGCTGAAATAGTCCCCACTTTTCTCCAAAAGCAACAAACAACAAGGGTAAACAGTTCTGTGTTGAAAATGGTTAACCCACATCAAAACACCCATTTACAGTATGACAACAATTGCTCCTTGGAATTTCTAGAGGTCAAGTCTGACATCCCTAAGCTGCTTCATGGACAATGTCTGCTGGACTAATCAATATTTATGATCACTGAATGATGATAAAACAGCTAATATATACACATGGAGTTACCTTTCAAAAAAATATATACACATGGAGTTCAGCAAACCAGCAGCTGCTCAAGGTGTTTGTTACTCACCATCCATTCTACTTGGTAAAAGTCGCATACATTCCCTATAGAATTGGAATTTAGCAAATTGCAGCTGATCAAGGTGTTTGCCATTCACCAGATAAAATGTCACTGGACCGGGAAAAGGAATCAAGAAAATGAGTTTGGAGTTTCTTGTCAGGAAATGCCCAAAAAAAAAATCCTGAACAATCATGTTTTGATTGTTCTTGTTACAGTTGGTGATACAAATGCGACAAAGTTACTTTCTAGACCATTCATTTCTTTTTGTAGGAAGAACAATTCAGAAATAACAGAATTGAAAATTGCAGATGTTAGGAGGGTGACCACTTGAATGAGCTCTTCCAGAACATGGAATATTTGAAAAAGATGGATAGGATTTTATGGGGTTCTCAATTCCCCCTTCTGTTCCAATGCATTAGTTTTTCCAATGTTCAGACTCCTTAAATTGCAAAGAGATATGGTTTTTTTATTGCCAAAACCAACTTTCCATTTTTGTTTACAGTAACTGATACAACAGTAACAATCTGCAACAGTCCTATTATTAGCAATGATCCATTGCTAAGATTTTTCACTACACATACATTTCTAACATTACTTGTGCATTTAAAAATAAATTCTCATGTATAAAAACTTGCCACGGTTAAAACTTCAAACAGAGCACCTGTTAGGTATAAAGTTAATCAACCAAGCAAAAACTTCCCATTATTTTACTATATTGATCTTCCTCTGTTTCAGAACTTCAAAACATAGGTAGGATCTTCAACGTTGTTGTTGTAAGAAAATCAGCAGAATAGTGGTGGAAGAAATACCTTAAGCTCAAAAACAGAAAACCCCTGCAACAAAATCTAAAGGAAAACCTCCCTACCCTTTCAGCAGCAGAAATCCAAACCCATCAAAAACCCAAATGCAACTAAGGCGTATGGACAAAAAAAAACAGCATAGAAAAAATCCAAATGCATTTCCTAGTTAAATATGCATATGCAAAAGTAAGATCAACACTCAAAATCAGATAGAAAAAATAAACATGCCTGAACAGATAACACTAAAATCGATCTTATCCAGTTCATAAGTATTGACGACCGGCATGAACAAGAGAATGGTACCTTATATTTGGTCATCACAGGGAATGGAATGGCAATTGTGGAGTACGGTAATGGTGAAGAAGATCAAGAGCAGCATCACATTTCCCGTGAACGCGTACAGCCACGCCCACATGAAAGGATCTGGTAGATAGCGGCGCGCATCATGGGCGAAGATCGACTGTCGGAGCAGCTTGAGGCGGTTGATGAATAACTGGCGCGTGCCGTGGGTGTACTCGAGGGTCGTGCAGGCTATGGGGAAGGCGATGATAAGGAAAGAAAGGAGGGAAATGAAGAAGGGGATCCACCAGTTACAGCATTGAAGATAGGATGCGTAAAAGATGAAAATGTAGACGAAGAGTTGGATGAGGAGACACAAGATGATGAGCCTGAAGAGCTTGAAATTAAGATCATACACTAGCTGCTGCAGCTTCCTCAATTTCCTGAGTTTCTCCAAATCTGACTCTCTACCAGTTATGGATAAAGACATTATAGACATCTCGTTTGATAAAGGAGGTGAGCGAAATTTGATCAACACGAAGGAGGAGGAGACGATTGCAATAAGAAAGAAAATCAACATAACGGAAAGCAGGGGGAAAATGGGAGAGAGAGAGACTACCCTTGGAAGGGGAACAAAAGGGAGAGAGAGGGCTTCGGTCGGTGGCCGAGAGTCGGTGAGCGGAGAGAAGGAAGGGGTAGAGGAAGAAATGAGTGCTGCGAATGAGTGAGGGGGGTTAATTTTTACATGGGTCAGAAGGGATTACCCTTTTCTTTGGTAATTCCATTAGTAAATTACCACGGATACTTCAAATTTAGTGAAGTAGCCGTGTCTGATACGTATCCGACACGGATACGGTCGGATACATACCGGACACATATCCAATTAATTAAAAAATATTTTAATTATGGATACTCGTCGGATACGCGTATTTGGGTCAGGATACGGCAACAAATAAGGAGGATACTGCCGGGACACGGCCGAGACATTCCACACGGGATAAGCTTCAAGAGAATAAATGAAACGGAGGAGAGAAAGAATGGAAACAGAAAAAAGAAAATATGGAGAACAGATTGAAGAAAAAAAAAATGGCTCACACCTGCTTTCCTTTCTCTTCTCTGCGTCTTTTTCTTCTTCGTTGATGGGAAAAATACAGAGAACGGCGGCCGCTAGGTTTAATTGAGAGAGGGAAAGAGAAGAAGGGTATTAGGGTTTGTCGGTGAACACCCGCAAGACACTCGCGTAAAAGGGTGTGTACTCGAATATTTTGTGAAAAAATTATTTTAAAGAGAAAGCAATAAAATTTTATTTTAAATACAATATTTATTTATGCTGGAAGTAAAAATTATTATTTTTTTTATTTACTTTATTGTAATAATTTAATATTATATTTACTATCTAATATTTTTACCATTATCATTATTATTAAAAGTTCTTCTTTATTTTTATTATATTAAATTATTAATATAACATAATAATCTATTGCTCATAATTTTATCTAATTATTATTAATGAAAAATAAAATTTCTTTTCTCAAATAAAAGAAAACATAATCATTATAATAAATTTCATTTTAGAGTTAAAAATTTAAAATATTATAATAAGTAGCTTTATTGATTTGGCTTAAAAAATAATAATAACTAATTAAATTGTTATTAGAATGGATTTAAAAGCTAAAATGAATTTATAAGATTCAATCCATGATAACGTATAATAGACCACTCATATATTTAGAAAATATTAATCTATATGTATATGTTGAAATACTTTATACTTTTCAACATAATAATTAGTGATTATTAAATTCTAATCTATATGTATATATAATAATTTTTTAATTCGACATATCCCACCGCACCCATATCCTAGTTTTTCAAAATTTGCCGTATTCTCGTATCGGATATGCGTATTCATATCGTATCCGATACGCGTATTCGTATCGGTGCTTCTTAAATTGGTACTTATTATGAGGGGTAATATGATATATTAACAATTTTATGAGAAATTTTATAAAATATAATTATTAAATAATATTCATTAAGTAAATCTAATGTTATCTAATTTTATAGATTCTTTTTTATAACTATAATTTAAAATGAACACTTGCACTCTAACAATAAATAAATAAATAAATAGATTTTATTATTTTAAATCCTAATAAATGAATAAAAAAATATCAACATATCTCTTCATAAAAAAAATATAATTTGTTTATTGGTAATATGAAATATATAATATAATAAACCATTATAATAGTTTAATAAATCACAACAAATATAAAATTAATATTAAAAGTTGTCACGGGCAGAATTCCTTAAAAATAGGACATTTTGACAAATATGTATAATAAAATTTTATTTTTATTTTTTATATTATATAGATTTAATAAAAATTATTAATTCTCCTAAAATTGTTAATAAGTCTGGTTACCCTTGTTTACAGTTACCCCTATTTAAGGGTAATCCCTATAAAAATTTACCCCTCATCAAAATGCATCATGTTGAAAATGTTGACACATTTTTAAAATAAACTTCTAACTGAATAAATTGTTAATTAGCCTGAAAGAGATTACCATGAACCTCAAACTCTTTCGAAGATTTGAGACTTTATCGAAATTTTGACAGAATCCCCCCTTAAAAATAGAATATTTTGACAAATATGTTTCAGAAAATTTTATTTTTATTTTTATATTATATAGATTTAATAAAATTATTAATTCTCATAAAATTGTTAATATGTCAGTTTATCTCTACTTACAGTTACCCTTACTCAAGGGTAACCTCTATAAAAATTTACCCCTCACCCAAATGCATCACGTTGAAAATGTTGACACATTTTTAAAATAAACTTCTAACAGAATAAATTGTTAATTACCCTGAAAGAGATTACCATGAACCTCAAATTTTTTCAGAGTTTTGAAACTCTATCAAAATTTCGACAAAATCACCCCATAAAAATAGGACATTTTGACAAATACATTTCAGATTTTTTTTTATATTATATAGATTAAATAAAATTATTAATTATTCTAAAATTGTTAATATGTCAGGTTATCCCTACTTACAATTACCTCTACTCAAGGGTAACCTAAGGTAACCCTGTAAAAATTTACCCCTCATCCAAATGCATCATGTTGAAAATCTATATAATATAAAAAATAAATTACTAATTATTTGAAATCTATTAATTTTTCAATTATATAATATATAATTGAAAAATAGAGGAAGGCACGGGGTAAATAGGGGCAAGGTTTCCTTAAAAAATAAATAAAAAATAAAAAACCACTATTATTATTTTAAATTTCAATAAATGAATAAAAAAATTCTACATATCTCTTCATAAAAAAATATACTTTGTTGTTTGGTGATATGAAATTTATCAAATGGAAATAATAAAGTGCTTTAAAAAAAAAAGCCAAGTATTCACTAAAATAAATATAAAAAACAATGTAAAAAAAAAAAATCTCAGGAAACAGCAAAACGGCGGGTAAGGAGGGGTATTCAAGAGTGAATACCCCAAGCCCCATGGAGGTATTCAAAATGGTGATGAGAGGGTTAAAAATTTGAATTTTTACCCTCACTCCCTTGTTACCAAAAGAGGGTAACAAAGGGTAACGGGGGTTACCCCCTCTTACCCCCCATCCAAACGCAGCGGAGGAACGAAATAAGTTAGGGTTTTCTTGTTTTCGGAGTTTTGAGCGGCAATTATCAAATTTCCGCAAATTTGACCAAATTAGAAATTGGACCAATTAGAAATTAGAAATTATTTATTTTATATAAATATGAGTTAAAGAAAATTATATTTTATCAAATATGTCTTAAATTCAGACTTTTGGGTCAAATTCAGGCTTTCATGTATTGGACCTTGTTCAGCTTGAATTCTAATTCAAGATTGATATTTTTGGCTTGAAAATGAGCTCAATCCAAGCTTGCATCAATCTAAACTCAAATTTTCATGTTTCCAATACGGGCTCGAGTTAGGCCTAGCCAAATTGCACTCTTAGGGTCAAGTTGAGCACCTTTTGACCAAACCCATATTTTTGTCCTCTTCTAACCTACCCATAATCCAACTCATTTCAATTACATAAATCACACCCTTTTTTATCCTACAATCCATGGGATTCTTCATTCCTTTCAACCAAAGATTTTAAAAATCCACTTCTCCTGGTATCTTCTACTTACATCCTTTCAATTTTTTATCGAAAGGACTGCTTTTGGTCTCCTTTTCTCATTTTTTTTCATCTATCAAACTGTATAAAGATTTACTTGATGTGTTCATTTCTATAAAAATTCTTGCACTCCAAAGGAGGCCATATAATAATTGAACATTGGACGTGGAACATGTGAAAGAGTCCACATGAATCACATGAACTTGATTCTAGTTCTAAATTATTTTGTAAATTAACAAAAACCAGTCCCTCGACTTTCCAAAAATTAACCACTCCCTCAGCATCAAAGTTCACGAGAAAACCATGGTAATTCTTGGAAGTTCTTCCAAGGTTTATGGTTCATTGTCGAGCTCCACACTGCTGTGATCCAACACCTTTATGTAATATTTTAAGCCTGCTTGATCTTCAATGCCTTAAAACCCCTTACCCTTCCCAACATTTAGGATAGTAAGTCTATTGTGAAGATCACAATGTTTCATCAATGTGTTTGATTAAATTGATCAAACTATATTTTTAAATATTACAATAAGTACTCAAGTCATTAAAAAAAATTAAAATTATTTAATTTTAGAGAGATTAAAAAATATGATTTAATTGATTTTGGTAACCCCATGAGACAAGAAGGAAGTTTTGCCTTCAAAGGTAAACAATGCCATGAAGAAAATTTCATTAAATTATTTAAAAAAAATCCAAAATCAGGATTATCGTAGAGAAAAATTCAAAAAAAAAAAAAATTGATAAAAAAAAACTCAAAAGAAGAATTTGCTTCTAAACTTTTTTACAGTCATACCAAATACAAGATTCAAACTAAATATGGTTGAGACATTTAAAAAAAAAAAATTGAAAACTGCCCGTATGATGCAGTATCAGCCAATAATGGATGCAACGATAAGGCCAAATTATCAGCCATATCAGTCGATATGGTCCTTACATTGCCGATACAATACGTACTAGCCAATAAGTATCGGCATACAAAAAAATAATATGTATCGACCAATACACAATGTATCAACTAATTTTACAACGTCTAGTAACCAAAACTGGCCAAAATAAGGAAGACAATCATGGAAAAAGAAGTCACTTGGAAAATTACAGTAAACAGAGCTGGCCCATGATTTAAGGTAGCCATAATATTAGAAAGGGAAAATCACATTACCACAAAAAAAAAAAAACCCATGTAGAAAGATTACTGCTTTAGCCGTTGTTGCCGAGTATATTCCCATAGAGCAATAGCACCACTAACATGAACGTTAAGTGATCTGATCACCCCCAATTGAGGGATCTCAACGCAGGCATCCAGAATGTGGATTACATCCACAGGAATACCCTCCTTTTCACGCCCAAGGACAAGAACCTGGATATGGATACAATAAATGGAATTATGCTCCCTCAACTACAATAATTGCAGGATCAGTGAATTTGACATACCGTTTTCTTGGGGAAGGAAAACTGGTCAAGAGGTGTACTGTTTGCTGTTTGCTCTAACCCCAAGATTGAGAAACCTTCTCTTTTCTTTTTCTCTAAGAAAAGCTTCATGCTGCTTACTGGGACCTCCATGAGGGGTACCCACTTCTCAGCTGTCACACTACCAAACACACAATCATTTGATATGGTATTCTTTTGCATCTGTTCATGAGGAATGCAGAAATAGACCACACAAAAAGTCCCCAGTTTCTTTTAAAAAGAAATGGATAGGATAAGGAGAAGGAAGAGTGGAAGATGAGGTGCTACATGTCACAAAATGCATGATTACATAATGAAAGGTACTTAAAATCTAATATTAAATAGAAGAGGTGCATCAGTCCATTGTCCATCCATGATCTGTCTCTTGCCATATCTTGCCTTTAGAATGACAAACCTTAAAAAGGCATAAAACATATAAGAGAACCCCGAAAGTCATGGTTGCATTCCACTATGACTACCGGAAATGGCACTTGAAATGCTTTTCAGAAACCAATGTCTATGCTCGAAAATGGATGCTGAAACATATCTGGTGGTTCAGCTGTCTGCAAGAGGCCATGTGTTAAACAGTGGGGAGTTATACAAGTTGGGAAGAGTAAAGTTGGAAACATAAATTCTAGTATCTGGTTGCTTTCTATTATTCTGTAGGATCTGAAAGTTAAATAGGAAAAGAAATGCATATGTATGTAGATCATCAATTCTCAATTCATTACATTAGCCATTTATATGGGCCAGCAGCCAATATATAGTTCATTTTTTATGTAGACATTGTTATGAGTAACAGTGAGACAACCATGTAGTAGATCGACCCTCATGGCAACTAACAAAGCATGAGTTTGAGAGCAGAAGATGCATGATAATGAATCACCTGATAAGTTGGAACTGTTTATCTTGTACAATACTTGCATCAGCAATTGCTAAACCTGCTGCTTTAAATACCTGCAATAATAAATATAACAAAATGATTGAATAGGAGAGGGGAAAAGAAAGAACCACTTAAACTTCAAGGCACAGAATCAAGTATGCATTAAATATAATTATTACTACTTCATAAACAAACCTCACAAGTCCGTGCCAATCCAGCAAGATTTGGTATGCGATCAAGCAACGACGCAACAAGGATAATTGGTTGCCGACTCCCTCTCATCCTCTCCATAGCTGTAATTCTAGACTGCACCACTGTACTAAACAGAAGATCTTCTTTTTCCATCTCTGCAATCCATGAATCCATTATATAAGATGCCATCAACCAACTAGACAGAAACAGTTGAAAAATATAGGTCTGGAAAGCATCTCTACATCATTCAATTAGTTATAGAAGCCAATTTTTGTATATTTGTATTAATCAGGTTACTGACAGAGATGGTAACCAACTAAAGCACTGATTTGATGAGCTAGTGGCGGGATGATATCATGAATTCCAGAATTTCAATAAAGCTATTCAGCTACAACATGATTGAGATAATTTTATTCGTAAACAGCATTATCACATCTGATTGTGATAAATGGTTTAGAGGATGATAATTATCACATGATCATCTAGGAAGTAAACAAATCACTTAGATTCGGACGTCAAGGACACGTGAAGTTATGGGACAGCCAACTCACCAAGAAGTTGTGATTCGTTACTTAATTTTGTTCTGTTTTTTTCCTGGTTAACTAGATTGTAATTAGAGTTAAGAGTGAGTTGAGTTAGAGTTAGGGTTTTTGAGTTTAGGAGGCTATAAATGCACATGTGCTTGGTCGAAATGTAGGAGGCCAATATATGGAGTTTTGAATATAAATTTTCAAACTTCAAGGGTGAAGTTCGAGTAAGCTTAGTGAAGCTTGATTTATCTTGCAATTGGAGTTAAGTGCATTCTCCTCGTGTTAAAGTAAGTTCATTTTCTTTGACTGGTTTTCTTTCATTGAATTGTTTTGTTTTTTTTGAAAGATAACTTCATTAATAAAATAAACAAACAACCAAAGCAAGCAGAAAAAGCCAGCCGCCAAACCAAAAAGAGACTAGCCCCGAAAATTACATAAAGTTATTTACAAATTCCGATGACAAAAAAGGATAGCCCAAACCATCCTCAACTCCTCTACCTCCGCCTTAAGGAACAATATCATATCATCGGCATATTGAAGGTGGGTAATATCAATCTCTGAGTGAGTAACCTGGAACCCATGAGTCAACCCCTGTGAAGCTGCAACATGAAGCAAAAGATGGAGAGCCTCCACAACGATAACATAAAGATAAGGAGATAGAGGATCCCCTTGCCTGATTCCCTTCTTCATTCTAAAAAAAACCTTTAGGACTCCCAGTGACCAAAACTGAAAGATAGCCAGAAGCAACACAAGCCTCAATCCACCTTCTCCACTGAACACCACGCCCCATTCGAAGCATCATGTAATCCAGAAACGATTGAATTGTTTGAATTCAAGTGCAAGTTTACTTGATTTCGTTGGAGTTTAGGCAAGTGTGTTGCTAAGTCCAACATCCATCCATTTAGTGTGTTTTTCTGCTGTGCTTTAAGGTCTCTAATTCATTCCAACTCAGCCTCTATGTGACTGAGTTTTGGGCCATCAAAAGGACTGAGTTTAGTTGCTGTATGGGACTGCATAACAGTTCAGTCCAACCAGTAAATGGGCTGATTTATAGCAGTCCAATTCGTTTGGTTAAGGGCTGGTTTACCCTCGGATTTTGGGCCAGCAAGTGGGCCAAGTGCAGCCATTATTTGGGCCGTGTAAAGAACCCAAATAGGCTCATTAAGGACTTTTTTTTTTTTTATTGGTCATTAAGACTGGTTTTAGTCGGCGTGAACAGAAGCCTTCAGTTCATTAATTGTCTTACATGCAACAGCACATTATTGGGTTTGGTTTGATTTAGTTAGTGTTCGATTCAATCAACCAATCTAGTCCAAATCGGACTTATTTCACCAAAGGGTTGTGTGTTAGCTTTCTGTTTGGCTTCTACCGACTCTGGTGTCACCGTGTTGGGTCTGTTATTTACTTATTTCATTGTGGTCTAAGGTTGGGTACCCAAACCCCTCCCTAGTCCACATCACTTGGCCAGGATCTGCTACATTATTTTTCTATTTTCATGATCAAAATAATGAAATTCTATACGTACCGACAAGCAGCCTTTGAAGTTCAGGATTTCCAATAGAGGAACAAGCTTCAGTGTCTGGTCTTTCATGTTTATTGAGTGTGACTTTCTTTTGGAAATCTAAAGCTACATCCTGACAAGTTTGTTTACGTAATGTTCCTTCATCAGCCATATGTGATGATTCCATGTACATACAAGTTTTGCCAACTGTTAAGCTCTCATTCTTGATGGTCACCACATCCTTTGCCATGGAAGAACGGAGATCTTCCCTGGCATCCTGCAGTACTCAATAATGAGAAATTCGATATAGTAGCATAAAACAAGAGTCTGTTTCAGTGCTTACATTTAAAAAGGCAATCACTTGCTCCATCAAAGATGTCGGAACACATTCAAAGTCAAGCTCCTTCAAGGAAATGAACCAAAATTTGAGATTGCAACGATGACAAGATATCCCCAATTTAAGAAAATATGAACATATAAATATACATGAATTTAGTACGTAACGCATCACCAACGCAGCTCAAAAGTTCAAACCTCATTACGAGCAGTAAAAATTCCAGTCGGGGTAGCTGATGTGTTGGGATCAAATCCATCAATGATCCCTTGCATTGATGCTCTTAGCCTGACATAAAAAAATTCAAGCTATGATACTAGTGCAATACAGCATATTGAATATGACATGATGGTTGTCACAGAAGAACGACATGCTTGTTTTTCAATTGGAAAAGAAACCTTGCCCAAGCAGTCATGATTACTAGGTCCTGTTATGTATTGGTGGTGGTGATTCACGATATAGGATCCCCCTCGTCCTGCTGATTAAGAGCCAAATCAGTCATCGACTTGACTGAAAAGGCTCCCAAAGAGTCTCCAACCCATAACAACTCATCCTCTTCCTCTATGGACAGAGGGAATTCCACTAACAAAGCTTTCAACTCATTGAGGCTATCCTGTTCGAAAGCCCTCAAATTTCTACTGAAGTTGGATAATGTTTTAATAAATGACCCAAGTGGGATCAACTCATTTAAGTTTTTGAGTCAAGTTGTTTAATAAATAGTGAGGTCAAAGTAAGAGTTAGATTGACCCATCTAAGATTGTTAAATCACTTGTTTGATAGATGGGTCAAGACTGGTTCGGTTAGTTAGTTCAAAAAACAAATGGAGTAGGGTCAACCATCTAATAAATAGGACATGTTTAGTATACGTGGAGTTGGATCAACTATTTAATAAGTGGGTCAGGTTAGGTTGGACAATTCAAGCATGGATGCGTATTTCGGTTAGTCAACTCTAATAAATGAACCATGCTAGTTATAGTTGGAGGAACGAATTTAAGATTGGTCTGGTTGAATCAACCTGTTGAATAAATAGCTTCAATAAGGTATGAGTCAGGTTGGGTCTCTCATTTAATAAATGGTTAAATGCGCTGAGTTGGTTCAACCCATTTAAACTTAGTCAAATTGGGTCAATCCATTTAATAAATGAGGTTGGGATGGGTCAAACTAATTAAGATTGGTCAGGTTGTGTCAAATTACTTGTAATTTCAATTTTATGAAATGTACTATTTGGGTCTTGGATATTAATGAAGAAAATTCACTAGAGGTTTGAACTTTTTTCTGTTAATATTCCTCCTCATCTAGCAAAGTATCATCTCCAAAGTTTTTTTTAATGCAGATAATCCTAGGACAGAATCGCAGAAAAGGAAATGAGAAGTTATAGGCGTACCTCATGCAGTCAGAATTTTCTGCCAAATATGATTTCAAATCTATGAAGCACTTTTTCTCTAGAGGTGCAACTTCTGCTTTATTAGGATCCAAAGCAGGTATCAACTTGCAAAGAACTTGGTACACCAGTAACTGTAACAAGATATGCCATAACAGACAATTGCACATAACAGCAAGTCTGAATGAAAATATGGTGAAAATAAACAAGACAGGTTCAAAAAAAGTTCACCTGAGTGAAAGCACGTAAACTATGGTGATGAGAGGTCAAGAATGGAATCATAGGAGGAAGCAACTCATTCAAATGTCTTAATTGCAGAAAGGTTTCACTGGAATGCAGTATAACATTTGCAGCTATGAAAACATATGATGATAGTGCCTGCATTTAATTTTTGTTTCCTTTTTCCTAGTTAGTAAAGAACAAGAATAATGATGCATAAGATCATAGTATTACCTGAGGCCTCATATTGTAATCATGAAAAATAGGAATCAACTGTTCCCCTATCTGTACAATTACCAGGAGAAAAGTAATATGTTAGAAAATGCTAATTTTTTCCTCATTTACGTAATGTTTTTTTTTTCTCGTTTCCATCTCATTAAGGACCAATGAAATAAAAGGCACAAAGACAGAGACATGCATGCACATGTGAGGGATACTTCTAAAGAAAACATCTCCCATGAAACCACAATTTCATGAATCTTCAATTGCTTTAGAACAAATGATTTTAGTAGTTATGAGACAATAATTACAGGAACCACAAAGAATCAAACTTCTTTTTCTCCCCTCTCCAGTACATTTTCAATGCTACTAGCAGTCCCCTTTTGGTGAAAGAGACGGTTATGTTAAGATGGATGCAAGGTGTGACAATAGAAGATAGAATAAGAAAATAGAAAAGGGCAAAAAATCAAACTGCTTACCAATGATGGAAATTTCAAATAAATCTGGATTGCAAATGTCTCTAAATATTGCCGGACAGCTGGTAAGTTATTTCTCTACAAGGAAAAGAGAAACATAGACAATGCATAAGAAGAACCCAACTGAATATATCAATCAAAAGACGACATCAATCACAACAAGCAATGGAAGTAACATTCTTCCTCAAACTATTGAAAGTTGGAAAACCAAAGTGGTATATGAAATAATATTGCTAATAAATATTATTCACAAAGTCAAAGTAAAGAAATCCAATCACCCAATAAAAAAGGTAAAGAATTGTACCTACAAGTTCAAACTACAAATTCAATAAATTATCCACTTTGTCTAATTTACTATTATTTCATTACATTTAACACAACTTACAACTAGTTATTTTAATTTGATCCACAGCTGCAAGTCTACAACCAGATGTTCTACATATTCCATAATAATCTGTTTCTTATTCAATATTTCATCCACAAAAAAGAGTATTATTTTTATAGTTTAACTTCTTTGAGTCGTTTGTGTTTCTAAAACATTGAAATACCCCATGTTCAAAGTGGTATATTTGTTTTGTCTTTTGTAGAAGTAAGCAGAGTTCCTAAAAGGTTACTTACAAGAAGTATTCTCCCTTTAAGGTTTGAAATAAGAAGTATCCATGGACCAAACTTGCGGCTTCATTTCCAAGCATGCACAGCAGTTGTATGCACGGCATGTTAAGTTGTGCCACGACATAGTCGTGCCATGCCGAGTACTAGCACGAGTGAGTCAAGCCAAGAAGCAGGGAACTGAATGCATGCTGAGAGGTCCAAATTCAACACAGGCATAGCAGTCATGGATGTGACATAATACTGTAGTAACTTAAATAAATAATATATATAACAAAACTAATCAAATCACTCACAAAAATAGTAAAAAATTACGTATAAATTTTACTCAAAACAATCAAACAATAAACATTTCAATATTTTGGTTAGATTTCAAAACAAGAAAAGGTTTGACAATTTTTTGTCACAATGCAAACCCTAAGCTGGTACTAGAAAAATCCTTGAAGAACCCAGCATAGAGACATACGAGACTGGGGTACGTCACCATTTCAAAGAATCCATGAAACATGGAGTTCTAGTTTGGCTGTACTAGGCGTTTGTAGAGTCCTAGTTGAGCTACAATACGCATGTCTGGATGGGCCTTGTGAGGTGGACCATGAACCTGATTTTTGCTACTGCTTTGTCTTGCTCCATTAACTTCACTTAACCATTGCCTAACTGGTTGACTCCCACCCATGTAAAGGACTTAACAAAGACCTTTATGTTTGTGACCATAGGGCGTCTATGGCTGTCAAACCTCTATATAAGCAAAGACAAATGCCTGTGCAGTGGTTAGTAAAGGGATTGCACAGAGCTATGCATGCAAATTTCATTTTAGAAAAAAAGAAAAGGAAACACTAAATTTTTCTTGTTTTCTTGTACTTCTCTTCTCCCATTTTGGACAAGCAAGAAAGGAGGTCATTCGTGTTCTTGTGGAGAGGCCCTTACATGTGCATTAGAACAAGATCATTCATAGATGAGAACCATCAAGGCCTATATCCAGCAGACTAGTGAGCCACCAACCATATAAATCAATTGGACTAGGTCCGATTGTGGGTGCAAATTTGACTTTCGGAGAGGTTGACCAATGACTGGATGACAACAGAGCTATGCATGCAAATTTTCTTTTTCTTTTTTCAGAATGATGACTGGATGACAACGGTCAAATTGCCAAAATGCATATATTCTGGTTATTAACATCTCTTGTTAGTATCAAAGATTTGGCTTTTGCTGCTTCATTTCAAACCATGCATTAATGAAACCATCATGATCAAATCAATATCACACAAAAACAAAAGGTAAGTATGGCACAATCACCAATACTCCTTTGGAAAACGAGAGAAAGGTATGTCAATTGAAATAGAGACTTTTTATCATTAAAAAAGATCAGCAATTAGGCAAAACCAAAAGATTAATAAAGAACTAATTCCGGCAAAGAAATTATCAAACTTAAGAAATGTCCTTACGTATAGGCATATGTGTAAGCTAGAAGTAACTTGATGTACAATCTCATCATCAACAAACCGGGACAAGACGCATATCATTTGCCAGGCTCGAACTTTACGCCTATGAATCTGAAAGAAAGTTAAATAAGACCATCAAACCATAGTAAAGTTCTTGTTAAATAAGAACAAAGGCACCTTAGGAAAATATTAATAACATAAACAGAATAGCCTAATAATAATCAGTAAAAGCTTACCCCACTGAATTTCTTGTATAACTCCTTGGCAAGATCTTTATCATGGACCTATGTTGTGGGTAGAGAATGTTGGATTAAATCCCGAGATATTGAACTTTTCAGATCATTAAGAAAATGACTATAATAACTCAAGGTGCATATATTATAAATAGTATAATCCTTTCACACTAGAACTTCAGGAAGAGCTACCACTCAAGTTTCTAATAATCTAAATAAGAAATAAGAGCAGGTATTATTGAGAAGGGTACATGTTTAAGCCACATCCTAGAAGACATTCCCTCATTTTCTCATCTATTCAGACTACCTTTAGAATTCCTAATGCACAAATTTCTATTTCTATCCGTAAGTGTTACTCCACACATGCATACACTTCTCAAAAAAAAAAAAAAAAAAAAATCTTAACAAGTGCATATTTTGTTACCATTACTTTATCTACATGTTGTTTCCTCTTAGACCATTCAGCTCCACATAGCATCACGGTTTTGAAGGTTTAAAGTCAGGAAAGTGCACAATGTAAAGACATTGATTTAAGCACAATGTAAGGACAACATCATTAAGCACCAGGGAAGACCATTGATTTTTTAATTAAATATGCAAAAAGAGGGAGAAACTCTAACAGAAATTCAAAATCATAATCTATAGTCCATACCACAGAATCTAGAAGCTCTAACAGAAACAATTTCCCACAAAGAAGGGAAGCAATGGCATCTTCATTCTCCTGCATAACTTGTGCCCTATCAGCTAAATCTGCTAACTTGTAAAACAAAACTGCAACAGCAACACGAGCATAGATCTCTGTGTTGATAAATGCCTGAAAAAGTAGTAAGCTTGATATCACCAAATAAGTAAAATTAAAGAAAAGGGTAAAAGAGAAGAGAAGTGATTGGTGCACCAACACCTTTATCCTTGGTGCACCAAAAATGAATGAAATACCCATTTCGCCCAAATTTGTTTCAATCCTTCTTCTTTCCCTCTTCCCATTTGTTTGGGCAAAATTAGTATTTCACTCATTTTTTGTATACCAAAGTTAAAAGTTTTAGTGTACCAATCAATTCCCAGAAGAGAAACAGTCATTCATTATCAATGATGAATGTCAACAGATGAATTGTGATTAAACCACCAGTCAAAAGTTTGGCTTTCCTGCATTAGATGCAGCTAAGGGTGAAACTCGGGTCGGGTTTTAGCCCGAACCCACATGACCCGACCCGAAAATCATGCGGGTCAGGTTATGAAAGTCGGGTCAGCGGGTCGGATCGGGTTGAAAAGTCAGAAACCCGCATTGAATTCGGGTCGGGTTGGGTTGAGAGATTTTAAGTTAACCCGACCCGACCCGATCAAACCTAACCCGGAAAAAAGTAGGCTAAAATAAGTTTAAAATGCGGGTCGGGTTGAGTCGGGTTATAATTCCGGTCGAGTCGGGTCAAGACATCCGGATCAAAAGTTCGGGTCGGGTCGGGTTGGGTCAGGTCAGCTCAAGTTCCATATATTAGTAACTTGGGCCGGGTTGGGTTTTAAAAAACCCGACCTGACCCGATTTCAGCCCTAGATGCATCCCCTGACAGCTATTAGGGGAAAAAAATCTAATAGTATTCTTATTTATGGTATTCATGTTGTAGTTGTTGTTTTGATTTTTATGGTATTCTTATCCGTGATGTGGATCTGATGAACACAGGTCGTATTTGGCAATGTTTAAGGCTACATGGCAGGGATGGAATGTGGCAAGGTGTACAGGAGGGACACGTCCCTAGTTTGGCTTGTCCATGTGGATTGTGCCACACCAAATGGCAAACGATCCATGCTAGATGTCCATTATCTCAACACTAGGAGTCATGGACAAAGTTGGTATGGGCATTAACACTTTAGTTTGATACCCTTAGTTTGGTTCATTAGATCAGTTTTTTTTTTTTTTTTTAGAGTGCTTTTATTTGTTTCATTAATTGGGTTATGGGCTTGTGTTATTTGTGTTGTTTTTCAATGACCAAGACTGAAATATCCAAACTATTAGTAAGAATTTTTTAGTACGTAGAAGCATAAGAAGAAAAGGAAAGGCAGTGGGAGGGAGTATTTTTGGAAAATCCCCAAGTAACGCCCAAGGCTCATCCATACTTTTTAACTCCAGTTTAATACCCTTAGTTTGGTTCAATAGATTAAGAATTTTTAGAATGCTTTTACTGTTTGTTTTAGTGGGCTTTATGGGCTTAAGTTATTTGTATTATTTTTCAACAGCTAATACCTTAGTTGTCAATTTCGTTTTATTCACCTAAACCCTGAAAAACGGAATGGATTGGGTTTAGTTCTCGTACTGAGTTCGGTTCCGGATTGTTCCAGCTAGAACAGGCCTGATCCGAGCGAAACGGGCTGGAATGACCCACTTTGGCCCTACCTGTTCTACTCTACAAATTTCATTTTTTATAAATTTTGCAAATATATATATAAAATCTAACCATACAACTAAAAGTAGACTTCATGAGCTAAAAGTAGAAAAAAATTGAGTCTAAAACTCAATTTAAAGTCACTTGATCTTAGTGGTCAAATTCACTAGGCTTGAGCTACTTGATTTTAGTGGTCAAAGTCACCAATTGTCCTTAAATTAAGGACACCTGATGACTTTGACCACTAAAATCAAGTGGTTACAAATTGAATTTTGGGCTTAAATTTAGTCGAAATTGTAGTTTATGAAGTATATTTTCAATTCATATGGTTTATTTCTATTTTTTTTTAAAAGACAGTTTACTTTTAATTTTTATGACAAAAATTTGAGAAAGAAAATGAAATATACATAGTGTGACTATTTGTTTTAAGTTTTGACCTTTAATTTTGAATAAAATGAGAATTCAAGTTTATTTCATGGGTATCTTTTGGCTTTTTTTGTCTAATTCAACTTGTATTTGATTCTCGTTAGAGTAAAATTTAAAGATTCTTGAGTTAATATTTGATAACTACACTATTATGAATTGAGATTACAAACATAAGTAGCTATCTAACGATAACTTATGTTTTTATTTATGTAAATTAGTGCAAAATGATAAAAATAATTAAGTTACATATATTTGTAAGTTTACATTATTGTCTTCATCTTTTGTTACATATTTTTTACATTTTTAAATTTTTATGCCATCTTTTCAAAAACAGAATATCATAATGTCCGGAACGACTGAACATTCCATTATGGAGACCGAACCAGAATAGGCTCCAGAACGGATCTTACAACTATGGCTAATGCAATCATACCTAGAGCCATCAGTATAAATTTTGTGTGGTCATGACAACTACTATTAGGCAAAATCAGGAAAGAAGTGGGAGCAGGGTCAGTTTTGGTTCTGAAAAAACCCCAAGGGCCTTTTTACACAGGCCCCCTTACACACATTGTAAATTTGTACAAAAAAAAAGTTTGTACATTGCTCCCCTTCAAGAAAATCCACTTGTGTCTCAATATCATTAAAGATCAATGCAACAAAGAAATATGATCAGTTTACTGCACTGCCTATGTCAAACACCAAATTTCTTGTCCAAATTGCATAATGAGCCTTAGAGATAAGGAATGATAACATAATCAGAACAGACAAATGGACATGCCTTTAAACCCACGAATGCCCCCATTCGATGAGCCAGTGAAAGTGTGCTGGCCTACCTCAGTCAGTTCAGGATCTGGGCTTTTTGCCAACAACATTACTTCTTTTCTTGCATCATTATTTTCAGCCAATTCACCTTCAAAATCTTCATCGAAAGCCACTAAACAGAAAAAACACAATAACAAAAAATAGTTGCTACTGTATATTGGAAAATCTGATCTAGAGGGATGAAGCATGAAACTTCGAAA
The DNA here is from genome assembly GCA_013350335.1 of Chimonanthus salicifolius. Taxonomy (NCBI): domain Eukaryota; kingdom Viridiplantae; phylum Streptophyta; class Magnoliopsida; order Laurales; family Calycanthaceae; genus Chimonanthus; species Chimonanthus salicifolius. The sequence goes on along the minus strand of CM023541.1, from coordinate 63,092,057 downwards.
ATATAAAATTATAAAATGGAATCAAATACCTGAACCGTGCAGTGATAGAAGTTTCAGCTCTTTCAAGTAATACTTTATTGCTTTTGGAACCAAAAGAAATAACCCCGTTAAGTGCAAAGCAGCAAGGCGAATAGTGCGTGGACTTTTCAACCCTTCATCGAGAACTTTTCCAACGAACTGCAGAAATTGAATTGAAAGAGAACATATACACATTTTTATGTGAGAGAGGAGAGACTAAACACTCCACAACGAAGACAGATCAACCAAAAAACCAGATAAATTAACACAAATCAGATAAACAACACCGAAATCAAGTATAATTGAGATAAACAGCTGAATCACTCACCCACTTCAAAGGACCTGTTTCACCATCAGTCATTTCATGCATGCTTGAGTCAACAAACACAGAATGATGCAAAACAGATGACAGAAGTGCAGCGATAGGTGCAACTCTACGTTTGCTGCAGCTCACATGTAACACCCATGAAGAATGTACCAATTGTGACATCATCTGCATAAAGAACGAATATGGTGAATTATACGCTAATAAATTCCCAATTTACATACAACATAAGGAAGGGAGAGAGAGAGAGAGAGAGGGGGGGGGGGGGGAGAGGGGGAGGAGGGGGAAACATTCCCGAGGACCATGCAACACTAACCTGAAACATGAATGTAATGCAACAAAACGAAAGAAAGGTGTTTTAGGAAGTAACAAATACAAATATTCATACTCTTTGAAATCCTTCTTTTCTAAGGTTCTGGCACTTACAGGAGGATTGCATCCCTTGGCTAGAATTACATCATTTATAAGGCGCCCTTCACTCTAGAGGCGGATCATACTGGCTGTCATAGTGAAGAATGTAATATGCATAGGAATTATTTTACTGACCCATGAAAATGTCATCGAGTTCCAGTATCTGCGCACAACAGGCCTACTTGTGTATAATTCTTCTTATGATCTGTTTAGTTTTTATCTTCCCTTGTATATTGATCAAGCCCCACTTGCATTAGAGGGTGGTAGGTGAATTGTTTAGTTGTGACACTTTCTTTTATAGTTCAAAATCAGATAAGGTGTTCTTTAATTATTATTTTTTTCATCTTTCACGTGTGGGTGGGTGAGGTGGGTTCAAAAGTACCTTGAAAGCTACTACATTTCTATGACAGATGACAAAGTGATTGGACATGCAAGTACAGAATCCCTTTCAATATTGACGATAACAACAGAAAAGTACATGTAGCAACATTTTCTTTTTCTTTTATAGAGGTGCATCAAGAATGTTTTTGTCATCTCCAAGGAGGACCAGAACCAAAACTTTCATCTTCAGGCCTATGATAGAAGTTGTAGCTTTTTATGGTTAGTTGGTGGTGGGTGTGTGCCATGTAAGTGGGTGGTGTAGTTGCCAATGGTAGAAAATGCAAATTTGGGGTTTTGAAAAAATTTCTTATCAAGGTTTTTACTCTGTTTTTGTTTGTATGTGTTGGGGATGGTAGAGTTGGCCTCAACCAACATCCATTGTGCAGCCTCTATCCCTAGAGAAACAGGTATCTAGATTGATAGACAAATACAAGCACATAAACCATGTTTTAATAGACATATATAGGCATATATGCCACATTCATAAAAATAAATGAAACAAAAATACATTTTATTTTTTTATTTTTTTTATTTTTTATTTTTGTTTTCCAAAATGATGACATGACTCAAAGCACATTCATTAAGGATGCACAGTAAGCACTTAATGACAAGAACCTGTAGCACAACTAATAAGGGCTTATTGTTGTAGCCTAGAGGTTGTGGGTTCAAGTCAATGGCCATTGGATAGGCAGTCGGCTCATGGAAACAATTTGCCAAATAAAAATATGAAAGCCAAGCACAGATTGATGGGACAAATGGCTAAGATGATGATGATGTGAGTAAGCACTTATTGATTTTGCTATAAGTTCCTCTCATGCAAGATGAGCATTATGTATACTTGAAAACTGCACTTTTCTGAGTGATAAATTGTAAAATACAGTAGTCAAAGTACGATATACCTCAGTATCCAGACCCTCACAAGAAGAAACAAATGAACACATTCCTCCTGAGTTAAACAAGCCCAAAACCAGTCTGACAGATCTTAACATAGGCAACGCAGAACTTTCACCAGCAGTCTCTAGGCTGCAGACACAGTTTGGAAGACATGAACATCACAAAGTTTTCAATGTAAATAAGTTCTTCGGTTTTACAGATTCTGCCAATGTGTTCAACTTTGAAATTAGAGAGAGAGAGCTAACTTAAAGCTGCAACGTTGTGGTTGAAACAAATGAGAGCCTTCCCCCTCTGTTTAAAGATCGCAAATGCACTTTGGTTTCACCAATGTTTGAGATTAAGGCTCCAATTTGCTCTAGGGTGAAAATAGGTCAGAATGAACAGCAAGTGCAAGGTATGACCCGACCCATTATTAAATGGATCAAGCCAAACCTGACCCAGTCATTATCAGGTTGGAAATGCAAAAACTAGCCTAGAATCACCGGGTCATTTCAGGTCGTGTTGGCAGGCCATGTTAGGAGTTGCCACTAGAGGAGGGTTGGCCATGAAGGTAAGTATATGTTGGCCCAACCTGAACATGAACTGATAACGAAATGGGTCAGCGAAAGCACCAGTTGATTATATGAGTCGAGGAGAATGTCAACCCAAACCCAAACTTACCAAGCAACTTTGATTTGTCAGGTCAAACTTGTCACCCCTAGATAGCACCTTATTCTTCTCATATGAGGTCAAACGTTGCAATCATAAGAAAGATGAAAGATTTGGGGTTTACAACAGTACATAGCATTACAGTTGGAAGATTAATTATTCAAGAAATTGTGATTACACCCACTGATAATTTTAGTATTCATAACTTGAGTGGCAGTAGCAGAAACTATACAATAATCAAGGGTGCCGCAGAACTGAGAAAGCACTGGTTATACCCAACACAATAATATCAGTGCTTGCAACTTAAGTGGCAATAGCAGAAAATGGAAGTCAACCAATAGCAGAGAACTTGATTAGTTGACGAACATCATGTAAAAAATGGATAGATATACAGCTTTCTTTGAGTCATTCAATTGGTATTTCTTCCATGATGCAATAAAACAAAGAAGATGCAGTTGTCACACATTAGGGTTATATAAAAAGCAACACTAGTACCCTATCTTTCAATGAATTGATTAAAAACAAAGAGAGATGATTCCAGCACTGGTTTGTCATGTATCACGTCGAGCAGCTCCATGAGGGGCCCACCTGGGACTATGGGGATGAATTAGTTGGGAAGGTGTATGTTGAATATCAGGCCCACCAAAATCACCTTATTAGGATCAACTGAACCATGTTTTTGAAGCTAACAAAGTTCCTATCACCTTAAATATCACTTTAATTTCGTGTCCTTCAAAAGGATGGCTTGATTGTTCCAAATTCCAATTAAGGTGAATTTTGGCAGGCCTCATATTCAAGCGCAGGCCCTTCCAACCAACCCATCTCCATGCACACCAATGGGCAAGGGATCTTTTTTTCTAAAAAAAAAAAAAAAAAAGAGTTTGTCCTTGGTAGTTCAATGACAATTTTAAGTGAAATAATTAAAATTTTCAAATATAAATTGTAATTGTCATAAAGTTTGCACCTGTCAACAAGATCGGCAAAAATACATCTGAGAGCTGCATCAGAAAAGAAGGGCAACATACAGCCTACTTGAACTCCATTCTCCAAAGCATTGTAAGGAATTGATAACAATGAATCTAAAGAGAGCCACTGAATCAAGAAGAACAGGACTATTAGCTCCTACAAGAAACTTTTCAATAGGCTAGAAAATATACTTAATGTTAATAGTAGAAACAGATAAACTAAAGGCTAGTAGAATGAAAATATTGTCCTATTAGGTCCACAAATCTAATATTGAAATACACAGAGAACTTATTCCTTTAGATATCATGCATAAAGAGGAGCAAATATGGTGTGAGTCCTGAAAAGGAACTAACTCATGATGTCTGAAAATAAACTGCGTTGAGTACAATAGGCAATTATTAGTGAAAAAAAATAACAATGTGTTCTCAGACACAATGCTGTGAAAATCAAATCGTATCGTAAAATCATTATACATCTTGAACCGCAAATCGTGTATTGTAAATCGTAGAATCATAAGATTCATAAGTATTCTCTTTAAAATATTGTTTTTTGGATTAACGTGTAGGAAACTCAGACACAGTTCTACTAAAACCCTCACGGATGAGCCCACTACCTCTAAGGCTCACCAAAGTTAGGCCATGAGGGCTCGAGCCCGCAACCTCCCGCTTCCTGAGGCGGGAGGTAACCAGTTGAGCTACACCCATGTGGGTTTAAAATATTTAATATATGAAATAATGTAAAATATATCTAAAAAGTAATAATATGAGTTATTCTCTAACTTTCTTTTAATATTAAGTAAATATTATATAGTTAGTTTATTAGAGCTCAAATCTCAATGCTCTAACTCCAAAAAGTACAAACCAATATATAATCCAAGTATATTGTGAAAAGTCAATAATGAACTAAAAAGCCTCCAAAAATTTGAAACGTCTCAAATACCCAACAACTTAAGCTTTAAAAACCATAAACAAAAGGTTTCATGTTTTCACATCCCTAATAACCCCTTAATTCTATTACTTTTAGAAATCAAAAGATTTGTTAATAAATACGAATCATGTATCGTAAGATTTTAACAACAATGCTCGGACATTTAAATGACCAAAGATTTTTCTAAGCAAATATGAATGTAATCAAGTGAGCACCTTCCAGTTCATCAAAACCGCTCGCCGACTTCTTGCCAAAGTTCCTACAGCAACAAGATCATTGACACTCTGAAGAAAGTTAAGAACCAAAGAATCCAACAAAGCTCTGTATCCTCCATTTGGATGTGCTGATTTGTTATACGTCATTATCAAATCAAAAGCCAATGGAGAAAAGCTGCTAGATATTGCTTTCAAAACAGGTACTAATGCTTCATATGCTGCAAGATGAATTTCAGCTCTTGTCTACTCTGGGGCATTGCAAGCAAATCAATACAGGAATGAAGCATAAGACATTTAGAGAATACTAAAAAAAGGGATCAAAATCACATTAAAACGAACCTCTGACTCATATATTGGAGAAGAAATAACTTTCCATAAGAAATTCCATAAGAAAGAAAAGGTAGAATTGAGGCAGGCAGCATTTTGTAATTGTGCACACCATGATGAGATAGAGGCAACAGTCTTTACTGATGAAATCTGCTCAAACACAATTAGTACATCAAGCTACTGAAGAATATTTCAAGTTTACAGGGAATTAGTGGAATACAAGTGGAAAAATTAGGTCTCTCAGCTCACCAAGGAGGAAACGTAATGATCACATTAACTTAAGGGTTGGTTTGGCAGTCAAGAACTCGCATGAGATGCAGGAGATCTTGGGTTCAAGTTACTCTCAACAAAAAATGGTCACTCCCCATAATGTTGCCCAGTGTGTGTGCACATGCCCCAAGGATAAGTCAAGTACTCTAAGAGGCCTCGACACCTTGGTCTTCAAAAATAAAATAAAGCCGATGGCCCCACCTGGGCCCACAAGGATGGGTATGTTTTAAAGGCCTCACTTGAATATGGTTCAAATAAAATTTCATCTTGAGTGGATAAGAGAAGTCATGTTTTTTAAGTCCCTCAAAATTTCAACTTTATCTAATGGTAAAATTTCATCAGGTTAGATCAAGGGATTTTAAAAGTCAGAGGGTGTCACATTAGGTACAACAGCAACATAACAACAACTGCAGCCACCAGAGACTGAGGAAAAAAAAAGGATAGAGAACCCTTAAGTTTAAAGATCAAGTCAAATGTTTCTCTCATTTCAATACCAAGACACAATGAACAGATAATTGCTGCTTCATATCCAGCTTATTCACTCTCGTTAAGAGAGTAAACATACAATGGTACAAGGATTGAGAGAAAATGATCTTATCCCTATGGTAGTCAATCTTGAAACAGGAAAGTTGTCAAATGTTTACAAGGTGTCTCCCCATACAAGGGGATATACCCTAGAATTCTCAAGCCTCTGAGAAAAATATAATAAATTAGCAGAGGTATATACAACAGTAAAAATTATTTGCATGTGAAACATCCACAAAATACAAGTGATGCATATGACCTTTTGAAATCAAAAGTGAAAGGGACTACGAGGAAGAGGGGCACAGATTCGAAAGCAAGTCATTAATTTTTTAGAGAGAGAGAGAAGCAAGTCATTAGAGTAGTGGAAAAAGAAAAAAAGTTTATCCTTATCTTCTCCAAAAGGAAATTATATGCCATTTAAAGCTCAATAGTGTATTCAGTCAATGAGATGCAGTTCCAATTTCATTGTCTAGGTATATACATTTTCTTCACTGGTAAAAGTAAAATTTAATGACTAATGAAGAAATTATAGAATGTACATGACACGAACCAAGCGTTGCATGGGTACGGATGCATGTGTTCCGACACTAGCAAAAGGTGTTGGATTTAACCAATGACAAAACATAGGATTCGTGTATTTGGCATAAATAAGCAAAGATGTTCTTCTTTTAAGTGAAATTGGCATGTAAAAATAACATGAACAAAAAGTAAATATAAAAAATTAGTCAAAACAGTTAAATAATGAATATTACAATATTTTAGTTAGCTTAAATAGAAGAAGCATAACAACATGTTGTAACCTTGGAAAAGAATGCTAAAATAGCAATAGAAGAATCCAAGTTGAATCCCACACAAACATGTCCAACATGGGTGTGTCGCTCATTCCAAAGTATCATCCTAATATGTAAACAATGCAAATAAGGTCTCAAAACAGACACTTGGTGAGGCCCAACTCTAACTAGGAACTTTATCCTCTCTCCAGACAATTCTAGCACTCATGTTGCCCCTTCATATATCTCCTATATACAGTTAGTCATGTACTAAGGCTTTTAATCAATCAGTGGTACCCAATCCTCGTTGTTCACTAGTGTGGAAAACAATGATTTGTAAGCCAGAGCGGATCATCTAGTTTGAGCCAGTCAAACTGAAACCACAAGGTTTTGCATACTGGTCAACAAGAAAACCAATCTCGCCTTGAAAACATTAAAACCTTGTGTACCATGTGAACCATCCAACTATTTAAAAAAACAAACACACTAACTGCAACTCTTCTACTTCATCCTTGAGTTTAATTATCTCTTGCTTCACTCAATCTTTCTTTTTTTCCTCCTAGCTCTTTGTGAATGGTATCTCCTTTCTTCTATTTCTTGACGCCTCCTTTCATGTCTTTCTATGTTTGTGTCCATAATGGCCATTGAGGGCTGTATAGTAAATGGTGAAAAAAGTTGGTGTTGGGGGACCCACTTCAAGACACGTAATGTGTTGTGGGACCCACTCCAGGGCAGAGTTGACGAAAATCATCTTATTTGGAAAGTCAACTTAGTTTATTTCATTAGTTGTATGATTTCTTGTAATTGATATTTCTTTTATTCCTTTCCATATTAGCCACCATGAATGGCTCCCTGTTTATTATTTTTACATGTAAAGCTCTTACAATCAATACATTGAATACAAAGAATTTCTTCTCCATTCTCATTCTTCTCTTCTCTTCAATCTATTTTTCTACAGTTGGTACTTTTACGTTTTGAGAACTTAATTCCTCAGGAAGGCTTGTCAAACTTCTGACGTAGTGATGAAATCTTCTGCTATTGTTTGGCGTTGATCATTGCTCATGAAAATAGTATTGCAGCTCAGATACAAAGGAATGAACACAGAGAGGGAACATACTGCATGCAACACAGCAGTGGTTGTAGAAGAAGCCAATCGCCGTTGACTTGGGCCTCCAAGCTTTCCTCTTATGGAACAAGGCAAAAGTGCATCATTTGTCACGGGGCAGGACCAGAATAAGGAACAAGCTGATTCTGAAAATGACACAAGTCCCTCCTGTAAACCAAGAAGTTTTTTAGCCTTTGGGTTCATCACATAATTGTATAACAAAAGCAGCTATTGCAGAGAAAATACAAAAAACATGTTCTTCTTAGTGCATAATTACCAAAATAGAAAGAAAAGTTCTGGTGAACTTTTGAAATACAGTGGAAGTTGCTTGTGAGGTCAGTTGTTCCAGAAGTGCAACCATGCCAGGCTCAGTCACAGTTCTGTCATCAGCAGCATGGGACGCAGATTTTTCCTGTCCAGTCTTTAGTTCTTGGACCAAGCTTAAAATAATAATGAGAAACTTCATAGGCATCCAATCCATAGCATGATTCTGTTTGCCGATATTAATACCATGCATTTGGATAAACTGCAACAATTAGGAGCAAAAGCTGACGTCAACATTCAAAAAAAAAAAGGTAGGGTGGAGGGGATAACAAATAATTATGAACATCAACTGCAATAAACTCAGTATATCAACATCCTGGACTGTTACAATTAAATATTCGTTTATCTCAAAAACAAGAATAGCATTAGAAACTCCAGTCTCCACACATGCAACTCTTAAGCATAAGATTAACCAAGAAAAAATTGCAGCCAGGATAATGAGAAATGAACCATTTTTATTCTGTGAAATATTAGTCAAACACAACAAGCAATATACAAATTGATGCAAGAAAAACATTTATTTAAAAAAAACCCTTAAACACAAAAAAAAAAAAAAAAAATATATATATATATATATATATATATCAGGACACAATTCAAAAAAGGTAAATATTCAAGAAAACTTTGAAATCTCTCCAATTGATAGGACAATAACATAATCATCATCACCACCATAATCTAGGCCTTGTCCCATCTATCCAGGGTTGGCTTTCTTAATTCCAATTCACCATCCCTGTATAAAGCCATATTCTCCATCACTCTACAGCCTTAACATGTTCTTCTAACTAAATGCATTAACAGTAAATCCTCTTTTCAGCCAACTTCTTAGCTCTGACCAAAAGAATAGTCATAATGTTGTTTTGACTTGAGAAGCAATAGAAATTAAATTGAATTTTCCTGGGACATTATCGTGATAACAACATCATATTTGTCATAAGAGAAAGGAAGAGGAAGAGAAGGTTTAATGAATCCATGGAGGATTAAGAGTGTGATATTTTTTTATTTATATAATATATAAAGGGTAACATTCAGCTGCACACCCCATGAGGGGTTCTCACAGTGAAACCCAATATGAAGCCCACCTTTAATCCTGTGGAAGGTAGGTTAGAAAGCTCTATACCTAGGTATGCTGCTTATAAAAAATTATCTTGATTGAATGAATCTAGCCATGGTTTTAATTTTTTAAATGACCCAAAAAATAATGGTAGATGAGGATGCAATTTTATCAAGTTTAATCTAATCGTGGGTGTAAGTTGGTTATGAGATCCAATTGGATAGTGATCCAATTCATGGTGAGTAATGGGTGTCGGAAGGAAATGAGGTGCAAATGGGCCCAGTGAGGACCCCACAAGAGCTCTTGTTTGAAATGAGATCTGCACTTGAATTGGAAATTGCCATTAAAGTTTCTATTACGTTGAAACACGCACAGTAAGGATGTGATACTAAAAATATCTCGCTTATAGTCTCATCATTTTCTTCTTACTTTTCTTCTTACACTTCTCCAAGACCATCTTCTCGTTTTTTTTCATTTCTTCCTTTGAAAAAAATTCACCATAAATTGTAAAACACCTGTATCAGTTTTCTCCCCGAGGGGGTAAGGACAGGGCAGGATGTACCACAACAGTGGGCCAATTCACCCACAAGTGATTGACAAGCCGCTATGTGTGTATGATGTAAGAGTATATATATATACACACTGCATTTGAACAATGCTTGAACATGTATATTATTATGACAATTTCTAGTATTACAATTAGACATGGATGATCGAAATGAAATCGAGATGACATTGAAGTTTGGAGCTGTCTACAAAGATAAAAACAACATCAAATGGACTCTAGTATATGAGGATTGTGTATGAAAAATTAAGGTTCTAAAATTATAAATGACATGAGTGAATAATTATGCATGAAAAAAACACCATATAAATTGAGAAGACACTACTATCAAGGAACAAAAATAACAAAACAGTGGAAGGAGTATAAAGAAACCAACGAAGCATCTGCAAGTATCATAAAGCGCAAGAAGGCAAACCTTAAGTATAGATTCCAAATATTGTTCCTCCCAAGTAATGAGAAAAAGAACCCTGGCCCATCTATTTGCTTCTAATACCCATGCATCAAAGTCCTCATCATTACAATCGTTAGAACCAGCATGCAATTGCTTTATGAACCTTTGAGGAAAGTCATTGAGTTTTCTTAAATCCTCAAATTCACTAGTGGAGGAATAACAGCTATGATGTTTGGCATTGCTTAAAGAAAACCAGTCTTGCACTTTCTTCCGCAACGTGCCTACCATGAGAGAAAAATATAAATAAAATGAGTCATGAAACCCCTCTAACAACATAAGTAATGCCACCTGCAAATGTTACTGTGGTTATTTAAATCTCTCTCTCTCCCTCTCTCCTGGGAAACAAATCCATGAAAAAAGATTGACAGAATGTGAATGATCTCTAGAGAACTTTACTTACCACCAAAATCAGTACATTCACGTGGCAATGATGCAAAAAAATGCAAGAGTAAATCAAGAGGTACATCACAGGTACACACCACAGAAGCAGCTTCAAGAACCTGTTCACAAACTGAGTCCATTTGCAAATGCCAAGATTTCATATTAATTTTCCTCTGTATGAAGAAAGTGTAGGTTCAACTGGAAAGCAAATAACAAAAATATCTAAACAACTCATAAATCAGAGACCTCGAAGGCGATACTTTGGATTGAAGTGTTGCTTGCTTCTCTCAAGAACAATCCTCAGAGAATCTATCAAGTATGTACTGTTGTTTTGCAATCCATGTCCTTGAGCAGATTCTACTTGCACCACATGACGGTAACCATTATCATGACATTGTCGCTCACCTTCACAGTATACTTCAGTTTCAAAGGCAGATGAAGCAACACAAGCAGCAAGAGCCATCAATCCAACTCGCCCAAAAGACTCCTGCCTAGAAGTGGAAGCTATGCTGCACAGAAATGCTACCCGCTCTCTGTGAACATATGATATGAGCATCTGCATTAATTTCTGGATAAATCATCAAGAACTAGAGACTTGGGACGACATGGAAGAGTGAGTTTGTAGGTATTGGCTTGTGTCTGGTGCCTTTCATCTTAATCAGATAAGTGAAGCCATGTTTTCTATACTTAACAATGAAATTCATCATATTAGATCAATGGGCTGTAAAAGTCGAATCAGTTTCAAACTGAGTACGGGTGTAATTCACAAGGGGTAGATGGGTGTAAAGGAAAGAATGGATCCATTGGGTCCATTAAGGCCCCAAAAATCAATGTTTGTACGAAGGTCTAATGAGAAATGGACTTGGGGGAAATTTGTTATATATAGGCTCTCAGAATTTTTGGTAATCTAACAAAGAAGCTAAAACAAAAATGAAGGATGCTCCAAGGAATGGCGATATAAAACTAATAGATAAAGACAAGTCCATGTCAGATTGGAGCTGAGAGGCAGTAAAGTCATCTGCACAAAGGAAAACATTCTTCACAAAGCCAAAGTACACAGTGGAAGCAACTATCTCACCAAAAATGGAAAAGCACGCTTCAATTAAGCGCATAAAGTGAATAAACACCATAAAGCCACGAGGTTCAAATCCAATACAACTTTTTTTTTGTGGCTGGATCTAATATTTGTAGGTATGAATGCGAGATAGGAAGAATATTATGTGGGATCAAGATGCAGCTCTCAGGACCGGTTGGGTTGAAAGAATCTAATGAAGCAGTGGGGTGGTCTTGTAAATATGAGAGGCACACTGCTTATATCTTCTCTACATGTAAAGTACATTAAATGAAATTTTGCCATCTTCCTAGAAAACAAAAAAAAAATGCATTGAGAATTTGACAGAAAAGAGAATAGAATAGATATGACCGTGTCCCTTCTAGTTGAGCATATGAGGAAAGTTTGGAGCTTTCCAACACACGAACTTGTGACTTCCAATTAAGGTATGACCAAATCAATCACTCTTATCATCTCAGCTTTCTTCTATGTACTGAATGCTCTCTCTATTTATACAGGTCTAATATTTGAAATGGGTGTCATATCTTAAATGCTATGAACAAGAAGTGGAAAATTGGGATTCCATGAACATGCCATCATTCCTAGACTGAAGACCGTCAGTAAAACATAGAAATATGTACTATGCATGAGTGGGGACTTGGTTGTAGAACTCCAATTCTTCATAGAAGGTTGGTTTTTGATCTTCTACTTGCATCCCTACACCATCTTAAACAACATTCCTTGATCTTTTCCTCCACTAGGGCAACCTTCAAGCTTCCTCTAACACACTCATTCCTAATCTTAATTTTCATGTTACATCATATTTCAACCTTAACATAAACATTTCTTTTCTTCATATTCCAATATTTAGCACCACAAGGTGTTGCATATCTAACTACAGAGGAAAAACCTCTACTCGGCATAGCACTATGCTATCTTTTTTTTTTTTCATCGTTCTCATCAGAGTTATTTACCTCATCTATCTAGAGTAGACACTCTTAATTTATTTTTTTTGGAAATGGTTCATATATTAATAAATAAAAAGGCACCAGAGGTGCGAATACGTAGAAAAATACAAATAAAACAACAATCACTAAAAACTTTAAGAGAGACTACGTAGTGAAGCCTCAAGTAAGATCAACGCATTCTTTCCATGCACGCAAAATGTCAGTCATAGAAATATTCTGAAATTCCTGTAACGAAGCAGCCCAAGAAGCACACTTCGTAAGAGCATGACTTCCAACCACGACACTTGACTCACTCTTATCTCTAAACAACCTATTATTTCGTTCCCACCAAAGGCTCCAAATAGTGGCAAAAAAAGGATAACTGCCACAATGAAGAGCATTTAGGCGAGACGGAAGCATGAAGACAAAGAGGGCAAGCACTAACCATGATTCTTTTTTTGCCACTATGTGGAGCCTTTGGTGGGAACGAAATAATAGGTTGTTTGGTTAGTTTCGTGATCCACTGATTAGTACTACATCATTTGTTAACAACATACCCAAGGAACTTCAGCTTGGAATTGTGGCAGTGAATCATGTGCATGAGATTTATCAACTTCATACAGTTAATCGAACATCTAAGAACAAAGATCAAAACCAACCATTAGAAGTTACTTGGATTAATTCCATATATTTGAATTCTTCTGTGGCATTATTATCAGACTATCTTCACTCGTGCAATCAAGGGTTTCTCCAAATTCTCGACAGCATCACATACTCTTGAGAAAAAAAAAACAGAAATATACCATATATACTTATGTACCAAGCATACCTCCCAAATAAGCAACTGGAAAACTGGTGTACAAATATGCTTGCACCTTTAATTGTTTCAGAAGAGTAAACTCCTTTCACCCCTGCAACAAAAATGATGAAATCATATTTATTTCAAAATAGTCAGTACTGAGGTTCTACGACAAAAGGCACATTAGAAACACATCATAGCCATTTCCCATCTATCTGAACATGTTTCCCAAAATTATATGTTTACGTTTTTCTGTTTTACAAACACATGGTTCACCTGTCTATAGCATTTTCAGTAACTACAAATACTATTAAAAACAAACAGAAAGTGAGATGGTGTGATCATGCTAAGTTTTATGAGAGATGTATCAACAAACAAATGCCATATAAACCCTGTAATAGCGACATGAGGCTTCCTAATCTGCTTAAAACAGTACATGACCAAACCCACAACTTAATGATTGCGACAATGAGAACCTCCCACTGTGCTACAAGCTTTTGTCAGATTTTTTTTAATTTTTTTTTAATCATTTCATGTTGAAGTTTCTCTCCTTCCAAATTGTTATACAAATGCCAGAAGAAATCAAACCCTAGTGCTCTTTCTTTTGCTACAAAAAGACCTATCCATTCAACAAATGCTACTTCAACTAACCTCTTAAGAACCTAGGAAACTACCTCCAAACATTGTTACAAACCATAGAAGCTACATCACAGTGAACAAATAGTTTGTCAGACAATGGGAAATCAACCCCCCACCTACCCATCCCTGCCATCTATTTTTTACCAAACTATCCACTTCTCGACCAGCACTCTTTAGAACATGAATAATTAAACGTTTACACCAGCTGCCAACTCATGGATTTCCTCAATAAGTTGTCATCCTGCAGGGAAGGGAGACCCTTATAATGCCTAGTTGATGGAGCAAAGAGTGGGAAGAAAATTCTGAAAGGATAACAGACCACCTTCTCTGCAGAAATTGCTGTGGCTTGCCTCAACAGACCCAGAAAGCCCCTCTCCTGCAGAATTATAAAAGAGCCTACTAATTCCTGCAGATCCATCTGCCATCGATGCACTTCTACCAAAATTGAGCTTGAAAAAGCCCTCCAGGAGAGGCTTCCATTTCAGGGAAATGAGACACGGTAAGCAATTGACATTGAGCCACCCTCACCATGAGCACTTGGAGAAAGTTGACTTTTCTCCTCTTTTTAAGAGAAAAACAAATACTTCTTTGAAACGCCTAGAATTCCTTCTTCTCTTTTTAAATTCAGGATACATCTACTGTACTATAATTACTTTTAAAATAATAAAACATTGCTGTTGCTCACCAAAAAACCCAGAATTGTGAAACCTAAAGTCGAAAAGTACACTTAAATTCAATTTCCAACTATTTAGATAAGTATACTACGAAGACTATAAACCAACCACATGGTAAACATTGTCTCTCCTACCATTAACATGTCAGAAAGTATATTCATCTACTATTTATTGTTAGCAAATATTATCCACCACAAGAATCCGTTTAAGGCAAGGGGTAAAGAAAATCAGTTGGAAAAACTGACCAAAGTCTTGGTGATGCACGGGATCATTTAGTCCTTGTAAGAATGGACCAAGTACAAAACTTTCAGGAACCACTTTTGCACAGTTCCCATGATTCTCCCAGTTGATGCCTAAAAATGACTGCATGATCAAGCACCGAACTGAAACATAAACATCAGAAAAGGATTCATTCAGAATATGCAGAGCAAACTTAAAAAAAAGTTCCTAAATTGACCATGAAAATTACAACCACTACTCTACACCTATACCATTATGTTCCTAGCATACCTTGAGGATTTTCATGACAAAAGCCTCGCTCCCATAAAACCACTAACCACCTAAAAGTTCCTTCCAGATCATCCATCTGAATTTGATAAGCCCCTCTACCAACATGATTCATATTGAAATCATCTGTGCAGGAAAAGCAAAGCAACAAAGATATCTGGAACAATATAAATAATGCTCATCATTCTTCAGAGACGAGCATTTAGGAAATCCAACATATAAAACATAATGGCAGAAGAAAGGAACAGAAATACAGATATACATTACTTCCCATAAGCAGATGAATGTCATAGAAAATCTGTTTATTCCTAATGAACTTTTAGAACATTTTATTCCAAGTTCCAAAAGCAAATACAAGAGAGTAAGAACAAATAAACATTAGAAAGAAACACCACCAACCCATGGCCATATAGCAGTAAAAACTTGGGCAATCGTTGAACAATGAAAACCAACATAGCTAACCTCTCAGACTTAGACAAAGTATCTGCACTAGTATTTACCAAGTCCTTAGACTGAATGGATCATTAAAATGAAAAATATCCTTATGTTGTGAGGTACTTCAATCATTTGACCATGTAAGATTCTTTGTGAATGGCACATTAAACCATTATCATTTTATTCGATCTCTCAGATTATATGTTGGTTCAGATCAACCATGATATCTAGTCTGATGCATTGATCAGGATATAGCAGAATATTTTCTAGCTAGAGAAAAATATAAAGGTTTGATTATTTTGGTTATTTTTTATCAAGTACAAGGAATCATGTATTAACTGTTAAAATACCAAAGAATTATAAAAAGACATTTGTATTTCAATCTAAATTCCTTTTTTCTCCTTGGAGATGCTTTAGCCTGCAACAATTTGCTAACGATAATTGACAATTATCAATTTCAATCATAAAAGTGATTTAGCATCTATCTAGGTTGGCTTTTTTAGTTCTACTATTCCACTCTACCCTAACAAAGACCTTACTACCCATCACTCTACATTCAATTATGCGAAGATAAAGTCATAGCACCAAAATAGCTCTATGTACTCAAACAATGTCACCTGACAAAATGAAGTACAGACAAGAGTGTGCATGTGTTTGTAGATAGAGTAGGAAAAAAAGCTGAAAGTAATGCTGTCAAGTCCTACATCTCCACCATTCAATTGATGGATATTGAAATTTAAAAACTTGAGATAGGATCACTAAGAGCCTGTGCATGAGTAAGCACCCACCTGGACCATCCCTTAAAAAAAAAAAAAAACACCTAGCCCCCTCTGAACTAGTTCCTACCTTATTTGAACCCATTCCAAGATTATCTCACTATTGAACTGAAACCCCACCCAAATTGGATTAAAAAATTATTTTAAAGTGATCCAGATAATGCGTTCCCAAAGAGCATGTCTCAAAAACTTTATCCATAATTCCAACTTATTTAATGTTGTCTCACCTGCTGATACCATACCATGTGCAAATAAAATAATGAAACAACATTTCATACTAGATTTCAAATGTTAAGTAGTTCGTTACTAAAGCAGATCAATGCCAGATCAAATATGACTAGTCAATGCAAAACGTAACACCCATATGAATAGTAAGTGCATAATATGATACCCTAAAAATGAACAAGAAAAGAGAAAATATCCACAGCATGGGGCAAAACTAGTGAAGTCAAGTGTCTCAACAGGAGTATAACAATGTTAACTCACTTTTTTATTGAGGGCATTTGCAAATGCAATTGCTAGGACATCTAGTATGAAAAGAGCTCCTTGGAGACTCTTGCATGTTGCCTAGGACATCGATCATTTTTTAAGGGTATGGATTCTTCTTTCCATCTCGTAAAGCAATAAGACAATGCGATGGCATACTTTCTAGCTAAGTCGGGGGTGGATCTTCAGGATGGTTATGGGGGTCTTTTGTAATTAATGGGGTGATCTTCAACGCCTTTTGTTAATTGAGGATCAGTATACATATTTTATAATCTCTCTCCTGTAATGAAATACTTTACAGGTTACCTTTTTAAAAAAGAAGAAGAAGAAGAATATAGCGATGCCAACTCTGAGAGTTTCTTTATCAAAGTAAGCAACTTCTAATACATCCAGTGCTCAAAAGTGTCTAATGAATTGATAGAAAATCATGTAACATCAGCCGAATATAGAATGACATATGAAATAGACCTGGTGGGTCCAAGCCGCTTCAACCAAGTGTGTACCATATTCTTCAAGCATTTCATACAGAAGAAGGAACGCCTCCCACCTCTGCTGACGATTTAAACAGGGTTCAGATGAACTGTGAATTTTCCCCACACCTAAAGATTTAGCTTCTTCTTCAGCCCATCTTTCTCTCTTCGTCATATCACAAGCCACTGAACTCCTAAGAGACAAACTTGTTGAACTATTCTTACTGTCTAAATTTACTATTGAAGTGACGTCATGGCATTGATTTACTCTACTCTGTCTTGAACAAGAGTAATGACCCAAAGATATTTTCAACATATGAAGTGACTGCTTTCTCACAAGAGCATCTTTGTCAACCTAAATGGCAAGCAAATGAATGGAAAATCAGATTTTACATTAAGTCCTATGCTAAATCAAGATGGACTATAAGTGAACAAAAAAAGGAAAAAAATTAATTAATTAGTTCAAAGAGAGTACCAAGCCTCTCCGTATTTCAACCCAAAACATATCCTCTTCTCGCATATCAAAGTCTTCTGCTTGAATTTTGTCAGCATCATTTATGTGCCCTTCACCATAGAAGTAGGACAAATATAAACAAAGTACAGAATATGCATCTTGCCTCTCAAGAGATCCCAAAGAAAGTAGAATTTTGCAGCGCTTCCAGACTTTCCTAAGAAAATAATCCCTACAGAATCAAGCAATATAGGTTTCAATAAGGAACTAACAAGTGCAAAAAAGAGAGACATAATTTGCACTATTGGATGGAAGTATTTCCAATCCACGGATAAACTAATTAAATTGTAGATATGATGCGAAGCATATCCACAATGGGATATATATATATTCCCCACTTTCAAAGACACAAAAATTTAGGGGTTAAAAAAGTGATAAAATTTTTGAGGCTTTGAAAAACATGACTTAATTGATTCAATCAAGATGATTTTTTTGAGCCACAAGTTCAAACTAGGAACTTTGCAATGGATCCATCACCATCTACGAGCCTCAAATAAGTAGGCTCATGAATAGTGTGGCGTATGGGGTTTGAGGGATCATTGTCTTTATTATATATATTTTGTGTGTATGTATGTATATATATATATATATATATATATATATATATATATATATATATATATATATATATATATATATATATATATATGTACATAACAATTTTCACCTAAGGGACGTCCCTCATAAGGGAAAGTTTTTCTTCTGCACAACTGGATCCTTTTAGATTTTGTGAAACAGTTGGGCCCCACTGTTGGATGGATCAAATGAGTGGGGTGTGATAAACTTTATAAATTTATATATATATATAAACTTTATCTCCTAAGGGATGTCCCTTGTGAGGGACAAAATTTTACTCTACCCTAATAGTGCCCACTTGGGCACCACTAACAGCCTCCCCTTCTCACACCCATCTAACCCCAAGTGATTTAGATCTCAACCTAATTTGAACCCATTTTGAGTTGATCTTGTCATTTGATTAAATTCATCGAAATAATTTTACCATCGATCTTTGGACCCTCGAAAATCATAGATTCTAAAATCCAATGGCCTTAACTTTTTATAGACACCAAATGCATGAAAGACCTTTCCGAAAAAAACACATCTCATGCATTAGAGCCCACACAGACTGCAAGACATGGCACGTTCGCATAGGTGCACCATGTCCTGCATGTGCACGTGTCCTGCTTGTGGAGAACACTTTTAGAACTTAAAAGCACGAGAAAGATATTCATAGGCCCACTATTCAAAGGAGGACAAGGAGAGAGAGGGATGGGATGTTACCTTAGGCCCACTACTCAAAGGAGAACAAGGAGAGAGAGGGGTGGGATGTTACCTTAGGCCCCACAACAGGGACAAAATAGGATTTGTTGCTTTATTTCCTTCGGCCTAAGTTTCTCATATACTATTTCCCCTTTCTATGCATGTGTGTTGTGCCCGTACTGAAGGACAGAGATACTTCTAATGGCGACACTCTCAAAGTCACAATATGCAGTAGGTGATAAGATGAACTTGTGGTTTCTACCTGGAAAAGATGAAAATTGACCCTTGTATTGAAAGCTCAAATGAGGAAAGTGCCAGTAGAGCCCTGAAGATAAATGGAAATAGAAGACGAATTACACAGGATCGATGTTCTGGAGATTGTGAAAGCATGCAAACTGCCATGTTTGAAACATCCCAAAGAATGTGCCTAGCAAAATTTTCTGGAGAAACACGCTCACCCGCCACCTTCAACTCTACTGTGTTTTTAACAGCTTGACAACTTAGGGCAGCAACTAATAATGAAGTTAAAATATGGCTTGCAGTAGATAGAGGTATTGATTCAGACATAAATAGTAAAGCATCTTGATCTACATTGAAATCAAATATCTTCCCACTTATATATTGAGTGATTGAGTGTCTGCTCCATTGGTAAATAGCTGATTCTTCATTCTGAACCAAACCTATAGAAAGACCCATCACTCTCAGAGAATAAGGAACCAAAGTCATTTCCATAGTTTCCCATGCATGACTTTCAATCACAACGTCACACAGTAGTTCTGCAATCTGGAAACTCAATTAGAATAAGCACCGAACATCATAGGAGAAAACTATCAATCTACTGGGAGTAAAAAAAAAAAGTCAAAATACAAAAAAAAATGGGCTTACTTGGTTGAGTAATCCATAATCATTTGGGTTAATCATCCCAAAAACAGGAAGAAATGCTCTCACAATAAATGACTGCATTGAATCTAGCTCAATCCCTGCAATGAAAATCTAGATATTCAAATTCCAGGAAGCATCTACATAAACCCATACATCCTACTGAAAAAGAAATGTGCAAAAATGTCAAAGCATGTCATATGCCCATTTCCAATGAGGTAAAATTGAACATCATTATCGCACTATCAACCTTGTATAAACCTGATCATTTCTCTAAAATGAGGTATCACAGTTCATATCCAACAAAATGAATGCAGGCGAGGTGGTCTTCGAATTCATAGTTATGATTTCCAAAAAGTGGAAAATACTATTCCAAAGCAGCTGTTACCCAACAACTTCAACTGCTAGCGTACAAACCAACAATTCAATTATTTAAGAGAAGTTTGTGACAGCAAGAAATATGGACGAAAAAGTAAATCATAAGGAAACACAAAGAAAAGAATAATTGGCATGGACAAAAAGGAAGAATAATACAATAACAGTCACTGGCATGAAGGCCATAGAATGTCCAACAGAGAGGGTATCGGCAAAGCATGTTCTTTAGTCTTAACAACCAGGCAGCAGTAGCAGCAGCATCACCACCATCAACACGATCATCATGATCACCATCACCAACATCATAGAAAGCCTATCCCATAAGTCTAAGTCAGCTTTGTAAGTTTGACTTCACCACTATCCCCATTAGGGCCAGATTTCTTTGTTGCTCCACACTACCGACAACCAAATGTGTTGCTTCCAACAACCC
The DNA here is from genome assembly GCA_013350335.1 of Chimonanthus salicifolius. Taxonomy (NCBI): domain Eukaryota; kingdom Viridiplantae; phylum Streptophyta; class Magnoliopsida; order Laurales; family Calycanthaceae; genus Chimonanthus; species Chimonanthus salicifolius. Next base: position 63,071,261 of record CM023541.1, on the reverse strand, counting down.
CCTTTCAGAGCCTTGGCCACCCACTTCTACTAATACCTTAAACTAGCAATCCTTCAGTTCTTTGAAAATGGGCTGTTCTATCCTTCTGTGCACCTGTACCTTTTCTTTTAATTTAGAAGTGGTAACTACTTTTTATTGATAAATGGCACAAGAAGTGTGCCAAAGGCAAGGTACAGGAAGAAGGAGCCATGAGGAGCAAAAATAACCAAGAAATAGGAAGAAACACCAAAGTTAACAAATACAGAAAGAAGGACAAAAACTAACAAAACACAAGGAAACAAAGCACATAGAGCAACTAGGAACAACTAACTGATGCCAATACTCTCCTTCCAGGCACGAAACAATCCTTCTATGACAACTGTCCAAACCATCTAAGATGGTATTCCATAATCTTCTCTTTCATTGGAGCCATCCATACCATCTAAAAATTTCCCTCATGCACTCGATCCAAATATTAGAGTTTTGGAAAGAGAGGAGGATAAAAGAAGAGCTTGGGGACAAGACAAAAGTAATTCAAAAATAAGTGATAGATTAGGCTAACATACGAGGGAAATGCCATTTAAATGTGAGGATATGTGGACGTTTGACATAACTAAATAGCAGTTTGCTGGACAGTAACCCACTAATATGAACAAGTCATAGATGCAAAATGGATTTAAGCTTCCACAGATGTGTTTCCATGTTGAACTCAATATAGATGGATACACATAAATACTACAAGGTATAAATTAATAGAAAATCAATTCAGTTTGATGAAGAACATGGCAGTAATGACATAGGAAAACATGCAACAAAGTTCACATTAACATTTCAAAAATAAAAAATGCAGGCAAAAATGAGCAGAACAAGATGATCAGCTTCCAACATGTGGATATTGATAAATAAGTCTTCAGTTGTTTCATCAATGATACTTAAACAGAGTATCAAGCAAAGCAAGTCAGGTAGGCAACACAATGTCACATAAGTGCAACACAAGAACCAAAATAAAAGGTCCTCTACATGTTTGATATGAATGAGAAAAGATTTTTGCTTTTTTTTCCTTTTGAATTAGGCCCCCAACCCTGCCCTTGCAGGAGAAACAGCATAGATATTACATAAAAGATAAAAAATACATAGTTTAAGACATTAATTTTACAGGAAAGAGGACAAGGGGTGGGGCGGGTGGGTGGGTGCTTGCATGTGTGGATTTGTGTGTGTGTGTGTGTGTGTGTGTGCACGGGGGTGGGGTGTTCAAGGAGAGGAAGGACACCTTCTTTTTTAAAAAAAATTAAAGGGGAATTAGATTAAGAGAGAAAAGGAGATACAAAAAGCTTCTGTTTTAAGGAACAATAGAAGGAATGAACAGGCAAAAAATAAAACAACAAATTAAGCGAAAAAAAAAAAAATGGAAGACACCATTCCCTTGTTTTGCCCAAGAAATGACTCACCTGAGCTCTTCAAAAGGTAACGCAGTGCACACATGAAGGATATGATGTAACTTGAATGTTCGGAACCCAATTTCCCCCCTCTATCCTTTGAAAGATCCTACAAAATACATGAAAGTTAGAAAATACATTCATTTTACACATGCATAAACGTGCATAAACAATGGTTTCTAATCATACAACAATCGGAAAAAAAAACTCAAGATACATTTGACCACTATTAGGTATCCCTGTGATAATGAATTAATGATTGAAATAGGACAAGCGAACATTTGAAGTACCACAGGAAGAAAATGAAATCACAATCTCAAACTCCATACAAAATTTCTTCTGCTGAAGTATATAAACCACAAAATTTCATCCAATAATAAAAGTTGACTGTCAGAATAAGAATGCCTCCCATCTAATACATCCAATGGTGGAGAGCACAACTGAACATAATCTGATTTGCAGTAGGTTAGTTAGTGAAGGGTTTCGATTTACAAATTGCAGAATGCTGTGATCACATGAGCAACTGTATCTTCTTTTGATGGCTTATTCTGCAGAGAGAGAGAGATTATCTCTTGTGAACTGGATAACTACTTTTTTATTTAATTTTTTTTTTTTTAGGTCCGGAGGTGTCCCAACTAGTCCCCCAGGGTGTGTGAAAACCCTCCTGTCTGCACATACCGGGTAATTCGATAGGACCTTACTCTATACATATTCCCATGGGAAGTGGTCCTTCATTGGGGCTCCCATGGTTTGAACCCAAGACCTCCCTCGATCTTGATCCCAAACCAACTAGGAGAACCCCTTGGGGTTATAACTACTTTTTGATTGAACTAATATTTGCACCATTTTATCTCCCCATGCTCATTATTATCCCATAAATTGGATTTATACCCAATTTGATCTCATTTCAAGATATACTCACTGTTAGATTAAGCTCAAGTCATATAAATGGTTAAAATTATGTAGCCTTTAAAATCATACTTGAAACGATTCTTTTAAGTTGAATTTTGGTACACTTTCTGTAAAAGTGTAAATCTTCTAAATCAACTCATCTGCATCACCTAAAATAAGCCCGGTGAAAAGTTAGTCATCCAGGTTACAATGAAGCAGCAGTTCACAACGGATAATTTTCAGAGAGAGAGAGAGAGGAGAAGAATAAGTAACTAACCATAATTGAAGTGGAGAAAATGTCGAGAAGCGAAGAGAATAGCGAAGGAAGGGAGAGGTTTGTAGAAGCTAAAACGCAGTCTACGATGGCGGGAACTGCTGCGGAAGGAGCTACTTGGAAGCTCTTTACCAGTGAACCGGCGATAGCGGCAACGGAGGCGCCTTCTGAGATTGCCATGTCTGGAAAGATAGCAGTTGGCCCGCAAAGAACAAAAGAACGGACAGGAGCAGACGAGGAGCAGAAAATCGAGTGGGTTTAGAGTTTAGGGTTTAGAAGGAAACCGCGCTGATTTTCGCGACCGTTGATAATCGTTGAATTTACTCTGCAACTTGGGTGGGCGGGCCGGTTCTTAGACCAAACCAACCGGATCCCGACCCGATTTCTAATTTCAGACCCTGAGCTCAGGACCGGCCTGAGTTGACTCAAATGGACTGGGCCACGTTTTACCCAACTATAGGCTTAGTTTGTTGGTACCTCATTCATATCAGGGATAGACATATCGCTCGGGTTTTAAACGCCCGATGTATCTCGGCCAATACGAGATATATCGTCCGTACAGGCGAGATCTCGGCTGATGCGACTGAGATTTCGCCGATATAGGTCGATACAGTCGAGATTTGACAAAAAAAAAAAGAGAGATGGAGAAATATCGGCCGGATTCATGGGACCGACATCTCAGACCCAGAGTTTTTTTTACCCCTGATTCATATATTTTGAACATCGATCAAGTCCAAATTGACTTGAGTTTCATGTGATAGAAAGGTATGAACAATTTTATTATTTCCATCTAATTCTAGTTACAACTCATTCAATCTTAAGTCTAAGGCTGAATCCAACATTAAAAGCATTTTTCTTGATATAATAAAAATGTTTTTCGTTTAAATAAAAAAAAAAACTTTTTTCAAAGGATTTAAAAAAGTATAACAAATAAAATTCAAAGTCATTCTTGAATAGCTGTGTAGGTCATTATGGATCTATCAAACACATTAATCTTTTAAAAATTATTCAAATTCTCAAATTTTTTTTACTATTTTAGATACTAAATGGGCTAAACCAACCCAATTTTCAAACTTGAAATGAATAAGAGTTCTTTTATGTACAAAATAGGTTTATTTGTAAAATAATGATCACCTACACACTATTGTGTATTATCCCACACAGCTAAGCACAAGATCCACACACCTAAGCACGGAATTCATCAAATTAAGTCGTGACTGGTCTATTAAAAAAGTTTTGTTTGAGTATAAAGCTCTCTAACCTTAATAAAATCAATCATGCCATATTTCATAAAGCCACAATTTTTGTAGATTAAAAAATAATCTAAACTAATCAAAATTTAGAATGTTTAAAACATATAATTTAAAAGATTGAATCAAGATATATATTTTTTTTGAATGACATATTCAATGAAAAAATATTTAATAAACTCTCGATTTGGTAACTTTATCAATACTGATTAAACTTTGCCGCAGTAAAAGTCTGGTCTTGAATATGCCTGCCTACGTGACTCAGGTTGAAAATGTAGCCGGCCTTTCAAAATTGAATACAAATAGAATTTATCTCGTGCCTATCAAAATTTGGGTTAATCCGGCCCAATCGAGTTTGATAGTTGTAATCACAAGATGGACACAACCTGGCTTGGCTGCCCGAACCATGCATTTTCTTTTAGAAAATACAAATTGGATCGAGTACGGTACGTATCAGCTGAGATATCTCGAATTTTTTAACGCTAAGTATCTCGACCGATACAATGAGATATGACTGAGATTTCACTGATATCAGTCAATATACATTTAAATAACCGATATTTGCCCAAAAACTTAAGAGAGAGATATATATCGACCGAGACACCGATATCTCGATATCAATGAATTTTTTATCTCTGAAACCTACTGGTTGAATCAAGAGTCTAACTCTAGCCTACGTATATTAAATTTGAGTCATTACTTTTTTACTTGACTTATATTTTATCACTTTGTTGGCTCACTGGTAACTCACTTGTAACTCCACTATTTTTTAAAACCTCAAACTATTTAAAATTTTGGACGATTAATTTGAATTGGGTTAAATTCGAAAGAGTGTAAGATGCTTCCAACGAGCGAACACCAGGTGATGCTACAGTAAAATTTATTTTAAAATTTTAAATAGTAAAATCTTTTTTTTTAAGCACTGTGTATTTATAAAATTTCTCAAATTAAATATCAAGACTAATTACGATAGCCGAAAAAAAATACTTTAAGAATTCAAGATCTTTTGACATTCCTAAATGTTTAAAACACAATATTTTACAAATAAGGGTATCCCTCGGCTGTGCGAAAAATACATTTGAGAGTATCAAAAGACCTTAAAGTTTTAAAGTATTTTTATGATGTTATCGTAATTAATCAGGATATTCAATTTGAAAATTTTTAAAAATACACAGTGCTTAAAAAATAACTGTCTATATTGTCGATATCTCATTTAAAACTTTAAAGTTATTTTTTAAGCACTGTGTATTTTCAAAATATCTCAAATTGAATATCCGGACTAATTACGATAACCTGATAAAAATATTTTAAAAATTCAAGGTTTTTTGACACTCCTAAATATATTTTTGACACAGCTAAAGGATACTCTTATTTGTAAAACACTGTGTTTTAAGTATTTGAGAATGTCAAACGACCTTAAAGTCTTAAAATATTATTATCAGATTATCGTAATTAGTTTAGATATTTAATTTTAGAAATATATAATGCTTAAAAAATAACTTTAAAATTTTAAAACATATTTTATTGTTTAAAATTTTATAATTATAAGTATTCATTCGGCACAGTCGAATCGTTAAAAGGAATTGAAAAATTGTCCGAAAAATAAAACACAAAAGGGCAAAAGATAATTTATCTTGAAATCTGAAAACTTATCCAAAAACAATGGGCGGCTGTAATTTTTACTTCCAAAATATTGTATTTAAAATAATTTGTGGGCAAAATTTCAGGGTGTAAACGGACCTAGATTCGGCCCGCGGACTGTCTAGTCCGATCCGATAAATAAGTATACAGACCGGACCCTAAGGTCCGCGCACTCGGACTCGGACTCGGAGTGTCCATTTCCGCGGCCCCGTCGGACTCTTTACTGTTTACTGTTTACTCGATTATCTGCGTTTTCGAAACTTGGGGATAAGTGGCGTTTCGAAATCAAAACGGAAAGAAACCCTAACTTTTACCTTCCCTTCTCCTTCCCATCGTCTCTTCCCTTCTTTGCCCCATCGTCTCCCCATCGTCTCTTCCCTTCTCCTTCGCCCCATCGTCTCTTCCCTTCACTTTGGTTTGCTCTCTCCATCTCTTCCCTTTTCTCGCCGTCGTTCTCGATCGCTTTCTCCCTCTCATCCCTTCTCTCTGCTCGGATTTCACTCTCTTTCTGTCACTCAATCTCTTCCCTTCTCTCTCAGTTCTCTCAATCCTCTCCCTCAGCCTCTATTCTCTGTTCGGATTTGCACCGGCCAACGCCGTCCCCCTACGCCCCTTTGCTGCCGCCTGGGTCGCTCCTTGTCCCCTCCCTACCCATCCGTCACAGGTAACCCTTTTTTCACTTAATTTATTTTATTTATTTTCTTTTAATGTTTGGGTTTCATCTATCATAGGTGACCATGGCCTAAAACAAAATTTGAATTTGATGTAAAAGGTATTAGACCATGTTGGATGCCAGATCTGTCTTCTTCTTCTTGGTACTGCTTTTTTTCTTTATTTAATGAAATGGTGTAAATGTTATTTTGGGTCTTTTCGAAGCTCTAGTTGCATCTCCCGATTTCGAGTGCAGCACAGATTTGTAGCCCTTAGACTCTTTTTTTGTTTTAGGTTCCATCTTTTCCTTCGCTCTGTTTAAAGCACTCCTCCATGCATTCTACAATCAATTTGAAAATTATGTGTTATCAAGAAAGCCATATTATGGTATTGTTTGCACTCAATGCATAAACTGATTTAAGAGACACAAATTTAAATGGTAACTGCAGCTTAATGAAACACACCATGAATGGAGAGTGCAAGTCTGTCAAACTTGGAGACCAGCGACAGATCGACTCTGCACAACATGAGAATCATTTCACCTATGCAAGACCAATTTCTTTAGCCCCATTTCCTCAGAGAAATTTCATTGGACTTCCATGACTTACAACATATGATTTGTAAATGCAAATTATATGGGTCTGGTCCATCAGGTGAACAGGCCTTACAAATCATGGTATTGCAAACTCGAGACGTTTGTATATGATTCTCGGCCTTGAGTTTGTAATGTAAACATGGGTCCCAGATGATCCACACCATTCACTGATCAGAAAGGGACCATTACCCAAATTTTCTACCTAATATATTCCTTCCATGATCTTATATTTGTAAGCCACAGATCGAAGGCTATTGCTTGTCCCACCAATTTTGAGTGTCATCCGTCCAAAGTGGAGCCCATGATATCTACAGTTCCTTACCACTCAGAAATGGGTCCTGCTTGCACAAACCCATGGCCACAAGAGTGTTTAGATAGAGTCATGCTTACCAAAGATGAAGACTGAGAAGCTGATGGCAATAGCCCTGCCAAAGACAGGGACCTTTTGGGCTGCGAGTGCTGTTAAACAGCCCAACCCACAGCCTAAGATAGTGCCCATCCCACGATTTAGACCTTTGCTCAGTGTGCCACCTGGAAGTACCCACGGTTGGAAACAGAGCATGGGGCATTTGCTTCTTTGTGTAGAATCCAACATTCCCTGCTCATGGCCATTCATGAACATCCCAAGTTCCTTCTTTTTAAAGTAGGATATAGTAAATAAAAGCAAGTAGCTGTTGTCAATCTCAAGAGAGGAGATTGAGATTGGTGTGATGCCACAAAAGGTGAGAGCATGAAATCTTTGTTGGGCTGTTTATTTATTTGTTGAAGAGGAATTGATTGCTCTATGGATTCCACAAACAGACCAACTCACATCAGCATTCTCACACACGGTCTGTATACAATGGACGTGAATGATGCACCTTTCAAGCTCAAGGAGGAACATCTAGCTAGGCTTTGTTTGCATCCTCCAGTTATATTCAATTATATTAGTTTAGGGTTTGTTTTGATGTACTTTTAAATTTTGATGCTCTTGTTTGGATTTGCCGCAAAATATTAGAATACACACGTTAGCTTTTTTGTAAGCGTACACGACTTCCTTTTAAAAGAGACGGGTGTTCACTTACAAACCCTAATACCCTTCTTCTCTTTCCCTCTCTCTATTAAACCCTAGCCGCTGCCGTTTTCTGTATTTTTCCCGTCAATGAAGAAGAAAAAGACGCAGAGAAAAGAAAGGAAAGCAAATGTAAGCGATTTTTTTTTCTTCAATCTTTTCTTCATATTTTCTTTTTTCTCTTTCCATTCTTTCTCTCCGCCGTTTCATTTATTCTCTTGAAGCGTATCCCGTGTGGAATGTCTTAGCCGTGTCCCGGCAGTATCCTCTTTATTTGTTGCCGTGGTCAGATACGGGTATCCGGGGAGTATCCATAATTAAAATATTTTTTAATTAATTGAATACGTGTCCGGTACATATCCGAGCCGTATCCGTATCGGATACGTACCAGACACGGGTACTTCACTAATTTTGAAGTATCTGTGCTTCCTAGAAACTTATGGATTAATTTTTTATTTTATTTCAATTCTAGTTAGTTTAGTTTAAAACCGATCTCTGTCATCGGTGATTTCTGTTGATCAGCATTCCCATTTCTGAATTCTTCCTTTTGCCTGGGTGTCTTGTGTGAGACTACAGTGAGGTTCTCATTCTCGGACAGACTCTTATGCTGCTTCTTTTTCATCTTCATGTCTGCATTACTTGAAAGGGTTTCAAGCCAATGTTTAGGTGACAGGTTTGCCGTGCTCCAACCTGACCAAGGGCTTGACACCTCATTTCTCACGGTTCATGTCCCATAAGCCTGTCACTGATTGCTGCTCCTGGGAAGGCATACATGCAATGACACAGCACATAGTAAAAAAAAACCTCAATCTATAGCAGCAAAACATATTAGAAAGCACGATGCTGTCAAAAGGTTAGATATAATGTAAAATGCAGAGTGCTGGAGAAGCAGATTTGAGAAAGGGCAACACCCTGCCCTTCAACGAAACCATTGGAAATGTTGTCCACTCTATAGTGGAGCTTGGATCTGACCCAGCACTCTTTGTTTGGTAGAGAGAGACCATAGACCCTTCTACACCCTTTTATTTTATTTGTTATTAATTCATCAATTAGCTGAGCTTTTCAACTCAGTAATTTTCCAATTACCCAATCGCAGCAAATCAACATCGTATATTTTCAAGCTCCAAGTGGAGCTCTCTTCAATCCAAACCGCTGGGTTGTTTTCTCAAATCTGTCATGCATATCATATCTCAGATTTAATTCCTGTAGTGTTGATGTAATAAGCATATGTATTCATACATGTAGAGGATTATGACATGGTTATGCGATTGTATTGATTTGATATTCCAGACTATCAAATGGAAGAAGTTGTGATCGAACCGGTGGAAGAAGGTGTCGAAAAATATTTGGCAGCTGCTGATTTTTTGAAGGGGGAAGAGAAGCGGCTGCAGAAGTTGACCAGGGAAATGTTCTTCCTTGCCACAACATACTTTGCCCTCGGCTGGTTCTTCTCTCAGAGTTCAGTTCTGTTCTTGTGGTTCACTATTGTAATTGGCAGTAGGTTCATCATCGACATCTTCAGTTACTACCGCAAGGCTGAAACAATTGAAAATGATTGGAATTGGCTCTTAAACCAGCCGTACTCCAATGTTCCAATAAGGGCGGTGAAGAGGCCAAAATCGAATGCCGATTTAACGTTGCGACGCAATTCCTTCGTTGGCTTGACGATTGCGTGCTTGTCTTCGGTCTTCATCGTGTTTTTTCGTTACTTCCCACAGGCTTAGTTTTCTTTCATTGTCCTGATTTTGTATATATGATACACTCTACTAAGAAGAGGCTTTGAATCTCTCAGAAATGACTCTTGTGATATTATTAAATGAGTACAGGGGTTGCCACTTGCTAGTTGCTATCTCATTAAATGTTATCTTTGTCTGCTTTTTCTGAAATGTGATCATATTATCTGTCATGCCTATTTTAAGTATCAGGTCAGTCCTGGGCCTTACATGTTAAGGCCAAATCCAATCCAAAAGCTCTAATTTATACTAAGACTGATTTAAGCCCAAGGGCCCATCATGTACATATTATATATTTATCTTTAACAATTGATAATGATATTTAGTTAAGAATTTTAGTTTTTAATTTTAATAATTTAACTCTAAACTCAACCTAATATCTTAGATAAGTTAGATCTAATTAACTATTTTCATCCACATCTCTATATCGAACTTGAAATTACAGTAGGCTTACCTATAGATAAGCTCTTATTGTATTTCAAAACAATGTTAGAATAATAATAAAAAAAAAATGGAGAGAAGAAAGCGGTAAATGAATAAAGAGACTAAAAAACTGAAGAGTCCTTCGGATCCTTATTTAATTTGTAGACCTCAATGCTTGAGCTCAAAATAACTCGAAACCCGGCCCAATCGGATCCGAACAACTTGCGCTGACTGCCCCAAGTGGAAAGAGCACCACCGCTCTCTCCTTTTATATTTATGAAGTATGATTACTGTTTGGATGCCTCCCTATGCAATGTTCCCTTCATTGAATCAGACTCGGGAATAACATGATAAGCATTTTATCCACTTTCTACAAAGCTATCATCAATGTCATTAAGATGGTGATGAAGATTCTCTTGAAAGAGATCCTTCACAGGAAATATTCTTGAAATCTTTATGATTCTACATAAGAATATAATTTTGGGGATGTGATAGTGTTTTTATTCACATCTTCATTCTTCAATCATATAAAAACCTTGGAAAGATACCCATTCTTCCACCTTTATTTTCGGGAGAAATCCTCTCTCAACTTCTATTTTTGAACCACACAATCCTTCTTAGAATCCACGAAAGTATTTTTGTTAATTATCATTATTCCCTTCTGTTCCTTGTAATCCTAGAATCTATTTAAACTGATGTGTAGTTTCTAATTCATTTGTGGTTTGAGAGAACATAAAGTGATTTTGTGATTGAAAAGGTATTTTGACTAACCCTAAAATCCATTTCTCTCAAATTTTATTCTTGGGTCAGAACCATCATGCTACAAGAGTTGTAAGCAGGTCGGTTCTGGGCCAGCCCTTGCATGCACCAAAACTGGGTTGAGCACTTTGAGCGTTTGGGGCAAAATGTCATGATTGCAACAAGCCCAGAAATGGGATATGCCAAACCCTTGTTTCAAACTGAGCATTTCGACCTTTTGAGCTTTCAATTTCCATTTCTAGTTGCAGACATGAGACAATGGTGCAGTCCCATCTAACTCGAAAAAGAAAGTTCCACTCTTCTTTTCCTTTATGGCCATGATAGTCATTGAGAAGGTTTGAGCAATCTGTTGGTAGAATAGTTTTCATTTGTTTGTCATTACTTCTAAAATGATGGCTGTGTGGAAACCAAGGGAACATGCTCAACAAAAATGCAGATTCTTTAGGGTAGCCTAATACAACTCTAACCACACAAATTGCAATCTAATGGCCAAATATATTTTCATCATCACACCACTAATATCATATAATCATAACGCATTCCATGTTAAAAAGTATACCATTCCTTTCACTCTTCAGAAACTTAAGGCCATAGAATTTCCCTAAGATATTTTTTGCTATTGTGTATTTACTTAGTCAACTCAAGTATCAGCTTCATATTTTGAGTATCAAATTCTCAACCTCGGGGAGATTCATGCAAAGAGGATTGACTTTGTTATTACTACTACTAGTAGTAGTAGTTGAGAAGAATAAATGATTCCTCTTGTTTTAGGAAACTACGATCGAATGATTTAGAGGATAGAATGAATCATATTACCTAAAAGTTGTTAGTGTTAAAGATGTCATTTATTATGTACTTGAGGGTAATTTAGTCTTTGTCCCATTAGGGTTAATTAGGGATTTATTTGTATAAATACTATATTTGTTCAATTCTTAGAAGAGTTTTTATCGAATCTTACAGTTAGGTATCATCTCAAAATACTAGCATATTTGGTAGAATAATTCGAATCATTTATAAATCCTTAGATCTTTCTCTATAATTTGAATATGGGACTCGTTCGCAGTCCCAACAAAAGTAATATTACCATGCAAATGATTTTTAAGACAAAATTTGATTATGATACGGCAGAGAACTAGAAACTGCCTAACTTAGAAATGCATCATACATGGGTAGTTCATCAAATGGGTAGTTGAGATGATACTTTATGTATAAAAACTTGCTTAATCTGTGCCTCATCGTTCATGAGCGGCAAAAGTTTTGGAGCCTCTTGTGGGAACCATCATGAACACCCATTTATATTTTAACCTTCTTAAAATCTACTCTTATCCTCTGTTATGAGTTGATCTTACCCTTGATTGGAAATCTGTTTAAAATTAACATTATTTTGACCATTGGTATATAAAAGACTTGATTTTTATAGAAAGAATCAACCTGGAAATACCTATTAAATGCACCAACTCTCATATTCGAGATAAACATAAAATTTATAGATAAAATTTGAATATATTTAAAAGTTGTAAGCTCATTGACTCCAAATAAAAGTTGAGAATGAATCTAAAGGGGTTGGAGCGATGGTCAGGAACCCGCTTCAGAAAGCTGGAGTCATGAGTTCAATTTTCATTCCACTCTAAAGAGTTACTCTCCATAGAGTTACTTAATATGTGTGAATATGGAAGTTTGCACATACTCTCGGGATTTGTCATATGCTCCAAGAGACCTGGACACCTTGATCATAAAGGTAAAAGTTGAGAATGTCCTAAATTAGCATGGAAACACCTTTATCTTAAACCTTAATAAGAAGATTCATAAGTGAACATTATTGGGTATAATCAGTTTCTATCAGTAAAAGCTTGGGTCAAAAGACTTTGATAAGCATTATATTTCTTCATCATTTCTCTCTTACTCTGTACTAAAACACCATTAAGAGATTTACCCACTAATGTTACACTTTTGGATAATTACCATGATGAATTTGATTGCTCTCAAAAGACAATGTGTATCACTCTCACATGTTTTCACCAAACTGTTCGCATTCTGTAATCTAGTGAACTGCAACCTCAATCTTAAGTAGATCACAATCTAAGCAATCTCAACTAAAATTAATTTTATAAAAAAAATACATAAAGTACCAATTTAGATGAACTCATTCTATGATTCAATGATCTTTGTAACCCTATTATTTATAATCATCCACTACTTTATGTTGAAGATCTATATATGAAGCAAAAAATAAGACCAATGGCTCTCATTTGTAATGATACGCATGTGAAGGAGAGATTCTAACATTAAGTGTGAGCCACGGCTTTTCTTACTCCTTTATCAATGTGCTTTGGGTTGGTTGGTAGTAATAATAGATTTCTTTTATGTGATGGCAGACCACCTCTTCAGTAATCACAATTTTAAACTCCATACCTTTAAATGCACCATCATGCAATTCATGAAGAGAAGGTTTTGAGTTAACTTCTTGTCTTGTATGACAATTGGGTCTTGGAATTGTGACAAAACTATTTCATATGTCACTTCTCTTAAATTTCATAGGTAGATGGTAACGACATGATAATACAATTTTTAATGTTCGAATTGTTTAGGATCTCTCCCTTAGAATATTTGATTAATTTTCGAAGTATCTGTAAACCTCTTTACCTACATACACTGAGTAGGTAGGATTCAAACTCATGACTCTTGTTCTCTGAAAGAGGTTCCTGACCAACACATCAATCCCTTGGAGTTCATAAATCAAAATAGCACATTTTTAGATATTATAATTACAGTAAACTAACTAGTCGTACAAAATTATCCCCAGGTGTTAGGCCTGCCACTTTGTAGTGCTAATAGGTTTATTAGAAAGATCTCTATTTGAGTACGTGACTCATGAAAAAATTATCTTGATTTAATCAATCAAGATGTGGTTTTTAAATTCTTCAAAATTAACTATTTTAAATTATTTCCAATTCTTAAACTTAATGAATTTAGAAAACATTGTTTGACACATCCAATCAAAATAATTTTTATGGACTGCAATACTCAAATAAAGACAACCAACCTATCAACATCCAGACCATATATCTAATTTCACAGTACTTTTTGCACTAGTGAGCTAGTGATCACTTTATTTGTTATATTTCTTTTCTCATACACGTGGTGAATGCACTTGGTAATGTCTTGACTAAATTTACTAGGTTAAAATAAGCTTCTTCTTTTTCTTTTTTCTTTTTTCATTATAACACCAAAATACTTATGAAGAAAGCTCATGATCTGATCTATCACATGAATAATTTTTTGAGCCTAACAAAAGGTGAAAATTTGTAGTATTATTGGATGCCCTTTTTCTTTTCAGTCCTTTCTCTTTCCCCACCTATCATAGCTTTTGTTAAAAATATTTCAACATGTCATGAGTTTATGATCATTTCCTACAAATGTAATCCTTTTTCATCATTTTATATTGTACCATGTGTGTCATGTGAGGGGTGTCTTATTATCCCATCCACAACTCAGGTTGGAAGCTATAATGAGTTTTAATCAGAATGAATATGGATCCTGCCTTAGATATCCATGTAATACGTTGTAAGTTGGAAAATAATTTTTAATAAATCATATATTCACAGCATTGCTTTTTCTCATATTCATTAGTTTGCTATGAATTAGAGTAATATTCAATTTGGGGTGACGATCCTCACACGATACTTTTGTGTAATCAAACACGAGAATTAATGGATTTCCCACTTCACCCTTCACCCATGTCGTATGGATAACTTAAAAAATGAATTACCGGAGAGCGGATCACTTAGCAAGCTGTTTTGGTTTGTTCATCAACTGTGGGTTTTTCCCGTGTTTAGCTCGGGGTTTTCAAACGATATTGTTTTTAAACCGATTTATATAAATAAGGTATGAAAAATCCACTCATTCCCGTGTCTGGTTACACAAAAATCCCGTGTAAGGATCGCTACCCTTCAATTTAAACATATTTCTCAATATACTCATCATTAGATTAAGTTCCAATCTTATGAAAGGTTAAAATTTTGTAGCCTTTAAAATTACACTTGAAATAATTTATCTAAGTTGATTTTTGACACATTTGTTATATAAGAGTAGATTTTTTAAACTAAAACTTTCTCATCAAATAAAACAAACTATATAGAATATTAATTTTAATGAATAGTTTATTGTACAAACTTTCTCATCATATAAAACAAACTATATAAAATATTAATTTTAATGAATAGTTTCCTGTACAAAGTTCCAAATGGCACAGTAAAATGTTTTTAACGTGGTTGGTAGATGAAAAGAAGAGGGTTGAGAGCTATAATGGATCCATGTCAATCACTTTGCAAGTGGGGTTATGGATGGATTGCATACAAAGTTATTGTTTTTAAAATAAACAAAGAGTGGGATGCAACTTTTATGCCTCATTGATAGAGCTGAATTTATTGTATAAGCAAATTGAAAGTGGAG
The DNA here is from genome assembly GCA_013350335.1 of Chimonanthus salicifolius. Classification (NCBI taxonomy): domain Eukaryota; kingdom Viridiplantae; phylum Streptophyta; class Magnoliopsida; order Laurales; family Calycanthaceae; genus Chimonanthus; species Chimonanthus salicifolius. The sequence continues at coordinate 63,056,126 of CM023541.1, read as the reverse complement.
AGGGAGCAGGACTTCTGTAAATATATATATATATATATATATATATATATATATATTTGTGTTCATGAAAATGTTTATTTACATGTATGGAGGAGAGGAAAAAACATTATTTGTTCAATGAATCTAATTTTTTGTGAGTTTTAGTAAGATTGTTTTTTAGTTTCTCACACGTAAATTAAAAGAAAAAAAAATTCATTTGAAACCATTCTTATATAATAAAACCCACCAAAGTAGCCCCATAACCCCCTAGTGCAATGTCACGCATGCATGGAGATGCACAGGTGAAATCCACTTCTTTGTTACAGTGACTATAGTTGCATTTTGATACATTGACACAATAACAAATTGATTTTTCCATCTATTTTATCTAATCATACGTCATGAGTGTTGGCGAAAGAGTCTCATATTAGAAGTATAGAGAGATCAAGAGATTTATAGAGGATTTAGGTCATTCCACCTAACATACTAGTCTTTTAAGTTGAATACACATGTCCTAACGAATGGCGTTAGATTCAGGTCTCAGGTTATCTTAGTTCGAGGGGGGATTGTGGAGTCTGCAAATGAGTTCCACATTAAAAATGTAGAGACTCGAGAGAGAATTAAAGGCTTATAAAAGACTTAAGTCATTTCACCTAATACGATAGTCTTTTTGACTGGATATCCAAATCGTGAGAATGAGCTACTATCCAAAACATCGCACAAAATGAAGAGAGAGAGAGAGAGAATACTAATAACAAGAAAGTATTATGATAAACATCAATTTGATGTCAATTAATACCACATAAAAGTGAATCACGCTTATTTGGATCCTACAGCTCCATCACCGTTAACGTCGCCTAAGAAATCATGTTATGGCACTCATCCTAGAAGGCTAGAATCTAGGCACTCATCCTTAGTTCATCACCGTTAACGTCGCCTAAGAAATCATGTTACGGCACTCATCCTAGAAGGCTAGAATCTAGGCACTCATCCTTAGTTCATGCTTTGCATCATTTAAACATAGATTTAATCACAAGTTAGATAAAAAATAAGAGTTATTTCTATCATTATATAACACGTAATGATCATTTAGAACCATTTCAGAGAGGGTTTAAAAAGATTTGAGAAAATCCATCCGCGCTGTATCTAGAAGAGGCTTTGAATCTCTCACAAGTGACACTATGTTCTGCTTCATCTTTTCTTTTTTATTGGCTAAATGTCTATTGAGGTTTATTAAGAGTCTTATTTATGAGTATAATGTTTATATTACGTTATAAGTATTAGAACTGGGTATCCAATCCAAAAGGGTAATCTATCATGTGAGGTGATCCAAATCTTTTATAAGTTTTTAAATATCTCCCTTTACAACCAACATGGGACTTATTCATGCTTGAACAAGAAATTCTTATAAAAATAATTAACATTGAAGAGTGGAACAACTACTCAATCAGAGGTATAAGCCTCATGCGCGAAGCCCATTCGGTGATAAATCTAAATTGCTAAAAATGTTATTTTCTATGGCCCACTTTTGTCCATGAAAACTAAAGACTCTACACTGCTTCCTATTACTCTTTTGAGTGCTACTTAACTACCAATCATATTAAAAAGCATCTGACTTCCACTGATCTTTGCTTTTTTGCATTTTAAAATTAAGATCAATATGCCCATCAATGCTAGAGTATTATCGCTGATTAAGCTTTTATCACACCAAACATCACTCTCTAAGTCATCATATTAATTTGTACCTTATGGGTTTTATATGTCCCTTGTGCTTTAGTTTAAAGCTAAAGATCTTCTTTAGAATTTTGAATTTAAGAAGACTTTAGGAGCTCACAAATGATTTTAATATGGTCTTAGGGTTGAAAATGGCCATCTAGTAGGTCCCAAATTTGTTCAAATGGCAGACAGTGGTCGTCCTTTACGGTTTACCATAGCAAGTTGCAAGTTCACTTAGTACTAAATTAACTAGTTTTAATTAAAGTAAAAAAGTGAATTCAAAAGTACTTCAATGCAGGGGTCCAAATATGGACTGATACGTATCGTATCGGTTGATATTTGACCGATATCTAGGCCGTATCATATCGTTCATTTTTTTTAAAAAAAAAAAAGAGAAGAAAGAAAAATATCGGCCGATAACAAATTTTGAACCCCTACTTCAATGTATATACATTAAAACTCTATTTTTGATATACTTTATTTAATAACTTTCTTCCAATCAAAAGGCAGCCAAAGTCAGTGATTATATGATCCTTTTGTATCTATATCCTTTAATCAAATGGAATAGACAACAAGTCTACAGGAAGCTCAATAATTCTGAAAACTGCCCTCCAATTTACAGCATTGAAAAGTCATCTTAGAATTGTTAATCCAAACACTTAACTGAGTTCACTCTTGAATTCTTATTATGACTCAGCTCGCCAATGTTTATAGCAGGGAAAAATATCGGCCGAAAAATCTCTCTCTTATTTTTTTTAATTAAAACTACTGATATCGTACTTTATGTTTTAACTATTGTAAAGTACCCAAAATCTAAGTCTAAAATAGGTAGAAGTCCTTAGAAATGCCATCTTTAGATTTTTTTATAACATGTGGTCTGCATTGATGCCTTTTTTGGAATACTTATTACTAATATAATAGTGTGTCTAACTGCTTACCTAATAACAGTTCAAGGGCCCTAAGCAAAGCTTAGATTGGATGAAAAAAATATTTTGTTGATCATAAGAATTAGAACCACAATTTAGAGCATTTCAACTCAAATCTAGTCCCTTTCTTAGAATTCACTATACTAATGATGTTGATTATTAGCTGATCCACGAGCAATACATGATTTGACACCACAAATGTGTAGAGCATGCTGGTGTTACCTTAAACTCACACCAACCGTGGTTTGTTGTTAGTTAGTGAGTTCTAGAATATTAAGGAATCCACAGGTAGATCAACTTAGCTCTGTACCATGAAAGATTTGAAAATCCCACACACATCTATCATTATCACTTCATATAAATAGAATTACATGCCTCTCTTTTAGGAGGAAGACATCAATTAGAATACAACCTCTTTGAGGAGTAACAGAAAAGGATTAGGATTAGAGAGAGTTCTACTTTGAGTTGGACTATGAGTTCCTCTTGAGTTAGAAGTCTCATGTGAATGTTTACGGTCGTTAATAAGTTCTATTATATTGAATTTAAAATTAGCTAATCCACGAGCAATACATGATTTGACACCACAAATGTGTAGAGCATGTAAGGAACCCACAGGTAGATCGACTTAGCTCTATACCATGAAAGATTTGAAGATACCACACACATCTATCATTATCACTTCATATAAATAGAATTACATGCCTCTCTTTTAGGAGGAAGACATCAATTAGAATACAACCTCTTTGAGGAGTAACAGAAAATGATTAGGATTAGAGAGAGTTCTACTTTGAGTTGGACTATGAGTTCCTCTTGAGTTAGAAGTCTCATGTGAATGTTTACAGTCATTAATAAGTTCTATTGTATTGAACTTAAAATTAGCTGATCCACGAGCAATACATGATTTGACACCACAAATGTGTAGAGCATGCTGGTGTTACCTTAAACTCACACCAACCATGGTTTGTTGTTAGTTAGTGAGTTCTAGAATATTAAGGAACCCACATGTAGATCGGCTTAGCTCTGTACCATGAAAGATTTGAAAATACCACACACATCTATCATTATCACTTCATATAAATAGAATTACATGTCACTCTTTTAGGAGGAAGACATCAATTAGAATACAACCTCTTTGAGGAGTAATAAAAAATGATTAGGATTAGAGAGAGTTTAACTTTGAGTTGGACGATGAATTCCTCTTGAGCTAGAAGTCTCATGTGAATGTTTACTGCCGTTAATAAGTTCTATTGTATTGAACTTAAAATTGTGGAGTTATTTAGAACTAAAAATCAAGATCGAAAGTGAATGTTAGTTATCTGATTAGAATATATTAAAAGTATGGCAATCTCATCGTTGATTGTAAAGCATTTAAATTCGCCAACAAAAAATAATATTTCGTCTTAATTTTTAACGTTAGAATACTATACAACAAGTCATTTAATACGATAAAGTCTACCGACCTATATAGAAAATAATTTTTGTTATTCTGTCTAAATATTATCTCCTATTCTCTCTCGAAAAGAAAGTGTATTGGACACCATATGTTAGATGCTAGAGCCGCCAAGGTGGTACGCGCGTGACATGTGGAGGGCGTGGAACACTCTAAATGGGACCCATCTAATGTACATATACTAAAGTGATGATTAGACAATGAATTAAGCAGATGATTGTAAGGATGATTTCATGCGCGTAATAGAGTTATATATGGATTTGATTCTAGAGAAGGAGAGTGGCTTTTGACTTGATACTGAGGAGGAAGAAAAGTAACAAAGAGGGGGGGGTGATACCGGATAAGTTTGATTGGAAATGGTGCTCCACCATCACCCCCACCACCCCCACCACCACAACTCAACCCACTTGGCAAATAGTAATACAATTAATTTATTATTAGATGGACCATCCCTTAATCTAACCACCAACTGTTAAAACCGAATCCCCACCATTTTTCTTGCCTTTCTTTTGAAAATTACTTAAATCGCCTTTCCATTAATTTTATAGTACAATATTGTAATTTATAGGGGGAATTTTGGACTTGTGAGGGCCTATTGAAGTATCTTCCCACCTTTGAGAGGAGAATAGTGCAAAACAAGCACACAGTATTAAATCAAAAGTAGAAGGAAGAAAAGAATGAAAAAGGAAATATATGGTTACACTTAAAAAAATTACTAATGAGTTCATCATTTCTGTTAAATACTTAAATGTGCCCTCTATTCTAAACTTTGATAAGATCATAAAATGGGTTCTTTCTTCACTTTACACCCTGTTTTTGAGCATCAACAAAGATGGAAATCATATTGTGTTGGATACTGTTTGTCATTATTAGCAATCGCACCAATAAATACAGGACTTCAGTTTCCAATCCAATATGAAATTGATTTAAAAGAATATTCAAACCACTTGCAATTTGATATGCATCAAAAATACTTTACAGTTTTTTAAACTAGCAAGAACATAATCTTCTAAAGACTGAAATTTCCATTTGTAAAGTAATGCAACTGTATTCCAAGGGAAAAAAAACTGAAAAAAAAATCAAAATTTTAGGCAAAAACTTTGATTTTTCATACATTTCTATCTATATTTCATCAAAGATATTTTGATTATTTAGAAATATATAAAAATAAAGAGAGATTTTTTTTTTTTTGAATTTACATGTGAGAAACTGTAGGATACCCAACGTAAAACCTCCACGGGTGAGCCCACTTTTCCCAGGGCACACCAATGTTAGGCCATTGGGGCTTGAACCCACAACCTCGTGCTTCTGGAGGCGGGACGCGAAAAGCAATAAGTTGAACTACACCATGTGATTAAAGAGTCTTTTTTTTTTTTTAGAGAAGCTAACCATTTAGTATCTATCAGAAAGGATAAATTTAAGCCAAGCCCTAGTGGGTGTGAGGTACTTTTGAAGGATTGCAAGGGTGGTATTGCCATTTCAGTAATGTACCATGAGAATCAGGACAATCCAGTACATCCCCTTTGAAGATTTGAAGAATTAACGGCACTTAAAAAAAAAGCTGACTTTCAACCCTACTAATCCTACTAATCCTTCTATAAATCTTTGCATTAAAACTTGATTAGCCACCTTCACTTCCAAGACATGGAAACTCCAATGGCAAATCCATCCAACACAATTTCTTCCATCTCTTCTTACCTTCAGTCCCTCTCCCAAACACCCCTGAGGCTTAGAAAGAGAATGCTAGCGACATGGACACCAAATGAGGAGCTCAACCAAGTAAGGCAAAGATCAGGTGCAGACATGAAGAGAAAGCTTGAATGGTATGATCTAGTAGCCCTTGGTGTTGGAGGAATGCTAGGTGTCGGGGTGTTTGTCACAACCGGTCGAGTGGCACAGTCGATGTCCGGCCCAGCCGTGTTCATCTCCTATATAATTGCTGGAGTTTCGGCGCTCCTTTCTTCCTTGTGTTACACCGAATTCTCCATCGACATCCCAGTTGCAGGAGGTGCATTCAGCTATCTAAGGGTCACATTCGGTATGATCACTTATATTAGATTTTTTTTTTTTTATAACATGGGTATCCTCAGTTCAGATTGGAGGCGAGACTAATCCTATGAGTATGTGTAAACCTCCCAATTCACAGACATGGGTTAAGTCGATGAGGAGTAATCTCATGAAGAGTGGCCCAGAAGGGTTTGAGCGTGAATCGAACTGAAGACCTCCTCTTTTTGGATTTTTGTTCTTGGAGATTGATTTACATATTTTTGTTCACTCTTCTTGTTGAATTATGTCAGCCCACTTGAGTTGAGGACCATTTGAATGCCCGGAAGAGCCTCAACGGTTCTTTTTTTTTTTTTTTTAACTTTCTAGGTATTTTTAGCTTTTGAATGAATTGATATTCTGATAGGCGAGTTCGTGGGATACTTTGCTGGAGCTAATATATTGATGGAGTATGTATTATCCAATGCTGGAGTGGCTAGGAGCTTTACAGATTATTTGTGCTGCACCTTTGGAGTGATCGAACCTAATTTATGGAGGATTGAAGTGAGTGGTTTGGCACAGGGATACAATAGATTGGATTTCCCTGCTGTCGTTCTTATTCTTCTCCTCACCATCTGTCTCTGTCATAGGTTTGTCTCCTGTTTTCTCTTGCATCATTGCACTTTCTTTGTTAAATTTACTTGTATAGTCAGTCATTAGTCCTTTTTTAATTATGGATTAGTGGGTATTTTGCATTTGATTAATTAATATGTAACAGCAGTGTCATTGGCTGTTAAATTATATGCTGATTTTTTTTTTTTATATATTATATTGGATTGAGGAGTAATGGGTCTATCTCTTTTGATTGCAGTACCAAGGAGAGCTCTACATTGAATCTTCTGATGACAATTTTTCATGTAATTTTCTTTGGGTTTGTTATTGTGGCTGCTTTTTACAATGGGAGTGAAAAAAACTTGATAATGCCAAGAGGAATAGCCCCCTTTGGTGTTAGAGGGGTTCTTGATGGAGCAGCTATAGTTTACTTCAGCTATATTGGCTATGATTCTGTGTCGACCATGGCAGAAGAGATCAAGAATCCTTCAAAGAGCCTCCCCATCGGCATCGTCGGATCGGTTCTCATCGTTTCCGGGCTTTATTGCTTAATGTCCTTGGCTTTGTGTGTGATGATTCCATACAATCAGGTCAGTAATTCCAAGCCAGTGATCTTCTGATTAGGTATAAATATATTTGTACTCTATAAATTTGGTTCAACATTGAATAGATACTTAATCTTGATTGTCCATCCTATTATCTGAGATGGCATTCAAAGCCATTGGATTCAACAAGAACTTCGATTTTAGGTGCATTTAGCATAGATGGTATTCACCGGAAAAGATGAACTTACACTGCAGATACCAGATAAGGCAGCATTCTCGGCGGCTTTTCAGATGATCGCTGGGTGGAAATGGGCAGGCAACATTGTTGGAGCTGGTGCAAGCTTGGGCATAGTGGCCTCCCTCTTGGTTGCCATGCTAGGCCAAGCAAGGTACCTCTGCGTCATCGGACGAACTCGGCTTGTGCCTTATTGGTTTGCTAGGGTGCACCCTTCTACTGGAACCCCCATGAATGCCACCATATTCTTGGGTAAGTGTTTCCAACTAACCTTTTGAATGCATTTGGATACGGTAGTGGGATTGGTCTGATAACATAATCTATATCAATTCACATGACACTATTACAATTCAATTAGAATTGTAGCATACACAGGATAGGAAAAGAAAAGACAACCCTTTTTTCCTTGGTCAGATTAGTAAATTTCTGAAATATTTCTTGTTGCAACCTCACACATTTTACTCCCCATATCCCCAGTCATTCATCCTAATCATTTTAAAATACCCATAAACAAGAAGAAATGAGAAATGCCATTACTGTTGAGAGTAAATGTAATTACTCTGGAATGACACTAAAAACCCAGTGATTAATTTCTTCTCCATGGTGCAGGCATATGCACCGCGTCAATTGCACTCTTCACCGATCTTCAAGTCGTGCTTGAGATGATCTCCATCGGCACCCTACTAGTGTTCTACATGGTGGCGAACGCTCTCGTTTACCGTCGTTATGTGAAGCTCGGAAGCAATCATCCTCTACCCACCCTCATCTACCTCTTGCTCCTCTCATCAAGCTCAATCGGCTTCTCTTTATCATGGAAACTCAAAGAAGAATGGTGGAGTCTGGCATTGTTCGGCGGGGCTTCGATCTCTATTACTGCTTTTTTTCACTATAAAATCCCTTGTGTTCATGGACCATCGGAGTGGTCGGTGCCATTCATGCCGTGGCCAGCTGCAGCCTCAATCTTCCTTAATCTATTCCTAATGACCACCCTCAAGAAGAAGTCCTTCCTAAGGTTTGGTGTGTGGAGTTGTGTGGTCACCTTGTTCTATATTTTCTATGGGGTCCATTCAACATACCATGGTGAAGAAATGGACATGGATGGAGATGGTAAAAACCCAAAATCCACCACTCAACAAATCAAGGTAGAAGTCTAGTTGCTTAAAGTAACAAAGTAGCTTATATTGTTTCTATTTTACTGTGAATCATATATGTAAAACTATGAAGAAAAGGCCATCCTCCCTAAGAAAGGGACACTGCTTGCTTACTGTAAAAAACCCAAAAACACAGAAAGAAAAGTGAAAAAAAATAAAATAAAATAAGCCTTTTTCTCAGTCATCTTTCTTGAGATAGTTCCTCTGGTGCAATCACCCATATATCCTACGGACTCAATAATATATTTAAATAAATAAATATAAAATTATGTGAAAATAAAATTCAAAAAAAATAAAAATAGTAAAACAAATACTTCTTTAAACAGTTAAGTGGCGAAGGAATCGAAAAATATTGCCATTATAATTTTAGTCAGTCATTAAATGAGAGTAAGCATTCATAAAATATGAAAATACCTTCATAAAATAGAATACAGATTATTCCACTTAAAATTAAGTGGTACAAATGCACTATCCCTTTACTTTATTTTCCCTTTTTCCTTTCAATATTATAGATATCAAAATCTACAGCTCCTTTTGAGGATTCGAGAACACTAATCCGAGTCACCGACCATAGTGTCAAAACTAACGAAATCATTTGAAAAAAGCTATCGAATATCGATAGAGGCACATTGTCTTTTTTAATATTAGAGACATTCCCTACTTCAAATAGCAAAAATCAACGGTTATTTTGTCTTTGCATCCAGACCTAACTCAGGTGCAAAAACACTTCATTTGAGGACCATCATTAGGAAACTAAAAAATACTCATATATATATATATATATATATATATATATATATATATTTGAGTTTACTCGACCCATAGGATTTTGAAGAAAGTCAATGAGTTATACCGAGTTTTTTTAGTCAATTAAAAAACATATCCAACTTACTCAAATTGATAGAATTTCAAATTCAAAATGAGTTTTTCAAGTTCTCAAACAATGTTGTGAAGTGGACCATGCCCACTCCATCATGCCTAAACCCTAAATCTGGCCTAGCCCAGTTACCACCCAAGGTGGAGCCCAATTTGCAAGAGTATCGATCCTCTAGAAGTGGGTTTTCACAGGAGACGTAGAGCATCATGTCTTATTAGTAAAGAAAACTCTCTCTCCCCAATACCATGTGACACAACAATGAGAGAGTCCTCTCTACCAAGGAGAGAAAATGCTTTATAAAAGTTAACTCCTGGAGGATTTAGATTCAATTTGCAAGTACAAACAAACTAGGGGTATTCATTTGTTTGAACCTAACCCAAATTTGACTTAATAAATGAACTTGAACAATTTTTTTGTTCTACAATCTGGACTCTGAATTTTACTTAAAGCCCATTGAGGTCCATTGGGCTTTTAAGCCCATTTATTTTTTTACATAATTTCTATTTCGAATTTTGTTTTATAAATTGAAAATATGACCATATAAATTGAAAAGACTTAAAAAATGGCAGCCAGTTCATCTCAAAATTCAATTTCTAGTATTCAATCTTAGCTGTCAAAATCACTAGATGTCATCTTTTTAAAGACGTCCACTAACTTAGACTATCAAGATCATAAGATCAAGTAACTAAAAATTGAATTTTAGACTGAAATTTTAACTAGTGATAGATATTTAAGTATGCATTCAATTTTTATGATTAAATCTTTTTAAGTTACAAAACACAATTTTAAAAAATAAAAACTAAAAACAGTGTCAAGTGCTAAATAAACGACATTTAAATGATGGGCTAGAGCTTTAACTTTAAAAATTCAATAGGCTTCAAATGGGCTCAATCTTTTATGGATATAAAAGGAGCTTGGGTTTTTTTCCGAAACCCGGCCCAAATCCAACCCATGAACATGCCTAAAAGGAACCTTTTCCTCGTGCCTTCGGTTTTCAAAAGGGAAGTGATTTGTGCACCCCCCATTTTTACCCATGGTGCACTCCTACAATTTTTTTTTTCAATTTTGCCCTCCACCTACCTTTTCTCCATTTCCATCATTTTTTAGGTGGGGGACAAAATTGGAAAAAACAATTAAAGGAGTGCACCATGGGTAAAATAGGGGGTGCACAAATCATTTCCCGTAATAATGCCAAAAAGTTTGGGCCAGCTGTACACACAATACATTAACTATAAGTATCACACAATTTGGCCCCATCAATGAGAGATTAGTAGATTATATACCCATTAATTTAAGAGGGCTTTCATACTGTATAAATAGGGACTTTGTTAAAATGGATGTCAATGACCTTAGATTATATGAACTGTGATTAGTTTGATGTTTTACATTATTTTTCTAAAATTTAAATATATTAAGATCTTCAGCATCTTACCTAAACATTAAGATTGCAATCTACCAAGATTTTAATAGTGGTAGCTAAACATTAAAGATTTTAATCTACCTAAATAAGAATAGATTTACTCACATTCCAATTTTTCAAGTCAGAATTTCTCAATTGTCAACCATACCCTTAGTAAGATAACCATAAATACATGGGTCATTGTCTTTCGACGATGACGACTATTGTTCACAAAATGCACTCCTCGTGAAACAACCATATGGCTTCATATAGATGAGATGAGGCTTCAAAACGACATGGTCAAAAAAACATATTCGCATTTTAGACATGAGGAATTTAGGGTGTAGGAATAAGTTACACCAAGAGCACATGCAAGTCATTCTTGAGAGATAATGATGGCCAAGAACTTGGAAAGTTGCCGCTTTAATGGATGAGATAAATCGCTTCAATGAGCTTTTATCATGATGATGTGAAGGGTAAGAGAGTCTATATCGTCTAATTTGAAAAATCAATAACTCTATAACAATTAAGGCACTCTTCTCTCAAGAACTAGCTTTTGATAATGAATTATATCTTAAAAATATTATCAAATCTTGATTTTCTAATATGATATCAAAGCAAGTTCCACGTGCAGCCGCATTAAACAACTGCATGAGAGGTGATGTGAAAGAGCAAGAGAGTTCCATATCATCTAATTGGTAAAATAACGATTGTATATAATACTTGATACCCTTTTTAATGGCTAACTTTTAAAAGTGAATTTTACTTCAAAAATATTATCAAGTCTTGATTTTCTATCGATTGTAACTCATAAAATTATGATTGAGAAAACCTAAAAGTTATTTCAATAGCAGAGAAGATTAAAAAAGTGATAAAAAATAAGTAAAATAAGAGGAAAAGGAAAAGAATGTCATTTAGATGAAGAGAAGATGGGGCTCCCCACACCTCAACCCTAAATAAAAAGCATTTAAGGATGCTAGATTGTGAGAAGAGAGAGAATGTAGTTTGATAACGAGAAAACGACAAGTAATTAGAGCAAGAAGAAACAGTGTATCCCTTGTAGGTAACAAAAAATAACCTATATACTCAAGTAGGGATGACACTCTAGTCGGATTTTGACCCGAACCCACATAACCCGACCCGAAAATCATGCGAGTCAGGTTATGACAGTCGGGTCGGGTCAGGTTGAGAAGTCAAAAACCCACATTGAATTCAAGTCGAGTTGAGTTGAGAGATTTTTAATTTAATCCGACCCAGTAAAAAGTAGACTAAAGTAAATTCAAAATGCGGGTCGGATTAAACTTCGAGTTGATTCGGGTTTTAATTAGGGTAAGGTCAAGACGTATGGGTTAAAAGTTCGGGTCGGGTTCTATATATTAGTAACTCGGGCCGAGTCGGATTCCATATATTAGTAACTCAGGCCGAGTTGGATTTTAAAAAATCCGACCCACCCGGGCCGATTTCAGCCTTGTACTCAAGTAATCTTGGAAGCTTATCTGAAAATGAGAATACATAATTGTCCTCTTAAATTTAAGAGTTTTGTCCAGGGGTGCAAATATCGGCCGATATATATCGTATCGGCCGATATGTACTGGATTTGAATTAGTGAATATCGGCCGATATATCGTTATTGGCCGATATTCACAATATCGGCTGAAATATCGGCCGTATTATATCGGCCGATATCAGTTGGAGAGAGAAAAATATTGGCCGATAACGATATATCGGTCGATATATCGTTTTGGCTGATAAACGCTTTTTAAACCCCTGGTTTTGTCTATTTCATGAAACGGAACAAAGTAGAGAGAACTACTGGGAAACAAAACAACGCAATTGTCAGTGCATCAGCAGAGACTTCATTCTCATTTTGATAAATCCAACCCTAATCCATGATAAAACTGATTGAACCTGACCTGACCCGAATTAGTAATTCCAACTACAAAACCCAACCTCGAACTCGAGAATGAGCCTGAAACGACCTCGAGCCCAACCTGATTTAGAGAGAGAGGACTTCAATTTTTTTTGAGTTGTTATTAAATGATTAAATTACTCTAATGACTTAGTGAGTTAAGAAGAGGATATCTACAGAAAAGGGAATGATGTGATTTGGCTTGATTTAGAAAAAAACAACTTAAAATAAAATAAAAAAATAAGATTTATCATTTCTCTGTTTGGAGTATCTCCCTTTCGCCTGTCTATTTCAGTGGAGCCATTGGTGATAGGAGGAGAAAACCCAGCTGTAGAAGAGCTTTTGTTGCTTTCTCCGCTCATTCAAACCCTAGGAAGAAGATGATGAAGAGAAAGAAGACAATGGAAGTGCATCTGAATTTTCTGAGCCACAATTAGATTTGAGAAATCCTTTTCCGTTTAGCAACGAAGAGGACAAAGAAGAGGATGAAGAGGACGACGGGACCCTCTCTCTCTCATCTCCCATTCTCGCTGTTGTCTCTCTCTCTATCGCAAGGACTCTCCCGCATTCTCTTTACCGCCACACAAGAAGCAAAGCAAATAACGCATCTCATATTAGGGTTTAACTTAAGGATATTATATATATAATTTTTGAATGGTCTTGAGTTAAATTAATTTGAGTCGGGTCAGGTCGGGTTCATCTTAAATTTCTAAATCCAACTGGAACAGAATTTCATACAGGTTTTTTTCCCTCTAACCTGACCCACCCGAATTTGAAAATGATCAAACCCAGCCCACACTTTTTTCAGGTCGGGTTTTACCCCTAGTTATAGTTGTTTTTCAATATTTTCAAAATTCCAACATAATTAATCTTTATCATTAAACATCTCTTAGAGATATATTAAAAGATGGTTCTGATGAAGATTTTGATACTTACACATTCTCCAAATAAATAATCCTCTCATTTAGTGCTTACAAACAGAAGAGAACAGCATCTTCCCACTTCACCTGACCCTCTTCCTTCTTAGCCGCTGTGCGATTGCAAATGCCAGCTCGAGAGATTGTGAGGCGTTGAGCCTGGGGTCACAGTGCGTATGGTATCTCGAAGACAAGTCATCAAATGTCACCACTCTAGAACCACCAATGCACTCTGTAACATTCTGCCCGGTCATCTCCAAGTGAACTCCTCCTGGGTGACTACCCTCTTGCTCATGAACATCGAAGAAAGCCCTCAACTCGGACTACAGAATAAATACAACACTGTTAACATCCACCACTATCTCACAGAACAAACAGAAGATGCAGAAAGAAATATATGGAAATTTAGTGCAATTGATCACAAGAGATCATGGTTCTTACTCTGATTGCATCAAATGAGCGTGTCTTCAAGCCACATGGAGCCTTGATCGTGTTTCCATGCATTGGGTCACTTACCCAAGTGACGATGAGCCCAGCTTGACGTACAGCTCTAATTAGCACAGGAAGTTTCACACGCATGTTCTCAGCACCCATTCGTGTGATTATGGTCAACCTTCCCGGCTTGTTATGAGGGTTTAGGATGTCGCACAATTTCACAAGCTCGTTAGGATCCATCTTGTCACTCACCTGAAGAAGCAATAGTGCGCACGTTAAAAGGCAGAGCAGAGCACAACGAATAGTATAATACAGCAATTTTTTAAAACCATCAACCACTTGAGATTTGCATAGCCATGTCATTCTGAACGTCGAGCTGAAACTAAAACCACTAAAGCAAGCATTCTGAGATACAGGAGTGCTGAAATAGCAGAAATGTCATCATTAAAGAGGAATTTCTTTTCAAACCACACAGTGGTTGATGCATCATAACTACTGGCATTAGAAATTTCAAGAGAATCACAAAATGAAAGCATTCAACTTATCGGCATGTTAGTTTTAAAGAGGTTATAATTATCACATATGATAGACTAAAAACAATAAGCAGACAATACACATAAAGGAAACTTTGATCATAACCTTTCGTGGTTTTGACCATAAGCTAGGATCCTCCACCTTGATCTAAAATGAAAAATTCATGGTTCTCACTTGATTTGGATCACCACAAGAACTTTGATCAAAGAAAAATGATAATGGATGTGGACAGTAGTAACATGTAGGTGGATCTAACAGGGGTTGGAACAATATTCTAGAATATGGCCTCCTGTGCATGCTCAGAAAGTCAAGTAATTGCGGGGTAAACTGTAAAGCCAGAAAATCCAGAAACAGGACCAATCAGCAAAGTATCATGACGGACCCGAAAGCATCCAGGAGGCAAAAATGGGAAAATGAATTTCTAAAATTTGTGCTTGCTTTTTGCTGTTCATTGCCAAACATGCTCAAAAGCTTCTATAAGCTACAACAATGTTGTAACTGCTTAGGTACATCAATGAAGCACAACACACTAGGGGCCTGTTTGGCATGCAGAATTTAAACGTGGAATTCTGGATTTGGTGGAATTTGATAAATTCTGCTCAAAATCTATTGTTTGCTACTTTGCTTCATCTAGAATTTTGTAAATGGAAATTTTCAAATTCCAAAAATTGCCAAAATTCTGAAAATCCAAATACTCTTGAAAAGAAGATAATTAGTGATTTTTTGAGCGGTATATAATAAGAGACTTTACAAGAAATGGATGAATTTTTTTTTAAATAAGAGTTATACGAAGAAAAGCAGAGATTTAGGAAAAAAATGATTTTTAAGAAAAAAAAAAAATGTGAGTTTTAACAGAGAAAAGAAGTGTGTAAAAATATATGCCGAGCTTTCATGTAAAAAAGTTTTTACAGAAGAAAATAAGTGCTTTAGAATGAAAAGGGTAGCTTTCAGGAAGAGGAGCACCTAATCACCCTTATTCCTTGTAAATAGAAACCCACCCCCATAGCAAAAGGGATTGGGTCACATGCACTAAAACTTCACTGAAATTTCTCCGAGACCCTATGCTTCTCAAAGGCAAGCTCCTTCGCCATCCCAAGCATCCTAAATGTAATTGATAATTCACTTCTTTCATCTAAGCCATCTAAAACTTGATCTCATCATTCAATCCACCCAAACCTAATATCGACACCAACTTGCCCTGATCTAAGCTAAGGATCATAGAGGGTTCATCAATTGGCGGCTAATATAGGTCAAACCGTCAAACTCCATGCAAATGAACTAGTTGTGCATTTTCAATCAATTTGAAGGAGATCTAAAGTGCATCTAGAGGAGCTTCCTAAACTGTCCATCTCTTTCTTTTCTTAGTGTTAAGTTAAATCATATTTCCATCTTCTTGGTTCTGTAATATAGAATGATCGATTGATAGTAGCATCTTATTTTGTCCATTTTTCTTTCTTTTTTCTGAATGCTGGCAAATGTCTTTGGAGCCGCTTGAGAAGCACAGGCGCTATCCCAAGAGAAGGGAACCATACTGTCTCCCTTCATGGCAGCCATCAATCATTTAGGGACTAGCATTGTTGGTGCAAAACTAGTCGGCAATCACAATCCTAACTGGCAAGTGAATCTATAATTTTGCACATAAAAATTCACCCCAAAGCACCCACACTTCCAACTATGCTAGAGGCTCTTGTCATGAGTAGGACTGGGGAGGAATTCATTACCTAAAGTCCCTCGACAATCCTGAAAACTACTGAACGAAACAGAATATAGAATTATTGGTTACAGTACAAGCAAATTCAAGTCCAAACATAAAGAATCGCAATCACCTTTATTCCTATGGGATTGGCAACACCGCGAAGGAATTCAACATGTGCACCATCCAGCTGCCGAGTCCTCTCACCAACCCAAAGCATGTGAGCAGAACAATCATAGTAGAGGCCAGTTGTAGAATCCTCACGTGTCAATGCCTGCTCATATGGCAGATGGAGGCACTCATGGGATGTCCAAAATTCAGTGGTGGTCATTATAGGATGATCACTAGTGAGCCCAGCTGCCTCCATGAATGCCAGAGCTTCATCTACTCTTTGTGCAAGCTCCATGTACCTGATTCCATCAAGTCAAGATCAAGGATCTCTCAATATTACCAAATTCACTGACTGTTTTCCATTGAAATTCAAAAAATGGTTTCGACCATCCAGCCATGCTCCAATGCAACAAACTGGACACTAGCTGCAATGCAAGAATACAGTATGAAGATGATGCAAGGATTGCTGGCATTCTTTTGTAGAATCAATTACAAATGGTACCTCGTAATAACACAAAATGATACCCTCTACATTTACTGAACCTCAAAAAAGAGAAGATATAAAAAATATAGATACCTGTCACCCTGTTCACTGTGCTCCGTGAAGTCAAGGTTCCACCGGCTAACTCTCTGTATCGCTGCATATCCACCAGTAGCAAATGCACGAAGAAGATTCAAAGTGGCTACAGATTGGGTATAGGCTCTGACCAGTCTCTGGGGATCCGGCAATCTAGATTTCTCATCAAATACATCACTGTTTATATTGTCTCCTTGATAACTAGGGAGCCTAACCCCATCCTTAGTCTCAAATGGATCAGATCTGGGCTTTGCAAATTGCCCTGCCATCCTCCCCACCTATGCATGATCAATAAAACAGAGGACAGTATAAACACCACCATCCACGAAAAATATGGGGAATAGATAAATAATCTTTCACAAAACTGGTAGCAGTATTTTTTTATTTATAAAAAAAAAAAACTCACTCTGCAGGAACTTAATTTGCAAGACACTACAGAATGTTTTACAAAATTCATCTAATCGCATTTCTTTATCCTGAAAGTAATTTTTTAATCACAAGACAAATAAAAGATTCTAAAGTTCAAATAGCAAACATACATGGACCTGCTCTCACACAGATAAAAAAAGTTCAGATATTAACTGCAATTAATCAAAATTAATTTCCAAATTAAATGCCAAGACCCTAAATAGGCCCCATTGCTGCAATCAAAACCAATCCAAGTTCCTAGTGTGTGTGGAGGTGGGTGGATGAGGGGTTTGGGTTTGTGTATGGACATATGCATGTATGTATGTATTATAAGAATGACCAAATAGAAGTTGCCAATATCATAAGAACTAATAGTGAATGCGCACAAAATCCAAGACAAAATGCTTTGTTCCTACAGAATGGGAAAATGGTGGTGTCATATAAAGTTGAAAAATCAAAATAAGAATTAAGTGAAGATTCCTAAGGTCTAAAAATGCGAATTCAAATGGAGACAATAAATATTACCATAATTTATAGAAGTTTTTTTTAATGAAACATAATTTATAGAAGTCGACTATTCCTCACACGAAAAAAAACATTAATTCCCTATTGAAGAAACCACCAACAAACAGCAATTCCCTAATGAAAGAGGCGGGAACCAGGGCCTAGCGGGAACCAGGGCCTAGAAATTGGAATTTACTACAATCACCGTCTTTTCCAGACATCTTATATTAAGCAGACATGGAATTGCCACGTTAAATCTCAACGTTAGAAGATTGCTATTCTTGTTATATTCCAATTCCATAAAAAATCCAGAAATTATCACAATTTAAATTCTCTCTTCATGGAAAATGCAAGGATTCTCCAACCTCACAACGAAAACTACAGCAATGAAGTTCCATAGAGAAATAGGGTTATTAAATCTCCACAAAGAATGTGAAGTTCTCCAACCAAAAGGATCCTGAGGATGGTTGAACGGGGTTTTCCCCACTTATCTTGTTTGGATCCTTCAGGTTGGAGAACTTCATGTTCCCCATGAAACTTCTAAGTTATCAGAATTCAACTTGCTTTTCCTTCATGGGGCATGCTAGAATTCTCCAACCTGACAACAACAACAACAAAGATTCTATTTCCATTAGAAAATGTGGATCCCCACATCTTTTGCTAATGAAATTTTGTCAATGGAGACTAGTCAGAAAATTTAGAGGGGAAAATCGGGAACTTTTTTCAGTGGAACACCTTTTTCAAGTTATTTTCTATTGTTGGAGGGGAAAATAACAAAAGAATTTTTTGGTCAAATCATTAAAAAATGTAGACACCATCTTTGTCGATTTCAACTATATTAGTAGTAAAGGCTCTTTCCTCTCCTCATTTTCCAAGGAAAATCATTTGAAGTGGAATTAGCAAAAGACGTCCTCTTCACACTGTTTTTTGACGTTCCATTTTTTTCCTGAAGAGAACAATTTCTTCCCTGTCGCTTTTGCAGTTTAATTCTGGCCAATGACAAAAACATACTCTGTTTTTTATTCTGAGAAATACCTCTTACCTAAATAAATAAATAGTATCCTTATTTGTTATACAAAAGTAAATACCTTTAACATGAAAAAAATAATAGGGTGCCTCTATTATTAGCCTTTAAGAGCTACTTTCTCCGGTCACAAAATGGCAAGGATTAAAATCCGGCGAACACTAAATCTGAAATCCTCAAAACCATAAAACAAAATGGAAATTCACTTCTCCAGATAACAATATCCACAATCTACATACAAATCCAGCTAAGATCTCAAACAACAAAGACAAAATACAGATAAATCAAAAACCCAAAAAAAAAAAAAGACAAAAGAAGGGGGACGAGGGGGGAAGAAAAAAGATCCCACCTTTACCACCGGAAGCTGACCTCCAAACATCAAAACGACGGCCATCTGCAACATAACCCTAAAAGTGTCCCTGATATTGTCAGCTTTGAACTCCTTGAAGCTCTCCGCACAATCCCCACCTTGGAGCAGAAACGCCTTGCCAAGGGCAGCATCCGCGATCCGCTCCTCCAGTTTCCTCGCCTCGCCCGCAAACACAATAGGTGGAAAGCTCTCAATCATCTGAAGTACGGATTCCAGGTCCTCCTTGTCAGGATAGACAGGAATTTGAAGCGCTTTCTTCGATCTCCAGCTATCCGGAGCCCACCTCAACGAACCAGATGCCGTAAGGACGGAACTGTCGAGCCTTTTGGACGGATCTGCGGCATGCACGGCGACAATGGCACCGCGCTTGGGATAGAGACTGGTCGAGGAAGGTAGAAGAGGAGCAGTGACTGTTAGACTTCCAGCGGTGAGCGCCATTGCCGATCGGATTCAAGATTTGAGATGGTTGGGGATTGATAATGTATTCTAGTGTTTGGAATTACGACTCCTCTATTTGGAGGCTTCTGAATACTCTCTCTCTCTCTCTCTCTCTCTCTCTCTCTCCTCTCGGAAGAGAGAAAATATCGGCAGCTGCCCTTCCTTTCTCGGTTTCAAAATCCCAGTATCTAACGCCCTCTAGTACGTGAAATTACTGGAATGCCTCGGTGTTATGCAGAATTCATCGGGTAGTCGGGTCGAATTGGATTGAAGATAAAATGATTAAAAAAAAAACCTAATGCATTATTGAGAAATGAGCTTTTTATAATTTAATTTAAATTATATGATATTTAAGAATGAAATATAATAAAAAATTAAATACATGAATGTTGATGTTGGAATTTTAAAAATAATTTATTAAATATTTGTAGTTACTTAATTCAAATTAACTAAAATAAATGGATGAAGTGGAGCTTTTATCTATTGATGTAACGACCCGACCCGAATACAGGGTTTAGGGCTTAACTCAATAAGATATTTTCCGCTTTGGACCTCGCACACAACTCGCCCGGCCCAAAAAGCCTCTTACTTGAGTTACACATAGGTGGCTTAATATAAACCCACCCTTCCTTTTGTTTTCCACCGATGTGGGACTCTAGGGGAGGGGAGGGGTATCACAATCACCCTCCCTAAAGCCTCGAGCCATCCCCGGTTCGACCTGATCTAGCTCGACAACTGCAAGGAAGGAGGAAAGCCCACACAGTCTGAGTGTAGAACCTCGGCTCTGATACCATATTTGTAACGACCCGACCCGAATACAGGGCTTAGGGCTTAGCTTAGTAAGATATTGTCCGCTTTGGGCCTCGCATACAGCTCAAACCCTCACGGTTTTGCATTTGGGCCCAGGCCCACGTGGCTCGGCCCAAAAAAGCCTCTTACTTGAGTTACACATAGGTGGCTTAATATAAACCCATCATTCATTTTGTTTCCCACCGATGTGGGACTCTAGGGGGGGTATCTATTTGCTCAAATCAAATGAATAAAAATGTCTAAATAGGTAAAATTAAAAACCAATGCATTAAAAATAGTTCAAGAATAGTATTTATAAATAATAAATGAGAAGAAATTGTTTAAGATAGTTATATTCAATAATGATAAGATACATAAGTCTCAATATGTAAAAGTCCGACCAATCAAACAAAAAAACTTTGTCGAAATCTATTTATTTAAGTCGAGATTGAGCTTTTACTTAAAGTCCATCGAGACTCGTTGCACTCATATTTAATTGTACTTAGACTTAAAAATAAACAGGCTTTTGCTTAATACCCGTCGAGGCCCATTGAACTCATACCCAAGCCCAGGTCCAAGTTCGAGCCGTCAAACAAAAACTTTTTGTTCAATCCTGTTTATTTAGGTCAGGCTGAGAGAAATAAACACCTCTTAATTATTATTCATTTTTTTGAAATAAGTATTTCTGTCACTAGATTACAATCATATAATGTCTTTTCTGAATTATTTAGCACTGATGTTGGAAAATTGAGACAACAACGAAATAGGAGTAATTTGGTATAAAAAAGTTTAACTAGGCATACGAAACACCCTAACCATTTTCAATTTCTAAAGATGTAGTGAAGAAAAATATTACTTTTGAGATAATTTAAGCAAAATCCCATTATAATACATATATCAAGTTATCCAAGATGATCATGGTACCCATCAAACCATCTTACCCTTTTTTTTTAATAAAAATAATAACCAACAAGTAATATTATATTAAATGACATAAAAATAGGTGGATCTAAGTTTATTAAGGAAATTAATAATTTTAGATTTCTTTGGTTTGCTACAATACATTTATTTAGAAAACTCAAGTTCATTTATTTATTAAATATATTATAATTCAAAATGTTGAAACTTGAATTTAACTCAAAAGGTAATCGAGTCAAGAAAATTGAACGAGTTTTTTAATTAATTAAGGAAAACTTCATAAAATTCATTTACTCACTCAAATTAATTCAATGTTTTTGGAAATTTTAAATTGCAAAACGTGCTAAAAATGATCTAAGCAAGGTCCATTAATGACAAAGGTTCAAGCAGGGGTATAAATATCGGTTAATACTGTGCATATCGGCCAATATATCTCAGATTTTCAAAGACCGATATATCTCGACTGATACTCAAAAGAGATAAAATAATTTAGCTGATTTCTTTTTTTTTTTTAAAAAAAAGGAAAGAATATGAGTTGTGGGTCCGACCGATATTTCAATCGATATTTGTCTATATCGAACGAATATCGAACTATATATCAGCCGATATTTATATTTTTATATTTTAAAAAAAAGGCACCTACATTTTCAATAAAGAAATCTTGGGAGAAAGAAAAAATCTCGGCCAGCACGATTTTTCGAACAAGGAGTTCAAGCGTACAGAATTGTAATGTGTGGGTCGGGCTCGGGCCGTGTATGGGCCCATGACAGGCCTTACTTCTAAACGGATCTGTCGTCGTCGTCGTCTTCAGAGAGGGAGAGAGAGATGGCGGCAGCGAGGCAGAAGGTCGCGACGACGTTGCCATCTCTTATTAGAAATATCAGAAAAAAGTGCCCAAAGCCCATGAATCAAACCCTTCCTTCTCTCAGGTTGTCTTCTTCTTCTCAAAAGCTAGGGTTTTTTTTTTTTTTTTTCCATTTGGCATAACATCTTCTTATTTTTTTTCACACTTCAAATTTTTATCTTAATATATGAAATCTCGGTGTGTATGTATTTTTCTTATCGGGGGAAGTCGTGCTTTTTCCATATACGATCAGATCAACCTCATTGACCAAGTTCCCGACGATCAATTGCGATTCCAAAGGTAGGTAATTTTTCTACTTCATACGATTTTTTTAAAATATTTTTTCTTAAAATTTATTTTATCTGATTGTCTGAATTAATATGATCTTGATTGTATCAGTTACCAAAAGAAATATCACTTCTCTATATTGGATAACTATTTTTAGATTCTAGTTTGTGGAACAAGAAATGAACTGAATGAGAAATCGGAATTGCGGTATAAAGCCTTGGAGTTAAATGGGTCGATAATTAGTAGAGGAAAGACGGGCTTTAGTGGCTTAGAAAGTATAGAAGATGGACCAATTAAAATTAGGAGTGACTTGTGTTTAGATGATGATGACAGATCTGTGTATTATTAGATGGATGCTTAGGGTAGCATTAAAAGATAGAGTTAAGAATGTGCATGTAAAGAGACACCGTACAAGAAGCCCTAATAGATGAGAAAGTGAAGGAAATCCATTTAAAGTGGTTTTGGCAGATACATGAATCATCATCTAAGCCACCATTTATCCTATCAATACAGAGTTGGCCTTTAATTTGGATTTGGCAAATTATTTCTATAGACCTATCTGACATCCATGAGACTTGAACTCACAATCTTTAGACTATAACAATGAGCCTTAACGAGTTGTGCTACAGGTTCTTAGAAACAACCCCTGTAGAAAAAAGTGAAAAGGTTCAAGTAAAAGAACAAGAAGGGGGGGAAGGGGGCTTTCAAAAACTTGAATTGAAGAGGTAAGGAAGGATGTGATGGATTGTGTGTTAATGGAGGGCATGGTTTTTGATAGGATAGAATAGAAGAGAAGAACTCAAAAAGCTACCCTAGATAGATGACATGAGTAGAGTTGATGATGATAATGGTGAGTTTGTGGAACAGTGATCCTATAATGTGCTGTTTAGTTGGATATGTCAATGTTCATTTCCAATCAATCAATTTGGGCCATTTGCTTATTCTAGCCTGTTCTTTTCTAGCTATTGGTTCAATGGAATACACAATGGATGGTATATTTCATTCATATGAAAAAAAGAATTTAAATCACTGCTTCAGCTATGGTTATTGAGTTTAGGATTGAATAAGCATTGCTAATTGTCCCCTCGTTGGAAAAAAATGGCAAATTATATATAAAAATGCAATCGTTTGGGTGGATAATTGGATAGGATCAGGAGATGGGTGTATATGAAAAATGGGCGAGCCTGTAGCATGTTTGGATTTTTGGGTAATTAGAACTAATATCTTCCATTTGATTTATTAGTCTATGACTAAGTCATTGGAAGCTTGCCATGGCTGCCACCTGGACGAGCCTGAGAGTTGGTTGTGCATTTGTGCTATTTGAGTTGGGCCTGGCATTCTTCTTCTTCTTTTGGGAATACTGGACAGTTAGGAGATGCCATTTCTGGCTCCTTATCGTGGGTTTGGGCATGATTTAGTTTATTGTGTGCTTTGTGCATGTTCCATTTCAGTGTCATGTTTCAGTTGATTCATCCTCCTCCATATTCCAGTGTTCTTTTTCTCTCAATGCCAATCTTAGAAATTTCTCTATTCCAGTGTTCTTGGCATTTTTCTATAGTTGATTCATCCATCTCAAAGATAATTGATGATACTCCTTAGTCATGTAACTATAGTTCTTTGACATAAACCACAACAAAATTTGGTGTTAGCTTAGATACTCCTTATCTATGTGCTACATCATGTGTCATGATTCACTTATTTCGGGTCTTTTTTTATAAAAAAGAATTTACTTGAAGCCTTTTTATTTAGGTACACAGAGACGGGTTTTACAGTGAATGGTGTTGAATATGAAGGTAGCTTGCTCATTGTTGACAAATTACTCATGTCATGGAGTCCAAAAAGATTTTCGGATATTACACCAGAAAGGTATGTTTCAGTTACTTCTTCATGCTAAATTTCATTGACAGTTGTTAAAACTGGTATCCAGATGTGTCATATTTGTTTCCACAACCCAACCCCCCCCCTAAAAAATAATAATAATAGTAGATAGATTTATTTGTTTGGGTATATGCTTTAATTATTAGCTCTTTATTGTGAAATCCATGTCTGACAAGAAACAGCATGCTATCTGATCCCATATATTCTAAAGTGTCAAGCACCAATATCTAATGAGTTTGGTTTTTATGGTTTTGTCACTGAAGATAAATGAAAAGTGTATAATGAATTGAACCATATTGCAGATTGTTTGGGAAAAACATTTTCTAAGTTGAATATAGGATAGCCAGAAAATTTGAAGTAATGCTGTAAACAAGGGGTTAAGAAGTTGGAGGAAAGTTGAAATTGTCAAGAAATTGTCTGAACAATTGTCTCTTGGATGTATCTAGTGACCTACTAATGGTGAAGCAGACACTTTTGCAGAGGAAGGAGAAACAAAAATGATGTATTGTTTATGAGGTTGATTCCCCCCCCCCCCCACACACACACACACACACACCCCCGGCCCTTTCAAAAAAAATAGTCAGTTTTTTCCCCATTGTGTGATGTATGAACCTCTACCATTGGTATTTCTGTAAATAAAATTTCTCCTTTGCCATCTAAGTGAAGGCTCTTAAATGTGACTTTTTAGCTCTTCCATTGAACACCAATTAGATATGCTCAACAAGGAAGATGTTTTGTTTCATTTTTTCTTCTAGTGGGTGCTGCTTGTGTCTGCAAGATTTCCATGTGTATATATGTGCATTGCTGTAGAGGAGACTGGAAATTTAGAAGTTTCCTGATTATCTTGTTTAAGAACAGACATTTTCAGTCCAATCAGATATAATCTAACTTGGGATGTTCTATGTACCACCATCATGTTTGTTTCTGTCACTAACGTTTATAATTTATTCATGATGTTGCAGTTTGTCAGTTTTCCGACTACTGAGACCAGTTCCAGGTATCTTTTTTTTTTCTTCTTCCAACCTGTTATGATTGCTTGCAACCAACCCATTCCTATTTGCTGCACTATCTGTTTCTCTTTGCATATTTCATGATTGATTATGCTGCTGGTTGATCCATGCTTCTCAATACTGAATTTGGTTGCCTTTTCCTCCAATTCAACCATTGGTCATAGTCTTGGTAATAAAGGGAAAAATAAGTTTGGACCTAAAATATTCCTTAAAGGAATTGAGGATCCTATGTTTTGCAAATCAAGATGAGTGATGCAGGAACTATGACGTGCTTGCAAACCAGATCATTTCAAACTCAAAACATGAACTGAGGAAACAAAAACTATTCTACGATATCTTGGGCTGGCCCTTTCTGTTATCTGCATGTGGTGATCCACTCTGTCCATCTAAGAAGCCACTTGGCAAAAATTCTACTAATCAGAAGTCTTCTTCCATTACACATGTTGAAATCTCGAAAGTTACTGTTTTTCATCTTTGTACAATGCTGAGATTTGTAACTGGTGGTCCACCCATTTGTTGGGGCAAAAAGCTGAAGCCGTCCTACTGTTGATATTTTTTGCTTGTTTAGAATGGACAAGCCTTGTGTGTGTCTGGACAAATGCATGCATTTTCTTGTGCATTTTTTGTTCTTTTAACCATTACTCGTTTAAGTGCACACATATATTTAAGTGATTCTTTCTGTCTCAGCATTTGTTTCCATTTTGTTACAGAGATTCTACTACTTGGTTGTGGAAGGTATATAGAGCCAGTAAACCCTGAACTCCGGCGCTTCATTCACTCTACTGGCATGAAACTTGAAGCAGTTGATTCGGTAAAATGATCTCTCAGTGAGTCTTCCAACCCTATAGTTGTCTGACTTGTCTCAAGTCACTGAACATTTTCCTTTCTCCTTCCTGATCGGCAGAGAAATGCTGTTTCCACTTTCAACATATTGAATGAAGAAGGCAGGCTGGTGGCTGCTGCACTCCTCCCATTTGGAGTCTCTTCAGAACCATGAGCTCGTCTCCACAATTTTAAAGAATATTCAGACTTTTTCCAGCTACTGATCAAGTTACACTAGTCCAAGTTGCCATAGCATCTACAAACATAAGATCCCTTTGGCTTCATCTCTGTTAGAAGGCACAAGTTTTGGTCTTCTTCGATGTAATTTCACCCACTAAGTTTATAACCTCATTCAAAGACACATGAAGGTAGAAAATTAATCTGTTGTTTTTTTCAGTGTTGGCAATTAAATAAATTTGAGAAATTCTATGGTTCATGTGAAGAAGCATTTGAATTAAGTAGTGGCATTTGTCATTGGTTTCACCAACTAATAAGAAAGAGGTATTTATATAGATCAACATAGAAAAACCTAATATTATTTTTAATAAATTGCATATGCCATGTTAAGCAGGGCTACTAATTCCATCAAATTTAAAGTGGTAATGTGGATTATGTACGTACTAGTGCATGCCAAACACCTAATAGATGCTTCCCATTTGTCTGATTTAAATTAACTAAATGATAATCACAATGACACCATTACACCCATCCACTTCATACCCTTAAACTCTATCGATCTCTATCACAAAGTATCCTGCAACTTCTATTCCTCCTTTGCCTCCTGATCATCGTGCTCCTGGCGCTATTGGTGTTTCCAGTACATGCTCTCTAAAGATCTCCTGTTTCTTTTCGGGAATCAACATTTTTCTGGGTGCTTAGTTGGAATGCTATGTCAATCAACTATCTGGCTTTCATTCTGTTCTTCTTCAACAACAAGAGGTAACTACCTCTGTTGATGTCCATTCAAAGGATCTTACTTTTTATTTTTTTTTGGAGAAAGGGATCATTGTGCACCATCTTTTGGTCTGTGATGAGAAAGCCAATTCTATTAATCGCTCCTTCTTCAGCTCTTGGTCCCAGTGCACCCACCTTTGTGCTATCAGTTGCATCCTCTCCAAGTATCTACGGGTGCATGTGAGGGTCTCCAGGTGCAAGGACTCCTTGGCTATGGCATTATCCAACATGTTATCTCAGTTTGGGAATAGCTCTGGCATTTTCTTGGATTACTTAGGTTAGCATCACTTGTAGCCTCTGTTGCAGGCCACTGTTATTTTGGTCGTGTTGCTTTATTTTTTACTTTGTATTCGATTACTTTTGTGCTGATCACTCTTCTCTGCTTGGCCCAGGCTCTGGGCTAATTATAATTTTCTGGCTCTTTTTTCCCCTTTGAATGAATAACTAACCCATATCATTCAAAAAAAAAAATAAGTACGATGTATTTTAGTATTAATGCTTTAGTTTTCCTATGAAATCGAGGATGTAACATTTTTACTATTTGTAATGACATTGTTGCAACATTTTTATTTTAATTAACTAATTTCTAAATATTTTTATATTATAATTATTTCATAGCATTTCATAATGAATTTTCAATACGATAAAAACTCTTGTCAAAAAATATTTGAATTTTGATAAACAAAGCAAGCTCGACAAGACTCGTCTGAAATCCACTTAATAATGGACTGCATTTAGGTTGAAGATTTAAAACAAAGATAGCAATATCCTTGTTATCCCGGTCAATTGCTCATTTATCCTGAGACTATCACTGTATTGTTGTTTTACATTTTTTTATTTTGAATTTATGTGTAGAAAATCGTAGAATATCCAGCGTAAAATCTCTTTGTGTGTGCTCAATGCCCTTAGGACACACCAAGGTTAAACTATGAAAGATCAAACTCACAATCTCCCTCTCGTAAAGCGGGAGTCAACCTGTTGAGCTACACCAATGTTAGACGTGATAACGAATTGAAAAGTAATAATAAATTTTATGTTTGATGTGACTGATTTAACTCAAATTTTTATTACCTATCAACTTGATCTAATTCAAAATCTATTTTACTCAACTCGAACTTATTTTATCATGATTCAATTTTTTATAAAAGTCGAACAGTAACATAAAAAATATTTTTAATAAAAAAAGAAGAGTTCATTTTCATTCAGGTCATCGGATTGAGACTATAGGCTAAGATAGTTAATGTTGGAATTGAGCTTGAATATTATTAGGTGGAATATTATTAGCCGGGTCATATAGACACCCAATTTTAAAAAATTGGATAAAAATACCATTTTACACTGGCTTTTATTATTCGAACGAACTTTCAGTTCATTTTAAGTTTGTTTAGATGATAAGATCGTCTGAAGGGATATTTCAGTACAAAATGTGTTCCTTTGCACGATGAAACTTGTAGCTTTCTATTCGTTCGATTGATCACTTCGATCCTTCGAATGATGTTCTTACGTGGGCTGTGAAGTGAGATTTTCAAATGAGCCCATTTCATAACCAATTTTTACAAATAGGGTATCAAAATTCATCTACTCTGAATTTTATAAGCTCCGAAACTGAATTTAAGTGAAAAGTGTATAGTTTTGAGCTTAAAAAATCGTACCAAAAGAATTAAAGAAAAATGGCCTTTTCTTTTAATTCTTTGGGTATGATTTTTTAAGTTCAAAACTATACCATTTTCACTTACAATCAGTCTCGGAGTTTATAAAATTTAGAGTAGATAAATTTTGATACCTTATTTGTACAAATTGGTCGAGAAACCCCCTCTTTTGAAAACCTGAGCCAAATGCGTATAAAGGTGACAGTTGGCAGGGAGGCAGTTCTCAACCTATTTCTACAAATAATGTATCAAAATTCTTCTATTTTGAATTTTATGAACTCCGGAACTGATTTTAAGTGAAAAGTGTATAGTTTTGAACTTCAAAAATCGTACCCAAATAATTAAGAGGGAATGTCATTTTTCCTTAATTCTTTGAATACAATTTTTTAAGCCCAAAACTATACTCTTTTCACTTAAAATCAGTTCTATAGTTCATAAAATATAAAATTAAGAGTTGATGAATTTTGATACATTCTTTGTGAAAATTGATTGAAAAACAACCTCATTTGAAAATTTCACTCCACAGCCCACAGAAAGAAGAACGTTTGAAGGAACGACTCTAAAATGAACACAGTTACTTTTGATAATAAAAGTCGGAAGGGTAAAATAATATTTTCATCTGATTTTTTAAACTTGAGTTTATAGAAGCAGAAAAGTTGGGTATCTGTCTGACCCGTCCGTTATTATTTTAATTTGTGTTGGGTTGACTTGGGATTAGAGAACCTTCAATCAATCCAATCCAATTTAAATTTATTTAATCAAATAATATTAACAAATCTTTTCCAAATCCTGAATATTTTTAGGTGAGATCAGATTTACGGATCCAGTGCTAAATTGATAAAATTATAGATATATCAATGAGAAAACTACTTCAATCATTCAATGATCATATTAATATTATCATGATTACGATAAAAAGGTGGGGCCACTGAATGGACGGCTGAGATCTGCCTTTCCCATTTGGATACAAATTTCGTCTTACACGTAAGCTCGTAGCAGGGAAAGGAGGCAGAGCAGATGGCAACGATGGCTACCGGAGCGGCCAAGGACGGGAGCAGAGAAGGGACGGCAAAGGCGAACGTTGCCGATCAGATTTCCCAAGCCGTCCAGTCCACTTCCAATCTTCTCCATCTCATGCAAGAATCCTCCCCTTCTCAGGTCTCTCTCTCAAATGAAAATGACTAGAACCATTTCTATTTTTAGCAAAAGAATGGTTATTTTCACAAAAAAAATGTTTTTCAGACATCCAAACAGGCATACGATTTATGTATCGAAAATTTGAAGTAAAGGGGCAAAACCCAAATCATTTTTTTGGTGAGATGCTAAACTTATTTTCAAATCTCATTAGAAATGGTGCTTATCAAATGACTTGTCACTCAGAGGAACTTCAAAGTAAATTTAGCATTTTCCTTTTTTAATTGAATAAGAAAAGCAAATTCATAAGCTGCAAATCTACTCTTGCAGACCCAAAATCCAAATAATAGATACTAATAGTTTGTCCCTTGATCTCTCATTATGCAACATGACTTGTGCGGGTCTGTTTGGATGGAGAGAAAGCAGGAGGCACTAGGGGATTCCCCTCCTTTCTGATGTTCGGTATTTACTAAACATAGGAAAAGTTCTCTTCCCAAGTCGAAATCTGATTCTCTGGACAGGGAGGAGAAACCATGGTTTCCTTTCCTCCTTTGCCCCTCTCTCACATTTTTTCTCCTCAAACCTTTTCATCCTGATTACCAAACAAGATCCAGAAGAATCCCTCAGCAAGAGAATCCCTTAGTCAGGGGAATCCCCTGAAAAACTTTCTTTTCAATCAAATGAAATATATGAATTTGTTTTCAATCAGTGATTATATGTAAGTTCCACATTGTTAGGACCTAAGCTTCCAGCTCAAAAGACTAGCGTGTTAGGTGGAGTGATCCAAGTCCTTTATAAACCCCTAGATCTCCCTCTACACTTCTAATCTGAGACTCGTTCACAGCAGCCCCAATAATCTCCTCTCAAACGAGGCCCTCTGGCGGAGAGAGCGACGCTGGCTATCCAGTTCTCCTAGGGGATCTCCTGAGCTCAGATGAGGTAAATTGAGACTTGGATCTGATACCACTTGTTAGGACATGGGCTTCCAGCTCAAAAGACTAATCTTTTAGGTGGAGTGACCCAAGTCCTTTACAAACCCTTAGATCTCCCTCTACACTTCCAATGTGGGAGTCGTTCGCAGTAGCCTCAACACACATACATAAATTATATTACTGCAAAAAAAAAAAAAAAAAAATTGAATGTGTAAAGACTATGATCCTTCACATAAAAGGAGTGTTATTTATCCTCATCCTCAAGCACAAGCCACAAGGTATAGTGCAATAGATTTGCAACTTAATTCAAACCTCCAGATATCAACAACCAACATATGCAAGGCCCCACATGGGTGTAGCTCAAATGGTAATCTCCTGCCTCTAGGAAATAGGAAGTGCCAGGTTCGAGCTCCCATGGCCTCACTTGGTGTGCTCTAAGGGCAGTGGGTATCACCCGTGGGGGTTTTATGCTGGGTTTCCCGCGGTTTTCCATACGTAAATTTAAAAAAAAAAAAAAAAATCATATGCATGCAAGGAAGATAATAATACAACATCGACTTTCATATGATTATAAATATTTTGTTTGACACCGTTTGAGTGCTAAGTACTGAAGTTGTACAATTCACTAAAACAAGAATGCATGTATTATTTATTGGGCATGATTGTGCAAGACAGCATCTATAGATTATTATTTTTTATTTCTCAATGATTTTAAAATTAAAGGATTCGAACTTTGAGGATTTCAAATCTTAATTTTTGAAAAAAATTATGTTTGGCTGCATTTTATCCACTCAGTTTTTTTATTTTACTCTTTTAGATACTGAAGTGTATGCATTTGGCTGGATTCAAACACGAGTCCTACGAGCGACAGACTCAGAGAGAGAGAGAGAGAGAGGCATTTTTTCCTTTTTTATTTCATGGGTATCCCCACCACATATTGGGGGTGAGACTAATCCCATGGACACATGAAACCACCTGCAAGCCTCATGTGTCGGGTAACTCTTGGGAGAGTCAAATCCAAGACCTCTAATTTATTCCTAGAAGCTCAAGCTAACTAAGCACACCCATAAGGGTGGTAGAGAGGCGTTTATCAACGTACATTAAATAAATAAAAAACTTACTGTGTGCATTTGGCTGGTCTTGAACATGATTCCCACAAATAACAGACTCCAGGGAATACACTCATCCATGTTCTTTGTGGATTTCCAATGTTGGAACTTTAGATCTCATGAATTTCATTTCGCACAATCATGGCCTTTTTTTTGCAGGCCCTCCTAACAAAGCTTCCAAAGAGCCTCTTAGCCAAATCTACTACAATCAAGAATACAGGACAAGTATGGCCCATGTCAGTACTTATGCAGTGATGATGGAGTACCTTTAATATGAAACTTGTTGTTCTTGAATTCTTAACATTTTGATGGATTATGAAGCAGGTGCTGGAGCAGATGCCTCGAGTCATTTCATCATTGGATGCTTATATGGAAAATGGCTTACATAGGTTGGCCTTCTGGCTTAATGAAAGCATCATGTAAACTAACACATAGAAAGTAATTTAAAAATTCTAATTTAAGCAAGTATAAGGCATTTCAATATTTTATTTAGGTTCCCAAAGAAGAAATAGTGCAGTAATATTGTCATGAGATCCTTATTTGCAAATTTTATTTTTCAGTGCCCCCCATCTGAATACTGTATCCCAGATACTTTCAAATATGGAAAGCTGCCAACTTCACTTTGCATCACAAACTGGTCGGCCTCCTGAGGTAGAATTTTGATCTCTGTCTGCACATTTCTGTTCTAGAGTTCATGTGCTTTCATCTCCATCATCTTATGTTTTGGAAGTCCGACAAGAACCTCTACCACAGTTTGCAAGTGCTTATGATTGCAACCTCATGATTGTGGGTTCAAATTTTATGAGTGTTAGGCAGTTGATCTGTAATTATTTTTTGCCAAATCCAATTGCAAGTGCCAACTCCGGATTGATGAGATAATGATTTGATGAAACTGTCCAGCAGTTAATTGGTAGTTGGGAATCAATGTTATGAATTCATTCTTCAGTAGTTTGTAAATTGTAACTTTTTTGTTGGCCCACATCCTTGCTTGTCCT
The DNA here is from genome assembly GCA_013350335.1 of Chimonanthus salicifolius. Classification (NCBI taxonomy): domain Eukaryota; kingdom Viridiplantae; phylum Streptophyta; class Magnoliopsida; order Laurales; family Calycanthaceae; genus Chimonanthus; species Chimonanthus salicifolius. The sequence continues at coordinate 63,023,011 of CM023541.1, read as the reverse complement.
TCATCTATTTCTGTACTCTCCAGTTTTATGAATAAATTTTTGTTAGCTTTCCAAAAAAAAGGGAGGACTGATGATGCTGATGAAGATGATGTATGTTTTTGGAAGTCCACTGTAAATCCTTCAAGAGTTCATGACTTAAAAGAGTCATGTGATACTTAACCCACACACACGCACATGCATATTATTGTATGCAACTCATACACACAAACATGTGATATACATTTTGGCTTTTATTGAATGCAATTGAGGCTTACGGTCTGCCTACCTAAACCTTGGACCTGGTGTTTCCTCCTTTAAACTTTCCCAGATTACTAGATCCTAGTTACCAGTTGTTCACATGATGTAACAGTAACACTAGGTACTGATACTCCATAGTAGGGCCTTTCAGATTAATCATCTACGGGTCCATCTGGATGAGGTGGAAAGTGGAGAAAGTAAGGGTTTCTCCTACAGTCGCCTGTTTCTGGCATTGGTTTTAGTGGAGGAAAGTTGGCCCCACATGGCCTTATCTTCCCCTCTACAAGTAGAAACCTTGGTCACCTTGGAGAGGAGTAGAAAGCAGGATTTTCCACTTCAACTGCTGCTCCTCGTTTCACCTCTCCCTTTCCTCTTACTCCAAATTATAAATTTTCACTTTGGTCCATTTAATTAACAATTTTAGAGTGATGGCCTCCACAATGAATCTCTATCATTTCATGAGCACACTACAGATTATCAATCAATTATTATAAAAATGTCAATTTACCAATTTTCTCCCACTTTATCTTTACCAAACAAGTTTTTTTTTTATTGATGAAGAACTCTTATGTCTTTCTACCTTTTGCCTTGTGATTACCTAAGAAAATCTAGGAGAATCTCTTAGCAAGAGAATACCCCACTCGGCAGAATCCCCTTAAAAAAATTCTCCTAGTCCAAACACACCCTAGATCTCCAAGGTATGAACCATATTTATGCAAAGAAACTATACAATATTGCTAGAATAACTCCATAGCTTTTCTACATCCTTCTCCCCCAGAGTTTTTTTTTAATGGTAGTGATTTTATTTAGAGGAAAAGAGGAAAAGCATATTACTACCAAAAAAGCCCAAAAAGGTCAAAACTGAGTCAAAGGGAAGAACACCATCCTTCTTCCCCAGAGTTCCTGAACCATTTCTTATTATAGCTACTTGATACCAATTTCAGAAGCTTCAAATCCCTTACTGGATTTTTTCCCTTTTACCTTGTTAAGCAAATAGGTTCCTATTTTGACAACTTGAGGTAACATTAGTTTTGATTTTCACGATAACATGACAAAGAGAGAACTTGGTCTTAGGAGTTTGCAGAGATGCAATATTAGTTTCTTTTTTAAAAAATAAATAAATAAATAAAATCTTACCTTACCTTCTCCCTTTTTTATTTGCTTCTCAAGGCTGTAAACACTGTTCTGTGCTGATTCACTCCTCAAACGTGACATTTCATTTCTACATTCTGGTTATAGTCTACCTTTTCTCCTTAAAACTCATGTGAGTTAAAATTCTTCTTCAATTTTCTGTGGGTGTCCAACTCATTTAAAGCCACATCCTTTAATCAGAAGACAAATGGCAAGGTCTGAATATGACCATCTTTGCTGGTTCTTTGTTGGTCTTTCCCCCTTTCCCCCCACTTTTTATGGTTTTGAAGAGCTTTAAGTGTAACATTTATCTGTATTTTTTCAGGAAAATGAGCTAAAGAACACGGCTGAATGCGTCGGTGCTGAAGAGTCTTAAGGACAACAGAGCTTCTCTATTTTGGGAGATGACTGCTCAACGCATTGGCATTCCATGTTGCAAAATGCCAACCACTATTGAGTTATCTACCGCTCTTCTTGATGCCCACCAAGGCACTCTGTTGACTGACTTGTACACACATATTTGTATACTTTTGTCAACACAGCTTTTATATCATGATCCAGGGTTAAAAATCTGAGAATGAACTCAGAATTCAATCTAATCATGTAACTCGGAAACTGTTTCAGTGGTTTTTTCAAGAAAACTCTGTAAATTCAATCAAAATTGGTTCGGTCAAATTGAATCTTGAGTTTTGTTGAATTTTTACTCAATGAGTTGATCTTCCTTTTGTGAGTGGCATCGTGGGAAGCTCCCAAACTTGGAAAAAGATAATACTGACATGGTCTTTGGATTATGTTCCAAACAAACCACATGAGGTGCCTCACCAAATGGCTTAGATGGTTCAATGGTTCAACCACCTCCAGAGAAGATTCCATGAATAAGATTACTGCCTACTACTGGGAATTTAAAGATACGGAGAATCAGTATTGATAGACATTGGCTACTCCTTGACCAATGAATTAGCTAAGGAATTATCAATTAATTTATATTTTAATTTGAAAGGAATGACTTTTAACTGATGAACAAAAACGAAGTTTTTATTCAAAAAATCAAATGAAGTCTTTGGAATTTTTATTTGATGCAATTACAGCTGATCCAAATTATCAAACAATTCAAAATAAGTCTATTGAAATAGAAGAAATTGGTAAAAACCGCATCGATGGGCATATGAATTGATTTCTCCTTGATGACAAAAATGTCCTAGGTCGTGTCTAGCTTAAAGGGGTGGGGGTTCAATGCCTCAATGGTAGTGTTTTTAAGATAATACATTTCACAAAAAATCAAGTCTACTTAAAAATTATGATATTTGTATGTTTAAAAATCAATAACTTAATGGAGACAATTTTGGGCGGATTTCACTCATAGGGTGAGATCAACTCAAATTGAATTTAAATTGGATAGAGATAGATAAATATATTTGAGAAGTAAAATGTAGAGATGGAAAATAAATTTGAGAAGTAAAATGTGTATTTTTGGGTGTGAAATTTTCAAGGGCTTGGATATATTGCATGATATGGGCTATATTGAAAAAGTGGTCCACATCACTCTACATGTATTAACATAACAGGGGCTTCAACAATACGAACACAGCTCAAGAAAATTAAGGGAACCATTTGTTGGGAAAGAAGGGATGGTTAAGAAAATGGAACATTGCTTATGTCCTACATGAATAAGAGTTACAAACTAAAATAAAATATCAATTAAATTATGATTGAAATTCTCTAATATTTTTCAATAATTTTTTTTAAGACCAAGGTGTTGATGCCTCTTAGAGTATCTGACTAATCTTTAGACATTTGCAAACTTCCCTATCCACATGATAACACTATAGAGATTGGTCCCGCCTTTTTGTGTTGAGACTAACTTGGAACTCAACCCAAGTGCTCTATGAGGCCATCATAGAGGCGGACTCTCTCCCTTGAAGAATTAGATGGTTGGAAATCTTAGACATCAAATTGTTAAAAATTGAGTCTATCAATTCATCTCAGCTCTTAAAAGTTTGAAATTGCATCAACCAATTATGGATCTAAGTTTAAGAAAAAATATTTTGAAAAACTTGGATTTATCATTTATCAAGCAATATATGATGCCCATACATTCTCATGTTATTTTTTATCATTTTAGAGAGTGAAAAAAATTAGAGAAGTCAGATATGATGCCCTGCATTAACGGAAGTTATCGTAGCAACTTCATTTTGAAGTAGAAAAATAATAATGATAATGATGATAATGAGGAAGCTCAATCTTTGAATATCGGATCAATAAAAATTCACTTGAACAAAATCAATCAAGCCTTGCTTGGAAAGCCTAAAAGAGCTATTTAAGTCATCAAGAGTTGAAAAGTATATATGCCACAGTTTTCCACGCGTAAATTAAAAAAAAAGATGATTTTAAGTGAACCTCAGGTAAAGAGCTGTTGCATTTGTGGGGATGATTATTTATCTATATTTGAGCTAGGAACTCAGACAAAACATCTGTGAATGCACATCAATTCCCAATCCAAATTACAAAGTAATCCTCTGGCGACAGAAGCTTTGGAAGGAGAAATTTTGAACACCATGAATGGAATGTGTTTTACCTCCCTCCCTCGAAGAATACCTATTCTACACATCCGGACCTGTAAAGGAAAACCAGACAACCCATTTTGAAGAAATTTGCAACTGCACACCGATGTTTGTCAAAATCTGTTCATTTGGAACACCCATTTCTCAAGAACTTCAAATTAAAAGGTAAAAAAAAAAAAGACGACTTGATTGGAACGTCATTGCCCAAACTCCAATGGCAAGAATTCTACATTATGCTGCAACGGCTCCTCTCTTCTGCTGGTGGTGCTGTCCCTTGTTGATACCGATTGGATTCTGATGGGTTGTATGAAAACTCAGATGTGTCCAGCCCATACTGTTTCCAAGGGGCAACATTAAAAAAGAAAGAAGACGATGTTACTGACTGAAACATGCACGTAAATGTAACATCTAGAATGAGAAGAATCCATGCCGATCATACCTTTTCCCTCATCCGTGTACTCCAGGCATCATTCCTGTTTGGACGCTGATCTAGACCACCAGCGACGGGCACCCCAGTTGCAGGTACCTGCCTGTTAATCAATGGCTGACGGATGCTTGATGACCTTGGGGCACCTATATACTCATCGTCACTGTCGTAGTCTGCTGGTCTGTTTGCTGCTCTTATAATAAGAGCTAACAAGAATGACAATGCCTGTATAAATAGTGTAAATCATACAAATTATTAGAGTAAGAAACAAATCCTATCAATTATCATTTTTCTTGAACAGTAAAATTCTATCATCAACAAAATCACCCTTGTTCCATACATTTTAGTCATAAAATGATCCAACGCATGTAAAATGCACTTTGACAAGTATATAATGCTGGTGCAATTTGTGGATTCATTTGTATCACTTAAATAGCCTCTATATCATTGTTTGTGAATGCTCAAGGGGAAGGCAAACGCCTGACAGCCATGGCTTGAAAATATGATAAATGATGCATTGAGATCCTTATTAGGACACCATGGGACACTATCGAAGAAAGATGCATCAAAATCTAAAATTTTCCTCAACATGGTTAAATAATGATTTTGTCCGTATTTCTAATATATACGACCATGAATAGAGATAGATCTAGCCACGGATAGTCCAGATTGTACGTTAATCAAGCAGGAATTCGAAGATTTGGCTCGACCATCCATTTACATCATTTAAGTCATTCACCGATCGGCCGTTTGTTTTCGTTATCTTTTATTAGTATCATATTGTTCTAGTTTATATACTTCCAAGATTGTTATAGACCTGTATTTGTTTTTATAGTTTTAAATTGTCCATATGTGTGTCTTAAGTTACATGTGCCTAGGGTTTTAAGAGTCTCCTTTTTCTATAAATAATTGTAAGAGACGCTTTTGATGAATGAATGAAGGGAGAAATTCAAGTCTCTCTCATCTGCTAGTCTGGTGTGACTCCTTCTGCCTCCTTGGTGTGAGATCAAGGAACCTTATGTGACTCCAAGGTACAAATTTTTCTTGTTCTTCTTTTCTTCTCTTTTTTCCCACTTAATTCCTTTTTCTACACTTCATTGTTGTCCCTTTTTCGTCCAAATCCTAACCCTAACCAAACCAGGACCCAACCCCACCATCGGCTACCAAAGAACCGCCGAGACCCATAATAGGCCTGTTTTGGGCCCATTTAGCATCCCAACCTCTAGATCCCTATCTTAGAACCATAGGTCTAACCCCAATCAATTGCTTCACCCTATTTAAGGCCTAGTTTTGGCCAAGAATTGAAAAAAAAATAATAATAATAACAAATGTTAATTCCTTTGACAAATCCTAATGGCCCCATTGTCCTATTTCATTACTTGGGTGACTGATTTTTAAATCTAGATGGCCTAAGATAGGGTTGGTATGATTTAATTAGTCTTTTGAGAGATTTTACATTGAAGGCCAATAATACTACTTTGAGGGCTTATGTGTAAATGTCATTCTTCTTTTTAAATCTTTTGAGGGATTTTACATTGAATCAAATCCTTAAACTCTTTGCAATCTATGTGTTCAAACCTTGGATCATGGAGATGGATTGGTAGAAAAAAATCTTATGATGGGATAAGAGGCCTACCAAAAGTTAGCTTGATTGGATAATCATGGCTTTAAAGGTCACAAAGGATTTAATAATGTTTAGGTCATTAAGATCGGAGTTGAATTAGGTAGGGATCCAATGTATGAGAGTGACTAGTGGGGTTGATTGTATCACCCATAAAAGAGAACCCAATCAAATATCAGCAGATAATTTTCCTGAAAATGCCGGATCCATGAGGCAACAACCTATCTCTGAGGTCTACATCTTACAAAGGCATCCACACATTGTCTCAATCCTGGAAGAAAGCAATGTTTTCCCACCACAAATGTTTTCACTGAAATCATTTCCAACTTGAAAGGATGAAACTTTAGTATGTCCGCAACCATGTGAAATCATTAATTAGCCAGCAAACACCACAATAGAACTACAGTGACTAAACTTTCTAACAAATTTGTAAGCAGACTTCTTAAAATGGCTGCTGTAGTTGGTATTTGGGGGCTAAGCATGTTTCAGTCTGTTGTGAAGGTTTTCAGGGTGGTGGTTCTCCTGAATTTCTGAGAAGTTTGCTTCTTTTTTCAGAAAGGTAATGTTTGTACTTTTCTTCCTTTTTATCTTCTGACCTACTTAAACTTTCTTCTCCTTTTATTTTTTAAATTTTTGAAGAAAATTCTAATGTTAATTTCTTTTAAAAAAAGAACTAGTAAAAGATTAATTTCATGGAATCACGGTAACCATAGCTTCCAAAAGGAACTTACAATTTTTTTTTTTGAAAGGTAAAGGAACCTATAATTATTCAGAACGAATCCATTCATCAAATGCTCATAAAGAATAGCACATTCTAAATGTTGTATGGGATGAACGACTATTCCAGTAAACAAAGTCAAGAATCATATTTGAACAAAGAGAAGGATAATACTGCAATGTAGACCATGCTTGTCATTATTCTAAACACCAAATACTAGGAAGGTTAAAAACTTGGAACAAGTGTGTTCAGATTCATTAGTCCATGATCCAAATATTTCTTTTCTTAGTGTTGTCTTCATTATCACCAGCAATGAACCAAACCATTTACTTAGTGATGTAGGACCGTCCAACCCGACTTTAAATCGGAAACCCAGAGCCCGATTTCGAAGGAAAATTGAAGAAAACCGGTTATTTTGTTTATTTTATTTTATTTTGTACTTTCGTTTTATTTATTTCCTTAATTTTAGGATAGGGTTTTATTGTCTATAAACCCAGATCCAGCCTCCATCATCGCTCAGGATTGCCACCAACCCAATCGCCCAGAAGCCCTCTTCTCCCAACCTTTTTCCAACCAACCGATCCTATCACCCTTCTCTCCACTTCCACTCAAATCCAGGCCTTCCACTCTTCTCCAAACGCCAGCCGTCTCCATCCGTCCAGAGACCATCTCGCCCATATCTAATCCCTTTCAACCGTGCACTGCCTCCTCTGGCGGCCTGCCTCTTCCATCGCTCAGATCCAGTTAATCCCAGCCTTACCCACACGCTTGAGCAAGTAGTCCTTCAATCGCTCAACCCATCTTCTCTTCCTTCACCGTTCCAAGCAACATACAATCCCATCTCCAAAGTGCACACCGTCCCACAACCTCTGCATCGTCATTGTTTTTCCCAACAGTGACTGTACAAACCCATCTTTGCCCACTACCTTGATGCTTAATCCCTTTGACTCTCCTATTGACCAAGTGCAATCAAGGCATACCCAAATCCTTTGGATCTACCCATTTAGCACCCAAAACACTTTTGACCCGCTCATACCCAAACCTATTAAATACCCAATTAAATCCCACTAAACCCATCTATTTGTCACTTTGGCCAAGTCACCAGTCCATTCCCAAATCAGATCTTGCTCCAACGGCGTCACTCAGTAGAGCCAAGACCACATTGATCCATCTCCCACCCATCCCCTACCTCCTACAGAGATGGCTCTCTTCTTTGTGCGCATGTGCAAGCATGCACCTTTGCTAAAGATTTGGATTCTTATGTATTTAAGGCAAAGTCTCTAGGAGTCGCATCACAGACAATGTTCCCTGCTAAAGGACCGCTATACACTACATTTTTTTTTCCCAAATGATCATTATACACTACAGTTTGCTATCTAAATTTTTTATTGAATGCAGAACATCTTTCACAAGCATTTAAAAGACATAAAGAGAAGGCAAATCCATTTTCTGAAGAGTTGCCACATTTTTTTTCTTTTTTTGAAAGAGAACAAGGACATAAAGAGTTGCTTCTTCATGCAAAACTGAGCTTTTAAGGGGCTAATAAACATGGATTTGATGGGAAAATAGCTAGCAGGTCAAGTATACCTCCAGAATAACAGCTCCTAAAGCAACCCATTTTGCAATTTTCCAGTTTTTCCTCAAGAAACCATAAATCATGTCGAAATCTCCAGTTCTGTCCTCTGGTATAACCTGCATGGGCCATTTATCCAAGTGACTGGAAATTTTAAGAAAGAAAATGGGAGAAGTTAGCTATATGGCAAAATGGTACTTACATCTTTCCAGCTGTGATCGAAGAAAATAAAAGCTGCACACCCCACCTCTACCAAAATCAAAACTATTACCAACACAGAATACTGGTAGGATTAAGGAAAACATTTTATAAAGAATCTAAGGAAATGAAATGAAAATGCCAAAAGTTTGCAACTAAAACTGCTTCAGATGACCATTGTGAGTTACACACTGAAATGACTAAATGTCCTAGCAGGCAAGTATGTTATTTAATGTTGCTGCTGACATTATGTTATTTAAAAAAAAAAGGAAAGAAGAAAAACCTTAAACCAGATGTTTTCAAGATTTATTTTGGTTGATTATGGACAACTTGATAAATATCCAGGAGAAGATCCTTGGTGTTTCTTTTCACAGCATATAAATTATAGTCCACACTAATGGTCCATTGTCAAGAAAATTTCAAGCATTTGTATAAATTTGTAGTTTTTTATAAATGTCAAATTAGTATTCTAAAGTGGAAGAAAATAAGCACAGTCTGTCTCCAATTGATTAGATATTTCTATTTCATTTTCCTTTATTTATTTATTTTTCGTTTAGTGTTTACTGTGAAGTAACTTAAAGCCCATCGGGATGTAGACATGACTTATGGATTTAAAAATAAAATCAATCTCAAGTTCAGCATGACGAATGTATCATCTATTAGGATACGCAACACAGGCAACATCCATTCCTTGTAGCTGCTCCAATACAACCAAAACAGGATATGACAAAGAGAATAACTCCAACACCAATGAATAAGTAAATGAACCTGCAAAAAAACATCATTTGGTCATAGCTATGTCAGCCCGTTTATCGTGATACAACCCAAAAACATAAAAGATTATTCTTTATTGAATCAACCCAATTCGTAACTTCTCTGGCTGTAGGTCATTATAGAATGGATGATCCTGTTGCGACACTAGAAGTAATTCTAAATGCACCAATTCACTGAATTAAAAGGAACTAAAAATAGGATACTACATGCATTACAAACAAAAAAAAAATCAGTGTGATGATTCACTTGGACTCATATCAACAATACTTTTCCATGAAGACCTTCAAATATATGATAATGAGAAGAAATGATCACATACAAGAGACCTGCTAGTAATACCATCAGGTTCTGCATCTCCTCCATCAATTTTAATAAATATTAGAATTTTAAAGCATGAGATATTCAAAGTGAATGGTGCAGATGCAAGGCTTGACAGTACCACCATCGAGTCTCCTGCATGAGTCATAATATGATCCTTCAAGAAAAAACTTGCCTATAGTATGCATGAGTCACATGCATGGGAAACTGTCTTGTCTTCTTTTTACTCCAATCTGATGGTATTTCAAATTCTAAATCGACTAGTTAATTCAAATTCAAATTCAAATCTAAAGGATGGGCTGTGATTGCGTGACGTACAAATATGGTGAAAAAAAATTCAATGTGGAAACTGAGCTGCAATCGTGCTAGTATCCTGAGAGGTAGGGTTTTTTTAGGACTCCCCCACCTGATCTCTCATACGATACATGACTTCAGACGTCACAGACCAAAGAGTGATAGACCCTTGTAATAGGCAGTGTCCTGAGGCACTTGAATTCTTAGTTGAATAGTGATCCAGAAATGATCTAGAAGCCTGCAGTAGATGAAGGTTATTCCAAAAGAGTGAGATTGGAACATCCTTACCATCCAGTCATTACCTATGCATAGATAACAGTAGAATGTTTTCCCTGCATTCATTCTTAACTGTTTTAACGCCTGTAACTGGAGGTTACTATCATCTGATCTAGGACAGTTAGACTCTTTGGGGCTGTTCACTGTCAACAGTGAGCCCCATAAGAATATCTGAAGTTCTGAACCATCACGAAGTAAAATTGGGCCTCTTGACAGATATAGCAGTCTCAGCACAATTCAATCTCTATCTTAAAAACAACCCTCAAGCTACATTTGGCTGTGGGGACAGCTAAGTACTTTGTTTTAGATAACTATTGTACCTTAAAATACAACTGGTTCCACCTTTCGTACTTTATACTTTTAACCAAGTAAGTATTTTCATCTCCATGCATTCATGTGGACCTTTACATCTCCAAATTGTGGATCTGCTCAAATATAATGCATCAGCATTTATCTTCTCCACCCATCAAGCCAAAAAAAATTGCTCGAAGAGTAAATCAGTAATAACGAGTCATAACCAATACATTTTCACCAAAATAAATAAATGAATATACAACCAGTTCAACTTACAACTACAACAGTGAAATCCATATCACAGGGTTGGGAAGAAATCAACATACCAAGCTTTCGGTAACTTATCAAGAATGCTTGTTGAGACAGACAACACAAGAAGCATTGGGCGACCAAGTGAGATCACATCATGATCGGCGCTCACAGGTGAGATTGAACTGGAATCAGAAACCTTCTTCCATTCCACCAGTAAATAGATCCCATAACCAACCATTGCCAATCCAGAAATCGTCAAAAGAAAGTTGAGAAGCTTCAACAGGCACTCAAAACAGCCTCTACACGCCATTCTTTCAGGGTTTTTTTTCTTTGAAATGTTCAATTATTTGCTTCTCTACTTTCCAAATCTCTATCTCTATTTCATGATCTCATCAACCATCCAAATAACATCTACACTTGCGGAAACCATAAAATTAGGCAAAAGTTAAGGTTTTGATGGGTCACAGTGAAATATTAGAATACATATAAAGGAGGAAAAAAAACACAAGGTGATTACCATAAAAAAACAGATGAAAGTAGGATTTTTATCAGCTTCAATAAAATCTAACAATAAAGGTCAGAAAGAGAAAGGTGGGAGCATTGACAAGAAACGTGAAATCCAACAAAATTGCAAGAGAATCTTCTCCTAGCCGGCCTCAGCTCATCGAATAGATAAGAAAGCAAAAGGAAAATTTCAGAAGCATTTGATTTCTACTTTTCTAGGGGGCTAAATGGGATGAAAGTTAAACAATAAGGAAGATATGTTTCCACGCATTTGCAGAAACCCTCACAATTGTAGAAAGTTGGGGCTTTCATAGAATGCATTGAAGCCGCGCAATAAAAATCAAAGTGAGAACAATGGAAGATTCGACAAGTAATGAGAAACACAAAAAATGCAAGGAAATCTTCACCAAGCTCACCTCAGATCGTCGAAAAGACGAGAAAACGCGAGACTCTGTTCTAATACATGCAAATGAAAGGACTTTCTTGTCATATAACTATGATTTCACCAAAAAAACCGTTCTTTGGTTGAAAATTTTATTATTTATCCAAAAAAGCATTTCCCGTTCCATGCATCGAAACCGAGCATCCATTTTACCAACCACCACCACCCCCCCAAAAAAAAAAAAATACTGTTTGTTGTGGTTGAAAAATAGCTATTTTCCTGAAAAAAAAAAATTTCCTCCTTTTCCACAGATTCAGAAGCTTTTGATTTCTAACTAATTTTGTTAAACATTATTATTTTCCAGAAAGCACCCTACCTTTCCACGCATCGAAATCGAGCCCGTTCGGAAGCGTTCTATTTCTAGGGCTTTATCTTACCAAAAATTCAATTTTCAACTATATTCCTTTCAAAGATTACGATTTTCCAAAAAAGCTCCTTCCTCTCCACGCATCCAAATCGAACACATTCAGAAGCGTTCGATTTCTAGGGTTTTGAATTCCAATGAAAGCGAAATTCTAAAAAATGGGAAAAAAATGCAAGAAATTACTTTCACTTTTCTTTAGAAACCAATCTGTTCCAGACAATCATCAGTGAAAAGGAGAATTTTTGAGAATTTCATTGTAGTAAAAGAAAAAAAACGGTGAATTCAAATTCAAAACGGAGAAATAAGTGAGATTTCAAATGAAAAGGGAAATCACCTTCGAATTTTCTGAAATTTTTGGATTTCAGAGCTGTAATTGCGGAAGAATGTTTTGAGGCCTTTCGAGAGAGAAGGGCTGTATTCGCTGGAAGCAGAGTTGGACAGACCAATTATATTCTGCCGCGTGGAGGGATCAGGAGAGATAAACGGTGGATGATTGAGGAAATGGTGCGTGGACGACTGGAAAGGCACCTCACTTGAGCAATACGCTCGTGGTTGATCAGGACAATGATCGAATTACTATAATACCCATATGTCCTCTGCTGAAAATTTACTAAATTCGGAAAAGGCTACAAATTTTCAAATTTAAATTCGATCCCATATCTAAAATATTCCTTTTTCTAAAAATGACACCAAATAAGAAAAATAAGAATTTTTTGCTAAAAATATCTTAAAAATTGTGATTTTTCATAACAGTGTCCAAATTTTTTATTTGGATAAAAGTGTCTTATATGCTTGTTAAGAAATTTTTTTTTTTTTGGGATGAAAATGTCCCTCTTGTGCAAGAGGATAATTGATATTTCGCTTTTAAGATGACATCTATCCAAATCTACAAACATTGCCGTATGTACTTTGATTTGATTTCGCATAAGTACCGCATTCAATTACATGCGCTAGCAATAAGTACTTCGCTAACACATAAGTCCATGTGATACTACATAGTGTATGAGCATGTCTTTAGTGCATATATCAATTGGCTTGTGCATTAGTCCGTATAAACTTGCAAATAGTGCATGAATTTATCTCTATCCGATGCATGAACTTATTACCTAGTGCATGTTTTAAATATAAATACCTTATGACCATTGTAAAATCTAATTTTATCGAGAATAACTCCTAGGATTTTCACCATCATTTCCACTTGCTAATGCATATTTAGCCTTCTCCACTTTTTCTCTTTATTATTTTTCCTGAGTACTTTTTCTTCGTGAGTGTCAATAAATGGATAACTCCATAGCCGGTCCTATTAATCTAAATGTCATGTAAAATCAAGCCAACCATAACTTTGAAGCAGTTTGGTGTAGAATGATGATATGTACATTTTACTTTCTCCTTTGTGAAATGGATTACATTTACTATTTGTAGTCCTCTAAATGTGAATTTTCTCTTTATTTAGATTTCTTCTATCAAATGCTACGAGCCTAGTGTATTTTTGGTAGAGTGAGAAATTCTACATCCAATGCAAAAGAACTTAAGATAGGAAACAGCCCTCGACCGATATCCATGTTGTCGTTGTTTCATATTCTATCTATGGATATATGTACTAAAGATGGGTTCATGTGCTAACCAACGGATATATGCACTAGAGACAAATATATCGCTGGCGCATGCAATCAATTGTGCTACTGTGAGCCTACGTAGTGTCACCCAGTAGATCAAATTATGGTACATATGGATCTAAACGCTTGGAGATCGAGGTAGATTGCATCTTAAAAAAAGAAATATCAACTATATGTTAGGACATGAGGGACAATTTCATAAAAAAAAAAAAATCTGACTAGACATATAAAATACTCTAATACATAAGAAACATTGGCATCCAAAATCGCAATTTTTAGGTTTTTTCTCCAAAATATCCTAAAGAAATATTTGAGACTTAAAAACTGAAGTCAAGAATATCAAGAGATTAAAAATTAAAAGATAATTTCTAAAAATAAATTGTCTGAAACAAAATAACTAAAGTATCTTTCTATAATTATAGAGAAGAGGTCTAAAATATAATATGTTGTATTAAAATATTTTAAATTAAATCTCAAGTTTGAATTTTTTTTCACATAATCTAATTTAATTAATAAAAAAATGAATCTTCAAATAGCCGACTTCAATCAGGCAAGTAGGCATCAAATATCAATGCTTCGCTGGAACAGGGCATTTCAGTAATTTTAGATGGCCATTGTCAACTTATCGTCGTTGAAAAAAGGGTTAAAAATCCAGGGCGGTCTGACATATCCGACGGTGTATTTGGTAGGTTTCATCCCACATTATTTAATTTGTTTCAATCCATGTGATTTGGACTAATTTGATAGAAAATGATAATTACTTGCATCGATTTTGATGATTTAATTACATACGTCTTATCCTTAATCAAGGATCAATGAATTAAAAAATATTACAGGTAAAGAGGCCATTGAAAAATAATAATAAATAATACTGTAGAAACATGTTCATTTATATTTAGTTGACAATTTATTTTTTAATTGATGGGTTATCCATCTAACATCAATACAATAAATCAAATTATAGTTTTACTGTATCGAACTATGGATATAATATTGATTTTTTTATTATAAAGACATTGATGTATTTTTTCACTGTATAAATGGTATATATAAAATAAATAGGTATTTACCTTGTTGAATCCTTGAAGCTATAAAATGATTTGTGGAGCCCTATAATAACTATTAAAGATAATGTTTTAAAACTTGCCATTTCTAAGCATTTGAACCTGATTTTACTTTGATTTTATTAAATGTAATTCACTTATTTTGATTTTTTAAATTCAAATATTCAAAATTCTTTAATGACCCATGGTTCAAAATGGTTTGTAGAGTTGACTTTCAATAACTCTTAAAAAAAATTAAAGTCATTATGTTAGATTTTTTACTATTCTATTATTTATAATTATAATTAGTATGAACAAGAATTTTTTATGAATATATATATTATATTTTTATATTTTCATGTTTTTGATAATTGATATTTTATATTTGTTAGTATACTATTATATTTTAAACTAATTGATCTATTAATTAATTAATATTATTATAAAACATCATGTTGATGTTACGAGTTTGACTATATTTCAATCATTGTTAAACCTCAGTTTAACTCTACCAAACCTAACTTTTGTCTAAGAAAGTTTAATTTATGAGTCAATTTTTAAATTTTAATTAAACATTTGTGATTTGAGATAGCTTAATGAGATGGAAGTGTTGCCTTTAACACTTAAAAGATTATGAAAAGTTTTCAAGAGAGGGAGTTCTTCAAAGGTTTATTAAATAGAAGGATTCTTCTCTAACAATATATATTCTTTTATTGTAAGTTTGTAATACAAATGATGATTGACATACTTTGGTTGACATTCACATTATGTTACATATTAATACAGAGAAAACTAATTTTTTCATGTAAAAATTCATTCTATTTTGAATATATAAATTAGATAAGAGTCTAGATTCCATACCTCCTTCACACTAAGTCTTCTTCACACCAATATGCAAAGCAATGTGTAAGATAATCAAAAGATGTCATATCATTGTTTTACACATTAGTTATTTTGTATTTTTTTCATATATTAATTTACATTTTGCAATTTTCTCTTTACATTATTACACATTTTACATTTTCCTCTATGCAATTCTTTTATTGGTAAAGTTTTTGTTTGCTCATTGCATATCTTTGTATTTTACATTGAATTGTTTGCATTCTATTATTTATTAAAATAACGTGGTCAGCTATAATATTTTTTTAGTTTTTATATTATTGTAGAAAAAGTACTAAATAGTTGCACTCATTGAATTGCATTTAAAATTTTGAACATATTTGAAGGAATGTGAGTTATGATGGGCAAAAGTCAAACAAAGATAATTCACTCATTCCAGCCATTTTAAGTTGATTGGGGAGTTTTTTAAATTTTATAACAAATGCCACTCAACACAATCTTGAATGTGCTGTGGGACCCACATAAGGAAATGGCGGGAATTTGCTTGGTTGGAAAGTGAGCTATGATAGATGGAAAATGGTGGGGGCCTCACCAGCCGTTCAAAGACATTAGCTACCTTTCAAAATATTTTAAGCGGGTCCAGGGTCCGAATCCTAACCACATCCGCAATTATTGAGTTCTTCCGTCCGCGTCCGACAAACTAAATTACGAGCAACGAACCACATCCGCTATTATGGTTTGAAAAAAATATTAGGTTTTGTCGCATATTATCAAATATTAAATTGATTCCACTCAAAATAAACCCAGATTATATTCGATAGACACTGGTCTCAAATCCAAACTAAAAACATTATTTAAGGACATCATTTTTTATTGTCTTTTAGTTTTAATTCATGTACCTACACTCTTAATTCAAAATATTACCATCACTTCATTTTGTATGTCTCAGTGGCCTCACATAAAAGAGAAGTTCTCCAATATTTTAATTTTCTATTAAATTATATTATTTTTTCAAATCTTTTATAAAATTTAACTGAGTTGAATTGATGATAAAAGAATTCAGGTCGAATCAAACACATGCCATCCCTACCTAAACTGTTAGTAATAACAGGGCCAGTTTAGAGCCAAGCTAATTTCTAACCTTAGCTTGTGCCCATACCGGATTTGAAAGAGGAAATGTCTAAAATCTCTAAAGATGGCCCAACTAGATATCAAATAAAGCTTTCCACCATGGGTGCAATTTTATTTACTCCAATCTTTACCAAGAAGTTGGCCACATGATTAACAATTCTACTAACATCTCTAATCTCCCTCACAATGTTAATCATTCTCCATGGGGCTTCTTACATCACTCACCCAAGCGATAACACTGACAGAGTCCCATTATATGATAAAATTGACATTCCCATACCTAGACTATAGACAAATCACTGTCCTAATCAGTAATAACTCCACTTCATTGGACTCTTATCACACTGATGGGTTCTGAAAATGCTAATATCACCTCCCTCTACCGTCATGAACAACTCCCCCTGTACCAGCGGGACGCGATTTCCCTCTAGCAGTACCATCTATATTAAATTTTTTCAATCCACACTGACCATAAGACCGCCGCTGAGATTAACCTCTCCATGCAACTCTCCTCCAATGACCCCTACCACTCCGACATTAAATTCTCCACCTTCTTGTTAAAGACCCATTTGCAACCCATCAGTCTTAAAAACATACCCCAAGTGGATAAAGAAAATTGACATTGACACATCGGATGATCAACTGATTAATCCTGTATATGTTCTTGGACACTTCAAAGTAGGCAACCTTGCCGTATTGGGTCATGTTAGAAACTTTATTTTATGTGTAAAATCCATATCCTTGCCGTATCAATGATGTGTTCAAGCATTATAGGTTGAAAGGCAAGTCAATCGAATATCGGAGCAAGTTGTTCTGCCAGAAGGATGTCCATTTTCACATTCATCAAAGTACCAAAAATACCTCAGCTGGAATCGAGCTGATTCATTTGTTCCTAGCATATGAAACTCTGAATGAAATATTCTAGAATTTTATGGTGCATAAAATGATACAAGTTCAGTACACATGATTTTTCAATTTTGTTACCTTTCCAAGCTCATGAAATATACTTCCATTAGGACTTGATAGCCATGTTATAGAAGATATAGAGACTGTCTGCCATAGAGATGATAATTCAAAGATTCTTCTCCACTCGAAGAGAATTGAATCGACTGTCCCCTGTTGCCAAGATCTGCAATCTTAATATAAAGACTGCATGAAATACTAGTCCACCTCCCAGCTCAGATGCATTAAATACCCTGTATCACAACGAGGATGATTCTAAAAGTTTGACATTCCTAATGTATGCCATTCTCATTATGTGAATTTGCTAAGTTGTTGAAACTCTGCGATCTCATAGAGTACTCCTTTATGAGTTTGGAGAAGGCTGAATTCTCTCTCTCTAGTAGGTTTGCCGGCGTGTCGTATTCTAAAACCTTTCCTGTATACAGAACAATATTTTTTCTGTTAAATCAACCAATTTTGTGCATTTATATATTTACTTTTTGTCTATAGATGTTTAAATCTTTACATGCATGAATACATCGTCATCGTCACCGTCACCATCACCATCACCATCACCATCAAGAACCATATCTTCTGTAGCCCTACAACATGTCCTTCCTCAGTCATTCAATCCATATTCTTAAAGGTTTTCTTAGGAGTGGCGATTTCTGACTCAACCTGGCTTAAAAAAATTCAAGTTGGATGGGATAGAGGAATCCTGGAACAAACCTGACTTGACCCATTTATGAACACCTATATAAATTCCATATTCTTAGGCCATCGGTTCTGGTCCATTTACCCCACGCCCAAGTCCAAAGATCCTAGTTATAACTTTCATTTCTCATAACCCAAATGCCCCAAATAAAAAGGAAGCTCACCTATTTTCCATTTCAATAGAATTATTCTTTTGTTTCGTTTTTTATTTTTATGTATTCTTTCTAAAGGATTAATTAAAATGAAATTCAAGTTGAGCCGAGTCAGGTTAAGCTACAAAATTAGGGTCAGGTCATGTTAAATTAGGAAAAAATATATCTCTTATTACATATAGCTAACTTGATTGGCACCCGACCCAATCCAGCCGATTGCCATCCATAGGTCTCCCTCTCCATATTCCTTCTAGCTTCATCCTTTCAAATTTTCATGTGAAGTTTGTTTCTGGTCTTTTCGTACATGCCTAAATCACCTTAATTACGTGACATCCATTTGCATGTAATTCATGATGGCATTCTTTCGATGATGACAGGAAGTTAAGTGTGATGATGACGACGACGACAAGATTTAGTATGAGATGAAAGAAAGTAGAAATTGATTTGCAGGATGTCTTCGGTGATTCATACCTTCACTGAGAACAAGAACAAGATCACTGTCTATAACTGTATGTATTCTGTGAGCAATGGTGATGACAGTGCGCTCTCTGAACTCTTGGCGGATGATTTGTTGTATGGTTCCATCGGTTGCTGAATCGACAGAGGCCGTTGCTTCATCGAGAACAAGAATGCTGCTTCTCTTCAACAAGGCTCTCCCTAGACAGAACAACTGCCTCTGCCCAACACTCCAATTTTCTCCATTCTCAACGACTGTAAGAAGCCAAGTGCCAATAAATTCAAATTCAACATGATTGAGTCTGATACTTTATTTTGCATCTCACTACCATGAACTCGAATGCAGTTTAAATTCAATTTGATGTCTTACCCGTTGAATTCAGCTTTGTTTCCTTTGCTCGTACCAAAGTGCCAAGTTGACATTTATCCAGTGCCTGATTATTTTAAGCAAGTGATCGGTGTAAGTATTCATGTTTAATACAAACTATTTTCAGTGTAAAAGTTTTAGAGAATATCATATTAGGCTGCTGCAATGCAGCTTATTAAATGTAGATGAAAAGTCTTCACCACAATTTAAAAAATCTATATGAGATTACCGGGGTGGTGATTGGTATGTTGGCATTTTGTTTTCAAAAAAATTGCTGTATCCAGTGTTTGTAATATATCTCAGTACATCAATATCTTGTCATAGTCATCTGTTTAGTATTCATTTTTTTTTTTTCAAATGCAGTTACAATTTAGAACTTAGAGCTTAAAATTTTGATATTGCTCAAGATGGAAAAAATTATAAAATCCAATGTAAAATCCTATTACAGCCTTATCTTCCAAGGAGAGGTTCCGAGAAGTAATGTTATTCAGAGACTTTTAAGAACATGTTTGTTTCTGACTAGACATTTATCTAGTTTGTTTTAATACGTAATTTACTTGGCTAGATTTTCTTTGCTGTATCCCTGCTCCATCCCATGATGGGTTTAGGGTAGTTTAATGGAAAATCACCCCAAGAACAGAACTTCTACACCCTGTTTATGGGGGTGTTGGGCAAGTTGGGTCGGGTCAGGTCCATATAGATACATAAAAGTAGAGGAACTGTAAGAAATTGTGGAGATTTCAAGTGATACAATAATACTTCTGTTCTGGAAGCCAAGAAAATCCTCAAATTTTGGACAGGAGTTCTTCTGCTTCAAACCTTGAGGATCTTTCTTTAACATAAAGGGTGAAGTTTTGGAGTCAGATTGGCAGTTTTCACATGAAAACATTTGCTAAACTCTAATTATAAGTGTGACTATAAACATATTGCTTTAGGAAAGAGACTAAAAAATTTCGAAACATACCTCCCATATTTCAATGTCAGAATATTGCTCTAATGGGTCAAGGTTTCCTCTCACTGTTCCTTCGAACATAGTAGGATCTTGAGGGATTATGCTGAGCCTCGATCGCAAGTCATGTAGACCTATCTTGCAGATGTCCACATTGTCAATTATGATGCTTCCTTCTCTCGGCTCGACAATGCGGAATATTGCCTGAATGAGAGTAGATTTTCCACTCCCTGTCCTTCCCACAACGCCTACTTTTTGCTTTCCTGGGAATGTGCATGTAATATTCTTCAAAACGGATGGCAAATGCTCAGCGTAACGGACCTGTTGCATAAACAAGCTGAAGTTAGAATATGAACTCCTTTAAATTTGAACACACAATATCTATATTTTGGAAGAACTAAGTAAATAAATTCCAATTTGATGTTCCCATTTGAGAGAGTATATCCTTTTTTAGGAGACTTTAATGGCCATCTAGATGTAGGGAAGGAAATGGATTCAGATAAAAGAATAAGATGAGGGAAACTCTAGTTTCCAGTGGCTTTTGATAGGTAGTTTTTAACAGGACATGGAGAATGGCTGATTAATAAGGTTGCAAAATCATCTTAGGATAGTCTAACAACGTGATGGAGAATTTTTATTGGAGGCTACAAATAAGATTATTGCAGGGTAGGCAAAGTGGAGACAAGCTAGAAGAGTAGAGAGACAAGCATACATTCTCTGTTCGTAGAGATGAGACATGTCTGATCATGCTTTTGTTAATATCTGTGAACATTTGAGTTTGACACTAAAGGAACTTCTCTGATACCTGTAAATTGTTGAAGGATACTGTTCCGACTTCAGGCCAGTTGTTTGACGGTCTACATTCTTCAATCACTAAAGGAGCTTCACTGGCTAGATTTGAATATTGGAGGATCCTTTCAACTGAAATCATTTTGTTCTCTGCATTGCATATATTCCAAATGACGGATGCTTGCAGTACGTTAAGATTCAGTCCATACGTAACTGCTAATCCCGCAATGCCTGTAAAGCAAAAAGTATTCGATAAGGTCATTTTGGATTTTCTCGCATAAGGATCAATATCTAATTATAAATTCATCTCAGGATTCTAACTGTGCTGAAATCTTACTTGGGTTAATGATTCCATCTGGAAGGCTCACAAGCAAAACTAAAGAGAATGCGAAGACGAAATTTGATAACAGGTTTAGTCTGAAGGAAAGCCATTCCATTGCAGAAACATTGTGGAACCATGGCCTTGAGTGATTATCAATGAGACCGAGATTTGCATAGATAAAACGGTCTTCTTGGCCAAATGCACGGATTGTGGCAGCGCCTGCAAGTGATTCTGCAAAATGATGAAGGATTGGAGCTCTTTGAATGCCTGCCAATCGGGCTAGCTCCCTTGCTGTTGGTATATAGTATTGCTGTAATGCACATTATTGAATTTAGATTATAGATTCTGTGGGAATGACATTCCATTGTTAGGACATGTGACCATTTGATAATGACACAATTAGAAAAAAGTATAGGTGAAAAAATGAAACCATTAATTACTCTTTGTGCGACAAAATCAGAAAAAAAAAAAAAAATGATTCTTCCCTTAGGATACACGTGGGTGGAAGGCCAAATTGTTGTTTATGGCCCTAACTTCGGTTATATCTTTGGAGGTATGCTGGACCCATATGCGATGATCTTGGCATCCATACAACTGCTGGGGTATTTTCGGTACTTGGAAAATACATTAGAAACACTAGGTGCTATATATATTTCCCTTGTGCAAAACCCTAAAATCATGATGTAATTTGTGCCTCTTCATCAATTGAATTATCATCACCGCCCGTGGACGTAGGCAATCTTGCTGAACCACTTATATCGTTGTCTCATGTATGATTTGATCTTGTTCTTTTGTTCTTTCTCTATTTTGCAAGATTGTTTGTGTTCATCGTCTGGATCGTAGATCTATTTGGGTGTTTCCCCACAACACAAATAAGGGTAAATTTCTGTCTTCTAATGTTATTCAACCATATAGAGGGTGGAACGGATGTGCAAGGAGTCTTTTGGATTAATGTACCATCATAATTTCAACTGATGAAACCATCCTGAGCAAGATCTTAGCGTTCTTGTGGATTTGGATGCTGTTAGAAGGGATGATTTGGGGGTTGGACTTTGGAGGTTTGGACATCATAAGTGGGCACCACCTATTTTGAATGAACACGTCAATATAGGGAACATGTCTATGGTGGACACTTCATTTTTATGTTTAAAATCCATGTCCCTACTGTGTCATGGTATCATAAAGCTCCACCTAATAGGCCATATGCTTAGATCAAAAGTCTGCTTGGGGTAATCAGTTACAAAAATTCATAAATGTCGCTTATCAGTTACATTGATATTTTATCTTTGTGTAACAAGTTTGTCGAGTATCAACCAAAATGCACACATTCATCTAATCATCATTGGAGAAATAATGACTTCAGTGTAGAAATTACCTGATACCATATGCAGATTGCAGTAACTGGAATGAATAGTACAAAAACTTGCCATGCTACTTGAGACATAACTGCTATAGTTCCGAGTATTTGTATTATTGAAAATGCACACCAACCTAACTTGCCTGCCATTTCCAAGTCCAAAACACTTTGATCTGTAGAGGTCTGTGATTTAGATGTTTAAGGTTAAGATTGGCAAACTCATAAGTTCATGCAAGAAAATGTATGGCCATGCATGTATGTATAACTAAACATGTCTAGGTATATGTTTACTGACTCTGTTTAAGATCCTTCCAGTTGGAGTAGAATCGAAGAAAGACATTGGAGCACGAAGGATGCTATGCAGCATGTTTATGAAGAGCTTTTGCGAAGTCAGAAGGCCAGAAATTGCCACCAGCATTGCTCGGACTAGAACACACAATGAACTTCCAACAGAGAGAAATATGTATACCATGAAAAGAAGACTTGTTCCAACAATTGGCCTTGATTCTGTCGTTGGAGGACAGGCCCATGCCATCCAATAATTACTTGCCACCTGTAATACCTGGAACATCGACTGTGCGATGATTATGATTGGCACCAGTGCCCCTCCACGGATTGCTGTCAAGTAAGCCCAGTAAACCTCTTTTCCAATGCTTCCTTTCTCCCTTTCTTCATCTTGCGTAATTCTACCTTCTTTGTCATTGATCTCTGGACAGAGATTCTGTTCGGACTCATGCCTAGTACAGTTCTGAAGCTGAGTTTCCATTGCATTTTCTGCATCTGATTCATTATCATTTAAAGATTCTGTACTCTTTCTTTCAATTGCTTGAATTTTCCTGCTTGAACTTTCGGCATTGACAATTGATTCTAAAGCTTGGCTGTGTGCACCTACTAACACCTCAAATCCTATGTTTTGTCGTAGAAGATCTTCAAACCTGCCAGCCTGTGCAATCCTTCCATTCTGCATTACCTGTTCAAGAAGATTTTTATCAAAAAAGTACCGAGAAGATAAAGGTCATAGAGCCAGATACTTTCTTGATTATCATAAAAGATTGATCTAGATGAGGAGCTAATGGAAGTTGAATGTACCAGAATAAGGTCAGCAGCTGGAAGAAATTCGACTTGATGCGTAACATAAAGTATTGTCTTGTCGTTGAGAATCCCCATCAAGCAGTCCTGAATGGCATAAACAGTCGTTAATTGTACATAAAAATTCAGTCATAGATATGTTTCTGTATCAAAATAATCTCTGGAGAATAAAGACCTTAAACAGTTGGGTGCCCGTATGAGCGTCTACGGCACTGAAAGGGTCATCAAGAAGATATATATCTGCATCTTGGTAGGCAGCTCTTGCAATTTGTATCCTCTGCTTCTGGCCTCCACTCATGTTAATGCCTCTTTCTCCAATCTCCGTTGAGTCCCCACAGGAAAAGAGCTCAAAATCTTTTGTTAGAGCACATGCCTCGATTGTTCGGTCATACTTGGCACTGTCAAATGGATTGCCAAAAAGGACATTTTCTCTAATATTGCCTGTCAATATCCAAGGAGACTGAGGAACATAAGCCTTGGTGCCACTAATCTTTACAGTTCCAGCAAGTTTCGGTATTTCTCCAAGTATGGATGAGAGCAAGCTTGACTTGCCTGAACCAACTGTCCCACAAATAGCCACTTTCATCCCTTTCTTGACCTTCAACTGTAAATCATCGAGTGTTGGGTGACTAGAGTCTGGATCCCAACTGAATTTCCCACCATCAATCTCAACGTCAAACTCGGTAACGTTTCTTGGTACATACTCAACTGCATCTGATTGAATTTCATCTTCTTGCAAGTAGGAAGCGACTCGATCAACTGAAACCTTTGCCTGTGCAAGCACTTGTAGCAAGTCGGGAAGATTGAAAATTGGATCTTGCAACATCCTAAAAGTTGCCAAAGCTGATAACACTCTCCCAGCTGTTAAAGGAATGCCCATCAAGATACAACTCCCAAAGGTGATGACCGATATGAACGTGGGTGCACCCCAAAAGATGAATGCCGAAATTGCTGATAGTCGCAGCGATTTCCATAGCCAGTTGTATTCGTTCTTTCTTAAGCTTTCAAGCTTGTGAAGGTACTGAGTATCCCAGGCTTGAAGTTTTAAAGTCTTCATGTTTCTAAGCACTTCCGACGTTGCTTTCATTCGGGCATCTTTGGCTTCCATAATTTTTGACTGAAATCTCTTTTGGATCCTGGTAATTGGTACATTACATGCCATAACCATAGCGGTTGCTGCCAATCCTGCCAATGAGCCGAGATGTAAATTCAGATTCAAAATGTAGATAGCAAGGGAGATTTGTACGGGCAGCATCCAAATAATGTTCAAGTACCAACTGAAATCTGTAATTCGTTGGATATCTACACTCATATAGTTGATAATCTCTCCACTCGTATTGCTCTGACGGGACTGGCTCGATAGATGTAGACCTTTTTTGTATATATGAGATATCAAAGCTGCTCTAAGGCGCAAACCAAGTTGTCGAGCACCGAAAATCCATTGCCTCTGTGCGATTGTTTCAACCATTTTGGCACTTAAAAATGCAAGTGCCAACATATACCCGCTTTCTAATTTCAGATGCTTCTTTTCATTTAGGAATTTTATGAAATCATCAATCAGATAGGGACCAACATATGAAGCACTTGCACTTATCACTGCAAACAGTGCATTTATTGCAGCTTTTTTCCTGATAAATAGGAAAATCACTTTGTAGATTGATGGGCTATGCAGGCTGTCTTTTTCCTTTACCTTATTCAGATCAATGTCGAATGAATGCGAGACGAATTCAGCAGAATCTTTGATGTCGACATCTGGTATCTCATCCTGTTCTAGAGGTTTCTTGTTTCCTACGGCAAATAAAGGGTTGAGCCAGGAGAATGTTATGAGTTCTAGAAGTGTGGCTCTTCCATATATGGATTGCCGGGTTGTTCCTTCCTCATTCTTCTCTGTTGGGCTGTATAGAAGCGGGTCTGAAATGCTGCTTGAATTGACGCTTATGCCTGTTTTTCCTCTGATTGAAACACCAAACAAGAACCCACACGCAAGGACACTGACAAAGTTGAAGTACTCTCCTATTTGTGGGTACTTGTGATTTGTGAGAAATGAATGAAGATAAATGGTCACGAAGATGACCGATTGGAAGAAGCTCCATACCCACCAAACTCGAAGAATGCAAGGAAGTTTTACTAACTGCGCTCTCCGAAAGCTGAGCACCACAAGCAATGCAACAGCCCATGATACTGCTTGTGTTATCTCTGCCAAAAGAACCAAATATGAAGTTTTGCAATCCCCTTTATTGCCTTTCAGCAGCAGCAATATCAGTATCAGTATGTGAGCTGCTAATAACAGAAAACAGAAGCTTATAGTGGCTTTATATGAGAAACTGCAATTTAAACCAAATGATGGAGATTTCTCAGGTGACCATTTCTGTATTGCTCCATTCTCTGAGACTATCAATCTCCGTTTATGTGATATGCCGATTCTTTTCTGTAGAAACTGGAGCAATAAGCTGATGAGAAATGCAAGTTGGAGAAGTATAACAAGTCCCTCCTGTGAGCATGGAGAACTTATTGCAGGCCATGCTTGCCATTGTCGAAGAAATGAGAATTCTGTCATGCAGTGAAAAATAAGCTGCTTGAGTATCTAGAAAAAAAATGTAATTGAGTGCAGGCTTTGATCTTTAATTTAAATAAACTTATATGCAATAATTGTTACATTGAACTAAAAGAGCCGAAGGTTGAAGGTTCCAATCTGGAGCTTTCTTACATTGTCCCAGACCAGCAAAGAGTCATCACATCAACAGTCTAGATCATCTAATAATGGGATCCACATTGGTCATACGGATTTGAGGTGCACGGCAATGGGGGCTGTCGCCTAAAACAATCATCATTATTGACATTATCACATCTACAGAGGTTGGGGAGGCCTTTTACCAAAAATGTTTACTACTGAAGTAGATTACATTACAACACATTTCAATCCATTTCTTTCGGCTCCATTGTTGTTATGTTTTCAGTAGCTAGTTAAGTCCAAAATCATATATTTGTTTCATCCATTCACAGCTCAATGAAGATAATGGATCTAATGCTGCAGAAGCTCAGGCCAGGTTTTAATTGTTTTAAATTTATTGTTAAGAGTATCTTATTGCTCTTGGAAAATCAATAATGGGTCTGATTTTCATGACCCGATGATGGAATAGCAGCAAACAAACTTTTGCTCTGGCTACCTTTGTTGCTAGTTAAAATTTTCTTCTGTTTTGCTACATAAAATGCAATATTCTAACCAAGATGCTCCTTGGTAAAGATAAGCACAGGGAAGATAGAAGGGCACGAGATAAATACAGCAATATCAAGCTAGGTGTTCAGAGAATCGGCCATTGATTTTGTAGGGGAATATCCAATTATGGAAAGCAGTCTGCTTCACTATTAGCCTCAGAAAGAAAAGATGAAAGATTCTATTTACAGTGCAGAAATTACCTTGCTTCTTCCTACTTGAAAGAAGTCAAGAACCTCTTTCTGTACTTCTGATATAGATGAAACATTATGTACAACTTGTCACCTCTTCAATTATTAGGACCATTGGTAGAGTTCCAATAGAAAACTGAAATCTCCAAGCTTCAAGTTAAGAAGCAGAAGCATTGGTTTTTCCTTGCCTTTTTTTTTAGTTTCTTCTTCGAAGGTGAATAATGACTTGAACCCGCATCCTAAAGGTTACAATAGTAAGCACTTGTCAACTGTGCTTTGAATTTGCATCCCATCCTTCATCAAGAAGGGAATTTCCTTAAACTGTGTATGATTGTGTGTTATTACACTTATGATTCTTAGACTAGACTATTTTCAGCATCATATACAGAGGAAATGGAGTAAATCATGGAGCTGCATTTGGAAGGAAACTGTTCTTCACATTAGATTTATATCATAAGCATCATTTACTAAGGTTCTATCTATCTATCTATCTATCTGCTGTTGCCTTTGTGACTCCTACTTCTTCACTCATCCTTATTTAAGTTTAATTTGAGCTTTTATAGGCCTCTCACCATTCTTAATCCTATTTACAGTTGTTGGCCCTAGGGCTGTTTGTTCTTCCAATCACATGAGCAAACCATCTCTGAAGATATTGCTTGATCTAATTCTATTATTTTCTTTTACTCTACATACCCATCTTAGCATGCTGTATTGAAGGACAATTCATTAGATCCCAAAAAGACTCCAAATATCATAATGTAACATGAAAAAAAAAAATCATATCACTAGTTCTTGAATGATTTTCGACTATGCTAGAAAATATGAAGTAATTAACTCTTAAAAGGTTTGGGAAAAGAGAAATTCTTTTTTTTTTCCTCTTTTTTTTTCCCTGAAAGATAACAAAATTATTGATGAAAGAGGATGCAACCAGAGTTACAAAGAGCTAGCACCATAGAGTAAATAAAATGAGATGAGTCAGTAGCACAGTTTATAAGTGATCATAAATTATATGTTTTTTTTTTGTCTTGATTCACTCCAATAGTGAAATTTAACTCCAATAAAATTGATTTTTGGACCCATCACTGGATGTGAGAATCTTGTATCATGAAAAGTGGGCCCATTTTGGAAATTGTTGGCCAGAGAGACAGAGAGAGTGAGAAAGCTGATTTAGTACTGTCAACATTCAAATAGTACTCCCAAACAAATTTTCACTTGTGGGACCCTCTTTGATTGAGTGTACACCATTGGATCAAATGCCCCAATTTCATCAGATCAAAAGGATTACATTCACTGCCAAATGAAGTGATGGAAGTAGAATGTGAGATCTCCAAAGTACAATGGCAAAATATATATATTTGGATCAGTGACAACTCAGAGAGGAAGGATTTGATCAAACCGAGCCCTTCATGGAAAGTGGGTTCTCACTGAAATGCAGACTTCATTTAGTAATTTCAACCTACCTTTCATGAACTGATGAAAAACCTCAGAAAAGTGAGCTGGTGAATTTTGCTATACTTAGAACCTTTCCAAAAACGGAAAAAATAAAATAAAAGCTCTACTTAGATGTGGGATTAAAGTTAATATCAGAACAAAATTTCATAAAACTAAAGAACTGTTTTTCCTAAAACGAGTTTAGCAACTCACCCATTTCTGAGCCACTGAATGCCAAGTTGCATCTTAAAGTTTGAAATGTTTCTCTACTCTCAAACCAGTCCTAAGTAAAACCATAGTAACAACAAATATATAAAAAAAATAAAACAGCTAAGCAATAATAATCAAAATAACAAATCATTTTCCGTAAGGGTATTTTATGATTTTCATTTTTTTTGCAATATTTATGCTAGAATAGCTGACCAAGGTGAGGGGGTGGAGAGAGATGACTCTTTTGTTGGTTTTTATTAAAGGAGACTAGAGTCCTACTAGACTTAGGGTTGTAGACTCCTAAAAGAGACTAGAGTTCTACTAGACTTGGGGTTGTAGACTCCTAGTAATGTTAGCATTCCGATTGTAATCCCATTTCTCAAACCTCTTCATGCTCGCAGTAAACACATCGAGCTTGATTATCACTTTGTCCGTGAACATGTTGCTGCCCGGACTCATCAGATTCATTTTATTTCATCTCTTGACTAGCTTGCCGACATCTTCACCAAAGGACTACCGCGACAACGTTTTTCTCAGCTCAGTTCCAAACTCGTCTGTTCCCCACGTCGAGTTTACGGGGGAGTATTAAAGGAGACTAGAGTCCTACTAGACTTAGGGTTGTAGACTCTTAAAGGAGACTAGAGTTCTACTTAGACTTGGGGTTGTAGACTCCTAGTAATGTTAGCATTCCGATTGTAATCGCAAATCATCCTTCCCTAATTAGGATTGTATTATGTATATACGAAAGGCACCGACAATGAATAAGATTGAGAAATTCTCAAACCTCTTCAGTTTTTCATAACCTTTTGTTTGTACATTTATACTTAACAAATCTTAGTCCTTATGGGTATTTTATGATTCTCATTTTTCTGAGACTTTTATGCCAGAAGAGCTGTAGAAGTGGAGAACATGATTCTTTTATTGGTTTTTCAATATACTCATGTGTATTCTTGTATCATTTTTGTGAACCAATATAATTGTTACCATTTGAAAGACAGAGAGAGACAGAGAGAGGAAGAAATGATCATACTACTCTTGATGTAAAGTCTATAATCTACTAAACTATGATGTTAGTAAGCTTACTTGAAGTAATGAAGTAGTACTCAAACATGTTTGCATAAAAGTAAGCAGTTTACGATGACAGATGGAGAGTCTCCAGCAAAGGAATGAATGCTCAGTTCTCGGGATCGACGACGGAGTCGACAGAGAAGGAGAAGGAGAAGGAGAGAGTGTCAATCGGAGAACTCAAAGAATATATCAGAGTTTGGTGTTGTTTGCATGTGGTGTTGGCTAAGTGAATGGTATCACGTGGTGGTATTTTTTGGACAGCCGGTTTTTGGCAGATTGTTTGGACTGAGTTTTCGTTATTTTATAGGATGAATACAAGCACGTTGGTCTCTGTTTTGTGATGGTAAATAAAATAAAGAAGAAGAAGAATAAATGTCCATGTCCATGTTCTTGCATGGAAGGGATTGAAAGGAGTGGTACATTTTTTTTAATGGGATAGAAAGTTTGGACAATTGTAAACTATATAGAGTCTTGTTTCATAAAAAAAAAAAAAGTTAATGGGTGACATGTGCTTTTTGTTTTTTTTCCATTGTAAAAAGATCGAATTATGCTCTTAGCAGTACGTCGGTCTTTTTCTTTAATTTTAAAAGTTGTTTTATCGTATCAGGTGTTTAGTAAACATTTACTTTTTTAATTGATATTACGTAGCAAAGAGGTTTTCAAATTTAAGACGTAATCTGTACTGAACTAATTTAAACACTAGACTTAGTCCTTGGAGTCTTGTATCATTTTATATATAAACCTACCAACTTCTCTTATCTTAGTGTGGCCCTAGTTTTATTAGTCTCTATCTCATTATGTACATGTAGACACAAGCACACCACACTCTCTCTCTCTCTCTCTCTCTCTCATTTCATGTCCTAGTGAGGCTAATATCAAGAAAGTAGAACTTTATTTTTTTAAACTATGAAGTACCTATAGTACTTAATAATATAAAAAAATAAGGCTTCAACTCAGACGTGAGCCTTCAAGTAGAGGATTTAACATATCATTTGATACAATTACATATTAGTAATTGAAGAATTCTGAAAAAAAAAAAAAAGAATTAGGATAAGAGAGAGTTCAACTTTGAGTTGTACTATGAGTTCCACTTGAGTTAGGAGTCCTTTGAGAGTGTTTTACTGTCATTAATAGTAATTCATTGTTGTTACTGTACTAAGCTACCGTTATTTCAATGAATAATAAGGGATTAACCCACATGAGTGTGGCTCATCTGGTTACTTTTTGGGAAGCGGGATGTCAAGGGTTCGAGCTCCCATGGCCTAACCTTTGTGTAACGTAAGAGTAGGAGTCCATCCGTGGAATTTTACGCTGGATATCCCACGACTTTCCACACGTAAATTCAAAAAAATAATAATAATAAGGTATTATCAATAAAGTATCAATCGAAAGGAATTCAAAACTGTGATGTCTAAAACAGGAGTACCAAGGAAATCAAGAGGAATTTTCAACCCATATACTATCCCTGTCAATCTATCAATCAATGACATTGTTGAAAGTATTTTGTCCCAACCCACAAATGTGAAATTGAAATAATTACGTTGGACATTGATTACCATCCATCAGTTAAAAGGAGTGCAATATATACTGTTGGCATGTGCATCCATGACGAATTACCTTTTTCAGTTGATTGACAAATCATTTTATGACATGAAAACCTAAGCTGAAAAGGAATTGTCTCTCTCAATTGACATGGACTATTATAAATGGTTTGGTTCCATCACAAAATAATACTTTATATTATTCTGTTGGCCTAGTTCATGTGCAGGCTTCATATAAAGTTAGATGATGAGATTTACTTTATAGTTGGATAAATTATAGAGATTATTATCATCAAGAGTTTGAATTATATTTCTCTTTTTCATTCTATCATAAATTAGATTGTCAATCGCTCCAGTTTCTATCATATTTTTAAACGATTTGGATCGAAATAAGTCACGTTTGCGACTTGTGCACTTTGATTAGATTGCTCGCTTACCATTTTGTAGATTTGTGCTTATCATTTGATCCTTTTATTATTAAGATTTGACTTTTGTTACCTGTATTGTCTCTTCATTGGCCACCACACTATGGTTTAGAATTGAGTAGCATATGATTATAATTATCTTTTAATAGTTCATGCTTTGAAGATGATATTATGATTGTCTCTGTAGTGGTCCAAACACTACTCCAATGAATGCAAGAGGGGTCAACTTTCAACCCCACATAGTGGAAAGTAGGCATCTTGCATGCACTACTTTTTTTCCATGGTTTTGGGTGATAGTGGAAACTTTTTTTCTTCTTTTTCTTCTTGTCCCTTTAGTAGCTTTATTCTGCAAAGATGCATGTCACTAAAGTGTAAAATATTCACCCCCTTAAGGAAATTCCAAATTTTCTCAATGGAAATGATTGTTAAGTGTATTAGAAAATTGTACTTTCCATAGTTTTTGGTGTGGTACTATTCAGCCAAAATAATTTGCATCATGGCAAGGAAAAAAATAACAAATCAAGAAAATTAGCCATTCAAATGCTCAAAAGCACTGGAAAGATCAAATGCAGTGAGAAAATTGTAGCTATGAATATACTAAACTGTAAAAATAGGATACACCAGGTTAAGTCATGGGGATTCGAACCTTGCACCTCTCACTTTCTAAAGTGGGAGATTACAAGTTGAACTACACCTATGTAGGCGTTTCAACCAGTATTTATTGGACTTCAAGGGACACTATG
Source organism: Chimonanthus salicifolius (assembly GCA_013350335.1). Classification (NCBI taxonomy): domain Eukaryota; kingdom Viridiplantae; phylum Streptophyta; class Magnoliopsida; order Laurales; family Calycanthaceae; genus Chimonanthus; species Chimonanthus salicifolius. The sequence continues at coordinate 62,990,437 of CM023541.1, read as the reverse complement.
TAAATATTATTAAATATCATGTTTTTCAGCTTTTGAAAGATCAAAATTATGAGATCAAAATTGGATGAAATGATTGAGACATCAGTCGAAATTTATTAACTCATGAAGGGTTTGATATTCCCCATCTCAATTAGATTTTCAGCTTACTCAAAGTTTCAAATTTTTGTTTACCTTGTTTATGGACTTTGTTAATTTTTATTGTGCATAGTATGGGTTATAGATTGTGGGACTTTCCTAGAAAGACCAGCTGTCTACTTATTTTTAGGGTTTTTCTTCTTAACCAGAATACATAAGTACACCCCTTGTATTTATATATGGCCACATGTACATGCATATATAAATGTTCATAAAGGAAACTTATACATTAAAAATAGATGAAGATAATGTAATTTATGCAGGAAACAAACGCATGGGGAACATGCATGTGGTCACCCACTGAATGAAATCATATTATTCCTAGGGAAAGAATCATGTCAGTTGCTAGATAATGGAATTGCCACCAAAAGATGATAAGGAAAACCCAAAAGAAATAGGGTTTGGCAGCATTCAGTGTCTCCATGTTTGAAGATGGAGTGTGGCATTCTGCATGAGAAGGAATCAAGAAACAAAGTTGAGAGCATGTGAAACAGGGTTTGTAATTTTGTGTGATTAGAGAGGACTGGTGAATGTTTTTAAGGTGAATTATAGTTTGAAATTTTAAAATTTTAGTTCGATTTAATTCAGATGAGTTTTCTCAACTCAATTCAGAATTCGTTGATTAACTTATTTTGAAATCTTATTGAGTTGAGTTAATTGGGATCGACTGATTCAAGTTTTTTAAAGTTTTAAAAATGTGACTAAAAAATTTATTTGAAAGCTTTATCCTTTAATAATATATTACATATGCCCCAAGTTAGTTCTACTAAGAATGTGCAGCATAATATGTAAAGAGGGTAAGTTTTCTTTGTTTTAAAGAGGGTTTCATCCCCCAAGTTGAAGAATTTCCTACTGCATTTGATTTGTAAAACGAGAGAGTTTTGGCATTTTTTACTTAGATATGTGTGTTAGAATTTAGATCATATGGCAAATAAAGTCCTATGTTTGGCACTCTTTTATGGGAAATCCCATCTCAAGAAATAATAAAGAAATAAATAGAAATTCTTCAAAAAAATGTATTATCTTAAAAATAATTTCATATTGGCTGAAGTTCACTAGCATGGTTTTGATTCAATAGTCGACAATAGTGAGAATTCAGTCTCTAAATGTAGATCATAATTATTTTATTTATTTATTATAAAGAAATAAATAAATATTTATATAAAATGACAATTAAAAACATAATTGACATAAACAATAAAAATAACACATACCTACCATGAAGATGGTTGGGTGAGAATACCCTAACAATCCCATCAAAGGTGGCTGAACTTTGTAAAGGATTCTTCTTCTCACTTCAAGCTTTCAATCCATAGCATTGAGTGAGAGAAGAGAATGTCGAACTCTTAACAAGTTTTCTACTTTAAATAAACATCGCCAAGTAGAAAATTTCGGTGAGTTGTTGAAGGCTCTAATGGTAATTATGTTTCTAAATCCTAATCAAATACAAATTCCCAAATTATTGGGTTAGCATCTATGTCAGGGAACCAGTGATTTTTGAATTTTAGGTTGAAATTAAAATATTGAACGTTAAAAAATATTCAATATATATAATATTATCAGGCTATAAATGTCATACTAAGGTAGACTGTATTCAAATTTTAGATTTGAAAGAACATAATTTTGACAATCTAATCCAAAATTATTTTGAGAGCTAATATTCAGATGAAGATGATTAAAATAAATATATCACATAAAAATAAGGTGGGCCTCACTGTAGATCAATGTTATCAAAACCAGACCGTCTATCGAACCACCTTCGAGGCATTTTGGGTTCAACTGGTTTCAGCCACGGTCAAAGCCGGTCAAGTAGTAATATAATATAAATATCACATATAACATTAAATAACACTCCTTTTACCAATAAAATTAATATAAATATTAAAAATAATGTTCAAACTTTGAGTAATATACTAAAACGGTGAAAGATATGTGATAGAAATAGTAATAAATATTTATATTTCAAATATATACTTTTTAATATTAATTTTTTTATTTTTTGAATGGAAAAGTTTTAAAAAAAAAAATTAACACCGTGGCTCAGAATTTATGGTTCAAAACCGCGGAAATGGAACAAAGAATACTGTTTCCAGATCTAAATTTAGATTTAGAATTTTTTTAATCATTACCTAAGTTGTTAATAGACTCACTTTTATAAAAAGTTAAAAAAAAAAAAAAAAAACGATGGGTCCTAATAATTACTACATTGGTAATTGATTTGATGGCTAACAACATAAGATAAGATGGGACTGATTTTGTTCAATTGTATGGACGTGGTTCCACTTTGTTAAGCCGTTGATCGAGATGGGTCAAACACCATCAAAGAACCCATGTGTTTAGACATTAATGCAAGTGGCCCCACATCTCCAACTTGTGGTAGATGTGGGCCCCACTTTTGATGAGAGAGGCCACTTAAGATGGTGATTTGACGAGGAGAATCGTACAAAAGAGGCAACTCTCCATGGTTATTAAGATCGTTCGATAAATGATCAAATAAAAAGATAATTTGATGATAATATTGTTCAGTTATATATCTTTACTATTGGCATTATTTTCCTGTAATTATTGGGAGCACTTACACACACTTGAATTTTCTGCCTCTACACAACTGAAATCAAATTTTCGGGTGAAATTACGATTTTACCTCCACATTTCCATTCATTCGAATGAATGCCCAGTTCATTTTGGCATTCATTCGAATGAACCCTCAAGTGTATTTTCAATTCATTCGAATGAATTGGCTGAACAGTAACACGGAATACTGCTCAGTCCCATTCATTCGAATGAATGGATGATTCATTCGAATGAATAGTAAAAAAATGCCCACCCGTCCTTCCATTCATTCGAATGAAACGATCATTCATTTGAATGAATCGTTCAATTCGAATTCGAATGAACCTTCAGTTCAGATTACATAATATTTTTTTAAAAAAAATTTTAAACTTATTTTTTAAGCATTGTGTATTTCTAAAATTTTTCAAATTGAATATCCAGACTAATTACGATAATCTGATCAAAATACTTTAAGACTTCAAGGTCTTTTGACACTCCTAAATATTTAAAATACAGTGTTTTACAAATAAGAGTATCCCTAGGGTGTGCCAAAAATACATTTAAGAGTGTCAAAAAACCTTAAAGTCTTAAAGTATTTTTATCAAGTTATCATAATTAGTCCGAATATTCAATTTGAGAAATTTTGGAAATACACAGTGCTTAAAAAACAACTTTAAAGTTTTAAAGGAGATTTTATTATTTAATATATTATGCACATTGTTTTTTAATCATTATGTATTTCCAAAATTTCTCAAATTGAATATCCGGACTAATTACGATAACCTGATAAAAATCCTTTAAGACTTCAAGGTCTTTTGACACTATTAAATGTATTTTTGGCACACCCTAGGGATACCCTTATTTGTAAAACACTGTGTTTTAAATATTTAGGAGTGTCAAAAGACCTTGAAGTCTTAAAGTATTTTGATCAGATTATCGTAATTAGTCTGGATATTAATTTGAAAAATTTTAGAAATACACAATGCTTAAAAAATAAGTTTAAAATTTTTTTTAGAAAAATATTATGTAATCTGAACTGAAGGTTCATTTGAATGATTCGAATGAATCGAATGTAGGAATCAACGGAACGAATCAACGTTCCGCTCTCTGCTCATTCGAATGACTGTTTCATTCAAATGAATGGAAGGACGGGTGGGCATTTTTTTACTATTCATTCGAATGAATGGGACTAAGGTTCAGCCAATTCATTCGAATGAATTGAAAATACACTTGAGGATTCATTCGAATGAATGCTAAAATGAACTAGGCATTCATTCGAATGAATGGAAACGCGGGAGTAAAATCGTAATTTCACCCGAAAATCTGATTTTGGGTATATAGAGGCAGAAAATCTGGGTGTGTGTAAGTGCTCCCTAATTATTTTATCAATAAGATTTACATCAATCTTTTATATCTAATATAGGTTTCATAAGTGTTAATGCGATGAGTTGAGGCTTGACTTTCTTTTACCTTATAAGATAATTTGTTATAGGGCCTAATCCCTGTTAATTGGGCATTCTCTAAAAAAAAACCATTAGCCTTTCTTGCTGAAATTTCTTCTCTTAACCAATCCAACTTACTTGATGGGAATGTTTTATTTTTACAGAGAATGGGTAAAAAGTGATGTTCTTTTTGAAACATGAGAAAAGATGGATGCAAAAAGAAAAGGGTAATGATCCTATTGCGGGTATTTTGTGTAATGAGATATGGGATTTAGGGTATTGTCCATTTTACCCTTCCACCAATATATGAAAGTATTTAAAAAAAATTCAGTGATCTGGTCAGTGAGCCGGTCAGTGATCCGATTTCAGTGGTCAAATTTGTTGTTCTGTATACAAAAACAGTCTCACTTAAATAAATTTCACTGAGCCGATCAATGATCCAGTCAGTGAGCTGGTCAGTGATCCGATTTGTTGTTCTGTATGAAAAAACAGTCTTATTTAGATAAATTTCAGTGATCTGATCAGTGATCCGGCGAGCCAGTCAGTGATCCGGTTAGTAATCCGGTGAGCTGATTCAAAGGGTTTGACGAGGCGATTCGAAATGGCAAAATGGTCAATACAGTAAAACCCGTGTCGGGTTACACAAAATGCATGTGGGAGGGTCGCTATCCAAAGAAAAACATAATGCGTAGATAATAAGGCATCATTCAATTTATATTAGATGGTTAAACATGTCTAATGTGATACTTTTGGTGGTGAACCCCTTTCACTTGGGTGAAGTTATTTGGGACGATAGTCTACTATAAATATTGTTTGGCTTATAAGGGTGGGATACCATGTATCATGATGCATGTTTTTGAAAGGAATTTTGACGATAAAACTTCTAAAAATAAATTATGGAGTTGAGGGTAAATGTGGACCTGTCTATATCTATTCCAGTTAGAGTTTATTTTGAGTCTTGTTAAATATGTAAAGACAATTTTTGTCTATTTTGGATTCAAATTTAGTTTAAGTTTACTCATTTACTTAATTAAGATGATTTTTTTAGCAAGATACGTACTAAGATTAACTTATAAATAGATGTAAATCTTGTATGATTACATGTGTTGCATATACACACAGCAATAATCAGGTCACTTGAGCCTACCCATTTATAAACAGATTTGAGTGAGACGATTATCAATTAAACTAGTTGGGACAGGTCGAGTAATCGAGTTAGGTAGATCTTGTCAGGAGTACATGATTTCCGACTAAATAATTTTTTTTATTTAATTATATTGGTAAATTCAATCCATCACCCACATGTCATGTTAATCAAAAACCAAATTCGAAGAAGTTATGATACCCTAAAGTGTCTGACTAAGGTTTTCACCACAAAACCCGTTAACCACGTCAAGGCCCCCAGCCCATTGCACAGCATTAAAAAAAAAAAATAGGAGAAAACACAAATACTAATGCTTTTAAAATCTAAATATTAATTGAATCATTTTTAATAGATTTATTTTAATTAAATTCAACCACTAGGCCAAACTACTTTGAACTATTTTGAATTATGATGTTAGCATGACATCCTAATAACACATTACATTATTATATTAAAAAATAGTAAAAAAATGAGAAAATTGAAGAACTAGGTTTTGAGTAAAAACGAAGAATAGAAAAATAAAATAAAGAAATAATTATAATTTTTAAGCAAATAAAACCATTTTAGTAACCAAACATCTAAGAGATTGGGTTTCGGATATTTTTTTAAATGCTGCCTGATATTACTGTTAGTTTATATGAATATATGATACAACTTAGAAGTTGTATGAACTCACCAAATTGAGTAAGAGTTGTCAAATAAACTTTGATGAGTCATTAACCACTCATCGGATCTTTTTCTCATTCTCATGAAAGTTATTGATTTGAGTCAGCTGAGTCAAACTAGTTAGGTTTTTTGTCTTATGAAGTTGTTTGTAACATGAATTTAAAACAAAATAAGAAGTGATTTTAATAAGTTCAAATGTTATTTTTTTTCCCCAAAGTATGCCTTGGGTTTTTAATGGTCAAACGGAGGCCAGATGGGCCAAGTACAGCATCCTGCCATATGTATCACAAAAATTTATTGTCAGTTAATCTATACACGAGGTTTGCGGATAATTTCGTATATCCATAGGATTAGTCCCACCTTCAATATAAAGTGGAGATACCCATGTTCTTAAAAAAAAAAAAAAATCAAGAAAACTTATGTTTATTGAATGAGAAAATTAAAAAGCATTCTTATAAAATATTGAATTTGTCTCTAATACGCATGTCAATGTTAAAGAAGTGAGAAGTGTCTCTAATTATTCATTCAAAGTTTTCGTGTCTAAAAAAAAAACCTGAAATAAAAGTGCATTTTTTGAAAAAGTATGTTTCACATGTGGGGCATATTTATGGATTTAAATTTGAAAATAAGATAACATACAGGCATGAGGTAACCATTGAAAGATTTTAATTTTCCAAATTTCAATCAATCTTATCATTTTTAATCATTAGTTTTTGGCTCTTATGTGAATGATTGACATTAGTGTTATTTTCAAATTTGATTCAACAAAAAATATTGATTGAATGTTTTCAAATTAAGTTATACAGCAATTCATGAGAGGATTAGATCTATCATATCATATATTGGACTCACTATTGAATTAAAAAAACAAAACATTCAGAGCTTAGTTTTTAATGATTTTAAATTATAAGATAAGATGGGGATTCTCACCGAAAAAGCCCTACCATAGCTTGGGCTTGGTCAGGCCTATTTTAAGAAAGGTACAACCAAGAGTGGTCAAGAGTGTTAGTGTCAATTTTAAAAAATTCACATTTTCTGCCCAAATGGGTATAACTCAACTAGTTAACCTCCCGCCTCAAGAAGTAGGAGGTACCAAGTTCAAGCCCCTATAACATAACTTAGTGTACCCTAAAAGCAATGAGTATCGCCCGTGGAGATTTTACGCTGAATTTTTCGCAGATTCCCACACATAAATTCAAAAAAAAAAAAATGTTAGTATCGACTTCGGCCAGGTTCCTGGCAAAGGCCCTTAAATTATAACTTGAGCGCAATATTGAGTTAGCCCAAAACCCACTGACCTGTCTAAGCTGCAATCCCACTTTACATTTGAAATTAAATCTACATGGTATGAATATATTTATTTTTAAATTTACGTATAAAAAACTGAAAAAAATCCACCATAAAACCCCCTCCTGAGATATCCACTACCCTTAGAACAACCTAATACCTCGAATTGGACTCTTCTCATACTTATTAAATACACTTAGACATATATATTCGTGAAATTAATCTCACCTCGAACGAATGTAACGTATTACAAAAAATTAATGTCTTGTACTTGCAAACTTATAATCTCTCGACTCTCTGAATTTTTATTTTTTATCCAACCACCACTAATAATTCTCAATATATTATCTATTTAGACTTTTTGAACTTTTCTTAATACAATCATCTCAGACTATCATTTAAACTTAATGAACTCTTTCATATCTACAACCACATCAAATGTATAATTTAGATTCAAATTTACATCTAAATTTAAACAAATTAAATGGATTCCTAATTTGAGCCAAACGTTTTCAATCATTTGATGTCTCTCTTACATCTCTATACATGGATTCCTTTACTTTAAAGCATGCACAAATCTCTCTAAAATTTTAATTCTTTTTCAAAACGAGAGATTTAGATTATAATTGAAAAAGAAATTAAAAAAAAAAACACCAAAGAGCAAAGATACAACGGGGAGAGAGGGAGAGAGAGAGAGAGAGAGAGAGAATCAAGAACCCTAAAACCTAAGCTTAAGAAAACGCCAAACTTGACTCCATAATTCCATGCACAGTTCTTGCAACTTGAGAACCCCTTCCCATTTCCAGCCACACCCCATTCCACGGTCACTGATGGCTGCGTGGGACGATGCTGGCCGTAGATAGAATGTACATGATGGGTATCCGTCATGGCCCACTGAGTGAGTCACATTTTCTTAAAAATGTACAGAAATAAAAATGCATCCCACAATATAATTTTTGTTAAAAAAATAGTTTGTTGAGAAGATCTAGATTCCCTAAAATCCATTTCATTTGATTAATCAAGTCAAAATTTTCAAATCTCTTAAATATTAATCAAATATAACGTTCTCAACTATTTTTTGATCATTATATTTAATTAAAATTTTAAGAGGTTTGAAGATTATGATTTAATTAATTCAAATGCAGAGCTTTTCAATAAATTTATTTTTTTAACAAGTGGGTACACGGTGGGACCCATTATCATGCACCAAGTGGGGGTGTAAGATATGGATAAAGATTCCCTCAATCAATCAACAAGACCTTTCTCTCTCCTTGTTTTCTTGTTGGGTACTTGAGTTTTGATTTTTTGGGTTCTTTCCCATGTCCTTTTTAGGGTTGGTGCCTTTGTAGCTGTGGCTGTGGCTGTCTTGTCTTTGTCCAAACTGTGTCAGTAGTTGGTGGGTGGGGCAGATAGATCTGTTTGGGTATTGATTTAGAATGGATTGGACGGTGGGATTTTGCTGATCCCTTGGCTGTGGAGCTCTGAAAGGACACTTTCTGTGGAAGGTGGTTTGAGACCCAAGGGCAAAGGTAGCCATGGCTGGTTAATCACCTCCTTCACCAACTCATCTATCACTTCTTCTGCCTGAAACAAACCCAAATGTTTATTTTGGTCAAATTTCTATATTCATTACAGAATATCTGACGGCAATGTTAATTTAAAATTTTACTATTCAATAATATAAATGATACAAATGAACGAAATTACAAACCCAATGACGCAAAAGACCCATCTCTAGAAATTAGAAAACAAGATTTGGGTCTAAGTTTGGAACTGTTTACAAATCGAATATGAAGAGAACAATACCAAGTAGTATATATAGGAAAGAACCTTTTACACTAAGAGCACAAGGGTTGGAAGGAAGTTATTCACAATACTGATTAAATCATTTTTGTCATAGTTTAGTCTAATTAGTTTTAATTGTTAGGTCAAATTATTTTATCATAAATATCATATAGAACAACGAAGTCAATCGGATTTGAAAAGTAGTGATTTTCAAAGGTCCAAAGATCAATTGTCAAAATAAGATTGGTTCTGAATGTATTTTTAACGCAACAATAAGATGAACTAAGAACGGATTCAAAATGGATAAAGATCTGATTGATAGAAATAGCCGGGTGTGGGGGAGAAAGAGTGTTTGTGAGACCCTCATGAGGCTCGCATAGGCTCCAAATGAGGGTGTTTTCCGAATGAATTTTTTTCTTATAATACAATAGCAATGATAGAATTTAGAAAATGAAGTTTCTAGAAAAAGAAGACGAAAGAAAATAAACAAAAAATACATCAGTCCTCAGACCAACTATAGCCGGATTGAAGGTTGAAGGAGCATATAGAAGTCTTAAAACTTAGAAGACGCTACCAAGGGCAAACACAGACATATGAAAGAAGACTGAGACATAATGATAATGATAATGATAATGATAATCTCATATTGTCCGAGTGGGACAAATGGCATGGTTTGACAAATGATACTTACTGGTTGAAGATCAAAAGATGTCCTCATCACCTCCATGTCATCTTCAACAAAGCCATGATATTTCATGTCACTCTGCATTCATTGATCAATGATTAAAATCAGTAATGGACCTCATTGTATAAGATGCATATTACATAAAAATATACATAAATACATTTCATTATATACTCACATGAGGAAAGAGAGGAGCACGGGGAGGCACAACAGGACAACCCCATGCATCAGCATGCATCTGAAACACAGTAAATGCATCAAGACGACGTCCATTTCAAAAAATAAAGACAAAATATAATAAAAATAAAAATAATAAAGATAAGGCATTTACGTGTACATGGACATGCAACTATCCATCAACATCACTGGCTAAAAGATATGGACAAAATCCACAATCCAATAATGTTAGGTGCATCGAGAACTCTATCAAATATGCCTTGAAAACTCTCTGTTCTTGTGTGATTCAATGGTCTCTATTTTTCACATGTTTGATAGAGTTCTTGGACAAATCAAACTGTCATATGGATCGAACCGTAGAGACCAGTTCAAGTTGAACTGCAAGGTTTAGTACGCTTTTTGAAACATTACTCGAATGTTTTCTTCTTTGTGAATTTATAGTTTGGCTATTGAACTTGTATGCATTTTTTTTCTCTTTTGGAGATGGTGTTTCATATATATACATTACCGCGGGATAAGTCTTCCAAAGCCAATTATCCATGGGCTGCCACGTGTGAAATCTGTTGGGGCCCCACATTTGCACACCAGTGGTAGGACAGCTAGGATGGCCCCATACAGGGTAATGGTAGGATGGCAATACAATGAGAGGTTTCTGCATGTAGCCCCTCTGCATGGGGTCTCTCTGTTGTTGCCACTTCCTCTCATCTTCCTTCGGCATGATATGTCTTCTATGCATTCGATACTTCTATATAAGTTGAAAAAAAAAATCACCTCCATGAGAAATTTATCCAACATCGGCAATGATCTTGATAAAATACAAAGAATTAACAATGTAAGTGAATAAACTGATAAAGAGTGGATACCACACTTGATCCTGATAAAAAATGGTAACGAGTGTGTCTAACAAAGTGAAGAGAGAGAGAGAGAACCCCGAATATCAAAACCTCAAGCTGTGTTACACTACCTTCGTAGACATGGCCATGGTACTCATGTACTAGAGATGGCTCTTGAAACTAAACTGATGAGAGTAGATACTGATACTAATAAGAAAGTCAATATAGATGCATAATGAAGTGGGAAAAAAAGGCATAACTCTGTAAATCAAAACCTCGAGTGGAATTTCATAAACTAATAGTCATGGTCATGGTACATACAGACTGGAGATGGTTTTTGACACCAATAACAGAAAAATGGTTAGTCTTTCATATCCTAAGACTCCAAAAGTGTCATAGATGTAAACTAGGAAGAATTTCCTTGTCAATTTGAGATACTGAAGTCCATGTTTGTTATTGAATTAATTGTTCACTTGCCAAACTCCTAGCTCAGCAACAAATGCAAAATTTATCACATCTATCTACCATGGAAAATTTAGACGAACCTGAAGGTGACTGGCAACATTGTGTCTGGTTAAGCCCTCTACTTTCATTAGTTCCAAAATTTTGGATGGGATTGCTTGGTCAATTCCAAGATGTTCAACGGCCTGCACAAATCGTCTGTGCAGCTCCGGTGTCCAGTCCACCTAAAAGGCAAACACATCAAAGCAAATTGTGCAAAAAATCACTATATGGGTTCATAAGAAAAACTAGTAACATGATAGACAGAGGCCCCAAAAATCAAAATCCACGAAATGTAGTCATTAAAGGAGCAGAAGCAATGTCTATAGGCAAATTTACCTTCATCTTTTTTCTATTAGCCTTTGTTCCACATGTATTAGGATTAGCCGATGGCTTCTTTTGGTTATCGTCCCCAGTGAAAGATTCTACATTGTCGGCGTTAGGTGATTGAGAAGATACCATGCTTTCCTTGGCAGCATTGCATTCATCAGTTTTAGACCCATCAGCTGAATCCACCTCCTCTTCCATTATGGGCTCTCCCGGACAGGAATGCGACTCCTCCTTGGTTGCAACTGCACCAACTGAATTTGTACAAGTATTTTCGACAGATTTTGACTCTGAACAAGAGAATTTTCTCGACTCTATTGACTCTCTAGCATCCTCTTTGCTTTCCCGTTTTATTGAGAAATTGGTTTGGTCTTGGCAGTCTCTAACATCTAACAATCTTCCTGGTTCCAACTGTGGGGTGGACGGTGCTGGGTACTTATCATTTGCCAATGATTCTTGGCAGTCTTGTTTATCTACATGCCCCAAGTTCTTGGTATCAGATGTGCTCTCATTTTTCACTCCTTCCATCTCAGATTTGAGCTGAAGCATGGATGCTACAGTTTCTTTGATGGGCTTCAATGACTTGGAAAGGCCACTTCCCCCTGCATTGAAGGCCTGGTTGCAGCCTAACAATGTTAGAAATCTACTGTCTATTGACAACCAAAACAAGGGTTAAAAACAATAAAATGAAGATTTAAATGCCACCTGGTATTCGGAAAAGACTAAAAATAAAATTGAAAATTATAAGAAAGCCTTTAGCCAAGCCTAACATTACAACACAGTAATTATAATGCTTCAACTTCTTGAAAAATGCCAATTTCATGGTCCTCCACTCCTCCATATGTGAACACATATAGAGTAAGATAAAACATCGATTCCTATCGAATCTCACAATATCAAATTTTTATTGCTGATGTACAAGTGAAAAGGAATGGAAAATCTTTGTCCTTTTACATGAATCAAATGTTTTATTTCATCAAGGAAAACCCAAGCCATCTCTTTCTCAACAATGGCTCTGCTATCTGGTCCAATAATGTTCAATTGGATTTGACAGATATTGATAACACTCTCAAATGGAGTATTAGAATGGAAAGATCCACTAGATAATGATGAACTATTGGTTCTAAGCAATCTCTGTCAATGAATCAACAATTTGAAGTGCTTTCTTGTGTATTCTGGATGCCATGTAGAAGAGCTCACCTTGTGAACAACATGCTGCCATATGTTTCTGAGTTTGTCTTCGGATACAGGTTTTTGAAGGAACTCTGCTGCACCAAGCTGATAATACATAAAATAAACAACAATTTACACATACCACCACATTAATCCGTAGAAAATTTAAAAACAAAAAAACAGAAAAAAATCTTACCGCTATGCACTTCATCATCGTACTTAGGCAATGGATGTTTGAAATCACTGCACCAGACATTTTTTCCAGCAATGTTAGAGTTGCTTGTAAACAATCCAACTAACCTTTCTACTTTCTAGTTCCTAAACATTGGCCAAGGGTCACCTCGATATCCATCAAAGCTAGATTAAAAGGAAAAGCAACACAAAGTGTACTGATTCAGTATTTAAACAAATAAAATTTCCTTCTTTCAAGCAAAGGTTCAATTTATACTTGGAAGTGTTGCGAAAGACATGTAAGAACACCGAGAGTTGTGATTAAAAGTAGTGTCATCCATTCCTCTATTTTTTTCTAGTTATAATGATGAATTTGTAAAAGATAAAACATACTAAAAAAAGAGATTATTCATGGAGATTATGGATTCATATTGTCATATGCAATCTGATAGAACACATTGACAGTACAGGACCGTACAACATCTTTTATTCTAATATCAATCTATGTCTATATAATAGGAGATATCCATAGCATGAGAGTTCTTTTTATAAGAGAAAAAAAGGATTTTTCTGTGACAATCAAAGCATCTATGAGAAGTTCTTGCACTCACTGATGGTCGGTAAGTCCCTTGCTGTCTCAAGAAAGGTAAAGCGGCCATGACTGTTGCCTGCACTCACCTGCTACCATAGATGGTATTACTCAAGAAGCATGTACAAGGATTATAACTTAAAACATGAATATATAAATACAGATACAAGGCAATAAGCATCTTAATATAAACCACCTCTACAATAGCAACATGGAAGCTCTCAACTTTGTTCGAAATCGCTGCTAATGCTTCATTCTCATTGCAGAATGTAGAAACTGAAAGCAATGCACTGAAAGCATGAGAAATTATACAATTGAAATGCAAAGGTACAGAGAACAGAGATAAAACTTGAATACTTAGACCCATTGAAGGTGAACAAGAAATAAAGTAAATTTAATAAAAAATGGCGAGAAACTACTATTTATGACAAAAAAAAAAGGGTTGATAACATGCTTTGATCTTAACAGTAAACTAAAATTGAAGTGGATGGCGAGAACTAGCATAAGACTTTACAGAGTGAGTTATAATAAAAGTGGTAAGAACATTACAAGTAATTAATCTTTATATGGAGATCTTTAAATGTATTAAGCATGTTGAATAGCATTTTGCTCCATCGAATATGAATGATTTCATGTAATGCAAAAAAGAGAAAAGACTGCCCCCATTGCCTTTGAAATTATAGTAAATTTCAGATCTGCTTAAACATTTTCTACACTCACTAAATGCAAGAAATTGCAAGGAAGATACCACATTTATCAAGTTCTTACAAAGACATAACTGATAGTCAATAAAATTGAGAATCCGATAAATGTTAAAAAGAAGAAAAAAATAGAGCTATCCACTAAAATTTTCTCAGGAAGAGGGAGAAAAAAAAAAACAAGCGATTGGCTAAAGCATGAAAATCCTGTTATTACAAAGAACCGGGGTGACAAACGACCTCAAGAGAGCCACCCATTACAAATTTCATATCACTGGATGCTACAAGATGCCTTTACACACTAAATCTGATACCAATAATGAATGTGAAGATTAGAAATTTCGTGGTACATAGAGAGGGGAAAAAAGAATGAATAGGATATATGATAAGAAATTTATGGAATTTAATGTGTTAATACCAATATAGTCCATATCTTCAAGCTTTGATCTTAATTCAGCAGCAGAGGTGCTATCTCCATCAAGCAGCAGAACTTTCAAGCCTTTGGGAAAATCCCTCCAGCCTCGAAGATCATCGGCAGAGCAGACCATAGCTGGCTTTGCATTGTTTCTCAAGAAGAATGAGAGCGAAGAAGATTGCCTTCGAGTGTCAACATGCTGAGAATTCTACACGGAAGAAAATCATCAAATTGTCGTTTTTCAGTACCTAATCTAAACACCAAGCTTCTATGATCTTACTAACAAAGTAAAATCCGATCAGACCCATTTCAGATCACCCAACAATGTATAAAAACATGGAAAAATGTTCATGGAACTCAGTAAATTTCAATTGAATCTCCTAACAGATCCAAGGGGAGAAACAACATGGAAGAACATAGTAACAACTAAACTACATCACTAAAAAAGCATATCCCTTCAAAAAAGAATTTAAAAAAAAAATGCATGCAAAGGAAAAGTAACACTAAAACCCAACTCAAAATTCTATTAAGGTAGACCAGACTTGAAAAGAAAAATTATGAATTAATGTAGAAAAATATATGGAAGTTCATAAAGGCAAATATAAATCTTTCCAAGCCCCTCAATCCCCACCCTCAAAATTTATTTTATTTTAAAAAGGTACAAGCAAAGTGCAAAAAAAAAGAAAAAAGAAAAAAACAACTAGGCAACTAGAAATCCACTAAGATAGCCATAACAAGCAAAAATCTTTACACACAAAATGAATTAACTGAAAAACATAAAAACAACTCATGGAAGTTGTTTCTAATAAAAACAAGAAAAACGTATAAAGCAAAAGTGCCCAACTCAAAATCCACTAAGATAGTCGAGAACCAGCAAATAGTGATTAAAAAAAATTACACACAAAATGAACTAAATGTAGAAAAAACTCATGGAAGTTCTTTTGCCAACAAGACCCAACTCAAGATTCAATAAGATAGCCCAAAACATGCAAAAAATAAAATAAAATAACACACTTAATGAAATAAATATAGAAAAATAACTGAAGTTACTAATAAAGCAGAGCAACAGATACAAAGAAAGATCCATCGGAGTTCAATAAAGGAGCCAAGGACATTTCACCTTTTTGTTGCAAGCAAGAAAGGAGAGAAAAGCTCTTCCTCCTCTTCTGCTTTTAAAGTCTCTCTTCTTCTTCCTCTTCTTCCTCACTTGAACAACTACAAACGAGAGAGAGAGAGAGAGAGAGAGAGAGAGAGAGAGAGGACTTTAGTGCGGTCGCTGGTGCGTGCCCGTACAGTTGCTGTCGGTTACTTTGGACCACAGAATATGCAGAAAGCCCAACAAATATCAAAAGCCCAACAGACTTCTACACAAAAAGTGAAAAAACTGGAAGAAATGCAAACACACCACCCTCGGCCCTCCTTATTATAGTTTTCTTTCACCCTTCTTGATTACAAAATTGCCCTTTTCTTTGGACTTTAATCAGCACATCTTAAAATAGTAATGTTATCCATTATTTTAAGTGGTAATGATTAATTCAGTGAGGATCTTATCACAAACTCGAATTATTATTTTATTATTTAGATTTTAAATCTAACATTTATTGATGTCCATTTAATATTTGTTCATCATTAGATTGAATACCAAGAGTAAGAAAATAGTTAATGATTATATTTTAATCTTAAAAAATAAAAAATAAGATAGTTTTGGAAATCACATTTTACATAGCTTAACAATCTTCACAACGATATATTTGATGAAACACACAAACAAAACTCATCCTTAAATATTGGTTTATAAAGAGAGAAAACTCAAATACTTATAAATTCTATAACCCAAAAGTCTACCGACGATATAAAATTTGCTAAAACTCCCTCTCAACACAAAGTTAGAGATATTCGGCTTTCTCTCTGTACAAAGCTGGATATATGAATCTGACCCATCCCTATAGTACACCTACTCTAATATCATAATGAAATATACGAGTAGAACGCATTCTTAAAAACCGATTTATAAAGAGAAAGAATCAATAATAGTTATAAATACCATAAACCATGGAACTCACTAATAATATCCAATTATTTTAATTATAAGTTGGGTGGCCATCCTAACACAAGAATACTCTTTTAGTAGACACGGGTTTTTCGGATTTTCCATTTTACTCCCATCTGCAGAAATCGGCTCACTTTTTCAATGAATCTATTCACTGAAAAGTGAACCAATTTATGTATAAAATAATATGGTCGATTCACCGATTTGGATTCTAAAAAAATCGGTACATCGATTTTCAAGTGATTCGGTCGGTGCAACTGTCCGTTGCAACAATAAATGAATCGATTTCTTCAGATAGATGAGGGACAAAATAGAAAGTTTAGTAAAATTCATGTCTCCTAAAAAAATAATGCATGTGTTAGGACCTCCCCATCAAAATATATCTGCATCTGGGATGCACACGTGCAGCTTTATTTCTCATGTGAATTTTAGTGGGTCTTTTAAGTAGAAAGTTTTGAAATTTACTTCAAACAGCAAAAGGAGCAGAAGAGCAATGAAAAGAAAAATTACACATCCATTTTTTAAGTAAAACCTGCATTCCGCATTGCTCCTAATTCCAACTACATTACATGGATAGCGTCCGCACATTGGATCCAACTAATTGCTTAGGTCAGTAAATGGTTCTTTTGTTTTCGCCATTATTTTATTTTCTGAATTACAGAAAATTCATTGTTAATAAAAAGAGACCATCCAAAAATTATTGGATTAAATTTAAATTCAAATTTAAAGTTTTAAATGAATTTTAAATTAACATTCAAATCCACATATGTTATAAGTTTGGATTTTTTCCATCTATGCTAGTATTAAATTAGATTATTAACTCTTTTTTACTAAATCCTTTGATTTACTTCTAAAATATATTTAAATTGTTGAATATAGGGAAAAATTGCAATGGGGTAGCGATCCTCATACTAGATTTTTGTATAATCAGACATGGGAATGAGTGGATTACTCATTTTACCCCTCACCCTGCCATACAAATAACTTAAAAAAAAAAAAAAGTCAAAAATTGGAGCACTTATCGGCTAACCGGTCACTCCAGAACAGGAAGCCATTCTGATTCGTTCATCAATTGTGGCCTATGGATTTTTCCAACGTTTCAATCGGGTTTTCAAAAGAGGTTATTTTTCGACCGATTTCTACAAATAAGATATCAAAATTAATCTAATCTAAATTTTATGAACTCCGAGACTGGTTTTAAGTGAAAGAAATAGAGTTTTGAGATTCAAAAATCGTACTTAAAGAAATTAAGAGGGAATGTCATTTTTCTTAAATTATTTGCGTACGATTTTTTAAGCTCAAAACTATACCTTTTTGGCCTTTAATTTATGATTGCAATAATTTTTTTAACTTGAATTTTGTTGTATTTATTTTTTAAAATGGATTTATTAAAAAAATTATTTTTATTTAAATTATTGAAAATAAAAAAATTAAATTCAATAATTCTTTTATAAATTAAAAATATTATCTTAAATGTACTTTTAAAATCTATTCATCACCGTACATTCGGCCTCACTATCATTTATGGACAATGTAAATAAATCTTAATATAATTTCTTTCATTCAATTCACAATGGATCGTAGTTCACAGTAAATAATTTGTGCTTTGCCACGGGACTCACGGCCAGAAGGATTAGAGCACCGATTCTCTCGTGTGCCAAAGCTGCAAGTCGTGCCGTGAATTATGAAATGTAAGTATTTTTTGTCATTTATTGACTTAATAGAAAATAGAGGGTTTGGATCATTGATTTTACACCGGGTTCAATTAATTATCAAGTCGGATCATTCATGTGGCTCGATTACCTTAGGCTACTTAATCAATTAATGTTTTAATGTAGGAGTCAAATCAATTGTTAAATTATGGATAACGATCATCCCACGGGAGGTTTGTATAACCAGACACGGGAATTAGTGGACTCTTGATTTTACCCTTCGTATGAACAGTAAAATCGGACATTTTGCATGAATTGTAAAAATTTGGCTAGTTGATTTACTGTTCATGTGAATTTTGGCGAGCCGATTTACTTTTCATGCAAAGGGTTGGGAAGTCGATTTTACTTTTCATGCGAAGGGTAAAATCACGAATTCACTAATTCCAATGTCTGGTTACACAAAAAGCCCGTGAGAAGATCGCTAGCCTAAATTATTTATCCTTTTATTTTATTTGAAATGCCTTATTATTTTTTTGTTCGGATTGGATTGGGTTTATTAAAACCCAATTCAATCCATGTTAAAATTTATTGAATCCGATTTGATTCGAATTGTTGACTCGAATTATTCAACTTAAGTGTTGTTTTATAACTTGGTGTACTTGAGTTACATCGGATCGGATCGGGTTGGTTTTAAATTTCTCAACCCAACTCAACTCGAATTTCGTGCGGGTTATTTTTTCTCAATCCAAGTCAAATCCAAAATGTATAAGTATATAATTCAAACCCATTGATTTCTCAAGTTTAGTTAAAACCCAGCGCAAGTTTAATCTCTACTTTACTGTATTTGGACATCAAAGTTTTCTTTTAAATTCTTAAAAAAAAGATCTATTAATCCTAATTCACATACAATGTACAATTTTAATCTAATCGATACATTTAAAACGTATTTCATGATAATGTTATTCACAAAATCAATCCATCATATATGAAAAAGGCATAATTTTTAATAGACCAAAAATTAATAATCAATATAGAGCAAGATTTAAATTGATTTTAATCCAAAGGTTTCATCAACTCATAATAAGTTCAAAGTAGACAAAAGTACATTTCCAAAGGTAAGTTCATGTGAAACTCAAGAAATTAGTGTGTAACGAATCAAGAGCCCTTAGTCCGAATTTCATCTCACTCTAAAAGATGACTAATGTAATTTTATCCGATAAGTCGAAAAGGACATATTGCATTTGTATATCTCGACTAGTTTGAATTTTTAGAAATAAAATGGAGGTTTTGAGTTTATCCTTTTTAAATTTATTTGATACATCGAATTTTATGGATAATTCTTATTTTATATGGTGAAAATACCATATTATAATAATAGAAGAAAGTCTTTGAATTGTAAGTATATGAAAAGTTGAATTTGATCAAATCATCTTCATTTTCATTACTTGTTTGTACACCCACCCTTTCATATCCATTTTTTTACCGAATTTTAAAT
Source organism: Chimonanthus salicifolius (assembly GCA_013350335.1). NCBI lineage: Eukaryota > Viridiplantae > Streptophyta > Magnoliopsida > Laurales > Calycanthaceae > Chimonanthus > Chimonanthus salicifolius. The sequence continues at coordinate 62,970,659 of CM023541.1, read as the reverse complement.
CTAATGAATTCCTAATAATATTTAATAAAAATATAAAAATGAGTTTCAACCTGCCAAAAAATATTGCCTATAAATGACATTAGATTGGATAGAGAGAAAACTTACTAAGGAAATGAAGACTTTTAACTGGACCCCCAAATTAAGCATATATATGTAAGAGATTGTGCACTTGAGTGTGGTTAGGATTTTTTTTATTTTTCTTTATAAATGTTATATAATAAATCTCACAAACTATATCATTTGAATCATTTTCATCAGATTTATTTAACTATAAAATATATTTAATTTTTTATATATAGTTATAAAATTTGATAGCTGGACACATATTTCAAGGTTGCTTTTAAGTGGAAATATTCTATTTCTAGATTCAAAGATTTTTTTTTATAATTTTATATAAAAAAATTATTTCATAAAAATGATTCAAATGATATGATTTATGAAACCTATTAAAAGATGAGGTGTCACGACTAAATCATTTCTCAGTATAGAGATTCCATGTGGTACAATTTCCTTTAAATATTTGTGTCACTTTGCCAGACAAGTCTTTCAATACCTAATATGTACTCGAGCCATAAGACTTAAAACGGTGTATCTACAAAAATTAAACAGGTGAGAAGTGAAAAGTTATTTCAAGGTCGATATATGGACCAAATTTTAAATAAAGTTTAAATTCTAATAATTTGATCTTAGCAATCAAAATCACCACTTGAAAAAAGAAAAGTAAGATGCTAAGTGATGTTTAGTCACTAAAATCAATTAGTTAAAATTTCATTTCATGACTGAAATTTGACTCATTTATTGAATTTTTAGTGAACTTTCAATTCTATCAAATTAGATTTTCTATTAAATTTAAAAACATAAAATAATTGAAGCAAAGTCGTGTTCAAATGGTGGATTGAAGAACGTTATATTCTCTTGCTGAGTCTTTCTTATGAAAAACAAAGTAAAACAAGAAATCAACTTCTCATCTTCTAAACGCAATCCATCTAAGCTCTATAAATTTTGAATCTACATTTTCAAAAAAAAAAAATTATTTAAATTTAGATTCAACCAAAATTGGCATCAATTTGATGCCCTCTTTACATTTAATTGATTAAAAAAATAAAAATGTATCCAATACTCTGTTCTTTATTTAAAAAAATTAAAAGATTTAAGACAACTCAATAGATTCTATACAATCTATCTATCTACCAACTTTATAATTATAAGGTGGAGCCTATTATCTGGCATGTCGTATAATTTAAAACATCCAATGGTTTGAACATTGACGTCTACTGAAGCAGTCCATTATTTGTAGTGTAAAGTTTTTGGTATGCAAGAGTCCATAGAATGCCAAATTTCTGAAAATAAAAAGTGTGATAGAGATATGGCGATGGGTTGAATTGACAAATCAACTTGGCCTTATCTTGTCTTCGTTGAAGTACATAAGATATGGATATGAATGTCATTGAAATAAGATTTAGAGGGTAAACTCAAATGGTTATCTAACACGCCTAAAATTTATAAAGAGATATAGGATTGAGTGAAATTCAATTGAGTAAAATTCTCATTTTATTAATATCAGTGTACCACTCATCAAGTATCGGTATATTGATATGCAGAATATATACATACAGAGCGGTGTGTTATCGGTACACCGATACTTAATAAATGGTAGTAGGAGTGAAATTTATTGCATGGTATAAAGCATAACCATTAAATGTATATTTATTTAATTATGCTTTTAATATTACTTTTGTTATGTTAAATTGAGAATATTGGAGAATCTTTATTTTTGCTTGAATGCGAGTTCGTTATAATCACAAATGTATGTTTCTATTTTCCGTTGTTTATTCTAGCATGTTAAAATGTTATTATGGATTACAATTTATGCATGTGTTAAGTTGGGCCAATTGAGAGTTGGGTCTTCGGACTTAGATTCAACTTATGTCGTAACACTCGCTTCCTTCTGTGGAAATATTTAATTCATTTCACTCTGATCTCTGTCTTGGGAGGGAAGGGTATTCCCATGTCTTCTAATAGATTTTGTCCATGTTAGAATGGTTGATCTAACAAGAGATATCCAATTTATTCTTTTATTCATTTAATAATAAAAAATTATTGAATTTGATCTTACTATAAAACTTAGTCTCCAATGTTTTGAACCATCGTTTTTTTTTTTTTATAATCAAAATCTCTGATGTTCATATTAATAATCTCAATCTATTTATTCACAATCTTACAACTCTTAACGTCTCTCTCTTCCATTCATGGATTCACTATTTCATAAGCTTTTGTCTTTCATTCTCTGATTATTGCTTTTTGTTTCTTTATTATTATTATATTATATTTTATGTTATTAATTTTGACGTAGGGCTAACAGCCTTCCATAGTCATAGCTTGTCCATTCAGAAAAAAATGGAGAAAATGTTTTCTAACAATTAATTGCTTCCCAATCAGATAACCCACATTAAATAAGGCACCAGCCACTTCCCTATCTAAACCTCAAACGTATCTCCAAGAAAATCTTTAGGCATTGAATCGTAAATATACATGCATTGACTTAAATATATTGTTCTAATACCATTTATTAAGATAATTTATTTAGCTCAAAAAATAAATCTTCCATAAAGTGATCGAGTAATTTATAAATTCATGAATCTTCCATTTCACAAATTTCCAACAAGATAAATATCAAACATTCAAATAAGTTTTAGACATTTGTTTCTTTTTACTGAGAAGCATAATTACTTGGCACGTCACTTCAAATCACAGTATAAAACTAATGCAATCCAAGCATCAGTCAGCGGGGCAACATGGTTACAAATTTAAGTGGAAAATTTTCAATCTAAATTTAGGTTAAAATATGTATTTTTCATTCAAAATATTGTCAGTATTTTAAAATTTGACCAAAATTTATAATTGAGTGCTATAATAAATTTGAGTCAATATCTCAAAATTTTTTATGAATAGTTGTTGCTTCCTATATGACTCAAGCTATCAATTTGATCCGATTCCAAATAATACTCAGCTGTTTTTGAGTTCGATCTACCAATACACAACTCACACTCAGCTCCCCTCTGAGTCTAAAACCCAACTCAATATTTAAAACCCAGCTGATCTGGACTCAAATATTTGCCCTTTCCTAAATTGAAGCCTTTCTCTTTCTACGGCAACCTCTAACTCAAAGGTTCAAATATCGACCGATACATATCGGTTTTTTTAAACCGAACAATATCGGCCGATACAATATGTATCGGCTGTACAATAGTATTATCGGCCGATATGGCCGATATTCAGACCGAAATATCGGTCCCAATATCGGCCGATATTCAGAAATATCGGTATTTATTTATTTTTATTTTAAAAAAAACACTGATACTGTTTTTACACGGTTTTCCACGGTTTTTAACGGTTTTCTGCGGTTCGGCACGGTTCGTCAGGATACGGCTTTCACGGTTTTTTGCGGTTCTTCGCGGTTCGTCACATTTTTTGCGGTTTTTTCACGGTTCCGATATCGGAGGAGAGAGAAAATGTCGATATCAGGAGGAGAGATAAAATATCGGCCGATATTTGCATATCGGCCGATATATCGGTCCGGGCGTTTTTTAAATCCCTGCTCTAACTCACATGGAGGGTCACCGATAACTTTCTCACCTGCTTTTTCACTATTTATTTATTGATATTTCATTTACAATATTCTGTGAGTTCCTTTCTCAAATTTTCTAAAATTAATGGGAAATGTATTTTAACATTAAACCTGATTTCTTCGATGATTAAAAAATGAAATATGTGGATTTTGTTTTTTTTACAATTATCAGATTTTATTGTCTGAGACAACAAAGATTTTCAAAATGATTGTCAGTGATTTTTTTTATTACAATAAATTATAACTCAATGCCACCCAATGAAGGTGACGGTGGTGGTAAAAATCATACACATAATATAATTAAATTATGGGTGTCTTCAATTTACATTAGAGATAAGACTAATCTTATGAACATGTGTAAATCTCTTAATCTAGGTATATTCATTAAGTCAGTAGAGAGCAACTTCATAAAAAGTAATCTAAAGAGTTTAAACGTAAATCAAATTCAATAACTCATTTCATAATGTGGCCACCTTCACCATCATACGAACCTCTCAAGCTTTTTGGGATTGATAAAAACATCAACTAAAACAGTTTGATAAAAGTTTGATCATAGTTGGATAAAAAAATAGGCCTTCATTTTAACACGGGACAAAATTTGTTAAAAAACACAAAATATAGTGAAATTTTTATTTTACCTCATTCAATTTATTGATAACACGCCACTCTAATTCATAAAATATGCTGTTAAAATTGCTTAATAAAGTTAGATTATGTTGGGTAAAAAAATAACTTATAAAATATTTTTTTATAAGAATAACATCTGGTGATTGGGACATCATTATTACATCATCTGAATTCAGTACCTCCATGATTAAAGTCCATCCTTTTCCAAAACAGAGGGCTGTGGCACACAGACTCTTTTGCTAAGATTTTGGTTTTATTTGAAGTTTGAAAAATTTGGGATTGATGAAGGGACTCGCCGACCTCAATGATTCTCATCTTCAAAATTAATGGCTTCTGCAAATTATCTCTTTTGAATATGATTTTGTGGTTTTTAGAGCTGAAGGGTGTCCTGTGTCCAAAAATCTCAACAACTGAGCAAGGGCAGACAACTTTGCCCACTCAGTCCAATGCTTTTAGTCTTTCACTCTTTTGTCTCTCGTGACTCGTCATCAATCAATGTTTGAGATTTAGCACATGAGTAAATTGGGAGAAAAAATATATTTTTTGCATTTAACACAGCATTTGGGGGTTAATAAAAAATAGAAATTTACAATTTTTCAGGAGGTCGATTTTTTTTACTGATATTTCAGCCATGCTATACTCAGTTTTTTTTAAAAATAATCTAAAAATGTTCTATTTTAGCCAAAATTTGGGCACAATTTCAGCTTAAAATTTTGGCCCTGTCATAAATTTGATTTTTCTTCTAATAAAACCTGATATTTCACAAAATTTACATGGCCCCATAATTTGATTTTCTTTTTTTAAGATTTTGTAGTATAAAAATGACCACTAATTCAAAAGAGTTGTAGTGATTAGGAACCTACATAAAAAAAAGTGAGTCTTGAGTTTTGATGGGGTTAAGTGGGCATAAAAGGGTGTTACCTTATTACCCTTGTTTGGTAAGGGAGGCGTGAGAGTAAAAATTCAATTTTTCTCTCCCTCTTCCTTTCTGAGAAACACTTGAAGCATGAGGATTTTCATAAAATCTTTACACCTCTTTACCTCTCTTTGCATTTATAGAACAAAAATATTTTTAATTAATAAATATTATTTTATAATTAAATTTTATAAAAAAATTAATATGTCAAGTTACTCCTATTTACAATTATCAAATAAGATTTTTTTCTTTCACATGTAATTTTAATTTTACCTCTATAATTACTAAATAAGATAAGAATAATACCTCTATAAGAGTGATCCCTCCCTGTAATATTTACGAAACTTGCTCGAATACTTTTTAGTCTTTTAGAGACTTAAAATACTTTGCTCCTAGAAAAAGAAAGGACACTGGCAGCCGACACGCAACTTTAATAATTTGCCTTTCCTTCCTCTTTGTTGTGACTCGTGATCTATCAATCTTTGAAACATATGACATGGGATGGCCATATAGCTACTGTATTTTTCTGGTAGAGATATCTCTTTTTATTTTTAATTGTGAAATTATCAATTTGTCCTTCTGTGTTTTGATAGTTTGATTGAACTTCTCTTTTATTATCGTCCGATTTAACGATTCTATGTAAAAATGAAAGGACAAATTAATAATTTCATACTTAAAAATGTAAAGAGGTGTCTCATATCAGAAAAATGTAGTGTCTATGTTGCTAGCAATGACATGTGAGTATTTTCTTTTTAAGAGAAAAAATAAAAAGAAAAAGAAAATTTCATATTTAACGTGTCATTTGAGTTCTAAAATAAAAAAATTGGATGCCCTTCAATGGGTAAAAATTATAGCCTACATTTCAGCAACCTTCAATTACCATTCGATGCCCTTCAATTAGATCAATCAAAGTGTGTGAGACAATCACCATAAACAATCTTCTAACTTTCATCTACATTAATGACAAAAATCTCTAGCACAGCACAGATAAAATCCCTCATTTTCTTTTTTTTTTTGAAAAACTGAGTTGAAACTTTGGAGTTCAATTTCCAGTGAACCTTAATTATAAAAGGCCTAATCCATTTTAAATAAATAATTTTCGCTGATAATTTTTATTTAGTCTTACCCAACATGAAAAGAAAAAATCGTGGGATTTACTAGAAATGTGGATCTACTAAAGCAAAGTGACATTTCAACCAAACTACAGGAAATTTTAGTCTATAGAAAATTACACATATGTTTTACATTTTTTTTTTTGAATTCACACGTGGGAAACTATGAAAAATCCAGTGTAAAACTCTCACAAGTTACATCCACTGTCGTAAGAACACACCAAGTAAAACTATAGATACTCAAACGTAAAACCTTCCATTTCCGAAGATTACCATTTTAACTACAGCATTAAAATAATCAATCTGAACCATTTCTTTATGCCAGTTGAGCTTTACAAACTGTGGACCATTTCCTTATGTCAGTTCACATCAAATGCAATTTTTTTTAAAAATCTTTGGAGAGACAAGGCAAAGCCAACAATCGGTGTCCTCAAGAATTGAACTGGAAAGTATGAGAAAAGCTCCTTTTTTCACTTGATCTTGAAGATCTGAATGGTCTCAAATCACTTCCAAAAAAGGCTGAAATTCAGTCTATTTTTTAGATAAAAGTGGGGAAAGGCCTTGTCTTCTCTACAATCACATGAAAGTGTCCCCTCCAATTCACTTTACTTTTTTAAAATAATGGTAATTGAGAGTGTGATTAAAAGAGAGGGTATGAAATTATTTCTATTTAATTATTTTATTTTCTAATTTTAATTTTCTAAAACTCAATAATTTGTATTCATCAGAATTTTATTACATTTTAATGAAAAATCTCATTAACAGGGTTTTGCTGAAAAATCCTCACTAATATAACTTTTTCTTTTACAAAAATCCTCAAAAGACTTGCAGTTTTTCCAATGAGATATCTAAAAAAATAGGATTTTAAATCTGATATTATTATTTTTAAAATTTTAATTATTATAACCATTAATTTTTTAGTGCCCATCCTAATAGGGATAAAATCTTTTAGGAGACACGAGATGAAGTGAAATACTCATTTTATCTCTATCGGTGCACTGATCAAAAAGTACCGGTGCACCTTTATGCACCAAAAGAGACAAGTATTAGAATTTTTTAAAGCAAAATCTTTTAGAGGAAGAAGATGATTTACTATAAAAAAATATTTCAAATTCTTTTTAAGGGACATCTAAACAATCAAATATTCTCCACTTAAAGTGTAATAGTATAAATGGGTGAAATCACACTGGATTGGCTAATATTTGTGGGCCAGGGTTAGCCCATCCATCACTTGCATACAGTGAAGGAACAAATACAATCCACATGGCCATATTTAATGAAATGGTACCATTGTTGTCGGTCCCTGAGTCTTCTCTTCAGTAGGATTTTTATTTTATTAAATATGGGTAGACTTACCTGTGGAGATTTTACACTTACAGTAAGTAATAATATGATCATGGTTTTGGTAAATGGACATGTCTAAATTAAAAGAAAAACAAAATTTATGTAAAATTAAAAATCATCCACCTCATATTTAAAATGTAAAAAGCTCTTTCAAAAATTTCATAATTTAGGTAAGTGAAATCTAAATACATAAATTTAGATTTAGATTTTTGTCATTTAAAACTTTATTATTAAGGTTTTATCATTTAAAACTTTAGACTTAAGAGGGGACTTAACAGCATATCAGGCCACATTATAACAAAAAAAAAAAAAAAGATATAGCTAATCATGAAGACTACCAAGTCGTTCAAAATAGAGGTGATTAAATCATCTTAATTCTTATTTTTTAAATTAAAACAAAATGATTATATAAGTATCGTTTTCATAATAATGTTTAAAAAGAAAACAATATATTTTACTTTTACATCAGTTTTTAAATGGGCCGTATGTTGGCCTTTATAGATGTAGCCTTGGACCCAATTACAGATTTTGTTGATCGCAGTTATGAATACATTAATGAATTAACTTAAAGGAGCACTTACGCACACCCGGATTTCCTGCCTCTACACACCTTAAATTGGAGTTTCGAGTGAAATTACGATTTTACCCCCACATTTCCATTCATTCGAATGAATGCCTAGTTCATTTTGACATTCATTCGAAATGAATGTCCAATAATTTCAATTTGGCCTCATTCGTTCAAATGATTTAAATAATAACATTTATTTTAAAACTTTACACTTATTTTTTAAGCACTGTGTATTTCCAAAATTTCTCAAATTAAATATCCGGACTAATTACGATAACCTGATAAAAATACTTTAAGACTTCAAGATCTTTTGACACTCCTAAATATTTAAAACATAGTATTTTGTAAATAGGGGTATCCCTAGGGTATGCCGAAAACATATTTAGGAGTGTCAAAAGACCTTGAAGTCTTAAAGTGTTTTTATCAGATTATCGTAATTAGTCTAGATATTTAATTTGAGAAATTTTGAAAATACACGGTGCTTAAAAAATAAGTTTAAAATTTTAAAATAAATTTTAACTGACTAATGAATGATTCGAATGAACGTTCAATAGTCGGTTAAAATTTATTTTAAAAATTTAAACTTATTTTAAGTGTATTTTCAAAATTTCTCAAATTAAATATCTAGACTAATTACGATAATCTGATAAAAACACTTTAAGACTTCAAGGTCTTTTGACACTCCTAAATGTGTTTTCGGCATACCCTAGGGATACCCCTATTTACAAAATACTGTGTTTTAAATATTTAGGAGTGTCAAAAGATCTTGAAGTCTTAAAGTATTTTTATCAGGTTATCGTAATTAGTCCGGATATTTAATTTGAGAAATTTTGGAAATACACAGTGCTTAAAAAATAAGTGTAAAGTTTTAAAATAAATTTTATTATTTAAATCATTCGAATGAATGAGGCTTATTCATTCGAATGATTAGTTCATTTGAATGAATGAGTCCCATTCATTCGAATGAATGAGCCTCATTCGTTCGAATGAATGGGCTGAGCAGTATTCCGTGTTACTGCTCAGCCCATTATTCGAATGAATTGAAATTACACTTGGGCATTCACTCGAATGAATGATTCATTCGAATGAATGTCAAAATGAACTGGGCATTCATTCGAATGAATGAAAACGCGGGGGTAAAATCGTAATTTCACCCGAAAATCCGATTTCGGGTGTGTAGAGGCAGGAAATTCGGGTGTGTGTAAGTGTTCCCACAAAAAAAATTATAAATAAATATATTATCACAAAACTATCATACTATTCAAAATGAGATCCAGTAGCAATCCTCCCACGATCATTTTGTATAGTTCGACACAGATTTTACTATATTGTCCATTTTGCCTTTTGAATCGGCTCGTCGGATCACTAGCCCTTCTACTGCGGTATAAATCGATTCACTGACCGACTCACCGAATCACTAACTGGCTCACTTAAATTTATCTAAGTGAGACTGTTTTTTCATACATAACAGCAAATCGGATCACTAACCGAATCACTAATTTTTTTAAAAAACTTTCATACGACAGGAAAGGTAAAATGGGCAATACCTTAAATCCTGTGTCTCGTTGTACAAAATATCCATGAGAGAATCACTACCCATTAAATTATATAAACTTGTTGGATAAATAACTTAACTTATTATGATTAATCCAACAGTGAGCATAAATTATATATAAAAGCTTAGATTTAATTTTTAAAAGGTGAAAAATAATTCTAATAGCAAATGTTTGTCACACATCATATGCTTAAATGTAGTTTTATCGATTTCACATTCCTACTCTTATTTTTCAATGGGCAAGAAACCTAAGATTGTAATGGAATGGATGGCTGAACCATCATTGGGCTATTACAATGGATGGCTGAACCATTATTGGGCTCCGATTTGATATATATATATATATATATATATATATATATATATATATATATATATATATATATATATATATATATATATATATATATATATATATATGGCTGAACCATTATTGGGCTATTACAATGGATGGCTGAACCATTATTGGGCTATTACAATGGATGGCTGAACCATTATTGGGCTCCGATTTGACATATATATATATATATATATATATATATGTATAACGATAAAGTGTGTACCATTAAATGAAGCCCGACCATTTCTTCACTCCTTAATGAATATGAACCCCATTATCTTTTTTTTAGCGGTAGGAGAAAAAATTCATTAAGAAAAATTTAAAGTTTAAATACAAAGAAATAGTCTAATTTTAGACCATGGAGGAAAAGGAAGAGAAGAAGGGGAAGGAAAAAAAGAGGAACATAATACAAAATATCATATAAAAAATATGACCTCTCAATAGTTGTCAACTCTCCCAGTTTGGTAAAATAATCCACCACTCCATTAGCTAATCGTCGAACTTGAGCAAAAAATACTCCCAACTCATTGGCCAACACTCTCACCTCCCTAATCACATTATTTAGTCTCCAAGGTGGTCCTTTCGAACCTGTAGCCCATTTGAATGCATTTACCGAGTCCCCTTTAATAACCAAATTACCTCCTCCAAAATCCTTTCAAATTGTGAGAGCTCTCAAAATACTAAGAATTTCTGCTTCATTTGAGTCTTTGATCTCCATTATCATTATCAGGGGTCCAAATATTGGCCGATATTGACCATTTTTTTAAAAAAAAAGGAGAAAAAAAATATATCGATCGATATCGAATTTTAAACCCCTGATTATTATTTTATTCAGAGTTGGGTCTACTTGAATTGGAAAAAAGTAAGGAAAATTGAATGGAAATTATATTGTTTTCTATCGCATCATCTATTTATTAATTATGCAGTATTAGAATGATATCTTATTCTATTATCATTTTTTCTACCACAAAGAGTCATCTTCTAAACTCAGCATTAGAAATTTTTCTAATAATTTTTTCTTCCTAACTTTTCTCCTGTCCAAGTCCAACTGGCAGAGGCTCCTCCCAAAGACTCCTTGCTTTTATGTGGATTCAGATTAGGCCAAGCTCAAAGTTTCAGTCCTATGAACCCATTTAACAAATGAGTTGAGTCAACTCATTTTTAAACTTAATGTTGGGTCGAGTAAGATACATGTTTAATTAAAGTTGTTTAAGGTTTGTTTCGTATTTGAAGGAGTGCCTCGTAAAATTTTCTAAGAAGGCATTTCTCAATGGGTCTTAATGCAAAAATTTTGAATTATTCTCCTAGAACAATTTGGTCTTAAAAGTTCAAATTCATAAGAAAATTTGTGCAAACAAATATTGAAAAAACTAATTTTTCTAAGAAAAACAAAATTTCCAAGAAAATCGATGTAAGCAATGTGCCACGAGGGAAAACAAAGAAAAAGTAGACCATCCATTTGATCATTTGGAGGAAGAAATTGTACGAGATGAATCCACCTTGATTTTATCATTTTCTTTTACTCTAGAGATGGTTTTAGCACCTCTTTTATATAATATCTTAAAAAAATAAAAAAAACAAAACAAAACAAAAAATACTGTTGAGAATACTATTGTAGGAATAGAAACCCACAATTTCTCCTAATAATTCCCTCCAAATCCAATCACAAATTCACAACCTTAGATCTAATTGGTAATTTTTTTTTCTAGAATGATTTTAACATTTACAGTAGCTTGTAGAGAGCCCATAAAGATGGGAGTTTGGTCGGAATCTTAATCAATTGATGTTTGAAATGGACCTAAACCCTAAACTCATCCACTATAGATAGAATGTAGAAAAATCTACTGATAATGGATGCTCCAGTTGAGGAAGTAACAAGATGGGCCTGGAATAGGCCCAAGCTACGTCAAGCTCTATTTTTGCCGACCAAGATGTCACTTATCAACATCACTTATCAACAACATGTCACTTGTCAACTTCCAGACTTTCGAACCAAATCTCCACCCCAGAGATGTCATTTATCAACAAGATAGGCATGCCCAAAAGTCAGTTTCATCGATCCTTACTAATAACAAGGCTAAGAACTCGTCTCATGAAGTGAGTGTATTGAGTTCGATTCCCACTCCACCATAAAAGGTCACTCTCCATAAAGTTACCTTATGGGTAGAGAGACTTGCACATGCTCCAAGGATTAGCTGAATGCTTTAAAAGACTTGGACACCTTAGTCATAAAAAAAAAATCCTCAGTAATGTAGGCTGGATCTTCAAGCCTTGAGGCTTTTAGGTAAATTGCCATGAGAATTGTTTCGTGGACCAGGCTGATTTTTAAGGATTCTGTTACATTATGACCCATACCCATTTGATGCCCACAGATTCACAGGTTAGAACTACCAGTATTGGATTTTTAAGGATTCTACTACATTAGGACCCATACCCATACCCATTTGATGCCCACAGATTCACAGGTTACAACTACCAGGATTGGATGTTTAAGGATTTTACTACATTAGGACCCATACATGGGTGACAGAACCTCATCAACAGTATGGACCCATATTTCTAAGCAGGCCTGATTTACTGATGTAGACCAGTCAGTTTATAGACCGTATCCGAGAAAAAAGAAGCTCAATAATACACCCTAGATCAAAATGAGAAAAAAAAAAAAAAAAGGATCATTTAATTCCCAAATGAATGAAGAGTGAGATCTAATTCCCGAAAGCTATAATTTTGGTATGGAAGACAATCATTTCACATGCTTGTTCCGTTTCCAGCCAGTAATTTCCAATTTATTCTTCCCAAAACCATAATGAATCCTAAACAAAGAATATGATTTCCAGATCAATAGGAACCACATCAGCACCTCACTGAATGTGCATACATGTTTTTGCTTAGATGTAGTCTAATGCATGTGTAAGTGAAACAATTGAAATCCGTTTTTTCTTTTGTGTTTTTTTCATTGAAACAATGGAAATCAATGAATTCTTAGAGGGACTGATGCTTTTGGTACCTGGTTATGAACCAATGCAAAGAGAACCAGCTACCTACAACAAGATGCAGGTAGCAACATCTTCTGCTTCCTCTCCACCAAAAGGCAAGGCTGTAGACAATAGGTGCCAATCTAAGTCTTAGCACAAGCGGAGAGCCTAAGATTGCACTTTGTGAAGGTATTGATTCAACCAATGCATAAGGCATTCACAGTAATGCAGGAGAATAAGGCTACATACACCCACCTCTCTCGATCACAAGTTCCATTCAGTGAGGTAATTCGAATGAAGTCTAGCCACGCATGTGGCCCAGTACATTTTTTTGTATAAAGATTCACATAAAGCAAATAAAGAAGAATATCACAATGAGTTCCTAGTTAATCTCTTCCTAAATCTCAGCCCCTAAAATAGTAATAATTGTATTGCTAACATGATAATTTTAGAATAGAATAAAAGATTTGCTTTCAAATAATATGAGAAAGCCTCTCACTCAGGCTTGGTTTTGCACATCTGTGGGGCTAGATTTAATAAGCTTGGGCCCACTTTGAGGCTTCAAATGACGTCCACCAGCCTCACATACAAGACTTATCTGATCTATCAATGGCAAGGGAGCATCATAGAACATCCTCCTGCAATCAATCTAGTTAGGTTGCAAGATGGTTGCTAACCTCCCAAGAGACAGTATAGCATATCCATAAATGGTAAAACCAAAATCAAGAATAGCCAAGTCTTTGATAAGGTTGACATGGAAACTATCTTTCTAGGTGTTTTATCTTTGAGGAATTTGGTAAAAAATAACAAATGGATTCCTCATAATGCTATTAAATCATCTCCCATTCTCTATACGATTGAAAGATGCAGGAGCAACTCATAAGAAGCCTAGAAATGGGCCCACATTAACAAAAGCAGACTTTACATAGTGAAACAAACCCAATCAATGAGACCTAAAATCAAGTGCTTATTTTTCAATCAAGAGATTTTATTTACTACAAACCTCTTAGTTTATGTTTTGAATGTTAACATGAGAGGAAGGCTTTTGTTTTGTTTGGGGGGGGGGGGGGGGGGGGGGGGGGGGGGGTGGGAGTGGGGTGGTGGGGGGAGGGGGGGATAAGAGGCTTTCTTTTTTAAGTTCATAGTAGAGTTCGACGTGAGTACCATTTCTTAATTTCTTGGCCATGGGAGTCACTTTTAGAAAGGTAGAATACCATCTTATCAGATAAACATCGTCGATATTTATTGAATCTTCTAACACTAACAGGTACATGTTACTTATTTCATTTTCAATGGATACAACTAAAATTGCAACACTCTGAACAATCGAGATCTAGGACTTCAAAGTTAACCACTTAAAACTGATCATTGGATTGAAAGGAAGAAAATAGAAGCAACGAAGTAGCAATGTTGAGAGAAAGTCCCATAGTCCTACGGTACTTTCTACGGTATTTGGAAGGAAGTTTTAACCAGTAAGTACTGTCTCCATTCTTTAGGTTGGCATATTCTTCGTTCTAAGCTTTCTTGAGGGGAGTCCGTAGTTGTATTCCTCTCTTTGAAAAGAAATCCATCATTGAGCTTAAGACGGCAGCAAAATCCTTTTCTGGTTGGACAAGTGGGTGGGCAACAGGCCTCCCTTCTCTCTTTCAGATAGCTTCGGATGAAAAGCTTGCTGTAAAGGACTTTTCAGTTTTACGGATATTCAGGGTCTAGGGTTTAGATGATGTTCACCATCTTTTCATTCACTGTAAGTTTTCTTCTCAAATCTGTGCTGCGGTTCTGCAGTCCTTCAAGATTCTGTAGTGCATGCCAGGAAGGGTCCATGCCCTCATTAATGCTTGGGTCTTGGTTTGTAGAAACTCAGAGATTCGAGCTTTATGGAATCTATCTCTGGTAGCTGTTTTGTGGAGTATATGGACTAGAAGGAACAACAGAACGTTACGAAACAAAGGCAGATCTGGTGATTGATGAGGACATCAAGACAAGAGAGTGATGATGGATATGAAGGTGAGATTGATGAGATTGCGGACATAGCTTCGGAATTCTGTGACCATTTGGACCTAGGCAAGCGGGCTACGAAACTAGCCAATTTAAGCTCTAAATTGGCATGGACCCCCACGTGGGCCCTAGGCCCACACAAACACTTAATGGACCCACTTGGAGGAGGGTTGCATGACCAAAACCCTAACGCAAAGAGGGAATTCACATGAGGCAAGGGATGACGTGCAAAGTAGCTAAATTTTAGCCAAATTGGCAGAAAACGAGCAACAATTTTGCAAACATAATTGAGGTATCAAACGATATCAAATTTTGATGAAATTAGATTTGTTGGAAAGCTTGTTCAATGAACTTTCCAACAAGTCCATGTCTGCATTCTGATTTACGTAGCCTGAGTTATGACTGTTTTGGTGAACAAGTATCAAGAGATGCCGAACCCTAGCCATGGCCGACATCTCTCTTACTTTCACTCTCCCTAAATGTGTGCAACTCCTCATGGCCACCCCACAAGCCGTAATTATTCTCCCTTAGGCGTGTAAGACTCTTCTTAGATGCATGGAGTTGGAGACCTCTCATTAGTTGAAGACACATCATCATCCTACATGGCCTTTCCTCCTTGGTTAGTTTGGATTCTCCCATTGGTGCATAAGCTCTTCTTCAACGAGTATTGGACTCTCCCATTTGACTCCTCCACTCATTGGTAGAATGGGTTGAAGACTTGTGGAAGACTTGGACATATCATCAAGCTTAGGTGAAAATAGTGACTTGCAACATTGAAGTTCAACAATGAATGATGTTGAAAACAATTCCATGCCAAGCCACACATAAGACAAGCTTTGCATCATTTCGTATGAACAATGACAATGACCTATTTAAATTGAACGACAGCGGTCTTCCAAGTCTCAAAATTTTCTCAAAGCCAAAGCCTAAACAACATCTCATCTGAATAAAGAACCTTCTATATAAGTGTGCATCTGAATAAATAAGTATGCATCATGAGAATTTCAAGCACACTTTCATCACCTTAGGGTCAGAAAGAATGAAACGAAATATTCGTGCATTTGAGAAATAAATTCATCATAAGGAAAGAAAAATAAATATGTTGCAACACTTCATTTGTTGGCAATTAAACATAGATGTGATATTTAATTTATTTCAACAATGTTCTAAACAATCGAGGTGTATACCTTTCATTGCTATTGTGCAACGTTCTCTGCCAAAATTCAGCTTCTCTAACAACATACAACAATATTTGAACCCATACATTTTTCTCTGATTTGTAGTTCCAATCCAAAAAACATAGAAATGCAATAAATCGAAGAAACTCAAAGTGAGTAATGTGTTTTCTTTTTGCCTTTTTTGAAATCAGAATGTGTTAATATTGATTCTTGAAATTCTTCTCTAGACTCATCTACCACCAACACAATTCAATAAAGTGATACAGGAGCAGGGATTACCTCATCACCTCTGGATGAATAAATGGCAACAAAGAAGAAAAACCTTCTATGTCTCTGAAGCTTTTGAGCTCCGAAAATCCCTCTTCAACTCACCTACCCGTTTCATACAACAAGCCTTTGATTTTCCAGGAACCGCAGCTGCAATCTTCTCCCACCTCATGGAAACATCCTTCGGGAATGCCTTCAGCGCATTGAGTAATGCAATATCTTCTCCTGCGGTCCAACTTGAACTCCCATTCTCTTCCTTGCCATCACCATTTTCTGTCAGCACCACATCTGTCGTCAATTCTCCATTCACGCCCTCTATCTTCTTGCTCAGAGGCTTCCTCTGCTTCAAGAACTGCACAAACGAATCTCCACTGCCACTCCCTGGTCGCTTATCTGCCATTGATTTCGCTGTCTTGATCACACTCTCCAACCCATGCCGTCCTTTAAAAGCCTCAGCAATCACCTCCCACCTTAGCGGTGCGCCCACCGGATGCTTTGTCATCTGCTTCTTCAACAAATCAAAATCCTCTTCCGTCCACTCCTCCTCAACCTTCTTCGACACAATACTTCCACCAGTACTGGCATTCAAAACTTCAGCTTTATGCTCTGGCTTTTTGGATTCTGAAGTGGGAAGTGGAGAACTCAATAGGGGTTCCTCAGGTTTCCGAGATTTCAACCTGCAATTAGGGGTGTAAATGGATATTTGGAAGTCTGAAAATCAGTAAAATCTTATCCAAAATAAACGGGCTTGGACATAAATTCTGAATCTGATTAAATTTTCAGATATGAAGTTGCATCCAAATTTAATATCCAATTGTTTTTTAATGCAAATTTGGATATAACTACATGTGAATCTCATCATCTGTTAACCTGAATGACATGTGTGATTCAAATAATTAAAGAGAACAAAAATGTAGTATAAGGATAGTTTAAAAGGCTTGAAAAAATTCAAACAAAGCAATTTCGTGGGCTGCACATTTCTGATATTTGTCGGGACTGGTCCTTGGTGGATGTTGGTCAGCTGAATTTGTTTCCTCCTCATCTGGCTTCTTGGCTCCCTTCAGAACCAGGTCTTCTCAAGCTTAACTTCGATGGGCGTTGTGTGAGGGAAAATCATTTGGCAGGCTATGGTAGAGTGATTAGAGATCATTTGGGAGTACTGCAATCTTCTTTTGCTGGTCCTCTCCCCAATTGTTCAGTTATTGAAGCTGAAATACATCCTCTTTTGATTATGGTAGTCAAGATGGAGGAATTGGGAGCTGCTGGGGGTATCTCAGAGGAGGACTCCAAGGTGATTCTCGGCTGGGCGGCAGGATCTCTTTATCGATGGGTATTCCTGAATAAAGTGGAGAGGATTTGTCACTCTATTTCTTTGTACAGCTTCTCTATCTTTTGGGTTCCTGGAGCTGCGAACTTGGCAGCTGATGAAATGGCCAGCAGGGTCTTAACAGGTCTTCGGATTTTGTGAATAGATCGTTGTAATTACTTGAGATTTTTAGGATGTAGGGCATTGTTTGTCCGGTCTTTTGTTTTTTGGTCTTGTAAATTCCTCCCTCTTCTGTGAATAAATTAGCTAATTTGAAAAAGAAAAAGAAAAAAAAAAACCTCAAAAGAGCGAGTTCGAGTTTACTCAACTTCATAGAATTTTGAATTGAGCACGAAAACGAGTTTTTCTGAGTTGAGTTCAATTTTTTCTGAGTTACTTAGCACGATTGAATTTTGAGATGTGGATGAGTTTGGAGCTCTCAATCTCTGAGTAAAGTATCAACAATGCAGGGGGAAAGAGACTGAGAGAATCCGAAATTGAATTAGAATTCAGATCCTCAGTTGGATTCAGACTTAAAATCGGATGTAAAGTATCCATACGCAATTTTGGATTGAAATCCTAAACACAGGGATCCGATTCAGACTCATATTTGCTCAAATCTGACCCGGAACCGACCCGATTACATTCCTACCTGCGATTGGGAATCCGCGTCTTGGGCTCATCTACAGCCGTTGGAATTGGATCCAAGGGTTGGAGGGTCTCGCCTTTTCCGACGGAGATATCGCCGCCGGTGAAGGAGATGGGGGCGAAAGGGCCAATGAGAAGGGAGAGGGAGATCCAGATCAGAAAAAGTTGGAATGTTTGGGAGTAGGAAAAGGAGAAAAACGATAGAAATAAGAGGAAAAATGAGATGGGTGTGCAGATGAAAAGATGGGTTTTGCTGGGTTTTAGGGTTTCTGCGTTCGGATTCGGCTTGGACGAGATTCGGGTCGCCTGGAGGAGAAATCTTGGTCGGGCGTCTTCGTCAAAAAACTCCATTTTCCTCAAGGAAAATTGCAGAGGCGTTCGTCGAAGAAGAAAGAAAGTCGCACGGGGCGGTTTATTTTCGATTTCCCTTTGGTACGGGGATAACGTGCGCCGTTGGTGACTTCTTTTGAGTTGGCCAGCAAAGTATTGGTACTTGCTAACAGGGGTTAAAAAAATCGTTGGAGCCGATATACGGTGATTTTTTTTTTTTTCAAATATCAGTCGATAATTTCTTTCTTAATTTTTTCTGAAAAAAAAAAAAATGAGGTTGATATCCAACTTTAAAAAAAAAAAAATACAATATCGACCCATAGCATGGCTGATATATCCCTGATATATTGTGGGCCCTACCGATATATCTTCGATATTTGTTGGGACAGACGACTTGATATTTAATCTTTTCCCTTTTTTCTAAATTATTTTTTCAACTGATATCATCAATATCGGCGATATTATATATCAGTAGTCGATATCGTCGAAATCATTTTTGTACTCAGCCGATGCATATAGATTTTTTAAGGATCATAATGTATTAATAGATAAAAAAGCTAGTAAATTGTATCAATATTAATTTTAATTCAATTTGAGTTGAGTGTAGGTTCGGAACTCCTTTACACATTTCAAACTAAAATTATTTTGAGTCATGTCGAGTCTTATTAGTTTAATTTTTTTTAAAAAAAATACATGACTTAAATCTAATATTTTTGAGTAAAGTTGTTGGATACTTGGATTCATGAGTGGAGTCAAAATTGCCACTCCTGATTAACTATACAACTATTAATATACAGTTAAGGAGAGAATTTATTTAGAATATGCTTGTGTTTTTCATTGAAGATGAGATCTCATTGGAAATTTACTTTTGAGCAAAATCCAATAGTCTTTATAAAAAATAAAGGGGATTTTTTACCCATTTTTTTTGTCGCATTTGCTAAAATATCTACCTAAAAAGTCATTTAAAAAAAAACCATGCTTCTAAGAGAGACTGTATGAAGTTGATTTTCTCTATTTTCTAATGTGTAGCAACACACAAACACTTAAAAATATTTATTTCCATCTTTTATTTGATAATCACAAGTGAAAAAATATAAAGAAAAAAGAAGAAAGAAGGGCAAAAAATGGACAACGGGAACCATGTGTAATACCCTGCCCTAGATTAGGTGTGCTTTAGCTCATTAATTCTTGTTTAACTTGTTAATTTCGAAGATTATGGTTAGGGCTTCGAGAAAAGCCCAGGTTTGGCCCTATCTGAGCCCAAAAACTCAGTGATCCGACTCGTCGAGCTGGAGGGGCATTTTGGTAATTTACCACTTGTTGTGTATATTTTTATAAATATTGTTGATATGTGTATATTATTGGTAAATAATGTTCTCCTAAATAAAGGATTTGTATTTCTGATTTTAAAATGAATTTATTTTCAGAAAATGGTATTTAAATCCCGCTTGTCAAAACCCCGAAAGGGAGTATTAATTATTTTAAAGGGTTTTAAGAATGAAATAAAATTTGAAATTTGTATTTTATGGTAGACCATTTTAAGAATGGTCTAGTTATTTCATTGCATCTCAAAATGATGTTTCTAAATTGTTTATTTTAACAATTCTTTATTTAAGTAAATAGTGTAAATTTATGGTTTTTATTTAAATAAATAGTTTTTAATAAGAGTTAAATTCCAAAATTTTTATGGTGATTAAGATTTTTAAAACCCAACCTATCTGTAAGGTTGGATTAAATTTTTGAGCTCTTGAAATTATTATTTTTAATTAAAAATCCAGTTTTTGACAAAATGGGGCCCTTTTTGCAAAAATGGAAAATGTGGAGGGCTGATTTGCAAAAAACAAAAAAAATCACTGTTTCGAGCGTCCGTGCCCTGCTCGACCCGATCCTGCGTACCGTCCCGTCGTCGCGGCATGCTTGCGCAGCGGATTTTCCCGCCATTTTTCTATAAATAGGATCTCCCTCCTTCTATTTCAAACTCCCACTACAACTCTTCTCTTCTCCCTCAATCTCTGCTGCCTGAAAAACCAGTTGATTCTCTCTGTTCTTTCCTCTTTTTTTTCAGACCGTAACTTAGAGGAAATTTATTTCAAAATCCAGATTTTCAGTCTAAGAATTCAATCTAAGGTAACCACTGCATTCCCCTTTCAATTTCGATCAGTTTTGAATAAAAAAAATTTAAATTTGGCTCTGTTTTCAGTGAGAAAAACGATTTCAAAATTTAAGGAAAATTCTAGGGTTCCTGGTATCAGTGAGCTTCTGGTGTTAAGATCGGATGGCTTATTGAGTTTCAAAGCTCCAAACCTCTCTCTATATAAAGAGGACTCCCAGATGAATCCATCGAACCGGTCAGATGTAAAAACCGAGTCCAGAAAATCTCCTGTTTCCCATTCTTTATTTTACTGTTCACGGCCGTTCACTGTCTGCAACAGACAGTGAATGGGGAAGAAGAAGAAGAAAGGAAAAAAAAAAGGAAAAAAATATTATTTTTATTTGAGATTATAGTTGCTTATGATTTGAAATGTTAGTTCCCTTTGAAAAAAAAAATTGAATAAATAATTAAATAAATAAATATTATTATTTTATTCAAAAAAAATATTTTTATTTGAGATTATAGTTGCTTATGATTTGAAATGTTAGTTCCCTTTGAAAAAAAAAAGAATAAATAATTAAATAAATAAATATTATTATTTTATTCAAAAAAAATATTTTTATTTGAGATTATAGTTGCTTATGATTTGAAGTGTTGGTTCCCTTTGGAAAAAAAAATGAATAAATAATTAAATAAATAAATATTATTATTTTATTCAAAAAATAATAATAATAATAATAATTTTTTTTTGATATTATCGTTGCTTGTCATTTTTAATGTTGGTTCTCATTGAAAAAAATAATAATAAATAATTGAATAAATAAATATTATTATTTTATTCAAAAAAAATATTATTTGTTAGATTATGTGATGTGATAATTAGTACCCCTTTTTGTTAATTAAAATTGTATTAACCCTCTTCTCTTATTACTTATAGTGTAAATACTATTATATCCGCTTCCAGGCCGACCCTATTGGTCGGGCACTGAGTGATTCACTTTCAGGCCGACGCTATATAGTTGGGCACTGAGTGACCTCGAGGCCTACTCAAAATGTCAGATCTGGTCCTATCCAGAAGACAACCGAGAAGTGACCCGATGATCTAGACCTAACTCAATAAGTCAATCTGGTCCATGCCCATAAGACAATATGAGTTTGGACTGAGCCCCTTTTTACTATATTATTATCTTGTGGATGATTTTTTTTTAAAAAAAGGATAGAAACCAAGTAGGAGACTCAATTCCATGAACCTTGAATATTTTGTGGGAAAACGTATGATTTCCAAATACTACTCGTGTGTATGTATTTGATCTGTATATTGATTGTGCACTTGTGTGTTGTTTGAACAGAGACCGCGTAAACAACACATAACGGTGAGGGAACTTAACTCTGGAGATTTTTGTAAACAGGTTTTTATTGAGCAATGAGTGGTTTCAGTTTTGATAAACTCACTCAGGTGCCTATACACGATGCACTATGGTAAGAGTGCTGATGTTAATTGTGATGTTACGATGTTGATCATATGAGTATGAAAGACTGCTTCCACGTACCTGGGCTATTGAACCAATACCGGCCATATGAGAGATGGTTTATGTCTATTGGACCATGGGCGGACCATGCTGTCGTCAGTTGTTGACTTGAGGGTGTCAGTATCGGCTAAGTCAGAGCCGGAGATGTACTTTCAAGTATGTATTTTGACCGTGTCGGGACTTAATACTGATCTCAGTGTAGTCGGCAGGCGTTACGGTGGATAATGGCAGTGGTTTAATGATGTTGATATATTACTTTGAATTATGCTTATTGTTATCAAGCATGTGATATTGAACTGTTGCTAACCTGTTCCATTATTTATTTAATTTGCATTGTTATATTTCCTTCATTCGGCTAGTTAGCTCATACCACTGACCTTTCAGGCGATGAACCCGAGGAGGATGACCCTCTCTTTCAGGCTTAGGGCGATTAAGTTAAAGCAGTGCTTTGGGATTCCCTCGGAGCGGAATACCCTGATCCTTTTCTGTTGGTTCTTGGAATTGTTGACTTTTATTAAGTACCGGATACGGTACTTAATTTGTGTTAATTTGATGTAATAGGCTATGTTGCCTTTGTATTGATTTGAGACAATGTTTTGCATGTTAAATCAATGGTTGATTTTTCTTATGCTTTGTTTTAATCAATGTTGGATTTGATTTGAACATGATATGTGTTGATGTCGTTATGTCTATGGGGCAGGTATATGGTACATGTTTGAGTCCACATGATGGGATCATGTGTGACCCTTGGGCCCAACTGTTGATCCGGCCCAATTAGATTGCGTATGCTTGTGGTTTTGTTTACTTATCTTTAAAAAAAAAAAAAATCAATCGTGTTCTGGGCCCACCCTTCGAGTTGGAGCGTGACACCATGGTTTCTCAGCATTGCTTGTTATTTTCCTTAGGTGGAAGATATAAAGCAGACAAAAAAAATACCATTTTTTTTCTCCAATTGTACAAGAGATTGTTGCCAATAACATGAAAAATGAGATTTTTACATTTTATTCTAAAGAATTTCATTTCATACAAGAGGTACCATAAAATTTAAAGAGGAAAATGAGGAAGATTTTTCTCATTAAAAATTTAAACACAAATAACAAAATGATATGTTTTTACCGTCCAAAATGAGGTCAAATTTCATAATTCTTAATCAAGACATAAATAATTTATCACTTATCCAAATGATGGCCTTGGCAAAATTCCCTTCAAAAAAAAGATTGTCTTTTCTACAATTTGATTAAAGGAAGACTGCTCTCTCAATGGTCAATAACTTTGCTTCATTAGTTTCAATTACATCTCTAAACTTTGAGAAGGCTAATAAAAATCTCTCATTATCATCATAAATTATCCTCTGCTCATGTTGCTCTCGTTTGAAAGCTTGTAATTTTTTTATGCTTATAAATTTCATAATCAAATTGCATTGTATAAAATAGTTGTAAAAGTATATATGACATAGAACCCATTGAAACATAATTACAAAGTACTAGAAATTAAAAATGATGATTAATCATTTAATTTAAATATATTAGAATTATATTAATTTCACTATTGGTCTTGATGAATTTAATTTAAAAATACAAATATTATGAAGTTTTATTTTTAAATTTAAAACAACTCTTCAAAACAAAAAAATAAAATAAAACAAATTTTAATACGAGAAAGCAAAAAAATGTCACCTTAACATTTCTGCGTGACACGTGGCAGCGGGAAAGAGTTCTACAGTCAAACGGTGCCGACGCAACTCGTCCATGGTGGCGACGTCCGCTCTCTATTTTAAGCTGCTGTGTTTCATTTTTCTCTCTCTTTCGGCCCAGAGCCGTAAAAACCTAACCCTAAATCTTATTAAAACCCTAGACCGTTACAGTAGAAATCACTCATAATCTGATCGTCTTCCTTTTTCTGCGACTAATCTCTTATTTTAATCGGAGCTGGCAAAGAGGAAAATCTAAGGGTAGAAAGAGGAAGGAAATGGGGATTCCTTCATTCTACCGCTGGCTGGTGGAAAGATATCCTCTATGTGTTGTTGATGTGCTTGAGGAAGTCCCGACCTTCGTCAACGGCGTCAAGGTTCCCACAGACACGAGCTTGCCGAACCCCAACGGCATCGAATTCGACAATCTGTATCTCGACATGAATGGCATTGTGCACCCCTGCTTTCACCCCGAAAATCAGGTTCAATTTTTCCCTCTCTCCCTCTGCTGTGTGGAGGTAGTTTTCTGACCAGGAAAATACCAGGTCTGAGCGAATTACTGGACTGGGTCAACCAATGTTGCAAATGATGCCCAGAGCATGGTTTTTAAGCTAGCACCAATACAAGGTCTCGGCGAATCACTTCGTCGTGTCAACCAATGCTAGAAATACCTTTTATTATTGGCTAATGGCAATATTGGGATATTTTCAAATTTGAAGTTTTTAACACCACGATCATCATCAGCCAGTATCCCATGTATCTGGGGTTAGCTTAAGTTTTTACCAGAAAAATCTCGTGGAGAATATAATATTTAGAAATAATTTAAAAGTTACGGTGAATAAGCATAGAAATGAAAATGATAAATAAATAAGAGAATGAGAAATTTGAACTGTGTGAAAGGGTTTATGAGTTTATAGGTATGAGAAAAGCAAACAAAAAAAAAATGATAATACTGTGATATATGCTTCTTTATTGTGAGTCAACTAGGTGCGCCAGTTCAAAAATTTTAAATAGTTACATATATTGTTTATCAGAGCTTGGTCACTTATTAGGTTGGGTCAACTAGTTGACCGGATTTATTTTATATAAATATTTTATTAATATATATATACACATCTAACAGAAAGATAAAATTACTAAAAATATTATTAGTAAAAAACTAAATGAAGACATTGTTGATAAATACTTATGAAACCTGTTAAAGATCACCAAAATAAATATAATCATAACTCATACATCATCCACAACTTTATAAACAAAATTATTAATGTTTTCTGATGTTAAGAACCAATTATTTTACTTGGAGACTTAATCTATTAAATAAAGCGATTCAATTACAATTTGACTTAGCTAACATGGCTCAAGTCTATTGTAACTCGGTTTAGTCATATTAAAGCTAAATTCCACCTAGTCAATGGGTAAGGTCAGACTAGGTGGAATTTAGCTTTAATATGACTAAACCGAGTTACAATAGACTTGACACCTATGGCTTGAGCCATGTTAGCTAAGTCAAATTGTAATTGAATCGCTTTATTTAATAGATTAAGTCTCCAAGTAAAATAATTGGTTCTTATATAAAGATGCATGTATCACAATACTATTCTTAAATGTTAAGTATAAGTCGGGAAATAGTGGTTGGGATATCAATCTTGTATTGTGCAGAGTATCTGGCATGTGGTGGGCTATTGCAGCTTGTGTTGACAAATTCAAAGAAGGTATCAGGTTCAATGCAGGCCGTGGAGACAGAATTAAGTTTTTGACTGATTCTTGGTGTGATAGCTCTTCCTTGGCCTCTCGATTTCCGTCTCTCTACCGTCTATCCCTTACACCTCTTGGGACCATATCAGATTTTTACTGCGTTACCGGTGATCTAGTTGCATGGGACATTCCTCCTTGTCGTAACTTGTCAGACTCAGAATCATATGCCTTCTCGAATCTCCTCCACACTTTATCATCCTACAGAATTCGCACCAACGAGGAGGATAGTCTTCTTTGGTGGCTTGACAACTATGGAAGTTTCTTGGTAAAGTCCTTTTTCTCTTGGACGTCTTCAATTGTCGGCAACTCCAAAATCTGGTCCTCCAAAGCTCTTCCGAGGGCAATCAACTTTATTTGGACTGCTAGGTTGGGGAAAATACTGTCTCAAGATGATTTGCGAAAACGAGATAGAATATTGGTTAGTGCATGTCCTCTTTGTCTTCGAGCATCCAAAGAGTCGAATCACCTGCTTTTTCACGATCCTTTCTCGTCCAAATGTTTGGAACTCTATCTTAGATCAGTTTGGTATGGCTTGGGTTATGCTTTCGTCGGTGGCTGAGTTGTCCTTTGCTTGGGACATCATCTCTGTCTCACCTACGTCCTTGTGGCAATTATCCTTTTTTGCCACTATCTGGAGTCTTTGGTGGGAACGCAATAACATGATCTTTAAAGGGTACTAGCGTACTGTTGAGTCCAGTATGTCGGTTGCAAGACGTAGTCTCACCAAGTGTGCATCGTGAGCTGCCTCTCTTGATGAATTCCGGAATATCTCTATGTTAGATATCTTTCGTGTATGGAAAGAATGCGCTGATCTTAGTTGAGCTCATAAGTGGTTTTTGGTTTCTTTTGGTGCCTCCATGGGCCTTTCTACTTCAGCAGTTATTTCTTTTTATGTAACTCTTTTCTTTCTTTTTGTTTTACTTTTGTATCTGCGCCTCTGGTGCCCTTTATCTTCTAGTGTATATATATATATATGAACCATTTCAAAAGAAAAAAAATTTGACCATGGGCATTTTTATCATTTAAATTTAAAAATGTCATTGAGGATGTCCCTCACAAAAAAATGGTGGTGTCCTCATCAATCATCTTTCTAAAATTTTCTAAATTTTGTTTTAGAGTTGGGCCCATTTCTGAAAATCACAATATTTTGTGGTGATCCCTGAAATTTGATAAATATCGACAGAGATTTTGGATTTTGGTCAATATTTCAGATTGAAGATCTCCCCAAACCACTTGAGTTGAGAAGCCTTCTCCCCTTAAGTTAGCAATTGTGTCCACATGACTAAGACTTGTGCTTGTAGTCGAGTTAATAGAAAGCTTGCCTTTAGGATAACTCAAGCTTATGTATTATTTACACTATACTACGGCTTGTAGTACTGAAGCCATGAAGGGTGCAGAATGACCATCAAGAAAAATACATGAAAATGGTGATGAAGATAGGAAGAAATATATATTTTGAAATGCTAACTGTATTAATGGAAGAAAGGCACCAGATAGGACGAAAAATACATGTCCATTTATAAACCTCTCGTGTCCCCTAATCAGGGTGATGCACCTCTTAGTAAAGGGCATTTCCAAATGAAAAGACACATCTTCGAATCACACCCTTTAGGAATTTGAATGAAATAACAGATGTTTAAAATATCCAACAAAACACAGTCTCCCTGTTTGGTGTTGAACTTTGGTGGAGGATGTAGCTCATTTATCCACCTGTAGCCGAAATGTGATTATTGTACAATTGGCCTGTCTGGATTGGGAGAATGTATGGGAAAGGAGAAGGGAAAAAACTGTATTGTTTCCACTAATGTAGCTGTACCGGGTGACATCATGCCATGTTAATTATTTCTCCTCTTTTCAGGGATTATTTGGGGTGGATTGGGATGAGTTGAAATGAGTAGAAAGCAAAGGATTCTACTCATTTCACCCATTTGGTAGTCTCTTATGCAGTGGAAAAGTGGATTTCACTAAGCCCCTTTTGCTCCTCAAATAGAATTCTCAATTGCTTGTAGTAAGAGGAGAGTAGAAAGCATTGTTTCTAATATCCTCCTCAATATAATACTAGAGTGAGAATTTTGAGATCATACAAAATTCCAATAAAGGAAATTTATATATGCTCAATTGCTCATAATTTTTCAACATTGGACAGAATAAAGTGGAATAAATGGATGCACTTGGGCGTGGCCTATGCCCAAATTCATCCATTTCATTCATTCTCACTATCAGGAGATTCTTTGTTTTTTGGAGAATCACCAATTTTGATTTTCCCTAGTAGAATTCTCCTTTCTACATTTGCACATTGAAATGCAGTCTCTGTTCTATTTGTTCTTTTTTGTATTTGGGGTCTTGATATCTGCTGCCTACAATTTTCAGCCTGCTCCAGATACCTATGATGATGTTTTCAAGGCCATATTTGAGTACATAGACCGTATTTTCACAATGATTCGGCCTCGAGTGCTTCTTTTCATGGCAATTGGTAAGTCAAGAGTGTCAGAATCCTCTTTGTTTTGCAATAACTGCACCTGTTTGTCAGTTTTTATAATATGACTGTCGGAAATGAATTGTGGATAGATGGTGTTGCTCCACGAGCTAAGATGAATCAACAACGCGGAAGACGATTCAGGGCGGCCAAAGATGCAGCAGATGCAGTAAGTTGTTTTTATTTTTTTCTTTTTTAATTATACATTGTTCTCTTTCCATCTCTAAAAAAAGGGAAAAAAGAAAAAAGAGAGATTGTTGTCATTGTCCATTCTACTGTGTATGAAAACAATAGTAGTGTGGCAAAAAATAGCCGTCAATACGAATACGATTCATGTTATCATTTCAAATTGTCTTATGTTATGGACCATGTTGTTGGTCATGCTTCTAAACACATGTTAGTGAGATTATACAGAGTGTTATTATGTTATTATTATTATTTAGTTGTCTGGACACATGACCAGAATTTGACTCCATTTTGCTCCATCAAAGTAAGCATTTAGTAATTATAATTCAACCTTGATATATGACCAATGTTCTGTCCACGTTCATATACAACCTCAATGTAATGCTTATGCTTGAATTTGGACTTATGACCTGTCCACAGTAACACCCATGACTTCAGACGGTTTGGATCTATTTACATGTATACTGGTTGTGCATTGTCATGTACTTGCAGATGGATCATTATACTGTGAAATGCATAGCCCCTTTAATTTTCTGCACGTTGGTGGAGCTCTTCGTGGTTTAACATTTTTTGCCACTTTTTTGGTCAGGCAGCTGAGGCAGAGAAGTTAAGAGCTGCATTCGAGTCGGAAGAGAAGATGCTGAAAGGTCTAATGAAAACAAAAACACTAGATTCAAATGTTATCACACCTGGAACTGAATTCATGGCAGCCTTGTCATCGGCTCTTCAATATTACGTACATCTGAGATTGAATTCAGATCTAGGGTGGCGAGGAATCAAGGTAGAGCTGTGATCTCTCAACTGCCATATTTAATTTTCTAACCTTGTTGATTATTGCTTTTGGATGTTTGCCTAATATTGAATGATTTGAATTTTGAAGGTAATTCTTTCTGATGCCAGTGTGCCGGGTGAGGGGGAACACAAGATAATGTCATACATTCGGTTGCAAAGGAATCTACCAGGTTTCAATCCTAACACGCGGCATTGCTTGTATGGGTTGGTAAATATCTCCGATTTCTTTCTTCATAGTTTATAGACCCACATGTTTTCCAAATCACACGCGCACACATATCTGAATGCTTTTGGTATCATGATTTCATTTTGTTCAAACATTGTTTCAGGATGCTGACTTGATCATGCTTGCACTGGCTACACATGAAGTGCATTTCACAATTCTTAGAGAGGTTGGTTTGTTAGAACCTTTCGGAGGAATTTTCACATTTTTCATATTCCTAAATTGAGTTTGCTTTGTAGGATGTCAGAGCATTCCAGCAGAATGGTAGGAGCCAGAAATTTGGAGAAGATACCCCATCAAATGCACAAAAATTTGGAGGAGGTTCTAATGGTGACTATACTTGCCCACCACATCCCTTTCAGGTGAGTGGTAAGTGCTTTTTTATTTTACTCAATGAAGGATGTCTGATGTGTGATAAAAACAAATGAAATAATGTTGATGAATCTCTAATATTGGTTTTGGATCACCGACGAGGTGGGATTGTATTAGGAGGTTGTGCTAACATACAGTGCATGTCTCTTTCTTTACAACAAACAATTATTCAAAAAAGAAAAGATGGATGTGGAAACACTTTTGCATTATGGGTAACACTTTTGCTAAAAGTGGATGCATTGGGTCTGCAAATCTGTATTTTATTTTCTGTGCTGACAATTATTGAAATCTATGATGGTCTAAATGCATGGTCTTTCATGGCATCATATTCATTATAACAATGCTATTGTGCTTTATTCTGCATTAATTGCTACAAAGTACTGATCTGCGAGGAGGATTTTTGTTAGTATCATCTCCTCAATTGGGAAGAGGAGGTGTAGACCAATGCTTGGACTTTGATGGTCAACACAGAGTTTATGAATAAGACAGCCCTCATATGCAAGTGCCTTTGTAGATTGTGGGAGGAAAAGCTGTGCTGTGGATGAGGGTTGTGGCTGTGAAATGCTAAGTCCTATATCATACTAGTTCTGTTCCTTTGTGTCCTTTTGGGAAGATTTAGGTGCATAATATATAATACAATAAATGTTTCGAAGCATTGTTCCCCATACATTTTGGTGCTTTACAATGAATAACATTTTATTTTGTTAATATTGATGTGATGAGGACAAACATAATGAATATACACATATATGTTGAAGTATCTAACTATGTGTGCTTGGCAAAACTAAATCTATGCCCAGGTATGCTCTATGTGCTCTGGTCTTTAGATCTTCTTGTGCCTTGGTTCTTGTGTCTAGTTGTCCTCTTATAAAATTACTGTATATTCATATTAAACAGAACATAACCAAGCTTTTACATTTAGCCTATGAAGCACGGATACATTTCCGACACGGATATGGCTCGGATACGTGTCGGATACGTATTCAATTAAATATTTTTTTTTAAATATGGATACGTCAAGGATACGGCAGCAAACACGGAGGGATACGGTGGGACACAGGAGGCGGGACACGGCAGCATGGAAGAAAAGGGGAAATATATATATATCATTTCAGTATTATTTTTTTAACCTCTATAATCATTCACATATTATATACTGTAATATTGTAAATATTTTTTAAACATATTATATATATCTTTTCATAATACTAAATTGCTAATAATCTAATCTTTATAATATATATCTTTTGTAATATATATATATATATATATATATATATATATATTTATTTATATATTGTATTCATTATAAATATAAAAATATAATTTTCTAATAGTTTTTATCTCATAGTAGAATTTATGATTTTTTTTGTAAATGTCTGAATTTATTTTGTTGATATATATATAATAATTTTTTTAATTCGGCGTATCCCGCCGCACCCGTATCCTAGTTTTTCAAAATTTGCCGTATCTTTTCGGATACGTGTCGTATCCGATACGCGTACCCGTATCCGTGCTTCTTAGCATTTAGCCCACCTTGCAGCCATCCCATTGGTTATTTCAAATTAATCCCCAATTGCACTCAAATATAACTTATCATGTTTTTGTACTAAGTCATCTTTTTTCTGAGTGCTTGTTCGTATTAAGTCATTATAAACCTTAAGTTAGGGCTGCAAAGACTTGATCCATGGACAGTTTAGGCGAGGAATTGAAGGACTCGTTCTCAGGTGTGGAGAGTTCCGATCACTACAAGTGAAGGCCAACAAGGCAATAATATGGCTGAAGTGCAATGACAGAATTGTCAGAGATTATTTTGCCAGGATTAAAACTGTAGAGAAGTCTAACGTTGCCCATTTTAGCTGGACATTATGGAATAAGGAGATGCAAAATTTTACAAGTTCAGCGAGTTGGTTTGTACTTGGAGAACCCTTATCAAAATGGTTTACTATACTCAAGTTTCCACCCTAAAAAGGGAACATAAGCTGTTTGTGGGAGTTCAAGAGTGGTTTTTTGCCTCTTCTTTTGTCATTTCTAAGGTGTAAACCATACTAATCCATCCTTTTGGTGGACTTGGTTTTTTTTCTGCAAGATTCTTCTCTGTTTTTGCTTTCAGTGGACATATTATTCCTTTCAAGCATAGTGCTTGGTTACTGTTTTAATGAATTCAGGTATTACTCATTTAAAAATAGTATTCATGCCAATGAGCTTCTTTCTGTCCCTACCATTTTTTAACCTTGTTTTCTGTAATATAAGATTGGTCCTTGGTTCTTAAAAAAATTGTGTATGTTGAATGTTGTCGTTCTTTCATATGCTATAAACTTTTTGTTCTTCCTATGTGGTCTGAAGCACTCTTGAAACCACCTTTATTTACTTGTGTCTTTGCTGACACCTTTCTTTTAAGTTAGCAGTTTCTCAACATTTGGGTTCTGAGGGACTATTTAGAGCATGATTTGAGAGTTCCAAACTCATCGACAAAGACAGACTTGGAAAGATTGATTGATGACTTTGTTTTCATGTGTGTGTTTGTGGGAAACGATTTCCTTCCTCACTTGCCTTCATTGGAAATTTCTGAGGTTTGTCCATTATCACCTTTGGAAAAAAATTCCCTCTATTGTGTGTATATATGGTGATACCATGTTGAACTATTTTGATTTTTATACTCAGTACAGAAACTAAGCCTTTATTCTCTTGATTATAGGGTGCAATCGACTTGCTCATGTCTGTATACAAAAAGGAGTTTGTTCGAATGGGTGGTTACCTGACTAATTCTTTTGAGGTGCTCGGCTGTCACACTTCAGCTTCTGATTTTCTATTGCCTTAGCATGGTTTTTATGTGACTTTTATCTGAATGATTTTTTGGGGATCATTTCGAGTGATACAGGCTGCCTGATCAATCCTTTATAAGTGACTAGTTCTTTTATAAGTCCTATTTTGCCTAAAGGTTGTTTTTACTGTCTTTCTATGAAATATCATTTTGACATTCTGTTTTGGTGGCATGTGTTGTTAAGGTGAATTTGGAATGTCTCGAACACTTCATTCAAGCAGTTGGATTCCATGAAAATGGCATCTTTCGGAGACGTACCCAGGTTTAAGATTACCATTAAATTCTTTTTCATGCAATCTTTCAAAACAGTCTTATCTTGTTTAGTGCTTGGGAAATCAATATTTATTTCAATAATGCAAGGAATTTCAATAAAGTTTGCAGGGGTTTTTTTTTTTTTTAAATGGAATAAGCTTTTGTTGTTATCATACCTTATCATGTTACTTTAGTGGATTTGAAAGTAGGGAGGATGTCATTGTTGCTCTCGTGATTGTTATCATAAGAGCCTTGTCCCACTATTTGCAGTTGACTTTCCGAGTTCAACTTCTCCACTCAACCTCGTTGACAGTAAGCCCGTTCATGGGCCAGACTTTGCAAAAAAAAAAAAAAATGCCTGGGCCTATTTATATCTACAAAAGCACGAGCCTATTAAAAGCCCTTCGGTGTTTTAGCGTCCAAAGCACAAGCCCGCAGTTTAAAGCCTGTTTATTTTGGTACTGGTTACACCGTCACAAGGTCACACCTGGTATTGCTTTTATTTTTATTTTGTAACTTGAAAATCTAACCGTACAAATTGAAAGTAGACTAACTATCATTATTTAAAATTTCATTCCAAAACTCAATTTTTTGCCACTTGATCTTAATAGTTATAGTTGGCCGTCCTTGAAAAGGTTCAACGCCACTGTTTTTGACGGTTAAGATGAAGTGGATAGAAATTGAATTTTGAGATGAAATTTGGAAAAATGATTAGGTCTTTAAGTCTGCTTTCAATATGTTTATTTACATTTTTATAAAAAAATTAAAATTAAAAACAATATTAGGTATGACTGTGATATATGTATATAATATAAGAAATTAAACGGGTCTAAATGCCCAATGGGCCTCGACATGCTAAAAGTAAAAGCCTGAGCCCAGCCCGCTAGACAAAAATGCTTGTTCAAGCACGTTTATTTAAATGGGGTTAAGGCTGGTTGCAGGCCAATTTTGGACGAATGAACACCCCTAGTTGACAATCATGCTCTTGATCACAAGTTAGACACGACATGGATTCTACAGTGACACGATGGATGCAACAAAGAATACATATTTTGCATATAAAAACTAAATGTCTAACACAATATGTTGTAGAAAGATTGCCTAGTTCAAATTATTTTAGCATCATAGTTGGCTAACTAATTCACCCCAATTTTACTGAATAACACCCCTAATTTCTATAGGAATACCATCTAGTCCTGATGCTCTTCCACCCTTCTTGTTTTTTCCTCTTCCATTTTTCACTGAATAGCACCTGTAATTTCTATAGGAATACCATCTAGTGCTGATGCTCTTCCTCCCTTCTTGTTTTTTTCCTTCATTTTAGCTAGGGCTATTTTCACCTATTAGATATCTTGTTAGTAGCCATCCTTTCATTTGCTCCATTTTATGATCAAATTCTCTTACGTATTTTGTGTTTATTAGGTCTTTAACATACATTCTCACCTATTCTTTATTTTCTTATATTTCACTTGGACACTAATTTCATTATCATATACATTACACAATCAATGTATTTAGTTTTTTCTTCTCTTATCTTGGCAAGCCTGTAGAAAATGGTTCAAGGAATAGTATGAATGAAACTCATCATCATAAACATACCCTTTACCCTTCTTTGGTTTCCAATTGAAATACAAATGGTTGTATGCTTCACACTTAGCTCTACTTGTGATTTTCTAGCAATTCCCCACACACACCCCCCAACCCCCACCCCCCCCCCCCCCCCCCCCCCCCCCCCCCCCCCCCCCCCCCCCCCCCCCCCCCCCCAACCCCCCCCCCCCCCCCCCACACACCCCCCACCCAACCCCCTCTCCTCTTCAATAGCACTTTGGACAGCCTCAATGAGGAAAAAGGAACATTTGGACATCTTTATTCAATCACCATGTTTCTTGATGCACATGTTTTTTTTCCCCTTCATATTCTTTGAGCACTTTCTTTGGCAACTTCTTTATAAGTACTTTCTTTCTGCAACTCATAAAGCTGCATGGCCCTCGCACCAACCCCCGTTTTTCAATATTCTGTTTTTAAATGTTCTTAATTTCCCCTTCAATGTTTCATTCACTTTTTGGGGCTCACTTTTTCTTAGTTGTTATGCTATTTAATTCAAACATATAAACTAGTAATTTATGGTGTGTTGTAAGACTCTGAGTGAACGGCCTTACAATTTGTGCAAAATGTTTATTCTCAATGTACCAGTGTATCTTTTCATTAATTAAATGGTGACAGGTGGACAAAAAGGCAAGCTCGGTGTCCCTTGTTATAAAGAACACTGGTGTTCCTAGCACTAGTGTTCGCCATCTCATTCATTTTTTCCAAAACCAGTCCATCGATGTATGCTAGTGCTCACTTGGAGGAATCCCCTAGCTAACTTTTGCCCATCTGTCATTGCATCGGGCTCTGTTGTAGCATGTTCCTTTCAAGGAATGCCCTAGCTTTATTTTTGAATATTTAAGTAAAACTCTTATTTGACTTTGACAAGATTTTTACATGAGCCAGTTTGCTTTTAACCACACGAGTCCTCTATCTTGACTTTTCAATTCTGACGTGTGTAATGGAATACCAGCATGTGCGGAGTTAAGGCTGGGAGAATGTGTTGGTCAAAGTCCCAGCAATTATGGTCCAGCTACTTTTGATAGGGTGTCTCAGTGGTGTTATCACTGAGGGTGTCTTGCTAGTGTAGTTCTTTGAATATTAAGTGGTACTCTGGAAATTTAAATCATTGTGCGAAAGATGTGTAGATTTGTAATTTTGAGGACATGGGTAGCTTTTTCATTAGAGGAAAAAGATGAGGGTGTTTGTAGATTACCCAAAAATTCTCTTGGCAATACTTTTTAAGTAAATAAAACATGCTCATGTTGTTATTCTAGCTTTTTTCTGTGGATATTTTGTGGTGTTAGTGGATTACCCAAAAATTCTCTTGGCAATACTTTTAAGTAAATAGAACATGCACATGTTATTTTAACTTTTTCTGTGGATATTTTGTGGTCTTGTATATTTGGCAAGAAATTTTGGATCGTAATTTGAGAATCTGTTCCAATCTTTAGATAGGATGGAGTGTATGGACAAGTTATATTCCTTAAAGTCTTTGAATCAGATTGGAATAGATTGAGAGTATTGTGCAATGCTCGATGCGATAATCGTTTACTTTCACTCACGTGGTTTGGTTTCTAAGTTTGGCAATGACCTCACTTGCATTCAGCTACAAAAAGAAAGAGAGATCTACTTTAAGGGTGTGCCAAACGTTAGTAGCTGGGGCTCTTCAAGACCATCAAGAGAGCGCATGGATACCCCATCTTATCAGGCTTCAGTAAGTGTGAGCATTCAGTATCTGTTTAAATATTTTGAAAAGAAAATCCTGATTGGTGGGCATTTATCCTACACATTGTGATATCAGTATTAACGCAACTGTTTGATGTAAAGGAGTTGCAGAGATCCACTAACGGGTTTCATCGTTTGAATGACTCAGTGAGCAATGGTGCAATAATTGACAAGGTTCGTTAGAATTTTTATGAACATGGCTTGAATTCCTTTTTTTTGTTTTTGTATTTAGGCCATTCAATCTTTTACTTTGAACAGGTAAAGTTGGGAGAAGAAGGGTGGAAGGAACGATTCTATGCTGAGAAGTTCCAGGTGAAGACTGTAGATGAGTTTGAGAAACTCAGGAGACATGCGGTATGTGCTGACTTCTATATTTTCTTACCCCTGTTTGTTTTGAATTTCTATACAGCATGGTCCAGCAGAAGTGCGTCTAGTTTCTACACTGTGAATGTGGATTTTGCCTTGTCAGATTTATTTTTTTCTGATTTCTTGTTTGCTGAGATGGAAATTGTTTCTAATGTTCTTTTATGCCATCGTTATCCATTTTATCCAACCATCTGACAATAATGCCTCTGTGGAAATGCATTTTTATTGTAATTCGCCGTTAACTGCCACTGGTTGGCTTGTTATTGTTTGGAGCTGAACCTGATAATGCAATGCCTATTCATGGGCATTTTATTTAGGAAGACGAGATTTGATTGCACAATTAATTTTTTAAATGTTTTTATTTCTTATATAAAATTTAAAAGGTTTCTTCTCCCTCTTCTCCATCTCAATTATACTCTTGAATCAAAAGTGCAATGAGCAAACTGCATTATGCTCTATATCAATGTGATTCGAATATGACAGAAAGTGGGGGCCTGAAGTTTTTTTTTTTGCAGGAGTTTATGTGCATTTTATGTTTTTGCTCCTATTCATCTTTGACTTGCATGAAATTAATGCATGTCTTGCAAAATTTTGAACTAATGGAGGTTGATTGTGTGCTTATCTGTAGGTCCTAAAATATACTGAGGGTCTTTGCTGGGTCATGCAGTATTACTACCAAGGAGTCTGTTCCTGGCAATGGTGTGAGCTGTGATCTATTTTATTTATATCTTTTTGAAGGTGTTACATTCTGCTTTTGTACACCTCATTTTTGAATGCTCAAATAATTGCGGTGCTGCATCTATTTTCTGCATCCTTGTATTTCTGAATGTTCATTCAAAAGTTATTTTTTTCATCAGCTTCTTGCTTTATTCTTGACTTTCCAAATTTCTTATCTTGAAAATATTTCTACTTAAACTATGCTGATTAACTTTTGGATGGGATTCTGAAGTGGGTAACTGGGGTTACCTGGAGCAAATTTAAGGTGGAGAAACTGTACTGCAGAGAAACTGCATGTTTTAGTTTGCTCTTATTTTGTGTTCCTTGGTTCTAGTGGGTGTGGAGCAACACTTATACCTGATCTTTTCTTTCCATCAAACAATTGGAGAAAAAAATAATATAGGTAGAAGATTGATTAGTGTAAATGGTGATTTAACCATGCCCTAAAAGTGCAAAAGTCTGCACCTATGAGGGGGGTCAGTGGTCTCCACTTTTCTTCACTTATTGTCTGGCAAACCAGGGCATACTTCTTACCATAGCAAAAGTGTTTCCTCCAATCCTATTACTTCACATCCTCACCATATTCAAATGGTTCCCTTGAAAAGCTTTCCTCCGACTTCCAAATTAGTATTTAGCACTTTTTTTGTGACTCACTAATTAGTACTACATCATCTACAAACAATGTACATCGAGGAACCTTGTCTGGGCTTTGAGTGAAACCTTGGTGGAGAGCCACTCCAACTAGGAACTTTGTTGCTCCTCCACGTACCCATACGTTTGCTGGTTTCTTCCCCTTCATACATATTTTTTATGTGCTCAACATGTTCATGTAATCATGTGGGATGTATTTCTTCTTCATTTTCTAAATTAATTTCCTTGACTTCCCATCTTTCTCACTCTGGGATTTTGTTGTTTATTTACCTGGAGTGAAGCCAAATTAGTTCTTTAAAATTCCAGATTTTTGTTTTAAGCATTGCTCTATTACTTTACCCCGGACTTTTATTATTTTTTATGTATTTTTCAGTTTGAGACTAGGGACAAAATTTTCTCCTTTGTTCTTATAAGAAGGGCCTATGTGCTGTTTCATTATTCTTCATGCATCTTTTCAGTGATGACTATTTTGTCTAATAGTTTAATTAACCAACTCATCCAATTTTGCCTAACAAAATTCTTACAATCTTATTTCTATAAGAATACCATTTCGTCCTAGTGCTCTTTTTCTTGACCTTAGCTAAGGCAATTTTGCTTCTTTGTCATATATTTTGGAAATCATCCTTCATTTGATTCTACCTCGTAATAAACTTTACTATTGATTTTTATCTTTACACTCTTTTTAAAATAATATCTTTTAAATAAACTGTGCATGATCAATATCTATAGTTTTCTTTTGTCTTACCTTAGCAAGCCTGTAAGTATCCTCGTAATTGTTAGCTTCACACTTACATTTGTCTATGACTGACTGAGCAATTTCCTTTGCATTTTACATCTTTCCAAGTCTTTTAAGATCTCTCTCTCTCTCTCTCTCTCTCTCTCTCTCTCTGTGTTTGTCTGTCTCATGTTTTAATGGTAGTCTTCTGAATTTTTATGCCACTTCAAAATGTGCTCTCTTCTTAACAATAGCCCACACCACCACTATGTTTTGTAATGTGCATGTATTGTTTCTATTATTTTATCTAATAAAATATCTAGCGGGGTCACTGATTATCTTAACTCTTCAGGTTTTACCCTTATCATTATGCCCCATTTGCTTCAGACTTCTATGCGCTGGATCAGTTGGAGATGCATTTCACACTCGGGAAACCTTTCAAGCCATTTGATCAGTTAATGGGTGTTTTACCCTCTGCAAGGTTTGAATATTATGTTTTTCATCGTCTTTATGCTCGAATCAAGTTCTGCATTTACTGTTTTTTGGGACACTTATCTGATTTTCTGATCCGAACTGTGCATTTGTAGTGCACATGCACTTCCACTGTTTTACAGGAAGTTGATGACTGATCCATCATCACCTATTGCAGACTTATATCCCTCAGGTAGGATTTTCTGGTGATGCTTTTGTTGTACTTCAACGGGCCTTATTCATTTGTACAACTCTTATATGGTTAAATAATGTGTGACAGATTTTGAGATTGACATGAATGGAAAGCGTCACACGTGGCAGGTAATTGTTGATCCCTACAGAAGGTTATGGATTTGAGCTGTAAGGCTACCCTTTGGCATCTAGACTGGCTTAAACATACTTAAAAGAGTCTGTGCAGACATGTATGCAAATACAATGTCTCAAGGAGACTTTGAGATAACCACAAGGATTTATGGCCATTAAGTTGAGGTGACTGCTTTTCAAGAAATTTACTGGTTTCAACCTTGCCCAACATAATTTATTTATTTTTCTCCTTTTAAGAAATGAAACTTTAAGATAAACAAGTGACTGTGATTTTTCGCATTTGATAATGGATGGATATGATGAGCCTGTAAAACAAGTGCTCACCTTGTTGCAACCATAAAGGTCATTTAAGTCATATTACCATTTTGAGAGTTTTTTTTTTTTTTCTCCTATGGATGGTTAGTAGGGCTGTTCTCGAGGTTCAGCCCCCTTCCCCCTTGTCATAAAAATAAATAAATATTTTTTCCCCATGAAGTGATAACTTCTTTAATAGTGATGTCTTCTTTTGGGATGGACAGGCTGTTTGCAAATTACCTTTTATCAAGGAATCCCGTCTCCTTGCCGAAATTGCAAAGGTGGAACACACCTTAACGGTAAATACTTAATTCCCCTGCTAACTTTTTTCATCTTGATTTTGAAGCTTCCAACCAGATATATCTGACCAAGTCTATTGTTTCTAGGAGGAGGAAAAAGAGAGAAACAGTTTGGGCATGGACATGCTCCTCGTTAATGATTCACACCCTCTAGCAGCAAAAATCATATCTTGCTGTCAGCGTAATAAGGATCACCCGAAGCTTCTTAAGGCTAAAATCAAAAAGAAAATTGATCCAGAGATCAGGTTGGTGTAAAAAAGGGTGACATCTTGGTAGTAGTTTCTTTACTAATCAAACCCAACCTCAAACACCTTGAATAAAAGCTTTTCTTGATCACTTGTTCTACCTCTCTTGAACTGATGCCTCACAATCAACTCCTTCGAATATCTTGCATTGAAGACATTTGATTCGAGCAAACCTGCAAATCTGCTTAAAACATGTCTGGCTACATTCCTTACATCTGATCTGATCACCATGGTTGGAAATGATAATGGAGATTTACATCAGTTCCCTTGTAACCATTGCTGTGATTGCTTAACAAACGTGACTTCCTTGCAGCGGAGGAATGAATGGGTACGTGTATATTTCTGATAGAACGGCTCGCCAACGGGGAATCTGTTCACCTATTGCAGGCATGGGGATGATAAGAAAGAATCATGTCATGTAAGTGTCTAGCTGTTTTAAGTCATACCATTCAAAGTTAGGTGTCACGGAGGCGCTTCCCATCCCAAAATGACTAGCCATTATGGGTGGTGCCTACCTCCACTTACAAGCCTAGGACCTTCCCAGCACACATCCGATGTGGGATTCGACACACGCACACCTGGCAGGCTCCCAGACCCAATCCCATCCCTGATGCCCTTGCAAAAGAGAGGGGGGGTTGCATGCGTTAAGGGGATCCCCGCTGCAGTGCCCCTGAGCCCACACGATAGTGTTCCTGCGTTGGCTCTGATACCATTTGTCATGGAGGCGCTTCCCATCCCAAAATGACTGGTCATTATGGGTGATACCTATCCCCACTTATAAGACTAGGACCTTCTCAGCACACATCTGATGTGGGACTCAACACATGTCCCCTTGACATAGGGCTTGCTTTGATGTATGAATATCACGTTTCTCCTAGATTTGTGGGTTTATTTATTTTTAGCTGAATGGTTGATTTGTTTGGATATGTGCTGGGAATCTTTCTGGAATCAGATAAATTCTAGAAGCAGAAACTCCATTTGGAATAAAAGATAACAAGGACTATATATAAGAGGAAATGTCTTACTCTCTATTGGAGTCAGATAAACACTGTACCATGAAACTGAGGCTTTATATTATATGAGGCCACTTTTAAGAATTCCATGGTCTATTTAAATGACCCGTTCTGCTGGATTGAGAAAATCTGTGAAATTCTTGCATCTAAAATTGCCTCTTCATTGTAAAAAAAATCTCATTATTGTTGGTTTTTGCAGAACTGTGTTTTGTAAATTCCCTCCCTCCCATCCCCACATCCCCAGGCCACCAAAAGGTGTCATCATTCCTGGGAAGGTGTGCATCATGTTTTATTTCTTCCCCTTTTCCTTGTGGATTTAAATGATTCATCCAATATGTACATTTTTTTAGATGAAAGGTGATAAAGATTCATTCAATATTAACTTTTCCTTTTTGGTCCTTAGTTGGTTTCCAAGCGAGATGTGTTGCCAGTGCCGATTTTATGGCATGAGAAGACAGCTGTCTTAGGTCGCTTATTTATAGAAGGGTGAGCATTTTCTATATTTGCAGTTTTTGTCTACCTATTTTCTTTATTTTGCTCTCTGGATTAATGAAGCATTTTTTCATGGGGATGCAGGCCTGTGCCTAAGTCCATATCTGGTCCTTCCCTGGCTAAGTTGGCACATCAACTTGTATCAAAATACTATCTTGAACAAAAGCAAGAAGATTTGGAGGCTGATCTTCAGGTACGTGCTAAAGGTAGTTCAGTCTCTCACTCAAAACAATCAATCGGTGACCGAGAAGAGAATGGAGATGGAAGTTTCATGAAGGGCAAAGGAAAGAAAAGGAAGCAGGACGATGGTGATCGAAGCACAAAGATCAAGAAACAAAGGGACTAAACTGTGGACATCATTTGTATTGCTTCATCTGCGCATTTCAAATTTTGGTAGGAGAAAAAGGTATGTGCAAATGCATTCTGGAGTTCGATGTTATTGTGCTTTATTAGCTAATCATTGTATAATGTCATGCCAAGTTGCATCTGATAGCTAAGAGCCTGCCTGCCTGCCTGCCTGCAGTCTCTGTTAAAGAAAGGCAAATGTTGTAGCATACAGGAAGCAATTATTTTTCAAGAAAAAAGGGTAGAGATCAGCAATCGTGTACACTTTTGGTTGATACAATCAGGTACTCTTGATGTTCTCTTTTCGTATATTTTATTCTTATTTTCCCCACTTAACGAAATTCGAGTGGGTGGACAATGTTGTATTGTTGATTCGAAAGAATTTTGATCACTGAATGATGTCTTAGTTTTCTATTTTCAGAGTTGAATTTCCACTGAATTCGGATAATATAATATTGATGGTGATGATGATGATGATGGTGACCTGGTGTGCAAATTCATGTAGAGCAGATTTGAGCTCTGTAGTATATGTCAATTTAATTGAAATAGAAACTGAGTTTTCTGAGTAGCAGGTTTTGTGGTTCATCATCCATTATAATGGGATGTTGAGATCCAATTGTTTTCTTTGATTAAAAAAAATGAGTATTCTCTTTTATATGCTAAGATCAGTGAAGAGCCCTA
The DNA here is from genome assembly GCA_013350335.1 of Chimonanthus salicifolius. NCBI lineage: Eukaryota > Viridiplantae > Streptophyta > Magnoliopsida > Laurales > Calycanthaceae > Chimonanthus > Chimonanthus salicifolius. Next base: position 62,927,745 of record CM023541.1, on the reverse strand, counting down.
TAACTAAGCATTTGATTCGCATAAGTATTTGATAACAGTCACAATCAACAGTAACATTAACCTCCTAGGTTATGAACATAAAAAATAATAGTTTATTTTAAAAGTTTTTTTTTATGAATATGATCTAAATCCAATTGGCTCCCTTGTAAAGACATTAAGAAATCTCCATCAAAGGTTAACTTCTCAACGAGAGAAAAGACAATTATTATATCGATTATCATTTCATCACACGAATAATACATATCCTCCAATTTGTCTATGCCTTGTTTGAATACATTTTTTCCTTGAGGAGAGACCAGAGCATATTGCAAGCATATATACATACACCTTTTTAAGAGAGAACAAATAATAATCTCAGCTTAACTCCCCAATCCATCGTACAATTATTAGATGTCTAGAATTTGGACCCTCTTCTAGTCTCTTGGCTTGTATATGCTAACCATAAATTCATTCATTTGCTGAAGAGAAACCTTGTACATATTTCTGAACATAACCAGTATCTACATACAATTTAGAATATTTAGGTTGCATGCTGTGTTAATTCCTGCAAAAGGAGCACAAAAGCATCATGGGTCAGAAATATTTTTTCAGATAGTCTTTGTTGTGGGTTCGAGTTCTATGGGTGTTGGATAGGTAGTCCTAGAAAAAGAAACATTTGAAATCCAAATACATGGGCCAATTTCAGATTAATTGAATAAGTGACTTTGATGATTATGATTTCAGTTAACAGAAATATATAGTTTGCTAGTCAATCATAACTAAAACTCTTGTGATTTTTTGAACCTGTACTTCGGTGTGCAATTTCTAACAAATCTAGAAAAATACATGATTGGCTAGAAGAGTCCTATACAAAACCCTGAGGGGTTAGCTTGATTATCAATTTTCATCTTTGTTTGTAGGAGGTCTTGAGATCAAGTCCCTTTCAACATAAAAAGGGCCACTTTTCTTAGTTCTGTACCCGGCGTGTGCGGGTTGCGAGGTTTACTCATGTCTTGAAGATTAGTCAGGTGGGACGTCTGAAAAATTCAGGTGTCCTAAGCTTGACCTGGCTATATTTAAAGATAGATATGTAAATTCAATTTTTTTTTCTTAGCTCATTGGTTTTGGCCTAGCCTAAGTTACAATGGAAATTATAAATTTTAGCACTTAAAACTTGAGATGAACCAGAACTACATAAGGTATTTATAAACTTCTTAAAAAGGTGTTTATCTTATCTAAGTTTTTAACGTCAAAACAAATGACATTCAGCCATGGCATAGTTAAGACAAGAACATATCATAAGTATGGGTAGAACCCATGAGAGTTGGTTTGACGGTCAAGAATTCACATGAGATGTGAGAGGTCTTGAGTTCAAGTCACTTCAAATTTAAAAAGGCCACACTTTCTATAGTATTATACGGTCAGGTGATGTAAAAGGTTAAAAAGTATGGCAAAATCAGATTTTATAAATAAAATGAAGTGTTTATCAACGAAAGTAACGAGAGGATAGCAATATTATGATATATGCTTATGCATTATTGATCAATGGTACTTACTAGAGTGAGTGGGGTATTAAAAAGATGCCACTTTGTCACCATGTTCTAAGAAAACTCTTTTAACATCTTCAAAGACTTTTTCAGGGGACTTTGCTCCATCAATCTGTGTAAGAATAATGAAAATTAGTGGCTATAACATATTTATAGAAATTCATTCATGATCAAAAGAGAAAAAAATTACTCCTAATCTTGTCATCATGCAAAAATCATAATACAATTAAATTTTAATCCTTCTTAGAAGTGGCCATTTGTTAACAATTGCTGGAGCCTTCATTCTAAACTGTTCTTATCACCAACAAAAATGGCTCAACCCACAAACCCTTTATCTCTTGGCCCATGTTGTGGACTTGTAAAGCTGATGACAACTTAAATTAATGTCTTGCACATTTGATTAGTAATTTATCCTTTTACAATTTGAAAAAGAAAATGAACAATTTCAAAAAAGGCATAGTGGTCGTTTTTGAAAACATTGATATCGAATAAAAAAATGTTGCAAATTTGAATTCTAGAGATCATTTTTTAAAATAGGAATCGATGAGTAAGGGAGTTCTACTATATTAAATGTATAATCAGGGAAATAAATCTCGGTTTTTAAAATCTTGATATCTCAGCCGATACGATATGTATGGCCGAGATTTGAGATATCGGCCAATATCTGATATATACCGGTGATATATATCGTTGATATCGGCTCATAAAAGTAGTTTTAAAAAAAAAAATAGGAGAGAAATTTCTCGACGAGATATCGGCCGATATTCGAGATTAAAATCTTAGTATAATTGTAGAGTACTTTAAAATCTAAAGTTACGATCAAATATCATTTTTAGTCATTATATTTTGATTAATCAGAAACATTGATGAGATGGTTATCAGTTTCGATGTAATTTTGGTCTCTATTTCTTGTTCTAAAGTACTACACTAATGCTAAATGTCATTACTAATTTGGTAAAATAACAAAATAAAGCAGATTAATTGTGAATACCTTATAAACCTTCCCTAATGAGTTGTAATGGTCAATTACAGGTGAAGTAGATTCTTTGAAAACTCTAAATCTCTTCATTATTGACTCAATGTTGTCATCTTCTCGTCCCTTCACAGTTCACATAAAAAAAAAAAAAACCAAGAAAAAAGAAAATGAATAAGACAAAAGAAAGAAAAATATTGTCAAGATATGTATATATCACTTTCTTAAAAAAATTGGATCTGTCAAACCTGGTTTCTTTTCAAGAGCCTTTTTTTAAGTTCTTCCTCTGGACAGTCAAGAAACAATACAAATTCTGGCACAATCTTTGTCTAAAAAAAGAATCCAGAATTACCATAATTAAAAGAGATAAATATATTCTAATCAGAGTTTCCATAATAGAATATGAAATTGGACATCTCTAGTCAGCAGGTGAGGGAATTTTAACAATATGAATTTTAGATTTTTGTTACATCAAATAGTCAATTCGCCATCCAAATAATTTGACAAATCCACATATAAATTCTAAAATTAGATGATAAATGCCATTAATGATGATTATGTGTTTGAAGGTGTAGCTTAATTAGTAATTTTCCGTTTCAGGAAGTGGGAGGTGTCAGGTTCGAACACCTATGATCACACTTGGTGTGTTTTAAGGGCAGTGAATATCATATGTGGAAAATTTCTACAAATTTCCTACACGTAAATTAAATTTTTTTTTGAGAAATCAAGTCGCTAACAAATGATTTAGGAGAAGGCTTACAATGTTCTGAAATGTAACTTGGTTCTCCACATCTCGAGGGAAGCCATCAATAAGGAACTTGTTGTTTTCACTTTCTCGCATTGCCCGCAGTAGGAGGTCTACTACGACCTTGGAAGGAACAAGTTCTCCCTCTTTCATTACTTTTTTTATCATGCTACTGTAAAAAATATAACAGACTTGGATTACTATATAATTAATCAGAGTCTTAAATAGCAAAATCTATGAAAAAATAACTTGAAGGTGAAAAGGAGTCGAACATTTACTATGACAAGCAAATAAGAGTCATGGGCAGGAGATGTATAAAAAATAGTTGAACGGGTTGTCTCCCGCTTTACGAAGCGGGAAGTTCCATGTTCGAGCCTCCATGGTCTAACTTTGGTGTGCTCTAAGGTGGGCTCACTCGTGGGGGTTTTACGTTGGGTATCCTACAGTTTCTCTCACGTAAATTCCAAAAAGAAAAAGAAAAAAAGAAATCACAATCCTAAACCTAACGTATAAAATAATTGCATGATTTATTTTGAGGAGTGCTATTCGAGGATTTTTTTTTTTTTATATAATATGGGTATTATCTATATTATAGGTGAGACTAATCCCACGGATACATAAAACTATCACCTGTAAGTCTCGTATATCAAGTAAATTTACGAAGAGTCTAACTTAAGACTTTTAGTTTAATCTTAAAAATTCATACTAATTTTTTTTAATATTAAGATATTTTCAACATCAATCTTGATTGAGAAATCAGCATTAATATTGCTGTCTCAAAGGAGCCTTCAGATGCTCAAGAGATTCTTCTTAAAGGAGATTGGGTATAGATCCAGGGTTTTATCTATGATCACCATAAAGTGGGGTTGGTGGGTTTCTACGTATTAAAAAAACAGAAGAAGAAAAAAGATCTCTCGGAGTTTCTCGTTTGATTTCTTTTTTTTGCTGAAATAAATCTTTTTGTTATCTCTTAAGAAATGAGTGGATTTCTATTTTTTTAATAAAATTTAAAGCTTTCAATTTCAAAGCCATGTTAGTTATAAGGGCTGCAATCAGGCAGGCTAGGCTGGGTTCTGGGTTTGCCTGAGCCTGACCCCGAGCCAAATTGCAATTGAGAAAACTTGAGCTCGAGCCTGGGCCTAGGTCAAATTGACTTAACCGTACCCAAACTTGATCCAAATTACATTTGTAGAGCCTGAGTCTGATTTCAATTCGAAATTGCATATATAGGCTTATTTGGTTTTAAAATGGACTTTTTTATTATTCTATTTTAACATAAATTTAGATATTATAATTATACATAACAATAATTGGATTACATTTTATAAGCCCGTCCAGACCTGAATTCTAATTCAGGCCTGGTATCTTAGGTCCATAATTAATCCAAACTTGATTTCTTTTGGGTTTTGATATAGGCTTGGGTAAGGCTCAACCGAAGTTACACCTATAAATTTCAGTTGAAGTTAGGTCATTCAAAATAGAATGAGAATTATTTTCATCTAGAATGAGAACAATTTCTCACTTGAAAAGTGAAAAGAAATCAATAATTCTTTTACCATTCTTTTCACCAAACATACAACTCTATCGGACCTATTTTTATTCTCAATAATTCTTTATCATTTTAGATACCCGATGTTAAGCACAAGTCGAGAAGGAAGGATGAAGAATAAATAAAAAAAGAAAAAGAAAAATTCTTACCTGTCTCTCGAACCGGAGTCAGCTTCAGATCTAAGTAGATCTCCCGATGAAAGATGGGTGTAACCAAAATATTTACCAATCTTTGCACATTGGGTACTCTTTCCACTGCCCGGACCACCTGTCCAAACATTCATTCATTGGCATTTTTGAATCAAAGCTCAAGAGGGAATTTATAAGGTTTTTTTTTTTTTTTATTGAATTTACGTATAAAGCTTTACGCTGAGTATTCTGTGGTTTTCCATAGGCAAATTTACAAGTTGAATGAAGTAATCGAGCAATGAAGCAAGTAAAAACCCACCCAAAATGAAAACAACTTTGACTTTCTTTTTATTTGACAAATTTCCATTTGCATCCTGCAGTAAAAGTACTCCTATTATAATGAAGAATATTCAAGGAGAAAAAGAAACAAATGGATGGAAAATTAATTAGATCATTTCTATTAACAGCCATGAGGGTAGACATATAAATTTCCATTAATTGTTTAGCTTATTTTTCTATATTTTATGTATCGATGATCTGAAATTTGTATGATATTAGCATTAAGTCTAACATATGGAAGCCAATGTCAAAGGATGAATAGCTAGGGTTGAATAGAAGCAATATGTGTTCACTTGCATAGTAAAATAAATTAAAATATGAACCATCAAAGTGCACTTTGGATAAAATTAAAATCATGTTTGGCCCCCAAAGTTTTTTTAAAAAAACCCCTTTAAACTTTTGGAGTTTTCTACAAAGACCCCCTAAAATAGATAAAGAATTGTAAGTAATCCCTTAAAAAATTGCATCTTATAGATTCATCTTTCCATAAGTAAAAGAAAAAAAGGTAAATTTCTATTCCACCCTGTGTTTGCACACCCTTATCTATTCTCAGAATATATAAAAATATATCATTTTTCTAAAAAATGGTATTTGAGATTGTCTTTTGATTAAGTGTGTCCTTTTTTTAGGATTGAAACTTGGACGGGTCGGGTTGTGTTTTAATAAACTCAACACAATCCATGTCAAGATTTATTGAATTTGACCTGATCCAATCCAACTCATACAACTCAATCCAATTTGACCCGGCCAGAATTCCTGATTGACTCAACTCGAGTGCTGGCTCAACCCGACCTAACTTGAGTTTCAACCCTAATCTCTAATGTTTTATAACTTAGTGCATTCAGGTTGAGTTGGTTTTAAAATTTTCTAATTCAATCCAATCTGAATTTCACGTGGGTTTTTTTTTCCAAACCGATCCAACACGAAACACCCTTATCACATAAATCCCACAAGAGTTGAACCCAAGACTTCTAATTCAATCCTAGAAATTTAGACGAGATTAATTCATGACGATGACAATAGGCAACTTTGAATTTCCAAATTTTCTAAACATAAAGCATAAATCAATAACAGAGAGATATACTGGAATACTTGCACATTTTACTACAAACAATGAAAAATAAAAGCAGAAATGAGAAGGGGTGCACCTTCTTCCTCATGTAGCTTAGAAGGCATATTGCGAAGAAATAAATCGCGACACCGCCGACGCCGGAGATGATCAAGACAAGTTTCCATGTAACATATACATTCCTTAAGTAGTGAAAGAGGCGTACGGCATAGAAAGAAATGGTGACGATGCCAATTGAGATGATTAAGAAAATTGCCCATGAAAGCATTTTATTGTAATAGTAAACTGATACCTCTCTTGAGTAGCGAAGCAGGCGTATGATATATAAAGAAATGGCGATGACAATGATTGAGATTATTAAGGTAGCTGCCCAATTAAGAGTATAATCTTCCATTTTTCAGAAATCCAATGATGATGATTGAGGAAAGCCAAACCAAGCTTCTGTTCTTGTTGAACAATTACAAAGATATAGAGTGAGAGGTTTGAGAAGTGAATGAGAAGAAAGGAATTGCAGAAAGAAAGGGTTGGATGAAGGCTCCAAGGAAAGCATTTTAACTTTTGGATCCTTCAAGGAAAGCATTACTTTTGGAGAGGTTTCTCTTCTCTGCTGAGAATTTTCTTGTCACTAGATATTGAAATATCCGTCCCAAAAGATTTGAATCATAAGAATTTAATTTTTTCAATATATTGGTTTAATTTTTTATTGATACATTATTTATAAATGTTTTTTAAGAAGTGATGAAACTGTTGTCATTTTATTTTTAAGAATAACTTCAAATGGTATTATTTAGAACATTTGCGATTATAATCCAATATTGGGTATTCCAACTGGTTGCCTCTGGGCACTCTATGTGGGTATAGGGTGTCCTCCCAGAGTTTTAGAATGGTGAGGCGTAAGCACACGGGTTGAATTCCTTGTTGGATGAATCAAACAAGAAGATGTAGTAAACTTTATAGAATTTCTAATTGGATATTGTTCATTTAATCTATCAAATGGTAAGTTCAATAGTTTTATAAAATCTTAAAAGTGACACATGTATATCTTTTTATTTAGAAATCATTGAAGATTTAAACTCTTTATTAGGTGAACCTAACATGTCTGAAATGGTCTATTTGAAATCAACCTTACAATTAGATCATTTCTTTTTTATATCACTCATATATAATTAATATATTAAAATATTATATTAATATTTTTTTTAAATTTTCATGTGGAAAACTACATGATACCTAGCGTAAAACTCGTACAGTGAGCCCACTACCCATATTTTTGAGATGCTTATAAGCCATAGCTTTTCAAAGTAGCTTTAGGATCTATGGAGTGGGATAGGAACAAAATACCTATATTTTAGAGAATTAATTTGTGCATCAAAACTTTTAACACAAAAAATGAATGTAATACTCATTTTGCCCTAATAAATGGAGAGAGGGAAAGAAGAAAGATTGAAACAAATTTAGACAAGATGAATATTTGATTCATTTTCGGTGCAATAAAAATAAAGGTTTTAGTGCACCAATCTTCTCATATTTTAAATTTAATTTTTTAAACAAAATGATACAGAATAGATAGAGGGAATGAAGAGAGGAAAGCACTACTTTTTAGTGCAGTTCTCCTTTTTAGTTCCAACACTTACAAATTTAAGAGCTCTTCAAAGTTCAAACTATGACAACCCTTAAGAGTTCTATTCATCTTCAATCCAAATCTAAATAATAATGTCATCAAATCCAAATCCAGTTCCGAATCCAAGTAATGGGGTCCCCAAATTCAAAATCCCATGTTTGAAGCTTTTCCTGTGGAGCCCAACTTCAGCTCCACCTCCTTCAACCTTCGTTGTCACTCCAATTCCGCCGTCTGCGATGTAGGCCGCTGCCTAAGGCCTCTAAATAAATAGGCCCTCCAAGTCCATAGGCTCCTTTATTATATCTTAAATAGTTTATAATGCATACAAAAGAATAAAAGCCATTGTTGTCTAGTTCGGTTATAATGCTCTCCTTTCAAATTGGAGATTCAAGTTCAAATCATGGCTATGTGTATAGTAATTATAATTTTTTTACCGAGTTTAATAATAATGATGAAAATAACAATAATTGGATTTCTTAAAAAATTAAAATAATAATAGTAAAAAACATAATAATAATTATTATAATCTTAATTTTTATTGAGTTTTAAAATATATGTATCATCTAAATAGAGCGGCATTCAAATCCCGGCTAATCTCATTTATAAATTTAAAGTTACTACCACTTGAAATCATTTGACTATTTTTAACTATTTCGAATTTAAAACACTCAAAATTGGAAATTTATATATTGATAATTTTTCTACTCAATTAAAACGTTGGTTTCTTAAAAAAATAAAATAATGATAGTAACAATCATAATAATTATTATTATAATCCTCATTTTATTGAGTTTAATAATAATAATAAAAATAACAATAATTTTAATTAATAAATAATATTTTAAAACATATGTATCATCTAAATAGAGCGAAAGAGAAACTTATATTGAATTGATAATTTTGTATTAAAAATAATTTAAAGCTTTTAAAGTTTGAAGAGATGAAAGAACATAGCTTTATTCATTTGATCAATGTAGATTGTATTAGATTTAATATAAAAGTATAAATCATTATACTTGAGATAATTTTTATTTTTATTTTTTTTAAATTCAGAAAAAATGAAAAATGAAAATAATAATATCTTCGTTTCAAATGAGAATTTGCATTAGTGTCGCACTCGAATATGATAAAAGATGCAGTATCAAAAAAAGTAAAAGAAATAATTGAATTGCTAAATCATATAAAAAAAAAATGAATTATTGTTTTCCAAATGCATGAATTGTTTATAGAATAATGTTGATTATACTAGTTACAGTTACCTCTGTAAAAAGAAGTTTTTCAAAGTTAAAACTAATAAAATCATATCTTCGGTCTACAATGTCACAAGTATCTATTGAAAAATAAATGTTAAAAAAACTTGAATATAGTAATTTAATTAGTAATTTTACATCTCAATTTCATAGAAGAATAAATTTTAAATAATACATTATTATAAATTTGATTATGATATTTTATTTAGATGTTTCACACTTTGTAAAAAAAAAAAAATGTGTGATTTTATTTTTTATGAGTATATAAAAGGTCCCTATTAAAAATTCGCCTGGCCCCCCTGAAATCTCAGGGGCGGCCATGCACCTACGACCAGCTTCTCCGCCTCTAGCTTCCACCCTGTTGGGATATTTGGCTCGATATGAGCCGGTTAAATTTAGAAATTTCCTTCCTTTCTTTTTGAAAACTTTCCCCTTTCTTCTCTTTCGTAAAAATAGAGAGCTCTCTCGGTGACTGTGAATTTGGTCTGTGAAGAGAGAAAAACAGGGGAGAAGTTCGTCGGAATTTGGTTTGTAATTTAGGAGAGAGTTTGATGGAACTTAACTTTGCGTTTTGATTTTGTGTTAGTTGTTTGAATCAGTGTTATCAGAATTGGACTGAACCGCGGCTTAACTGGGGATTCAGCCGTGACCGCTGAATTTGCAGTTCGGTCCACCCCAAAAACCGGTTGGCAGTCAAAACCGCATAAAACCGGTCAAAACCGAGGTTTTATGCAGTTTTGACACAAAAATCTGGAACTGTGAACCGCGGTTCATATATTTAAAAAAAAAATCATTTTTATTTTTTATTTTTAATTTTCCCCTTAAAAAATGTGTATATGTGAAATATAAAAGTTTATTACTATTTTTATCCCATATATTTCACCGTTTTGGTATATTACTCAGAGTTTTGAATGTTATTTTTAATATTTATTTTAATATTATTGATAAAATATGTCTTACTTAATATTATATATAATATTTATATTATTTTAATACTTGACTGGCTTTTACCGGTTTTGACCGCAGTGGAACCCGGTTGAACTCTGACCTCCTCGAAAATGGTTCGTTACACGGTTCGTTCACCTCGCTTCCCTCTCCCTTCCTTCCGCGGCCGCCCTCTGACTCCTCCACACCTGACCCCATCCTCAAAATTGATCCCAAACTAGGTGCACAATGGGTGCATAGGATAGAATGGAAGTGAAGGGAAAGTTAATCTGATGGTTTACCTTCTTTTTCTGTCATGTGTCTCTCCCTCCCTCACTTCTCTCATCTCTCTCCTACTCTCGGTCTCGTTAGCATTACAAACGGAAATAAGAAAAATTGAAGGGAAAATAAACACCCCTCTTATCTTACCACTCTCATGTTTAGAAGAACTCATCTTCTGTTCCACTCTCCTCCACCCTTTCTAGATTCTACGAGTACATCCCATGCTTCACGAACATGAGGCTATTTCCGCACACACTAGTGTATTGATGGAATCAACCACAGATATCCGTTTCCTTTGTCGTGTATGGCTAATGATAGCCAGCCCTGCTGTCCCTGTACAGTCGTTCGTGCTATGTTTACCACTGTCTATCCTCATACTTCCCTGTATTGGACAGCAGGCAGTCAATTCCTTCTTTAGCAATTCCTAATGTGATTAGGAATCCTCTTGTATTAGGAGTCTCCACAAACTTCCTAAAGCAGCCCATCCGGATCTAGGTTTTCTATCATAGAAAATCTAGGCGTGCTATGGCTGAATCGAGCTACATACCAACATGTCGTCTCTCCTTCTCCTCTCTCTCCTCTGTCTCTCTCTCCCTCCCTCTCAATTTTTAAATTTATTTTTTTAAACTGAAAACTCTCACAAATTGTTAAATTTTATTTTGTAAAATTGAAAACTCTCTCATTTTTTAATTTTATTTTTAAACTCAAAACTCTCTTTTGTTATTTATTTTGAGTGTTTGTTAAACAATTTGATTTTGAGAGTTTTCCTCAATTTTTTTTAAAACAATCAGAGAGTATTCAGTTTTAAAAATAAAATTAAAAATGAGAGATTTTCATTTGAAATTGCACGTTTTTCAGCTTCAAAAAATAAAAGTAAAGAATTGAGAGAGTTTTCCAGTTTTAAAAATAAAACTAAAAATTGAGGGAGTTTACAGTGTTAAAAAAAAATGAAAAAAAAGAAGAAGAAGAAGAGACTTTTCAGTTTTAAAAAAATAAAATTAAAAATTGAGAGAGTTTTCCACTTTTAAGAAATAAAACTTAAAAAATAAGAGACTTTTCAGTTAAAAAAATAAAATTTAAAAGAATGAGAGAGTTTTTAGATTAAAAATAAATAAAAAATGAGTTTAAAAATAGATATAAATTTAAAAATCTCAAAAATGAAAAACTGGAGAGAGGTGAAATACAGAGGGGAAGAAGAATCGGTTTGGGCGAGCAGGCGTTTGGTCGGTGAGTCAGTACGGTTGGGTGGACTTGGCCTGCTCGAAATCTGAACGAGTGCAGCAGTGTTCTGGCAAGAAAGAAGGCTGTAATTCAAGTGGGATGGAGAACCCAGATCGGCTCGGGAATGGCAGCAGCAGAGCAGGCACGATTGGCTGAGGATGGCAATGCGTTGGCCGTGATCGTTGACCAGCGGGATGGTGGCGATCGTTGATCAGCGGGATGGTGGCGATCGTTGAGCAGAGCGGTTGGATTTGGGAGTGAGAATTGAGATGGGAGGGAGAGGAACAGAACGGTTACTGAAAGTGGAAGGTCAAAATAGAAAAAAATAATTTTAGGATTAACAAGTTTTATGGTGTAAATATTATCACCCTTCTAACCAAATATTAAATTATATATAAAAAATCTTAAATTTTAGTTTTTGAGGGCATCTTTAGAATCCTAATGGAGGAGAGAGGGACATAAAAGGGGTCTGCAAATTAAGTTCTAGAAGTTGATGTGATGTTTACTTGTATGCAGCAAATAAAATAGTGATGACGATTGAAATAAGGGTGCCCACATAGACACCGATGCTTTCTGTTAGCAGACACCGAATTTTAGATTTTAGGTGAAAATTATCATTCTGCCCTTCACGCATGAAGGAATCGATCGATTGATTCCCGAACGGGTGAAAGAAAATAGCAAAACCGATCGATCGCACGATGCAGCGATCGATCTGTTTTCAAATGAAAAAATCACGATGCAGCGATCGATCTGTTTTCAAATGAAAAAATCAGCTGCGTAACAGATCGATCGTACGATCGTGCAATCGATCTGTTTAAAAATAATTATATTATTTAAATAATAAAATTTCCTTTAAAACTTTACACTTGTTTTTTTAGTACTGTGTATTTCCAAAATTTCTCAAATTGAATATCTAGACTAATTAAAATAATCTGATAAAAATACCTTAAGACTTCAAGGTCTTTTGACACTCCTAAATATTTAAAACACAGTATTTTACAAATAAAGGTATCCCTAGGGTATGTCAAAAACACATTTAGGAGTGTCAAAAGACCTTAAAGTCTTAAAGTATTTTTATCAGGTTATCGTAATTAGTCCGGATATTGAATTTCAGAAATTTTGAAAATACACAGTGCCTAAGAAATAACTTTAAAGTTTTAAAGGAAAGATAAAACTTTAAAGTTATTTCTTAGGCACTGTGTATTTTCAAAATTTCTGAAATTTAATATCCGGACTAATTATGATAACTTGATAAAAATACTTTAAGACTTCAAGGTCTTTTGACACTCCTAAATGTGTTTTTGACATACCCTAGGGATATCTTTATTTGTAAAATACTGTGTTTTAAATATTTAGGAGTGTCAAAAGACCTTGAAGTCTTAAGGTATTTTTATCAGATTATTTTAATTAGTCTAGATATTCAATTTGAGAAATTTTGGAAATACACAGTGCTTAAAAAACAAGTGTAAAGTTTTAAAGGAAAGATAAAACTTTAACGTTATTTTTTAAGCACTGTGTATTTTTAAAATTTTTGAAATTAAATATCCGGACTAATTACGATAACCTGATAAAAATACTTTAAGACTTCAAGGTCTTTTAACACTCTTAAATGTGTTTTTGACATACCCTAGGGATACCCTTATTTGTAAAATACTGTGTTTTAAATATTTAGGAGTGTCAAAAGACCTTGAAGTCTTAAGGTATTTTTATCAGATTATTTTAATTAGTCTAGATATTCAATTTGAGAAATTTTAGAAATACACAGTGCTTAAAAAACAAGTATAAAGTTTTAAAGGAAATTTTATTATTTAAATAATATAATTATTTTTAAACAGATCGATCGATCTGTTACGCAGCTGATTTTTTTATTTGAAAACGGATCGATCGCTGCATCGTGCGATCGATCGATTTTACTGTTTTCTTTCACCCGTTCGGGAATCAACCGATCGATTCCTTCATGCGTGAAGGGCAGAATGGTAATTTTCACCTAAAATCTAAAATTCGGTGTCTGCTGACAGAAAGCATCGGTGTCTATATGGGCACCCTTGAAATAATTTATTCTTCCGTTTGTTATTCACTAAAATTCATTTTGGTTGAATTGATTAAACTATACTTTTAAAGTTTTAATTTTTTATTATTTTAAATTATTTTTTAATATCTAAACTTTATGGTATTTTAAAAGTGGTCATTTAGACATTTCACTTTTTTTTTTAAGAGATATTTTTGTATAAAAATTACTATTTTGCTCTCAATTTTTTTTAAGAAGATGATTCTTTCACACAAAACTGATGGGTAAAATGGTAATTTCATAAAATTTTTTGAAATGATGTGTTTTTTAAAAGAAAAGTGGGGTGTCTAAATGGATGATGTATTGAAGAAAAACACATTCTATTGAGTCTATTAATTTAAATTTATTAGTCCAAGGTTACCATCCATGATTTTTAGGTGAGTCTATTAATTTAAATTTATTAGTCCAAGGTTACCATCCATGATTTTTAGGTGATTTTGAACTTTTGATGATAACAAAGCTATTAAGGAACTATATTGAGAGTTCAAAGGAAATAAGAACATAAAGAAAAAAACATATACAGTTAAGGTTCTGAAGAAAATAAATGGATTAAAAGATTTTGTCGACTCTTATTTTAAGTTTGTTGAGGTTTTAAGTCTATTTATATTTTTATAAATTGAAAAATATGAATATAAAAACTGAAAAAAGATTTTTAAAAAATGTTAAAATTTTATGTAAAAAAATCATTTTTTTACCATTTGATTTTAATAGTCAAAATCACCGTGTGCCATTTTTTTAAAGACATTTATCAAGTTTGATTATCAAAACCAAATAACTAAAAATTGAATTTTAGACTACATTTTAGCTAATAATAATTTTAATATTTATGATTATTTTTTCAATTTACATGACAAATACTAAAAAACTGACATGAGATGTAAAATACTTAGACTTAATCAGACGAGCTCGACACTTGGCCTCCAATGCCCGTTGAGCCTTGATCGGGTTCCATTAAAATCCAGCCTTAGTCAAACTGAAGTACACTCATATTTCAATGCAACCTTCGGTAATTTTTAAAATTAATTCTCTAAGATTGATCTATGGTAAGTTTAAAAGTTGGAAATTTCTTTTGCTATCATCTGGGATGAAACTGGAGCGGGCTTACTTTGTATAAATTTAATTCAATTTATATAAAAATTATTGAATTTGATTTAATCTAACTCAAATTTCTTAACTCAATATAATCTGAATTGTTAATCCAACTTAACTAGAGTATTGGCTCAAATCAACTGGAATGATATATTAAATTTTTTGTCAAATCGAAATTAATTTGAATTTTTTTTTTTCAACCCTCAACTCTAATTTAAAAAATATTAAATCTAACCCCCTTAATTTCTCCAATTAGTCATCTGGGTTGAATTAAAACCTTAAATCAAATTTCACCCGTGCTCTAGCCCTCTTTGATTATTACCTTTTATAGATAGAATATACGATCTCGTCTGCTGCGAACTCGTCTCCTCTTCAGTTTCCAGTCTTCACATCTCCTTCTGAGTTCCTAACACTTGGACAAATTTGAAAGGGCCAGCCATTTAGACATAAGGGCCAGCCATTTAGACACGGTATGTTTTTGACACCAGACACCGATTTTTAATTTTTTATTACAAATTACGATTTTATCCCTTCCATATGAAATCTATCGATTGAACAATTTCATTTCGATCGATCGATCCATTCATTCCATAAGCTAGCTGGAAAAATTGAATCAATCGCACAATTCTATTTTGTCGACCGATTAAAATATGCGATTGATTCGTTCAGAAAATCGATCGATTGATTCATGTTCGTTCAGAAAATTGATCGATTGATTCTGTTTTGTCGACCGATTGAAACATGCGATTGATTCATTAAGAAAATTGATCAATTGATTCATGTTTGTTCAGAAAATCGATCAATTGATTATGTTTAAGCTACACTAAATTATTTAAATAGTAGAATTTTAACATTATTTTTTAAGCACTGTGTATTTTCAAAATTTATCAAATTGAATATCAACACTAATTACGATAACGTCATAAAAATACTTTAAGATTTCTAAGGTCTTTTGACACTCCAAAATGTTTAAAAGAGAGTGTTTTACAAATAAGAGTATCCCTCGGTTGTGTCGAAAACACATTTGGGAGTGTCAAAAGATCTTGAAGTCATAAAGTATTATTAACAAGTTATCGTAATTAGTCCGAATATTCAATTTGAGAAATTTTGACACACACGGTGCTTAAAAAATAACGTTAAAATTTTAAAGGAAAGATAAAACTTTAACGTTATTTTTTAAGCACGGTATATTTTTAAAATTTTTAAAATTAAATATCCAGACTAATTACTATAACGTGATAAAAATACTTTAAGACTTCAAAGTCACACTACCAAATGCTTAAAACAGAGTGTTTTACAAATAAGGGTATCCCTCTGCTATGCTGAAAACACATTTGGAAGTGTCAAAAGACCTTAAAGTGTTAAAGTATTTTTATCAGGTTATCGTAATTAGTCCGGATATTCAATTTGAGAAATTTTAAAAATACACAGTACTTAAGAAAATAACGTTAAAGTTTTAAAGGAAATATAAAATTTTAACGTTATTTTTTAAGCATTGTGTATTTTCAAAAATTTTCAAATTGAATATTTGGACTAATTACGATAACTTGATAAAAATACTTTAAGACTTCAAAATCTTTTGACACTCCCAAATGTGTTTTCGGCACAGCCGAGGGATACCCTTATTTGTAAAATACTCTGTTTTAAACATTTAGCAGCTTCAAAAGAACTTGAAATTTTAAAGTATTTTTATCAGATTATCGTAATTAGTTCGGATATTCAATTTGAAATTTTTTGAAAATACTGCTTAAAAAATATATTATACCCTACACGTTGTTCTAACTTAAACATAACCAATCGATCGATTTTCTGAGCTAACATAATCAATCGATCAATTTTATGAACGAATCAATCGCATGTTTGAATCTGTCGATAAAGATTGATTCAATTTTTCCAGCTAACTTGTGAAATATGAATCCAAATCCAAGTCAAATCTAAATCCAAATCTAAATAATAGTGTCGTTAAATCCAAATCCAGTTCCGAATCAAGTAATCGGGTCCCCAAATTCAATATCCCATGTTTGAAGCTTTTCCTGTGGAGCCCAACTTCAGCTGCACCTCCTTCAACCCTCGTTGCCGCTCCAATCCGCCGTCTACGACCAGCCCATATCTTCTCCGCCTCAGCTTCGACTCTGTTGTTAAATTTAGAAATTTCCTTTCTTTCTTTTTGAAACTTTCCCCTTTCATGTCTTTCCTAAAAATAGAGAGGCCTCGGTGGCTATAATTTTGGTCTGTGAAGAGAGAAACAGAGAGGAGGAATTTGTGGTTTGTAATTTGGGAGAGAGATTTGTATTCCTTGCGTTTTAATTTTGTGTTAGATTGATTCCATTCATTGTTTGAATTCGATTTTGGCACAACACTATAATGCTTTCCATCAAAGTGAAAAACCCATCGTCTTTAAGGCCATTGATATCATCCTTCCTCACCCAAATCATCATCAACCGTTCGTTCTCCTCGCTTCCCCCTCCCTTCCTTCTGCGGCCGTCCTCTGTATCCTCCACACCTGACCCCATCCTCGATATCGATCCCAAACACATTGCCTCCTCCTTCAACCAATGGTTCCGGTCCTTCAAACTCACCATCTTTGATGAAATTTACGAAATCCTCTCCAGCCATGAGTCCGACACTGCTGAAGCTGCGCTCTCCCGCCTCGCTCTCCCCCTTTCCGAGGAATTTGTCCTCCGGGTCCTTGCTCATCGCCCCACCCGCAATGCAGATGTGCTCCCCCATCTCAAATTCTTTGATTGGGCTGGCCACCAGTCGAACTTCTGCCACACCCGTGCAACCTACCATGCCATTTTTAAAATTCTCTCCAAAGCCAAGCTCATGACCGTCATGCTTCGCTGGCTCCAGAGCTTCAACAATAACCGGTGCGTCTACCGGGTGCAATTCTACAACACCCTTGTCATGGGATATGCTGTTGCAGGCAAACCAGATGTTGCACTAAACGTGCTCGCTAGAATGCGCTTCAAGGGACTGGACTTGGATGCCTTCTCCTACCATGTGCTTCTCAATGCACTTGTTGAGGAAAGATTTTTCGATTTTGCTGAGGTTGTTTCGAAGCAAATTACAATGAGGGGACTGGAGAATGACATCACGTCATGCATTCGGATGAAGAGCTTGTGCAGGCAGAACAGGCTGGAGGATGCTGAGGCTTACTTGCGTGAACTGGAGAGTGGTGGAGGCATTGTCAATGAGCATGTTGTCGGCGTGCTGGTCAATGCTCTCTGCAAGCACAAGAAATTCGAGGAGGCATGTGGACTGGTGGAGGAATTTGGACAATCTGGGAAAGTTCCAATGGCACCCACCTACAGCATTTGGATCAGAGAGCTCATCAATGCCAGAAAGGCTGGCGGGGCACTTAATTTCATTCATAGCAAGAAGTTGGAGGGCTATACTCCTGGTGTCTTGTGCTATAATAAGCTGATATATGGGCTTTTGAGGGAGGACAAGCTCAATGAGGTGTACGATCTGTTTGTGGAGATGAGGGAATGCCAAATAGTGCCTGACAAGCTGACGATGAATGCAGCATTGTGCTTCTTTTGTAAGGCTGACATGGTTGATGTTGCAGTAGAATTGTACAGATCGAGAATGGAAACTGGACTCTCTCCGAATATCTCAGCATTCAACCATTTGATAAGTGCACTCTGTGGAGATGGGAGCATTGATGAGGCATGCCAGGTGCTTGAGGATTCTGTGAAGCAAGGGTACTTCCCCGGGATAAAGACATTCAATTTTCTTGCTGATGCTCTTTGTAGAGAGGGGAAGTTGGATAAGATGGACAAGTTGGTGGATATAGCTTGTCAGAAGAATATCAAGCCAAGTAATGCGCTATGCGTGAAATATATCTCTGCCTTGTGCATGGTTGGAAAGGTGGAAGAGGCATATATGATGCCTGCGAAGCTTGAACAACCAAATAATGTTCTGAACTGTTATACTTATTCTACTTTGATACGTGGGTTCAGTCAGTTGAAAAGGGGGGATATGGCATGGAGGCTGCTGCTTGAAATGCAGGAGAATGGACACACTCCGACTAAAAGTTTGTATAGAGTTGTCATATGTTGCTTGTGTGAATTGGGTAACGTGGACCAAGTTCTTAACCTCTTAGACAGACAGTTGTCGCACTATGGGCATGATTGTCGCATTTACAATTACTTTATTAATGCTGCTGGCCACGCCATGAGACCGGATCTTGCAAGAGAAGTGTTTGAGAGAATGTTGGTGGGAGGCATTCAACCCAATATAGAAACCAAGATTGGCATGCTGCTAAGTTATCTGAGAAGCAAACGTATCTCTGATGCCTTGAACTTCTTTAATGATTTGGATGTCAAATGTGAGCCTGGTACTACGATCAGTAATAGGTTGTACAGTATTATGATTGTGGGCCTTTGCAACGCTGGCAAACCTGATCTAGCACTAGAATTGTGGAATAAAGTTCGGGAGAAGGGATTAATTCCTAGCCTTCATTGCTACGAGGAGCTTGTACTCATGTTATGCAGGGAGGGAGATTATGATAGAGTGGTAAAGGTTCTGAAGGACTTGCTGAAAACTGGTCGCCGTGTTTCTTCCTTCATCGCCAATGTGCTTTTGTTGCACACCTTGAAGAATCGTGAGTTTAATCAGGCTTGGATTCGATCAGGTGACATTGAATTTGTAGAGTCCTCATCACCAGACACCACTCAAAAAAGAAAGTTATCATCGGACAGTTCGATGCTAGGAGAACTGATTGGTGCATTTTCTGGAGGGATCCAAATGATGGAACATGTTGATTGCTTGGAAGAAGTGATTGCACAGTTCTTCCCTGTTGACATTTACACTTGCAATATGCTGTTGAGAGCACTAACTATGGCTGGTAGAATGGACTATGCATGTGATCTTTTTGATAGGATATGCAAGAAAGGGTATGAACCCAACCGATGGACATATGATATCATAGTGTGTGGTTTCTGCAAGCGTGGTAGACAAAAAGATGCTAAGAGGTGGATGGAAGTGATGTACCGAAATGGATTTTACCCAACTAAGTCCACAATAGATGTATATAATAACATGGACGTGAAGGGGGAGTAAATCTGATGGTTATCTTGTGTGCCCTCCTAGCAGTGATTCTTTATATAATATTCAAGGTCGTGCTGATCTTCTACTATAGGTATTGTGGACTCACAACTTTACTACTTTAGATAATTAAAATTTTCTCATTATGCCTTGCTACATTGCCCCATTATGTTTCATGATGATTTGATAGTTTGTGTGAGAAAAATGGCCCTTGCACTTTTATACTGAATTTCTTCCTTAATTTATTTGTCAGATAAAAACAATATTAACTAGGAACTAACATGGTTAACGTCAAATAGCATAACTGATGAAAAAACAAAATTAAAATTTATTTAGTTATCTTTTGGAAGGTCAAAATTTATTTATTTATTAATTGTATGATTTGCTGTACATAAACTGAGTGTCCAAATATTAATGCGATATTTACATGCAATATGTGGGTATTGCTTGTGAAACAGATTATCTTTTCTTTTTTAGAAAAAAGGTGGGCTTCACGTAAGGGGTTCTCACCATGAGAACCTACACGGGTTCCTGGTTGAACATCTGCATGTGTGTGTACATGCTTGAGCATGCAATGGTGGGCAAGCACGTGTGATATGATAGCTGGAAAAACCTAAAACATGACTCTTATGTCTCATTAATATATTCAGTTACTACTTAAAAAAAAAAAGTATAATATTGAGTAAAAAGAATAGTGGGTAGATGGCAGAGATCCCAAATGGAGTTGGACTTCACTAAGCATTCAATCAAAGTTGTTTGTTTATTTGTTATAGTTATGGATAACCAAACATAAAAAATTCAAGACGAAGTTTCATGGTGTAGGTTGTTTGCAGATAACATAGTACTTATATGTAAACAAAAAATTACTTAAATAATAAATTAGAATTATGCGAGAATTTTTTGAGATTTATGGTCTAAAAATTAATAGAATAAATCTGGAATTTGTGGAGTGGTACTTTAGCAAATTTGAAAGTAAAGAGGATTGAAATGATCATAATAGAAAGTGACTTTATAATTCACTATGACAAATTTTGATACATTAGTGCAATTGTAGAACCAAATAGAGGATCTCATTTGGATATAATCAATAGGATGGGAGTAGGGTGTCCCATGCTTGGGTAAGCTATTAAGTTCTTTATGTTAGAAGAGTTACTTATACCAATTGAAGGGGAGATTTCATAAAACAACAATTAGACCTTCGATAATCTCTCTCTCTCTCTCTCTCTTAAAAAAAGACCCGCAATCTATGGAGTTGAATGCTACGCAATGAAAGAAAACAAATAGATAAAGTAATGGCGATAGAGATGCACATGCTAAGATGGGTATAGTGTAAAAGGTGAATGTAGATGAAGTAATGGTGATAGAGATGCTCATGCTAAGATGGGTATAGTGTAAAAGGTGAATGTAGATGAAGTAATGGCGATAGAGATGCTCATGCTAAGATGGGTATAGTGTAAAAGGTGAATGTAGAAAGGAGTGAGGTAGAGAAGCCTTAAAGGTAGCCCCATGGATGAGAAGATGAGAGTGTCATTTAAAGTGGTATGTACAAGTACCTAGAAGACTAGAAACAAGTCTCTTTGAAGATAGAAAGGTTACAAATAGATGACATTAGGAGAAAGGGAGGCCCCTAAAGACTTGGATTGGAGTAGTAGAAGCATGATAGGTTATCGAGCCACTGAGGATATGATCTTTGGTAGTGTACAATGGAAGCTTAAAACTCAAAAAGTCAAGTCCAGTTAGATGCGAATGATTGCAATGATAATGATGATCACGTTGATGAATGAAAAAAAAAAAAAGAACCCTACTCATGCTCTTTTTAACAAGTATACATGGCTTTTATGTTATTATTAATCACCCCTACTCAAGATAGAAGAGTTACAAATAGATGGCATTAGGAGAAAATAAGGCCCCAAAGACTTGGATTGAAGGAGTAAGGAAGAGCATGATAGGTTATGGAGTCACTAGGGGTATTGATCTTTGCTACTGTAGAGTAAAAGTTTATAACTCAGAAAACCAACCCAGATAGATGGGGAAATGGCTACAGTGATGATGGTGCTCTTGATGATGAGTGAAAAAGTAAAACAAAATAAAGTCACTTCTTATGCTTCTTTAACAGGTATACATGGTTTTTATCATATTCTCATTCGACCCTATTCAAGATAGAGGGGTTACAAGAATATGGTATTAGTAGAAAGAGCGGCCCTTAAAGACTCGGATTGAAGGAGTTAGTAGGAGCATGATAGGTTGATGCAGAGCATCTAAAGAATTGGAAGAATTCAAACATTTTTATGGGTTTTATTTTATGTAAAATTAGATTTCTTAAAATTGCTAATTTAGATAGCATCTAATGAAGAAAACTGAAAAATGAGAGGCCTAGGTCCATATACTAAGGGTCCAAGCCTATTTTACAACATTTGGGATGATGGATCTTGTTCTAGGAAGCCCATAAAATCCATGTGCAAGGGAATGACAAGAACTTGTAGCATAACTGGTAAGGGTTATTATTACAGCTTGAAGGTCGTGGGTTCAAGTTTCATGGGCATCAGATAGGAAGTCGGCCTGTGAAACAATTTACCAAATCCAACTATAAAGGCCAACCCAGATTGATGGGGTAAATGGCTTGGATGAGGATGATGATGAAGGGAATAATGAGTTTCTGTATGTCTATCCAAGATCTACACTAGGAGCCTACAAAAAAAGCTTATGTTCACACATTTGCATCCTAAATTTTAGGACTGAAGAAAGGAACAAGGTGTTGGCACCCCTAGGGTTGGAATTTTCATGGTTTTGTTTCTTAATTTTCATGCCTATGTTAGTAATCTTTCAGAAAAAAAAAAATCACGCCTAGGTGACAGATAACCATTGGTGGAGAATATGTGGATGGATAAGAGGATATTTTGACATGTAAACATGATCCATTTGTGCATGGATGCCCAAGGCATGGTAAGTTTAGTTTCTTTTATTTCTCTCAATTTCATGTATAAACAAGGCCTTTGGAATGGGCAACTTAATTTTGAACACATTTTCAGTGTGATTTTTCCTTGACCTTGTAAAGTTGTTTCTAATGCATTTCTTGTTGAATTAGTTAGAAAATTTCAAGAGTTCATTTTATCTTGATTGAGTTTCTTGTCAAAATAGTGGGAGGTTTTTGAGTGTTAATTAATTTTAATTGAATTCCTTACCTTGAAAAAATTAATTGAATTTCTTGTTGAAATTGAGAGAAATTTCTGATAATTCAATTAAATTTAATTGGCGTGTTAGAAGGATCATAGAGTGAATTCTACATTCAATTTTACTCATAGGTAAGGTTTTAAGCTTCTCCATAGAGAGTGAACCTATTCGAACCTTTGTTGAATTTTGGGATTATCTCTAAGTTGTTTTCCTTAGAGCCCAATTCTCTAGAACCTAGAATTACATCATAGGTAATGGAATCATTGGGGGTATGATCTTTTCCAGTGTAGAGTAGAAATGTAGAACTCAAAAAACCGATGCAGATGGGGAAATGACTACATTGATGATGACGACCATGATGATGAGTGAAAAATAAAATAAGATAAAATAACCCCTACTTATGCTCCTTTTAACAAGTATATTTTTGTGTTATTGTTAATTACTACGATTTATAAAAGCTGTGTATATAAATTGGCTTCTCTTAGTAAGTGAAGAGAATGGCATCCCTCATTTTATTACAATTTCATCTTTTTGGGATGATCAGTCACTGTGGTCTCTCCCCCTTTTATTATATTTTTTTCTTCTCCACAGTATGATGGCTCAATTAGCTACCTTGATTACATTGTTTAGGACCATTACAGCAATGCAATCATTATCTAAATGAAAGAAGTAAACCATGCTCCTTATGACTATCTAAACATTCTAGGTCCTTAGAGGTACAGTAGTCTCATGACCACAAAAGACCTTTTTGTCTAGACTAGAAAGCAACGTATCTAAATATCTATACCATATGATAAAAAGAAGTTGTTCACTTAGAGGCTTACCAATTGGGTTGATGATGTCAAAGTGTTAATATAAATGGATTTATGCATTCCGTTCGCCTAATGTTGCAGCAGATTAACTAGAAATGGATGGGTTGTTGATGGATGATATGTTTTCTTCTCGATCCATTTCTTTGTTTGGGTTTGGCTTAGGCTGGGTTGTTTATAATGCAAGTTTTTTTAGAGGTATGCTGGATATGGTTTTCCTTTTCCTCATTAATGTTATTAAAATAAATAAAAATGCCCATTCAATAATTTTGGAAGGTTGCAACTCTACAGTTTCCATTTTTGGATTGATACCTTGTTCTCTTTTTGTTATTATCTTTTCCTTTCTTTTTCCTAAAGAAGTGACTTGCTCCACCCAGACACACAAACACACTACCCCTCATCTTCATCAAAAATCCATTTGCCCCATCTATCTAGGTGAGCTTTTTGAGTTTCATAATAACACTCCAGCCTAGCCAAAAAATGAAAAAAAACCATATTCATTGTTACATTGCAATCTATCATGTGTTTTTGTACCACCTCAATCCATGTCTTTAAAGGCGTTCTTCTTTTCTCTTGGTACCTTCAACTACTAATCATTCTATTCATGGCACTAGAACTATTTTTTATCTTCTACATTTGCATCCAAATTATCTTAAATGGCATTCCCTTATATTTTTTCTCAATTGGAGCAATATTGAGACATCCTTTACTGCACTTATTTCTAATTCCATCTTTATTTGTTACACCTAGGTGTGGAAGTTGGGCAGTATAAACTCAAAGATGCCTGGCCCAACAGCATGGGCCTACATAAGATTGGGCTTCATGCTCAATCTGGGCCTAAAAGTCAATACCTCGTTTAGAACAAGTTGGGCAAGTCTACCCTTTCAGGCACCCAGCCCACCAAATATGTCTATGTAATCATATTCCAACCAAAGTTATAAGGTCGAATGTTAACCATCCCTTGGAATGAATCAATCTTGACTGTTAATTGTAAAAGGGTTGCAAATCCCATCTTGTCCCTCACCTCGATACATAGGAGGCCAATATTCTTCTTCTTCCCTGTTTTTTTTGCTTGGATTTCTATTATTGATTCCCAGTAAAGACCGACTTGAGCTTAAACTAAGATCAGGCTTCAATGTTGGGCTTGATCTTGGTCTGGCTTTTCTTGGTCAAGTTCAGGCTCAGCTCTGTCTCAGGCTAAGCGTTTTAGAATCAGGCTTGATCTTGGATTGGTTAGAAGTCCAACATTTCCCACCCTATCTCCGTTCCTACTCATACCATGCATCCATTTTAATACACATCTCACCTCATTGTCTATTTGTTTTCATCGCCCAACATTTAGCAGCTTAGAATATAATTGACGCAGCACTCTTCTATCATGCAAGAATCTACTGACTTGTCAATAATTAGCCACCTTGTGTCCATCCTACTAGTGATATCCTAATCAAACCCTCCATTTGGTTCTACAGTTGCATGGAAGCTAAATATTTCTTACTATGTGGTACTAAGAATGAACTTATTTTGAATTTTGAATTTCATCCTTTGTTTATACTTTCAGACCTGAACTTACAGAATATATATTCTGTTTTTGCTCTACTAATCATTTGTTTCAAAAACTCCCACCCACATTTCCAGCTTAGTATTTAGCTGATTTTTTTTTTCACTGACTACTAAATCATCATCTACAAAAGCACAGCTAGGAACTTCATCCTGTGTTTCTAATTGTAAGTTGTCCATAAACACAGTAAACAAATAAGGGCTCAAACTGAACCCTTTGTTTAGGGACTATTGTTTCTTCCAAACTGGTTTTATGCATGTTTTTGCCTCATTATACAAATCCTATATAAGCTCAATATATCCTTTTAGTCCTCATTTCTTCTTCATTGTCTGCCAAATGAAAATAGAGATGATATGTGGAGTTGACAAGGGCTTGTGATGCCCACAACAATCCTTGTGATGTCCATGGGGATTGAATTAAGTTTTGGTCTGACCCGTGGAGTGGCTGTTCTTCCTTGGCTTCTCAGTTCCCCTCCCTCTACCGTCTCTCTCTTAGGCCGTGTGTGAACATTTATGAGTTCTATTACATTACAAGTGAGCGAGTTGTTTGGGACATTCCTCCTCGTTGAAACCTTTCTGATGCTGAAACAGATGCTTTTGCCAATCTTCTTCAAACCCTGTCCTCCTGCAGGATTCCACATCGGGGGAGGACAGTTGGATTTGGTGGCCTGATAGCACTGGCTTCTTCTCGGTCAAGTCCTTCTATTCTTGGACTAATCCCTCATCTTGCACCGCCTCAGTCAACCCCATGATTTGGTCCTCCAAAGCTTCTCCAAGAGTGATTAGTCCTTTGGATTGTTAGTTTGGAGAAAATCTTGACCCAAGATAACTTGCACAAAAGAGGAAGAACATTGGTCAGTGCATGCCCGTTTTGCCTTCAAACCTTCGAAGAGTCGAATCATCTTCTTATTCATTGTCCTTTCTATGCGGATGTTTGGAATTCAGTTCTTGATCAGCTTGGCGTGGTTTGGGTAATGCCATCATATGTGGCAAAGTTATCCTTTGCATGGGACATTGTCTCTGTTTCATCTAATGCACATCCCTCGTGGCATTTGTCCTTTTTTGCCACCATTTGGAGCCTTTGGTGGGAACGCAACAACAGGATTTTCAAGGACATCGCTGAGCCTAGTGAGTCGGTTGCAAAAAAAGCTTTTACCAAGTGTCCTTCGTGGGTGGTCTCTATTTAAGAATTCAAGAATATTCTATGTCAGACATTTTGCGTGCTTGGAAAGAATGTGTTGACCTAGCGTAAGTCTTTCGTCTTTCGTTCCTTGTAGTCTTTTGCTGTTTTTTCTGTTTTCTCTTTATTTGTTCTTGCACAGCTGGTGCTTTTATGTTTTTGGAGGCCACAAAGTTTGAAGTTTAAAAAAAAAAAAATCTGATCAAATTTTGAAGAGCTTAAAAAACCTTGATTGATTGATCTAATAAAAGTGGTTTTTGGTGGGCCACATATTCAATGAAATACCAATCTGTTGGACCCATTGCCACTCTATTTGGTAGGACCCACACCTGGGTGCGTGGGGTAATATGACGCACACCAGTGTGGTGTGTGTCGTTTCACCTGAGGTAAATGGTGATTCAAAGCCCAATTTTTGGGTTGTTTCTAGGCTAACCTTGAACCTGATCCAAGGATGGTTTTGGGTACTACTACATGTCTAGGAAGTTTATCATTATAGATTCATTGTATCTATTACAACATAAGTGTGGTTGTTTGTTCATGTCCATGTTGGTGATGGTAGAATTTGTGGTAATTTACTTCATGATATGATTAAATATTAGATCTTATAATTAAGGTAAATCTTAACAGCAAAATCTATGTAGATGAGCTTTTTAAAAATATGATTTTCAGGTTAGCATTAACTCTTACTTGAATAGGTATAATATGTGCAAAGCATTTGTATTGTCATAGATGGCTAGTAAAAATGAGAGTAACAATAGTAGTAGTAGTAGGGATCATCATCTTTTCTGTAACATTCTTTTCCCATTTCTGCTATTAGAAATCTGAATCATATTCTGTTACTTATTGAATCATTCTGCCTATGTTTGGAGTATTGTGCAGGTTTTGCATCGAAGAGGAATTACTCTTGTAGCTGATTTATTCCTACCAAGATTGTCACATGGATGTGTGCAAACTTTGCCCTCTACACTGTTGAGCCGCGTGCCCATAAAATGGTGCTTGACATTACGGTCTTTAAACAGTGGTGATTGCTTGCACCTGATTTTTGAAGTCTAATGTTTCATTAATTCTTAGTAAAGTTAGTGATTATCTGATCGATGGAATGTTGTATAATTATTTATCCTCAATGCAATCAATAAACAGATTGATGCAGACAACATTTTTTCCCCATTGTTTCCATCAATAAGAGCACAAAATCATTGTGATTTATGAGAACCATTTGTATTATGCTTGCGAATCATTGTATTCAGTCTTCTTGAACTTAATATGCAATAGCATGAGTAATTCTATTGTGAACTGAAGATGTTAGTATCCAAGATGAGGAAACAAACAAGAATACGGGCTACTTAATTTGCTCACATGATTGAAAGCTGCATAATTATGGAACTAGGGTTAAAACAAGTTTTACTTCTTGATCTAGTCTTGTCCTTGGAGTAGCATAATTATGATCCTTGATTATGCCTCTAGCACTAGACCTGGTGATACTTGTTTCAATTCTTGCCTTTTGTCCATCCAGGTTTGATGTGTGAATGCGAATCATTGGTCAAGAAATTTGGGTTTAAATCCTAGCAGGACATAATAGTCTTATTTGCTCATCTTGTCATAGTTTGAAGCAATTTTTTTTTGAGTATATACCCATGATTCCATTTGTAGTGACCTGTATTGGCATGAAAGAAATCTTGTTTATGGATTGTTTTGTTCCAAATTGACACATTTTCTTCTATGCAGCTCCGGATTCCACACAAGCAATTGCTTTCTATTCAGAACTTGTATCATCTTATGGTCCAGAAAGGCCAAGCTTTTGGGTGGGGCTCATTTGGTTTTTGGAACAAGTGAGAATAAAATGGAGTGCGTTGGATGAGCTTTAATGTAATCCAAGTTTGTAAAGTTCATTTGATTCGATTCTCACTTATTTTTCCTGAGTTTATTTTTCCTGGGCCCTAAATTTTGATGAAGACCTTATGAGTTGCCCTATTTTACCCTACCTTCCACATGGCAAGGAGTGACGATGTTTGCAGCAAATGTCATTGGAATTTTTTGGTGATACATTAAAATAGAAAGTTTTATATTCCCTTGGGGCACATTAGCCTCTTCAAATGGAGGGTTGATGCCAAAATTGAAATCATCTCATATCACTCAACTGTTAATTTTGCATGTAGTGGTGTCATAATTATTCCCCCATGATTGTTGATGATGTTAAAAAAAGTAGTTGTTGTTTGAAATGGGTTGTATCTTGATTCGGTATTGGTACTAACACACTTGTAGCGGAATTGGGTGTTACATTTGGTATCGGCCGATGTATATTGGTTAATACATTTTGATCATATGTATGATGATCGTAGTGGCTGATAATTCAGTCGTATTGTCGTGAGTGGTATTGGGCTGTCGGCTCTATTCCCTTTTTTTATTTTTATTTTCAGAAAAAAAAATGCCTTGATTGTGTTTTAGTTGAATCTTGTATTATTGTGAATGATTTTAAGAAGGTTTACAAGTAAATATTTCACTATTTGTCAATTTCAAAATTTTTCTTTAAAATTTGACCATGTCATTTTTATCAAGTTTTTGAATTTTTTATCTAAAATAATCTTTATTTTGGAGTTTTTAAAAACATAATACTGAGTTCTTATGGAATTGAATTTTTTAATGTGATTAATACAATTTATATGGTATTTATGTACTTTTTTAATTTCTTGAAAGCTTAATTAAAGCTAGGTTTTAAAAAAAAAAAATTAAAGTTTTTTATGGAAAAAATTAATGAAATGATATACAAATGGTTTTAGAATTAAATGAATAACCCTTGATATGATTGGTATAGTTTTTAGAGTGAATGTGAGATTTCTAATATTCGAACATTTTTATGAAATTCAAATTTTTTTTTTTTTACAAAAAAATTTATGAGTTGTAATAGAAGATGCATGTCACCATTGGATATTAGAGAGTAAATAATATGAATTTCATATTAGGAGTTTTCTCATATTGGTTTTTAATTTTCTAAACTTTTTAAAAATTTTAGGACACTTTCTTCGTGTTGAAATTTTGACTTTTTATACCATAAAAATGAACATTTTTCACCAAAATATGCTCACACTAGGTTTCTTTTTTCTATTTTTCTCATTTTTTTTTGTTTTCTCTAAAAAAGATTGAAAAAAAAAATAGAAAAGAGAATGCATAACACCTTTAAATCATGGTAAAAATATGTATTAATCGATATATATCACCTACAATTATTTTAAACCCTGTTTGCATTACTAGATTTAGTCGGTACGAACCTCTTTATGTATGTAAGTTGTCCAGTAGAACAGGTGTGCCTTGAAAGAATATATACATTTAATTAAATGTCATTAAAAGAAAGCATTTACCAAAGACTATCCTTATTTAAAACATTAATTTTAATGATTGTTTCTTTATCTTAGAATCAAAGACTAAATGATTAAATAAATCTTATTTTCTAACAGTTTGGTAGCTTTTAAAATAATTTATCTATATTTTTTTAATGACAGATATCAAAATCTTTTTATTTTTATTTTTTATTGATATCAATGTCTTATGCTTTGCTCTGAAAGTCAAATAATAAAATTGGACTATAATGGATCTATTAATATATTTATTCACTTTAACATGTGCACTTTCACATGTAGATTGAGATTCAAAGAATATAAGCCTCTTTCCCTTCCTCACACGCACTGAATCAATGGATTGAAATTTATACTATCCACGTTCTGTCAAATTACGGTGCAGATTACGCCACGTGTATGGTGGAGGATGGACACTGATCGTCATCAGAAAACCCACCTAACCTCGTGTAGAAGAAGGAAACTACAAATCTCCACCGTTCAAAGTTTCAAACGGAGAAAAACCAGAAAATCACCAAAAAAAGAAATAAAAAAAGTACCAACTTTTCCTACTTCAACCATCTGTTTTCCATGAGAAATCGAAGAATCGTATCACCCTTTTCTTGGAGAAGGGCACAATAAGTTGCATGTTTGTTGCAACCTTTATATTTTCAACCAAACAGAAGAAGGAAACAAACAGAAAAGCGCGTGACATTTCCACGAATCTCGCACTTATTCTTATTATATTCTAATATTATTCTCCTAAAGATTCGAATTCTCCATTCAAGTATCTCTGTTAGATCTCTCTCTATACATATATGACCTCTGTTTCTCATCAACCCATCTCCACACTTTTCCTTCAGCAAAAGAAGACCCAACTCCATTTCACAAAGTTTGGCAGAGAAAACAACTCTAGATTTGTTTCTGCTCTTCCCAAGATGTCTGTCTCTTCAATTTCCAATGGACTCCAAAGGTATGGTTTTTCTTCTTTGCCACCTTGTTTTTTTTAATCGTTTTAACATTAGTAATAAAGTGATTAAATTAGTGTTGTTTTTCTTACCAACTCTGTCATGTTTTTTTATGAAAAATAAATTTCAATGGACCCCAAAAGTATGATTTTGTTCTGGGGCACCTTTTTTGTTTTTAATATCTAATATTATTATCATTTTTTTATGACTGTGATGGGTGTTAGTGCAACAAATACATAATTTTATGTAAAGTAAGGTACATAGAACATGACGAAAACCCATGAACTGAAAGCTAAAAAAAGGCGTTTCCATAGAAAACAACCCCGGATTTCTTTGTGAACTTCCTAACATGTCAATCTCTTCTTATTCCAATGGACCCCAAAAGTATGATTCTATTGGTGGGTACCTTTTTTAAAAAAAATAAAAAATCTGCAGTGTTGTTGTTGCAACATGAGCATTTACCAACTTTGTTTCAACTTTTATAAAATTAAAGAACAAAATGGAAGCATCTTGATGAGTTTTCTGTTGGGCGCTTGTGATTCCTAATATACCCATGAACTTAATATATTTTACTCTATATAAAATTGATCATTTTGTTGGTGTTGATTCAATCCAATAGGGATTTGGCAATGGAGAGTTTAGCATAAGATTTACTTTTAGCGTAAGATTTATTTTGATCAAACTGCTGCATTTTATTGTAATGAATGTGAAAATCAAAACCTTCAATGCTAGGCTGGAATTATGGTGCTTCTCTGTGTCACCAAACATGCAGACTTTGAGGCAGTTGATGGAAAGGCCTTTTCTTTTATCTTTAAATTTCAGATATATCTTCAAAGGAATCTGAGTGTGTATCTAAATGCTACCAAGTCATGGAAAGGCCTTTTCTTTTGTCTTTAAATTTCAGATATATCTTCAAAGGAATTTGAGTGTATCTAGATGCTATGCAAAGGCATGGAAAGGCCTTTTCTTTTATTTTTAAAATTTCAGATATATCTTCAAAGGAATTTGAGTGTATCTAAATGCCATGCCATGCAGTTTCCAGGTTTTAAGAATGATACTATTCCTGTTAATGGAAACAAATGCATTTTTTGTTCAGAAATCATGCTCATATATTGAAATATAAATGAAAATAGCACCTCTTTTATGACATTAAAGGAAATGTTCGAACAATAATTCTTCATGCTTAGAGACCAAACTGTTCCACAGTTCAGTCAGTCATTGATTGCATTTAAATGTTGAAACAGATGAATGAGAGGGTGAACATATTAGGGTACTCTGGTAGTAAACTCTCTATAAGGTTTGGCTAATGAAAATTCATATCAACTTGTAAATTGTAAGCTTTTAACAACTCTGGTCACAAACAGATCAAGCTAACAATGATGCACTAGCATACTTTCAGTGGTGGGGCTTTTGTATACAAAACAACTCTTCCTTTTCATGTTCAATTTTTTTTTTGTCTGTGCAAGTAACAGTAAGTCTACATACTCGAGTTTTTGTTGAAGTTCTTATCAGCGAATTTAAGTGGAAAGCAATGTTCATATTTTCATATTTTAATTAATGGTTTGCCTTTTCTTTTTCTTATTGAAGCAGCAGGCCTTCTTTCTCCGGACTTGCTCCCCTTGAGGCAGTACTATTTGACATTGATGGAACTTTATGCGATTCAGATCCCCTTCACTACCATGCATTCCGGGAATTGCTTCAAGATGTATGTGTTCTTTCTTGCACGTTGCAAAAGTTCTTGTATGTTGTATTCATGGATCCCAAGCCTAGGGAAATTATGTGGTTTTCTTGGGTGAAGGGGGTGAGAAGCATGTTGGGCCTTTGGTTGAAGGATCCAAAATGTTGGTATAAGTGTATAGCAGACCTAACTTTAGAACTCGTTTGTCATTTTGGAAGGAGTGGAATCCATCCACAATAGAAAATCGGACTCACCCAATTTTCCATTAAATCAATTTTCTGTTGGAAATTCATATACAAAAACAATAATAATAATAATAATAATAAGAGAAGCCAAATTCTTTCCCGTTTATGCATTGCCACTCAACTCCCTGCAGAAACTGCATTGCATATGCAAACGACAGAAATGGGAAACTTGCCCCTGTCAAAAACCCAGCACGACTTGGCTGGCACTCCATTTACAGGGAAATGTAAATTGGCAAATGAGTTTTTTAAGGATTTTCCTGCACTATGAGCTAAATATTGAGGGGTGAGGATCTTCTTGTCTTGAAGATCTTCCTGGAATCCCATATGTGATTGCTATCCTTTATATTTCACCATGCAGATAGACATTGCATTAAATTGAAATATTGTGCCTTGTAGATTGGTTTCAACGGTGGTGTCCCCATCACAGTGGAGTTCTTCATTGAGAATATCAGTGGCAAGCACAATGAGGATATTTGCCATATCCTTTTTCCCGATTGGGATATTGAAAAGAGCCTAAAATTCATGGATGATAAGGAAGTTATGTTTCGAAGGTAATCCACATGCACCCATGTAGTAGTTTGAGCCCTTTTTCTTTCTTTTTTTAAATTCCCATCCTATATTTTTGTTGAGTGCATAATAGAGGATGAAATTTTGAGAATTGAGGTAAGATTACGATGTTGGATGTGCAGACTGGCTAAAGAACAACTTAAGCCCGTAAATGGTCTACACAAACTGTGCAAATGGATTGAGGAACGTGGCTTGAAGCGAGCTGCGGTGACAAATGCTCCAAGAGCAAATGCTGAGCTTATGATCTCAATCCTAGGCTTGACTGAATTTTTCCAATTACTTGTAGTCGGCAGCGAATGTGAGCATGCAAAACCATTTCCAGATCCTTACTTGAAGGCTCTTCAAGTTCTCAAGGCTTCACCGGAGCACACATTTGTGTTTGAGGTTTGTCTTCAATCCATGGAGTAGGACGTTGATTGTCTAATGTATTTTAATTGTTTCATATGAAATGGTTTTGTTGCCAATCCATAGAATATGACATTGATATGGTGGGCCTAACCATGGACTGGAGATGCCACAGAATCTTCGAGGTTGGAATGCGTCTATTCTTGTCTCAAATGTATTAACATTGACTGTATGATGGGATATATTCTGATCAGAGATTTTTGCGTCATTTTCGTCCATACCTGATACCTTTAGACCCACGTCCAAATCATGGGTCCGACAATAGGGGTGGCAATGGATCAGGTTGGGTTGGATTGGCTGTATGTAGTAACTTTTTTTCTCTTGACCCATCCTGACACAAGTTTCAATTTACTCAACCTGATCTGGCGTTCCTTTCCTTTGGAGAGGAACTGGGCTATGAGAAATAGAAGCAACGAGTTGGGATATCTGAGTCTAAGAGTGGGATACATGGGCTAAAATCATTGGGTTGAGAAACAAGGGATTTTTTAGGTATTTTTAAATAGGGTAAAGGTCAGATTGCTTTCAATGACGACTCTACCAAACCCAGCTCAGATTTTTTTCATGTGGTGTCAGGATGGGTCAGGCCAAATTAAGTTTTTTTAAAAGTGCTTGACACGAACTTGGAATTTTTTGAGTTGGGTCAGGTTGGTTTTGCAACCCTACCTAACTTATATGGAATTCAAACCTTACCTAGCAGCAGCTCTTATTGAGGTTCAAGGGCCGCTACAAGGAATGATTTTATCTTCTGATGTTTTCTCCCTTAACCTTTATCACGTTTGGTCTTCATCTGGCCAGGACTCAGTCTCGGGTATTAAGGCAGGTGTGGCAGCTGGAATGCCAGTTGTGGGTCTGACTACCCAAAACCCAGAGGATTTGCTTCTGGGCGCAGGAGCAACTTTCCTCATCAAAGATTATGAAGATCAGAAATTATGGGTGGCATTGGAAGAGCAGCAAAAAGCAGAAGCAGCTGTATCTGCTCTGTAAAATGGGTACACCATTTTAATACATATATCTAATGCCATCTATTGCAAAAAAAAAACTGAAGTGGTACTTATGATAGAGAAGAGCTTCACTGTTTCTGTTTGGATTCTGCATTCCAATTTTATGATTCTTTTGGGGTCATGTATATGGAAATAAACATTGAAATGAATTGTCGTAATTGTTATTGATTGGTTTCCAACTTGAAACCTGGAATCATTCCAGCTCTGATACATGTAAGAATTCAGTAAATTTGTCCAGAGATCTACTGGAAATAAATATGCTACTTAATTCCTAGTTAAAGTGTTTTAGTGCAGTTATTAAGTACTTATTGATATTTACCTTTCAAAAAAAAGTACTTAATTGATATTTGTAACTAAAAATTTGCAGATTCGAGTCCTGTGGTTGTTGGATGGGTATGCAGCCCATGGAAGAAAAAA
The DNA here is from genome assembly GCA_013350335.1 of Chimonanthus salicifolius. NCBI lineage: Eukaryota > Viridiplantae > Streptophyta > Magnoliopsida > Laurales > Calycanthaceae > Chimonanthus > Chimonanthus salicifolius. The sequence goes on along the minus strand of CM023541.1, from coordinate 62,892,582 downwards.
AATTGTTGAATTCAATTTGTTTGTGATGAATGACAATGATAATGGATAAAGACTAGTGTGATAACCCATACAAGAAAATTATGGAAATTGTAAGAAAATAAAGAGAAGTGGGGAAACTGACCATCTACCTGAAGGTTGTGTTTTGGTTAGAAAACTCTTGTATCCTTTTATTACAGAAGGATGATCACCCGCATATTGGTGAACGTCTCGGATGCTTAGGCATGGGCTTCACTAAATGGAGTGACAATAGGTCTATTGGAAAGATCTCTATTTGAGTATGAGATTGAAAAAAAAATCACCTCAAGGCTGCAAAATTTAAAGATTAAAAATAAATATAAATGATCAAATTTGGAGAGTTTAAAAAATGTAGTTTTATTTATTCAATTAAGGTGATTTTTCTTAGGATAAGATATTCAAAGAAAAACCTTTGAAAAGGTTCATCACAATCACCACCACACTCGATAGACCTTTTCAAATAATCAAAATCTAGTAGTTCAACTGGTGGTCTTCTATCTCAGAAAGTGGGAGGTTGTGGGTTCGAACCCTTATGGTCTAATCTTGATGTGCTTTAGGAGTAGTGGATTTATCCATGGGGGTTTTACACTGGGCATCCTGTAGTTTTCTACACGTAAATTCAAAAAAAAAAAAACCTTAATATAAATGTGGATACAATGAAATTTTAGAAATTAGAAAAAAGAGAGAAGCATAGATAAATTATTCGTTCTGAAGTAGTTCAGGCAAATGGGTGATAACTTCTCTTGTTGGGAGTTTGGGTGGTTCATGCCCAGATCTTGAGATTGTCATTCAGTCGGGTTTTCTTGTAGCACGCACAACGAAATTGATATATATTTGGATTTAGATTTAGGAGTTAAGTTTGAGCAGATTTTATTATGACAAACATTACATCTTTTTTGGGGCCGTTTTAAGTTATATAATCATATGACCGACTCTCTTTTGGGCCAGCCATCCTAACACGGACAAAAATCTGTTAGGAGATATGGGATAAAGTGAAATTCTCATTTTACTTATTCCGGTGTACCGTTCATGAAGTATCGGTGTACCGATAACACGCCGTTGCAGGTATATGTTCTGCATATCCGGTACACCGATACTTAATGAGCGGTACACCGGTAGAGGTAAAATGAAAATTTCACATATCACGTGTCTCCTAACAAATTTTGTCCGTGTTAGAATGGACGTCCCTCCCTCTTTTGAATAAAAAGTTATGAAAAATAATTACAAATTGAACATTTTTATTATTTCTACTGCACTCATTTTGATGATCAAAATGTCCGCACTTCTTAAAATATCCTACTAATCTTCAAAATATGTATAAATTTTTCTACCTACCCACATTGAATAACTCTACCTAGAGTGATCCTAAAAATCGAACTCAGAAATTAATTTAACGTCTAATCAGTATATATTCCAAGTTGAGTTTCCTTTGTCGGCTGTGGTGTATTGGTCTGGATAAAAGCCTCCAGACTTGAAAATTGCTTTGGGTAGACAAGTCCCTGTCAATTGGGCTTAAGCATGAGAATAATGTTTGATACTGATTCTTTAAATATTTTGACTTTATGTAATTTCAAGTTTGGCATTGCAATTAAATTTTGCTGTCATTGTCATATGATGTAAACTCCACCATGCTTAGGTGTACAATTTCTATAAGAGGTCCATTTCATGACAGGATCAAATAATTCAAAATATCTTCTTTTTTTTCTTTTACATTTAGATTTAATCTATATTATATTTTCATTTTATGCATCTCCACTGTTGAATTGAAAATTATAGATAAAAATATTTATCTAAAAAATTACAGACAAATGATTCAATGAACTATTTGAATAATTTAATAGTTCTCATTATAATTTTTTTATAAAAGAAACAACTCTATCTTTTGAAATTCAAGTGCAAATTGGTTTAGACAAATTTGAAATTATGTCAAAATTGGAATGTTGCTGAAGATGTAGCTTTGAGACAAGATTTCAAAATCAAGTTTTAAGGTTTAGCTCAACTGGTTGTCTCCCGTCTTAAGAAGTGAAAGGTGATGGATTCGAACTCCCATGGCCTAATCTTGATGTGTCTTAGGAATAATAGATTCATCCGTGAGAGTTTTTATAAGAGTGTACCTGAATTTTCCACACGTTAATCCAAAAAAAAATTGGTTAATAAATACGAAGCATAATTATACCATTTTATATTGTTACCTAGCTTTCAAGGAAATGCTCTTCTTTCGTATCTTCCTAACAAGAGTTTTCTCGAAAACACATTTTCAAGTTCTTGAAAAAAAAAAATCGAAATTTGATTTCGACCCTTTATCGGCAACTGTTCAATACTTACCAAATAGATTAAACCTAATCGTATCATGTCTTCCATCATCTTTGCTTTTTCATTTGACGTTAAAATGGTTTACTGACTAATGTGCACCCAGCATCAACTCGGGTGCAACGCCAATTCAACATTTTAACCCAGATATCTGCGAGCACATTTGGCAGAACCCAAGAATCGTGTTGAACAGTAGATAAGAAGAAATATATAGGAGTCAATAAAATGAAAAATATAAGGCCAATGATTTAGACGTTGATTTACACGTCCTAAAAATTAGTCGGGTGAGACGCCTTAACACTATAATTAAAAAAAAAGAAGTATTGAAGTGCAAATCCAACTCCAATACCAAAAATAAATACATAAACCTGTGCAATCTGAAAAATTCAACAATCAGGCCACACTAGCTTCCCAAAATCCTAATCACTAGCAGCATATCATCGACATGGTTATGATACAATCTAAATAAAAATAAAAATGTCAGTATTTATCTGATCCAAGCTACAGAATCGATTTCATCTCTCGCCGACTTGTATAGTTCGAGTCTCCTTGCACACTGCTGTCTGCGCTCCATCAATGCTGGGTCCTCATCCAGCAATTGCCCCAGCTGCTTTGCCTACCATAATACAAAATATATATAATTAATAAACCTATAAGATAGTACCCCTGAAGTCTTGGTTATATAGTAATGTGAAAATCCAGAATAAAAAACCAGAGGACATGCACTGATCAGAAGGTGTATAAGTGAGGCAAGGATCATTGACACTGGACCCAACCTAGCCATTAGATATAACAGTGACCCACATTAAAAAAAAGAAAAGACAATCGTAGATGACTACGATCGCCAAATTGGTGATTGTGGGGACTGGATGGAGGTTCCAGCCATGAGGTCAATGGTTTCAATCACCTAATGTTGGCTCCACATTTACAACCTTGAGGCCAGAGGACTGGTTGCAGATGAGTGATGATCGACAAACAAGAGAGTAAAGCACCTCTTTCTTTCCCACATGGGTATAGAAATGATTGAGCAAAGATCGCTTGGCCTCTCGGACTTGGCAATAAACCACAGCCTTTGGAATGGTGTTCTTCAGTGTCTCTGATACCATCCCTATGTAAGATGACACATTCGATCCTATCCTCCTGAAGTGCATATCTGTGTATCGATCAATGGTGGTGGAAGAAGGGATTCCTCCTTTCTCCACTTCCTGTGGGAGCTTCCTGAAGAAATCGACGGTCAAATATGAGGACTCCATTTCTACCAATCGCAGTGCAGTCTTACGACCATCATCACGAAATCCTTCCAAGGCGTCATTAGCAGCAGTGGCTATTTCGGCTTGTAGTGTAGGAAACCGCTTCAATTCCTGTCCAAAGACCAGTGGAAGCTATGATGTAAAGAACAAAAGAACGTGAGACTTCCATAACTTCAAAAAAAAAATCACCTGAGTTTCTCCAATCGATTTCCTAACAAGCTCTTTCAAGACAAAGTGAACCTGCAGTAAGTAATTTTATCATATAAATACTGACTAATGACAAAATTGTCAGTTGCATGTTGTCAAGCTTTTCTTTCATATGTAAGTTGGGATTGCCACTTAAAACATGAAGCATGCTGACGACATAACGATGAAAACAGCACTAAATAAAAAAAAAAAAATTAATAAAATTAAAACTCACTACCACTTCAGGCATGATGCATGATGCCCCACACTAAAATAATAATGAAAGATGATGATGATAAAAACTCATTACCATAAGGGTAACAAAAATAATTCAAAAATGAAAACGAATTTAAAAGCTAGAAAGACATGAGATAGGTTACAGCATCAACTGAAGCCTCAGCTGGCCCTTTGAAATAATTGAGAGCTGACTCAATAAGACGTCGATAACCTTGCTCAGGAGCAATCAGATGAGGCTGATAACCATCAGCCTCTGAAACAACTTTCTTCACATTCTGCACAGAGAGATGCCTATCAAATGGAAGTTTCTTCAAAGCAGCAGGGAGTTGATTGTCAAAAACCCCATATATTCGGTCACCACCAGGTCGCCTATGCCCAAGAATAATTTCAAGAAAGAGAATCAGTTCACAGTAGAAAAATAGCATTTGCTAGCCATTGCTTAACCAGTAAAAATTCCAAATTATTCCAGTAAAGCCAAAAAGGTGATAAGTTGATCCAAACACATAAAATAAAAAAAATCATCATGCCAAGTATTGAGTTTTTTTAAGTCTACATCTTGCAACATTAGAAACAACACTGAAAATGCTTACTCAAAAGTAATGGCCAGGCTCCACCTGGCTTACACCACTACAAACACCATATGATGGATGATAGTTACTCAAAGATACATCCATTGCAATGTGTCCCATCTAAAGGCAATCTGGTGCTTCAATTTAAATATGTGGAGGCATAAATCCATCTGGTGCAGACACCACATGCATTCACTTTCCAGTCTCCACATTAGAAAACCAGCAAAAGCTTTATTTCCATCAAAGGAAGAGTATTTTGCACTTTGAGCAAATTTACGTGGTGGAGCCTAAATATTACTTTACCAGAGAAAAACCATTATGGGATTGAAGTAATGCAGGATTTGATCATGCAACTTGCACTGCTTCAATGCCACAGCGAATACCACTCTGATCAGAGGGACATTTAGGGCCAAAGTTGATCATGAGGGAATTAGGGTTTGATCCAATTGTTCAGATGGGTGCAATGGAGTTGTAGTTGCAGATGCAGATGAAATCCTTGGGAGATAGGCAGCAGAGTTGATGTCTTTACCCTCCATCCAGATGCTCCTTGAATATCCGGTCAAAAGCTCGGCAGAGTTCTAAAATGGTATACAGTTGAGCCTGAAGAATGAAAGATGATGAACAGTAAGTTCTATTCAAATCCAAACTTAATTTCTTTTTTCTGAATAAGTGAATGACAAGAAAGAAACTAACCCCTGCATCAACAGCAATAGGCCTACCAAGATGGTCCATCTCTGATTCAAGCTCATCAATGCTTTTGTTTATCAAGGACGTGATACTAGGAATTCGAGCCCTAATGAAAGATTCCAAATGCTGAAAGCATGGTAGATCACTTAAGTGCAATCTCCAAAATCATCAATCAAGGATAATTAACTAATGTAAACAGATCTTACCTTGGATAGAAGTTTCGCAAGATATTCTGAACCCATCTTACTTGCTAAATGTCCATACTCAGGACTCGTCGCAAAGTACTCACGCTCCTTTCTCCTAGCAACAATCATGTCAACATTCTTATTGATGTCGGCTTGTGAACGGTTAACAATTCCAACCCAAGGATGTTGCAACCGATAAGATCTTCCTTCAAGGACCTTAGAAGCGATGACAGAAAAGCAGAACATGAAGGAAAAAAAAAAAAGAAGGGAACAACATAAAGCTTCATATATATAGGTATTTTCTTTTATATATTATTATTGTTAATATATTGTTTTCACAAGGGTGAGATGCCAGGCAACCTTTCTTGTGTATGCCGGGTTTGTTCTTTGTAATATTTGGAGTTTACTCTATTCATAGTCATTGATTAGGTATTTTCTTTTATATATTATTGTTGTCATTATTATTACTATTATTATTATTATTATTTACAAGGGTGGGATGTCAGGCAAGGCAGTCGATCCATATATCACCTATTTTCCAAATCTTCTTTTGAGTTCTTTCTCATTATATATATATATATATATATATATAAAGCGATAACAAGAAAATATCAGTGATAAAGAAGAAAATGGAATACGCAAAACTTGGAAATCTGCCCGAGTCTGGATAAAACACTTACTCCACCAAAGGTATGTGTATGACAGTTAGGTAACAAATGCAGCTTAATTTTATACTGCATTCAATTCACAGGTCCCCAGTTCCTTCCAAGCATAATGGGTGAGTGATGGAGCGGGTAGGTCGGATAATGGGACTAGGTGGATTAGATCAGGTTAAATGGGGAAAAATTAATTAAAGGCTAAATAAATGGGAGTTGGATGATAATTGGGTTTAAAGGGGTTTAGATGGGAGATGAGTAAAGGTACGGTGGGGTCTGGATGAGATGTACTCATTGGCATTTAATGGGTAATGTTAATACAATAAGGTTGGTGGGAAATAAAGGCCTGGCAAAGGTGGGTTCGGTCAAATGAAAGATGGAGGATGTATCTGGGTTTGAATTAGGTAACAGAGAGGGGGAAAGGGTAGATGGAGATGGAGGCTTGAGGACGGCTAGGCCTGGGTTTGGGATCGGGCGAGTGGATGGTTGCCGGGACGGTGAAGGAACTAGGGACGATGCGCTGAGAGATGGGATCTGCAACACTGGTGGACAGATCTGGCCGTGAGAGTTGGCGACGTGAAGCAGCAGTCTCCGTTTGAAAACGCCAAACAGATATGGAATGGCCGGCACGTCGTCGTTGGGTTCTTGAATCCACAAAAATAGGGGTTGAGAAGAGAGGAAGAAATTCAGAGAAGAGGAGGAAGAAGATAGAATTAGAAGAAGATAGCAGAAGTTGGAATCCACCGACGGGAGAAGAGAGGGACGGGCGCACCCGTAGAGGGGAAGGAGATAAAATCTCAAAGTAATTTCATTATCAATAATCTGTCAATTACAATGGTAGAGAGGGTTTTTTTATAAAAACCCAAAACTAAAAATAACAATAAAAATAAAAAACGAAAATAAAAAAAATAGTATCCTAAAAGAAAATGAATTCTAAGCAAACCTAATCTTACAAATAAAGCAATGGAAATAAATAAAAATAGAAATTTCCCAGATTTCTTCGATTCTTGACCGGGTTTCCAATTCGGGCGAGATTTTGATTTTCGGGTCGATACCCGTGCTACATCAGTGAGACAGAAGGACAATGTAGAAAAATATAATCAACTGGCTCAGCACTATACCAGAAAAGGAAGCAAGTTTGGGGAAGGGTAAGGTTTCTGGATCCAGGTTGTACAGCATGTCAAAATCAAATTGTATTAGAAGTGCTGATCAGAAGAATAAATAAAATAAGCAGGGTGAAACTCTCCTTGATTCTTAATGTTCTCACAGTCAAAACCATCAAGTTCAGTAGCTTACATCCAGTGCATCTGTCCCCTTGTCCATCAAGTCTAACTTAGTCAACACACCAAATGTCCGCTCACCTAGGCACAGTATAAAAAATTCAAAGAAATGGCAAATGACACAACAACAAAGAAATAGGAGTGACAAAAATCTGAGGTTGATTACCTGTAGGATCAACTTCTCTAGCAAGTTTGATAGCATCTGAAGTTGCTATATCTTGATTTGCTGGAGAGATGGCTAGTATAATGCAGTTAGGCTACAAAATAATGCAACATCACTAATTGGTAATGACAAAAAGTGAAAAATGAGTTCTAGAAATGAGTACATATGCAACAACCATAGCAATGTATTCTTCAAAGACATGAGCCTTGTATGCTTCAATATAAGTATGAGCACGAAGAAAATAGCAAGAAAACTGGAGCGCACATGATAACAAAGCATGAACATCCACCGTCGGTACTTAAAAAACTGTGAATGGTGAAATATGTAGCCGTTTCCTACAGAGAGGGATTGGCATTTTTTCCAGTGGTTGACAAGCATCTAGGTGCCCCCCACTCTTCCGCTCTCTCTCTCTCTCTCTCTCTCTCTCTCTCTCTCTACCCCCCAATGCTCCCTCTTTCGCACACATCTAACCCATGTGAATTGGATATCTACCCAATTTGAACCTACTTCAAGTATATCTAACCATTGTATTGTTCATACCAAATTGACCCCATTTTTGCCGTTGATCGTTGGACCCCTTTGAAAACCATGGCTTCTAGAATCCAATGGAGTTGATTTTTTTTTGAACCCCATATCAATGAGGAAACCTCTCAAAGAAACCTATCCCCATGTTTCGGAGCCCACCCAAGCAGGTCAGATTTATTTTATGGATTGCAGGGGTAAATTTCTCTTACAGTGTAAGTCTTTGTGTTGTTTCCGCATAGCAATAGAACTAATCTTATTCATGGAAAAAGTACAGGATTTATTATTCAAAATAATGCCATTACACCATTTAAAAAATGCTATTAAGACAGGGAAAAATAGTAGTAAAAACTGCTTAAATACCTTTTCAACATAAGTGCGGACCATGTTCTCAATGTCTTCAACAATACTGTCAGGCTGTCCCTCTACACAAAACAGTCTCACTTTAGAAACTTAGCAAAGTTTGATGATGGATTGGAGCAACGGCAATTAACTATTTTTTAAAAACAAAAATTACCTACAGCAACCTTTGTAAGACCAGGTAGATCAATCAATGTCAAGTTGACAACTGAAGATGAAGCAAAGAACCAAGAAAATGTCAATTAAGTTAAATAATAAAATTCATATGATCCACAAATAGGAGGGCAGAAATGTGACAAGGAAATTCAAAACCAAGAACAGTGAATCAGAAGACAGAGACCACTTCCATATTTTTATCAGAATTATATAATTGAGAATTTATTCACTTAAAAAATATATATACATGAAGAATTTAGATGTATCATTGGGCGATTGTTATCCCTCTTCGTTGACAGGAAATTTCAAATGGTGGGAGCAGCATTAGAAGGAAGTGATATGGGGATGTATTTGAATCACTTGGATGTCCTGCCTGCCAAGTTTGGAATTCATCCGGTCATCTGTGTTGGTAAATCCAACAATCTGAACCCCATGATCTTTGTATACTAAAGTTCTAAAGATCTTTAGGATAAGTGTCAAATCCAGCAGTGAGGAAACTCAGATGGATTTGTTAGAGGCATTTGCTTGTCCTGAATGACAATTCATCAGAGGAGAGGAGGTTCGTTTGTCGACAAAAGGGGCCCATTCTCTGAAACATGAAATAAGAGTACGTACTCCAACGTGTGACAGAACTCCATATAAGCATAAATACAAACACATGTAGTTTAGCTATTTGCACTTTTCCTTCCCTGAAAATGTATTACCAAATGAAATAGTGATATATAAATACTATAGATTGGATCTGACTACATCTGTTCAGAATAATCATAAGCAGCATATAAATGTCGAAGAAACATAGTATTGTCATATGGCATAAATGGTAACCCAATGGAATTTAAAAAAAAAAAAATCTCTGGTTATTTAAATTGTAAAATACTGAAACAGTAAATGAAGAAAGTGGATCAGTGGAAAAGGCATACGTAAACACACCATTTGGGGAGTATATGCTTAAATGAATAGGAACTGGAGATATCTGTTTATTCTTCCCAGTAAGTCTATCAGTCTCATCTTGAATTTCTTTTCGCACAATGGCTGTACAAGCAAAAAGATGAGAAATGAATTAATTTTTCTGTGATAACTCTAATCCCAAAATGGATCATGGAAGAAATGAAACGTCAGTAAACAAATTATACGTTTTGTGCATAGCCACAAAAGATTATCACCAGCATTCTCAAAGTGACATGCTGCAGAAAACCTTATGACTTCACAACAGTGGCATGGGTGGTAGTGTTAACTAGTAGCTACAAATATCATTCAAGGAAAAAATAGGTGATTCAACCAATGTGGACACCTTTAGTACTCACGCAAAAGGAAACAAATGAAGCCATTTCCACAAAGGTGGTCATATTTCAAGTTTTCGACAAAATTTGATATTCCCATAATCTTTAGTAACTATACAGGAAATTCATAATTTCATTAAACTCAAGCTGATCCCTGTTATTATTTCTTGATTGATATGTTGGGGTATTCTCCATCCTCGTCTTAGAAATAGAACATATATAGGACTCTCTTAACTCATTTACAAGGTCAAAATAACATGCCAGGAAATATAGATGGGTGGATAGCAACACCACATAATTTCTGTCTTACAAACTACAGAATTATACAAAATGCATAAGAACATAATGCAAGCAAGATGCAAGAAAATTGCCTACTAAATATCCAAATAAAAATTGTCCAGATTCTAGTTGGGCAGAAGTGTACTTTTTCCAGGATGCATAGAAATAAAAGGGGGGATAGACCAAAAAGCTGAATAAGATGCTTAGTTCCTTTCACTATGGTTATCCAACTAAAATGGTGGTCCAATTTAGATCTGAAGGGAATTACTCATCGTTGACCACATCCTGCTCTTCTTTCACAAGTTTGCAATTGATTCCACCATTAACATTTCCAACAACAAATGCAAATAATCATATAGCAAACTTTAATATCGAGATTGAGTGAAAAAAATAATATACCAGGAGATTCTATGTTTTTTTTTTAAATATAATAATAACAATATCAGTAAACTTCTATTCAAAATCAGAATTCCAATTACAACAGTCTTTTGATCACAAAATGGAGGACTATTGATACATTAAAAAACAACATACAGAAATCTGTGAATCTCCTCTTGGGAAGGTGAAGGAACTCAGCATACTCAGGCTGTCCTTGTTCTGTCTTGTGCAGTTGCAGAACCAATGGTCGCCTTGTAACAATCCCTGTGGAGTCCATCAAAGAGTAACCCAAATCACGAACAACAAAACAGAGAGAGAGAGAGAGAGAGAGAGAGAGAGCTAACCTGATCCTCTTGGAAGAAAATCCCGCCCCACAATGCTCTCCAAAACAGATGATTTTCCAGAACTCTGCAGCCAAATCAAATCACATGAAGAAATGAAAAGATTCAGAACAATCAGATCAAATTCCAGAAAAAAATTATAATTCCCTGAATTCCAGAATTGCCAAATTCTACAAATTCTGGAATTTGGAGATTTCCCAGTAGCATTACCAAATTTTAATAATTCTGGAAGTCGGTGGATTCCCACAGCAGCATATTTGTCTTATAGTGAGCTTAGAGTTATTAGCTAAAGGACTATTTTCTAAGAACAAAATCACAGATATATCCACCCAAGTGTAAACCTTGTTCATTACGCCCTTGTAGCTTGTGGTGATCAATCCAAAACACGTCCTGCACTACTACACCCTCTGGATTAAAATTTGGAATTGACCAATGGCCATTTTTTTAAAAAAAAAATCTTGCAGCAAAGTTGGCAAAAGTTCAATGTTGCATCACTGGAACTCGTGGGTTCAACTCGAGTAGAGTTTTAAATTTTGTCTGTGAATGAAATCTCGGCCTATTTTGGGAGAAATTATCCCTGGTGAACCAGAGAATAATTTTTGGTCGAGATAACTTTTACCCCATTTCCGTGTGGTTCTTTCAAACCAACCCATCCTCGTGATCCAAAATAGTCTCTTAAAAGTTAGTTCCCCAGTTCACCAACGGATAATTTCTCCCATTTTTGGGTCCATATTTTTTTTATTTTTAAGTGAATGAATTAGGCCAACATTCCAAAATTCAACCCTGTAGAATGTGGGATTTCCGATAAAATCCAACGTTTCAAAAAATTTACATATCGCACCTCTGCGAACTGAAAAAATTCCGCCAAAATTTTGGTTTTCAGCCACAATTTATTTTCTCAGCCGTAGTGTGAGTTTTAGTAAAAATTATCCAGGCAGCCAAAAGGAAGAAACTCGGAGATCAAGAGCTAGGGGGACAAGTACCTGTCCTCCAACGACGGCGACAGAGGGAAGAGCTTCCCAGAGTGTAGGAAGGGCGGAGTCGCCGCCGTAGTCGCCGAGGACCGTACAGGCCCTCTGGATTCTGTTGACGAGCCCAATCAAGCTCTCCATCGTCGTCATCTTCTCCAAAACCCTAATCTTCTTCTTCTTCTTCTTCTTCTGATCTTAAAACCCTAGAATTTCAAATTTCAGGAGAGTAAAGGGCGATGAGTAGAAGAAAGCAGAGCTAGAAGAAAGCTTAGAAAGAAAGCTGTCGTTGTCACTCAGATAGTAAGCTGCAGTCGGTGTCTCTCTCTCTATTTAGGCAAATGTTGGTCGGACGCTCCATTTAAATTTAAATTAAATTTGAAGTGGGTCGTACCGTTGTAGATGTACACGTAGAAAATGATAAAGATAATAGTTGATTAAATTTCAATTTTATTGAATTATTTTCTCTTCGTCATTTTAAATTTTATAATTTTAATTGATATAATCATTATTATTTTGAACCCATCTTATAAAATTATGATAATTTGATTTAATAATTTCTTTTAAATATATTATTCATAATCCGTCAATCTTATTTAATTATGTGAGATTTAATTTATGATAAATATATAATTTTTTTATTAAAAATAGTACTTCAATCTCTACAATTTTACACAAATTAGTAAGGACATTTAAAAACTTGGCTCCACTTTGCATCACATCTTATGTTATATTTTATATTTAACAAAATGAATATGTAATGAATAGACGTGAACAATGTCACAAATATTGTTATCCGATTATTATGGGCCACCAATACCATTTTAATATTTTTAAATTTTGAGGTTTTTATCTAGATATTATCAAAAATGTTTCACGAAAACTATATTATTTAAGAATAATAATAAATATAAAATAAAAATACCATCAATAAGTTATGATTATTTAACATAATATAAGAAATAAATTATTTTAATAATTATCTAACAAAAATATATCTATAATTCATCATATAAGTTCATTGAGGGTGCATTTGTTAGAGAAATGCCAAACTTACTCTAGACTAACTGTTAATCCCTAAGGTTTAAATATTGGCCGATACATATCGTATCGGCCGATATATATCGGTTTTTTTAAACCGAGTAATATCGGCCGATACGATAAGTATCGGCCGTACATACCGAATATCGGCCGATATGGCCGATATTCGGTCCGAAATATTGGTCACAATATCGGCCGATATTCATAAATATCGGTATTTAAAAAAAAAAAAAAATTTTTTAAACACCGATACGGTTTTTCACGGTTTTTACACGGTTTTTCGCGGTTTTTTGTGGTTTTCCACGGTTTTCCACTGTTTACGGTTCTCAGGGGTATTCACGGTTTTTCGCGGTTTCCGCGGTTTTCCACGGTTTTCTGCGGTTCAGGGTTTACGGTTCTTAGGGGGTTCATGGTTTTTTACGGTTTTTTGCGGTTTTTTGGGGTTTTGTCACGGTTCATCACGGTTTTTTGCGGTTTTTTCACGGTTCCGATATCGGAGGAGAGAGAAAATATCGATATCGGTATGAGAGATAAAATTATCGGCCGATATATCGCCCGTATCGCATATCGGCCGATATTTACATAAGAGCCAAAAGTGTTTTTTCCACCCTTTTAAAATATTTATAAAAATGTCAAATATATTCGATATCACACTTGGCCAGCCCTAAATCAAACCTGGATGATTGGATCAAAATAAAATTTACTAAAATCTTGAGTCTTCTTTAATCAATTAAAAAAACTAATTCTTTTAGAAATGATTATCATATTAATAAAAAACTACCAACAATCTAAATACATGTAGGCATGACGGTCAAGAAGCTCCTTTTATTAAAGAAAATTTTGGATTCGATTCACGTTTAAACTCTCTTGAGCCACTTTCTGTAAGATTACTCCTCGTCAATTTAACTAAAAGTATGGATATCCATGTTTCAAAAAAAGGCCTCGGAGTCAGGAATTTTTTTTTCCTGTTTAAACCTAAAAATCTTTCAGGGAACATATGAAGCCATACTGCAGGATGATTTTTAGGTTTTAAATGAAAAAAAAAAAAACACAAGCATCCGACTCAATGAATTTTACTTTTAAAAATAAAAAATAAAAGTTGATTAGTGAGTTTTAGATTTTCAAAAATAAAAATCATCATCATCACTATCTATCAGTATTCTATCTATCTAAAGTTAATTTTACGAGTTCTTATTCACTAATAGATCTTATTATAAACTGTTTTTTTTAATTTCTTAACTCTATATTTTTTTAAAGATTCAAATTTTATGCAACAGAGATGTGTTTGATCTCTTAATAACATGATTAAACTGCTTAAAATGAGTTTTCTCAATTTATTATCTACTTAATCCATCTTTAAACTGAAATCCAGATTCTAAAAAACAGAAAACCTATTTCAGATTTAGTGAGTTTTCCTTTAAAAAATGAAAAACCTATTTTCAAATTCAATGATTTTTCGGTTTTTCAAAAATGAAAATATCATTACAGATTCAGTGATTTTAAGTTTTAAAAAACAAAAAACCATTACCCGACCAGATGATTTTTTGTTTTGAAAAACAAAACTTACCCAACTCAATATTTTTGGTGGTTTTGTTGGGATTGTGTCGCTAGAATCCACAATCCTAATTTGGGTAAGACTCAGAGGCATGTAGAGTTGTATGTGGCTGGAAACTTAGAGGAGAATCAAGCAATATTTAGTAGGAGATAAAATAGGAGTTCTTAAGCATGATCAGATCCTACGTGCTTTGGCAATTTTATCTCATGAAGGTTGAGTTGCTTAGAGCCACGGTGGAGGTACTTTATAAATAGCATATTCAAGCATGGCAGTTTTTATATAAGGAAGGTTCACTGCCAAGAATCTTCATGAAAGATCTACACTAAAGACTTGCCTAAGATCTCTCTTGGAAGATGGGTAGTGTACATCAATTAGCTTGGGCAACTAAGTAGAAATATAGTTGCATGACAACACGCGGCTGGCTTCTTGGCCGTGGGCCTTCGTCGCCACCATGAGAGAGCTGCCTAGAAATACAAGGGATACAGACGGGTATCCAAAGGGTGTGAGGAGAGCAGCATCATCGGAAACGTTCACGTTTGAGAAGCATATCGGGAGTTGCTCGTAGGACGCAAGAAGCGGAGAGGGAGCAACACAGAAGATGAATTCACTATTTTGGATATGAGAGAAATTCACATCAACTAAGAGGTGACGTCGGTGTGTTATATACACGGGTGTAAAAGGGGCTCGGGACTTCGAGTTTTGGCTCATGACTTATGTGAGTCATTAATATTGTACATGTATATTCTTTCTTTTATAGTAAATATTCTGTCGCTCCGTGGATGTAAGCCAGGTAGGCCGAACCACATTAAAATATTGTCTTATATTGTGTGTTTATGTCTGTTCGATTTTGCTTATTTCCGCGCGTAAAGTTAGCAGGTTTTTCGTTAACAATAGAGGTTGGAGCTGGTCTGAACTGAGACGTGGACTTGTGTGTTTTGAGAAAGGAAGAAAGGGAGAGGGTGGGAGAGAAGGGGAGCAAACTCATGTGGGTATTATTTTCATTTTTCATTTTTTAAATGAAATCTTACCTTTTAAAATTCGATTTTGAAAAGAAATCGTACCTGTAGAAAACACCATAGATGGTCACAGATTTGTGACGCCGTGGATATCACTGCTATTCAATATATAAATTTTTTTTTTTTTTTCAAGTAGACACATGGCGGAAAAGATGGCCTTCACTGAACAATAGATTACATAAATACAAAGACTTACTAATACAAAAGCTGCTTAATGATAAGAGCAGTTCATCCAAGAATTCAATTCAACGCCCAACAATTGATTTATTTCAAACAGAGGCATGACCGATCTCATCATCTTTTGTTCCGGCAGACTTTGATGCTTTGGAATCATCAAGATATTGCTGGCATATATAAGAAAGGAAACCCCAGATTGCCAACAGTATGGCAACAATCTTTATCCCACCAATTCCATCGTGGAAAAAAATAAAAGCAAAAATGGGAATAATGGGCATGCCCAAAGTACCAATCACATTGCAAAACAGAGAAGAAACTTCAAAAATCAACATTATAGACACAACCAAGAACACCTGAGAGGCCACTGCAATCCAAACCACTGTCATCACATAACCCACCTTCCCCTTTTCAAAATTCTCCATCTCTCCCTTCAAATCTCTCCACTCTCCACTTGCAAAGAGCCCCACAATCCCCCCACATGTAGCAACCAAAGATGGGTAGATTTGTACTTCCAAAACAGCTGAGATTGACTCCTTTTTCAAAACTTTTTGGAAAGTGAGTTGGATGAGGGAGAGCAACAGAGAGTAAAGAACAGAGGCAGCTAAAGTGCAGAGAAACCCAATAATATATTTCCCTGGCGGAATTCTCGAGTGGGTTGAGGATTCTGAGACTGGTCCTACAGCAAGGAGGACAGCTGAGAAAGTGAGGAGAACAACAGAGTTGAGTATGAGAGGGGTCAATTTTTGGCGATTGATGAAGTAGGAGAAAACTGCATTGAAGGCAAGTTGGGTGGAACAGAGGAGGGAGTAGGTGGAGAGAGGAAGGTACGCGAGACCATATGCGTAGAAGATGGCATTGGCGACGATGAGAAGGCCGAAGAAGGTGTAGATTAAGGCAAGAGTGGAAGTGGGAGGTTGTGGAGAAGAGGAAGTTGGTTTGGAAGAGGAGGAGTGGAAGAGGTAGAGAGGAATGAGAATTGGGAAACCAACATTTTGGAGAAGGCTTGTCAACCATTTGCTATTTCCTCCTTTGTCAAAGTAGAATCTGCCAAGGAGACCAGTGATTGTTGAACCTGAAAGAATGAAAACAACACTGATGGAAACCAGTAACCACCATCTCCACCGCCGGAGATTGCCGGAAACTTGCGGATGCATGGGAGTCGCAACTGCTGATGGGCTCTCTTCTTGGACTCCTAAAGTTCGAAAAAAAAAAACCCAAGAAATATGTGTATCGGCAACCACGTTATTAGGAGTGTAACTTGAGCTTGAAGCCAAGTCCCCATGAAAAAATTTAAAAAAAAAGGGAGTTCAAGTTGACTCCAGCTGGGTTCGACCTCATTTTCGATCTCAACATATCATATTATAATTTGAATTTTTGTGAAACGTATTCCTGAATTTGGTTAGAAAGTCCAATTTGTGTTAAAATTTATATAAACTAAATTTTCCTTAAATAATATTGCATAAAAATAAAAAAAATCAAATAATATATATTTCATAATTATATAAACATTATACAGGGAAACCTATTTTGGGCTGGCAAAAGACTGAGCTTGAATAAGTGTAGAAGTGTATTCAAGTTAGAAATCAGGCTTGGGTTTTTCGAACACAAGTCGGACTCCAAACTCAGGTTTTAACGAAATGGGTCAACTTAGGCCAACTCTTGGGCTTGAGTAGTTAAATTATACATTGAGCCCAAACTTGAGTGAGCTCAAAACCTGGCCTGACCCACCAACTTTGCAGCCATATGGTGGATGCTATGAGTTGTAAGTTGGAATACTTAATTCATGGAATCTGCATACTATCTAATTTACCATCAGTTCAATAGCACATTAATAAGTTTTATTTTCAAGTAAAGTTGAAATTAGTGGGTCTTAACCTTAATTATGAGAAAAGAAACAATGGATAGATCATAGATGTTACAATTCTCAAATTTAAATCAAGAAGAAAAATTTACATCATCTTTTAAATTGTGTTAAAAAAAATATATATGTATAATGAATATTGCTCGTGTACTGTACTGAAAGCCAAGTATCAACTAATAAGTATGTTTAATGGACTATACCGTATCACTATCTTTTTTTTACTTTTATGAAAATTTGACATTACGAATGTTTTCACTTACCATCTTACATTAGGTATGATTTTAAAAAAGTTTAGAAACAAGATTTTCATGTTTGAAAAATATTTTCATTTCTAATTTAGTTTTTCTGTAGATTTGTTTACTTTGAAATATTTTTACTAATTTTATTTTAAACTAATTTATAATTAGATTTTATACGAATATGTATAAACTTTTAAAAAAAATATTATGAAATCAAGAAAGCAAGTTATAATTTCGATTCACAAAGAACTTATTATCAAAGCTTTGGATGAATACCCATATGTTAAATTTAAGTTTTACAAAATTCAAGTTATAATTTAATTAAAGAGGTATTTTTAAACATTCACAATCAATCATTAAAAAGTAAAAACTAAGTTATAATGAATGTCTTCAAAAGTAGCCCAATTAATTAACAATAAATCATCTAAAAGTATGACAATATATCAATAAATATAAAAGATCAAATATTAAATACAAAACACATAAAATATAGAAAAGAAATAATCGTATTTTGATTAAAAAATCTTCTTGATAGGTCGAATGAAAACCAACTGTATAAACTCTTTTGAATCGCGAGTCATTGAGAATTCTTAAGTAAGATAATCAAATCGTATTTAATAAAAATCAAAGTTAGGCGTCTTATAGGAATAGAATTTTATAAGATCGAGTTATAATGAATAATTTCTCATTGAGAGAGAGAGAGAGTACTGACCTTGAACGTGAAGTGGGACTGGCGAGAGAGAGGTTTCCATGGAGAGTGAGAGCTTTCAATGGAGACTTCCGAGTCTGAACTGATAGTTTCTCTGGGTTGGAGAAGGGAGGGACTAGGGATAAGTTTACCTAAGATTCTTCTCTCTCTATCGGCTTTCATGGAGATGGAGATTTTGTCGTCGTCTCTGTTTTTCTGTCAACGTTTTGATGATTGAATGGCTGGTTTAAGTGGTGTGGACTGTGGAGAGTGGGGACTGCCCGGCCTGCACTTACCTCGTGTCATTTAAAATATTTTAAAATATAATAATTATAAATGACTTTTGCCTGCTCACTCACGGTTGTCTCTGACTGTTTGGTTAATAAGGTTGGGACCCACTTTTTGTCTCTGACTCTTTTGTTCGAAAAAGGTTGGTACCCACTTTTTGTCTCACACTCTTTGGTTACAAAAGGAGGGTTGGGACAAACTTTTTAAGATGTGATGTTATCTAATTAGTAGTAAGTAAAAAGAAATATTAATTATCTTTATTATAAAATGTCTTAAATGATAATTGATAGGGGTGCCATCTGCATGGCAACTGTCCTCGAACTCAACTGCCTCGAAGTCAACTGCATGCAGTCCATCTCTCCCTTCTTAATAGTGACGAAAGTCTTATGGTTACATACAAGAGCTCGGTCATTTATTGAATTCGACTTAATTTAGACTTAAATTATTTAAATTTAATTTGAGCTGAATTTTTTACTTCATTTAATTTAAGTGTTGTTTTATAATTTAGTGCACTCGAATAAATCGATTTGGATTGATTTTAAATTTCTCAACTCAATTTAACTCAAATTTCATTCGATTTTTGTTCCAACTTGATTTGACCTGAGATATACAAATACATAACACAAACCCATTGATTTCTCTAGTCAGATTTTAAGCTTCTGCCCTAGTCACACAAATGGATATAGTCATTAAATTTGATATTCCCATAATCTTTAGTAACTATACAGGAAATTCATAATTTCATTAAACTCAAGCTGATCCCTGTTATTATTTGTTGATTGATATGTTGGAGTATTCTCCATCCTCGTCATAGAAATAGAACATATATGGGACTCTCTTAACTCATTTACAAGGTCAAAATAACATGCCAGGAAATATAGATGGGTGGATAGCAACATCACATAATTTCTGTCTTACAAACTACAGGATTATACAAAATGCATAAGAACATAATGCAAGCAAGATGCAAGAAAATTGCCTACTAAATATCCAAGTAAAAATTGTCCAGATTCTAGTTGGGCAGAAGTGTACTTTTTCCAGGATGTATAGAAATAAAAGGGGGATGGACCAAAAAAAGCTGAATAAGATGCTTAGTTCCTTTCACTATGGTTATCCAACTAAAATGGTGGTCCAATGTAGATCTAAAGGGAATTACTCATCATTTACCACATCCTGCTCTTCTTTCACAAGTATGCAATTGATTCCACCATTAACATTTCCAACAACAAATGCAAATAAACATATAGCAAACTTTAATATCGAGATTGAGTGAAAAAATTTATATACCAGGAGATTCTATGTTTTTTTTTTTAAATATAATAATAACAATATCAGTAAACTTCTATTCAAAATCAGAATTCCAATGACAACAGTCTTTTGATCACAAAATGCAGGACTATTGATACATTAAAAAACAACATACAGAAATCTGTGAATCTCCTCTTGGGAAGGTGAAGGAACTCAGCATAATCAGGCTGTCCTTGTTCTGTCTGGTGCAGTTGCAGAACCAATGGTCGCCTTGTAACAATCCCTGTGGAGTCCATCAAAGAGTAACCCAAATCACGAACAACAAAACAGAGAGAGAGAGAGAGAAAGAGAGCTAACCTGATCCTCTTGGAAGAAAATCCCGCCCCACAACGCTCTCCAAAACAGATGATTTTCCAGAACTCTGCAGCCAAATCAAATCACATGAAGAAATGAAAAGATTCAGAACAATCAGATCAAATTCCAGAAAAAATTATAATTCCCTGAATTCCAGAATTGCCAAATTCTACAAATTCTGGAATTTGGAGATTTCCTAGTAGCATTACCAAATTTTAATCATTCTGGAAGTCGGTGGATTCCCACAGTAGCATATTTGTCTTATAGTGAGCTTAGAGTTATTAGCTAAAGGACTATTTTCTAAGAACAAAATCACAGATATATCCACCCAAGTGTAAACCTTGTTCATTACGCCCTTGTAGCTTGTGGTGATCAATCCAAAACACGTCCTGCACTACTACACCCTCTGGATTAAAATTTGGAATTGACCAATGGCCATTTTTTAAATAAAAAAATCCTGCAGCAAAGTTGGCAAAAGTTCAATGTTGCATAATTGGAACTCGTGGGTTCAACTCGAGTAGAGTTTTAAATTTTGTCTGTGAATGAAATCTCGGCCTATTTTGGGAGAAACTATCCCTGGTGAACCAGAGAAATAATTTTTGGTAGAGCTAACTTTTACCCCATTTCCGTGTGGTTCTTTCAAACCAACCCATCTTCTTGATCCAAAATAGTCTCTTAAAAGTTAGTTCCCCAGTTCACCAACGGATAATTTCTCCCATTTTTGGGTCCATATTTTTTTATTTTTAAGTGAATGAATTAGGCCAACATTCCAAAATTCAACCCTGTAGAATGTGGGATTTCCGATAAAATCCAACGTTTCAAAAAATTTACATATCGCACCTCTGCGAACTGAAAAAATTCCGCCAAAATTTTGGTTTTCAGCCACAATTTATTTTCTCAGCCGTAGTGTGAGTTTTAGTAAAAATTATCCAGGCAGCCAAAAGGAAGAAACTCGGAGATCAAGAGCTAGGGGGACAAGTACCTGTCCTCCAACGACGGCGACAGAGGGAAGAGCTTCCCAGAGTGTAGGAAGGGCGGAGTCGCCGCCGTAGTCGCCGAGGACCGTACAGGCCCTCTGGATTCTGTTGACGAGCCCAATCAAGCTCTCCATCGTCGTCATCTTCTCCAAAACCCTAATCTTCTTCTTCTTCTTCTGATCTTAAAACCCTAGAATTTCAAATTTCAGGAGAGTAAAGGGCGATGAGTAGAAGAAAGCAGAGCTAGAAGAAAGCTTAGAAAGAAAGCTGTCGTTGTCACTCAGATAGTAAGCTGCAGTCGGTGTCCCTCTCTCTATTTAGGCAAATGTTGGTCGGACGCTCCATTTAAATTTAAATTAAATTTGAAGTGGGTCGTACCGTTGTAGATGTACACGTAGAAAATGATAAAGATAATAGTTGATTAAATTTCAATTTTATTGAATTATTTTCTCTTCGTCATTTTAAATTTTATAATTTTAATTGATATAATCATTATTATTTTGAGCCCATCTTATAAAATTATGATAATTTGATTTAATAATTTCTTTTAAATATATTATTCATAATCCGTCAATCTTATTTAATTATGTGAGATTTAATTTATGATAAATATATAATTTTTTTATTAAAAATAGTACTTCAATCTCTACAATTTTACACAAATTAGTAAGGACATTTAAAAACTTGGCTCCACTTTTTTTTTTTGAACGGTAAAGAAGACTTTCGTTAATAGAAAAAAGCACAAATAAAAGGTAAAAAGGCCTGCGAGAATTAGGCCAAAAAGAGGAAAAAAACCAAGACAAAAAAAGTAAAAAATCACTGCTTCACAAAAAAACCAAACTATAACATAAGAACACCCAAAGTCGGCCCGTCCACGCCATTTTTGGCAAAAAAATCAGCAACCCCATTTGTTGTTCGGCTAATATGAATGAAGGAAACCTCCATGCCCACGAATAGTGCCTTAATCTCCCTAACAGCTGTGATTAACCTCCAAGGGGGTCTCCTCGTACCCCTAGCCCATTTTATGGCGTTGGAAGAATCACTTTCAATGACTAATTTTACTCCCCCTAAGCTTCCTCCTAAGGTCAAAGTTCTCCTAATTTTAAGAAGTTCTGCCTCATTAGAATTCTTGATCTCCACCGCTTCCGAGAAGACCACCCTAATACCACCCACGTGATCCCTAAGAACTCCCCCAATACCTGCTGGACCCGGTTTACCATAAGATGCTCCATCCACATTGAACTTGAGAAAGGGGGGGTCCACTCTGCATGCTTAGACTTTTTAACAAAAAAATTGGACTCCAAACAATCCTCCCAAGACTAGCACAGATCCCCCACCCTTAGGTCTTTAAATTCCTTGTTGGAGCACAACCTCCATTTTGCCTTATGAGTGAGATCATTAACTTCCGATATTGTCCTTCAAATATCCTAGAATTTCTCTCCTTCCAGATAGACCATGAAACCACAGCCGGGATCGAAACCCAAGCAAGCTTCATTTTTTTCCTAACGCGAGGGACAAACCAAGACTCCATCAAGCGATCCCAAGAGCCTGGGCAAACCCAAGCCACTCCCATAAGATTAAAAAAGAAACTCCAAATACTCCAGGAGAAAGGGCACTCTACAAGGAGATGATCAATAGATTCATCGGCGCAGTTACAAAGAGGGCACGAAGTGACACCGTCCAAGCCCAAAAGTCCCCTTCTCCTAAGTTCCATCCTTGTCAAAATTTTCCTTTTGGCACAGCACCAGTTGAACAACTGAACTCTAGGTAGAGCAAGACTACGCCATACAAGAGGCAGATGTGTAATAGCCTGAATTTTTAAATCAATAACTGTATTGGCTATTATTTACTTTAATTGTGGAAATTAAGAATTTTTTATGAAATGAATGTGAGATGGATCAAAGTTGGGGCAATGGCCCAAGTATGGTCCAATGGACCATGGATTGGATTAACTTCATTAAATTGGGTCAATGATGGTCAATTGGGTCAAATGCCCAATTGGGACCCAATGGGTCAAGATGGCTGAGCATTAGGATGAATAGGTAAGGAATGGACTTAAACGGGTCATGGACCCAATTGTGATCAAGGGAATGGGGTCCATCTCATGAGCAAGTGTAGGAGTGGATATCCAAGTGGCATTACCAAGTTGGGTTCAACCCCACCTTATCAAGTGAGGTGGCGTGTGGACCAAGGCACTTGTGGGGCCGACCCCCATGGTTGACTTGGTCAACCATGGATAAGTTAAAGACGAATTAAGGAGGATCAAGTAAATTGAGTTGAATTATTTGATTTAAATCACCTAAGTTAATTTTGAATAAATCAAGGTGGCATTGTCAAGTGGGACCCAACTCCACCTCATCAAGTGAGGTGGCGTGTGGGCTAAGGCATTGGTGGGGCCGGCCACCATGGTTGACTTGGTCAACCATGGGTGAATTAAAGATAAATAAGTGGAATTAAATTATTTTGAATGACCTAAGTTAGATATAAATTTAAATGATTGAGTTGGGAAATGAGTTGCATTACATGGAGTTAGTTAAATGGGAGTAAGTCATCTAGAAAATGGGTGAGTCAAAGGTGAATTAAGGAGGATCAAAGTGAATTGAGTTGAATTAATTGATTAAAATCACCTAAGTTAGTTTTGAATAAATCAAGGTGGTATAATCAAGTGGGACCCAACTCCACCTCATCAAGTGAGGTGGTGTGTGGGCTAAGGCATAAGTGGGGCCGGCCACCATGGTTGACTTGGTCAACCATGGGTGAATTCATGGGTGAATTAAAGATAAATAAGTGAAATTAAATTAATTAATTGAATGACCTAAGTTAGATATAAATTTAAATGATTGAGTTGGGAAATGAGTTGCATTACATGGAGTGAGTC
The DNA here is from genome assembly GCA_013350335.1 of Chimonanthus salicifolius. Classification (NCBI taxonomy): domain Eukaryota; kingdom Viridiplantae; phylum Streptophyta; class Magnoliopsida; order Laurales; family Calycanthaceae; genus Chimonanthus; species Chimonanthus salicifolius. The sequence continues at coordinate 62,868,438 of CM023541.1, read as the reverse complement.
ACCTAGAAAATGGGGTGAGTCAAGAGGATTTCCATCTCATTTAACCCACCAAAACCGTTGGGAAGTGTGGTGTGCCAAGTGGAAGGCATGCTCCCCCCTTGGCTAGACCAAAAGCTTAAGTGGAGAGCATGCATTGACCAAAAATGAGGTGGTGGTTCCACCTCATCCAAACCACTAAACCACCCATGGTAAATGAGCCAAAACCGTTGGCCATGGAGGGGTTGGGTGTGCCATGTGGAGGGCATGCACCCTCCATGGCTAGACAAGATCCTTAGAAGGTGGACATGCTAGGGCATGCATTGGCCCATGGGGAGGTGGTGGTTCCCCCTCATCCCAACCACCACCACCAAGGGATAAAGGCCAACCAAAAACGTTGGGAAGGGAGGGGTGATGGCCATGTGGAGGCCATGCACTCATTGGTTTGGTCAATGGGCTCATGGGGAAGACTCCACCTTGATGAGGGTGGAGTCTAACCCAAGCAACCCAAAGCAAGATGGGAAAAACTAGGGTTTCCATCTCATTTCTCATCTCACTCTCTCCCTCTCTCCTCCCTCTCCTATCCGACCCTCTCTCATCCAAGACAAAGAAAACACTTAGAGAAAGAAGAAAAATTTAAAGAAAAGATTGGATCCCAAGCTTGGCCGACCACCCTCTCAAGACCAAGGACTTAGAATATTTTCCATTATCTCCACCTCTCCCTCTCTCAAACCACACCCATCTTGGCCGAACCAACTCTTGAAGATTTTATCTTGATCAAGCTCACACATTGGCCGAAGATCAAGGAGAAAAGGAAGAAGGTATCGTCAATAATTTATGATTATATAAATATAATATAAGAAATAAATTATTTTAATAATTATCTAACAAATATATATATATATATATATATATTTCATCATATAAGTTCATTGAGAGCGCGTTTGGATTTTATCTTTCCCCATCAACTTTTGAATACCTTTTTCAGGAAGAGGTTTTCATTGACCGATTAACTCCTATTAAATTTACCCCATATCCAACGCAGCCTGAGTTGGCAACTAATGAGCCTCAAATCATGAGCTTTTGAGGTCCAAAATACCTCCAAATGGGCCCTAACTCATAACTTATTCAAATGGGCTTCACTCTTTGGTTCAAGTGGGTCTTTTAAGTTGCATTTGAGGCTCTCTCTTCCCTCCATCAATTCTAACATAGATTCAAAATGTAATTTCGTCTAATTAAATCTGCTTATCTTTAGTTGGGTCTTCATCGGGAACAATGGCCATATCAAATCCACCAAAATCTGTTTCAACATCTATGAAAAAAATACCCTAACTTCATTCTTTTCAAATTTAATATGCAAACTGGTAAACAGTGGTTGACAAATTATCACTTACATAGTATAAAAAGGTACATGAATTTTTTTAAAATTACAACGGTAATTTTTCAAACATATAAAAACTGTTAGAGAAATGCCAAACTTACTCTAGACTAACTGTTAATCCTACCTCAATCACCATAAGAGCCAAAAGTGTTTTTTCCACCCTTTTAAAATATTTATAAAAATGTCAAATATATTCAATATCACGCTTGGCCAGCCCTAAATCAAACTTGGATGATTGGATCAAAATAAAATTTACTAAATCTTGAGTCTTCTTTAATCAATTAAAAAAACTAATTTTTTTAGAAATGATTATCAAATACATGTTGGCATGACGATCAAGAAACTCCTTTCATTAAGGGAAATTTTAGATTCTATTTACGTTTAAACTCTGCTAAGCCACTTTCTGTAAGATTACTTCTCATCAACTTAACTAAAAGTACAAATATTCATGTTCCAAAAAAAAAAAAATAGAACCACCCTTCTAACCCATTACAGGGCCTTGGAGTCAGGATTATTTTTTTTCCCGTTTAAACCTAAAAATCTTTCGGGGAACATATGAAGCCATACTGCAGGATGATTTTTAGGTTTTAAATGAATAAAAAAAAAAAACACAAGTATCCAACACAATGAATTTTACTTTTAAAAATAAAAAATCAAAGTTGATTAGTGAGTTTTAGATTTTCAAAAATAAAAATCATCATCATCACTATCTATCAGTATTCTATCTATCTGAAGTCAACTTTATGAGTTCTTATTCACTAATAAATCTTATTATAAACTGTTTTTTTTTCTATTTCTTAACTCAATATTTTTTTAAAGATTCAAATTTTATGCAACAGAGATGTGTTTGATCTCTTAATAACATGATTAAACTGCTTAAAATGAGTTTTTCTCAATTTATTTCTACATAATCCATCTTTAAACTGAAATCCAGATTCTAAAAAACAGAAAACCCATTTCAGATTTAGTGAGTTTTCCTTTAAAAAATGAAAAACATATTTTCAAATTCAATGATTTTTCGGTTTTTCAAAAATGAAAATATCATTACAGATTCAGTGATTTTAAGTTTTAAAAAACAAAAAACCATTACCCGACCAGATGATTTTTTGTTTTTAAAAACAAAACTTACCCAACTCAATATTTTTGGTGGTTTTTCGTTAACAATAGAGGTCGGAGCTGGTCTGAACTGAGACGTGGACTTGTGTATTTTGAGAAAGGAAGAAAGGGAGAATGTGGGAGAGAAGGGGAGCAAACTCACGTGGGTATTATTTCCATTTTTCATTTTTTCAATGAAATCTTACCTTTTAAAATTCGATTTTGAAAAGAAATCGTACCTGTAGAAAACACCATAGATGGTCACAGATTTGTGACGCCGTGGATATCACTGCTATTCAATATATAAATTGTTTTTTTTTTTCAAGTAGACACATGGCGGAAAAGACGGCCTTCACTGAATTCAAAGTACAATCAATAGATTACATGAATACAAAGACTTACTAATACAAAAGCTGCTTAATGATAAGAGCAGTTCATCCAAGAATTCAATTCAACACCCAACAATTGATTTATTTCAAGCAGAGGCATGACCGATCTCATCATCTTTTGTTCCGGCCGACTTTGATGCTTTGGAATCATCAAGATATTGCTGACAGATATAAGAAAGGAAACCCCAGATTGCCAACAGTATGGCAACAATCTTTATCCCACCAATTCCATCATGGAAAAAAATAAAAGCAAAAATGGGAATAATAGGCATGCCCAAAGTACCAATCACATTGCAAAACAGAGAAGAAACTTCAAAAATCAACATTATAGACCCAACCAAGAACACCTGAGAAGCCACTGCAATCCAAACCACTGTCATCACATAACCCACCTTCCCCTTTTCAAAATTCTCCATCTCTCCCTTCAAATCTCTCCACTCTCCACTTGCAAAGAGCCCCACAATCCCCCCACATGTAGCAACCAAAGATGGGTAGATTTGTACTTCCAAAACAGCTGAGATTGACTCCTTTTTTAAAACTTTTTGGAAAGTGAGTTGGATGAGGGAGAACAACAGAGAGTAAAGGGCAGAGGCAGCTAAAGTACAGAGAAACCCAATAACGTATTTCCCTGGGGGAATTCTTGAGTGGGTTGAGGATTCTGAGTCTGGTTCTACAGCAAGGAGGACAGCTGAGAAAGTGAGGAGAACAACAGAGTTGAGTATAAGAGGTGTCAATTTTTGGCGATTGATGAAGTAGGAGAAAACTGCATTGAAGGCAAGTTGGGTGGAACAGAGGAGGGAGTAGGTGGAGAGAGGAAGGTACGCGAGACCATATGCGTAGAAGATGGCATTGGCGACGATGAGAAGGCCGAAGAAGGTGTAGATTAAGGCAAGAGTGGAAGTGGGAGGTTGTGGAGAAGTGGAAGTTGGTTTGGAAGAGGAGGAGTGGAAGAGGTAGAGAGGAATGAGAATTGGGAAACCAACATTTTGGAGAAGGCTTGTCAACCATTTGCTATTTCCTCCTTTGTCAAAGTAAAATCTGCCAAGGAGACCAGTGATTGTTGAACCTGAAAGAATGAAAACAACGCTGATGGAAACCAGTAGCCACCATCTCCACCGCCGGAGATTGCCGGAAACTTGCGGATGCATGGGAGTCGCAACTGCTGATGGGCTCTCTTCTTGGACTCCTAAAGTTCAAAAAAAAAAAACCTAAGAAATATGTGGATCGGCAACCACGTTATTAGGAGTGTAACTTGAGCTTGACGCCAAGTCCCCATGAAAAAATTGAAAAAAAAAAAAGAGAGTTCAAGTTGACTCCAGCTGGGTTCGACCTCATTTTCGATCTCAACGTATCATATTATAATTTGAATTTTTGTGAAACGTAATGCATAATAATATTGCATAAAAATAAAAAAATCAAATAATATATATTTCATATTTATATAAACATTATACAGGGAAACCTATTTTGGGCTGATAAAAGACTCTGCTTGAATAAGTGTAGAAGTGTAATTCAAGTTAGAAATCAGGCTTGGGTTTTTCGAACACAAGTTGGTCCAAACTCAGGTTTTAGCGAAATGGGTCAACTTAGGCCAAGTCTTGGGCTTGAGGCGTTAAATTATACATTGAGCCCAAACTTGAGTCAGCTCAAAACCTGGCCTGACCCACCAACTTTGCAGCCATATGGTGGATGCTATGAGTTGTAAGTTGGAATACTTAATTCATGGAATCTGCATACTATCTAATTTACCATCAGTTCAATAGCTCATTAATAAGTTTTCCTTTCAAGTAAAGTTGAAATTAGTGGGTCTTAACCTTAATTATGAGAAAAGCAACAATGGATAGATGTTACAATTATCAAATTTAAATCAAGAAGAAAAATTTACATCATCTTTTAAATTGTGTTAAAAAAATATATATATGTGTACTGTACTGAAAACTAATAAGTATGTTTAATGGACTATACCGTATCAGTATTTCTTTTTTTACTTTTATGAAAATTTGACATTACGAATGTTTTCACTTACCATCTTACATTAGGTATGATTTTAAAAAAGTTTAGAAATAAGATTTTCATGTATGAAAAATATTTTCATTTCTAATTTAGTTTTGCTGTAGATTTGTTTACTTTGAATTATTTTTACTAATTTTATTTTAAACTAATTTATAATTAGATTTTATACGTATATGTATAAACTTTAAAAAAAAATATTATGAAATCAAGAAAGCAAGTTATAATTTCGATTCACGAAGAACTTATTATCAAAGCTTTGGATGAATACCCATATGTTAAATTTCAGTTTTACAAAATTCAAGTTATAATTTAATTAAAGAGTTATTTTTAAACATTCACAATCAATCATTAAAAGTAAAAACTAAGTTATAATGAATGTCTTCAAAAGTAGCCCAATTAATTAACAATAAATCATCTAAAAATATGATAATATATCAATAAATGTAAAAGATCAAATATTAAATACAAAACACATAAAATATAGAAAAGAAATAATCGTATTTTGATTAAAAAATCTTCTTGATAGTTCGAATGAAAACCACCTGTATAAACTTTTTTGAATCGTGAGTCATCCAGAATTCTTGAGTATTTGAAAGATAATCAAATCGTATTTAATAAAAATCAAAGTTAAAGGGCTTATAGGAATAGAATTTTATAAGATCGAGTTATAATGAATAATCTCATTGAGAGAGAGAGAGAGAGTGTACTGACCTTGAACGTGAAGTGGGACTGGAGAGAGAGAGGTTTCCATGGAGAGAGACAGCTTTCAATGGAGACTTCGAGTCTGAACTGATAGTTTCTCTGGGTTGGAGAAGGGAGGGACTTGGGATAAATTTTTCTAAGATTCTTCTCTCTCTATCGGCTTTCATGGAGATGGTGATAGAATTGGAGATGGACATTTTGTCGTCGTCTCTGTTTATCTGTCAACGTCTTTGATGCTTGAATGGCCGGTTTAAGTGGTGTGGAGAGTGGGGACTGCCCGGCCTGCATTTACCTCACCTCATTTAAAATATTTTTAAATATAATAAATATAAATGGCTTTTTCCTACTCAGTACTCACTCACCTGTTGTCTCTGACTGTTTGGTTAATAAGCATGGGACCCACTTTTTGAATCTGACTCTGTGGTTCGGAAAAGGTTGGGACCCACTTTTTGTCTCACTCTCTTTGGTTAAAAAAGGTTGGGACACACTGTTTAAGATGTGATGTGTCCTGGCAATTATATGTGGCGTTGACAACAACACTGAACTTGTTCTTTTAATGTTAATCCCCCCCTGTCGCTATTGTTATCTAATTAGTGGTAAGTAAAAAGAAATATTAATTATCTTTATTATAAAATATCTTAAATGATAATTAATAGGGGTGCCATCTGCATGGCAACTGTCCTCGAACTCAACTGCATGAAGTCCCTCTCTCCCTTCCTAATAGTCATGAAAGTACGGTCACATATAAGGGATCGATCATTTATTGAATTCGATTTAACTTGATTTAAATTATTCAAATTTAATTTGAGTTGAATTTTTTACTTCATTTAATTTAAATGTTATTTTATAACTTAGTACACTCAATAAAATTGAGTTACATTGATTTTAAATTTTTAAACTCAAACTGATTCAAATTTCATTCGATTTTTGTTCCAATTTGACTTGATCTGAGATATATAAATACATAACACAAATCCATTGGTTTCTCTGGTCAGATTTTAAGTTTCTGCCCCAGTCACACAACTGAATAGAGTCATTTAATGCAAAACGATTAGTTTGTTGGTAAAAAACCTCATTCATAGAGGAGATCCTGAGATCAAGTCACCTTCAATACAAAAAAAGTCACTCTTTGTTGAACCCGTATGCACAGATTAAGAGATTAACTCATGTTCCAAGGATTAGACAAGTAAGACATCTAGACACTTTACTGAATAATTTTTTTATTATTATGTTTAACTGTTTTAATTTTTTTTAAAAGAATAAGGATATACACAACCTTTGTTTTCATTTTACACCCCTTGAAAATTTATTCCATTTTTACCCTCTGTCTCGATTTACTTTCCACTTCTACTCTCTTGTTTTCCTAATTTTACTCTATCCCTTCTTCTCATGGCCTACATTTGCATCTGCAAGCTTCTCGGGTGGCAGCTCATCCTCCTCCTGAACTGCCTTGTTGTATTTAATGGCCAGGTTTAACATCTCCTGGACTGTTTGCTCATTGGTTTTGGAATGAGGATCAAAACTCTGTAGCACCAAACAATTACCACTTTCCCTTTGACGCTCTGGATTGGGTCTACCACCATTACCACAGCCCTCTGATTCAGAGCTTCAAAACTCTGCTGGGTATTTATGTCAACATCAGAAAGCCAACAACCAAAGCCGGGATGTGACTGGTACCATCCTACCACCATCTCAGGTCTGCCGGTCTGTTTTAGAATGTCAAGCATGTTAGTTTGGAAGACGTGATCGACGGCCTCAACACTGACGCCAGTCCCACTCTTGGCAAAACCAGCCAAATCTCTTCAAGCCACATGAAAGCCAATTATGCCATGGGGAAAATTAATTTGTATTGATCAATTTATGTACACAAACCAGCCCTTCCAAGCAATGTAGAGATAACAAGATTTTATGGAAATTTTCATATATGATACGTACATGACAGGCTACATGTGTTTTAGTTTTAACCCATGAAGTTAGGCAAAAGTGGGGGGAAAAAATTAATAAATGGGAACTTCATTCAAATCATCTCTCAGCTTCCTTCTTCTCATTAAAAGAATTTTGATTTTTTTTTCTTTTTTTTTTTTCTCTGGGGAGTGAAGTGTCTACTGCTGCTTGCCTAGTTCAGGGCCTTCTTTCAAGCTCACTTCCACCATACTTAACATCACCAAACCCACTGGAGCCAACGAGGCTGTTATTGTGGAAGCCGTTTGTGGCTTCAAGAAGGTTAGCAAAGGTGAGCTTCCGTAGGGACTTTTTAAAGGTTGCAAGGTTGATGCTTTAGGCCTCTTTTGGCAGTTCAAGAGTGGTGCAGAGAAAGGGACAGAGAGATACATGAGTAGGAGGGATAGCTCTCGTAAAGGAAAAGAGAGATGCAATAAAAAAACTAGCACATGAGAAATTGGAGTTCGAATTAACTACGGGTGAGAAGGGTAAGAGGAAAATCACGAAATCTAGATATCAGGTCAGTCATCTTAACACGGATAAAATTTGTTAAAAGATAAAGAATAAAATGAAATTCTCATTTTATCTCTATCGGTGTACTGCTCATTAAATACTGATATATCGATAATACGCTGCTTTACATATATATGTTTTATATATCGATACTTGATAAACGATACACCTTTATGAATAAAATTGGGTTTTTACTTCATCGGTGTCTCTTAACAAAATCTTGCTTAGAATGGGCGGCCAAAGGGAAATCTAAGTATTAGGGTAAAAATGGAATGAGGTTAAAATGGGTGTATAATGAAAAAGAATACTGTGTGTATATTATTATCCTTTTTGAAGTGTGCTGCCATCGTACTACTTTTGTATCCAGCGGCACAAAATGCCAGCGTTTTGTGCTCTCTTCTCACTTGCCGTGCCCATCTCCAAGGAATTAAAATTTTAAAATAATTCTGATCATGTCAATTAACAGAATCACTTATTTTAGTAAAATAATAATCATATATACTTTCATATAATATTCTGTGGCATCATATTGAATTTAAAATTGTAAAGTACTATAAAAACAAAATTAATGCCTTAAAAGTCTATTTTGAATTATCAAGTTGAGATTCATCAAAATTAATGGTGCATGACTATCAATTTTAATTCATCCCGAATAGATAACTAAAAATTACTTTTAATTTAAAATTTTTATTTTGAAACACATCACAATTATAAACTTAATATAATGGAACTCACTAACCTGTTACATATTGTATGTTAAATATATAATTCTGTTAATATATGAGGATTGACTTGATGGTTAAAGACCCGAATAAGATGTGGAAGATTTTGGGTTCAAGTCCCACATTCAACATATGAAGGCCACTCTCTCTAGTTTTACCCGATGTATGGACATGAAGATTTGTACATGCGTCAAGGACTTATTTAGGTGCTTTAAGAGGCCTCAATACCTTGAAACACGGTCGATTTTTATTTTTTTTACTTCGTTATTTAGGGGGATATGTACTTTTATTGATTATTTTATTATTTATATTATTATAATAAATTTAAAATATAGAGTAAAATGAAAATATTATCATATTAAAATGAAAAGTAAAATGAGAAAATTATTTCATTTTACTAAAATTATTATTATAAAATTAATTTTGCATGAACTCAATTTATCACAAAGAAGAATAATAAATATTTCTTTTTAAGTTTTGCCAGTATCTAATTATTTTATTTTTTAACAAAGAGTTTAATCGAATATTTCATGTAAGTCTCATTCATATGGCTTAGATCCATTTCTTATTGAAACGTGATTATCATTGATTATTTTAAAGATATGGAGCAGTGTCTTTTATTGTTTTAGTCTTAAGTAAGACGCAATTGCACTGGCGCTGTGTCGGATCCAAATTTAGAAAAACGAAATCAGCCGACACCAAATCTGAGTTTAGAAATCTTATACTAATCTAAGTATTTTAATCCAGTAATCTTACAAAATTATTTTAATCGACGTTAGCTTGAAGACACCCAATTTTCTCTAAATCATATATTAATTTTTAAAAGGAAATTAGGTACTTGATCTACTATTTTAATTTTTAAGTACCATGCATTGTCCGTCCCATCTTAAAGTAACAAAAATAATCAAAGTTCGGGTAGAACTGAGGTGCAGATCAGGAGTTAAAATATCGGCCGGCCGAAATTTGTGACAAAATATCGGCCGGCCGAAATTTGTGACTGATATGGATCGGTCATATTATCTGATACTTTTCTTTCTCCTTCCAATTTTTATTAATTTTTTTAAAAAACTATAAAATTTATTTGTGCAATATTTATTGGTATTTTGCGCAATATTTCGGCCGAGATATCGGCGAAACATGGTTGGCTCGATATGATACATATCGAATCAGCTGATATATATCAGCTTTGAAAATCCTAATATAAATATCGATCGATACGATATGAATCCGTTGATATTTTCACCTATGGTGCAGATAGCCTATAGGCTCACTTTCACTCGGAGAATATCTCAAGTCACTCACAGTCTCTGTATCGACTTTAAAATGTCATTTACATAGATTATACAATACAAAGTGTGTAGAATTTCATTATCAATTGATTATTTAAGTAAAAAAAAATAGATATTTTAAATTTTGATTAATATATTTTATTAATTTTTAAAAATTTAAAATAAAGGGATAGAAAGATTAGATGGATGGTTAAACTTCAGTATACTCTATTCATATGATTTTTTTTACATCATATTCAATCATGTCAAATCGAATAAAAATTTAAAAGACAGTCTCAATCTAAGTCTAATCAAAGAAAGTCTCTTTAATTTTTTTCTTTAAACTAATAAAATATGATTAATTTACTTCTTTTCACATTATTAGTTAGACATGCGTCCAATCACAACTATTAAATGTATAAACAGAAGTAAGCACACATACAGAACAAACAAAAAAACACTATTTTTTTTTTCTTTTCCATAGTAGTAAGATTATAAAATTAAGATTTATTTATAAAAAGATTAAATCATGTGGTTTATTCCCGAACTACTTTCTTTGACTTCCTTATTTATGGGGCAGCTGAACCTTTAAAATTGATTTCTATTCATTACCTTATTATAATAAATTAAAAATAAAATAATAAAATAAAAATGATCAAATTATTGTATTTTAATTTTTAATGAAATGGTCGGTAATCTAATTATATTAGTCTTAACCAACACGCAAATTAGTTGACCTACATTTGATCCGCGTTAGTTTGAAGCCACTCCAAATCTCCAATTTTCACACACAATCGTGGCCCATTTAAACACTCAACCATGGTTTATTTTATTGCTGCAACTCGGGTCGGACGGGTCGAATTCCTTAAAACCCAACCCGACCCGAGTTGATATATATGGAATCCGATCTGACACAACTCGAATTCTAACCCGAATCAACTCGAATTCTGACCCGGCACGCATTTTGAACCCATTTTAAACTAATTTTAACCGGGTCGAGTCGGGTCAACTTATAAAATCCTCAACCCGACCTGATCCAAATTTCATGTGGGTTTTTATCATCTCAACCCGATCCGACCCGCTGACCCAAAATTCTTGACCCGACCCGCATCATTTCTCGAGTCAAGTCATGCGAGTCGAGCCAAAACCCGACGCGAGTTGCAGCTCTAGTTTATTTAAAGGACAATCTCGATATCAAATCTATTTATTTTTAATAAACTATAGATCCATTTTTTTTTTAACTAATTTATGGAAAACTGCGAGAAACTCAGCGTAACATCCCCACAGTTGATATTCACTATCTTTAGGATACACCAAATGAAGCCATAGGACTCGAACTTCGCACCTTCTACTTAATAAGATAGAAAATTATAGTTGAGCTACAATGAGTACAATACTTCATTTTAGTAAAAATATTATTGTGTAAACTAATTTCACATGAATTTTTTTATCATTATAAATGTCTTTTTTTTAAAAAAGAAAAAAGGTTGCTGAGTGTTTACTTATTTTATTTTTTAAGAAAAAGCTAAATCGAGCGTTTCAACCTAAGTCTCAATGATATTGTTGAGATTCACATTTTACTGAACCATGATTGTCATTAATTATTTAAAAAAGTATATAGTAGTCTTTTTAATTTTTAATTAAATGGTTGGTAGTGTAATTAATATTAATGCAATATATGGTACATAGAAGATCCGGGTTTGTCGTTGTGGCAATGTCCCATCAATCCCTCTCCACTTCTGTTGCTTCTTTCTCCATTGCTCTTATTATTTTTGTCCTTACTTAGTGGAATATGCAAAGCAACTTTTTTTAAATGATGTTAATAATTTGATTGAAAAGAACAGGGAGCTCCATTTGGCCCACGCAGGACCGGTCCTTATGTCCTTTAAAATCTTAGGCGTCTTAAATGGAGTGAAATTTTAAAGACCTTTTATAATTGGTATATTAAAGAATTTAACTGTATGAAAATCATTTCTGTCTGAAGATTCTAAATGACAGCCTATGTTGTCTATGTCCATAGCCAACTCTGTGCTCATGTTCATCAATGCATAGTTATAGTTGGACAAATTAGATAAGGTTGGTAAAAGATCAAATACTTGTTTTGAAGTGTTTACCCACATAGACAATAGACAAAATGCATGCAGATCAAGTCGACATCTACTTGGTAGATGAATTTATTTTCTTCAATTTACTCTAAGATAAATTTAATTTTAATTGAGAAATTTATAGTGATGATAACTCAACAACTTCATTCACAACTAATGAAAAATGTGCATTAAAGTTTAATCTAAGAGAGCAGGATTGGTGAGATATCGCATATGATCATTATTATCATCATCAGTCAGTAATCTCAGATATATATTGTTAAGAATTGATATTTAGCTCAAAAAACTAGTTTGATAGGTAGAGTGACTTAAGTATCATATAAGTAAGTCTCTAGATCTCTCCCTTCACTGTCAATGTGGGACTCATTTGGTGCCCACAATCTCTCTCTAGAATGCTATCGGCCATACCATCTCCTTAGTCTACATATGTTGACCTAGAGATATGACTCTAATATGTTTCATATTAGGTGATCCTTAAGTTTAAAGAATCCAATTTCAGTGTCTTTTAAAGAAAAGTAATTTTTGTACACGAGTTTTTTTAAATTCTTTTCTTTATCTCTATTTTTCTTTTTCTAACATAGTAGATAAAATTAATTCTTTTTTAAATTTGATGAACCATAAAATATTTTTCCCATTCAAAATTAAATTTTGGAAAAGAAATCGAACATAGCATACCTGTCACGCTGTGGATATCACTCCTATACAATATAAATTGATTTTTTCAAGTAGACACATGTCGGAAAGGATGATCGCCTTCACTGAATTCAAAGTGCAATCAATAGATTACATAAAATACAGACACTTATTCATACAAAAGCTGCTTAATGATACAGCTGCTCAGCTCATCCAAGAATTCGTTTCAACACTCGACAATGGATTTATTTCAAACAGAGGCATGAATGATCTCATCACCTTTTGTTCCGGCAGACTTCTCATCATCTTTTGTTCCGGTAGACTTTGATGCTTTGGATTCATCAAGATATTGCTGACAGATATAAGAAAGGAAACCCCAGAAAGCCAACAGTATCGCAACAATCTTTATCCCACCAATTCCATCGTGGAAAAAAATAAAAGCAAAAATGGGAATAATGGGCATCCCCAAAGTACCGATCACATTGCAAAACAGAGAAGAAACTTCAAAAATCAACATTATAGACCCAACCAAGAACACCTGAGAAGCCACTGCAATCCAAACCACTGTCATCACATAACCCACCTTCCCCCTTTCAAAATTCTCCATCTCCCCCTTCAAATCTCTCCACTCTCCACTTGCATAGAGCCCCACAATCCCCCCACATGTAGCAACCAAAGATGGGTAGATTTGTACTTCCAAAACAGCTGAGATTGACTCCTTTTTTAAAACTTTCTGGAAAGTGAATTGGATGAGGGAGAACAACAGAGAGTAAAGGGCAGAGGCAGCTAAAGTACAGAGAAACCCAATAACGTATTTCCCTGGGGGAATTCTTGAGTGGGTTGAGGATTCTGAGTCTGGTTCTATACCAAGCAGGGCAGCTGAGAAAGTGAGGAGAACAACAGAGTTGAGTATGAGAGGTGTCAATTTTTGTCGATTGATGAAGTAGGAGAAAACTGCATTGAAGGCGAGTTGGGTGGCACAGAGGAGGGAGTAGGTGGACAGAGGAAGGTACTGGAGACCATATGCGTATAAGATGGCATTGGCGACGATGAGAAGACCGAAGAAGGTGTAGATTAAGGCAAGAGTGGAAATGGGAGGTTGTGGAGAAGAGGAAGTTGGTTTGGAAGAGGAGTGGAAGAGGTAGAGAGGAATGAGAATTGGGAAACCAACATTTTGGAGAAGGCTTGTCAACCATTTGCTATTTCCTCCTTTGTCAAAGTAGAATCTACCAAGGAGACCAGTGGTCGTTGAACCTGAAAGAATGAATACAATGCTGATGGAAACCACTAGCCACCATCTCCACCGCCGGAGATTGCCGGAAACTTGCGGACGCATGGGAGTCGCAACTGCTGATGGGCTCTCTTCTTGGACTCCTAAAGTTCAAAAAGAAAAAAACCCAAGAAATAATTTTAAAAAATTGAGCTTGAAGCCTAGTCGCCATGAAAAAATTGGAATAAAAAAAAAAACGAGTTCGATCTCAATATATAATTTGAATTATTGTGAAACCTATTTAAAGAAGCCTGAATTTGATCCAAAGTCCAATTTGTGCCAAAATTTATATAAACAAAATCTGATTTAATTAATTCTTATAATATAAACATTATACAAGAAAACCTATTTTGGGCTGAAAAAAATACTGAGCTTTAATGAGTCTAGATATGTATTTCAAGTTAGAAACCAGGCTTCTGTTTTTCGAACACACGTTGGTCCAAACTAGGGTTTTAACAAATTCAGTCAAGTTGGGCCCAGTCTTGGGCTCGAGTCGTTAAATTATGCATTGAGCCCAAACTTGAGTTAGTTCAAAACCTGGCCTGACCCACGAAAGGTGGATGCTGTGAGTTGTAAGTTGGAATACTTAAAGCAGAATGAGATTACTGTTAGAATTTGCTACGAGAAAATTAGGTTGAAACCATGTAATAAGTTGTAATAAGAAGATTAGTGTATGTTTGTGATTGTTATGTGTTGTGGGAGAATAAGTTTTATTAATAATTTTTCTCTAAAGACTTGTTTTCATAAGATTTTTATGAAAACTTTTATTTACATACTATCTAATTTATCATCAGTTTAATAGCTCATTAATCAGTTTTACTTCGAAGTAAAGTTGAAATTAGAAGGATATAAAAGGCCTGGCTTCACTTATCACCTACAATCTTGCATTGGGTGTGACTTTAGAAAAGTTTAGAAGCAAAATTTTCATGTATAAATAATATTTTTCTTTCTAACCTCGTTTTTCTTTATGTTTGTCTAATTTGAGTTATTTTCACTAATTTTATTTTGGTTTTTTACTCTAAAATAATCCCATTTTGAGGTATTTCGTAGAAAAAATAGTGAAATGATATTGAGTGTTTATGAAATTAAACGAAGACGCATTAATGTGATTAATATAGTTCTTATAATGTTTATGGTGATTTTCTTAGTGTTTTTCAATAATGTCATCATGTTTAGATTTTTATATGGTTCGCTCTAAGATAATCTCTATTTTGAGTTTTTTTAAGAAAAATTAATGAACTGATATTGAGTATTTATAGAATTAAATGAAGTTGTCTTAATGTAGTTGACATAGTTTGAATAGTGTTTTTCTGAATTTTTAATATTTTTTATAAATTAACCTTTTCAATTTGAAAATTTATAAATTTTAATAAAAGATATAAATTATTATGAATCACTAGAGAATATAAATATACTATCAAGTGTTTGCTAATAATGAATTTCTATTTTTAAAATTTTAAATATTTTCTTAATTTTTTATGATAAACTTCATTCATATATATATATATATTATTTTTTTTTCTTTTCTAACAGCCATAAAATGAGTTCCACCACTTCCTTTTTTATGTGATTGTAAAGACTAAAGAGTGAGTTCCACCGTTCCCTTTTTACAGGCAACGATGTGAGCATGATTTTTAATACGAATTATAGTTGTTAAACTTAAATCTGTTCTAAAACTTGTTCGAATTTTATTTCCACAACATAATGTTGAGATATTATGGCCATTTCTGATTCTGAAAAAATGATATTAAAACCTAAAATAAAAAATAAAAAAAATGAAAATACTATAATCCTATAAAAATATTGTAATTATCAAATATTAATTCAAGAAGTTTCGAATTTTACTTTAATAGAAGATATCAAATATTAATTCAAGAAGTTTAGAATTTTACTTTAATAGAAGTTAAATAAAAACTCAATTAAACAAAAAACCCTAAGAAATAAACTTAAAATTCTAATTTTGTTAAAAGTCAATACTCAAAACACATTTATAACTTTGAGTCTTTGACCACTAAAATAACGTAGATGTAAATTTAGTTTTTTGCTAAAATTTAGTTCATTTATTGATTATTAAATATACTTTTAAACAATTATAATTAGGCTTTATATGTATATGTATAAACTTTTAGAAAAATATTATGAAATCAAAAAAGCACAATGGGGATAAGGGCATTTCGATTCTCGAAGAACTTTTGATCAAAGCCGATCAATGAAGATGCATGTATTAAATTTCACTTTTTATAAAATAAAACTAATAATTGAATAAAAGAGTTATTTTTAAACATTCAAAATCAATCATTAGAAAGTAAAAACAATTTACAATCAATGTCTTGAAAAGTGGCCCCTGCATCAGATCTTCTCAAGAGAAAGTTGGGTTTGATCAAGTTTAACTAGAGTTTAAATCAATATGATAATATAGTTATAAATATAAAAGATCAAATATTAAAGATAAGACACATATTGAAAAATAATATAATATCATAATAAGTTTAAAGTCTTTTAGAGTTAATTGAGGATCAATTGCACCAACTCTTTTGAACAGTGAGTCATTAAGAATTTTTAAATGTTTGAAAGATAATCAAATTGTTTTTTAATATAAATTAAAGGTAACTGGATTCAACCACTTATAATAATAGGATTTCATAAGATTGATTATAATAAATAATTTCTCATTTCTAGAGAGAGAGTTTGTGAAATATCTAATATATCAATATGATAATATACTTATAAATATAAAAGATAAAATATTAAAGTCAGAACACATAAAACGTAGAAATATAATAATCATACTTTGATAAAAATATCTTAATCACTCTTATTACATTGAAAAATAATATAATATTTCAACATTATAACATAATAATTTCAAAGTCTTTAAAAGTTATTGAAGATGAACTGTATCAATTCTTTTGAATCATGGGTCATTTAGATTTTTTGAATGTTCGAAAGATAATCAAATCGTAATTAATAAAAATCAAAGATGAACTAGATTGACCCACTTATAAGAATAGAATTTCATAAGATCAATTATAACGAATAATTTCTCATTTGCAAAGAAGTAGAGAGAAAGTACTGCAAAATAATAGTTAACTGTCAAAGTCTTTTTAGGTTATTGAGGATCAACCATACTAGAATCATGGATCATTTAGATTCTTTGAGGGCATAAAAGATAATCAAACTGTATTTAATAAAATTCAAAGTTGAACCGGATTCAACCACTTGAATAGAATTTCATAAGATCGATTATAGTGAATAATTTCTCATTTCTGAATAGAGAGATATTATTCAACAATCAAATATAATAAGTTCAAAGTCTTTTAGAGTTTATTGAAGATCAACTGTACCAACTCTTTTAAATCGTGGGACATTTAGATTTTTTAAGTACTTAAAAGACAATCAAACAGTATTTAATAAAAATCAAAGTTAAACTGGATTCAACCACTTAGAATTACATAAGAGATGGAGATTGAGATGGAGATGGAGATGGAGATAGAGAGAGAGTACTGACCTTCAACGTGAAGTGGGACTCGAGAGAGAGAATTTTCCATCGAGAGAGAGAGGTGGAACTGAACTGATAGTTTCTCTGGGTTGGAGAAGGGAGGCTGATAGTCTTGATAGCCTTGTGTGGAGGAGAAGAGAGGGACTTGTCTATAGATTCTCCTCTCTCCTCTCTCCTCTCTCCTCTCTCCTCTCTCCTCTCTCTCTCCTCTCTCATGGAGATGGAGATTTTGTCGTCTCTTTTTCCGTCAACGTCATCCATGCTCCGTCCGTTAACGTCATCCATGCTCCGTCCGTTGTTGAATGGCTGGTTTATTTGTGTGTATCGAGTGGGGACTGTGATTTAAATATTTTAACATTATATAATATACAGCACTCAGCATAGTCAGGTCACTGCCATCTCCATCTGTTTAATTGATCTAAAGGACTGTTGCCTGTCACTCACTCTGGTTAAAAGGTTTGGGACCACTTTGCAAGTCCCGGAATCTTTGGTTAAAGATTGGGACCCAGCCACTTTGTAAGATGCGATGTAATGTGTCTGGTAAATTATATCTGACGGTGACAAATTTTAATTTCTCCTCGTCAGTTATTATCTAATCAGTCAGTAAATTATTATCTTTATTATAAAAAATCGATATACTTATCGCATGCGTCAAATTTGAAGGGTGTTAGCCATGGGATGAGTTGAGTTGAATCATGAGTCAGGTAATAAATGATAACTAAAGTATTTAATTAAGTTAGATTTTGTATTATGAGTTAACTTGTGGATCAAATCTTAAACTACAGTACATTGAGTAAAGATCATGAGTTAAATTTGTATTTGGGTTATGAGTAATAATTGGATTGATCTTGGATTATGGGTCAAGTTCAATTATAATTAGTTAATTAAATTCTTTTGAAAATGATCTAAGTCATAAAAAAAAAATTATAAAAAAGATCCACATGAAAAATCATCTCAATTGAACCCATTTCTCAAGATAACCGACATAATCATCATGAGTTTTATTAAATTGTTGAAAATTGAGTCTTTTAAAATTTAAACTATCCTATCTCTTTTAAGATCATAGTACAATAATTGGATATTTTTTTAATTAATATGTTCAATATAAAAAAAGTACATACTTTTGTATCTAGCGGCACAAAATTCCAACGTTTTGTGCTCTCCACTCATGTGGCCTAGCCATAATATAAGATTGTGCATTCACATGTGTACAATTAAAATAATTTTGAACATGTCAACTAACAGAATAGCTTACTTTAGTAAAATAATAATAATATATACTTTCATATAATATTCTGTGGGCATCATATTGAATTTAAAATTCTACACTACTTTAAAATTAAAATTAATGGCTAAACACTATTTTGAACTATGAAATTTATCAAAATTAATGATGAGATGACTATCAATTTTAATGACTAAAAATCACTTTCAATTTTAAACTTTTATTCTGAGAAATTTAATTTAATATAACTCACTTACCTATTACATATTGTATGTTAAATATATAACTTTGTTATTATAAACTGAAGCCAAAATTTTGGTTCAAAATTTTCAAAGCATTTTTCTTAATCAAACCAGGTAATCAGTGGTTTATCCCCAAACTACTTTTTTTACTTATTTATTTATGGGGCAGCTGTACTTTTATTCATTTTTTTATTCTTTATATTATTATAATAAATTAAAATAAAGAGTAAAAAAAAATATTATCTATTCATTACAGTAAAATGAGAACAGTATTTCATCTTAGTAAAAATATTATTATCAAATTAATTTTGCACGAACTTGATTTATCATAAAGAAGAATGATAAGTATCTTCTTCTTTTTTTAAGTTTTGCCAGTGTTTAATTATTTTATATTTAAGAAAGAGGTTAATCGAGTATTTCAACGAAGTCTCATTCATATGGTTTAGATCCATTTTTTTTTTTTATTGAAACATGATTATCGTTGATTATTTAAAAGGTATGGTGTAGTGTCTTTTAGTTTTTAATGAAATGGTTAGTAATGTAATTGTATTAGTCTTAAGTGAGAATCAATTGAATTGACTTACACTGGCGCTGTGTCGGATCCAAATTTAGAAAAACCAAATTAGCCGACACCAAATCTGAGTTAAGAAATCTTATACTAATCTAAGTATTTTAATCCAGTCATCTTACAAAATTATTTTAATCGACGTTAGCTTGACGACACTCATATTTTTTTCTAAATCATGTATCTTTTTTAAAAGAAAATTAGGTATTTGGTCTACTATTTTAACCATGCCATCTTAAAAAAATCAAAGTAATCAAAGGTCCGATAGATTGTGTATTGGATTATATAAAATTAAGATGTAATTAAGTTGACCTATTTAGAAACCTTATCCCAGACATCTTAAATGAATTATATTGGCTTGATTTGACCCACGTTACTTTGATGCCACCCCAATTTTCACTAAAATCATATATATATTTATTTTTTAAAAAAAATGGTAGTAGATCTGCTATTTTAACCATGCCATCTTAAAATAACCGAAGCTATCAAAGTGTCGGTAGAACTGAGCTGCCGCTAGCCAATTAAGCCACACTTTCACTTCCGGCTCTCTGAAATCTCAATTATTTTCTATCAAGAGATATCGACTGCAACATTGTTGGAAAATGACTGCTGTAACACATTGATTCATTGAGACTGGAGTGCGAACAGATAAGGACGAAAGTTTATCAATCTGTAACGTCGGTACATTGCGTTAAATCTCAACACAATTTTTACCCCAATTATCAAATAGGCTATCCACTTTAAAATGTAGTTGAGTTGGATAAGTAACTATATAGGTATACAATGAATAAAGTTTTACTATTATTTTTTTTTAATTAAATAAATTTGATATTTTAAGTTTTGACTAATATATATGATTGCTTTTTTAAAATTTAAAATAAAGAGTTAAAGATGATCTATTTATATAGTTTTCTTTACATCAAATGTAAATCATGTGTGACCTAAGACCTATTTAAAGGACAACCATAATTTTTTTTTTATAAACTATAGGTCAAACTCAACCTATGTATGATAAATGTACACCTTTTACATTATTTTCCTACTTAGTTGGACATGCATCCGATCACAGCTACTAATAACAATATATACATAGGAAATAAAAGCATTATTCTTTTTATTTTCTATAATAGTAAGATAATAAAATTAAGATTTATTTATCAAAAGTTAAGCCTGAACTAAAGATTTATTTATTAGTTCGGTGAAATAAAAATACTCTCAATTTATCACAATAAATAAAGAGGAAAATGAGTACAATGTTTCATTTTTAGTAAAAAATATTACTATCTAAATTACTTTTGCATGAAAATAGTTCATCATTATAAATGTCCTTTTTTGAAAAAATTGCCATTATTTACTTTATTTTTTTAAGCAAGATGTAAATCGAGTGTTTAAATTTGAGTCTCAATCATATTCTACTGAAACATGATTATCATTGATTATTTAAATAAGTATATAGTAGTGTTTTTAATTAAATGGTTGGTGTTTTGTAGTCTAATTGCATTAATGCAATATATGGTACATAGAAGTTTTTAAAAATATCTATCAATATATATCTGATTTTAGAAGATAAGATATAGGCTCGGCATTTACACACTCGGAAAAACTGCCTCTACACATCCGATTCTACATTTGAGTGGCAAATTACCACGATACCCCTACATTTTCATTCGTTCGAAATAATACCTAGTTCATTTTGACATTCGTTCGAATGAATACATGCATACCTTTGCGATTTTGATTCGTTCGAACGAATGTCCCATATAAATTTAATTCATTCGAATGAATCGAGTGAACACTAACGTGCGTTACTGTTCACACATTCATTCAAATGAACCGATGGAATGAACGGGTGAATAGTAATGCACGTTATTATTCACTCAATTCATTCGAATGAACTGATCGTTTCATTCGAATGAATTGATTATTTAAATAATAAATTTTTCTTTAAAATTTTAAAGTTATTTTGTAAGCACTGTGTATTTTTAAAATTTCTCAAATTGAATATCCGAACTAATTACGATAATCTAATAAAAATACTTTAAGACTTCAAGGTCTTTTGACACTCTCAAATGCTTAAAGCACAGTATTTTATAAGTAAGAGTATCCCTAGGCTGTGTCGAAAATACATTTGGGAGTGACAAAAGACCTTGAAGTTTTAAAGTATTTTTATCAAGTTATCGTAATTAGTCCGGATATTCAATTTGAGAAATTTTAAGAATAAATAATGCTTAAAAAATAACTTTAAAATTTTAAAAGAGATTTTATTATTTAATACACTATACATTACTGTAGCATATGGAAGATAAACCATTATTTTTTTAAGTATGGTGTATCATGATAATTTACCACCTAAATACAGAATCGGATGTAGATAATTTTTCCAAATGTGTAAATGTCCAGTCTAGGATATATGGATAGTACGATTATAATATCCATCTATATTAATAAAAAAAATTAAAAAAAAATTGATATAAAATCCATTTAGAACCCGTATCATTAAAATCCGATAGTAAAATGTAGAAGAGACGTGTTACCATTGTTCCGTGCTTCTAATCAAAGTCCTGTCCACTCTTGTTGCTTTCGTTCTTTGCCTCTCGCTTTTATTATTTTGTCCTATGTCGTTAAATACTCATGGAACACGCCAATTGTTAATTAATTGGTGCCATTGAATATGAAGACCAAAAGCAACTTGCATCTGCTCCATTCTTGCTCATCTTCATCAATGGACGGTTGAACAAATTAAAGCAGGCTGGCAGATCATCAAATAGTTGGATAAATTGTACCCACATGGACCAATTCTATGCAGATCAAGTCCACATTTACTTGGTAGATAGAATTTATTTTCTGATAATTTGATATTTTTATTTTTGATGAGACCCAACAACTCCAATTACAACTCATGGAAAATGTGCATTAATGTTTAATTTACCAGGACAGGTTTGATAATATATTATATATGATTATCATCACTCAGTAATTCCATCTACATGCTAACTTTTTATTAGAGTTTGTAGTTTGCACGCACTCGTAAATTTAAGAGTTTAAATATAAATAGATACATATTATATCAGTTGATATAGATTGATTTTTAAAACTTTTCTCAATCAATACTAAGATTTTTTCCCCTACTTGTAATGATGTGAAATTAAGTTATATGGGTGAGCATTTGAATGATTAAATCATCCTAATTTTGGACAGCTGTATCTTTCAAAAGAACCATAAAGAGAAGTTTGAAAAAAACTAAAGCATTGGCCTGCATCAACCCATGTGAACATGTTATCAATATTCAATAATATTGACTAACTGATTCAATATTAACGGTGGTTATTATTTATTAGTCAAGGCTGAAAGTCAATATATTTGCTCCCACGATACATATTATTTTTTTTCAAAATTTAGGTCTGAACACTTATGCAAAACGTTGCTGAGAAGTTGCAGTAAGTAGCAATGAAGATTAGCTGATTCTATCAGATCTCTAATATATATTTATTTTAATTTTTAAGTAAGTTACGTCCATTAGGCTGACGATGTATCTCCAGAACTTTATGTATTTGAAAATGTGAGCGATCTTCCTATAGACACTTTATGTATACATACATAGGTTTTACAGTGACGTGCATTTTCCTCTTCACCTACCGACCAAAAATATAAAACAATAGAAATGTCAGAAATCGGCTCGCCCAGATTAAAATCGGCTCACCGAATCACTTGTTTACAGTAAAATCGTCTCTTCAAATCCCCTATGAACAGTAAAATCGGCTCACCAGATCAATCGTTTACAGTAAAATCGTCTCTCTGAATCACCTATGAATAGTAAAATTGGCTCAGTAGATCAATCGTGAACAGTAAATGGACTAGCCAAAAACTAGTAAGAGATTTGATTGGTGAGCTGATTTCTAACATTCAAAAATTTTTCGGTATGACAGGTGAAGGACAAAATGGGCATCACGGTAAAATCCGTGTATATATACACAAAGTGTCCGTGAAAAGATCGCTGGCAATTTGAAAAGAACTCAGAATTGATAAAAAGTAATTTTAGAGATATTTAGTATTTTAGAAAAATTTGATATTTATTTATAAATTTCTCATAAGAAATTTTTTAGAAAAAATTGATATTTATTTATAAATTTCTCATAAGAAATTTTTTAGAAAAAATTGATATTTATTTATAAATTTCTCATAAGAAATTTTTTACAAACATCCCTATTAGTTTACAGGCTGGTTGTTTTCTCAAAGTGAAATTAAAGAAATCTTCATTAATTATTCTTCTAATAAAGCTTTTAGTCTATTGTTTCAATTCTCGATAGCTCAATAGACTCACCATTAAAAAAAAAAAATCTTATTTTAATTTTTTTATAGAAATTTAGGACGAACTGAGTCTACAACTAAAATTTCTTAGTAGATTCAAGTTAGATATGTACGATTAACCCGACCGGATTTCTTTTATTAAGTATAACATCCCGCCAGCCCATGGTTGCTCACGTTTGTAAGTCGATTTTTTAATAGTGAAATATTTTTTCAAATTTGATTAATATAAATTTAGATCTCATTGAAGAATAAGCAGTTGGTGGTTTGGTGTTCAACAACTTCCACTTCATTTATCAAAATTGTAATACAAAAATGCTACTAATTATTAAGTAGAAGTAGATGATAAGGCCCACCATATCACCAGTACAAATATTTTATCATTGGTTATTAAAAAAATTAGATTAGTAGTGTTAGCAATAAATGTAATACAGAGGTATTTAGACTTTGGATAATTTTTCATGGGAAATGATTTGTACACTCTTATTTTAACCATGTGCACTCCTTCAATTTTTTTTTCAATTTTACCCCCACCTAAAAAATAATGGAAATGGAGAAAAGATGAGTGGAAGGCAAAATTTAAAAAAAAAATAAAAAAATACATCATGAATAAAATGAGGCTTGCACAAATCAGTTTCCTTTTTCGTCTCTCAGATAAGGTGGGTAAGAGAAATTAAAGTTGGTGTAATTATTGCATCATCAATGAATCCCTTACAAGTGGTGGGGCCATCATTATCTTCCAATTAACACTTGTAAGTACCAATATTTAAATACAGTCATTTCAACAATAATTTTTAAAAAAGTTGTTCATTAAAGTTTAACTTTACTATGTCTTTTTAGGTGAGATCTATATAAAAGAATTTGAGGAGGATGCGTAGGTGTCACTTGTGAGAGGAAATCATGAAATGACACAATCACTTCCAACAGTAAAATCACGTACGATTAAGCATCTTCAGGTCTTGCCTAACATCATCAAAATTTTATTACGTACGGAAAGTAGAGGGCTAGGGGATATTGCATTGTTCCTTCGGCATCTGCAGCTTTCACGGTTCATAAAAAGAGTAAAGCTAGTGACTACACAGTCGTTCATACACGAATTTTCTTCAAAACTGAACAATTGATTTGCTTGAACTTTCAAGTAGAGACTATGGAGATCTCATCACCCTTTAGTTCCTCAAGACTCTGGTTCTTTGGAATCCTCAAGATGTTGCTGATAAATATAGGAAATAAATCCCCAGACTGCCAACAACATAGCCACAATCTTCACCCCACCAAGTCCATCATGGAAAAAAATCAATGCTAAAATTGGGACAATTGGCAGGCCCAAAGTAATGATCACATTGCAGAACAGAGAAGAAACTTGATAAACCAACATTATAGCCCCAACTGAGTACAATTGTGAAGCCACTGCATACCAAACCATAGTCATCAAGTAAGCCACCTCCCCTTTTCCAAATCTCTCCATCTCTCCCTTCAAATCTCTCCACTGCCCACTTGCAAAAAGACCCACAATCCCCCCACATGTAGCAACCAGAGATGGGTAGATTTGTACTTCCAAAACAGCTGAGAGGGTCTCCTTTTTGAGGATCTTTTGGAAGGTGAGTTGTATGAGGGAAAGCACGAGAGAGTAACAGGCAGAGGCAGCTACAGTGCAAATAAACCCAATTGTATATTTCCCTGGAGGAATTCTTGAGTGGGTTGAGGTTGCTTGGTCTGGTTGGATTACGAGCAGAGTGGCTGAGAAAGTGAGGAGAAAAATGGAGTTGAGTATGAGAGGGGTGAATTTCTGGGCATTGATGAAGTAGGAGAAAACAGCATTAAAGGCCAATTGGGAGGCAGAGATGAGGGAGTATGTGGAGACAGGGAGGTACTGGAGGCCATAAGCGTACAAGAGAGCGTTTCCGACGATGAGAAGGCCGAAGAAGGTGTAGACGGCGGCAAGGGTGGAAATGGGAGGCTGTGGGGATTCAGCCGCCGGTTTGGATCGATTGTGGAAGAGGTAGAATGGGAGGAAGACTGGGAAGCCTGAATATTGGGCAAGAGTTAAAGCCCATTTGCTGTTTCCTCCTTTGTCAAAGTATAATCTACCGAGCATAGTGGTAACTGCTTGGCCTGAGAGAAGAAAAGCAATGGCCATGCACACCTTCAACCACCATTCCCACCGTCTGAGTTTCAGAGGGAGCGGTGGGTGGATGGGAGCCTCAGCTTTTGCTGGACTCTGTGCTCCTTCCATTCCTGAAATGCATAAAATTGCAAATTAATCAATCAATTAATCAATTTACAATTCCATTATTAAAGAAACGGACTTTTAATAAAATATACAATTATGAAAAATCAATTTTAAGATAAATTATCCATTTTAAACTCATTCATTGCGAACCCCTAATCACAATTTTTTTTTATCTCATGTTCAATATCAACCCAAAACTTGAATTTGTATTCAATTATATTTTCATCAATGGTGAGATCTTTTTGGCCTTGATAATTATATTTAAAATGTTTTTCAAATTGAACTTCATATTTAAAGGTAGATATATGAATTTAACTCAAAAAAAATGGTCAATTTTATTTTTCCATTGAACTCTATTATATAGGGAGAGTTTTATGTTTTTCAAGTCATATAACAAAGAGTCTCAATTGAGTTGAAAGACAAGCCGTTTATGGATCAATCAAGACTAAAAAAAACCATTTTCAAAAAATCAAATAGATGTATAACTTTTGAAGTATTTTGGTCAAAAAAATCCAATCACAAGTAAGCATTTTCAAAGACAGAATAATTATCAATCAAAACAAGGCAAAAGGCCTTTTAAAATTTTAGCAAAAATGGCAGAACCTTTTAAAAATTATGAAATTAAAGATGCCCTGCTTAATAAATTCAAAACATTAAAAGTTTTCCTCAACACACGGCGACCATTGCAGAACCTAAAATCATAAAATCTCTTGCAAAATTCAAAACCAAAGCATCACTGTTTTCCTTACTGGAAACAGTTCAAACTCTACAAACTCATTACTTTCCATAATAAGAGTAGAACAATAGCTGGGGTCTAACATTGAATTTCGGCCATTTTCACACGTAAATTTTAAAAGAAAAAAGAAAAAGAGTAGAACGATAGCAAGTAATAGTATTTTGAGAGAATTGTTTTGTTTACTTACCTTCAACACAGAGTTGCACTTGCTGAATCTCACCCATCTGTCTACACTACACACACACACAGAATTTTTTAGAGCGTGACTACTGATCCTGTACTGTTTCTTAGTTGGACAAAGAATGCATTTAATATAACAGAGAGAGAGAGAATTCTTTGAATGTGATGATTGATCCTATTTTTTTCTATTCCTTTGCTTAGCCTCTTACCTAATTTTTCCAAGAAGAACAGACGGATTTGTGAGAATTTTCCAATAATTTATTTCTTTTCGTCTCTCAAATCTTCAAACTCTCTATCTTTTTTCTCATCGTCTGATCCATACAATCGGCCCGCTTACGTAGGAGGAAGGAAGACATGAAAAGGAAACCCACTTCACCTTTATCAAACAAGGAGCTGTATTGAAAGTGATTCATGCCCTTAGTTGCACATTCATTCAATCAGGTTTTTTTTTTTTTTTTAAGTTTCTTTTTAAACTAATATTTCAACTATATCATTTATATTAATCAAAATTTATAAATGAGTTAGCTCTGAAATTGTATTAAAATTTTCTAAAACTTTGAACTTACTTCTGACAAATTTCAACAAATATATTGAAAAAGTATTTACATTTCAATTAAGACTCAATTCAAAATTTTAAACTAAAATTTATAACCTTATTGAATGAGCTATTCAGTCCAGAGGTCGAAATATCAGTTGATACATATCATATCGGCCGATATATATTGATTTTTAATGGTCAAACGATATCGGCCGGATACGATATGTATCAACCAATAAAAAAGGTTATCGACAGATATCGGTCATCATATCAGCCGATATCTATAAAAAAAATGTATTTAAAATTTATTTGAATTTAAAAAAAAAAAACAAAAATCGATATGATTTTTAATAGTTTATTAAGGTTTTTTACAGTTTTTCACAATTTTTTACAATTATTTACGATTTGAATATCAAAAAATAAAAAAATATAATAAAATGAAAATATCGACTGAAGTGTATTTTAGACCCCTAAATCAGCCATCTCAACTTTCCCAAACTAGAAAGTAGACAACACTCCATTTGATTGTGTAGGACCATTTTTTGTAGATCTTTTAATGTCCGGACCACTACAGATACGACAATGTCATTTTGTCTTTAGCTCTATCCATGAAGGAAGTTTCTTACTATAATGTTAATAGTCTTTTAGATTAATAATTCAACGAGTTTTTAAAGAAAATAACAAAACAAATAAGTTGGTAAAGTTTTACTTAACTTCAATCATCTTAATTTTTTATTTTTTATTTTAAAATTATTATTTATTAATAAGTTTTAATCATCCATCTTATAGAGTTTGCTAGGTTTGTTCTTTAATATATTATTGATATCATATAAAAGAATAAAATACTTAAAATACTTATAGAGTTTATTGGTTCTAAGAAATAAAGAGTATTGAAATTATTTGAATATTAATGTATGGAAAAAAAACTCATAAACAATCTTATTAAAATTTCTATAGATAAGACTATTACTTTTAAAACACACCAAAATTAAATTATAGGACTCAAATATATAACTTCTCACTTCATAAAATAGGAGACAACTAATTAAACTACGCATGTATGCACGTAGATAACACTATCTAAATCACATTTAAAATTTCTAATAACTAATACATAAACAAAAAATTGACCTATGGTATCGAAGTACATATCTGACTCATTAAGTGAAGATGCTGATTTTTTTGACACTTTCATTGGCTGGTCCATTTTAAATTTATCAGGTGAAGTGGACATTAAAATTTTTAAAATGGTTGCTAGTTTTTATCTTCATTGTGTAGTTGGCAATGGAGAAAGCATAGGTGGAGGACTAGAACATGCTGGAATTAAACCTACTTGATGGGCATTGATTATAGCATTTATTATTATTGTCGGTGGATCATAATGTGCACAAGTCAAAGGCTAATGTTTTAAAACTTTAATTTAAAATTAAACTTGTTTAAGAAAATATGGTTAAATTGGGTTAAACTCCTGACATCAATATAATGTCTAATAATAATATTAACTAACTAACTAATTAAATAATTAATAATAAATTATTTAAAATACAATAATATGTTAATAAATATAAAATATAAAACATCAGATACTAAATGTGAAAAGTATAAAAGAGTAACAATAGCATTTTTATAAAAAGTATTTTATTCAAACTAATTATAATAATAAATAATAAAATAATCCGACAATCCATCATAAATTTTATATCTTTTAAAAGTTTTTTGGAGTCACGTATATCAATCTTTCAAATCACGAATCATAAACAGGTGTGAGGGATTGAATTTTGAAAAAGTTTCAAAGATAATGAAAGCACATTTACATAGATACTTTTTTATTTTTTTTTAAATACTAATACTTTTTAATTAACGTGTGAAAAATTTAAATATAAATGTTATTAATTTTTTTACAAATGAATCCACTACAATTAAGATATACCAAAATTAGATTATGGAGTTCGAACTCTCATCCTCCTTTTTTTAAGACGAAAAATAACCGATTGAACTACCCTTTTATTCTAAATATTTATAGTTAAAAACTACTAAATAAATATTCTTTACCTATTTTTATTAGTCCAACAATGAAGATGTAATAAATATATATTATTTTTAATTCTACTAACATTTTAAAAATTTAGATTGTTATTCAATGAAGCCAAATGAGACTCGTATAAGCTGGCACGCTGACGTCATCTATTTTTAGGGATTGAATTTTGAAAGAGTTTCAAAGATAATGAAAACATATTTAATAAAAGTTGAACCACAGCTGAGACAGTTCGTGTATTAAAATATTCATGGTTACCATTCAATGTGGTCAGGAGAAAGAGTGTTGCAGGCCACATTGGTGGATAAGTTTGGACTTTTTAATCAAAAAGATTATTTAGATAGATATTTTTTTAATTAACGTCTTGAAAATTCAGATACAATTTTATTAAAATTTTTATTGATAAGTCCATTATATTTAAGATATATTAAGATTAAGTTACGAGGGTTCGAATTCACAATCTCCACTTTCTAAAGTGGGAGACAACCAATTGAATTATACCATCATTTTAAATAATTATTACGAGGACTGCTAATTTTAAAAATAAGATTCACTAAATCACCCTCATTCTAAATATTTGTAGTTAAAAACTATTGAATAAATATTCTTTACCTATTTTTATTAGTCCAACAATGAAGATGCAATAAATATATATTATTTTTAATTCGACTAACATTTTTAAAAATTTAGATTGTTATTCAATGAAGCCAAATGAGACTTGTATAAACTGACACGCTGACGTCATATATTTTTATGTCAATGAATTTGATCAATGTAAATTGTTTATAATCTAATTTTGTTAAAAAATGAAATTCAATCAATCTTAAATGATTAAGTAAACCTTCTTAAAGAGTGACTAATCTTGACTTTAAAATTATATTTTTGAGATAATGGGGTCCACCACCTTCCCTTATGTGTCTAATAAAAAAACTTTGATGCACAATTAATATTTTAATAAATGAATTACAAACTACTTCCTCTATTCTAATTTAGATGTCTAATATGTATTTTATAACTCTTTCAAAATAGTTATATGATATGTCATTTTGATTCTCTCTCTATTTATCTACTTTAACCGTCTATTCATAAGTTTTTTGAGAGCCATTCATGACAAAATACAAATTTTTAAAATGGGACAATTTAAATGAGATGGAAGGAGTAAGGCTTAATAATAAGAATTATTTTAAGTATAAAAATGATTTATATAAGAATTCAAATCTTTTCCTCATTAACATTAGAGATTTACGTTATCATCATTTAGTCATTAATTAAAAAGAAATTTAAATTGAATATAATAAATATAATAAAGTTCGTTAACCTCTCGTCTCAAGAAGAATGAGGTACCAAGTTCGAGCCCTTATGGCCTAACTTGGTGTACCCTAAGAGCAGTGGGTATCGTCCGTAAAGATTTTACGCTGAGTTTTCTACGATTTTCCACACATAAATTAATATATATATATATATATATATATATATATATATATAATAATAATAATAATAATAATAATAATAAAGTTTAAATAGGATATAAGTCGTGCATTGATGCATTATAGTTAATGGCCGCCTAAAATAAACATCTTTATTTTTCGAAAAACGAGTCTAGTTAGTCTAAATTAACGGCTTAGCTGGTAGAAGAAACACGTTATCAGACCTTTACACACGTGAGACACGTGTTGACCTTTAAATAGGGGACGGGGGTCACTAAACAAATGGTTGTTGGATACTTGAATTATTTTTTTAAAGTTGTGGCCAAAATCCAAGGTTGGTTTCACTGGTCAAGAAACTTTCATTATTACGTCGTGGGATCCAATCATCTTTAAACTTTTCTGAGTCAGTCTGACTGAGTATATTTTAGTCTTTTTTATTTTTCTCTATGCTCTCAAGCCTAATTTAATTGTATTTGTAGATTCAAATCTGATTTTAAATTTGAAATATAAAAATATTCTATTAAAATATAAATTAAATATTTATATAAAATAAAAAATTAATATTCAAATTTGAACTAAATTCTTTTATATATTAATGTTTAAATTCAGACTTTTGAATTAAACACTTTTATATATTAGATTTAATTCGACTCAAATTTTTATTTAAATATAATATTTTTTAGCAATAAAACACCTGAGTCCAAATCCATACTAACTCAATTTTTTCAAAGCATTTACCAATTTATAAAAGGTTAGATAACCCTTTTTAAAAAAAGATTTTTCCACTAAAAGCTTTAGAAAAATATAAAAGCACATTTTCATTGACAAGTGAAAGAGTCAATCAATCAGAAAAACTTTTCAATAAATTAGAGATTAGACAAATTTAGAAAAAAAATTAAGGTCAAAAAATGACTTGATTTTGAATAAAAATAATGTAAGTTTAAAGAACTCAAATGTTACCCTAGAAATTAAATATTATTATATTTCAAGCTCTCTTGTCACATGATTCACACGTTTAGTTTGTGAAATATATAATTTGATCTAACCTCTTATTAAAAGGAGAATAATTAGAGTTTTAATTTTTTTTTCATTTGTAGTATATATTTTTTTGAATTTACATATGTAAAATCACAGAAAACCCAATATAAATCCCCTACAGATGATATTCACTGCCCTTAAGACATACCAGATGAGACCATGAGAGTTCGAACCTTACATATATTTGTCGTATATATTCACCTTTTAAATGAACATTAATCATTAATTTATAGTTTTATACAATGATAAACTCACTTTTATTTAATGCAATGGATCTATTAAGAGATTCTCAATTAGATATTGAACTTAATAAATCATCTTAATCTAATTATAAAGTCATTTTTTTAAATAATTAGTTTGAGTTAGTGACTTTTTGAAAAGCTAAAATCTTGAGATATATCTCAAGAATGGAGATTTCTTTTTTCTGACAAAATCTCTAGGCTAGAGAAGCTAACTGTTTATTGAGAATCAGAAAAATATATTTATATTTCGTGCAAAGAGGGACTCCAATTATTAAGTGAAAAACTCGAGCTCAATTTGAGATCAATCATCAAGTGAAATGACTGAAAGTTCACATCAATTTATTTGAATTAGATCTACAAATGATCATTTTCTTCATGAAAAGATCTTGACATATATATAGAACTCTACAAAAATCACTCAAAACAATATTAGAAAATATACTTTTCAATTATACTTTAATTGTAAATATCATGCAATTTAATAATCAATCTTGTTTTTCAGTTTCCTAGTATTATTTCCTTTAGCTGTTCTTACATTCTATTTTTCACTTAAATATTAAAATATTAAATCATTATAATTGACTATTTAAGATAAGATACTAAAATCAATGGTCTAATATCATAGTTTCAACCATTGATATTTGTGCTTGCATCCAAAAACTTTTGTCTCTAACCTTCGATGATTGATTGACATGAATTGGATCTTTTACTTCGATTTTTCATTGATAGAGATGAGCCTTGTCCACAAAATCGGAATAAAATCACTGTCCCTATCAATTAAAATATAGTTTTTATATTTTTTGTTTGGTATAAGTCTACAACAATCGAGTGTTGAATGTGGATATGGATTTTAAGGTTCACTTTGAGGCTAAAAAAATTATTTTAAAATTTACCCTATCCCTTTTTTTTTAGTTTCATATAAATTTAATATATTTTAAAATAGACTTTAAATGTATTTTAAATAACATAATTTATGAAATTCATAAAATAGTGTTAAATTATTAAAAAAATGACAAAGTGCACCAATCATTTCTCCATTCCTCTCTCAAATGGGGTGAAAAAGTAAAATGTGTTAGCACTTAAAGCAGAATAAACAAGAATAATTGAACGGAATAAAATAAACACAATCTAACACAAGCAAATTTACGTGGTTCGGCCCCAACCGGCCTACGTCCACGGAGCGTGAAAGTATATTATTAAGAGATAAAGGCAATATCTATATAAGATTAATCCCCAAGTTTATACCCAAATATAAACGTACTAACTCTTGTATATTCTTACTGTCTTCCCTTTGTATCTCATACACAGAAAGCCTTCAAGAGTTGCTGTCAGAACCAGCAGTTGTGCACGTCCTCCTCTTTGCTGCTTCAGCCCTAGGCAAGCTGCCAATCTGTCCTTGTTCAAACCTTGAACAAAGACTGCAAGGAGCTTCTCTCTTCTCAGCAATAAACCCACTATTGCTATCAGCCTAGCATGCAGCAAACCACACGTCACTGCTGTATGATCTCTCAAGAAAATCTCTGTCTGTATCAGATACAAACAGCACGCAGCCCAACACTCCTTTGTTGAATCTTTCTCCGTAAATCTGAGATAATTCCACCCTACAAATACATCCGAATGGCAGTCTTTAAATAAGTTATTCAGTCGGTCCTCTCTAACTGAAATAACAGTTTCCTTCTAAGTTGTCGCCCGTCTGACAATAGCAATTGCCGAGCATGTGCTTTTCCTTTGGAGTTTCAGCCGAGCTCCAATAATAGAATCCTACCTCTTGCTGTGTCCCATGTAGCAAGATTTTCAGAGTTTCCATCTTAGACTCTTATTTGATTTGGGTAACTTCTATTGTTGACTAATTTGAGCCACCCCACGTCAACAATCTCCACCTTGGCGAGAATTCACCAACCCCTCCACATACATCTGCAACTTCTGCTCTGGTGATGGGGCTTTCTCTTTCCTGCCGCACTTCTGCTGGCTGCCACTCACAGATCTGAAAATCCAGGTCTGCAGCGGTATTGTATTGTTGCTTCCGCCCCTCTTCTGCCGTTGAGCTGTCCTCCAGACAGTATCAGATCTGCAACTGTGCACCTTTGTGCACACCAACTGCTCCCGACTGAGCTCCACTTGTAACTGCAGCCCATTTGCATCTCTGTGTGAGATGCGCGCACCCCCATGCTCTGGGGTGCTCCACCTGTCTTCTTTAATTAGAAGAATTGCCCAAGCCCAAGCCTAGCTTGAACCTAGCGCCCGTTACCGGTTTTGTTGGATCCACCATCGACGATGTCGGTCCTGCCGCCTCTAAATGATTTTTCGTCCCCTTGCTTTTCCATCTCCGCTAGCATCATGGAATTCGGACGGACCATCACAACCTGCAAAAGAAACTTTATTTTTAAAGTCATACCTGTCACCTGACTTTTTGTTTCTTCTCCTCCTTCCTGCAGCCCGACTAATAGGATCCCTCTACATGTCGATTACTGTACTTCCCTCCAGTGTGTACAGATTATTTTCCTTCTTCCCTTTCATGACGATCATGGTTTCTTTAGTAACTCTAAGAGCCCTATCCTTCGCCTTGAAGGTAAACCCATCAGTGTCTAGTGTCCCGAAAGAAATCAAATTTTTCTTTAACTCAGGAACATGCCGTACATTCTCCAACTTTCTTACCATACCACGAACATCCTGATTTTGACTGTCCCAATGCCAATGTTTTTGCAACTCGCACCATTGCCCACATAGACAGGTCCCTCATCATAGGGTTTGTATGTGTCAAACGACTCTTTGCGTGGACACATATGGTAAGAACACCCAGAGTCTAGAATCCACTGATCAGTTGGATTATTCATACCTGTGGTGACTGTGCACACGACAACACCTACAACATCGTCTGAGTCACTTTGTACGGCATTTGATTGATCTGAACTTTGCGGTCTGATTTCCAGATCACGCTTCTTTTTGTTGCAGTCCATCATCTTATGCCCCTCTTTCTCACAGTGGAAACATATAAGCTTTCCTCCACCTCTCCATCTGGATTTTGACCTTGACCCTCTGAACTTGTCACGGTCTTGAGGATTTTTCTGTTGTTTCTCCCTCTGTTCTCTGTATAGAGAGCCTGTGTCTGAGACTGTGTCTGAGAAGAACCCACCGAAGACTTTCTTCTTGTCTCCTCGTTCAGTAAACTGCTTGTCACAGACGTCATATTGACAATACCCTCTGGCGCTGAATTACTGAGTGACACCACCAAGGTCTCCCAACTCTCAGGTAGAGAACTAAGAAGTAGGATGGCCTGCAACTCACCATCAAGAACCATCTTCATGGATGAGAGTTGATTGATTATACTCTGCATCTCATTCAGATGCTCCACAATCGAAGTACTTTCATTGTACTTCAGATTCACCAACTTTCTGATTAGGAATGTCTTGTTGCTTGCAGTCTTTCTCGCATATAATCCCTCCAATTTATTCCAGAGAGATTGGCCGTCGTTTCAGTGGACACCAGATGAAACACACTGTCATCCAGCCACTGTCGAATAAAACTGAGGCACCTCCGATCAAGATCGTTCCATTCATCATCAGACATCTCGACCTTCAGTTTTGTCTTCCCCTTCTCATCGGAAGACTCCGTCGCTTGCACCTTCGATCTGCCTGCGATCTGTTTGTAGAGATCTCTACAATACAGAAGATCTTCCATCCTTGCCTTCCACAATAAGTAATTTGCTCCATTGAGATTAATCATTTGGGTGGTGTTGATTTCCATCACCTCCGACAACCCGAAGTCTCCCTGTGTGCTGTGATCCGTTCACCCACGAGTCCCTAGTCTCCAACCAAAGCTCTGATACCACTTGTTAGCGCTTACAGCGGAATAAACAAGAAGAATTGAACCGAATAAAATAAGCACAATCCAACACAAGCAAATTTACGTGGTTGGACCCCAACCGGCCTACGTCCACAGAGCGTGAAAGTATATTATTAAGAGATAAAGACAATATCTATACAAGATTAATCTCCAAGTTTATACCCAAATATAAACGTACTAACTCTTGTATTTTCTTACTGTCTTCCCTTTGTATCTTATACACAGAAAGCCTTCAAGAGTTGCTGTCAGAACCAGCACTTGTGCACGCCCTCCTCTTTGCTGCTTCAGCGCCTAAGGCAAGCTGCCAATCTGTCCTTGTTCAAACCTTGAACAAAGACTGCAAGGAGCTTCTCTCTTCTCAGCAATAAACCCACCATTGCTATGAGCCTAGCATGCAGCAAACCACACGTCACTGCTGTATGATCTCTCAAGAAAATCTGTCTGTATCAGATACAAAAAGCACGCAGCCCAACACTCCTTTGTTGAATAATTTGAGCCACCCCATGTCAACAAAATGTAAATTGATTTTCAAGAATATAACTCATCAAGTAAATTTTAAAATGAAAACCAAAAAGATAATGACAATAAATATGAGAGAAAATAGTGTATATATATATATATATATATATATGTTTGTGTTTTAGTTCACAACGAAGTATCTCAAAGTAAGTTAAAATTTAGTGCAACTCACTTCATGGAATGATAATAAGTATAATATAAATACATATCCCATGGCCTCATCTAATGTGTCTTAAGAGCCGTGGGTATCACTTGTAGGGGTTTTACGTTGGGTTTCCCACAGTTTTCCATATGTAAATTTAAAAACTAAAAAATTTATAATTCATTCACAACAAATTACTTTATAATTGATAAATTTGTGAGTGGGAGAGGGTTTTATTACTAATGAAGTAATGATGAGACGTTGGATTTGTGAGGATTTTATTATATTTTTTTTATCGATAAAGATATTTTAAGAGAAGAGTTAATAAATTTCTTGTCAAACGAGTTAAGAGTTTTACAAAGTAAAGTGCATTGTGTAGATAAATTATATTAATAAGTGAAAGTCCTAAGTTTGATTCTTACTTC
The DNA here is from genome assembly GCA_013350335.1 of Chimonanthus salicifolius. NCBI lineage: Eukaryota > Viridiplantae > Streptophyta > Magnoliopsida > Laurales > Calycanthaceae > Chimonanthus > Chimonanthus salicifolius. The sequence goes on along the minus strand of CM023541.1, from coordinate 62,831,239 downwards.
ACTCTAAAAAATTATCTCCATAAATTTATCGATGGGTGTAAGAAGAGAGGGTTGTGCATGCCGTGACGAGTTTTCTAAAAGTTTTAGAACCACTTGATCATAAAAAAAAATAGAAAAATTATATAATATAAAACTAACCATCTTAGCCATATAATCACTGTTTTTTTAATTTCAATAAATATGATTCATTTTAAAAAAAAAATTTAAGATTGAATGATAAATTAATTAAATAGGATAAAAGATCCTAACTTTTTATTCGTAATACTCTTTTTACATTCCAATAGATTATATGAAAGTTAAGAAAAAAATTTATTTTAATTGTTGTTAAGACTTAAGACAAGAGGATCACGAGGATCACGCTGTTAAGACTTAAGCTGTCTTCGTTGTCTTTTCTGTAATAGTCGGTCACCATTGCATTTGATACAAAAAATCGTCATTATCATTGTTATTACTCTTAACTCACTATATAGTGGTTCATTAACTTTTAATAAAGTTTATATTAGTATAAAAAGAGTCGATCTGATACATCTGCTCTTTTTTTTCTGAAGACTCAAGAGAAACCCCAGAAACACCATAAATGCCCATGCTCTTGAGTTGGAGCCACTGGGGGCTCCAATCAGTGGCCTCTCCCTTCCCGAATCTAATACATTTGCTCTTGTATATAAAGTTTAGAAAATCTTAATTAAAAAATAACTTGGCCCATTTGTTGGTGCTCTTGGGCTGGTTTGGTTGGGCCAGGTGTTGTCGGCTTTATGGTGCCTCTTTTGACCTGGCTCTGATTGTGGGTTGTATTTTTTTTATCCTTTTATTGCCCAAATCCTTGGCCTCCTTGTTTCTTGGGCCCGATAAGGGCCCATCTTATCTTTTTATTCCTTTTTCTTCTTTTCCTTTTTTTGCTTTTTTACTTGTATTTTTTGAGAGATTTTCCTCTTTTTTTTTTTCTTCTTTTTGAATGAAATACTAATTGATCATTAAAAATTTAATATCTATTTAAATTTAATCGAATATATCTTGAAATAAGTTTAAATTTAGTATTAATTATAATTCATGAGATGATGATAAGTATAAGGAAAAAATATATAAATGTATATATTATCAAAATTTAACGATTCAATTTATAACAAATTGATAGACAATGGGTACTTTAGTTTGCCCCTAAATCTACTTCCATTCTATTATGCGGCCTATTGTTCTTTCTCCTTGTTTATGCTGCCAAAGCCACAGAGAAGATTGGTTGGAAATGGAATCTCCATCCATTCACCAAAATTATTTCATATTTATAAATCTATACATTCTAGTAATGAGAGAAAATTAATTAGTATTTGAATTAAAGTTATTAATTTTGTATTATTTAGCCACAAGTTCAAAATAAAATTCCCATATGTAATTTTTCAGTTTCTATTTCTATCTGTTTTGGTAATTTGGTTTTTTACCAAAACAAATTGAAGCAATGAATTTCAGTCAACAAAATATGGTGCATTTAAGCTAGAAAAGTATAACTATTTTTTTTTCTTATTCTTAATTTAATCACTTTTTCTTCTATTTAATTTTATTTTGAGAATTTAGGTTCACAAACTTGGGATGAAAAACTTTTATTGCATCCGAATAATAATGGATTATGTCGGATGTGCAACCTCCTATATCAATTTTTATATGTCTACCTAATTGGCTGGGCTCGGGCTTTTGAATCGGCACATACATAAGTCCAAGCCCACCCTTAATAATAATCAGACTCTATTTTTTGTCTAAACCCGACCCTGTTATAAATTGGATTCAAAGTTCTTACTCAGGCCCACATTTTTTTCAACAAGATATTTTGAGCTTTCAGTCTTTGGGGCCAAATTTCCATTCGTAGGCCCGGTAAGGAGCAAGTCTCACAAAGTCACAATATGGAAAGGGTGCTCTCACACTCTCTTTGTGTATCTGGGTCACGCTCCACCAATATAGGGAGGAGGATCTCCTATTCTACTTCTTTAAGAATAAAAGATATTTAATTCTTCTTATCACTACTTTTTAATGTTATCTTTTATGGCTACTGATGAATTGCGCTGGAATAGGCCTGTAAACGGACTCAGATCTGGCCCAGTCCAGCCTGATAGGATTACCAAGATGGCTGCGGCCCGGCCCGATAATTAGGGTCCTACTATTGTTGTGTCCCACTCAGCCCCATAAGCCTATTGAATCGTCTGTGGCCTGTTAAGGATCCAATTGTGTGTTTGATACGGTACTGGGATCTCGCCAATATAGGCCGATACGGCCTAGATTTGTAAAAGAAAAAAAGGAGAGAGAAATAAATATTGGCCGATATTCGTCGGGCCCAAGATCTCGGGTGGGCCATTTTTTTTTTCCCTTGGATCTAGCATATGGACCTGGTTGCTGCTTTAATGTTAGAGACCCAATATAAAAAAAATTGAACTTAAATTTTTATATTAATAGGCCCGATATCCATTTTTAACGTAAAAGTTTATGCTCATGGGTCCAAGATCCATTTTTTAACTTAAAATTTTATGTTAATGGGCCCAATATCTCCATTCTTTAACTTAAAAAATTATTTTACCAAGCCAAATATCCAATTTTATGTAATTTTGATCGCAAAATCCTTCAAATAGACAGTCCACACCATCCTTCCATACACACACATGGATTGGAAGATACCCATAACATGAAAATCATTCCTAGTGTTGTTCTCAAGTGATGACCCATCATCTCTTTGTAGAGCCTAATCAGGATTTTCAATAAGAAAAATAAGAAGAAGAAAAACTTAAAATGAAGGTAAGATGATGATTAATATACAAAAAGATTGCTCTTACAGTTGATATCAATCTAACGGCATTAGGAGAAAATCAAAGGCCCATCCTCTAAGACAAATTGATGATCTTGATGGTGGGTTACCATCATTGATCATCTGAAGAAAGAAAACAATGAAGGGAAAAAGGAGTAACAGTTCAGATACGTGAGGAGCAGGCAACATTCTGCAGAATAAAGGCTGAAATAATTCCAATATATCTAAGATAGTTCTGCATTTAATTCAATTTAATCCATGGTTGTTCACCTGTAAATCTAGAGATAAGCAGTAATGGCTGGCAATCAATAAAGAAAAAGAAATGAAGATTCAAAGAAGGAAAGAAAGGGGCTTTACTTGTAAAGGTTCTCACTAGGGCTGCAACTCGGGTCGGACGGGTTGGGTTCTTTAAAATCCAACCCGACCCGAGTTGATATATATGGAACCCGAATCTCACAACCTGGCCCGACCCGAATTCTAACTTGAATTCTGACCCGACCCGCATTTTGAACCCATTTTAGACTAATTTTAGCCGGGTCGGGTCGGTTTAATTTATAAAATCCTCAACCCGACTCGAGCAGAATTTCATGTGGGTTTTTATCTTCTCAACCCGACCTGACCCGCTGATCCAAAATTCTCGACCCAACCCGCATAATTTCTCGGGTCAGGTCATACGGATCGGGCCAAAACCCAACCCGAGTTGAAGCCCTAAGTCTCAGCATCATTTCCTTCCCTAGCTATCACAAACTTGCTCTTGCTTCTCTCAGTAATAAATGGACTCAACATTCAATACAGCAACGCTAAAATACCAACCCACATTGATAAACACTTGTCCAAGAAAGACATAAGAAACTGAAAAGAAGATCTGATGTGATCTCCCAAGATCCACACTTTGAAAAGGATAGATAACATCAGGGCATTTATAAAATTGAAATTCTTAAGGATAGCGATCCTCTCACAAGTATAACGAGACACAGAATTTAGGGTATTTTTCATTTTACATTTCACTACCGTACGAAAGCATTTAAAAAAATTCAGTGATCTAATTTGCTGTTTTGCATGAAAAAACAGTCTTATTTAGATAAATTTCATTGAGCCGGTCAGTGATTCGGTAAGTGATCTGACGAGCTGGTCAGTGAGCTGATTTATATTACAGTGGAAGGGTCAGTGATCCGGCGAGCCGATTCAAAGGGTTCAACGAGCCGGTTTGATGGGCAAAATGGACAATAAAATAATATCCCAAGTCAATTTTAAGAATTGAAAGAATTGATTTGACACATTTTATGCCTAATTCAAATCTAACTCATTTAAATCTTTAAAGATGAAATAGCTCCTCTTACTGTATTCTCAATGTTCGAGCCCATGTACAGATCAATTCTGCCCACTCATCGTTCCATTTATAGATTAATATATTTGGACAAAGTGAGTCGACAGCATGCTTTAAGGTCCAATTTCAAATTTCAATCGAATAGCTTTTTTTAATGAAGGAGATTACATCAAATGAAGCCTACTGTAATAAAATAATAATACTAATGTAATTCTTATATATTCAGATATAATTTAGCATAGACTAAGGTAATAAAATAATAATACAAATATCTAATCGACTAAATAGGCCAAAAAGTTTGAGCTTTACTTAAAATACTAACTCTTCTATCCAACATTTTACTTTCTTCAATCATAAAAAGAAGTAAATCTCTCCCTGTTGGTCTTAAAAAAATACTGAGAGAATGAGTAAAATTTATTTCAAGTATCATTTAAATTTTTTTAACCACATAATAACAGTAAATGTATTTCAAAATAACTTCGAATACAAATGCAATCTAACAAAAGGTATGTATGTAAACATGTGTATTAAAGACTAATGAAATTTTTAAGTGATCCCCACTTCCCAAGTCCCAACTACTACCACTCACTTCACTCTACAATCTTACCAGTCATTAGGATAAAATATGAGATTAGCCTTTACCATAAAAGCACTTGAAATAAGTAATTATAAGATAAAAAAAATATGTGAAAGGATTCCATCCAAAGATGGACAAAATAAATGAAGTGATCATGCATTTCTCCAAACCAAAGTTCAACACAAGATTAAGACTATTCTGATTGTAATTTAAAACCATAAACTTGTTTCAAAGCTAACAACTAATTTGCTTCAAGCAGAGCCAACGGAAATTTCAGCATCCTTTGTGGACTTTGCTACTTTGGAAGATTCATCAAGATATTGCTGATAAATATAAGAAAGAAATCCCCAAATTGCCAACAGCATAACTGCAATCTTCACCCCACTAATTCCATCATGAAAGAACACAAAAGCAAAAATGGGAACGATGGGCAATCCCTAAGTAGTACTGATGACATTACAAAACAGAGAAGAAACCTCATAAATCAACGTTGTACACCCAAATGAGAACACTTGCCAAGCCACTGCAGTCCAAACTACAGTCAATACATAAGCCAACTTCCCTTCTTCAAATCTCTCCAACTCCCTCTTCAAATCTCTCCACTCCCCCACTTGCAAAAAGACCCACAATGCCCCCACATGTAGCAACCAGAGCAGGGTAAATTTGTACATCCAAAATAGCTGAGAGTGTCTCCTTTAGGACTTTATGGAAGGTAAGTGGGAGTAGGGAGAGTAAGAAGCAGAGGCACCTAATGTGAAAAGAAACCAAGCAACATATTTCCCTGGGGGAATTCTTGAGTGGGTTGAGGCTGCTTGCTCTGTTTGGACTGCTAGGAGAGAGGCTGAAAAAGTGAGGAGAACAACGGAGTTGGATATAAGAGATGTGAACTTCTGGCCATTGGTGAAGTAGGAGAAGACTGCATTGAAGCAAGCTGGGTGGCACAAATGAGAGAGTAGGATTAGACAGGGAGGTACTGAAGACCGTATGCATACAAGAAGCAGTTTTAGATGATGAGGATGCCGAAGAAGATGTAGATTAAGGCAAGAGTAGAGATGAAGACGTACATTGAAGTACTTATGAATTCACTTATTTACTTTAATTAAAACTAGTTAATTTAGTATACAGTGAATTGCAACTTGCTATGTAAACGACGATAACTGTCTACCATTTGGACAAATTTGGGACTTACTAGGTGCCCATTTTCAACCCTAAGACCATATTAAAATCATTTGTGACCTTCTAAATTCTTCTTGAATCCAAAATCCTAAAGAAGATCCTTTAAACTAAAGCACAAAGGACATATAAAACCCCATAAGGTACCAGTTAATATGATGACTCAGAGAGTGATGTTTGGTATGATAAAGCTTAATCAACAATAATACTGCAGCATTGATGGGCATGTTAATGTTATTGGTAAAATATTTCTAACTTAATATTATATATAATATTTATATTATTTTAATACTTGACCGGCTTTGACGGGCTTTTACCGACTTTGACCGTGGTCGAATCCTAACCTCCTCGAAGACGGTTCGTTAGGCGGTCCTGTTCTGATAACATTGATTGAAAGTACTATAACAACATCAGCTGATATAATCGATATATCGGTTGATATTCATAATTATCATTTTTTTTAAGTTTGATATTGGCCGTGGGTCCAAGTGTATATCAACCAATATTTTGAATTTTTTAATTTTAGATATAAAAAAAAACTATGCTGGTTTTCAATATTTTAATTTTTTTTATTCAGAAAAATAAATAAAAAACAACAATAAATCGGTCCTCACGATTTTTGAACCCTTAGTTGCAGGCAATATCAGCCAATACATCTGCTCTTGTATATAAGATTTGGAAAATTTTAATTAAAAAATCATTCTATTTATGATTTTAAATAAAAAGTTTAGAATACTCAACCAATTTGGTTTTAAGTTGATGTGATGCAATATTTGTTTTTCAAATTCTAATTTGACATGTATCACAAGTAGTCAAGGACTTTCCAAAGGGTTATCTTAAAAAAATAAAATTAAGCCTATTATATAATACGTATCAATAAATAATTTAGGTCTAATTTCAAGTTAACTATTACTATTTCAATATCAAATGCTAATATTAAAGGCAGGATTGAAATATTGTTTCTAGGTTGAAATTAGAACTGGCATTATCTTGACCCGATTAACTCACCTGCTTAAAAGATGAGCCAACCATACTTGAACCTATTTATATATTGATAGGCCTAATCTGAACTGAAAAATAAATGGGTAGACCCATCTAACCTGATTATTTCCATGCACATGCAACTATATGAGGTCTATACCCATTTAAGTGATAGTCTTGGTATGTGTTTTGCTAAACAAGTCTTCTTAGTCAAATACATGTATAAACCCCCGACTTGAACTGAACTCAAAAACAGATCTAAACCGACTTAACCCGTTTAAGAAGTGCCAAAAATAGACTCGAACTCGAAAAGACTCGGACTAATTAAGACCCGATCTATAAATTTGATCCATTGTCAAGTCTATTTGAAAAATTATTTATATATTAAATTTATCACCTATAAATGTTTTAATGCTCTTGTATATATTTAGATTATTTAAGTGTTTTTATATATAGATTTTTTTAAAATCTTTTTTATTTTTTTGAAATGACCTAAAAGTTACAATGGATCACTTGAAATCCAACCCAATCCACTTCGAATGTGAAATAGACTCCAAGTAACTAGCATTTCCAATAAACAACTAAGTAATGGATTGAGGATTATTCATTGAAACTTGAATAAGATCCAATAAGAAACTGACCCGACCCAACCCGTTGCCACGTCTAATAATTTGGCTCGATAACTTAATATATAATAAATAGAATTTTGACACATTTTATGCCTAATTTAAACCTTAACTCATTTAAATCTATAAATATAGTAATTTACCTAAAATTTTAAAAGATGAAATATCTCCTCTTACTATAATAGAGCTAGTCTAGGGCGATTCACTGGACAGGTTTGGGCTAGGATTCCATTTCTCAAGCCCAAGTCATTTGTATTTTCAAAGTTCAAGCCCATCTACAGCTAAATTCTGCCCAGTTAGATAAATGAAAAGCCTGATCCACTCATCGTTCCATTTATGGATTTACATACTTGGACAAAGTGAGTCCAAAGCCTGCTTTGGGGTCCAATTTCGAACTCCAATCGAATAATTTTTTTTAATGAAGGAGATTACCTCAAATGACGCCTAATGTAATAACATAATTATACTAATATCATTCTTATATATATTCACATAAATATCTAACCGACTAAATAGGCCAAAAAGCTTGACAAACTTTTATGGGCTTTGCTTAAAAACTAACCCGAAGGTCTGTTTAGATTCTTATGTGCTACGAGAAAATTAGGTTGAAACCATGTAATAAGTTGTAATAAGAAGATTAGTGTATGTTTGTTTGTGATTGTTATGTGTTGTGGGAGAATAAATTTAATTAATAATTTTTCTCTAAAGACTTGTTTTCATAAGATTTTTATGAAAACTTTTATTTACATACTATCTAATTTATCATCAGTTTAATAGCTCATTAATCATTTTTACTTCGAAGTAAAGTTGAAATTAGAAGGTTATAACAGGCATGGCTTCACTTATCACCTACAATTTTGCATTGGGTGTGATTTTAGAAAAGTTTAGAAGCAAAATTTTCATGTATAAATAATATTTTTCTTTCTAACCTCGTTTTTCTTTATGTTTGTCGAGTTATTTTCACTAATTTTATTTTGGTTTTTTACTCTAAAATAATCCCATGTTGAGGTATTTTGTAGAAAAAATAGTGAAATGATATTGAATGTTTATGAAATTAAACGAAGATGCATTAATGTGATTAATATAGTTTTTATAATGTTTATGGTGACTTTCTCAGTGTTTTTCAATAATGTCATCGTGTTTAGATTTTTATATGGTTCGCTCTAAGAATAATGATATTGAGTTTTTTAAAAAAAATTAATGAGATGATATTGAGTATTTATAGAATTAAATGAAGGTGTTGACATAGTTTGAATAGTGTTTTTCTGAATTTTTAATATTTTTTTATAAAATTAACCTTTTCAATTTGAAAATTTATAAATTTTAATAAAAGATATAAATTATTATGAATCACTAGAGAATATAAATATAATATCAAGTGTTTGCTAATAATGAATTTCTATTTTGAAAATTTTAAATATTTTCTTAATTTTTTATGATAAATTTCATTCATATATATATATATAAATATATATATTTTCTAACGGCCATAAAATGAGTTCCACCACTTCCTTTTTTATGTGATTGTAAAGACTAAAGAGTGAGTTCCACCGTTACCTTTTTACAGGCATGATTTTTAATACGAATTATAGTTTAACAATCAAAGTCTTTTAGAGTTTATTGAAGATCAATCGTACCAACTCTTTTGAATGGTGGATCATTTAGATTTTTTAAATACTTAAAAGATAATCAAACCGTATTTAATAAAAATCAAAGTAAAACTGGATTCAACCACTTATAAGCATAGAATTACATAAGATCAATTATAATGAATAATTTCTTATTTTTGAGATCGAGATAGAGATGGAGATGGAGATGGAGATGGAGATGGAGATAAGAGAGAGTACTGACCTTCAACGTGAAGTGGGACTCGAGAGAGAAAATTTTCCATCGAGAGAGAGAGGTGGGAACTGAACTGATAGTTTCTCTGGGTTGGAGAAGAAGGGAGGCTGATAGTCTTGATAGCCTTGTGTGGAGGAGAAGAGAGGGACTTGTCTAGAGATTCTTCTCTCTCCTCTCTCTCTCTCTCCTCTCCTCTCCTCTCCTCTCCTCTCACTCCTCTCATGGAGATGGAGATTTTGTCGTCTCTTTTTCCGTCAACGTTATCCATGCTCTGATGCTCCGTCCGTCGTTGAATGGCTGGTTTATTTCTGTGTATCGAGTGAGGACTGTGATTTAAATATTTTAACATTATATAATATACAGCACTCAGAATAGCCACGTCACTGCCATCTCCATCTGTGTAATTGATCTAAATGTCTGTCGCCTATCACTCACTCTGGTTAAAAGGTCTGGGACCACTTGGCAAGTCCTGGAATCTTTGGTTAAAGATTGGGACCCACCCACTCTGTAAGATGCGATGTAATGTGTCTGGTAAATTATATCTGACGGTGACAAATTTTAATCTCTCCTTGTCAGTTATTATCTAATCAGTCAGTAAAAAAAATATATACATATATATTAATTATCTTTATTATAAAAAAATCCATATACTTATCGCAGGCGTCAAATTTGAAGAGTGTTAGCCATGGGATGAGTTGAGTTGAATCATGAGTCAGGTAATAAATCATAACTACGGTATTTAATTAAGTTAGATTTTGTATTATGAGTGAACTCGTGGATCAAATCTTAAACTACAGTACATTAAGTAAAAATCATGAGTTAAATTTGTATTTGAGTCATCAGTTACAATTGGATTGATCTTGGATTATGGGTCAAGTTCAACTACGTTAATTTAATTCTTCAAATCATAAAAATTGTCTTTTGACTCCTCTCTTAAAAATTCATTTTTCACTACTCTTTTGAAAATAATCTAAATCATAAAAAAAAAAAAAAATTTAAAAACGATCAACATGAAAAACCATTTCAATTGAACCCATGTCTCAAGATAACCGAAAAAATCATCATGAGTTTTATTAAATTGTTGAAAATTGAGTCTTTTAAATTATCCTATCTCTTTTAAATTATCCTATCTCTTTTAAGATCATAGTACAATAATTGGATATTTTTTTAATTAATATGTTCAATATAAAAAAACGTACATACTTTTGTATCTAGCGGCACAAAATGCCAGCGTTTTGTGCTCTCCACTCATGTGTCCTAGCTATATATAAGATTGTAAATTCACATGTGTACAATTAAAATAATAGCTTACTTTAATAAAATAATAATAATATATACTTTCATATAATATTCTGTGGGCATCATATTGAATTTAAAATTGTACACTACTTTAAAATTAAAATTAATGGCTAAACACTATTTTGAACTATGAAATTTATCAAAATTAATGATGAGATGACTATCAATTTTCATGACTAAAAATCACTTTCAATTTTAAACTTTTATTCTGAGAAATTTAATTTAATATAACTCACTAACCTATTACATGTTGTATGTTTAATATATATAACTTTGTTATTATAAACTGAAGCCAAAATTTTGGTTCAAAATTTTCAAAGCATTTTTCTTAATCAAACCAGGTAATCAGTAGTTTATCCCCAAACTACTTTTTTTACTTATTTATTTATGGGGCAGCTGTAATTTTATTGATTTTTTTATTCTTTATATTATTTTAATAAATTAAAAAATGAGTAAAATTAAAATATTATCAATTCATTACAGTAAAATGAGAACAGTATTTCATCTTAGTAAAAATATTATTATCAAATTAATTTTGCACAAACTTGATTTATCATAAAGAAGAATGATAAATATCTTCTTTTTTTTTTTTTTTAAGTTTTGCCAGTGTTTAATTATTTTATATTTAAGAAAGAGGTTAATCGAATATTTCAACGAAGTCTCATTCATATGGTTTAGATCCATTTTTTTTTATTGAAACATGATTATCATTGATTATTTAAAAGGTATGGTGTAGTGTCTTTTAATTTTTAATGAAATGGTTAGTAATCTAATTGTATTAGTCTTAAGTGAGAATCAATTGAATTTAGAAAAACCAAATCAACCGACACCAAATCTGAGTTAAGAAATCTTATACTAATCTAAGTATTTTAATCCTGTCATCGTACAAAATTATTTTAATCGACGTTAGCTTGACGACACTCATATTTTTTCTAAATCATGTATCATTTTTTAAAAGAAAATTAGGTATTTGATCTACTATTTTAACCATGCCATCTTAAAAAAATCAAAGAAATCTTCATTAATTATTCTACGAATAATGCTTTTAGTCTATTGTTTCAATTCTCAATAGCTCAATGGACTCACCATTAATTTTTTTTTTCTTACTTTTAAAATTTTTATAGAAATTTAGTTGAAATTGAATCTATAACTAAAATTTCTGAGTAGATTCAAGTCAGATACGTATGATTAACCTGACCGGATTTCTTTTATTAAGTATAGCATCCAGCCAGCCCATGGTTGCTCACGTTTGTAAGTCAATTTTTTAATAGTAAAATATTTTTGTAAATTTGATTAATATAAATTTAGATCTCATTGAAGAATAAGCAGTTGGTGGTTTGGTGTTCAACAACTTCAACTTCAGTAATCAAAATTGTAATACAAATATGCTACCAATTATTAAATAGAAGATAAGGCCCACCATATCACCAATACAAAATATTTTATCTATGGTTATTAAAAAAATTAGATTGGTATTGTTAGCAATAAATGTAATACAGAGGTATTTAGACATTGGATAATTTTTCATTCCTCGTTTCATATATAGATAGGTGGGTAAGAGAAATTAAAGTTGGTGTAATTATTGCATCATCAATGAATCCCTTACAATTGGTTGGTGGGGCCATATTATGTTCCAATTAACACTTGTAAGTACCAATATTTAAATATAGTCATTTCAACAATAGTTTTTAAAAAAGTTGTTCATTAAATTTTAACTTTACTATGTCTTTTTCGATGAGATATATATAAAAGAATGTGAGGAGGACGTCATGAAATGACACAATCAACTTCCAACAGTAAAATCACGTACGATTAAGCATCTTCAGATCTTGCCAACATCATCAAAATTTTATTACGTACGCAAAGTAGATGGCTATGGGATATTGCATTATTCCTTCGGCATCTAAAGCTTTCGCGTAAAAACGATAAAATCAAGGATACGTTAAAATTCATATCGCTAAATATAAAATGTGTGTAAGAGAATCGATGGTCTAATAAAATCTCTATTAATTCATGAGGAGATTTTATCTACCATTATAAAAAATTATTATGTACATAGAAGAATTTAATGAATCTAACATTAAAAATATATTGTATTGATAAGTATCGCTATTATATCTATATAAGTGCAATGCACCGTATCAATTGATATACATTTTCCCTTCTGAATTTATATTGAAGTATAGTGTAATGATCAAATTTATATTGTAACGACTGATTTTATATACAGTCGCAACACATAAGTATGTTGTGGTTATACACTTCAGCCATGAGAATTCCACACTGACTATATTGTCGAATTTCGTTACCCAAGTGTTGGACAATGAAATTCGTATTAATGTCTCAGAAGTTCATTTATTAATCTCCGCTAGATTTATTAATTGAAAGAGACTAAACCCCTTTAGATGTATTGATTAGAAGGGACAATTGAATTGCTTGTTGCTTCTCTATTTTGTTTATGTAAAGATTGCTTCATTAATTGTGGGTCTAACTCAAAATATAAACTCACATGATTGTGATTGTACTCCCTCCGTCCCATTTTAATAGTCTCATTTGAAATATTTGTATTTTTTAAGGAACTCTCTATATAAGCCTAGCATTCATGTGATCTCATCTATTTTCAACATATTTTGTACTACACAAATACAAATGAGACAACTATTTTGGGACAATTTTAAAATCCATATAGGACAATTAATTTGGGACAGAGGGAGTATTGAACTAGGAATTCCTAAGTCCAAATAGGCAGATGTACATGAGTAGACTGAAAATGTCATTATTTGAATATGGTGTCTATAAAAAATTATTTTAATTGAAGTAGTAAAATCATATATTAAAAGACTTAAACATTAAGTTCTATCCAAGCATACAAATTTTATAGAGTTAGATCAATGGTCTATTTCATTTGAAATAAAGGTCAAATTGGATAACAATTAAATTCAAAGGTGATGACACTTGAGTGTGAGAATACTCAAGATTTACCGTATCTCAGATGAATTCTTGACGGCCAACCAACCATCACCAGTTAGGTATTTTTCGTAGCTAAATTGTTAGTTGTATTTTATAAGATAAAAAGATCCTCGTTCAAAGTTGATAGAATGAACTCGTTCAAGGTGACAACAGATGTATTGCATGTTGCTCGAGTTTCTTCATAAAACAGTAACGCTTGATTGATGTAAAGCTAATGAATACACAGTCGTTCATACACGAATTTTCTTCAGAACTCAACAATTGATTTGCTTGTACTTTCAAGTAGAGACTATGGAGATCTCATCACCCTTTAGTTCCTCAAGACTCTGGTTCTTTGGAATCCTCAAGATGTTGCTGATAAATATAGGAAATAAATCCCCAGACTGCCAACAACATAGCCACAATCTTCACCCCACCAAGTCCATCATGGAAAAAAATCAATGCTAAAATTGGAACAATTGGCAGGCCCAAGGTAATGATCACATTGCAGAACAGAGAAGAAACTTGATAAACCAACATTATAGCCCCAACTGAGTACAATTGTGAAGCCACTGCATACCAAACCATAGTCATCAAGTAAGCCACCTCCCCTTTTCCAAATCTCTCCATCTCTCCCTTCAAATCTCTCCACTGCCCACTTGCAAAAAGACCCACAATCCCCCCACATGTAGCAACCAGAGATGGGTAGATTTGTATTTCCAAAACAGCTGAGAGGGTCTCCTTTTTGAGGATCTTTTGGAAGGTGAGTTGTATGAGGGAAAGCACGAGAGAGTAACAGGCAGAGGCAGCTACAGTACAAATAAACCCAATTGTATATTTCCCTGGAGGAATTCTTGAGTGGGTTGAGGTTGCTTGGTCTGGTTGGATTACGAGCAGAGTGGCTGAGAAAGTGAGGAGAACAATGGAGTTGAGTAAGAGAGGGGTGAATTTCTGGGCATTGATGAAGTAGGAGAAAACAGCATTAAAGGCCAATTGGGAGGCAGAGATGAGGGAGTATGTGGAGACAGGGAGGTACTGGAGGCCATAAGCGTACAAGAGAGTGTTTCCGACGATGAGAAGGCCGAAGAAGGTGTAGACGGCGGCAAGGGTGGAAATGGGAGGCTGTGGGGATTCAGCCGCCGGTTTGGATCGATTGTGGAAGAGGTAGAATGGGAGGAAGACTGGGAAGCCTGAATATTGGGCAAGAGTTAAAAACCATTTGCTGTTTCCTCCTTTGTCAAAGTATAATCTACCGAGCATAGTGGCAACTGCTTGGCCTGAGAGAAGAAAAGCAATGCCGATGCACACCTTCAACCACCACTCCCACCGTCTGGGTTTCAGAGGGAGCGGTGGGTGGATGGGAGCCTCAGCTTTTGCTGGACTTTCTGCTCCTTCCATTCCTGAAATACAGAAAGTTGTAAATTAATCAATCAATAAATCAATTTACAATTCCCTTATTACATAAACTGACTGTTAATAAAATATACAATTATGAAAAATCGATTTAAGAGAAATTATCCATTTTAAACTCATTCATTGTGAACCCCTAATCACTATTTTTTTATCGTCATGCTCAATATCAACTCGAAACTTGAATTTGTATTCAATTTGAACTCATTCAATTATTTTATCATTATTGGTTAGATCGTTTTAGCCTTCGTAATTATACTTAAAATGTTTTTCAAATTGAACTTCATATTTAAAGGTAGATATATGAATTTAACTCAAAAAAAAATGGTCAATTTTATTTTTCCATTGAACTCTATTATATAGGGAGAGTTTTATGTTTTTCCATTGAAAGACAAGCCGTTTATGGATCAATCAAGACTAAAAAGAACCATTTTCAAAAAATCAAATAGATGTATAACTTTTGAAGTATTTTGGTCAAAAAAATCCAATCACAAGTAAGCTTTGACAGAATAATTATCAATCAAAACAAGGCAAAAGGCTTTTAAAAATTTTAGCAAAAATTGCAGAACCTTTTAAAAATTATGAAATTAAAGATGCCCTGTGTAATAAATTCAAAACATTAAAAGTTTTCCTCAACACAAAGCGACCATTGCAGAACCTAAAATCATAAAATCACTTGCAAAATGCAAAACCAAAGCATCACTGTTTTCCTTATTGAGTGAAAGAAACAGTTCAAACTCTACAAACTCATTACTTTCATAATAAGAGTAGAACAATAGCTGAGGGTCTAACGTTGGATTTATGTGATTTTACACACGTAAATTTTAAAAGAAAAAAGAAAAAATTAGAACAATAGCAAGTAATACTCAGTAGTTTGAGAGAATTGTTCTGTTTACTTACCTTCAACACAGAGTTGCACTTGCTGAATCTCACCCATTTGTCTACAGTACACAGAATTTTTTAGAGTGTGACCATTGATCCTGTACTGTTTCTCAGTTGGACAAAGAATACATTTAATATGAGAGAGAGAGAGAGAGAGAGAGAGAGAGAGAGAGAGAGAGAGAGAGAGAGAGAGAGAATTCTTTGAGTGTGATGATTGATCCTATTTTTTTCTATTCTTTTGCTTAGCCTCTTACCTTATTTTTCCAAGAAGAACAGACGGATTTGTGAGAATTTTCCAATAATTTATTTCTTTTCGTCTCTCGAATCTTCAAACGCTTTATCTTTTTTCTCACCGTCTAAACCATACAATCGGCCCGCTTAAGTAAGAGTAAGGAGGACATGAAAAGCAAACCCACGTCACCTTTACCAAACAAGTAGCTGTATTGAAAGTGATTCGTGCCCTTAGTTGCACATTCATTCAATCAGGTTTTTTTTTTTTTTTTTAAGTTTCCTTTTTAAACTAATATTTCAACTATATCATTTATATTAATCAAAATTTATAAATGAGTTAGCTCTGAAATTTTATCAAAATTTTCTAAAACTTTGAACTTACTTCTGACAAATTTCAACAAATATATTGAAAAAAATATTTACATTTCAATTAAGACTCAATTTGAAATTTTAAACTAAAATTTATAACCTTATTGAATCAGCTGTTCAGCCATCTCAACTTTCCCAAATTAGAAAAGCAGACAACACTCCATTGATTGTGAAGGACCATTAAATGTAGATTTGTTTAATCGAGTTTGAGATTTGTTTTTTAATATATTATTGATACTGCACATCATATAAAAGAATAAAATATTTATAAAGTTTATTGATTCTAAGAAATAAAGAGTAATGAAATTCTTTGAATATTAATTTTTTTATATTAATATGTAGAAAATTAAAAAATAGTTCTACTAAATTTTTAACAGACAGATAAGTTCACTATTCTTAAGATACACTAAAATTAGACTATGGAGGTTCAAACCGACAACTTCTCGTTTCATAAAACAGAAGATAATCAATTGAACTATCCATGTAGATAACACCTATCTGAATCACATTTAAAATTTCTAACAACTAACAAATAAATAAAAAATTGACCTGTCGTATCGAAGTACATATCTGACTCATTAAGTGAAGGTGGTGATTTTTTTGACATTTTCATTGGCTGGTCCCTTTTAAATTTATTAGGTGAAGTGGACATTTAAATTCTAAAATGGTTGCTAGTTTTTATCTTCACTGTGTGGTTGGCAATGGAGAATGCATAGGTGGAGCAATAGAACATGCTGGAATAAAACCTACTTAATGGGCATTGATTATAGCATTTATTATTACTGTCGTTTGATCATTATGTGCACAAGTCAAAAGCTAATGTTTTAAAACTTGAATTTAGATTTAAGAAAATATTGGATTAAATGAGGTTCAATGGGATTAACTATGGTTAAACTTGATTAAACTCCTGACATCAACATGATGTCTTATAATAATATTAACTAACTAACTTATTAAATAATTAATAATAAATTATTTAAAATATAATAATATGCTAATAAATATAAAATATAAAATATCAGATACTAAATGTTAAAAATATAAAAGAGTAATAATCACATTTTTATAAAAGTGTTGTATTCGAACTAATCATAATAATAAATAATAAAATAATCCAACAAATCATGAATCATAAAAAGGTTTGTGAGGGATTGAATTTTGAAAACGTTTCAAAGATAATGGAAACACATTTAATAAAAGTTGAATCACTGCTGAGAAAGAGTGTTGGTCTACCAGACACTTGAGATGTTCTGGCAGGTCATATTGGTGGATAAGTTTGGACCTTTTAATCAAAAATATTATTTAGATAGATAATTTTTTTAATTAATGTGTGAGAAATTTATATATAGTTCTAATAAAATTCCTATAGATGAGTTTACTATATTTAAGACATATCAAGATTAAACTACGGAGGTTCAAACCTAAAATCTTTCGTCTCAATCAATCAGTCTAAATTATTTAAAAAAAAAAACGAGTCTGTTAGTCTAAAACTCTAAATTACCAGCTTGAAACACCTTATCAGACCTTTAAACAACTGAGACACGTGTTGACCTTTAAAGAGGGGCCGGGGGTCAGTCAACAAATGGTTGTTTGATACTTGGATTATTCTTTCAAAAGTTGTGGCCAACATACAGGGTTTGTTGGAGAGTCAAGAAACTGTCATTATGAAAGGGAGGTCGTGGGATCCAATCGCCTTTAAACTTTTCTGAGTTCGTCTCACTGAGTATATTTTAGTCTTTTTTATTTTTTTCTATGCTCTCAAGCCTAATTTAATTGTATTTGTAGATTCAAACCTGATTTTAAATTTGAAATATAAAAAATATTCTATTAAATATTTATATAAAATAAAAAAATTAATATACATAAATTAATGTTCAAATTTTAACTTTTGAACTAAACTCTTTTATATATTAATGTTTAAATTCGGACTATTGAATTAAACGCTTTTATATATTAGGTCTAATTTGACTCAAATTTTTATTTAAATATAATTTTTTTTAGCAATAAAACACCTGAGTCCAAATCCATACTAACTCAAAATTTTCAAAGCATTTACCAATTTATAAAAGGTTAGATAACCCTTTTTAAAAAAGAGATTTTTCCACTAAAAGCTTTAGAAAAATATAAAAGCACATTTTCATTGAAAAGTGAAATAGTCAATCATCAGAAACACTTTTCAATAAATTAGAGATTAGACAAATTTAGAAAAAAAAAAAATTAAGGTCAAAAAATGACTTGATTTTGAATAAAAATAATGTAAGTTTAAAGAACTCAAATATATCCCTAGAGATTAAATATTATTATATTTCAATCTCTCTTGTCACATGATTCACGCGTTTGGTTCGTGAAAGATATGATTTGATTTAACCTCTTATTAAAAGGAGAATAATTAGAGTTTTAATTTTTTTTCATTTGCAGTATATATTTTTTTGAATTTACGTATAAAAAATAACAGAAAATCCAATGTAAAACTTCCACAGATGATACTCACTGCCCTTAGAACATACCAGATGAGACCATGGGAGCTCGAACCTGACATATATTTATCGTATATATTCATCTTTTAAATGAACATTAATCATTAAGTTATACAATGATCAACTCACTTTTATTTAATGCAATGGATCAATTAAGAGATTCTCAATTAGATATTGAACTTAATAAATCATCTTAATCTAATTATAAAGTCATTTTTTTAAATAATTAGTTTGAGTCAGTGCCTTTTTGAAAAGCTAAAATCTTGAGATATATCTCAAGAATGGAGATTTCTTTTTTCTGACAAAATCTCTAGCAAGAGAAGCTAACTGTTAGGAATTTCTTATATTTATTGAGAATCAGAAAAATATATTCATATTCCGTGCAAAGAGGGACTCCAATTATTGAGTGAAAAACCCGAGCTCAATTTGAGATCAATTATCAAGTGAAATGACTGAGTCCAATTATTTATTGAAAATTCACATCAATTTGCGTGAAATGAATCTACAAATGATCATTTTCTTAATGGAAAGATCTTGACATATATATATAGAACTCTACAAAAATCACTCGAAACAATATTAGAAAATATACTTTTCAATTATACTTTAACTGTTAATATCATGCAATTTAATAATCAATCTTGTTTTTCAGTTTCGTAGTATTATTTTCTTTAGCTGTTCTTACATTCTATTTTTCACTTACATATTAAAATATTAAATCATTATAATTAACTATTTAAGATAAGATATTAAAATCAATGGTCCGATATCATAATTTCAACCATTGATATTTGTGCTTGCATGCAAGCACTTTTGTCTCTAACCTTCGACGATTGATTGACATGAATTGGATCTTTTAACCTTCGACGATTGATTGACATGAATTGGATCTTTTACTTCCTTTTTTTCCCGATGGAGATGAGCCTTGTCCACAAAATCAGAATAAAATCACTGTCCCTATCAATTAAAATATAGTTTTTATATTTTTCGTTTGGTACAAGTCTAACAATCGAGTTGACTCCGGATATAGATTTTAAGGTTCACTTTGAGGTTAAAAAAATTATTTTTAAATTTACCCTATCTTTGCTTTTTTAGTTTCATATAAATTTAATATATTTTAAAACAGACTTTAAATGTATTTTAAATAACATAATTTATGAAATTCATAAAATAGTTTTAAATTATTAAAAAAATGACAAAGTGCACCGATCATTTCTCCATTCCACTCTCAAATGGGGTGAAAAAGTAAAATGTAATTTGATTTTCAAGAATATAATTCATCAAGTAAATTTTAAAATGAAAACCAAAAAGATATTGACAATAAATATGAGAGAAAATAGTATGAAATATGAGAGAAGATATTGACAATAACTTTTAGAAGCTCTAGTTTTAAGCAAGATTTTCTATCTATTTTTTGGTTAATGTCAATGAATGCATCGAAATCCATTGCTTATTCAAGATCAGTTTCGTTAATCATATTTTACAGTCTGATTTAAAGGTTAACTAGTTCATGGAATTTACATACCAATACTTCATCTCCCGATTTCGAGTGCAGCACATATTTGTGGCCCTTAAGAGTCTTTTTTTTGTTTGAGGTTCTATCTTTTCCTCGCTCTGTTTAAAGCACTCCTCTATGCATTCTACAATCAAATTGAAAATTGAAAATTGAAAATTGGAGACCAGAGAGCGATGGAGCTCATCGCCGGCCCATATAGGAAACACAAACAAGCTTACAAATACCAGATTGCAAAACCCATTCCGATTGTTGAGAGACGTTCACCCGCTAATTTGATGATCTCCTCTCCGTAGAAACCAGACACAGCCACTAGATTGAATCAGTATAAAAATAAGGGCTCCATAGTCAAATTTTTTCTTAATGCTTGGAATCAATCGCAGATATGTTGCTGCTGCACCTGGAAGACCACAGACAAGTTTTACTATTAACATTCAAATATAAAGTTATGCATGAAACTACAGAGACATTTGTAAATGCAAATTATATGGGTCTGGTCCATCAGGTGAACAGGCCTTACAAATCATGGTATTGCAAACTTGAGACGTTTGCATATGATTCTCGGCCTTGAGTTTGTAATGTAAACTTCGGTCCCAGATGATCCACACCATTCACTGATCAGAAAGGGACCATTACCCAAATTTTCTACCCAATATATTCCTTCCATGATGTTATATTTGTAAGCCACAGATCAAAGGCTATTGCTTGTCCCACCAATTTTGAGTGTCATCCAACCAAAGTGGAGCCCATCATATCTACAGTCCTTTACCACTCAGAAATGGGTCCTGCTTGCACAAACCCATGGCCACAAGAGTGTTTATCAGAGTCATGCTTACCAAAGATGAAGACTGAGAAGCTAATGGCAACAGCCCTGCCAAAGACAGGGACCTTTGTTAGCGTTTATTAGCGGAAATAATAAACACACCAAAATATCGGAATAAAATCACAAGCACAAACAACACCAAAGATTTACGTGGTTCGGCCCACCTAGCCTACGTCCACGGAGCGTGTAATGATTTTATTATTCAGAGAAAGAAGAAAGAAGAAAGAAGAGAGTACAATATAAATTCCTTAGAATGTATACCAAAAACCCAAACACAGTCGGGATCCCGATCAATCTCCTTCTTCGTTGTTAAGTTCTCTGTCAGCCCTCTTTCACATACACACCGGTATGCCCCTTTGTAGCAGATCTGAACACATGGACACTTCTTTGACTGCTCTCTAGTAGATCAGCAATACTCCTCTTTGATTGCTGGCCCTTTGTGTTGGCTGCACCTTTGATGGCAAGATCAACACCTCTGATCTATTGTCCTCTGCCCAGAACACACGGCAACAAGCACCTTTGCTTGTTGTCTCCTTGCAAGCCTACTTTGCACAGAAACCGTACTGACTTCTTAGACAGCAGTATCGTTAAGAGAGCCTCCCTCTCTTGAATCCAGCCCTTAATACACGACTGTATATCTCTTGTTCATGCAGCCATGTATATATAGATGCTGTGATTCGGTGCCTATAGACAGCAACTTCTATTCCTTGCATACAATCCACGTTGGATCTATTGCTATTCCCAGCATCCCATATTTAGCAGTCTCCTATGCTAATTACAATCCAACGTGTATGTGTCTTTCCATTTGGCAATTTCTCAAAACAGAGACTTGCCAAAGTTACATATAGCAACTTCCTTATCCTCAATTAAGAGGCCTCTCTACCTTCACCATAAAACAATGCTGGCCCACATTGATGTAATTTGAGCCAGACACAACATTCTCCACCTTGGCGAGAATTCACCAACTCTCGAGACGATCTGAGATACCAACCTCCACTGCACCTGCAAATATGCACCTCTGTGCACACCAACTGCCCCCGGCTTAGCTCCACCTGCAGCTGCATCCATCGGCATCTCTTTGAGATGCGCGCATCCCTATGCACTGGGATGCTCCACCTGTTTCTTCAATTAGAAGACTTGGCCAAACCCAAGCCTTGCTTGGACTTGACAGCTATTCACTGCTTTGTCGGACCCGACGCACTTTTCTTTGTATGGCACGATGTCGTTTTTCTTTTTCCATCTGTGTTTTCACCTGCACCATGGAAACCAAACGAAAAACCACAAGAATCTAATGCAAAAGCAACCTTACGTTTTGGGTCAACCTTCATTGGCGTCTTGCAGGTCCTTCTCCTTCTGCCCGCACTCCAATTAAGAGATCGCTGCTGTCTGTCAATTACTGTGTTCCCCAATAGCGTATACAGACTATCCTGCCTCTTTCCCTTTATAACTATCATAGTTCCCTTAACAACTCTGAGAGCCCCATCCTTAGTTTTGAAGGCGAATCCCTCCGATTCAAGAATACCCAATGAAATTAAATTCATTTTTAAATCCGGGACATGACGCACATTCTCAAGCGTCTTCACCATACCATCAAACATTTTGATTTTTATAGTCCCGATCCCGATAATTTTACTAGTTGCCCTATTACCCATATGGGCAACTCCACCATTGAATGGTTTGTATGTATCAAACCATTCCCTCCTCGGACACATATGATAGGTACACCCTGAATCTAAAATCCAATTATTATTTAGATTTTCCGTACCTTTTGTGACTGTACACACAACCATCTGTGCTATAGCATCACGATCATCGCTTAATTGAGCTGAATTTTGTGATCTGGCCTCCCGATCATGTTTCAGCTGATTGCAGTCCCTTATCATGTGTCCTTCCTTCTCACAATAATAGCAGCTGAATTTAACCGTACTCCTTGATTTTGACCTTGACCACCTTTGGTTTTTTGGTATCTCTCCCGATTCCTCTGCCGCGCTGCTTATCCTCCTTAGCAAACACCAGTCCACCTGAATTGGATGTATTTGTTGACGCCCTGATGTTCTCCGTCTGCAGCAATGCCGCAATCACCTCGTCCACCGTCACAGTCTCTCTACCAACCAGTAGAGTAGTCACCACTGTATTAAAGGAAGGGGGAAGAGAAGCCAATAATATTACGGCCTTGTCGACCTCCTTGAATCTCACATCAACACTCGCCAGTTGAGTGATGATTTTGTTAAATGTATGTAGATGATCTAGGAAGTTAGTTCCTTCTTCCATCCGCAAATGGTACAGTTGTTTTCTCAGGATCAACTTATTTGTAAGTAACTTCGCCATATAAAGAGTCTCCAATTTCTTCCATAATTCTGTTGCAGAAGTTTCATCAAAAACAAGATATTTTACCTCCGGTGCCAGACACATCCGTATGGTTGCCACCGCCTTCATCTGTAGTTCATCCCACGCATCATCTGACATGACATCCTTCTGTTTGTCCTTCCCTTTCTCGTCGGAAGAACTTGGCTTCTCCCTCTCTTGCAGTGCTTTATGTAGCCCTTGATGTACAAGAATATCTTTTACTGAACTCCGCCAAAGGCTGAAGTTATTTTTCCCGTCGAAGGGTTCCACCTCGAACTTTGTGCTCGGCACTCCTCTCATGCCCATTGTGTTGTATTCCGATCGCCAACAATTCCCTAGTCCCAACTAAAGCTACTGATACCACTTGTTAGCATTTATTAGCAGAAATAATAAACACACCAAAATATCGGAATAAAATCACAAGCACAAACAACACCAAAGATTTACGTGGTTCGGCCCACCTAGCCTACGTCCACGGAGCGTGTAATGATTTTATTATTCAGAGAAAGAAGAAAGAAGAAAGAAGAGAGTACAATATAAATTCCTTAGAATGTATACCAAAAACCCAAACACAGTCGGGATCCCGATCAATCTCCTTCTTCGTTGTTAAGTTCTCTGTCAGCCCTCTTTCACATACACACCGGTATGCCCCTTTGTAGCAGATCTGAACACATGGACACTTCTTTGACTGCTCTCTAGTAGATCAGCAATACTCCTCTTTGATTGCTGGCCCTTTATGTTGGCTGCACCTTTGATGGCAAGATCAACACCTCTGATCTATTGTCCTCTGCCCAGAACACACGACAACAAGCACCTTTGCTTGTTGTCTCCTTGCAAGCCTACTTTGCACAGAAACCGTACTGACTTCTTAGACAGCAGTATCGTTAAGAGAGCCTCCCTCTCTTGAATCCAATCCTTAATACACGACTGTATATCTCTTGTTCATGCAACCATGTATATATAGATGCTGTGATTCGGTGCCTATAGACAGCAACTTCTATTCCTTGCATACAATCCACGTTGGATCTATTGCTATTCCTAGCATCCCATATTTAGCAGTCTCCTATGCTAATTACCATCCAACGTGTATGTGTCTTTCCATGTGGCAATTTCTCAAAACAGAGACTTGCCAAAGTTACATATAGCAACTTCCTTATCCCCAATTAAGAGGCCTCTACCTTCACCATAAAACAATGCTGGCCCACATTGATGTAATTTGAGCTAGACACAACATACCTTTTGGGCTGCGAGTGCTGTTAAACAGCCCAACCCACCGCCTAAGATACTGCCCATCCCACGATTTAGACCTTAGCTCAGTGTGCCACCTGGAAGTACTCACACCATAATCATTATGAAATTACAAATATAAGAGACAAAACAATACAGTGTAAGATTGAAAAAGAAAGAAAGAGCAACGGTATGAGGGGTCAATTTCTCTTTCCTCAAGATTTGGGACATGATAGTGGTACATCTCATGTTTCGTTCTCTTTTTTAGTAGTTTCATCTTTTTAATGTTATTTATCTGATGAATGATATTCACAGCTAAAGCTGTAAAGGTAAAAGAGAGAGAGAGAGAGAGAGAGAATATGTCTCTATCATAAGCCAAAGCTTTTGGTGGTTCGATTTTCATGAATGTAGTGCATGTTTGTGAGATTGTACTGATCACCAAGTGGACCAAGGCTTCACCATTACTTAGACATTTCAAACTTAGGGATCTATGGCAGGGATCACTTACCATTTATCATACGTGTAGAGTTTCACGTGGCTCAGGATCTCATATTATTCCCCTTTAATACAGAGCAAAAAAAAAAGGGTTCCCTTAGAACCTTGTAGACATGATGAAAAGATAAATGTTGGGTTGGAAACAGAACATGGGGCATTTGCTTCTTTGTGTAGAATCCAACATTCCCTGCTCATGGCCATTCATGAACATCCCAAGTTCCTTCTTTTTAAAGTAGGATATAGTAAATAACAGCAAGTAGCTGTTGTCAATCTCAAGAGAAGAGATTGAGATTGGTGTGATGCCACAAAAGGTGAGAGCATGAAATATTTGTTGGGCTGTTTATTTATTTGTTGAAGAGGAATTGATTGTTTTATGGATTCCACAAACAGACCAACTCACATCAGCATTCTCACACACGGTCTGTATACAATGGACTTGAATGATGCACCTTTCAAGCTCAAGGAGGAACATCTAGCTAGGCTCAAGGCCCTTTCCACAACTGGTATTTATTTAATGCATATTTTTTCTCTGTGCTTTCCAAAACTGGTATTTATTTCCTGCATATTGATTTTGTGCTACCTGTGAGGGTGTGCTAAATGCAGTATTTTACCATGTTTATCCTTATTCTTTTCAACTCATGTATAATATTTTTATGCATATATTACCAAAAAAAAAAAAAAATGGGTTTGGATATTGAGCTGAAATATTTGTTAAATAGAATATTAATGTGTGGGAAATTCAGACACAATCCTACTTAAACCCCCACGGATGAGCTCACTACCCTTGATTAAAAGATGTCTTTTATTGAATTGGCTTTGTTTGCATCCCCCTGTTATATTCAATTATATTAGTTTAGGGTTTGTTTTGATGTACTTTTAATTTTTACTTGCTCTTGCTTCTCTCAGTAATAAATGGACTCAACATTCAATACAGCAACGCTAAAATACCAACCCACATTGATAAACACTTGTCCAAGAAAGACATAAGAAACTGAAAAGAAGATCTGATGAGATCTCCCAAGATCCACACTTTGAAAAGGATAGATAACATCAGGGCATTTATAAAATTGAAATTTTTAAGGATAGCGATCCTCTCACAAGTATAACGAGACACAGAATTTAGGGTATTTTTCATTTTACGTTTCACTACCATACGAAAGCATTTAAAAAAATTCAGTGATCCGATCAGTGATCTAATTTGCTGTTTTGCATGAAAAAACAGTCTTATTTAGATAAATTTCATTGAGCCGGTCAGTGATTCGGTAAGTGATCCGACGAGCTGGTCAGTGAGCTGATTCATATTGCAGTCGAAGGGTCAATGATCCGGCGAGCCGATTCGAAGGGTTCGACGAGCCGGTTTGATGGGCAAAATGGACAATAAAATAATATCCCAAATCAATTTTAAGAATTGAAAGAATGCTACATTGTATCTTAGACCTGCTCACTAAATTCTCCATCACTTACTTCAGGAGATTTGAGTGAAAACAGAAAAGAATAAGAAAAAGTTTTCAAAAGTGGGGAGGAAAAAAAAAGGGAAAAATGTAAAGTAATATTTTCAAAACTAGATCGAATATCAACAAAAAAATTAAGAAGTAAATACATTTCAAGAAAAAGAAATGCAAAACCCTCTGACCCAATACAGAAATCCAGAGACCAAACGGAAGGCAGATGAAATTTCAAGGAAATTGCCTTCCTAGCTTCTGGAATGTAAATCAGAATTTTTAAATTTGTATTTTAATGAATATAATTGAATAATTGAATCTACTTATGTAGGCACTAATTTCTTTAATTCATATTTAAATGAGAGGATTAATTGCGATACTCCATCTTTCATACAGAGGCACCTCTATTACTTTATTTTATTAAAATGACAAAAATGATCATAATCAAATTGTAATACAAGAGATAATCACTATTATTTTTTCTTTAAAATATTATAGGTATCCCCACCCCACAAGAGATGAGGATGTTAATTATTTCAATTAAAATAAAATAGTAAAAGGTGTGCTCTTTAAAATATTATAGGTATCCCATAAAAAATAAATGAGTAGACCCGTCTAACCTGATTATTTCCATGCATATTCAACTATAGGGAAGTTTACAGGCATTTAAGAATAGTCTTGGTATGTGTTTTGTTAAAAAAATCTCCTTGATAAACCCAATCTGAACTGTACTTGAAAAGATCTAAACGGACTTAACCTGTTTAATAAGAGTAAAAAATAGGCTCGAACTCGAAGAGACTCAAACTAATTCAGACCCAACCTGATCTGACCCGTTGCCGGGTCTAGTTGAAATACTGTATGCATGTTAAATTTATCACTTAATAAATATTTTAATGCTCTTGTGTATATTTAAATTATTTAAGTGTTTTCATATATGAATGTTTAGTAATTGGACATTTGTTTGCAAAATTTTTTAAAAGATTTATTGGTATTTTACTGTTTATTTTTTTAAATGAGTAAAAGTCAAAATGGATAACACAAAATCCGTCTCAATTTAGTCTGAACTGGAAATAGACTCGGAGTAATTAGCATGTTTAATAAACAAGTAAGTAATGGATTGAGGATTGTTCATATAAACCTGAATAAGACCCAACGAAAAACAAACCCAACTCCACCAGTTGTCAGGTCTAATAATTTGACTCGAAAACTTAATTAAATAATAAATAATGATTTGACACATTTTATGCCTAATTCAAATCTAACTCATTTAAATCTTTAAAGATGAAATAGCTCCTCTTACTGTATTCTCAATGTTCAAGCCCATGTACAGATCAATTCTGCCCACTCATCGTTCCATTTATAGATTAATATATTTGGACAAAGTGAGTCGAAAGCATGCTTTAAGGTCCAATTTCAAATTTCAATCGAATAGGTTTTTTTAATGAAGGAGATTACATCAAATGAAGCCTACTGTAATAAAATAATAATACTAATATAATTCTTATATATTCAGATATAATTTAGCATAGACTAAGGTAATAAAATAATAATACTAATATCTAATCGACTAAATAGGCCAAAAAGCTTGAGCTTTAGATTATATTATCTTACAAAACCTCAATAAAATCCCTGTATAAATTCAATCAAATCGACCACTCCCTATCCAAGTCTAAAAAGAACTTGGAATACTTTTAATCAAGTTCTGTAATATATAAAAATAACCCACTAGCAATATCGCGATAAGCTTGGATCCACCACTCACTTCGGTCTACAATCTTACCATTAGGATAAAGTATGAAATTATTCTTTAACACTTGAAATAAGTAAATTAAAGATAAAAATATGAACCAATTCCCATCAAGAAGTAATATAATGAATGGCATGACGCCAAAGTAGATTAACAAAAAGACATTAGTAAATGTTCCAAAAAAAGAAAAGAAAATATAGCTTATACTTGTTATAAAATCAGAGAAAAATGCCGAAACAAGAGAAGCAGAGATTACAGCTTGGATAAAATCAACCTTCTCCACAACTCGACCAGCCAACAGAGCAGCTTCATCATTTACAAAATTAGCCGCCTCAGGGTCTGCCCTCTGCAACGTCCAAAATCCACAACTCAGTTACAAGGACAAAAAGTTTGCTGTAAAATGAAAAAGAAAAAGAAGGGAGGAGGATTGCTCCCATACCCAGCGAAACCAGTGGTCATGGATGCAATTTCACCATCTTCTCCCAGACTGTTTTTGCAACTTCAGACAGTATATAACTCACAATCAAAGACGAAAAGAGAATATTCAAAGCAAATGTTTTAAATTATATCGTCCTTGTCGTGACAACTTGCCTTGTTACTCAATTAAAATGTCTATCCAACATTTTACTTTCTTCAATATAAAAAGAAGTAAATCTCTCCCTGTTGGTCTTAAAAAAATACTGAGAGAATGAGTAAAATTTATTTCAAGTATCATTTAAATTTTTTTAACCACATAATAACAGTAAATGTATTTCAAAATAACTTTGAATATAAATGCAATCTAACAAAAGGTATGTATGTAAACATGTGTATTAAAGACTAATGAAATTTTTAAGTGATCCCCACTTCCCAAGTCCCAACTACTACCACTCACTTCACTCTACAATCTTACCATTCATTAGGATAAAATATGAGATTAGTCTTTACCATAAAAGCACTTGAAATAAGTAATTATAAGATAAAAAAATATGTGAAAGGATTCCATCCAAAGATGGACAAAAATAAATGAAGTCATCATGCATTTCTCCAAACCAAAGTTCAACACAAGATTAAGACCATTCTGATTGTAATTTAAAACCATAAACTTGTTTCAAAGCTAACAACTAATTTGCTTCAAGCAGAGACAACGGAAATTTCAGAATCCTTTGTGGACTTTGCTACTTTGGAAGATTCATCAAGATATTGCTGATAAATATAAGAAAGAAATCCCCAAATTGCCAACAGCATAACCGCAATCTTCACCCCACTAATTCCATCATGAAAGAACACAAAAGCAAAAATGGGAACGATGGGCAATCCCTAAGTAGTACTGATGACATTACAAAACAGAGAAGAAACCTCATAAATCAACGTTGTACACCCAAATGAGAACACTTGCCAAGCCACTGCAGTCCAAACTACAGTCAATACATAAGCCAACTTCCCTTCTTCAAATCTCTCCAACTCCTTCTTCAAATCTCTCCACTCCCCACTTGCAAAAAGACCCACAATGCCCCCACATGTAGCAACCAGAGCAGGGTAAATTTGTACATCCAAAATAGCTGAGAGTGTCTCCTTCTTTAGGACTTTCTGGAAGGTAAGTTGGACTGGGGAGAGTAAGAAGCAGAGGCACCTAATGTGAAAAGAAACCAAGCAACATATTTCCCTGGGGGAATTCTTGAGTGGGTTGAGGCTGCTTGCTCTGTTTGGACTGCTTGGAGAGAGGCTGAAAAAGTGAGGAGAACAACGGAGTTGGATATAAGAGATGTGAACTTCTGGCCATTGGTGAAGTAGGAGAAGACTGCATTGAAGCAAGCTGGGTGGCACAAATGAGAGAGTAGGAGGAGACAGGGAGGTACTGAAGACCGTATGCATACAAGAAGCAGTTTTCGATGATGAGGATGCTGAAGAAGATGTAGATTAAGGCAAGAGTAGAGATGAAGACGTACATTGAAGTACTTATGAATTCACTTATTTACTTTAATTAAAACTAGTTAATTTAGTATACAAACCCTAAGACCATATTAAAATCATTTGTGACCTTCCAAATTCTTCTTAAATCCATAATCCTAAAGAAGATCCTTTAAACTAAAGCACAAAGGACATATAAAACCCCATAAGGTACCAGTTAATATGATGACTCAGAGAGTGATGTTTGGTATGATAAAGCTTAATCAACAATAATACTGTAGCATTGATGGGCATATTGATCACATAAGATTAACAGATCTTTTTAAAACGTACCTAACTATGTAAGTTGTCGACTGCAACTCTCAGAGCAACGGCGAATCATAACCGCCGTTACGAGACTCAAGAAAAGAACACTGAAGGCGATATAGATATACGATTGTAGTCGTATATTAGCACAACGTCCCCTTCCTTTCATGCACTTTAATTGAGCGTAAGAGGATCCCTCCAGTGTCAGTATCTCCCCCCATTCTTCTTCGATCATTTGCTTCTTAGCATGATAACGAATTATTTCGAAAATCAAGATCCCACCCCATAGTATACTTGCGATAACAGAGATTGTGAGGAGGCCCACCCATGCGCTGCAATCGATAAATTTCCCTGTAAAAATAGCAATTCGGAAGCCGACGTAGATGACACCAAGCCCAAGCGCGTAGTTGTTACTTATCGATGTCTCTAGTTGCTTCTCTTCTCCTAACAGGAACTCCACTACACGTTTTTCGCTGGGATTCACCGGCACAAATCTGTTTTTCAACATAGCGCAAGAGGGAAGGGAAAGTATAGGGAAGAACGCGAGGGATGCGGCGGACGGAGAGGAAGGAAAGAGTTCGGGTTTTAATCTTTAGGGTTTTAGGGATGTGGCGGACGGAGCAAAGGGAAAATGGGCGGGGGACTTACGATTTATCTTTCTTTTTTCTCTTTTTTTTTTCATTATTTAATGATTATTATTATTATTATTAAAATATATTAAGTATTTTATTTAGGGATTAGGGATATCTAAGTAATTTAGAATTTAATTTAATTTATTATTATTATATTTAAATTTGAAATCCTTAAATTAAATTAGTTTAATTGAAAACTGCAAATTAATTAATTTTTAACTAATTTGATTTAACTAAAAATATTAAATAAATTTTGGAATTTAATTATAATTTTAAATCATTTTTGGTTCTATTAAAAAAATCATTTAATTAAAATCCGATCATGTATCAACCAATAATTCCACCGATATGTTGCAAGTTGGGTTACAAAAATCGATATGATATGTATTAAAAGCACTATAACAATATCAGCTGATACAATCGATATATCGGTTGATATTCATAATTATCATTTTTTTTTTAAGTTTGATATTGGCTGTGGATACAAGCCTATATCAACCAATATTTTGAATTTTTAAATTTTAGAAATAAAAAAAAACTACGCTGGTTTTCAATATTTTAATTTGTTTATTCAGAAAAAATAAATAAAAAGCGACCAATAAATCGGCCCTCACGATTTTTTGAACCCTTAGTTGCAGGCAATATCAGCCAATACATCTGCTCTTGTATATAAGATTTGGAAAATTTTAATTAAAAAATCATTCTATTTATGATTTTAAGATAAAAAATTAGAATACTCAACCAATTTGTTTTTAAGTTGATGTGATGCAATATTTGTTTTTCAAATTCTAATTGGACATGTATCACAAGTAGTCAAGGACTTTCCAAAGGGTTATCTTAAAAAAATAAAATTAAGCCTATTATATAATATATATCAATAAATAATTTAGGTCTAATTTCAAGTTAACTATTACTATTTCAATATCAAATGCTAATATTAAAGGTAGGATTGAAATATTGTTTCTAAGTTGAAATTAGAACTGGCATTATCTTGACCCGATTAACTCACCTGCTTAAAAGATGAGCCGACCATACTTGAACCTATTTATAAATTGATAGGCTTGATCTGAACTAAAAAATAAATGGATAGACCCGTCTAACCTGATTATTTCCATGCACATGCAACTAGATGAGGTCTATACCCATTTAAGTGATAGTCTTGGTATGTATTTTGCTAAATATGTCTTCTTAGTCAAATACATGTATAAACCCCCGACTTGAAACCGACTTAACCCGTTTAAGAAGAGCCAAAAATAGACTCGAACTCGAAAAGACTCGGACTAATTAAGTCCCGATCTATAAATTTGATCTATTGTCAAGTCTATTTGAAAAATTATTTATATATTAAATTTATCACCTATAAATGTTTTAATGCTCTTGTATATATTTAGATTATTTAAGTGTTTTTATATATGAATGTTTAGTTATTGAACATTTGTTTACAATTTTTTTAAAGATTTTTTTAAAATCTTTTTTATTTTTTTGAAATGAGCTAAAAGTTAAAATGGATCACTTGAAATCCGACCCAATCTACTTCGAATGTGAAATAGACTTCAAGTAACTAGCATTTCCAATAAACAACTAAGTAATGGATTGAGGATTATTCATTGAAACCTGAATAAGATCCGATGAGAAACTGACCCGACCCAACCCGTTGCCAGGTCTAATAATTTGGCTCGATAACTTAATATATAATAAATAGAATTTTGACACATTTTATGCCTAATTTAAACCCTAACTCATTTAAATCTATAAATATAGCAATTTACCTAAAATTTTAAAAGATGAAATATCTCCTCTTACTATAACAGAGCTAGTCTAGGGCGATTCACTGGACAGGTTTGGGCTAGGATTCCATTTCTCAAGCCCAAGTCATTTGTATTTTCAAAGTTCAAGCCCATCTACAGCTAAATTCTGCCCAGTTAGATAAATGAAAAGCCTGATCCACTCATCGTTCCATTTACAGATTTACATATTTGGACAAAGTGAGTCCAAAGCCTGCTTTGGGGTCCAATTTCGAACTCCAATCGAATAATTTTTTTTAATGAAGGAGATTACCTCAAATGACGTCTAATGTAATAAAATAATTATACTAATATCATTCTTATATATATTCAGATAAATATCTAACCGACTAAATAGGCCAAAAAGCTTGACAAACTTTTATGGGCTTTGCTTAAAAACTAACCCGAAGGTCTGTTTAGATTCTTATTTGCTACGAGAAAATTAGGTTGAAACCATGTAATAAGTTGTAATAAGAAGATTAGTGTATGTTTGTTTGTGTTGTGGGAGAATAAGTTTAATTAATAATTTTTCTCTAAAGACTTGTTTTCATAAGATTTTTATGAAAACTTTTATTTACATACTATCTAATTTATCATCAGTTTAATAGCTCATTAATCATTTTTACTTCGAAGTAAAGTTGAAATTAGAAGGTTATAAAAGGCATGGCTTCACTTATCACCTACAATCTTGCATTGGGTGTGATTTTAGAAAAGTTTAGAAGCAAAATTTTCATGTATAAATAATACTTTTCTTTCTAACCTCGTTTTTCTTTATGTTTGTCTAATTTGAGTTATTTTCACTAATTTTATTTTGGTTTTTTGCTCTAAAATAATCCCATTTTGAGGTATTTTGTAGAAAAAATAGTGAAATGATATTGAGTTTTTATGAAATTAAAGGAAGATGCATTAATGTGATTAATATCATTTTTATAATATTTATGGTGATTTTCTTAGTGTTTTTCAATAATGTCAATATGTCATCATGTTTAGATTTTTATATGGTTCGCTCTAAGATAATCTCTATTTTGAGTTTTTTAAGAAAAATTAATGAGATGATATTGAGTATTTATAGAATTAAATGAAGGTGTTGACATAGTTTGAATAGTGTTTTTCTGAATTTTTAATATTTTTTTATAAAAATAACCTTTTTAATTTGAAAATTTATAAATTTTAATAAAAGATATAAACTATTATGAATCACTAGAGAATATAAATATAATATCAAGTGTTTGATAATAATGAATTTCTATTTTGAAAACTTTAAATATTTTCTTAATTTTTTATGATAAATTTCATTCATATATATATATATATATATATATATATATATATATATATATATATATATATATTTTCTAACGGCCATAAAATGAGTTCCACCACTTCCTTTTTTATGTGATTGTAAAGACTAAAGAGTGAGTCCACCGTTCCCTTTTTACAGGCATGATTTTTAATACGAATTATAGTTTAACAATCAAAGTCTTTTAGAGTTTATTGAAGATCAATCGTACCAACTCTTTTGAATCGTGGATCATTTAGATTTTTTAAGTACTTAAAAAATAATTAAACCGTATTCAATAAAAATCAAAGTTAAACTGGATTCAACCACTTATAACGTTATAAGCATAGAATTACATAAGATCAATTATAATGAATAATTTCTTATTTTTGAGATGGAGATGGAGATAGAGAGTACTGACCTTCAACGTGAAGTGGGACTCGAGAGAGAGAATTTTCCATCGAGAGATAGAGGTGGGAACTGAACTGATAGTTTCTCTGGGTTGGAGAAGAAGAGAGGCTGATAGTCTTGATAGCCTTGTGTGGAGGAGAAGAGAGGGACTTGTTTATAGATTCTTCTCTCTCCTCTCTCTCTCCTTCCTCTCCTCTCTCCTCTCCTCTCCTCTCATGGAGATGGAGATTTTGTCGTCTCTTTTTCCGTCAACGTCATCCATGCTCTGATGCTCCGTCCGTTGTTGAATGGCTGGTTTATTTCTGTGTATCGAGTGGGGACTGTGATTTATATATTTTAACATTATATAATATACAACACTCAGAATAGTCACGTCACTGCCATCTCCATCTGTGTAATTGATCTAAATGACTGCTGCCTATCACTCACTCTGGTTAAATGGTTGGGGACCACTTGGTAAGTCCCGGAATCTTTCGTTAAAGATTGGGACCCACGCACTTTGTAAGATGCGATGTAATGTCTGGTAAATTATATCTGACGGTGACAAATTTTAATCTCTCCTTGTCAGTTATTATCTAATCAGTCAGTAAAATATATATATATATATATATATATATATATATATATATATATATATATATATATATATATATATATATATATATATATATATATATTATTAATTATCTTTATTATAAAAAAATCGATATACTTATCGCAGGCGTCAAATTTGAAGAGTGTTAGCCATGGGATGAGTTGAGTTGAATCATGAGTCAGGTAATAAATCATAGCTGAGGTATTTAATTAAGTTAGATTTTGTATTATGAGTGAACTCGTGGATCAAATTTTAATCTACAGTACATTGAGTAAAGATCATGAGTTAAATTTGTATTTGAGTCATGAGTTATAACTGGATTGATCTTGGATTATGGGTCAAATTCAACTATGTTAATTTAATTCTTCAAATTGTGAAAATTGTCTTTCGACTCTTCTCTTAAAAATTCATTTTTCATGACTCTTTTGAAAATAATCTAAATCATAAAAAAAAAAAATTATAAAAACGACCAACATGAAAAACCATTTCAATTGAACCCATGTCTCAAGATAACCGAAAAAATCATCATGAGTTTTATTAAATTGTTGAAAATTGAGTCTTTTAAATTATCCTCTCTCTCTTAAGATCATAGTATAATAATTGGATATTTTTTTAATTAATATGTTCAATATAAAAAAAAAAAAAAGTACATACTTTTGTATCTAGCGGCACAAAATGCCAGCGTTTTGTCCACTCATGTGGCCTAGCCATATATAAGATTGTGCATTCACATGTGTACAATTAAAATAATTTTGAACATGTCAACTAACAGAATAGCTTACTTTAGTAAAATAATAATAATATATACTTTCATATAATATTCTGTGGGCATCATATTGAATTTAAAATTCTACACTACTTTAAAATTAAAATTAATGGCTAAACACTATTTTGAACTATGAAATTTATCAAAATTAATGATGAGATGACTATCAATTTTAATGACTAAAAATCACTTTCAATTTTAAACTTTTATTCTTAGAAATTTAATTTAATATAACTCACTTACCTATTACATATTGTATGTTAAATATATAACTTTGTTATTATAAACTGAGTCCAAAATTTTGGTTCAAAATTTTCAAACCATTTTTCTTAATCAAACCAGGTAATCAGTGGTTTATCCCCAAACTACTTTTTTTACTTATTTATTTATGGGGTAGCTGTACTTTTATTGATTTTAGAAGATACGATATATTATTGTACAATTATAATATTGATCTATATTAATTAAAAAAAAATGATATAAAATCCATATAGCGCCCGTATCATTAAAAATCCGATAGTAAAACCGGTGCCTATATCACCGAAGAGCAGACTTGTTACCATTGTTCCGTACTTGTATCAAAGTCCTCTCCACTCTTGTTGCTTTCATTCTTTGTCTCTGGCTTTTATTATTTTGTCCTACATCGTTAAATTCTAATGCAACACGCTAATTGTTAATTAATTGGTGCCATTATATATGAAGACCAAAAGCAACTTGCATCTGGTCCATTCTTGCTCATCTTCATCAATGCACGGTTGAACAAATTAAGGCAGGTTGGCAGATCATCAAATAGTTGGATAAATTGTACCCACATGGACCAATTGCATGCACATCAAGTCCACATTTACTTGGTAGATAGAATTTATTTTCTGATCATTTGATATTTTAATTGAGAAATCAATGATAAATAATTTGATATTTTTATTTTTGATGAGACCCAACAACTCCAATTACAACTCATGGAAAATGTGCATTAATGTTTAATTTACCAGGACAGCTGTATCTTTCAAAAGAACCATAAAGAGAAGTTTGAAAAAAATAAAGCATTGGCCTGCATCAACCCATGTGAACATGTTATCAATATTCAATAATATTGACTAACTGATTCCACATTAACGGTAATGGTGGTTATTATTTATTAGCCAAGGCTGAAAGTCAATATATTTGCTCTCACGATACATTTTATTTTTTCAAAATTTAGGTCTGAACACTGATACAAAACGTTGTTAAGAAGTTGTAGTAAGTAGCAATGAAGATTAGCTGATTTTATCAGATCTCTAATATACATTTATTTTAATTTTTAAGTAAGTTACATCTAGTAGGCTGACGATGTATCTCCATAATAAGAATTTTATGTATTTGAAAAGATGAGCATCCTCTCATAGGCACTTTGTGTATACATATATATATATATATAGGTTTTACAGTGATGCTCATTTTTCTCTTCAACTACCGTACCGAAAATGTAAAACAATAGGAATGTCAGAAATTGACTTGCCAAGAGTAAAATCGGCTCACCGGATCAATCGTTTACAGTAAAATCTTTTATTCGAATCACCTGTGAACAGTAAAATCAGCTCACCAGATCAATCGTTTACAGTAAAATCATCTATCCAAATCACCTGTGAACAGTAAAATCAGCTCACCGGATCAATCGTGAACAGTAAATATGCTCGCCAAAAACTATTAAGAGATCCGATTGGTAAGCTGATTTCTAATATTCTAAAATTTTTTAGTACGGCAGGTGAAGGCAAAATGGGCATCACGGTAAAATCCGTGTCTATATACACAAAATGCCCGTGAAAGGATCATTGGCAATTTGAAAAGAACTCAAAATTGATAAAAAGTAATTTTAGAGATATTTAGTATTTTAGAAATATTTGATATTTATTTATAATTTTCTCATAAGAATTTTTCTACGAACATCCCTTTTAGTTACACACCGATTGTTTTTTCAAAGTGAAATCAAAGAAATCTTCACTAATTATTCTACGAATAAAGCTTTTAGTCTATTGTTTCAATTCTCAATAGCTCAACGGACTCACCATTAAATTTTTTTTCTTAATTTTAAATT
The DNA here is from genome assembly GCA_013350335.1 of Chimonanthus salicifolius. Taxonomy (NCBI): domain Eukaryota; kingdom Viridiplantae; phylum Streptophyta; class Magnoliopsida; order Laurales; family Calycanthaceae; genus Chimonanthus; species Chimonanthus salicifolius. Next base: position 62,792,984 of record CM023541.1, on the reverse strand, counting down.
TTTTATAGAAATTTATGTCAAATCGAGTCTATAACTAAAATTCTGAGTAGATTCAAGTCAGATACGTACTATTAACCTAACAGGATTTCTTTTATTAAGTATAGCACCTAGCCAGCCCATGGTTGCTCACGTTTGCAAGTCAATTTTTTAATAGTAATTTTTTTTTTTAAATTTGATTAATATAAATTTAGATCTCATTGAAGAATAAGCAGTTGGTGGTTTGGTGTTCAACAACTTCAACTTCATTAATCAAAATTGTAATACAAATATGCTACTAATTATTAAATAGAAGATAAGGCCCACCATATCACCAGTACAAATATTTTATCATTGGTTATTAAAAAAATTAGATTAGTAGTGTTACCAATAAATGTAATACAGAGGTATATAGACATTGGATAATTTTTCATTCCACGTTTCATATAAAGATAAGGTGGGTAAGAGAAATTAAAGTTCGTGTAATTATTGCATCATCATGAATGCCTTACAATTGGTGGGGCCATCATTATCTTCCAATTAACACTTGTACGTACCAATATTTAAATATAGTCATTTCAACAATGATTTTTAAAAAAGTTGTTCAGTAAGTTTTAACTTTACTATGTCACTTGTGAGAGGACATCATGAAATGACACAATCAACTTCCATCAGTAAAATCACGTACGATTAAGCATCTTCCGATCTTGCCTAAAACTATCAAAAATTTATTACGTACGGAAAGTTGATGGCCGTCGCATAATGAATTATTTTCTCGTCATCTAAAAATGTTACTCTTCCTTTAAAAGATAAAATTGAGAATGCACAAAAATTCGTTACGCTAAACATAAGATGTCATTGAGAGAATTGGTGGCCTAATGAAATCTCTATTAATTCATGAGGAGGTTTTGTCTACTATTATAAAAAATTATTATGTACATAGACTAATTTACTGGATCTAGCATTAAAAATATATTGCATTGATAAGTATTGATATTATGTCTATATAAGTGCAATGCACCATATCAATTGATATACTTTTTTTTTCTTCTGAATTTAAACTGCAGTATAGTGTAATGATCGAATTTATATCGTAACGGCTGACTTTATATAAAGTCGCAACACATAAGTATGTTGTGGTTGATATACTTCGGCCATAAGAATTCCACAACAACTGTATTGCCAAATTTCGTTACCCAAGTGTTGGACAATGAAATTCTTATTAATGCTTCAGAAGTTCATTTATTAATCTCCTCTAGATTTATTAATTGAAAGAGACTAAACCCCTTTAGATGTATTGATTAGAAGGGACAGTTGAATTGCTTGCTGCTTCTCTCTATTTTGTTTATGTAAAGATTGCTTCATTAATTGTGGGTCTTACTCAAAATATAAACTCACATGATTGTATTGAACCAGGGATTCCTAAGTCCAAATAGGCAGATGTAGATGAGCAGATTGAAAATGTCATTAATTGAATATGGTGTTTATAAAAAATTATTTTAATTGAAGTAGTAAAATCATATATTAAAAGACTTAAACATTAAGTTATATCCAACCATACAAATTTTATAGAGTTAGATCAATGGTCTATTTCATTTGAAATAAGGTCAAATTGGATAACGATTAAATTCAAAGGTGATGACACTTAAATGTGAGAGTACTCAAGATTTACCGTATCTCAATAGATTCTTGACCGTCAACTGGTTATATAGTTTTCGTAGCTAAATTGTTAGTTGTATTTTATAAGATAAAAAGATCATCGTTCAAAGTTGATAGAATGAACTCGTTCAAGGTGACAACAGATGTATTGCATGTTGCTCGAGTTTCTTCATAAAACAGTAACGCTTGCTTGATGTAAAGCTAATGAATACACAGTCGTTCATACACGAATTTTCTTCAGAACTCAACAATTGATTTGCTTGTACTTTCAAGTAGAGACTATGGAGATCTCATCACCCTTTAGTTCCTCAAGACTCTGGTTCTTTGGAATCCTCAAGATGTTGCTGATAAATATAGGAAATAAATCCCCAGACTGCCAACAACATAGCCACAATCTTCACCCCACCAAGTCCATCATGGAAAAAAATCAATGCTAAAATTGGAACAATTGGCAGGCCCAAAGTAATGATCACATTGCAGAACAGAGAAGAAACTTGATAAACCAACATTATAGGCCCAACTGAGTACAATTGTGAAGCCACTGCATACCAAACCATAGTCATCAAGTAAGCCACCTCCCCTTTTCCAAATCTCTCCATCTCTCCCTTCAAATCTCTCCACTGCCCACTTGCAAAAAGACCCACAATCCCCCCACATGTAGCAACCAGAGATGGGTAGATTTGTATTTCCAAAACAGCTGAGAGGGTCTCCTTTTTGAGGATCTTTTGGAAGGTGAGTTGTATGAGGGAAAGCACGAGAGAGTAACAGGCAGAGGCAGCTACAGTACAAATAAACCCAATTGTATATTTCCCTGGAGGAATTCTTGAGTGGGTTGAGGTTGCTTGGTCTGGTTGGATTACGAGCAGAGTGGCTGAGAAAGTGAGGAGAACAATGGAGTTGAGTATGAGAGGGGTGAATTTCTGGGCATTGATGAAGTAGGAGAAAACAGCATTAAAGGCCAATTGGGAGGCAGAGATGAGGGAGTATGTGGAGACAGGGAGGTACTGGAGGCCATAAGCGTACAAGAGAGTGTTTCCGACGATGAGAAGGCCGAAGAAGGTGTAGACGGCGGCAAGGGTGGAAATGGGAGGCTGTGGGGATTCAGCCGCCGGTTTGGATCGATTGTGGAAGAGGTAGAATGGGAGGAAGACTGGGAAGCCTGAATATTGGGCAAGAGTTAAAAACCATTTGCTGTTTCCTCCTTTGTCAAAGTATAATCTACCGAGCATAGTGGCAACTGCTTGGCCTGAGAGAAGAAAAGCAATGCCGATGCACACCTTCAACCACCACTCCCACCGTCTGAGTTTCAGAGGGAGCGGTGGGTGGATGGGAGCCTCAGCTTTTGCTGGACTTTCTGCTCCTTCCATTCCTGAAATACAGAAAGTTGTAAATTAATCAATCAATAAATCAATTTACAATTCCCTTATTACATAAACTGACTGTTAATAAAATATACAATTATGAAAATTCGATTTAAGAGAAATTATCAAGACTAAAAAGAACCATTTTCAAAAGATCAAATAGATGCATAACTTTTGAAGTATTTTGGTCAAAAAAATCCAATCACAAGTAAGCTTTGACAGAATAATTATCAATCAAAACAAGGCAAAAGGCCTTTTAAAATTTTAGCAAAAATTGCAGAACCTTTTAAAAATTATGAAATTAAAGATGCCCTGTGTAATAAATTCAAAACATTAAAAGTTTTCCTCAACACAAAGCGACCATTGCAGAACCTAAAATCATAAAATCACTTGCAAAATGTAAAACCAAAGCATCACTGTTTTCCTTACTGAGTGAAAGAAACAGTTCAAACTCTACAAACTCATTACTTTCCATAATAAGAACCTAAAATCATAAAATCACTTGCAAAATGCAAAACCAAAGCATCACTGTTTTCCTTACTGAGTGAAAGAAACAGTTCAAACTCTACAAACTCGTTACTTTCCATAATAAGAGTAGAATAATAGCTGGGGGTCTAACGCTCGATTCCTACAATTTCTCATATGTAAATTTAAAAAAAAAAAAGAGCAGAACAATAGCAAGTAGTAGTCAGTAATTTTAGAGAATTGTTCTGTTTACTTACCTTCAACACAGAGTTGCACTTGCGGAATCTCACCCATCTGTCTACAGTACACACACAGAATTTTTTAGTGTGTGACCATTGATCCTCTACTGTTTCTCAGTTGGACAAAGAATACATTTAATATAAGAGAGCGAGAGAGAGAGAATTCTTTGAGTGTGATGATTGATCCTATTTTTTTCTATTCTTTTGCTTTGCCTCTTACCTTATTTTTCCAAGAAGAACAGACGGATTTGTGAGAATTTTCCAATAATTTATTTCTTTTCGTCTCTCGAATCTTCAAACTCTTTATCTTTTTTCTCGTCGTCTAAACCATACAAGCGGCCCGCTTAAGGAAGAGGAAGGAAGGCATGAAAAGCAAACCCACGTCACCTTTATCAAACAAGTAGCTGTATTGAAAGTGATTCGTGCCCTTAGTTGCACATTCATTCAATCAGGTTTTTTTTTTTTTTTAAGTTTCCTTTTAAACTAATATTTCAACTATATCATTTATATTAATCAAAATTTATAAATGAGTTAGCTCTGAAATTTTATCAAAATTTTCTAAAACTTTGAACTTACTTCTGACAAATTTCAACAAATATATTGAAAAAAAATATTTACATTTCAATTAAGACTCAATTTGAAATTTTAAACTAAAATTTATAACCTTATTGAATGAGCTGTTCAGCCATCTCAACTTTCCCAAGCTAGAAAGTAGACAACACTCAATTGATTGTGAAGGACCATTAAATGTAGATTTGTTTAATCGAGTTTGCTAGATTTGTTTTTTAATATATTATTGATACTGCACATCATATAAAAGAATAAAATATTTATAGAGTTTATTGATTCTAAGAAATAAAGAGAAATGAAATTCTTTGAATATTAATTTTTTTATATTAACATGTAGAAAACTCAAAAATAGTCCTAGTAAAATTTTTACAGATAAGTTCATTACTCTTAAGATACACTAAAATTAGACTATGGAGGCTTAAACCGACAACTTCTCGTTTCATAAAACAGAAGATAATCAATTGAACTATCCATGTAGATAACACCTATCTGAATCACATTTAAAATTTCTAACAACTAACAAATAAATAAAAAATTGACCTGTCGTATCGAAGTACATATCTGACTCATTAAGTGAAGGTGGTGATTTTTTTGACATTTTCATTGGCTGGTCCCTTTTAAATTTATTAGGTGAAGTGGACATTTAAATTCTAAAATGGTTGCTAGTTTTTATCTTCACTGTGTGGTTGGCAATGGAGAATGCATAGGTGGAGCAATAGAACATGCTGGAATAAAACCTACTTAATGGGCATTGATTATAGCATTTATTATTACTGTCGTTTGATCATTATGTGCACAAGTCAAAAGCTAATGTTTTAAAACTTGAATTTAGATTTAAGAAAATATTGGATTAAATGAGGTTCAATGGGATTAACTATGGTTAAACTTGATTAAACTCCTGACATCAACATGATGTCTTATAATAATAGTAACTAACTAACTAACTTATTAAATAATTAATAATAAATTATTTAAAATATAATAATATGCTAATAAATATAAAATATAAAATATCAGATACTAAATGTTAAAAATATAAAAGAGTAATAATCACATTTTTATAAAAGTGTTGTATTCGAACTAATCATAATAATAAATAATAAAAAAATCCAACAAATCATGAATCATAAAAAGGTTTGTGAGGGATTGAATTTTGAAAACGTTTCAATGGAAACACATTTAATAAAAGTTGAATCACTGCTGAGAAAGAGTGTTGGTCTACCAGACACTTGAGATGTTCTGGCAGGTCATATTGGTGGATAAGTTTGGACCTTTTAATCAAAAATATTATTTAGATAGATAATTTTTTTAATTAATGTGTGAGAAATTTATATATAGTTCTAATAAAATTCCTATAGATGAGTTTACTATATTTAAGACATATCAAGATTAAACTACGGAGGTTCAAACCTAAAATCTTTCGTCTCAATCAATCAGTCTAAATTATTTTAAAAAAAAAACGAGTCTGTTAGTCTAAAACTCTAAATTACCAGCTTGAAACACCTTATCAGACCTTTAAACAACTGAGACACGTGTTGACCTTTAAAGAGGGGCCGGGGGTCAGTCAACAAATGGTTGTTTGATACTTGGATTATTCTTTCAAAAGTTGTGGCCAACATACAGGGTTTGTTGGAGAGTCAAGAAACTGTCATTATGAAAGGGAGGTCGTGGGATCCAATCGCCTTTAAACTTTTCTGAGTTCGTCTCACTGAGTATATTTTAGTCTTTTTTATTTTTCTCTATGCTCTCAAGCCTAATTTAATTGTATTTGTAGATTCAAACCTGATTTTAAATTTGAAATATAAAAAATATTCTATTAAATATTTATATAAAATAAAAAAATTAATATACATAAATTAATGTTCAAATTTTAACTTTTGAACTAAACTCTTTTATATATTAATGTTTAAATTCGGACTATTGAATTAAACGCTTTTATATATTAGGTCTAATTTGACTCAAATTTTTATTTAAATATAATTTTTTTTAGCAATAAAACACCTGAGTCCAAATCCATACTAACTCAAAATTTTCAAAGCATTTACCAATTTATAAAAGGTTAGATAACCCTTTTTAAAAAAGAGATTTTTCCACTAAAAGCTTTAGAAAAATATAAAAGCACATTTTCATTGAAAAGTGAAATAGTCAATCAATCAGAAACACTTTCCAATAAAGTAGAGATTAGACAAATTTAGAAAAAAAAAATTAAGGTAAAAAAATGACTTGATTTTGAATAAAAATAGTGTAAGTTTAAAAAACTCAAACAGATCCCTAGAGATTAAATATTATTATATTTCAATCTATCTTGTCACATGATACATACGTTTGGTTCGATAAAGATATGATTTGATCTAATGTCTTACTTAAAGGAGAATAATTAGAGTTTTAATTCATTTTCATTTGTAGTATATCTTTTTATTTTTTAATTTATATATGAAAAATCACATAAAATTCAGTGTAAAACTCCTACAGATAATATCTACTATCTTTAAGATATATCAAGTGAGACTATAAAAGCTCAACCGTGGCACCTATTTCTCGTAAATATTCATCTTTTAAATGAACGTTAATCATTAATTTATAAAATGATTAACTCATTTTTATCTAATGCGATGGATCTATTCAAGTGATTCTCAATTAGATATTGAACTTATTAAATCATCTTATTCTAATTATAAAGTCATTTTTTTAAATAATTAGTTTGAGTTAGTGCCTTTTTGAAAAACTAAGATATTGAGATATATCCCAATAATGGAGATTTCTTTTTCTGACAAAATCTCTAGATGAGGGAAGTTGATTATTAAGAATTTCTTATATTTATTGAAAATCAGAAAAATATATTCATATCTTATGTAAAGAGGAACTCCAATTATTAAGTGAGAAGTCCAACTATTAAATGAAAAGTCCTGAGTTCAAATTGATATCAATTATCAAGTGAAATGACTGATCCCAATTATTTATTGAAAGTTCATATCAATTTACGTGAATTAAATTTATATATATAAAATCACTCGATACAATGATAGAAAGTACACTTTTCAATTATACTTTAATCGTAAATATCATGCAATTTAATACTCAATGTTGTTTTTCAGCTCCCTAGTATTATTTTCTTTAGCTGTTCTTACATTCTATTTTTCACTTAAATATTAAAATATTAAATAATTATAATTAACTATTTAAGATAAGATACTAAAATCAATGGTCTAATATCATAATTTCAACCATTGATATTTGTGCTTGCATCCTATCACTTTTGTCTCTAAGGGCAAGTGGTGTGAGATGGCCATATATGGCTGGCTATGTTACTAAATATAGCCAGCCATATAATTAAATAATATTTTTTTATGACATCGCGGCTATAATTTTTAGCTAGCCTCGTCACACGGTATAGTGTTAACTAGAATGGCTACTTTTTAATAATTTTTTTTTTTATATACATTTTTTAACAAATTTAAAAGAAAATAAATATAAACACATTACATATTTTTCACAAGTAATTAAATATATTAACAAAACATACATATTTTTTTTCTCATATATTTTATTTACAAATGTAAAGGGGAAAAAATTGAACAGTATTTTTTTTTTTATTTTAAAGTTATTTTTTAAGCACTGTATATTTTCAAAATTTCTCAAATTAAATATCCAGAGTAATTACGATAGTCTCATAAAAATACTTTAAGAATTCAAGGTCTTTTGACACTCCTAAATGCTTAAAACACAGTATTTTGCAAATAAGGGTATCTCTTAGTTGTATGAAAAATATATTTGGGAGCGTCAAAAGACCTTGAAGTCTTAAAGTATTTTTATCAGGCTATCGTAATTAGTCCGGATATTCAATTTGATAAATTTTGGAAATACAAAGTGCTTAAAAAATAACCGTCTATGTTGTCGATATCTCCTTTAAAACTTTAAAATTATTTTTTAAGCACTGTGTATTTCCAAAATTTCTCAAATTGAGCATCCGGAGTAATTACGATAACATGATAAAAATATTTTAAGACTTCAAGGTCTTTTGATACTCCCAAATATATTTCCCACGCAGCTAAGGGATACCCTTATTTGTAAAACATAGTGTTTTAAGCATTTAAAAGTGTCAAAAGACCTTGAATTCTTAAAGTATTTTTATCAGGCTATCGTAATTAGTCCGAATATTTAATTTCAGAAATTTTGAAAATACACAGTGCTTAAAAAATAACTTTAAAATTTAATTTTTGTTTCTCAATAGCTATAATTCTATTTTTTTTATAGAATAATTTTAATTTTTTGTTTCTCATATATTTTGTTTACAAATGTAAAGGAAAAAAAAAATCAAAAGGTAAAGAGTTATTTTTTATTTTTTGTATAAAAAATAAAACAATAAAGTAAAAAAAAAATAATTATTTGCCTTGATATACAAATTATACCAAAAACAAAACAAAAATCCAAAATAATCAAATAAATAAATAAAAAGAGATAATCAAAAAAATCAAAAGCTATATACAAGTTATATATATATATATATATATATATATATATATATATATATATATATATATATATATATATATATATATATAATATAAAAAAGAGGAGAGAGAGAATGGCTGGCTACATGTTTGCTACCTATAGTCAGCCATTTAACCACAAGTAATGTAGACCCCACATTCACCCATGCACGATGGCCATATGGCGAGCTAGCTGGCCTTATGGCCACTGGACCGCTTGCTCTAACCTGCCATGATTGATTGACATGATTTGGATCTTTTACTTCCATTTTTTTAATTGATGGAGATGAGCCTCTTCCACAAAATCGGAATAAAATCACTTTCCCTATCAATTAAAATATAGTTTTTATATTTTTTGTTTGGTATAAGTCTCCAACAATCGAGTGTTGACTGTGGATATAGATTTTAAGGTTCACTTTGATGTTAAAAAAATTATTTTTAAATTTACCCTATCTTTTTTAGTTTTTAGTTTCATATAAATTTAATATATTTTAAAATAGACTTTAAATGTATTTTAAATAACATAATTTATGAAATTCATAAAATAGTGTTAAATTATTAAAAAAATGACAAAGTGCACCAATCATTTCTCCATTCTTCTCTCAAATGGGGTGACAAAGTAAAATGTAATTTGATTTTCAAGAATACAACTCATCAAGTAAATTTTATTTGAAAACCAAAAAGATATTGACAATAAATATGAGAGAAAAATAGTATATATATATATATATATATTATCAAATGTTTGTGATTTAGTTCACAATGATGTATCTCAAAGCAAGTTAAAATTTAGTGCAACTTACTTCATGGAATGATAATAAGTATAATATAAATACATATCCCATGGCCTCATCTAATGTGCTTTAAGAGCAGTGGGTATCACTCATGGAAGTTTTACGCTAAGTTTTTCATGGCTTTTCACATGTAAATTTAAAAAATAAAAAATTTATAATTCATTCACAACAAATTACTTTACAATTGATAAATTTGTGAGTTGGAGAGGGTTTTATTACTAATGAAATAATGTGAGACGTTGGATTTGTGAGGATTTTATTATATTTTTTTATCAATAAAGATATTTTAAGAGAAGAGTTAATAAATTTATTGTCAAATGGGTTAATAGTTTTACAAAGTAAAGTGCATTGTATAGATAAATTATATTAATAAGTGAAAGTCGTGAGTTTGATTCTTACTCCACTCTAAAAATTTATTCTCCATAAATTTATCGATGGGTGTAAGAAGAGAGGGTTGTGTATGCCCTCACGAGTGTTCTAAAAGTTTTAGAACCACTTGATCATAAAAAGAATAGATAATTTATATAATATGAAACTAACCATCTTAGCCATATAATCACTGTTTTTTTTTTAAATTTCAATAAATATGATTCATTTTTTTAAAAAAAATTAAGATCGAATGATAAATTAATTAAATAGGATAAAAGATCCTAACTTTTTATTTGTAATACTCTTTTTACATTCCAATAAATTATATGAAAGTTAAGAAAAAAATTATTTTAATTGTTGTTAAGACTTAAGACAAGAGGATCACGAGGATCATGTTGTTAAGACTTGAGCTGTCTTCGTTGTCTTTTCTATAACAGTCGGTCACCATTGCATTTGACTCCAAATAATCATCATTATCATCGTTATTACTCTTAACTCACTATGTAGTGGTTCATTAACTTTTAATAAAATTTATATTAGTATAAAAAGAGTCGATCTGATACATCTGCTCTTTTATTTTTATTTTTTTCCCGAAGACTCACGAGAAACCTCAGAAACACCATAGATGCCCATGCTTTCGGGTTAGAGCCACTGGGGCTCCAATCAGTGATCTCTCCCTTCCCGAATATAATACATTTGCTCTTATATATAAAGTTTAGAAAATCTTAATTAAAAAATCACTTGGCCCATTTGTTGGTGCTCTTGGGCTGGTTTGGTTGGGCCAAGTGTTGACGGCTTTATGGTGCCTCTTTTGACCTGGCTCTGATTGTGGGTTGTATTTTTTTTCTCCTTTTATTGCCCAAATTCTTGGCCTCCTTGTTTCCGGGCCCGATGAGGGCCCATCTTATCTTTTTATTCCTTTTTCTTCTTTTCCTTTTATTGCTTTTCTACTTGTATTTTTTGGGAGATTTTCCCTTTTTTCTTTTTGAATGAAATACTAATCGATCATTAAAAAATTAATTATCTACTTAAATTTAATAGAACAGTGAATATATCTTGAAATAAATTTAAATTTAATATAAATATAATTCATGAGATAATGATGAGTATAAGAAAAAAATATAAATGTATATCTTATCAAAATTTAACAATTCAATTTCTAACAAATTGATAAACAATGGATACTTTAGTTTGCCCCTAAATCTACTTCCATTCTATTATGCGGCCTACTGTTCTTCCTCCTTGTTTATGCTGCCAAAGCCACAGAGAAGATTGGTTGGACATGGAATCTCCATCCATTCACCAAAATTATTTCATATTTATAAATCTATACATTCTAGTAATGAAAGAAAATTAATTAGTATTTGAATTAAAGCTATTAATTCTGTTTTATTTAGCCACAAGTTCAAAATAAAATTCCCATATGTAATTTTTCAGTTTCTATTTCTATCTGTTTTGGTAAGTTGGTTTTTTACCAAAACAAATTGAAGCAATGAATTTCAGTCAACAAAATATGGTGCATTTAAGCTAGATAAGTATAACTATTTTTTTTTCTTATTCTTAATTTAATCACTTTTTCTTCTATTTAATTTTATTTGGAGAATTTAGGTTCACAAACTTGGGATAAAAAACTTTATTGCATCCGAATAATAATGGATCATGTCGGTTGTGCAACCTCCTATATCAATTTTTATATGTCTACCTAATAGGCTGGGCTCGGGCTTTTGAATCGGCACATACATAATTCCAAGCCCAACCTTAATAATAATCAGACTATTTTTTGTCTAAACCCGACCCTGTTATAAATTGGATTCAAACTTCTTACTCAGGCCCACCTTTTTCAACAAGATATTTTGAGCTTTCAGTCTTTGGGGCCAAATTTCCATTCGTAGGGCCGGTAAGGAGCAAGTCTCACAAAGTCACAACATGGAAAGGGTGCTCTCACACTCTCTTTGTGTATCTGGGTCACGCTCCACCAATGCAGGGAAGTGGATCTCCTATTCTACTTCTTTAAGAATAAAAGATATTTAATTCTTCTTATCACTACTTTTTAATGTTATTTTTTATGGCTACTGATGGATTGAGCTGCAATAGGCCTGTAAATGGACTCAGATCTAGCCCAGTCCAGCCGGATAGGATTACCCAGCGAGCCGCTGCCCAGCCCGATAATATAGGGTCCTACTATTGTTGTGTCCCACTCAGCCCCATAAGCCTATTGAATCGTCTGTGGCCTGTTAAGGATCCAATTGTGTGTTTGATACGGCACTGGGATCTCGCCAATATAGGCCAATACGGTCTAGATTTGTAAAAGAAAAAAAGGAGAGAGAGAAATATCGGCTGATATTCATCGGGCCCGAGATCTCGGGTGGACCGTTTTTTCTACCCCTGGATCCAGCATATGGACCTGGTTGCTACTTTGATGTTAGGGACCAAAAATTGAACTTAAATTTTTATATTAATAGGCCCGATATCCATTTTTAACCTAAAAGTTTATGCTCATGGGTCCAAGATCCATTTTTTAACTTAAAATTTTATGTTAATGGGCCCAATATCTCCATTCTGTAACTTAAAAATTTATTTTACTAAGCCAAATATCCAATTTTATGTAATTTTGATCGCAAAATCCTTCAAATAGACAGTCCACGCCATCCTTCCATACACATGGATTGGAAGATACCCATAACATGAAAATCATTCCTAGTGTTGTTCTCAAGTGATGACCCATCATCTCTTTGTAGAGCCTAATCAGGATTTTAATAAAAAAAATAAGAAGAAGAAAAACTTAAAATGATCAAAGGCCCATCCTCTAAGACAAGTTGATGATCTTGATGGTGGGTTACCATCATTGATCATCTGAAGAAAGAAATCAATGAAGGGAAAAAGGAGTAACAGTTCAGATACGTGAGGAGCAGGCAACATTCTGCAGAATAAAGGATGAAATAATTCCAATATATCTAAGATAGTTCTGCATTTAATTCAATTTAATCCATGTTTGTTCACCTGTAAATCTAGAGATAAGCAGTAATGGCTGGCAATCAATAAAGAAAAAGAAATGAAGATTCAAAGAAGGAAAGAAAGGGGCTTTACTTGTAAAGGGACTCAGTAGGGCTGCAATTCGGGTCGGCCAGGTTGAGTTCCTTAACACCCAACCCGACCCGAGTTGATATATATAGAACTCGACCCGACCCGATCCGATCCAAATTCTCAACTCGAATCTCACAACCCGGCCAAACCCGAATTCTGACCTGACCCGCATTTTTTGAACCCATTTTAGACTAATTTTAGCTGGGTCGGGTCGGATTAATTTATAAAATCCTCAATCCGACCCAACCTGAATTTCATGTGGGTTTTTATATTCTCAGCCTGATCCGACCCATTGACCTGAAATTCTTAATCTGACCCGCATGATTTCTCTAGTCAGGTTATGTAGATCGGGCCAAAACTCGACCCGAGTTGCAGCCCTAAGTCTGAGCATCATTTCCTTCTCTAGCTATCACAAACTTGCTCTTGTTTCTCTCAGTAATAAATGGACTCAACATTCAATACTAAAATACCAACCTACATTGATAAACACCTGTCCAAGAAAGACATAAGAAACTGAAAAGAAGATCTGATGAGATCTCCCAAGATCCACACTTGAAAATGATAGATCACATCAGAGCATTTATAAAATTGAAATTTTCTTGGATAGCGATCCTTCTTCAAGCATAACAAGATACGGGAATTAGAGTATTTTTCATTTTATCTTTTTACTAATATACGAAAGCATTTAAAAAAATTCAGTGATTCGATCAGTTATCCAATTTACTGTTCTCTATAAAAAATAATCTCACTTAGATAAATTTCACTGAGCCGGTCAGTAATCCGGTAAGTGATCTGGCGAGATAGTCAATGAGCCGATTTATACCGCAGTGGAAGGGTCAGTGGTCCGACGAGCCAATTCGATGGACAAAATGGACAACATAATAATATGTCAAATCAATTTTAAGAATTGAAGAATGCTGCATTATATTTAAATTATTTAAGTGTTTTCATATATAAATGTTTAGTAATTGGACATTTGTTTGCAAATTTTTTTAAAAGATTTATTGATATTTTACTTTTTATTTTTTTAAATGAGTAAAATTCAGAATGGATAACACAAAATATGCAAGTAAAAATTGTTTAGTTCATTTTAACATTCATTCGAATGAATACATATACATACTCTACAATTTTAATTCGAATGTCTCATATAATTTTTTTTTTCAAGTGTATAAATGCCGAGCTTAAAAATATCGGGGACAATTTCATTATCCGACGACCATTTGCATTCGGTACGTAATAAATTTTTGATAATGTTAGGCAAAACCTCCAAAGGTTAATCACACGTGATTTTACTGTTGGAAGTGATTGTGTCATTTCATGATGTCCTCTCACAAGTGACACCTACGCATCCTCCTCACATTCTTTTATGTATATCTCACCAAAAAAGACATAGTAAAGTTAAAACTTAATGAACGACTTTTTTAAAAATTATTGTTGAAATTAATATATTTAAATACTGGTACTTACAAGTATTAATTGGAAGATAATGATGGCCCCACCAATTGTAAGGGATTCATTGATGATGCAATAATTACACCAACTTTAATTGCTCTTACCCACCTTATCTACATGTGAAACGAGCAATGAAAAATTATCCAATGTCTAAATACCTCTGTATTACATTTATTACTAATCTAATTTTTTTAATAACCATAGATAAAATATTTTGTATTGGTGATATGGTGGGCCTTATCTTCTATTAATAATTGGTAGCATATTTGTATTACAATTTTGATTAATGAAGTTGAAGTTGTTGAACACCAAACCACCAACTGCTTATTCTTCAATGAGATCTAAATTTATATTAATCAAATTTAAAAAAATATTTTACTATTAAAAAATGGACTTACAAAAGTGAGCAACCATGGGCTGGCTGGATGCCTATACTTAATAAAAGAAATCCGGTCAGGTTAATTCATACTTATCTGACTTGAATCTACTCAGAATTTTTAGTTATAGATTCGATTTAACCTAAATTTCTATAAAAATTTAAAAATAAGATAAAAAAAATTTAATGGTGAGTCCATTGAACTATTGAGAATTGAAACAATAGACTAAAAGCATTATTCGTAGAATTAATGAAGATTTCTTTGATTTCACTTTGAGAAAACAATCAGTCTATAAACTAAAAGGGATGTTTGTAGAAAAATTCTTATGAGAAAATTATAAATAAATATCAAACTATTTCTAAAATACTAAATATCTCTAAAATTACTTTTTATCAATTCTGAGTTCTTTTCAAATCACCAGCAATCTTTTCACGGGCACTTTGTATATATAGACATAGGTTTGACTGTGATGCCTATTTTGCCCTTCACCTACCGTACTAAAAAAATTTAGAATATCAGAAATCAACTCACCAATCGGATCTCTTACTAGTTTTTGGCGAGCCCATTTACTGTTCACGATTGATCTGGTGAGCCGATTTTACTGTTCACAAGTGATTCGAAGAGACGATTTTATTCTTGGCGAGCCGGTTTCTGATATTTCTATTGTTTTACATTTTTGATACGACAAGTGAAGGACAAAATGTACATCACGATAAAACTCGGGTCTGTATACATAAGTGCCCGTGGTAAGATACATTGTCAACCTACTGGATGTAACTTACTTAAAAATTAAAATAAATATATATTAGAGATCTGATAAAATCAGCTAATCTTCAATGCTACTTACTACAACTTCTTAACAACGCTTTGTATAAATGTTCAGACCTAAATTTTGAAAAAATAATATGTATCGTGGGAGCAAATATATTGACTTTCAGCCTTGGCTAATAAATAATAACCACCATTACCGTTAATGTGGAATCAGCTAGTCAATATTATTGACTATTGATAACATGTTCACATGGGTTGATGCAGGCCAATGCTTTATTTTTTTCATACTTCTCTTTATGGTTCTTTTGAAAGATACAGCTGTCCTAAAATTAAATTAAGTGTTGATTTTTTTTTAAAAAACAATTTTATCGATTTGGATGATTTAATCATTCAAATGCTTACCTATGTAACTTAATTTCACATTATTACAAGTAGGGAAAAAAAATCTTGGTATCGACTGAGAAAAGTTTTAAAAATCAATATACATCGACTGATACGATATGTATCCGCCGATATTTAAACTCCTGAATTTATGGGTGTGTGCAAACTACAAACTCTAATAAAAAGCATTTGTAAATTTTATGTTATTACTATATGTAGCATATAGATGGGATTATTGAGTGATAATGATCAGTATATAACATATTATCAAACCTGACTGGTAAATTAAACATTAATGCACATTTTCCATGAGTTGTAATTGGAGTTGTTGGGTCTCATAAAAATAAAAATATCAAATTATTTATCATTGATTTCTCAATAAAAATATCAAATTATCAGAAAATAAATTCTATCTACCAAGTAAATGTTGACTTCATCTGCATACAATTGGTCCATGTGGGTACAATTTATCCAACTATTTGATGATTTGCCAACGTGCTTTAATTTGTTCAACCATGCATTGATGAAGATGAGCAAGACTGGACCAGATACAAGTTGCTTTTGGTCTTCATATTCAATGGCACCAATTAATTAACAATTGGCGTGTTGCATGAGTATTTAACGACGTAGGACAAAATAATAAAAGCGAGAGACAAAGGATGAAAGCAACAACAGTGGACAGGACTTTGATAGAAGTACGGAACAATGGTAACACGTCTCTTCTATAGTCATATAGCTCCGGATTTTACTATCGAATTTTAATGATACGTGCTTTATATGGTTTTTTTTTTTTTTTTTACTTTTTTTTTAATTAATATAGATCGATATTATAATTATACCGATATATATATTCTAAAACGTGATATATATCTGTAGATTTTTTTAACACTTCTATGCATCATATATTACAGTAATACTACTATAAACTTTTTAAATAATCAATGATAATCATGGTTCAATAGAGTATGATTGAGACTCAGATTTAAACACTCGATCTACCTTTTGCTTAAAAAAATAAAGTAAGTAAATACTGGCAATTTTTTTAAAAAAGGACATTTATAATGATGAACTATTTTCATGCAAAAGTAATTTAGATAATAATATTTTTTACTAAAAATGAAACATTGTACTCATTTTTCTCTTTATTTATTGTGATAAATTGAGAGTATTTTTATTTCACCGAACTAAATAAATAAATCTTTAGTTCAGGCTTAATCTTTTGATAAATAAATCTTAATTTTATTATCTTACTATTATAAAATAATGCTTTTATTTCCTATGTATATATATTGTTTTAGTAGCTGTGATCGGATGCATGTCCAACTAAGTAGGAAAATAATGTAAAAGGTGTACATTTATCATGCATAAGTTGACTTTGACCTATAGTTTATAAAAAAAAATTATGGAGACTTTCTTTAATTAGATTTGAGATCAATGTTATCCTTTAAATAGGTCATAGGTTTCACACGATTTGCATGTGATGTAAAGAAAACTATATAAATAGATCATCTTTAACTCTTTATTTTAAATTTTAAAAAAGCAATCATATATATTAGTCAAAACTTAAAATATCAAGTTTATTTAATTAAAAAAATAATAATAATAGTAAAACTTTATTCATTGTATACCTATATAGTTACTTATCCAACTCAACTACATTTTAAAGTGGATAGCATATTTGATAATTGGGGTAAAAATTGTGTTGAGATTTAACACAATGTACCTGACGTTATAGATCGATACACTTTCGTCCGTATCCATTCGCACTCCAGTCTCAATGAATCAATGTGTTACAGCAGTGATTTTCCAACAATGTTGCAGCCGATATGTTACGTATACGTTGTAGTTTTTACCCGTATTTGATAGAAAATAATTGAGATTTGAGAGAGTCCGGAAGTGAAAGTGTGGCTTAATTGGCTATCTGCAGCTATCTGCAGCTCAGTTCTACCGACACTTTGATAGCTTCGGTTATTTTAAGGTAGCATGGTTAAAATAGCAGATCTACTACAATTATTTATATATATATATATATATGATTCTAGTGAAAATTGGGGTGGCATCAAAGTAACGTGGGTGAAATCAAGCCCATATAATTCATTTAAGATGTCTGGGATAAGGTTTCTAAACTCAGTTATTTGGTGTAGGTCATCTTAATTACGTCTTAATTTTATATAATCCAGTACACAATCTATCGGACCTTTGATTACTTTGATTTTTTTTAAGATGGCATGGTTAAAATAGTAGATCAAATACCTAATTTTCTTTTAAAAAAGATACATGATTTATAAAAAAAGATGAGTGTCATCAAGCTAACGTGGATTAAAATAATTTTACTAAGATGACTGGATTAAAATACTTAGATTAGTATGAGATTTCTTAACTCAGATTTGGTGTCGGCTGATTTGGTTTTTCTAACTTTGGATCCGACACAGCGCCAGTGTAGGTCAATTCAATTGATTCTCACTTAAGACTAATACAATTAGATTACTAACCATTTCATTAAAAATTAAAAGACACTACACCATACCTTTTAAATAATCAACGATAATCATGTTTCAATAAAAATAAAAAAGTGGATCTAAACCATATGAAAGAGACTTCGTTGAAATACTCGATTAACCTCTTTCTTAAATATAAAATAATTAAACACTGGCAAAACTTAAAAAAAAAAAAAAAAAAAGATATTTATCATTCTTCTTTATGATAAATCAAGTTTGTGCAAAATTAATTTGATAATAATATTTTTACTAAGATGAAATACTGTTCTCATTTTACTGTAATGAATTGATAATATTTTTATTTTACTCTTTTTTTATTTATTAAAATAATATAAAGAATTAAAAAATCAATAAAATTACAGCTGCCCCATAAATAAATAAGTAAAAAAAGTAGTTTGGGGATAAACTACTGATTACCTGGTTTGATTAAGAAAAATGCTTTGAAAATTTTGAACCAAAATTTTGGCTTCAGTTTATAATAACAAAGTTATATATATTTAACATACAACATGTAATAGGTTAGTGAGTTATATTAAATTAAATTTCTCAGAATAAAAGTTTAAAATTGAAAGTGATTTTTAGTCATGAAAATTGATAGTCATCTCATCATTAATTTTGATAAATTTCATAGTTCAAAATAGTGTTTAGCCATTAATTTTAATTTTAAAGTAGTGTACAATTTTAAATTCAATATGATGCCTACAGAATATTATATGAAAGTATATATTATTATTATTTTACTAAAGTAAGCTATTATTTTAATTGTACACATGTGAATTTACAATCTTATATATGGCTAGGCCACATGAGCTGGAGAGCACAAAACGCTGGCATTTTGTGCCGCTAGATACAAAAGTATGTACGTTTTTTTATATTGAACATATTAATTAAAAAAGATATCCAATTATTGTACTATGATCTTAAAAGAGATAGGATAATTTAAAAGACTCAATTTTCAACAATTTAATAAAACTCATGATGATTTTTTCGGTTATCGTGAGAAATGGGTTCAATTGAAATGGTTTTTCATGTTGATCTTTTTTATAATATTTTTTTTATGACTTAGATCATTTTCAAAAGAATTTAATTAACTAATTATAATTGAACTTGACCCATAATCCAAGATCAATCCAGTTATAACTCATGACTCAAATACAAATCTAACTCATGATCCTTACTCAATGTAATGTAGTTTAAGATTTGATCCACGAGTTAACTCATAATACAAAATCTAACTTAATTAAATACCTTAGTTATGATTTATTACCTGACTCATGATTCAACTCAACTCATCCCATGGCTAACACCCTACAAATTTGATGTAGTTTAAGATATATATATATATTACTGACTGATTAGATAATAACTGACGAGGAGAGATTAAAATTTGTCACCGTCAGATATAATTTACCAGACACATTACATCGCATCTTACAGACTGGGTGGGTCCCAATCTTTAACCAAAGGAATCCGGGACAAATCTTGCAAAGTGGTCCCTACCCTTTTTAACCAGAGTGAGTGACAGGCAACAGTCCTTTAGATCAATTAAACAGATGCAGGTGGCAGTGACCTGACTATGCTGAGTGCTGTATATTATATAATGTTAAAATATTTAAATCAGTGTCCCCACTCGATGCACAGAAATAAACCAGCCATTCAACAACGGACGGGGCATCAGAGCATGAATGACGTTTGACGGAAAAAGAGACGACAAAATCTCCATCTCCATGAGAGGAGAGGAGAGGAGAGGAGAGGAGAGAGAGAGAATCTATAAACAAGTCCTCCTCTTCTCCTCCACACAAGGCTATCAGGACTATCAGCCTCCCTTCTCCAACCCAGAGAAACTATCAGTTCAGTTCCCACCTCTATCTCTCGATGGAAAATTCTCTCTCTCGAGTCCCACTTCACGTTGAAGGTCAGTACTCTCTCTCTATCTCCATCTCCATCTCCATCTCCATCTCCATCTCAAAAATAAGAAATTATTCATTATAATTGATCTTATATAATTCTATGTTTATAAGTGGTTGAATCCAGTTTAACTTTGATTTTTATTAAATACGGTTTGATTATCTTCTTTTGAGTACAGTTGATCCTCAATAAATTCTAAAAGATTCTAAATTTATTATGTTTGATTGTTGAATTATCTTTCTCTATTTAGAGATAGAGAAATTATTCACTATAATCAATCTTATGAAATTCTATTCTTATAAGTGGTTAAGCCTGGTTCAACTTTGAACTTTATTAAATACGGTTTGATTATCTTTCATGCACTCAAAGAATCTAAATGACTCACGATTCAAAAGAGTTAGTATGATTCATCCTCAATAACCCTAGAAAGACTTTGACTGTTGAACTATTATTTTGCAGTACTTTTTCTCTCTTTCTCTAGAAATGAGAAATTATTCATTATAATCGATCTTATGAAATTTTATTCTTATAAATGGGTGAATCTAGTTCATCTTTGATTTTTATTAAATACAATTTGATTATCTTTCGAACACTCAAAAAATGTAAATGACCCATGGTTAAAAAGAATTCATACGGTTCATCTTCAATAACTTTTAAAGACTTTGAAATTATCATGTTTTAATGTTGAACTATTATATTATTTTTTAATATAATTAGAGTGATTAAGATATTTTTATCAAAATATGATTCTTATATTTCTACGTTTTATGTGTTCTGACTTTAATATTTAATCTTTTATATTTATAAGTATATTATCACATCGATATATTAGATATTTCAAAAACTCTCTCTCTCTAGAAATTAGAAATTGTTTATTATAATCAATCTTATGAAATCCTATTATTATAAGTGGTTGAATCCAGTTCACCTTTAATTTATATTAAAAAACAATTTGATTATCTTTCAAACATTCAAAAATTCTTAATGACTTACTGTTCAAAAGAGTTAGGTGCAATTGATCCTCAATTAACTCTATATTATTATATTATATTATTTTTCAATATGTGTCTTATCTTTAATATTTATAACTATATTATCATATTGATTTAAACTCTAGTTAAACTTGATCAAACCCAACTTTCTCTTGAGAAGATCTGATGCAGGGGGCCACTTTTCAAGACATTGATTGTAAATTGTTTTTACTTTCTAATGATTGATTTTGAATGTTTAAAAATAACTCTTTTATTCAATTATTAGTTTTATTTTATAAAAAGTGAAATTTAATACATGCATCTTCATTGATCGGCTTTGATCAAAAGTTCTTCGAGAATCGAAATGCCCTTATCCCCATTGTGCTTTTTTGATTTCATAATATTTTTCTAAAAGTTTATACATATACATATAAAGCCTAATTATAATTGTTTAAAAGTATATTTAATAATCAATAAATGAACTAAATTTTAGCAAAAAACTAAATTTACATCTACTTAATTTTAGTGGTCAAAGACTCAAAGTTATAAATGTGTTTAATTCATAGATATCTGACAACTTCGATCAATAAAATCGAGTGGTTAGAAATAAATTTTAAGATATAAATTTCGTCTAGTATCTCACCAGTTTATCTTATGCCGCTGATGTTTCATATATTTGACAAAATTGGAGTAAAAAGTAAAAATAAATTTTTAGTTTTGAGTAGTGACTTTTAACAAATTAGAATTTTAAGTTTATTTCTTAGGGTTTTTTGTTTAATTGTGGTTTTATTTAACTTCTATTCAAGTAAAATTCAAAACTTCTTGAATTGATATTGGATAACTTCTATTAAAGTAAAATTCATATTTTTTATTTTTTATTTTAGGTTTTAATATCATTTTTTCAGAATCAGAAATGGCCATAATATCTCAACATTATGTTGTGGAAATAAAATTAGAACAAGTTTTAAAACAGATTTAACAACTATAATTCGTATTAAAAATCATGCTCACATCGTTGCCTGTAAAAAGGGAACGGTGGAACTCACTCTTTAGTCTTTACAAATTACAATCACATAAAAAAGGAAGTGGTGGAACTCATTTTATGGCTGTTAGAAAAAAAGAAAATTATATATATATATATATATATATATATATATATATATGAATGAAGTTTATCATAAAAAATTAAGAAAATATTTAAAATTTTAAAAATAGAAATTCATTATTAGCAAACACTTGATAGTATATTTATATTCTCTAGTGATTCATAATAATTTATATCTTTTATTAAAAAAATTTAAAATTTAAAATTAAAGAGGTTAATTTTATAAAAATATTAAAAATTCAGAAAAACACTATTCAAACTATGTCAACTACATTGAGACACCTTCATTTAATTCTATAAATACTAAATACCAGTTCATTAATTTTTCTTAAAAAAATTAAAATAGAGATTATCTTAGAGCGAACCATATAAAAATCTAAACATGATGACATTATTGCAAAACACTGAGAAAATCACCATAAACATTGTAAGAACTATATTAATCACATTAATGCATCTTCGTTTAATTTCATAAACACTCAATATCATTTCACTATTTTTTCTACGAAATACCTCAAAATGGGATTATTTTAGAGTAAAAAACCAAAATAAAATTAGTGAAAATAACTCAAATTAGACAAACATAAAGAAAAACGAGGTTAGAAAGAAAAATATTATTTATACATGAAAATTTTGCTTCTAAATTTTTCTAAAATCACACCCAATGCAAGATTGTAGGTGATAAGGGAAGCCAGGCCTTTTATATCCTTCTAATTTCAACTTTGCTTCGAAGTAAAAATGATTAATGAGCTATTAAACTGATGATAAATTAGATAGTATGTAAATAAAAGTTTTCATAAAAATCTCATGAAAACAAGTCTTTAGAGAAAAATTATTAATTAAACTTATTCTCCCACAACACATAACAATCACAAACCAACATACACTAATCTTCTTATTACAACTTATTACATGGTTTCAACCTAATTTTCTCGTAGCAAATTCTAACAGTAATCTCATTCTGCTTTAAGTATTCCAACTTACAACTCACAGCATCCACCTTTGATGGGTCAGGCCAATGTTTTGAGCTAACTCAAGTTTGGGCTCAATGTGTAAATTAACGACTCGAGCCCAAGACTGGGCCCAACTTGACCCAATTTGTTAAAACCCTAGTTGGGGCCAACGTGTGTTCGAAAAACCGAAGCCTGGTTTCTAACTTGAAATACATATCTAGACTTATTCAAGCTCAGTATTTTTTTAAGCCCAAAATAGTTTTTCTTGTATAATGTTTATATTATATGAATTAATTAAATAAGATTTTGTTTATATAAATTTTGGCACAAATTGGACTTTGGATCAAATTCAGGCTTCTTTAAATAGGTTTCACAATAATTCAAATTATATATTGAGATCGAAAATGAGGTCGAACCTAGCTGGAGTCAACTTGAACTGTTTATTTTATTTTTTTTAATTTTTTAATGGCGAATAGGCTTCAAGCTCAATTTTTTCCAATTATTTCTTGGGTTTTTTTTTTTTTTTTTGAACTTTAGGAGTCCAAGAAGAGAGCCCATCAGCAGTTGCGATTCCCATGCGTCCGCAAGTTTCCGGCAATCTCCGGCGGTGGAGATGGTGGCTAGTGGTTTCCATCAGCGTTGTATTCATTCTTTCAGGTTCAACGACCACTGGTCTTCTTGGCCGATTCTACTTTGACAAAGGAGGAAATAGCAAATGGTTGACAAGCCTTCTCCAAAATATTGGTTTCCCAATTCTCATTCCTCTCTACCTCTTCCACTCCTCTTCCAAACCAACTTCCTCTTCTCCACAACCTCCCACTTCCACTCTTGCCTTAATCTACACCTTCTTCGGCCTTCTCATCGTCGCCAATGCCATCTTATACTCATATGGTCTCCAGTACCTTCCTCTGTCCACCTACTCCCTCCTCTGTGCCACCCAAGTCGCCTTCAATGCAGTTTTCTCCTACTTCATCAATCGACAAAAATTGACACCTCTCATACTCAACTCTGTTGTTCTCCTCACTTTCTCAGCTGCCCTGCTTGGTATAGAACCAGACTCAGAATCCTCAACCCACTCAAGAATTCCCCCAGGGAAATACGTTATTGGGTTTCTCTGTACTTTAGCTGCCTCTGCTCTTTACTCTCTGTTGTTCTCCCTCATCCAATTCACTTTCCAAAAAGTTTTAAAAAAGGAGTCAATCTCAGCTGTTTTGGAAGTACAAATCTACCCATCTTTGGTTGCTACATGTGGGGGGATTGTGGGGCTCTTTGCAAGTGGAGAGTGGAGAGATTTGAAGGGGGAGATGGAGACTTTTGAAAGGGGGAAGGTGGGTTATGTGATGACAGTGGTTTGGATTGCAGTGGCTTCTCAGGTGTTCTTGGTTGGGTCTATAATGTTGATTTTTGAAGTTTCTTCTCTGTTTTGCAATGTGATCGGTACTTTGGCGATGCCCATTGTTCCCATTTTCGCTTTTATTTTTTTCCACGATGGAATTGGTGGGATAAAGATTGTGGCGATACTGTTGGCTTTCTGGGGTTTCCTTTCTTATATCTGTCAGCAATATCTTGATGATTCCAAAGCATCAAAGTCTGCCGGAACAAAAGATGCTGAAAAGTCTGCCGGAGCAAAAGGTGATGAGATCATTCATGCCTCTGTTTGAAATAAATCAATTGTCGAGTGTTGTAACGAATTCTTGGATGCGCAGCTCTATCATTAAGCAGCTTTTGTATGAATAAGTCTCTGTATTTTATGTAATCTATTGATTGCACTTTGAATTCAGTGAAGGCGATCATCCTTTCCGACATGTGTCTACTTGAAAAAATCAATTTATATTGTGTAGGAGTGATATCGACAGCGTGACAGGTATGCTATGTTCGATTTCTTTTCCAAAATTGAATTTTGAATGGGAAAATTATTTTATGGTGCATCAAATTTAAAAAAAAAATAATTTTATCTACCCTGTTAGAAAAGAAAAACAGAGATAAAAAAATATGTTAAAACAAAATCATAATTTCCTTTAAATTTGATGCACCATCACAAAAAAAACTCGTGCACAGAAAATTACTTTCCTTTTAAAAGACACTGAAATTGGACTCTTTAAACTTAAGAATCATCTAATATGAAACGTATTAGACTCATATCTCTAAGTCAACACATGTAGACTCAGGAGACGATATGGCTGATAACATTCTAGAGGAAGATTGTGGGCACCAAATGAGTCTCACAGTGATTGTATTGTGAAATGAGAGATCTAGAGATTTACTTATATGAGACTTAAGTCACTCTACCTA
Organism: Chimonanthus salicifolius; assembly: GCA_013350335.1. Classification (NCBI taxonomy): domain Eukaryota; kingdom Viridiplantae; phylum Streptophyta; class Magnoliopsida; order Laurales; family Calycanthaceae; genus Chimonanthus; species Chimonanthus salicifolius. The sequence goes on along the minus strand of CM023541.1, from coordinate 62,767,266 downwards.
TCAAACCAGTTTTTTGAGCTGATATACATATTCTTAATAATATATAGATGAGATTATGACTGATGATGATAATAATGATCATATACGATATCTCACCAATCCTGTTCTCTTAGATTAAACTTTAATGCACATTTTTCATTTTTTGTGAATGGAGTTGTTATCATCATAATAAATTTCTCAATTAAAATTAAATTTATCTTAGAATAAATTGAAGAAAATAAATTCATCTACCAAGTAGATGTCGACTGGATCTGCATGCATTTTGTCTATTGTCTATGTGGGTAAACACTTCAAAACAAGTATTTGATCTTTTACCAACCTTATTTAATTTGTCCAATTATGCATTGATGAACATGAGCACAGGATTGGCTTTGGACATAGACAGTATAGGTGTTTAGAGTCTCCAGACAGAAAAAATCCTCATACAGTTAAATTCTTTAATATACCAATTATCAAAGGTCTTTGAAATCTCACTCCATTTAAAACTCTTTAGATTTAAAAAGACCTGAGGACCGGCCCTGCATGAGCAAGCGTGGGCCAAATGGGGCTCCCTGTTCTTTTCAGTGAAATTATTAACATCATTTAAAAAAAGTTGCTTTGAGTATTCCACAAAGTCAGGACAAAAATAATAAGAGCAATGGGGAAAGAAGCAACAGAAGTTGGAGAGGGATTGATGGGACATTGCCACAACGACAAATCCGGATCTTCTATGTACCATATATTGCATTAATATTAATTACACTACCAACCATTAATTAAAAATTAAAAAGACTACTATATACTTTTTAAAATAATTAATGACAATCATGGTTCAGTAAAATGTGAATCTCAACAATATCACTGAGACTTAGGTTGAAACACTCGATTTAGCTTTTTCTTAAAAAATAAAATAAGTAAACACTCAGCAACCTTTTTTCTTTAAAAAAAAAAAAGACATTTATAATGATAAAAAAAAATTCATGCAAAATTAATTTACACAATAATATTTTTACTAAAATGAAGTATTGTACTTGTTGCAGCTCAACTATAATTTTCTGTCCCATGAAGTAGAAGGTGCGCAGTTCGAGTCTCATGGTTTCATTTGGTGTGTCCTAAAGACAGTGAATATCAACTGTGGGGATGTTACGCTGAGTTTCTCGCAGTTTCCCATAAATTAATTCAAAAAAAAAAATAGATCTATAGTTTATTAAAAAAATTAGATTTGATATCGAGATTGTCCTTTAAATAAACTAGGGCTGCAACTTGGGTCGGGTTTTGATCCGACCCACATGACTCGATTTGAGAAATCATGCAGGTCGGGTCAGGTTGAGATGATAAAAACCCACATGAAATTCGGGTCGGGTCGGATTGAGAATTTTATAAGTTGACCAGACCCGATCCGACCTGAGCCAGCTAAAATTAGTGTAAAATGAGTTCAAAATACGGGCAGGGTCAGAAATCGAGTCGGGTCGTGTCGGATCGGGTTCTATATATATCAACTCGAGTTAGATTGGGATTTAAGAAACTCGGCCCGTCCGACCCGAATTGCAGCCCTAAAATAAACCATGATTGAGTGTTTAAATAGGCCACGATTGTGTGTGAAAATTGGAGATTTGGAGTGGCTTCAAACTAACGCGGATCAAATCAAGCCTATATAAGTAATTTAATATGTCTGGCCTAAAATACTATATTTAATAGTTGTGATTGGACGCATGTCGAACTAATAATGTGAAAAGAAGTAAATTGATCATATTTTATTAGTTTAAAGAAAAAAATGAAAGAGACTTTCTTTAATTAGACTTAGATTGAGACTGTTTTTTAAATATTTATTCGATCTCACATGATGGAATATGATGTAAAAAAAATCATATGAATAGAGTATACTGAAGTTTAACCATCCATCTAATCTTTCTATCCCTTTATTTTAATTTTTTAAAAATTAATAAAATATATTAATTAAAATTTAAAATATTTAATTTTTTTGACTTGAATAATCAATTGATAATGAAATTCTACACACTTTATATTTGTACAATCCACTCAAATGACATTTTAAAGCCGATACAGAGACTGTGAGTGACTTGAGATAATCTCCGAGTGAAAGTGAGCCTAACTCGTAAGCTATCTGCACTATAAGTGAAAATATCAACGAATACATATTGTATCGATCGATACTTATATTGAGATTTTCAAAGCCGATAAATATCAGCTGATTTGATATGTATCATAACGAGCCCACCATATTTCGCCGATATCTCAGCCAAAATATTGTGCAAAATAGCAGTAAATATCGTAAAAATAATTTTTATAGTTTTTTTAAAAAAATAATAAAAATCAGAAGGAGAGAGAAAAGTATCATATAATATGACCGATGCATATCCGTCACAAATTTCGGCCGGCCGATATTTTCTCACAAATTTCAGCCAGCCAATATTTTAACTCCTGATCTGCACCTTGGTTCTATCGGAACTTTGATTACTTCGGTTATTTTAAGATGGGACGGACAATGCATGGTACTTAAAAATTAAAATAGTAGATCAAGTACCTAATTTCCTTTTAAAAATTAATATATGATTTAGAGAAAGTTGGAGTGTCTTCAAGCTAACGTCGATTAAAATAATTTTGTAAGATTCTGGATTAAAATACTTAGATTGGTATAAAACAATAAAACAATAAAAGACACAGCGCCAGTGCAATTGCGTCTTACTTAAGACTAAAACAATAAAAGACACTGCTCCATATCTTTAAAATAATCAATGATAATCATGTTTCAATAAGAAATGGATCTAAGCCATATGAATGAGACTTACATGAAATATTCGATTAAACTCTTTGTTAAAAAATAAAATAATTAGATACTGGCAAAACTTAAAAAGAAATATTTATTATTCTTCTTTGTGATAAATTAAGTTCATGCAAAATTAACTTTATAATAATAATTTTAGTAAAATGAAATAATTTTCTCAGTTTACTTTTCATTTTAATATGATAATATTTTTATTTTACTCTATATTTTTAATTTATTATAATAATATAAATAATAGAATAATCAATAAAAGTACATATGCCCCCTAAATAATGAAGTAAAAAAAATAGTTTGTGAATAAACCACTGAGCACCTGGTTTAATTAAGAAAAATGCTTCCAAAAAAATCGACCATGCCTACTGTTTATATATATTTTTAAATCCAAGGTATTCAGGCCTCCTAAAGTATTTTAACACCGGGGTTGCGTTTGGATGGGGATAAGGGGGGTGACCCTAGGACACTCCTCTTGACCCTTATTTGGAAACTCAAAAATTACCTCAAGTGAAAGTAAAAATTCAAAAAATCACTCCTCTCATCACCTTTTTTGAATAGGTGATCTCATGTGAGGGGTGACCTCTATAAAATTACCTTCATCCAGACGCAGTCCGTGTAAAACTAGGGGGAGGGACCCTTATATAGAGGTTCTTTAACCGTCAAACCAACCCTCATATATTAACAGAGTTATATATTTAACATACAATATGTAACAGGTTAGTGAGGTCCATTATATTAAGTTTATAATTGTGATGTGTTTCAGAATAAAAATTTTAAATTAAAAGTAACTTTAGTTATCTATTCGGAATGAATTAAAATTGATAGTAATCTCACCATTAATTTTGATGAATCTCAATTTGATAATTCAAAATAGACTTTAAGGCATTAATTTTGTTTTTATAGTACTGTACATTTTTAAATTCAATATGATGCCCACAGAATATTATATGAAAGTATATATGATATTATTTTACGAAAGTAAGTGATTCTGTTAATTGACATGAGCAGAATTATTTTAAAATTTTAATTCCACACATGGGAATGCACATTCTTATAGATGGCATGGGCACGTGACAAGATAGCACTTTAAAAAGGATAATAATATACACACCGTATTTTTTTTTATTATACACCCATTTAAAATTTATTCCATTTTTGCCTTTATACTTACATTTTCTTTCAACCGTCCATCCTAACGCGGACAAAATTTGTTAAGAGACACGAATGAAGTAAAATTTCCATTTTACCTCTACCGGTGTACCGTTCATCAAGTACCGATTTACCGATATACAGAATATATACATGCAGAACGGTGTATTATCAATATACCGATACTTGATGAACATTATACCATTAAAAATAAATTGAGAATTTCACCTTTATCACGTATCTCTGATTTCCTAATTTTCCTTCTACCCTTCTCACCCGTATTTAATTCCAGCTCTATTTTCTCATTTCCTCTTAGACGAGAGCTATCCCTCCGCCTCATGTATCTCTCTCTCCCTTTCTCTGCACCACTCTTGAACTGCCAAAAGAGGCCTAAAGCATCAACCTTGCAACCTTTGAGAAGTCCCTTCGGAAGCTCACCTTTGCTAACCTTCTTGAAGCCACAAACGGCTTCCACAATGACAGCCTCGTAGGGTCCACTGGGTTTGGTGATGTTTACAAGGCACAGCTCAAGGGTGTGTCGGGGTAATCTTTCTTTTGAGTTGTTTCCCCTTGCTTTACGTTTGGACCTCTGGTGTCTTTCTTTTTTATTAATATATTAATCATTAAAAATAAAAAATGAAGGACCCCAACTTGGAGATGGAGCTGTTGCAGCATCTGAAGGTTGCCAGCCAATGCTTGGACGACCGGCCCTGGCGGATGCTAATGTTCAAAGAGATTCAGTAAAGGAACAAGTGTTGATTCCACGGCCACCGTGGACAGCAATTTTAGCATGGTGGAAGTGAGCTTGAAAGAAGGCCCTGAACTAGGCAAGCAGCAGTAGACACTTCACTCCCCAGAAAATAAAAGAAAAAAAAAATCAATATTCTTTTAATGAGAAGAATGAAGCTGAGAGATGATTTGAATGAAGTTCCCATTTATTAATTTTTTGCCCCCACTTTTGCCTTAACTTCATGGGTTAAAATTAAAACACATGTAGCATGTAAATATATGTATCATACTAAGAAGCACCGATACGAGTACACATGTCGATCCAATATAGAAATACAGTAAATTTTGGAAAACTAAGATACGAATGTGACAGAATACGCCGAATTAAAATTATATATATATATATATATCAACAAAATCAATTCAGATATTTATAAAAAAATCATAAATTCTACTATGAGATAAAAAGAGTCAACAAATACTAAGTATATGAAGAAAACATCATTTTAAATAAACAAAAGTTACTTAAGAAAAAAGTAAGTGACTAAAATAAAACACTTACGCGTGTGGCGTGTCTGGACGTATCGGTGGTAATTAAAACACATGTAGCCTGTCAATGTACCTATCATATATGGAAATTTCTATAAAGTCTTGTCATCTCAACATTGCTTGGAAGGGCTGGTTTGTGTACATAAATTGATCAAAACAAATTAATTTTCCCCATGGCATAATTGGCTTTCATGTGGCTTGAAGAGATTTGGCTGGTTTTGCCAAGAGTGGGACTGGCGTCAGTGTTGAGGCCGTCGATCACATCTTCCAAACTAACATGCTTGACATTCTCAAACAGACCGGCAGACCTGAGATGGTGGTAGGATGGTACCATTCACATCCCGGCTTTGGTTGTTGGCTTTCTGATGGTGACATAAATACCCAGCAGAGTTTTTAAGCTCTGAATCAGAGGGCTGTGGTAATGGTGGTAGACCCATTCCAGAGCGTCAAAGGGAAAGTGGTAATCGTTTGATGCTACAGAGTTTTGATCCTCATTCCAAAACCAATGAGCAAACAGTCCAGGAGATGTTAAACCTGGCCATTAAATACAACAAGGCAGTTCAGGAGGAGGATGAGCTGCCACCCGAGAAGCATGCAGATGCAAATATAGGCCATGAGAAGAAGGGAAAGAGTAAAATTAGGAAAAGAAGAGGGTAAAAGTGGAAAGTAAATCGAGACAGAAGGTAAAAATGAAATAAATTTTAAAGGAGTGTATAATGTAAAAAAAAGGTGTGTATATCCTTACTCCTTTAAAAATAATTAAAACAGTTAAACATAATAATAAAAAAATTATTCAGTAAAGTGTCTAGATGTCTTACTTATCTAATCTTTAGAACATGAGTAAATCTCTAAATCTGTACATACGGGATCAACAAAGAGTGATTTTTTTTTTTTGTATTAAAAGTGACTTGATCCCATAACCTTCTCCATAGATGAGACTTTTTACCAACAAATCAATCGTTTTGCATTGAATGACTCTATCCGTTTGTGTGACTAGGGAAGAAATTTAAAATCTAATAAGAGAAATCAATGGGTTTGTGTTATCTATTTGTATATCTCAAGTGAAATCAGGTTGGGACAAAAATCGAATGAAATTTGATTCAGATTGAATTGAGAAATTTAAAATCAATTTAACTCGATTTATTCGAGTGCACTAAGTTATAAAACAACACTTAAATATAATGAGATAAAAAATTCAGCTTAAATTAATTTTAAATAATTTAAATTAAGTTAAGTCGAATTCAATAAATGACCGTTCCCTTATACGTGACCCGTGACTATTAGGAAGGGAGAGATGGATTGCATGCAATATGACTTCGAGACAGTTGAGCTCGAGGACAGTTGCCATGCAGATGGCACCCTATTAATTATCATTTACGATATTTTATAATAAAGATAATTAATATTTCTTTTTACTTACTACTAATTAGATAACAATAACGACAGGGAGAGATTAAAATTAAAAGGATAAGTTTAGTGTTGTTGTCAACGACTCATATAATTGCCAGGACACATCACATCTTAAAAAGTTTGTCCCAACCTTTCTTAACCAAAGAGTGTGAGACAAAAAGTGGGTCCCAACCTTTTTCGAACCAAAGAGTCAGAGACAAAAAGTGGGTCCCAACCTTATTAACCAAACAGTCAGAGACAACAGTGAGTGAGTAAGTGAGTGCAGGCCGGGCAGACCCCACTCTCCACACCACTTAAACCAGCCATTCAATCATCAAAACGTGGACAGATAAACAGAGACGACGACAAAATCTCCATCTCCATGAAAGCCGATAGAGAGAGAAGAATCTTAGGTAAACTTATCCCAAGTCCCTCCCTTCTCCAACCCAGAGAAACCATCAGTTCAGACTCGAAGTCTCCATTGAAAGCTGTCTCTCTCTCTATGGAAACCTCTCTCTCTCCAGTCCCACTTCACGTTCAACGTCAGTACTCTCTCTCTCTCAATGAGAAATTATTCATTATAACTCGATCTTATAAAATTCTATTCCTATAAGCCTTTTAACTTTGATTTTTATTAAATACGATTTGATTATCTTTCAAACACTAAAGAATTCTTGATGACTCACGATTCAAAAGAGTTTATACAGTTGGTTTTCATTCGAACTATCAAGAAGATTTTTTAATCAAAATGCGATTATTTCTTTTCTATATTTTATGTGTTTTGTATTTAATATTTGATCTTTTACATTTATTGATATATTATCATATTTTTAGATGATTTATTGTTAATTAATTGGGCTACTTTTGAAGACATTCATTATAACTTAGTTTTTACTTTTTAATGATTGATTGTGAATGTTTAAAAATAACTCTTTAATTAAATTATAACTTGAATATTGTAAAACTGAAATTTAACATATGGGTATTCATCCAAAGCTTTGATAATAAGTTCTTCGTGAATCGAAATTATAACTTGCTTTCTTGATTTCATAATATTTTTTAAAAGTTTATACATATACTTATAAAATCTAATTATAAATTAGTTTAAAATAAAATTAGTAAAAATAATTCAAAGTGAACAAATCTACAGAAAAACTCAATTAGAAATGAAAATATTTTTCAAACATGAAAATCTTGCTCTAAACTTTTCTAAAATCATACCTAATGTAAGATGGTAAGTGAAAACATTCCTAATGTCAAATTTTCATAAAACATACTTAATAGTTGATACTTGGCTTTCAGTACAGTACACGAGCAATATTCATTATATATATATATATATATATTAACACAATTTAAAAGATGATGTAAAATTTTCTTCTTGATTTAAATTTGATAATTGTAACATCTATGATCTATCCATTGTTTCTTTTCTTATAATTAAGGTTAAGACCCACTAATTTCAACTTTACTTGAAAGTAAAACTTATTAATGAGCTATTGAACTGATGGTAAATTAGATAGTATGCAGATTCCATGAATTAAGTATTCCAACTTACAACTCATAGCATCCACCATATGGCTGCAAAGTTGGTGGGTCAGGACAGGTTTTTGAGCTGACTCAAGTTTGGGCTCAAGCCCAAGACTTGGCCTAAGACTCAAGCCCAAGACTTGGCCTAAGGAAAATTTAGTTTATATAAATTTTAACACAAATTGGACTTTCTAACCAAATTCAGGAATACGTTTCACAAAAATTCAAATTATAATATGATATGTTGAGATCGAAAATGAGGTCGAACCCAGCTGGAGTCGACTTGAACTCTCTATTTTTTTTCAATTTTTTCATGGGGACTTGGCTTCAAGCTCAAGTTACACTCCTAATAACGTGGTTGCCGATCCACATATTTCTTGGGTTTTTTTTTTTTTAACTTTAGGAGTCCAAGAAGAGAGCCCATCAGCAGTTGCGACTCCCATGCATCCGCAAGTTTCCGGCAATCTCCGGCGGTGGAGATGGTGGCTAGTGGTTTCCATCAGCGTTGTTTTCATTCTTTCAGGTTCAACAATCACTGGTCTCCTTGGCAGATTCTACTTTGACAAAGGAGGAAACAGCAAATGGTTGACAAGCCTTCTCCAAAATGTTGGTTTCCCAATTCTCATTCCTCTCTACCTCTTCCACTCCTCTTCCAAACCAACTTCCTCTTCTCCACAACCTCCCACTTCCACTCTTGCCTTAATCTACACCTTCTTCGGCCTTCTCATCGTCGCCAATGCCATCTTATACTCATATGGTCTCCAGTACCTTCCTCTGTCCACCTACTCCCTCCTCTGTGCCACCCAACTCGCCTTCAATGCAGTTTTCTCCTACTTCATCAATCGACAAAAATTGACCCCTCTCATACTCAACTCTCTTGTTCTCCTCACTTTCTCAGCTGCCCTGCTTGGTGTAGAACCAGACTCAGAATTCTCAACCCACTCGAGAATTCCCCCAGGGAAATACGTTATTGGGTTTCTCTGTACTTTAGCTGCCTCTGCCCTTTACTCTCTGTTGCTCTGCCTCATCCAACTCACTTTCCAAAAAGTTTTAAAAAAGGAGTCAACCTCAGCTGTTTTGGAAGTACAAATCTACCCATCTTTGGTTGCTACATGTGGGGGGATTGTGGGGCTCTTTGCAAGTGGAGAGTGGAGGGATTTGAAGGGAGAGATGGAGACTTTTGAAAAGGGGAAGGTGGGTTATGTGATGACAGTGGTTTGGATTGCAGTGGCTTCTCAGGTGCTCTTGGTTGGGTCTATAATGTTGATTTTTGAAGTTTCTTCTCTGTTTTGCAATGTGATTGGTACTTTGGGCATGCCTATTATTCCCATTTTTGCTTTTATTTTTTTCCATGATGGAATTGGTGGGATAAAGATTGTTGCCATACTGTTGGCAATCTGGGGTTTCCTTTCTTATATATGCCAGCAATATCTTGATGATTCCAAAGCATCAAAGTCTGCCGGAACAAAAGATGATGAGATCGGTCATGCCTCTGTTTGAAATAAATCAATTGTTGGGTGTTGAATTGAATTCTTGGATGAACTGTTCTTATCATTAAGCAGCTTTTGTATTAGTAAGTCTTTGTATTCATGTAATCTACTGATTGTACTTTGAATTCAGTGAAGGCCATCTTTTCCGCCATGTGTCTACTTGAAAAAAAAAAAAAAACGATTTATATATTGAATAGCAGTGATATCCACGGCGTCACAAATCTGTGACCATCTATGGTGTTTTCTACAGGTACCATTTCTTTTCAAATCGAATTTTAAAAGGTAAGATTTCATTGAAAAAATGAAAAATGGAAATAATACCCACGTGAGTTTGCTCCCCTTCTCTCCCACATTCTCCCTTTCTTCCTTTCTCAAAACACACGAGTCCACGTCTCAGTTCAGACCAGCTCCGACCTCTATTGTTAACGAAAAACCACCGAAAATATTGAGTTGGGTAAGTTTTGTTTTAAAAAACAAAAAATCATGTGGTCGGGTAATGGTTTTTTGTTTTTTATAACTTAAAATCACTGAATCTGTAATGATATTTTCATTTTTTAAAAACCGAAAAATGATTGAATTTGAAAATAGGTTTTTCAGTTTTTAAAGGAAAACTCAGTAAATCTGAAATGGGTTTTCTGTTTTTTAGAATCTGGATTTCAGTTTAAAGATGGATTATGTAGATAATAAATTGAGAAAAACTCATTTTAAGCAGTTCAATCATGTTATCAAGAGATCAAAAATTTGAAACTTTAAAAAAAATATAGAGTTATGAAATAAAAAAAATACAGTTTTTAATAAGATCTATTAATGAATAAGAAGTCATGAAGTTGACTTCAAATAGATAGAATACTGATAGATAGTGATGATGATGATTTTTATTTTTGAAAATTTAAAACTCACTAATCAACTTTGATTTTTTATGTTTAAAAGCAAAATTCATTGAGTCGGATACTTGTGTTTTTTTTTTTCATTTAAAACCTAAAAATCATCCTGCAGTATGGCTTCATATGTTCCCCGAAAGATTTTTAGGTTTAAACAGGAAAAAAAAAATATCCTGACTCCGAGGCCCTGTAATGGGTTAGAGTGTGACTCTTGATCCTGTACTGTTTCTTACTTGGACAAAGAATACATTTAATATATGAGAGAGAGAGAGAGAGAGTTCTTTGACTGTGATGATTCATCCTATTTTTTTCCAAGAAGAACAGACGGATTTGTGAGAATTTTCCAATAATTTATTTCTTTTCGTCTCTCGAATCTTCAAACTCTTTATCTTTTTTCTCATCGTCTGATCCATACAATCGGGCCCGTTTAAGTCGGAGGAAGGAAGACATGGAAAGCAAACCCATTTCACCTTTATCAAACAAGTAGCTGTATTGAAAGTGATTCGTGCCCTTAGTTGCACATTCATTCAATCAGGTTTTTTTTTTTTTTTTAAGTTTCTTTTTAAACTAATATTTCAACTATATCTTTTATATTAATTAAAGTTTATAAATAAGTTAGCTCTGAAATTTTATCAATTTCTAAAACTTTGAACTTACTTCTGACAAATTTCAACAAATATATTGAAAAAAATATTTACATTTCAATTAAGACTCAATTCGAAATTTTAAACTAAAATTTATAACCTTATTGAATGAGCTGTTCAGCCATCTCAACTTTCCATCTTATAGAGTTTATTGGTTCTAAGAAATAAAGAGTTTTATATTTTTATTAATAAACTAAAATTTTATTTTTATTTTTTTTTAAATTATTATTTATTAATAAGTTTTAATCATCCATCTTATAGAGTTTGCTGCTGATAGTCTTCTTATCTATGTACTGTTGGCTCAACTTATGTTAGATGCTAAACCTTTCTAAAAATTACATCGAGTTTGCTGGATCTGTTCTTTAATATATTATTGATATCATATAAAAGAATAAAATACTTAAAATACTTATAGAGTTTATTGGTTCTAAGAAATAAAGAGTATTGCAATTCTTTGAATATTAATTTTTTTAGATTAATTTGTAGCAAATTCAGAAACAATTCTACTAAAATTTTTACAGATAAGTTCACTACTCTTAACACATATCAAAATTAGATCATGGAGCTCAAACTCACAACTTTTCAATTTATAAAATAGAAGACAACCAATTAAACTACCGTGTAAATAATACTCATGTGAATCACATTTAAAATTTCTATCAACTAACACATAAATAAAAAAAAATTGACCTATCATATCGAAGTACATATCTGACTCATTAAGTGAAGGTGGTGATTTTTTTGACATTTTCATTGGCTGGTCCCTTTTAAATTTATTAGGTGAAGTGGACATTTAAATTCTAAAATGGTTGCTGGTTTTTATCTTTATTGTGTGGTTGGCAATGGAGAATGCACAGGTGGAGCAACAGAACATGCTGGAATAAAACCTACTTAATGGGCATTGATTATAGCATTTATTATTACTGTCCGTTGATCATTATGTGCACAAGTCCAAAGCTAATATTTTAAAACTTGAATTTAGATTTAAGAAAATATTGGATTAAATGGGTTCAATGGGATTAACTATGGTTAAACTTGATTAAACTCCTGACATCAACATGATGTCTTATAATAATATTAACTAACTAACTAATTAAATAATTAATAATAAATTATTTAAAATATAATAATATGCTAATAAATATAAAATATAAAATATCAGATACTAAATGTTAAAAATATAAAAGAGTAATAATCACATTTTTATAAAAGTGTTGTATTCGAACTAATCATAATAATAGATAATAAAATAATCCAACAAATCATGTATCACAAAAAGCTTTGTGAGGGATTGAATTTTGAACAAGTTTCAAAGATAATGGAAACACATTTAATAAAAGTTGAATCACTGCTGAGAAAGGGTGTTGGTCTACCAGACACTTCAGATGTTCTGGCAGGTCATATTGGTGGAAAGTTTGGACCTTTTAATCAAACAGATTATTTAGATAGATAATTTTTTTAATTAATGTGTGAGAAATTCAGATATAGTTCTAATAAAATTTCTACAGATGAGTGTATTACATTTAAAACATATTAAGATTAAATCATGAAAGTTCAAACATGCAACTTTACCTCAGATCAATTAGTCTAAATTATTTTTTTTTTTAAAAAAACGAGTCTGTTAGTCCAAATTACCAGCTTGAAACACCTTATCAGACCCTTAAACACGTGAGACACGTGTTGACCTTTAAATAGGGGTCGGGGGTCAATCAACAAATGGTTGTTGGATACTTGCATTATTTTTTTAAAAGTTGTGGCCAACGGACAGGGTTTGTTTGTGTTGTCAAGAAACTTTCATTATGAAAGGGCGGTCGTGGGATCGAATGACCTTTTAAACTTTTCTGAGCTCGTCTCACTGAGTATATTTTAGTCTTTTTTATTTTTCTCTATGCTCACAAGCCTAATTTAATTGTATTTGTAGATTCAAACCTGATTTTAAATTTGAAATATAAAAAATATTCTATTAAAATATAAATTAAATATTTATATAAAATTAAAAAATTAATATACATAAATTAATGTTCAAATTTTAACTTTTGAACTAAACTCTTTTATATATTAATGTTTAAATTCGGACTGTTGAATTAAACGCTTTTATATATTAGGTCTAATTTGACTCCAATTTTTATTTAAATATGAATTTTTTAGCAATAAAACACCTGAGTCCAAATCCATACTAACTCAATTTTTTCAAAGCATTTACCAATTTATAAAAGGTTAGATAACCCTTTTTAAAAAGAGATTTTTCCACTAAAAGCTTTAGAAAAATATAAAAGCACATTTTCATTGAAAAGTGAAATAGTCAATCAATCAGAAACACTTTTCAATAAAGTAGCGATTAGACAAATTTAGGAAAAAAAATTAAGGTAAAAAAATGACTTGATTTTGAGTAAAAATAGTGTAGGTATATCCCTAGAGATTAAATATTATTATATTTCAATCTCTCTTGTTACATGGTTCAGACGTTTGGTTCGATAAAGATATGATTTGATCTAATGTCTTTTATAATTAGAGTTTTAATTCTTTTTCATATGTAGTATATCTTTTTATTTTTAAATTTATGTATGAAAAATCAAAGAAAATTCAGTGTAAAACTCTTACACGACCTGACCTATATATAGGGCTTATGGCTCAAACTCAGCAAGATATTGTCCGCTTTGGGTCTCGCACATAAGCGAGTCTGCACGGTTTTGCCTTTGACCCCGGGCCCACCTGGCCCCGCCCAAAACGCGTCATGCTAGTTAATGGGCTTGGCCCTCTTATAAATTATCCTCTCTCTCCCTTCCTAACCGATGTGGGACTCTTCCCACATCAGTTAAGCAGGGGTTTCATACTATTTCTTGTATATATTCATTTTTTAAATGAACGTTAATCATTAATTTATAAAATGATTAACTCAATTTTATCTAATGCGATGGATCTATTCAAGAGATTCTCAATTAGATATTGAACTTATTAAATCATCTTATTCTAATTATAAAGTCATTTTTTAAAATAATTAGTTTGAGTTAGTGCCTTTTTGAAAAGCTAAAATATTGAGATATATTTCAATAATGGAGATTTCTTTTTCTGACAAAATCTCTAAATGAGGGAAGTTGACTATTAAGAATTTCTTATATTTATTGAAAATCAGAAAAATATATTCATATATTGTGTAAAGATGAACTCCAATTATTAAGTGAGAAGTCCAATTATTAAGTGAAAAGTCCGAGCTCAAATTGATATCAATTATCAAGTGAAATGATTGATCCTAATTATTTATTGAAAGTTCATATCAATGGGAATTAAATTTATATATATAAAATCACTCGATACAATGATAGAAAGTACATTTTTCAATTATACTTTAATCGTAAATATCATGCAATTTAATACTCAATGTTGTTTTTCAGCTTCCTAGTATTATTTTCTTTAGCTGTTCTTACATTCTATTTTTCACTTAAATATTAAATAATTATAATTAAGTATTTAAGATAAGATACTAAAATCAATGGTCTAATATCATAATTTCAACCATTGATATTTGTGCTTGCATCCAATCACTTTTGTCTCTAACATGTGATGATTGATTGACATGATTTGGATCTTTTACTTCCATTTTTTTATTGATGGAGATGAGCCTCGTCCACAAAATCGGAATACAAACACTTTCCCTATCAATTAAAATATAGTTTTTATATTTTAGCCTGATCCACTCATCGTTCCATTTATGGATTTACATACTTGGACAAAGTGAGTCCAAAGCCTGCTTTGGGGTCCAATTTCGAACTCCAATCGAATAATTTTTTTTAATGAAGGAGATTACCTCAAATGACGCCTAATGTAATAACATAATTATACTAATATCATTCTTATATATATTCACATAAATATCTAACAGACTAAATAGGCCAAAAAGCTTGACAAACTTTTATGGGCTTTGCTTAAAAACTAACCCGAAGGTCTGTTTAGATTCTTATTTACTCTTGAGGACAAGAGTCCAATTTCAAAAGTGAAGGTCCGATTGGGCCCTATCTTAGTTTAGGCCCATAATTGCAATACTGGCCCTAATTTAAATTGAGTTTGGGCCTTAACTGGGCTGCCCAAGTTGCACATAGCCACATGTCTTTTTGGTAAAGACGAACATTAAATGAGAGTAGTTTGAAACCTGTGAGATCCACGTGAAAAATAAAATTCGTTTTATTAATATTAATTCACATGTTTATATTCTTATTTGATTTTGTCAAAATGTTGGATGCTCCATTTTATAGATTAAATAAGAGAAGTATAAATAACTATATAAATTTTCTAATCTAAGTACTTTTTTTTAATCCATCTAAAAGTAAGGTCGAACAACTTTATAAAATCTAATAAAAGATATATATATATATATATATGTATTAAAGATTAATTAAAATTAGGATAAAGTATGAGATTATTCTTTACCATTAAAAAGGCTTGAAAGAAGTAATATAAAGACAAAAAAAAATGTAAAAACGATTCCATGCAAAGATGGACAAAATAAATGGCGTGATCTTGCATTTCTTCAAACCAAAGTTCAATACAAAATTAAGTTGATAAACTTTGACTAAGATGCCGCCGCCGCCGATGCACTTGCTGCCGCCTTTAAATACGACGCATAGGCACTTGTTTCAGGTTAATACTTAATACAGAAACTTGTTTCAAAGCTTACAACTGATTTGCTTCAAGCAGAGACAAGGGGAATTTCAGCATTCTTTGTAGACTTAGCTACTTTGGAAGATTCATCAAGATATTGCTGATAAATATAAGAAAGAAATCCCCAAATTGCCAACAACATAGCCACAATCTTCACCCCACTGATTCCATCATGAAAGAACACAAAAGCAAAAATGGGAACGATGGGCAATCCCAAAGTACTGATGACATTGCTAAACAGAGAAGAGACTTCATAAATCAAAGTTGTACACCCAAATGAGAACACTTGCCAAGCCACTGCAGTCCAAACTACCGTCAGTACATAAGCCAACTTCCCTTCTTCAAATCTCTCCATCTCCCCCTTCAAATCTCTCCACTCCCCACTTGCAAAAAGGCCCACAATGCCCCCACATGTAGCAACCAGAGCAGGGTAAATTTGTATATCCAAAATAGCTGAGAGTGTCTCCTTCTTTAGGAATTTCTGGAAGGTGAGTTGGACTAGGGAGAGCAAGAGAGAGTAAGAGGCAGAAGCACCTATTGTGAAAAGAAACCCAGCAACATATTTCCCTGGGGGAATTCTTGAGTGGGTTGAGGCTGCTTGCTCTGTTTGGACTGCTAGGAGAGAGGCTGAAAAGGTGAGGAGAACAACGGAGTTGAATATAAGAGGTGTGAACTTCTGGCCATTGATGAAGTAGGAGAAGACTGCATTGAAGGCAAGCTGGGTGGCACAAACCAGAGAGTAGGTGGAGACGGGGAGGTACTGAAGACCGTATGTGTACAATAAGCAGTTTCCGAGAATGACGATGCCAAAGAAGATGTAGATGAAGGCAAGAGTGGAGATGGCAGTTTTAATGGAAGTTTGTGGAGATTTAGGAACTGGTCTTGGGAGGAGGTAGAGAGGGAGGAGGATTGGAAAGGCTGAAAATTGGACAAGGGTTGCCAACCATCTGCTGTTTCCTCCTTTGTCAAAGTAGAATCTGCCAAGTAGATTGCCAACTGCTTGTCCTGAGAGAAGAAAAGCAATGCTGATAAACACCAGTAGCCACCATCTCCATCTTCTGAGCGCGAATTGAAGTGGTGGGTGCACGGAAGTTGCAGCTTTTGGTGGGTTCTCTTCTTGGCCTCCTTGAGTTCATGAAACCATGGCAACCATGTAAGAAATGGATGCAATGAATCTAAGTGGAAAAGCCGACAATGAAGACACTAAAATTTTGATTAAGATGTGCGTTTCCAGCTTTTAAATGATCACACATGTATAAAACAACAAATCCTAATCCATCATAATTAAAAAAATTCAATAAGTTTTTTTTTTATCACATGGGCCTCTCCACGTCACTTTAAAGGTGAGACTAATCTCGTAGACAAGTATAAATCTGCTAACTCACACGCACCGATCATATCTACACGGAGTGATCGGTTGAACTTGAAGGTAAATCAAACTCCATTTCATGTGATGGGTTTCTTTACTGTTATGCCAAAAGAGTGCATTCAATAATTAAAAAAAAAAATAAGAGTAAAACACACATCAAGAATTAAGAAAATTCAAGATTAAATTTTAATTAAAATATGAAATTATATATTCTTCAACCTGAAATTGGATTGTTAGATTGAGTTAGATTCTCTAATATATTTTGCTTTGTTTTAAGTTGGAGCTGTTTCGATTAAAATTTAAGTGAAATTAAAATTGAGGGTAACAATTATAATGCGTTAGAGTTGAAGTTAACCCAACTTAATTTCATCCAAATTGTATCTGTAATACAAACTTGATTCACAATACAGAAGTAAGTGAAAACCATGCCATGATGTTGAAAAAGCTAATCATCATTTTTATTTCATTTTAGACATTCTCGTACTTTCTATTACTTAATTACTGATATAAGTGAAAGAAACAAATATTATCTTTATTAAAAATAAAATATCTAAATCAAAACTCTACTTTTCCCCTAAAATAATGCAGATTGGGGGCATCAAAAGCTTTTCTTCTTTTTATGCTGTCTCTAAAAACTAGGGTAGGTAAGACGGTATTTAGCACTCTAGATTTAAGAAAAAAAAAAGACAAAAATGAAAAAGGTGGTACCAACCCATTTTTGTATTATTTATGGTAAACAATAAAGAGTTTTGACATCAACAAAAGAAGAGAGGGATCAGTTCTGAAACCTTTGAAAGAAGAGAGGGATCAGTTCTGAAACTTCTGAAAGAAGAGAGAAAGAGAGACTGAGAGATTACTCACCTTTAACATGGAGTTGAATTTCCTGAATCTCACCCATGTAGAGAGAGAAATAGAGAGAGAGATCTCTTTGAATATGATGATAATTCTATTCCTTTTCGGTGTTGGGGGAGGGATGATGAAATTTATAAGGAAATTTCTAAAGTTTGGTTTTTGTTTTTAATTTCTCTTGGGTGTTGAGGATGAGCTGGAGTTGCGTTTGTCTTTTCTTGGTGTAGGGTTCATCAAAACAGATGGCTGTAGTTTGACCACTCTCCATGCACTGGCTGTAGTGAGAAACTACTCTACAGTCAATGGATAGTAACTTTTAAACTTTTAAATTTGGCCTGCTACCAAGAGAGCAACTTATTTTCTTTTTAAGTCTTTTATTTCTTTTATACTATTGATTGAGGTCATTCATGATTTAAGAGAAAGTTCAGAAATATTTCTTAATTTTTATAGGCATATGTCTATTTATTCATTCCCTTCTAAGTTTGATCTAATTTTTTTTGTAAAAGTCTAAAATAGTCATGCATTGCATTTGATTAAGTTTTTACAACGTGTGCAAATTTCACTATTTATAAACATCAAGTAAAATTAGATTAGAATTGATTTTATATATTAAGAGAAGGATTTGAAATCAAAACTTTTTACAGTTTATTGGAGTTCTTAATTGTAAAATTAATATGACTTAATTTTTTTTAAATTATACTTAAATTTGAAATACACGAAATATCTGTTTTTTGACAATAAATTTGAACCAATAATTACTGTTGGTCTCGAGAAATAAGTCAAGAATTCAACCATTTTAATAGATTTATAATATTAGAATCGAAATATTATAAATATTATAATTGACTAAATAACCACTTCACTTGACTTATCATTCTTTTTCAAAGGTGAATGTGACCCAAAAATTTAATATCAACCGTCGTATTTGACTAGTTTAGTCCTCCCAATTATGAGGCTTATTCACACTTTCACGCAAGAGATATTTTTTTATGAGACGTGCTATTAAATGAGCTATATGTTTTATATAATTAAATTTATTTGATAGGATATATATATATAAATTTTATTATTAATTAATAATTTATATAGACTATTAGTTTAAAAAAAATTAAGAGATAAGATAATCATATGAAGTAAAAAATTTATGTACATTTTATTATATATTTATTGTTAAATTACATTCAAGTGTATTGAATATAAATCTAAATTATTCAAACTGGTTATCTCCCACTATCTTCAGTGAGAGATAATAGGTTTAATTTCTTGTGGCGTTAACTGGAGCTACTTTTGTGTGGTGTGAGGTGTCTCTCCAAGATTTTAGGAGGGTAAGACGTATGCACAATTTAACAATATGACATGGTGAATCTAAAAAAAAATATATATGTATAGAATATAAAATTTATTTAGCAACACCTTCGGTTAGTGTGTTTCAGTAGAGAAGCTAGCGTTATTTTAAAGGAGACCGAGAGAGATAAAAAGCACGCGTCAGCACGTGGGTTGCGTTTGGACACGTGTAAGGAAGAGAAAGGAAGGTTTTCCATGAATGTTACTTGTTTGAGGCGTGTCCTTTTCTCCCTTTTACTCCCCCTCTCTAGTCTCTACTTTTTGAATTTTCTTGGCTTTAGGTTTCTCCTTTATCCATTATTTCTCTCTTTTTTTAAAGGAAATATTTTTGTTTTAAAAAATAGAAAAATTATTATAGTTATGACATTGTAAATTATATGAGATGAAGGATTTTTATAATTATAATATAATTTTAAAAATTGAACTTTATCCAGCAGAGTGAGAAAAATGGGAGGGAGGATGGACACCGTAAAGTAAAACACAGCCTTACACACTGCTGTCAACGAAAAAAATCTGAGAAAAAAAATGGCAAGTCAAAGAAGAAGAAAGAAAGCAGAATGTAAAAAGAAGGAAAAGGTGGCAGACAGATGGAATGAGATGAGAAAGAAGCAGGCTGGAAGGAAAGAATTAGAAGAAGGAATGGAAAGAAGGATTAAAGGAAGAATTGGTGCTGCCATCGTGCAAAAGAAAATAGTGAGAAAAAAGAATAAGCAGAAGGAGAGGAATAAAAAAAGAAAAGGTGGAGAACTTTTCTCCTAGTCTTCCCAAAATTTGAAGCGAGTACCTGTTCTTATGAATTTAATTTGATTTGCATTTAGAATTAAATTTTAATATGATTATTTTGGATTTGAATTTTTACATGGTGAAATTAATTTCATTTCTTGCATTCTATCTCTCAATTATTGACTACATTTTAATTCCGTAATCAAATTGAATATCGAAAGATTCAATGTTTTCAAATTGAATTTGTGTCGGTTTTAATTTCCACTCATATTTGTGATTTTATCAAATTATTCAGGAATAACAATTCCACCTTCGTTTTGAACTTGATTGAATACTTAATTTCTTTGATGAAGTTGATTTCAAAAACAGTCCAATTGAAGTTAGAGTCATTTGTCTTTTCCTTAAATATGATAGGCGGGAATTTGAGAAAGGATAATGAGGAAGATAGTAATACATTTTGTCCTTCTAAGATAGCAAATCGGCTATTTCTCTTTTTCTTTCACACCCACTATCAATCTTAGGAATTGTATAATAACTAATTTGACATCTATTTAACTTATAATCATTGGTTGATTGAAATCTAATCTTAATTGATATAATTATTTTTATTTTCAAATTTGTAAGCCCTCCAGTTATATCTAACTGGTGATAGATGAAATGGATATATACATGGTACACAACTGATTGCTTGTGTACCAATGTCTTGTGGGGCCCAAATGGCCCACTTTGATCCCAATACCTCCCTCACACCTTACGTTGCCAATTGAATTGCATTTATATCAAATTTGATCATGTTCTTAGCTATCTAGCAGTCGATCTAACCTTGTTAAATTTAATGTATTCTTAACGAGTTGGACCTAAAATAAAAAAAAAAAATGGCTTTTATTATTCTAATCAATGGAAAGTTTTATAGGCATGATTTACAAGTTATAACCTTTTCAAATCATACATCAAAATGTAACCTAGTGGCAAGTAGGCCCATAATGAATTGGTCTAAAGCTCATTAAATTTTAATTAATGATAAATAATAAGAAAATAAATTTATATGTATGTTCATAGATGAATAATTAATATTTATAAGTAAGGTTAAACAGACAAAAAAGCCCAATGGGCCAATACAGTTAACCAGTTTTTACTTTTTAATCAAGTGCCTAAGTGTACCTGCTTAGCTAAAGGAGCTAAGCCTGACTTATTGAAATATGCTCATTTATGAATCTAAATCATAGTTCAAACATTCGAAAAATTAACTAAGTCTTAATTTTTATTGAATCGAGTCGATTTGAAGACTCGGGTGGTTTTTTACCAAGTCAAAAAGTCAAAACTTAATAAAGATATTAAATAATATCATTTTTTGAGCAGTAAGAGAGAATTTATTAAAAACGAAAAAAAAATTACAAAAACATGCGAGGAGGTCTACTAGAATTAGGCCCAAAACAAGACCAACAAGTGGGTTAAAATAATAAAAAATTAATGAAAGTTGAGTTTCTGTTTCAATAGAAAAATAAAACAAGAAGAAGAAAATGAAAAAAAACAGAAAGTATAGAAAAATAAACAAGAAGAAAATAGAAAACAATGAAGAAAAAATTAAGTAGAAAACTAACATAAAAGGAAAAATAAATGTTCATAAATAACTGTGTCATTTACTTTTCTCTCTATGCGCCAAAAGTAGAACAAAACAAGTCGAGTTACTTGACTCACCGGAGTTGCTCATTGACTCAAACAAAACTCCATCTTCGACAAGTTACTTGACTCACCAGACTGGCTCGTTGACTCAAATAAAACTCGATCTTCGACGAGTTTTACATTGAATTATTCTTTTACACAATGTGTCAAGTTAACTTGACTGAGTCAAAAACGAGTTTTTCAACTACGATCTAAATCCATAACCTCGCCTAGATTTATAAAATCTATTATTCATTAGAAAAAAATTGAAAGAACGTGGCCTTCATTTCACTTAATAGAAAGTTTTAAACAAGGGCTTTCCTTAAGTACATTTCGAGATATATATACCCAAATAAAATGATAAGAGAAGTTGATGTATGACAAATAAGTGAGAATTTATTCTATGAAGCAGCCATCAACTCATCAAGATGAAAACTAAATTTAAAAACAAAGCTGGTCATCCAAGCATTTGTCTTGAAAGTTGACAATTCTATTATTTCAAGCAGAAGCATGGCAGATCTCATCATCTTTTGTTCCGGCAGACTTTGATGCTTTGGAATCATCAAGAAATTGCTGACAAATATAAGAAAGAAAACCCCAGATTGCCAATAACATAGCTAAAATCTTCACCCCACCAATTCCATCATGGAAAAACACCAAAGCAAAAATGGGGATAATGGGCAATCCCAAAGTACCAATCACATTGCAAAACAGAGAAGAAACTTCAAAGATCAACAGTATAGACCCAACCAAGAACACCTGAGAAACCACTGTAATCCAAATCACAGTCATCAAATAAGCCACCTTCCCCTTTTCAAAATTGTCCATCTCTCCCTTCAAATCTCTCCACTCTCCACTTGCAAAAAGCCCCACAATCCCCCCACATGTAGCAACCAGAGATGGGTAGATTTGTACTTCCAAAACAGCTGAGAGTGTCTCCTTTTTAAGGACTTTTTCGAAGGTGAGTTGGATGAGGGAGAGCAAGAGAGAGTAAAGAGCAGAGGCAGCTAAAGTGCAGAGAACCCCAATAGTATATTTCCCTGGGGGAATTCTTGAGTGGGTTTTGGTTTCTGGGTCTGGTTCTACAGAAAGCAGGGCAGCTGAGAAAGTGAGGAGAACAACAGAGTTGAGTATGAGAGGGGTCAATTTTTGGCGATTGATGAAGTAGGAGAAAACTGCATTGAAGGCAAGTTGGGTGGAACAGAGGAGGGAGTAGGTGGACAGAGGAAGGTACTGGAGACCATACGAGTATAAGATGGCATTCGCGACGATGAGAAAGCCGAAGAAGGTGTAGATTAAGGCAAGAGTGGAAATGGGAGGTGGTGGAGAAGTGGAAGTTGGTTTGGAAGAGGAGGAGGAGGAGAGGAGGTAGAGAGGGATGAGAATTGGAAAACCTGAATATTGAAGAAGGCTTGTCAACCATTTGCTGTTTCCTCCTTTGTCAAAGTAGAATCTGCCAAGGAGACCAGTGACTGTTGAACCTGAAAGAATAAAAACAATGCTGATGGAAACCAATAGCCACCATCTCCAGCGCCGGAGATTGCCGGAAACTTGTGCGTGCATGGGAGTTGCAGCTTCTTGCGTGCTTTTCTCTTGGGCTTGGGCTCCTAAAGTTCATGAAACTAAGAAAATTATTTGGAGTGGCAGCTGATGATAGATGAATGAGATGAAACTCAAGTTGAAATACCAGTGACAATAACATCAGACCCGACCTATCCATGGAGCTCTGATTGTTCTATATTTGAAATATTTTTGTTTGAGTAAGAAGTTCAATAAAGATTACTTTTATTAGATTAATGAAGAAGATAATCAAATATTGAAGAGTATAAAAACATGGTTTACTTGATACAATTAAAATAATTTTTATAAATCACATTTTTGAAAAAAAGATCTGTGTGACTCATCACCATCTTATTTTTTAAATTTACACGTGGAAAGTTATTTGATATCCAATGTAAAACTCCAACGGGTGAGCCCATCAACGTGTGAGTCATCACCATCTTATTTGATGAGCCTTTTATCTAGGTGCATTGGATAATTTCGTAATACAATTCTTCATTAAAAGATGCTACAAGTACATAAAAATGCTTACTTTTATATCATAATCTTTAGTATCAAACACGAAAATCTCATATATTTGAGATCAAATTTTTAGACTTCTACTTCTCTAATTGCCCTATCGTGGATCATGCATCTTGTAGGCCCATTATCTATTTTATCTTTCTATATTAGCGTCGACTTTCTCAAATTATAGCCGTTGGATGTTTTTCTAATTGTGAGATTTTATTTTGTAATTATACTTATTTCATTTTATTTATTTATTTGTATTTTCTTACCTTTTCTGTCTCTTATATTCTGTTTCTTTATAAATATGATAGATCTCTTTCTTTGATTAAAAAGACACATCAAACCATTCTTTTAACTTCATATGATATCAACTTAAATCGATCATTCTCTTTCAAAGTCGAAAACCTTTTTAACATGACAACAAGTCTATGCTTTTCCAATATCTTTAATATTATAAATATATAATGATAAAGTTCACAATAGAGTATTTTGAAATAAGTTTAAATATAACGTAATCCAATTTATAAAATAAAAATGAGTATGAAAGAAAAACACCTTCACATAAAATGAAAAAAACTCAATTTATTTCAGTACGGTTGCATGGTGATAGTAAGAAAACCGATGCCAAATCACGAGATTTGTTTACTGACCTTCGATTTGGAGCTGGACTTCTTGAACCTCACCCATGAAGAAAGAGAGAGAGAGAGAGAGAGAGAGAGAGAGTGAGTGAGAACAATGAACACTGACATCTAAAGAACCACCCAAGTGTTTATGTAGGGACAAATGAATCTCAGGCACCGGAGTAGGAGAAATGATTAGACGACGGACATTAGAGAATTATATAATGTTTAGATTAGCGAGACTATTTGGTTCAGTAGGTGGTGAGTGAATGAGTTTTATTTAGTAAACTGCTTTAAATAAATAATAAATAAATATTTTTTTTATCAATTGATTATCTCCATCATGTCATTACCTTCTTTTATATTTTAATAAATACAAATTATTATATTTTTTTAAATTAAATTTTTAAAAATAAGATAATTAGTAGAGTAAAATATTATAATTCTCTTATTTCATGATTACAATTAGCGTCGAAACTCGGGTTAGGTTAGATCAGGTTTTAATAAATCCCAATCTAATTCATGTTAAATTTTTTTGAATCCGACCGACTCAACCCGTATTGTTTACCCCAATTACTCAATCTCATCCGACCCAAATTTCTGACCTGAGTGTTGTTTTATAACTTAATGAACTCGGGTCGAGTCGGGTTAAACCGGGTCAGATTGTGTTGATTTTAAATTTCTCAATTCAACCCGACTCGAAATTTATATGGGTTTTTATTTTCCCAACTCGATTCAATCCAAAATATACAAATATATAACCCAAACCCACTAATTTCTCAAATCGGATTATACGAGTCAGATTAAAACCCAACCCAAGTTTCATCCCTAATTACAACTAACCATTTAAAACTTAAATTTAAAAGACATCATCACTGTTAATGTTGGTAGAAAGATCTCATTAGAGTTCTTGTTAACACAGAGAGCATCACGTGGATCTCGAGAGCCCACTACAAACGCCCAACTCTCCTTCTTCCTTGTCTCTTCTCCAACAATCAGTCTGGCTCCAAATGGAGTGATTATTCTCACTTAGTTGTGAACTAACTGTTCATTATTTTTTTATAGAATTTATATTAAATGATAGAGGGAGTTATTTAATAGGTCTGATTTTGTGTAAGAAGTTTAAAAATATAAATTAAAAAAAAAACTCTTCAAAACATGACTTTCAAGATAAAACTTTTAATCTTTTATAAAACTTGGACATAATTCAATGAGAAGTGCATTTTAAAATTAGTTTTAATTTAATATAATATATTTTATGAAATGACAATAGATACAAAAGAAGAACTGGTGTAAATATTTGCTCTATTAAAGATTAATAAGGCGAATTATAATAAATTAATTAATATTATTTAAAATTGACCTCCAAATCCATTTTCACTTTGTGGCCTACTCTTCTTCCCTCTTAAAAGCCATATTAGCATAATAAAGTTAGAGGCTCACATGCTAATTAAGTGTTACGTATTTCCAACATCCAACAGTCCAACACAAACGCTCAACTCCATTCTTACTTGTCACTTTCCCCAACTATTAGTCTCACACCTTGGATCTGAGTCGAAATCTCTATATTATTTTAGAGAAATTATTTTTTATGTTGAGGCTGTCGACAAGTTTTGTACTAGAAGTATAGAGAAAGATATATGAATTTATAAAGAATTTAGGTCACTTCACCGAATCGACTAGTCTTTTGGACGAGATATTCAGGTCTTAACAAATGGTATCAGAACAGGTCTCAAAATACCCTATGTCTCTTGAAAATGTATTTTCTTGAATACATGGTCCACTAAAGATCACTTTGATTGAATCAATCAAGTTATTTTTTTAAACTTTCTAAAAGTTTATTAATTTAAATTATTTTTCAATTTTTGAACTTTTTAGCTTTCAATTAAAGACTGTTTAAAAATAGCTTTCATGGATAACTTACTGAGAAAAACTTATTTGAGAAACCAGATACAATCCTAGTGCATAGAGCTAAGAGATTACAGATTATGGACACATGGAGATAAAGTAGACCGTTGAAAATATAAAAGAAATGGATAAAAGGAAGACATGTTATACAGTGAAGTCGTTAATTTTATAATTTATGATTGGATTAAATAGAGAAACATAACTCAAAAGACCAACTCCAAATATGAGATTCTTGTGTTTGATAATATAAATGAGAAGCTTGTTAGAAATGATATATTTAACGACTTTTTGCGCTCAAAATATAAGAGTTTTATGTGGCATTGACTTCATGGTAAATTCAAACTATTAAAATTGTCTTTTTTTTTTAATTTAAATTCAATTATTATTTATATCTATTTGATGAATCTTCACCATTGGATTGATCATAATGTACTACTTTATTTTTTTCTTAAAAATCAAGTAAAAAGGTTCAATATTTGATGATTTAATAGCTTTCATGATAATGTATCCATCCATCTAACTTTTTTTTCTAGGGCTTGAAGTTAAAGCATTAGAGACTGAAAATTCACTTTTAAGAATGATATTTTCATGTTAACAGTTTAGATGGGTAATAAGTTTTTATTGCATTGTAAAATTCTTATTTACTTATCAACACAAAATTAAATTTTATAAAAATTGATAATTTTTTTTTTATCAAACGCCATCCTTTAATTTTTCAATTGAATCACACATCTTTATTTTCTTTCCTTGGTTTTGGAAGAAATGTAGATGGGATTTCTCTCTTTTTTCTGATGAGTCTTGCTCTATACAAATAATAAAATTTATAATTTAATTCAAAGAAAATTGATCCAACGGTCAAGAATCTCTTCTCATAAAAGGGAGATTTTTAATACGATTCACGCTTAAATTTCTCTGAACCATCTCATAGGGTTATTCTTCATCAACTTATTTAGTGTGTATATTGGGGATTTACAAATGTTCGTAGAATTAAACTCACCTCTAATATAGGGTGAAAATACTCATGTTAAAAAAAATTATAATTTTACTCATTTTCATTATTTAAGCAATGGAAAACAGTAGAGGTATTTTTTAATTTCAAATTTATTTGATCATAGTTTCAAACTTATATGATTGTATATTGGCCCATGTGCATCATCTAGAGTATTTTTATTTATTTTTCACTATTTAATAAAATATAAATAATTTAAATAACAAGGACAATGATATTCCATATTCTATAGCATGATTGAAGCTACAGAGAGGCAGGCTGCACGTAGAGCTAACATGCGTTGAGTGCGCGCTTCTCAACATCAATAACTGTCATCCGTCCATACCTGCACAACTGCCCAAATTCATCTTTTCTTACGGCTGCCAAACCAGACAAGGTCCTCATTGATTAAAAGTGTTCAGATTATTTATATTTTTTAAATTAGATTTAGAAGTTTTGATTTTTATTTCTCTTATATTTATTTGATATACGAGATTTATAAATAGTATAATATATATGTAGAATTAATTTCACTTTTAATATAAGTTCGAGATACTCCAGTTATAAAAAAAAATATTCAGATGTTTTATCCGACTAATTCATCATAATATATAAAAATCTTTCAATTTACACACAGATAAAATTACATAAAGTGATTTTTCAAAATTGAAAATGAATCAAATACAAAATCTACAAATTTTTAAATGGAATTTTGGCTATTCACATATTGGATAAGTGTATAGAGAATAAACCTTCATTAAAATTAATTATAAGGTTCTCATTTTTTTATCTCCCAGATATTTGTTGAGGGATATTTTTTTACCATAGGATACAGTAATTTTTTTGTTCGCTTCTGGTCTTTTTTGAGCTGTGCACAGGCTGTTGGCCCTTCTTTTTTTTTGTTTCTGTTCTGTCTACCGGGCACCGGCTGGGTTTGTCAGCCATACTCTCCTTCGAGATGTATTTCTTTTTCTAAATGACACTGCTTTCTTTATTTTTTGAAAAGGAATTTTTTAGTTACAAAGTGTTAAGCTCTATTAATCATGTAAAAAATTCTTCAAGAGTTGAATGTAATTCGAATAAAAGACCTTTGTTCTTGAGTCAAGTTCTTAACCTTCAAACCAATATATAAGAGTTAAAAGAATTTTACAAATGTAGAAAAGTATCTCCTAATTTTAATGTAATAGTTATTGGTCTAATTAAACTTGTACTAGCTAAGAATTGTTTGAATCCACTTGTATTGAATAATTTGAAAAAACTCAAAAAAAATTATTGACTCGCTTGAAAATAACTTGGATTGACTCTCTTTTTTTTCTCATTTTTTAAACTATAAAAGCCATCAAAACTTCATAAATATCCGAGTTCACCTGCACTAAGTATGAAGCCACACAAATTTTCACAAAACTATATACTGCTGAAGTACCAACTGGGCCTGCTATTTGATCCCAACCTGAGCTTAAATTTTTGAGTTTTTCATGCAAGCTTGTATTAAGCAATCAAATTCCTTTCACACTTTTACTTATAAATAAAACAGAGACTTTGGAAAGGCAACTAGATCAAATCAAACAATAAAAATAATTACAGTTACCAAAACTTCGAGCTTTCAAATAAAAAAAGAAGTATCATTAAAGACATGGTTATTTCAAATGGTCGATCCATAAACAACCTACAAAATTTGGATTCTAAGTTGACATGGGTTCATGCCAGGCTCATTTTTTTTCCCAAAACTGAGCTCAGGTAGAGCTGGGCCTAGTACAAGGAAGCCCAATCTTGGCCCGAAAACATCAATTTAAACGGAATTTTGTAACATCTAATTTTTTAATGATTATCGTGTACACTAAAAAATGGGAAAGATCTTTAAATTAAAGAAATGTCAAAATACCCTCAATTAGCTAACAAAAACAGACAAATACCATTAATTGCACAACCTCAATGAAGACCCACTCTGACCATCCTCAGTTCCCCACACTTCTGTATCATATTTTCCCCCTTTTTCGGTTTTGAATCCTCAGTTTACCTATTCAATCAAGAGTGACTCTAAATATAAATATAAAGAAGGTAATAATATTTTTAAGTAATTTGAATTTATCATTAAATGGGTGGTACATACGGCTCAGCCAGACTAATTGTAGTTTAGCCCGAGCAAATTGTCTAGAGATTAACATAATCTTAACATATCTTGACAAAGATCAATCAACCACAATTAAGAAGCAGCGTGAGAGACTTCATTGGCATCAGTTCCTTGTGATCTTCGGCTTCGAATCATCGAGATAATGTTGATAGATGTAGGAAAGGAAGCCCCAAATTGCCATCAACAGAGATATGATCTTCACTCCATCCATTTTGTCATGGAAGAAGATGACCCCAAGAACAGGAACAATAGGCAATGCCAAGGTGCTGATGACATTGGTGAACAGAGAAGAAAGAAGAAAAATCAATCCAATTGTACCAACAGAGCAAACTTGCCAAGAAATTGCAGTCCAAAACAGAGTCATCACATAAGAAACTCTCCCCTTCGCGTACCCGTCCATCTCTCCCTTCAATTTTCTCCATTCCGAGCTCACGCAGAGGCCTACTATGCAAGCACATGTAGCGACGAACATGGTGTAGATTTGCATCTTGAACACCACAGAGAATGTCTCCTTCTTTAGAACCTTTTGGAAGGTGAGCTGTGAAAGAGAAAGCCATAGCGCGTAACCAGCTGATGCACCCAGAGTGAATAGAAATCCGACTGCATACTTTCCGGTGGAGACACTACTGGGACCGGTCGAGTCAGCTCGGACAGCGAGGAGGGAAGCTGAGAAGGTGAGGACTACAATGGAGTTGAATATGAGGGAGGTGAACTTCTGCTTATTGAAGAAGAAAGAAAAGAGCGCGTTGAAGGCCAATTGGGTTGCGCAGATGAGGGAATACGTAGAGACCGGAAGATACAACAGGCCATATGAATACATGACATTGTCGCCGGCCATGATCAGTCCAAGTGCAATATAGACAATTGTAAGGGTGGCCAGCAGAAGGTGATTTATTATTATTATGATCATCATTAGAAGTAGTAATAGTAGTAGCAGTATTTTTACTGATCCAAGAAGGGCTCTTCTTAATGGAGCAAGCAATTAGGAGAGGAAGAAAAAGAATTGGAAATCCTGCAGATTGAACTAGTGTAGCCATCCAAATGCTATTTCCACCTTCATCATAGTAGAACCTTCCAAGAAGAGTGCCAGTAGATTGGCCGCCGATGAGAAATACGATGTTGAGGGCCACGAAGAGCCACCATTGCCAGTGTCCTCGCCGGCTTGATGGTGATCGACAAATGACGGATGCATCTTTTGGCACTTCTAGCTCTTGACCACCTTGAAATGGAAGATCAAATGGTATGATTAGTGTCTTGATATAAAAACATGATTTTTTCATTATTCATTGTAGAAATCTTTAGGAAAATCGCAGAGTCGGTCGGCCATGTATTCCATTCAACATTTACAGAGAAAAGCATCTCACATATGTAGGTTACGCCGGATCTATAATAAATCTCATGTCTATACTCTAACCATAGCTCAAGAACTGAAAACTTAAGATTCTGACTCAAAATCCTATCAAGTTGAGAGTAACTTGGACAAATTTTCAACTCACATTGACAAAATTCAATAAAAAATCAATTAAAGTTGTTCACTCACTCATCTCAAAATATTAGAGTCGAGTCAATTCTATATAGTTTTGCAGGAAGCAATTTGCCCTATGCCTTTTAGAAAACCCACCGTTGGTTAAGCGATGGAGGAATGCAACCGTTCGAAAAGCAACAATAGTTGTTGGAGGCAGCCCTTGCCCAACTTTCTTTTGGATAACATAGATATCTCCATCCCAATTAGAGATATTGAGCGTGAATTTAATTCAAGACCTTACTTCATAATGCAGGCTTCTTGACCATCCTGACCAACCCCTTGGCAGTTTTGCTGAGTTGAGATGGCAACTGAGCTCATGCAGTGTTGATAAGATGACAACTGAGTTGATGTAGTGACTGATCCGTTGACCGGATCATCAACTGAGAAGGAAGATTAGTGCGAGTTGCACGGGTTGAGGTATTGTTTTAATGACAACAATTCTTTAACTAGGTCGGTTCACAAAATCCTACGCTCATTATACAATGAGTATGTATATATTTTTCAAATCTGCCTCCTGCAAACATCAAACTAATAATATCCATAATAAAAGGGAAATAATTTTTTAACAGATAGTTTCATAATTTAATTTCATATCATAGGATTTTGATTCACATAGAAAGAAGACAGAGAGGGATATATATATAGAGAGAGTCTTATGAAGGTTCCAACTTCAAAGGCAATGAATTAAGCAAAGAATCATTAAATAAAAATACTATAAAAAATTAGTCATCACTTTAGTTAAGCACTACACAGTGAAATTTTCTTTATTATGAAAAAAAAATAGTTAGGTGGTGTTTTGGACTTGCTGGGGTTCTTTAAAGTAAGTTTGTATGACTTTTAATTTGAACAACAATTTCCTCTGTTTGTTCACTGAGAAAAAAAATTATTCCAGATCTTCAGATTGTTTGACACTGATCATTGAATTATGTATTTATTCTCTCTCTCAGACATTTCTATCTAGTTGGTAGTGGGATGGCAATACCCTTCTTTTGTTCCCCTCAGCCTTTTTTAGGAATCGAGCACATTCCTTGTTTGATTTGGATTCGAATTTGGCATTTACTTTACGACAGGGCTGGCCCTGGCTATAGGCGGAGTAAGCTGCCGCCTAAGGCCCTCACCAATGCTACTAATGACTTTACTCAGAATCTCACGGCTTGCATTGTATCTAGGGTTCCTGAGATTTCATAGCATCTCAGGGCTGACACTGAGTTTACAAGACGAGTTCTTGCTGTGAAGTCAAATTCTGAAGATTGAATGTCGACGCTTGTTCAAACTCAAAATCAGCTTAGGAATAAAGTCACTTGACCACCGGGAGAGGAACGAGAACGGACCGGAATTGACTGTGTCTACTCACCCACAATTCTATGATCAACTCAACGAATAAAGTCATATTCAATGATAAATCATTCTCAAATTTCATGGAAGACTCATAAGGTTGGAGCATACCCCAAAATTTCCTTTTCCTAATCTAAACGATTTAATGGCAGGACAATCTCAATAGATAGTGAAAAAGGTTTTAAAAGTTGGCCCAGTTATTTCTGACTCGACTCGTCCACCGGTGACTCAGCTGATACATCTCAATCTCTACTAAGAGACGGATGGTGAAGGAACCACATCAACAGTTCAGATTGATTATAGAACTGCAGCCTGCAAGTTTCATGAATACATACCCTAACATCATTATATACCAGCAGTGCAGCTCATCCATGCTTAAATGATTAATACTTGAAAAGAAATAAGACTTCAAAGAGAGCAATAAAATTAGTAATTTCTATATAAAAATAATCACTTTAATATTTAATTTTAAAAAATAAAATAGTATATCTACATTAAAAATATAATTATCTAAATTACTGAGGAAAGAAAAAATACAGATATGAACTTGATACGATACTTCTCTTTTGGAGTGTTGGGTGATGAAATAAGATAAGGTGGATGACTGACCTTCGATACGGAGACGCAGCTGCTGAAGCTCGCCCATCAAGGAGATAAGAAGAAGAAGAGATTGATTTTCAATTATTCAAGAGCCAATTACGGACATAATTATCAGAGAAATAGTGCAAGAGGGTTGGTGTGGTGTTTCTCAGATTTTATTTTATGAGAAGAAAGGCAGAAGCGGCGGCGGCGGCCAAGCGACTCTTATTACAACTGTCCACACGGGGCCATTTGACTTCTGAAGATAATTAGACTATTAAAGTTTCCATTGAGGATTTGACACTTTTAATCATAGGCTGAAACTCAGGCTGTATGAAGTCAGATTTTTGTAATATATTTTAATTCATATTAAAAGTTATTAAATTCGACTTCACTTAACTTAAATTATTCAACTCAATCCAATCTAAATTTCTTAACTGAGAATCTAAGTGCCGTTTTATCACTTCTTGTACTCGGGTCAAATCAGATTACATTAGATTGAATCGTCTTGATTTTAATTTTCTCATTCGACTCGATTTGCTAATCCAAATTACTCAATCCAACTTGATCCAAATTTCTTACTCAAGTCAACCCGAGTGTAGTTTTATTATTTGGTGTACTCGGATCAAGTCAGGTTATGTCGGACTGGTCAAGTAGATTTTAATTTTCTCAACCTAATCTAATTCAAATTTTATACGAGTTTTTATTTTTCCAACCCAATCTGATCTGAAGTATACAAATACATAACCCAAACCCACTGATTTCTCAGCTCAAGTCATGCACATCGAATTAAAACCCAATCCAAGTTTTACCCCTACTATTAAATTATAAATTAGGGAGTTGTATTTTTTTACCGCAGATGTCCCGACATCTCACTCAACTAATAATTTAGAGCATACAAAACCTAGATTTTTCACTATAAGGTCAAGCCTTGGTGTTAATATATGTGCTTTTTATAATAAGAAGATTGGATTTATTTTTTATTTCACACTTATAAATGAGAAGGGGATTGATTGATTTCTTTATTTATTACTTATCATCGATATCGAACCGCACTCGGTATTACTTCATTAACTTATTTTCACAAAGACATCTCAAAATCGAGATTATTTGAGAACAGACTTAAAAAAATTGATGAAGATTATTTAAAACGTCAAATTTTAAGGGAAAAAAATTTAAAATTATAAATGCTTTTCACGTTTAAAAAACTTATTTTAAAACCTTTTTAAAATCATACCCAATTAAAGATTTAACAAAAAAATGATTAAAAAAAAAGGTAAAAATTTGAAAACAGCAGATAGTATTAGCCAATAATGAACGCAAGAATAAGGCCGATAAACAACTCTAATGTAACCCATACTGATGATGTTTATCTCTAATGTAACCCATACTGATAAAATAAATAGCTTCGACGATAATAAGCATAATTATTTGTCACCCAAGGAACCGGAGAATTGATGATGTTCACTATGTACTGAGGTTCAAATAGGATTCGTTTAACGAGCTCTTGACCTGAATTTCTATTAAAAAAAAAAAAGAGGGAAATTTTGAAAAATGAGATGAAAATTTATTTTTAATATACGAGGACTTGCCTTAAAGGCATTTCGCCGTGAGAAATGGACCATTCATTTGACCAGCCTGAACTCAGGCCTGGCTTTTAAATTTTCAGATCCAAACCTGAGCCCACACCAGAGTCCTATTGGTCCAATAGTCAAGTCTAAGTCCAGCCCTATTTGTATTAACAGGGCCAAAACCCAATTTACATCCGAGTATCAGGCCCATCCCCAATGCCCAATTTCAAGGCCAAGACAAAATGCAGACTCGAACATTAACACACACAATCTTACCCATTCATATTGGGCTTTAAGGTGGGTCAAGGCATCAAGCTGTCATAGTGGTCCCAGGCCTGGCCTGAATTTGAAGCAGGCCCATCTTTTACACCTGCAAAAAAGCCCAACCCAACTCCAGATGCGCCAAAGTCTCTTTTTCACGTCATCTCGAGTCTTGCATCTCCTATCTATAAAAGACATGGTATACAAATACATCTACAATGAAACAAACGTGCACAAACCAGAATAACAGATCGATTATGGGAGCAAGTTCCTCCTTACAAGTGCGTTCCATATTCAGAGAACCATTAACGAAATTAGGGACACCGAGTTTAGTATGTATATTTGATCAGATGCATCGAGATTTGGCCAGTCATGCAGTCCCCTTGAGTGCATCCGCCTGCTTCCACTGGATCTATCGATGGCGCTGGAGAATATTAAACCTTTTCCTAAAAAATTGACTGCATTGAAAATATAAATAATTCATACCTTCCGTAAGCATTGGATCAACTTGATGCCTTGTTACAATAATCAAATCCAATATATTGAAGGAAACAAGTGAAAAAAAAAACTGCTAGAGATGGCTCTAAATGATTTCATTCCACAAAGTCCATAAGCAAGGATAGACTCGATGAAGGATTAGATGTAACAATAACTAAGAATCTCTCACACACTACTCTCTCTTAATCCTCTCCCAACACACTGGGAAGGAAGACTTCTGTGTGTCTTTAAGATGGTGACTAATGTGAAAGCCTTCCCCTTTCGTTTTACAAGGAAAGGCTATAGAGAAGAAAAAGGAGGAGATAAAAGAGGTGATAAAAAATTGGGATTTTCCAAACTTTTCGCCCAAGCAAATAACTCCTATTTTATGAGAGTGGCGGGTAGAAAAAAAAACATCAGTAGAGAAGTTAAAGATAGAAAAAAAAATAACAAAATCAAACAATAAAAAGTAAAAATGATATATTGCACGACTGCATTCATTAAAACATTTTCCAAACCAAAGAAGTTTGACCTGGGAGACATTATCTTAGCCCCAGCTATCATGGTTCAGAAATCAGTAGCTTGAATACAAAATCCACCTCTAAGGAACATCAGCTGCAACGTAGATGGGCTACATGAAATCCAAAAATCCAGAGTCCAAAACAACCAACACGAAATAAATGGATTTGGATGCACCTAAAACATACACTAAATTTTTTGGATCTGAATCCGTACCCAAACCCAACATCCATTTGTTTTCGGAGGCAGATTTGGATATAAACCATATCTAAATCTGATAACCCATGAATTTGAATGGCAAGTTACATAAAAAAATATATCTATTGTTAGTGGATATGTTATGTCTCACACTAGATGAAGAAACACTAACATTTATGCACACGTCCTTACCATAATAACCAAATCACAGGATTAGATAAATTGGGCTACCTTTGGCTAAATTCTAAATGTCAAAAATAAGTTGGAGCTCCAATACTCTATATAGCGGAGCAATGATTCATGTATTTTGATAACATTGGAGCTATTGTGCTAAGTAATCAAACTGGTCCCAAAATGAGATATCAGGTAAAAGAGAACATACACACAGATGGCATTGAAAGCAGATGATAAGATGACGTTGTTAACAAGAACATCCTCCTGATTGAGGCTGCGACTGTGATGCGTTTGAACTTGTACCCTTCAAATTCACATCAACCATGTCTTCTTGCTTTGTTGAAGAAAGTGTCTCCATTCCTGGCAGAGCAGCAGCAATCTTCCGAAACAATGCCTGAAAAGGATAGGGGAAAAGGTTGATTGTTTAGTTAGATGTAGGGCTGCAACTGGGGTGGGGTTTTGGCCCGACTTGCATGACCCGACCCGAGAAATCATGCGGGTCGGATCGAGACTTTCTGGACAATGGGTCAGGTCGGGTTGAGAAAATAAAAACCCGCATAAAATTCAGGTCGGGGCCGGGTTGAAGATTTTACAAGTTAACCAGACCAGACCCGACCCGACCTAATCCGGCAAAAATTAGGCTTAAATGGATTTAGAATTCGGGTTGGGTCGGATTCTAAAGTTCGGGTTGAGAATTCGGGTCGGATTCCATATATATCAACTCAGGTCGGGTTGAGTTTTAAGAAACCCGGCCCGCCCGACTTGAGTTGCAGCCCTAGTTAGATGCTGCCTTTTGGGTCTCTCCAGAATACAATCGGCAATTGGGCCCAACACCAAGAGACATAAAGAGCCAACCTAAGACCTGTCCATTTTACATCTTTAAGTGGTAATTTGGTTACAAAGCCCAAAGAGCCCAGTCCCATATAAAAGGGCTTGCACAGTGTAGGCTCATCCTGAGAACAGCCCATTTACCTACTTACTCGTCCAGCATTCAGTACAGGCTAATGCTCCCTTAATACTTTTATCTTCTGCCTAATGGCCATTGGCTGCTTACCACCCCAAAAAATTACTATTATCATCATTGACCCATCATCCTCGTCACCCTCGGATGAAACCCTTATTTTACATGTATAAATCAATATAAGGAAACATTAAAGTAAGAAGAATGCACCTTTATATTAAAGCCAGCCTTGGCACTTGTTTCAATGAACATGACATTGAGATCGCGAGCTTTAGCCTCTC
Organism: Chimonanthus salicifolius; assembly: GCA_013350335.1. Lineage (NCBI taxonomy): Eukaryota > Viridiplantae > Streptophyta > Magnoliopsida > Laurales > Calycanthaceae > Chimonanthus > Chimonanthus salicifolius. The sequence continues at coordinate 62,729,928 of CM023541.1, read as the reverse complement.
CTTCATCTATTGATACTTGCCTATTTAAGTCATCAATAGGGAAAAAAAATGGAATCAATGAAAAGAGCATATAGAAGAGGACCTTCAAAAGTACCAGAAGACCAACTTAATTGGCCCATGCATGTTGTTGACTAAAACATTTCAAGACAGACCACCATGGTCAACTACAGTAACCATCATGGAAAGTAGTTCAATTAGAGCGCTTTAGGCAATAATGCGATTCACAAGAAAACCAAGGCAAGAGTGGAAGAAATAACAAATGGGTGCAAGTATATTAAAATGATAAACAAGCAAATTAAACAAAATTTGCATGAAAATTATAGCCCAAAATAAAGGATCAAAGAAATGGAGCTGCCAGCAGCCAAGAGGAACACAGAAAGAAGGGATGCTTGGACACAGTTCTCTTAGAAGTGTACTGGTCACACTTGAATATTTCCCCAAAGGTTTACCAAAAAGAAAGAAAGAAAGAGAAAATATTTCCCCAAACATATGCTTCTGAAGTACACAAGTCTTCAAAAGAGAATGACAACAAAGAGGAACACGGAAAGAGAGGATGCTTGGAAACAGTTCTCTTAGAAGTGTACTGGTCACACTTGAATATTTCCCCAAAGGTTTACCAAAAAGAAAGAATATTTCCCCAAATGTATGCTTCTAAAGTGCACAAGTCTTCAAAAGAGAATGACAGTCAATATTGTCAAGAAAATGACTGACAGATTATTGACAAAATAAGATAAATGTCAAAGAAAGCACGGAAAGCATAACATTTTAACCAGAAAATACAGGTGTTAACCGTAGTTTCCACTTCCCATATTTCCAAGAAAAGAAAAAGGATTTTTGTGCTCCATTTGTCATGAAGGAATTGGTAAATCAATTTGCTCCTTTTTTATATGAAGGGAACAGTAAATCAAAGTATAGCATCAGGAGGCCTTGGTGCATCTGACCACTAACAGAGCTTTTAAAACTTCAATACTAATCAACAATCTTCACCTGAGGCAACACCAATAAAATCTTCTAAAGGGCATTTAAGGCACTCAGTATATATATATTTTGAAAGATTCAGTAGATAAATATTTACAAATTGAAAAAAAAAAAAAAAATTCAACTTCAGGATGAGCCAACCAGAAAATCAAGTCAAACCACAGCAAGAGACTGGACCACTTACCTTTTGTCCACAAGATCTGTCTTGTTACCAACAAGGACAATGATAACATCACTTCCCCGTTCAGAGCGAACCTCCTCAACCCACTTTGAAGTATTTAGGAATGATTGCCGACCTACGTAGAAAAATGCCATGACAATCGGCAGAACATAGACAGGAGAATGGTGATCAATAAGAAACGTATGCATGAACGGAAATACATTAGAAATTTAGGAAGCGAGATAAGATGCATCAGTGAACAATAAGAAAATGGAATAGAGGAACTGTTTGGAAGAAAAGAGGAGGGACAACTATGAAAAACGAAGGAGCTATTGATATGGCAGATTGCTCATCATTGCAACCATGTTAGGGTTGTGGATTTGAGTTATATAGGTCTAAGAAAGGTGGTTGGCTCATGGAAATTAATTTACTAAATGGCTTTGATGATCATTATCATGAACTGGGAACTGTTTGGATATCAAACATGAATTTTGACAACAGTATGCAATACAACCTCGTCATGAACTTATATGGAGTTGATCATGTAAAAGGATTTCATTTGAGCCACCAGTAAAGGCCACTATCTTCTTCATCCATTCTCACCCAGACACAGCCTTTGCTAATATTGAGAAGCATAGGCGATTAGGCTCAGAAAAGGTGATTAGGCCATAATGGTTTTAGACAAAACTTGTTTACTTCATCTTATCAATTTTTCTGGATAAAAAATTATGCAACCACAAATTTGCCAGCTCTACACATGGATGAGTATATAGGAAATAGAAGAGCAAACGACAAAGGAGACTTCAAACACAGATTAGAAGAAGGAAAGAATGCATACTAGCAACATCATAGACAATCACAGCAACAGATGAATCCCTAATGTAGCTTGGAATGAGACTCCTGAATCTCTCCTGCCCAGCTGTATCCCTGTTAAGAGTTTACATAAACATATAATATACAGTATATGGTAAAAGGAAAATATACCCAGAAGTAAATTACAATTGAATGTCATACTACTAAAACTATATATGGATCATTACACTCAAAGATACAGTCAAATAAAAACTGTGCTATGATACCCGTTTCTCCCAGTATCTCATCTTAGATAATCATGGATTTCTCCAGCATCATTGATCAGCCATCAGCATAGTAGAAAGAGGAGTGATATAAACATAAATATATGTATGAAAAGAAAATTTGCTCACAACATAAGTTACACATCATCATCATCATCAACCAAACACCTTTGTCTCATCTATTTGGGGATAAGTTTTACATGTCTTATGAATAAATAAATAGAGTGATCGGAAATGTTTTTCTGCAATCAACCTAGAAGGCTTTTGCCATTGGCATGCATCAAATACAAAACAAACACATTTATGCATCTGCCCTTGAGTTATGCATGCATTTATCCAGAGCAAAGAACAGTTCATGCTTCTCCAAGAGACCTGTGTCTTTTAAATGATGTCATCCAAGATGCATATTAAGAAAGTTTGCAATAGTAAATTTACATGAGGATAAAGACTTCCAAAGGCCTTCTCTGCCACAAAGAATAAATAGTTTCTAAAATCTTGCATGCAATTTTAATGAAGTTCCCATTTTTCATGGATTTGTGGCCCTGGTCCCTTCAACCAAAAGAGAGAAAGGCCAAGTGATCAGGAAAACGGTACTATCAGCTATAAGTGGAGAATGTGGAACAAAAGAAAAAGGAGAATATTCCAAAACAGTTTTTTCATTGCCATCTTTGAGGGAGAGGGTTATTTCTTCTTATCCAGGTGGAGCTTCAAAGCAAAAGAGATGAATGGCATGTTACCATCAGAAGTGCAGAGATTGGAGATGGGTGGCGCTGGATTGACGATCATATTTGAGGAGAACTACATCATCAGAAACTATCAATGAGTCTCTTGCAATGAGATCAGTGATGATTAGTTGTACATTTCTTCTCATGATTTGTATCAATTGACTTCATGGACACAATGAATATAAATATCTATATAGTTTTAAAAAGTTTCTGTTACATCTCAAAGGAAAAAAAGAATACACAATTGCTCCCTCATGCAGGAACTCTCAGATCCAGTTGGAATCACAATCATGTCAACCACCTATCCAAATATTTAGGAGTTTACTGACTGAGAAAGAACAAGGTCCTTCATTGACCATTGTTTTGGTTCAAATCAATACTAGCAGCAAAAAGGGGTGTTAGTGCTAAAAAATAAAATGAACAAACCATTTATTAAGGAACAAAATGAACACCTATTACATAATCAAGCTTTGTACATGTAAATCTAGCATCTGAATCACACGTAATTTAATCCACACATTTAATTGTCTCACAACATTCATGTGCAGCATACAACTTTATATATAACATTCGAGGTGAAAGAACAAACCTGTCCAACGTAAGGGAAAAGACATCATACAGTATATGAAATGGATCTAAATCACAAAGATCAGATTCCTACCAGAGCTGCAATCTAACTGTTCGATCTTCTAGGTACATTGTCTTTGACAGAAAATCGATGCCAATTGTAGCCTGACAATCAAATTTATCATTAGAGAGAGAGAGAGAGAAGATACATGGGATGAGGCACATATAACTTGTGAGCAAAATAAGGGCCACTTATAAAGCATGAATATAACAGATTACTTTATAAAAACCAACCAAATAAGTATGAAACTAACAATTCAAATAATGGATTTGACATGAATCGAATATTTTCATTTGATAGCATTTCCATGTAAAATCATATAACAATGATCATTAAAAATGATCTGGATTGGCGCAAGAATATCAGTAGCTTGGGAGAAAAGAGAAAAATGGATACATCCTCTTGGTGATTGAACTGCCTGGCAAATCACTTAATGTTTCCTAACAATTACAATTACTGAATCACCTAAGCACCTTGCTGATTTCATTTTCCCCAGTTTAGATTTTTTTTTTTTTATTCTTTTGCCTTGCCACAGAATCAGTAGGTTGTCAGAAACTGAAATAAAGTACATCCAAAGTTACAATTGATCCAAATGCACCCTAGTTTTCAGAAATTTTCCTTTCATCCATTGTAACTCATGAAATCATAGCAAGCTCTCTCTGCTCCCAAAATGAAAAGGATCTGAACACAGCTAATATTCAAGTCGGTAAAAAGCCATTTCTGGGAAGGGCAAAAAATGGTAACAACTGCTAGCTAGAACCAAAGCTTTCGTTAAGTTCTTGAAAGCAGGTATTGCAAAGAGTCCAGATCCAGTAGAGAATGTTTGTTGGTATAGAAAGGTTCTCTAAAAAGGTCAATGGCCCAAAATCATTGGCTTGCATTGGACGGCTAGCAATGTCTGATGAAGCATTGGAACATCCAAAACCCTCGAAAAATTCTCTAAATCTCAGATTGCAAAAAATCTGATTATGGGGAATTCAAGATTCATGAACACTGAAATTCACAAACTCTGTTCCCCGAGATTGAGAATGTGGAAACGAAAATCCATTTTTATCATCATCAGCAGCACAACTATTATGAATCTATTTGGGGCCTTTTTGAGTTCTAAGCATATTTAAATAATTAAATGTGAAGTCATAAGATCTTGGCAAATTATTTTACACAAGCCAACTCCCAATCTCTCACCCAATTATAATACAAATCACGTATAAGCATATCTGAACATATAAAAGTATATGAATTCAGCAATTTATCTTACATAGGCCAACTCCATATCTCACACCCAAGAATAACAACAAAATAATCATAATAAGAGCAATAGCAGTATTGTATAAAAAAAAAAATTACAATTAAAATGGATCAGAAACAACAAATTCTAGACAAGCACTAGAACCGAAAGGGATTCAAGAAAGAGAGTGAGATCCATGGAAAATTATCCATTGAGGACCAACATTTACACTGTCAATTTAAAATTATAAACACCACCCAACTAGATCCCTACCCGATTTGACCCATTTCCAATTAACGCTCACCCCAAGGGCTAACCTGAAGCTCTACATCACCTTTAAATCTTCTGAGATGCTATATGTTTATAAAGCTGTACCTTTTACACCATTATGCCGATGTGAGAAGCCAAAATTAGTAGGCCTTCTGAAAATCAGAAATCAGAAGATATTGACAATGATGCTATATGTATATAAAATTACATCTTTTATAACATGGTGTGGCAAGTCAAAATTGGTTGGCTTTTCGAAGGCTAAAAAAAACACTCAACCAAAGAATTTATCAAATCAATCAATACTGAATTCAAAGTATGTTTACTGATTCCTTTATACCTTTAAAACCATCCATTTCTCTAAGATTCGACCTTCAGAAAAGTTTGAGACGAGGGGAAAGAGAAGTAAAAATACCTGATAGGTGTTATCGAATTTATCGTACATGAAGCGGGTGATGATACTGGTCTTCCCCACCGACTGATCCCCCAAAAACACCAACTTGTATTTCGCCAGTGGTGAAACCGTTGGAGCCATTTTCACCCAAAATCGCTCTCTTTCTCCTCTCTTCTCTCCCTACAAATACAAGAAGAAGAAGGAGGAGGAGAAAATGTATCAATTCTGAGGACAAATCGAGGGTCGTGGGTCTATACAAAAGCCTATTAAAGGCAGAAATAGAGGGTCGAGGGTCAGTCCAGTTTTTTTACTGATCACATCGAAAAATTGACAAGCTGTTCATTTTAATTATTTTTATTTTTATTTTTAAACAAGAATTTTTATTTTTTTAAAAAATATATATTTAAATCTAAATATTCTATGACTGGTATATTATATATGTAAATATCCTGTAAAATGAAATTCTTTTAATATTCATAAAATAATGATAAAATGTAAGAGATTTAACTTTAATTAGAATAAATTCAGCATGTCTTATTTGTTGAAAAACAATTTAAGTCTCTGCACTTGATTATTTATCTATGTATAAATGTTTTTTACTTTGATAATAATGAATCTCTTCCCCCATTAACAAGATTTAAGATTTTGTCTTGATCTCTTATATTTAATGTTTTCAAAATTAGAATGTAACAATTACCAAATACACACAAGGCTTTTATGAGATCTACTAAATTCATCAAATCAAACTGAAAGTTGTAACTGTACTTAATATAAAAATTCAATTTTATTAAATATATATCTGTTCCATCTAAAAAAAAAAGTGATTCAAATGCATTTAATTTAATCCTCATTTCAGGTTGTTTAGAATTACTGCACAGAAATCTTTAGTGAAATTAATTTTTACAGAATATGATTGGATGTCATTTTTCGTGGAAAGCAAATGAATAACCAATATAAATGGATCATTTATCAAAATCCCCAAACAAGTTAGAGTCACTGTCCCAATTCTCAACTATTATAACCCAAAAATAAATAAATAAATCAACTAAAGTACAGTTAGGACTGTCCAGGTCAAGAAAGGAGGAAGCTTATCTGGGCTATGAAGCCCTTAATCCAGTCCAAGAGCTTGAAAATTGGCCCAGTTCAAGCCTATTTGTAAAAGATCATGTCTGCTGGATGAAATTGTAAGCTGAAGGCCCAAGCGCATCTCATGTCCTGCCAAGCTGGTAAAGCCAGTCTAGTTTGGCTTGGCCCATAAACAGTAGTTACTACCAGTGTTTTAAAGCTCGGTATCACCTATTTGACTCAATTAGATTTCAAGTGAAACGAATGGCCTAATGTTCCCAAAAAATGGTGGAGGCGGCTGTCTGATTTGTCCAGATTTTGATTTTTAAACCTGGGCCTCAATTACAAACTTCAATTGAAATTTAAAATTAAATTTCTGAAATATACATAGCTTAGCCCAAGTTTAGACTGATAATTTTCAACTAAAATTTTAAATTTCAGTCAAAATTTATAACTAAGAACATATTGACCATACATTGATACCACCTATGAATATTCTAGTGAAATGATCCAAGTCCAACTGTGGACTACAATTTCTACCAACTTTGTGGATGATTTTTGGCCCACCAAGTGTTAGAATTAAAAAATGTACTGTAATTAAAAAAAAATCTATTTAATTTGATGATCATTAATCATATTTCATGAGAGGCCTTCAAAATAAATGGTTATAGCATCAAATAAAACAATTTTATTTAGTATCATCTACCTAATCACATTGAAATTTACATCACATGGAAAACAACAATGGTGTATTTTCTATTAAATTATAGATTTGCAACAGGTAGTCAAATGGGCCCATAAAGAGAATAGGACTATAATTATAACCCCCACTCTTGTGTATATTGTACTTGTTCTTCCATCCTATGTACTATACCACAATTCCCCCTATATCACACACCATAAAGGTCGGCATTGGGAGAAAGTAAGAGAAACGAAGGGTTTCACTTGCAACTTGCAAAAATCGAGCACATTTTTTTTTATAACCAAGGGAAACCCTAAGCAACACCGAATACAAAGAACCTTATACTATTTTTTGTAAAATCTTCTTATTTTACCGACAATAGAAGCCCTTTAGAGTTTCTCCTAAAGTCTTTCTACCAATCCAAATCAAGGGTTTAAAAAACACTCAACGATATGCCATGCCAATTTATTTATTTACTCATTTGATGACAGAAAACTCTAAAGCTTTGATCTCTCCCTGACTACGAGAGCATTGGATAAAACTCTAGATGCACACAGATCACTGCAAGCTACATGTATTAGATAACTAGAGACTCGAACTGTTAGACCTCTGTTTCGTGAACATTTCATATCATTTTATTATTTTTTTCCACAAAAAATTCCAAAAGGAAATTATTAGAAAACCCGACTTTCATTCATTTTTGGAAAAAAAAAAAAAAAAGTTGAAAAATTATACAGACACCCTATAAATGATATCACACTAAAACATCTTATTCAATTCCATGAGCAATCAATATCATCCAATTAAACTATTTTTCACCAAAAAAAACTGCATATTGAGATTATCTTAGAACAAAAATATAAAATAACTCAAAAATTTCAAATTTTAAGAAAAATTTGTTGAAATTAAGAAATATCTTTTACATTCGAAGAACTTACTTCTAAGCCTTCTTAAAATCATATACAATGAAGATTCAACACGAAAAAAAGGTCAAAATGCTATCAGCCGCTATGGTCCTTGAATGGCCAATATGTATCGGCATAAAAAAAAAAAACCAATATGCATAGGCCAATTTTATGACCTACACATATTTCAAACAAGTGATGCCCATGCTCCATATATCCAAGGGTGGAAAACGTAAACATGCAAAAGCCTCGTGGCCATGGTTTCATGCTAAAGGTAATAATAATACACTTACAGTCATTGAGCTTAAATACATTATTCATGGGATTGCAAATACAAAATGGAAAGAAAAAAAGTTAGGGAAAGAGAAAAAAATAAAAATAAAAAAGCCTTCATGCACAATCATCTCTGCCTAGTGAGAGAAAATGGTACTTAGATTTCCCCAGCAATCTGATTCGATCTTGTTACCCTGCATTGAAGTTTATTTGGTAGGTAACAATGTCTTTAAAACCTTTCAAAGAAAAAACACAATCTCTTTAAAGGAAATGGGGAAATGATACCATGCAGTGTATGTGAAATGATCGCCTACATGCTGGTCTCTGCAGTATTACCCTAGACACACAGCTATCAAATGTAGAGGTGGTCCATTGAAAGCCTTTCCTTGAATATATGGTCCACCAAAAATCACCTTAGTTGAATCAATCTAGTCATATTTTTTAAGTTATTCCCATTTTAATCACTTTAAACTATTTTTTAATCAACTTTATTACTCTAAAAAACACGACTTAATTGACCCGATCAAAGTGATTTTCAGTGAGCTCATACTCAAAGACCTTTTTCCAACAACCCATCACCAACTCATTTGGGGGACATTATGCCTAGGTGAAAAGGATAATACTGATCACACAGTATGCAAATGATCATCCTTTCAAATATATCATAATAAAGGACGGAAAGATGTAAAGCAAGAGACCCTGCCAGAAGGATTTAAAAACCACCAGGTTGGTACATGCTGAATCCTGGTGGACCAGTACGCCACGGGCCATTCTGCCAGCATTTTGTATGTAGGCTGATGCTTCTTTAAATTCCCACCAAAACCAGGTGGAATTCCAGATTCCATGCATATTGGGTCATGAAAAACCTAGCATGCATCAACCACTATTCTAGATACCAACCAAAAATTTAATCCATGGCTTGAATTGCTGTGAGCTTCCCTTGAAATGGGTGCATCAGACCATAGACTACCACACATATTTATGCATCCATCCATGAAAGCAGGTTGTTGACATTTCAAGATAACACGCAATTATGTGAAGCATATGAGAGTATAAAAACATTCTGATATGGTCTTTGAAGCTTCAGCTTACCTTCCCAACTGAGAGAGTTCAGGTTCTGCCAAGAGCAAGACTTGTAGTGGTTTTTGGTTAAATTCCTGGTTGACTCCAGAACTGGGGAAGAAAAAGGTAGGTTTGTTAAGATGGGTTTTGATAGGGTACAGTGGAGAGTAGAACTCAAAAATCCAAACCCATATGGATAAAAAAGTGGTAATGATGATGATGATTTGTTAGGATCAAGCAGAGAAAAAAATGTACAGAAAAAGAGAGAGAAGTAAAATATCACATAAGAATTAAATTATGCTGAACCTCCAATCTTTTGGGGTTAGGTGTGGGAAGGAAAAAAGCTGAAGATGCATACTTCAAGAATGCATGTTCATAAAAATACAACTTCTGATTCATTGCTTAATTAGGAGACAACCAACTTCTGCTCAGCTGAGATTTTGGGGGAAAAATGGAGTCAGATGCTTTGGTTCAAGGGTCACAAATATAAACATATTAAAAAAGAAAAAAAATATGAAAGGTTGTAAATGAGACACCACCTATTTGATAAAGGGAACACCATTTTGTCCTAATTGACAAAATTGTTCAGTTGAAATTCACCATTTGTATAAGAAAGTTTGAAAGGAGTTCTAGTCAATAGCATTTTTGTCGAGTTGAAAAATATGCTGTCATCTTTCATCAGAAGAGTTGGTGTCCAAAGCACAACCCAAACAGATAGAACTTGATACAGCCAGTGATCAATGGTATCCATGTTTCTGAAGAACTAGATTACATATTACAACATTTAATAAAATGGAGAATCTATAAAGAACTATTAAGACTTACAGAAATACAAGCAACTCAGCCACGTAATCAAATAGGTGAGAACATCAGAATGCCAATAATAACCACCAAAATTTAAATGCAATACATGGAATAATAATTATATGATGTACGACAATGAATTTTATCCTCAGGCCTAGAGCATCTATGAGTGGGGCCCATTTAGTTATTGAGATTGCTGCTGACCCAACAAGCCTGCTCTAGTAGACCATACCACAAAAATACTTGATAACTGGAACTCAAAACTACACAGTTATAAAGGTATAAATTAAATGTCTATATTCAATATAGAATAGAAAATATTGGATCTTCCAATCTGAAGCCAACATCTACAAACTAGAGGCTGAAGATGATGCTCAAGGCATGAGTTCAACAACCAAAATTATGCTCGAGGAACATATAATCCCTCCTTATGAAGTTATAAGATGAGCCCTTAGTTACTGGTGGCCATATTGTGAATCTATTAAAATGATTCTTCCATATACAGCTTAAGAAAAGAAAATACCTGTCATCTAGAGAAAGCAGTCTATGATGAAGAGTATAATCAGAGCCCACGTAAGTGACAATCAGACTGCCAGCGTCTGGGTGAGGCCAACTCCTGGAAGTAGGAAATCGAAGTACAAAGTTTCCTGGCTTTGGAGGTCCTCTAGGGGTACTAAGTGAAGTTTCTGCATCTTCCTTTGTAATCAATCCTTCTATCCACTTTGGTGACATACATTCCCAAATCCCTTTAATATGATCTCTTGATAAAGTAAATGCTATGGGATACAGCCAATGCCACATCTTATCAAAATTTTCACGAGCAAGGTAGTCCCTGCATCCAGCAACTCTTCGCAAAACATCTATGTCCTGAAATATCGATCAAGGAAGATTAGTACTTAACTGCTAAAATCAACTTCCGAATAAAGAATGCTTCTACTGAGAAGAAAAATTAAATAGCTTGAAATCAAGATTCACCTGATCTGAAAGACCCCTAGAGCAATGGGAAATCGTCATGAATCTCTTTTCAATTTCATGAGTTGTATCTTCCCAAAGAACCTGGTTTTGGCTTCGTGAAATCAAGTTCCAAGTATCGTTTCCCTCTTGGATCAATCTCTTTGCCATCAAAATCTGTTGCCTGGAACCATTAAAAAATCATTAAAAAAAAAATTGCCTGGAAAAATAACAGAAGGAACCACATAATTGCTCATACTGTATTTTGATTTTTGAAAGAAGATACGAAAGGTCATGTAGTTTTTTTAACAAGCCCCTTTTCAATATTTGGACTCAGTTTATAGACTAGATGTATGTTCCAATGATGGGTGGTCAAATGGGTCCTCTGAAAGTTTGAAGAGGTGGTACCCAAAAAATTCTGTCAGACTGGGACATCTAAGCTCTTTGTCATTTCTAAACATCCAATCTCAGACAAAACCATGCAACCTTATACTCTGTTCTGACCTAGTCAAGTCTCAAACCTAGTACCCCAAAAAATGAATAGGGCCGATCTAAATCCTGCTTCTAACTCCACCAGTATCTTTTTCATCTCGAAAGATTTGGCAGTCTAGCTCTGTTTCAATAGAGACCAAAAATGAGCTGTTCAAATTATGTTTTCCATTTTTCCCACCTTAATGATGTGCATAAGCCACTGACCATAGGACTAGTAATACCAACATAGAAGATTTTGGGAAAACCCCAATCCATGAGCTGGCCCACTATATTAGTAATCTGGTTCACTGAATGATGGGCCACACATTAGAAGGGTGGTTTTGCAAACTGCAGACTTGCTGAGTTTCAGAACAACACAATTCCTCATTTTGAAGTTCCAAACTCATTTCAGAAAGAAGAAATAGAATCTAAATAAAAAAAATAAAAAAGAAAAGCATAGACAGAAAAGCATTGCAAATCCATATGAGATTACCAGTGATGAAAACATCCTGAATATAAGGAAACCTGCTGTGCAAATTCTGCAATATATTCATCACTAGCACTATCTACAATCTCTCCGAGTAACACTGAACGTTCATATAGACCTTCCAGACAATATCTGAAAATGGTCCCATCAGATATGGGATTCCTCACTACTTCCATTGTTTTGAAAGCAGAATTTCTGGCATGAACACTCTCAGAGTCAGACGGGAAACTCTCTGTTCTTTCAAGGTTTTCAAATCTACCCTCTGAATTTGTTCTTGGGGCATTCTGATCCTGCATTATGGAAAAAGAAAAACATCAAAAGAAGAACAAGGGAAACACAAAACAATTAGGTCCAACCAAGACTCTATTCCAAGCAAAAAATGAAATAGTTGAGATAACTCAATCAAATGACCCAGACCACCGTTTTTTAAGGGCATTGGCCAGATTATACAATCCTATAATTGTCATGATTTCCCCAAGAACAGCAGACTAGACTAACTGGCAGTCCAGCACAAATGATTGGACTACCACATGTCCAAATGCAACTCATAGCACTATATCCTAGAATGCAATGAAAGCACCGAACCAACTTCTCCGGTGTACACAAAATTGAAAGATGGATTTACATAAGGAATAAATGGTCACATACATCTTTGGCAGTCAAGGATTGGGGGTTGCAACCACTATCCAAATGCTCTGAAAGACCATTCGCATAAATCCTCATTGAGGATTTTTCATGTACTACTTTAACACGTTTGAAAGGGGGACTGTACTTCAAATCCCGCTGAGCCAAAATTTCTGAGTGACCATTGCCACTTCTATGTTGAACTTTGGGGAATCCTTCATCCGCTCCTGATGACTGGGGTCCATCATGTTGGTTTGCAGTAGTGGTTGTCTTTTTCCATAGCATAGAGGATGGCCGCATATTACGATTGCGTGAGATACAACGTATTGGACGGGAGCATGCTTCAAGGAAAGGATAGCGCTCAGTCTGAGGTGAATGAAAATGCACTCGGAACAGCCTATTTTCACATTTGGAAGAAAGCTGAAATGGCCCAACAAGAAGTCATTAATGAAAATCCATAAAAATCATGAATACATTCTGTTTTGACAAATGCTAAGGACTAGGCTAAGATGGTCCTATACAAAAGAAAACATTAACATCAACAACAACAACAACAACAATCTAAGGTATCCCTTGTCATCTTTTGCGTTCTCCTAATTTTCAGTCACTGAATTTACCACCTCACAGAATCCTATTAACCTACTTTTTTGTAAAGAGAACCTCCCAGTTAGAGGGATCCCCTAAAGTAATCTAGCAATGCAAACAACACCGTGGGGTCCCTATGCACAATGAAACAAGTATCATCCAGAAGAGCCACTGAGAAAATCGGGATCAATTTGGTAATCTAGATCATTGATGATGGGCATTCGTGGGGGGAACCCCTGAATGATTCCAGACTTGAAGTTCGCAGACTACAAGCAGATGGATGAGGAAAAAAGATACGGCCCAAAAGAAGGAAGACGACGGTAATTGCACAATATATTGTCTGGGAGATTTTGGGACCTACCCCTTTGATCAATGACCCGGAGCAGTGACCTACAGACTCAACTTGTGCAATACTGTTCATATACAGAATCCTGGTGCTTGAGGAACCTATGGTTCCTTCTCTCTATAAAAGAAAGAATACAGGAATTAGAATGATCTAGGATTCCCATTGGCAAAGTTTTCTAATGACAAAATTGAGTTAGGAAGGAGGAATGGTGCGACAACAGGAATTAGAACAATCTAGCACTCCCATTAGCAATATCTCTATAATAAGCACCTGCGAAATTTTGAGCTTAAATGATGCACGACCATTGAGGAGTTTAATAGGTCTATCAGTTGAAGGGAATTCAACTCCGTCATAACTTGTCAAAAGAGGGGCTTCTGCTTCATTGTTTGGCTTCTCTACAATTGATCCATTATCAGCATAAACAAGTGAAGCAACAAGCTGAAAAAGCAAATACAAAAAGCATCATAAGAAAAAGAATAATGGTAAGGGCCCCAATCACATTTCAGAGTTCAATGAAATAGAACAGATACAGAGAAAGATATTGACCTCCATTTCTTTTTGTACAGTGCGACCAAGGGCATCCAATAAAACCACATCCAAAGAAAAATTCCTGCGACAAGATGCCTGCAATTCAGTGGAATGTCAGTGAACAGAAAATCATGGTTAGTGCATCAATATGCATTGTACTGTTAATCTCAAAACATCTAAGTGGATTTTGTTCTTGTGACAGAAACCCAAGATAATGGTTGATCTTCTCCAAAATGGTAAAAATGTTGGGATGGCTGTGCCCTACAAACTCTACCCAGACAGAACAAAACCTGCATCAAACGGGCTTATATGGTTCTAACACACCAAAAAAAGGGTATCCTGATGTGACATCTCATATAGGTGGGATTCCTGCTGGTGATCCAAACCATTGATCCAATTAGGCAAACATCCATGAAAAGTGAAGGGACAAAGATTGACAGCTCAGAGATACAAATATGGGGAGTGCTTAAAAATGCCACACCATTGTAGAGCCCATCATATCAATGATACGGATGACAAAAAAGGAAGCCACTTCTACCAAATGAGCACAGAAGAACATTAAAACCCCAATTCATCAGAATCATGAGGACCAAATAGTTCCCATCTTCCAAAACAATGTTCTTAACTCAAGCTTATCATTATACGTGATGTAATTTTGAATTTCCAGCCAAAATGAAAAACAGAACTGGAAAATTTTAGATCATAGAGCAATGATGTTATCTCAGGTAATTATGTTTCAAAAAAGTCAAAAATTAAAATCATGAGTCATCTGTATTTATCAATTTTAAAAATGCCTACATGCATGTATCAACTACTATATCCTATAGAAAGAACTATGTACGATGTTGCTCTTGGGAGAAAAAAGCTTTAACCTTTCCACCAACAACACTCCAGACCCCATCACTTTCTTCAACCTCGTGATTTTCAGAAAAGGATGAGCTGTCTAAAGACAATTCCAGGGGTGGGTTCTGCATAAAAAAAGAAGCTTTCTTGGTTACAAAAGCACAAATGCAACTATCCATAAAATGAGAAAAGGCTTATGAGCTCAATGTGTCTATTAGGTACCTTAAGATAGTGATCTGAGACAGAAGCTGATAAAGGCAATATTTGAAAAAAGTGGACATAGCCATGCATTCGCTTGTCACCCCCATCATTACCAACCAAAGTCATTTTCCGCAAGCTGCCGTGATCAGGATCTTCCTTTGATGAATAAGATAGAAGCAGTTCTCCAACCATCACTCCATCAACATGAAGACGCACAAAATTTTTTGCCACCTAATGTAAGCACACCAACCAATAAAGATCTGCCTAAGTGACACCAGTCTGAAGAGATGTTTTACTTTATTAGTTTGCCATAAAATTGAAGTTCACCATTCAACAGAAGTTTTGGGAAGAAATCAGTAAATGGCCCATTTGGTAACCATTTTCATGATTTTTTAATTTCCATAAAAAATCTCTAAATCTGCAAAAATTTGAAAAGAAAAACATCTACTTTTTTGGGTTCCTAAACCCTCTGCCAAGGAGGATATAAGGCATATACTAGCAGATCTAAAAACTAAAAACAATCAAAAGATAAATGTTAAAGCTCACAAGGATAACCCCATAACTCAAGAAAAATAACATGTCATGGTTTGTTTCGAGTTTGTAGACTTAAAACTCTAAAATAAGTACAAATAGAAAGAATAAAACCAACAAGTGGACAATCCTTGAAATTCTCAGGTACTTTATATTAAAAAGTTTGTTTGAACTATATAAATCAAATTCCTGCATATCAGGTTCTTTGGAGATGAATTTGCTTTCTTGGGGTGCAAGGTGCAAATTGGTACCCTACATCTGAGACCCCTAAAAACAGGAAGGAACTTCCAAAGAATGCGACATTGAACCAAGCCAGCAACTCATTTGACAAACATTAGCCCAAGTAGCTCTTTTTTGCATCTATTGTGACCAGACTTTCAGATGGAAATTCTTGACATGCTGAGGAAACCTCCATCAATCAATTGATTTCTCATTCAGACAATCATGAAGCTTAAGTTGACAACTAACCTCGCACCCAACATGGACCCATTTCCCCAATGGGCACTCAGCTTCAGCAGAAGCAGATGGAACATTGGCCCAGGAAGCAGAAATGCGTGGATGAGGAGCTTCCTTGTGCAGAAACAGAAGTGGAAAGAGTGTCAGTTTCTTCTCTTCATTCAACGCAAGAAGAGGAATGGTGCCCTCAATGTCAGAATGCATCTGGACAGGGAAAAAAAGAAAAAAGTTATCCACATTTCCCAAAACTAGAACAAACTGGAGAATGGATGTATTCTAGTTACGATGATAGAGTGGTGGTTTTTTATGGAAAAAGAGGCATGTCACATCAATGGAATGCATGATACCTTAGAAATTGCTAACTCGCTAACATTCCAACAATCAAGTAGTAAAGCATTTTAAGAACATCAAAATTTGAAAATGGGAAAGGAGATAGCATACCCTCAGTTCTGGGAAGAAAGGAAATTGTTACTGTTTCATTTACAGAAATTGAGCAATGTCCATAAGAAGAAAAATAAACACAAAACAAGATATTGCATTTTGTCTATCACACACAAAAAGGCAACCACGTAATGAATGAAAATCAAGTGGAATTCAAAAGATAAATCCATATGTAGAGGAAGAAGAAGCATTGCCTTCACCACCAGAAAACATCCAGCTGCTGAAGAAAATAGTTATTCTTCGACTGTCAACAATCAACGGTTAAAATAGAGACAGGAAGAAGAAGATTATTGACAACAGTGAGAAAAATTGGGTATTGCCAATGACAACAGCTAAAGAACACAAAATAACCAATAGAAAGAACTGGGAAATGTGTACGACTTACACATCAGAAACATACCACAGAAAGTAAGATACCTGGCTGGAATCAAAACATGCGAAACAATTGCAGCCAAAGAGATGGCCATTTTTCAATTCTCCACAATCAATCAGTGAAGAGATACAATGATGATGATGATGATGATGATGATGATGATGATGAAATGGAAGGACAGCAGCAAAAAGGAAAAAAGAAACCAGTGGAACATGAAATGCCAATAAATGGTATTGATTTCAACATGAGGAACATATTATAGAAATTCAGTTGCGGCTGGAAATCAAGACCTGTCACTGTTTCAGATCATTGTAGAAATTCAGTTTCTCCACTATCCATCATCAACCAATCAAAAGATGGAGCAGAAGAAGAACATCACTACCACTGATAACAACAACAACAATGATAAACAAGCAACCAACATAACATGAAAACCCGGTGGCTACCCTGTGCGGTTGTGGGGTGTGGGACGTCACCCGAAGGGGGGGTTTAGTAGGGTTGTGCTCGAGGTCCCCCTCTCCTCTCTTCCCGTCATAAAAAAAAAATGCAAACCAAAAGAAAAATGAAAAATTAGGAAATGGGCATTTGATTTCCACAATCAGAATTACAATGCAAAATGGAAATGAAATACCTTTAAAGAGCCAAAAGAGCTATGTTTCAATCCTCCATAATTACTCAATCAAGATTAATGAAAAAAAAAATGAGCAGAAAAAACTAGAGAGGAATAACAAAAAAAAAAATGGGTGTTGCAGTTGATGATAGCTGAGAGAGAGAGAGAGAGAGGTGAAAATTTGGGAAATGGGCATTTGATTTGCACTATCAAAAATACATTGTAAAGTAGAGATTAATTCCTACCATAACCAAAACAGCTATTTTTCAATCCTTCAGAGTCAATCAAACAAGATAAGTGAAGAAGAATGAGCAAAAGAAAAATAGAAGAAACAGCAACAACAACAAAATTAAGTGTTGGTTGATGAAAAATTGGGAAATAGGCACTGTTTTCCACAATCAGAAATACATTGCAAATTGGAAATGAACACCTGTCAGAATCAAAACAGCTTACATTGCAGAAGGGAAATGAATAACTGTCGGAACCAAAACAGCTTTTTTTAAAGAGAACCAAAACAGATTTATTTTTAAAATAGAACCAAAGCAGCTAATTTTCAATCCCCCGCAATCAATCAACCAAGAAAATTAAGAAAAATGAGCAAAACAAAATAGAAGACAACAACGGAATTTGGATGTTGCAGTTGATGGTGGTAAAAAGCAAAAGAACCCAACAGAAGATGAAAATTGGGAAATGGGACTTGATTGCCAGAATCAGAAAGAGAGGATAGAGATTAACAATAACAACAACAAAAACCAACAAAAAAAAATGACAGTTGAAAAAAAAAATGAAAATTTGGGAAATGGGCATTTGATTTCCATTTGATTTCCACAATCAGAAATACATTGCAAAACGGAAATGAAAACCTGACGAACAATTGTGGCGGGAGAGCGAGTGGAGCTGAGAAGATAAATCCACATGCAGATGGAAAAGGCGCCATCGTCTCTGTCGAGGCGAATTCTAACATCTTTGAGCATCGAGTAGTCGTCGTCTCCTTCTGGGAGAGGTGTTTGAGAGGCCATCGTCTTCTTCTCAGAGTAGAAGGAAGAGAGAGAGAGAGAGAGCTAATCGTGCGCCTCTTTGAAGGTCTGAACGTGCACACCAGCCCCTGGCTTTTGCTGGAGACTGAGACTCTGAGAGGGTTTGAGTCGAATTGCTGCTGCTGTTTCTTCTTAAACTTCGCTCGTGACGGCCGTTAATTAACGATCTGTTGAGTCTTGCTGTTGTATGGGGTTGACCCCTGTTTCCTCTGTTAGTCTTCCACAGTCTTCCACAGATCAAACTTCAAAGACTTTTTTTCCGATATTTAGATTGGAAAATTAATTTATTAAATTATTAAATAAATATTTTAACATGCCATAATCAATCTAATTATGATTCACAAATGAACATTATATAATGTTAGTTCTAAATTTTAAAAAGAAAATTAGTAATTTCAATGACTTGAATTTATCATAAACTATGTACATTTGATATATCTACACTTTTTACTTAAAATGAGGATTTCAACTTTTTGATAATTTGAAAATTTAGGAGTACTTTTGTTTTCAAAATTCAAATATTGCTAATGAATGGTGTAATTGCAAGTACCGTCTTTGCTTTGAGATGGCATCGTGCACTTAAACTTATTATGATTATTTCTCTAAATCATTTCAATGCACTATTGTAATTACTGAAAAATACATGACATGAGTTGATTTCAATTTGTTTGAATAATTTACAAGTATTAATTATGGGTTTTAATACATTTCTTATTGTATTGAAATTATAATCAAAATTTGAGAGTGGAAAAATTGGATACTTTGAAAATCATGATCAAACTCAACATTAATGATTTTTTTCCTAAAAAGGAAAATGGAGTTAGAAGTTTTAGGAAGCTCGTGTGATTGACAATCTAAAATCACCCAAATGCAATGACAACATTTAGTGTGTGGAATTTTGATTAAAAAAAAAAAAATGCTACTGATATGATGAAATGTGGCAAAAACTTGTTTTAATCAACTATCATTTGGTATGAGGTAACTAATTGATGGAAAATAAATATTCTAATTTGTATCCCATATTGTTTATCAATATTATTATAAACATATTTTTATTTTTATTTTTCCTTCTCTTATACTAGACAAGCGTGAGACTCTTAAGCAAAGGAAAAACTAAGGAAAATGATGGGTTGAGAGAGTATTTAATAGAAAATAAAGAGTGCTGTAAAGGCCCATTGACTGAGCATATAGAAAACTATGCTCTGAGATACTCCAATTCTAAGAATAGGTCTGATTATGAAATCCAAACCCAGCTTATAAAATGGTGCGATTATAAATCAAGTTTAGGCCCAATAATTTATTTTATTTTTTTGAATTTATGTGTGGAAAATCACAGAAAATCCAACATAAAACCTCCGCGGATAATACACATTGCCCTTAAAGTACACTAAGTTAGACCATGAGGACTGGAACTTGACACCTCCAGCTTCCACCCAGTCTAAAAAAGCTTGAGGATCTATAGTTCTATACAATAGAACAATACATGTTTATAGTTGTGTTATACAGTAAAATATTGACCATACTTAGATGTCATAGGATACAAGATGGACTTAGTGCCTAACAAATACAAATGAAGTTAGGCCAAGATGGCCCAACCAGTTCACTTGGGTTTTACCCCATAAATACAACTCAACCATGGCTCAAGTTGATGTTGTGCCTAACTTTGGAAGTTCGAATGCCATAGTTGCTCTCTTCTACTTGCTTAAATGAGTCAACTACTTGGCCATTTTTCTAATCATTAGGTTAGATAAATCAAAACACTCAAATTTTAATCTTAATAGCACTTGATTTAACTTTATTTACTAAACAAGTTATGAAAAATCTAACCCAAATTCTTTCACTAAGTTGGCTGGTCTAAATTAAACAGATCAATCAAACTCATAAAATGACATAAATTATTTATTAAATAACTTAACCTAATCCAAGTAACCAATTACGCATAACTGAGTTTGACTTCAACCATCAAACCACTTATTAAATAGTTGAACTATTTGATTCATATTTAACTCGATCAATTTTTTTTAAATGGTTTGACCCAATTTGAAAATCCATTTCTTAAATAAGTTGATTCAAATTGAAATACTCTTTTTTTTTAAAAAAAAGAAACAAGTCAACTCAATCCAAACAATCTCAAATGAATGAATTCAATCATACTAAAACTAATTTATTCATTAAATGAGTTATCCTGACTTGAACATACAATAAAATTGAATGAGTTTACTTCGTTCTATTTATCAATCAACTATCTTCAGTGTAAATTCAAGGAAAAAGATAAGAAAAAAATAAGTTTCTATAAAATATTTCAAAACAGTTTTTTTGAAATGAATCCATTTTATGTGAAAATCACTTTCTTAACAAAACTAATAAACATATTCTAAATCTAGTTTAATTATCTCAAGTGTCAATACCCACATATAAACATCTTTTTCCTCTTTTTGGACAGTCTTGGCAGCTGGCAACCCATTTGATCAGATGGATGAAAGTGTTAGGAAGGCCATGTTGAAGTTGAAAGAAAGACCTGAGGAGTAACTTGGCCCTCAAGTTTCTTCTTTTTTTTCTTAAGTTGCACATCACATCCAATGATACCTTAAAGCCTTAAATATTAATAGAAATATTGATTTAATTTTCTTTGGAGGATGTAAATTGTATCGACCACAACAAAATTAAAGATGTAATTGCTCTGGATGGAAGATTTGTTCATTGTGCTCTTCCGTAATAAAATAAATCTTGACAGATTTAGATTGGTTCATTGTTTGGGAAAAGTTTTGAGATTAAGTTTTCTTTAATCTAAAAAAGCCATTTTCTATTATTTTGTATTCAGAGCATGCGTGAATTTGAAGATTTAAAAATGTTTGAAGAATTAGTCAGGTGAGACGTTTTGATACTTGTTCTAAAAGAACAAAAAACTCTGAAAAAATTCTCACTTGAAATTTTCAATTGTTCTTTTGAATTTTTTAGTCTATTTCAATTGATATATGTATTTCTTTATTAAACTAATGTTGTATTTTGATCAAATAAATATATTTACTTTCATTTTTATTTTTGATTTCATAATCATTGTCCTCAGTTCATTAAAAACAGTAGTTTATTTTTTTAAGAATTTTATAATTTGAGTATAAATTATTATTTATATTTTTGTATTTTAATTATTTTTATTTTGACTTACTTTGGTTTCCTATTTATATTATTTTTAAACCTTTTAAATTGCCTTCAAAGCAAAACTCAGCGCTATACCAGTGGCAGATTGTTTCAAGAACGTCAGACATTGGCAGGAACGGCCATGATTGGAACCGTACACGCATGCCACGTATACCACATATGAGTTAAACGGTGGCAAACGCGCTCGGGAAGGATATAAGAGAGGGAACACATAAACCGGTAAATTTAGAACTCGAGCTCGCGTTATTTCGTTTTTCATGTTTTTTTCCAAGGAAACAAACAACATTTCCGCGCATTTCTTTTTCAAGGAAACTCACATTTCTAGGTCCTACTCAAAGGCGTTCTTCTACTCATTGAACCGGAATCGGACCGAGGAATTTCATTTTCTACAGCCCCAAACAGGTTCAAAACTCTCACTTCCTTCGTGTTTTCTCTCGTCTTTCTTTACTTTGCTATTTCGCTATTCCATTTATCTGAATTCCATTTTTTTTTTGAAGAAAACTTGTTCTTTCTTTCTCATTGTCCTTGAAAAATTGCGCTCTATCTTTGGGTCTCAGTAAAGGAGATCCTGTCAAGATTAATTTAGATTATTTCCATAGTGTTTTCTAATATTTTGAACCGTGATCTTCACCATTAATAAAGAAAGAAATGTAATCCAACGGTAGTTATTGATGGGAAGGTTTTAATCTGTGAAAGATTTGCCAGTGGGAAAATGAGGGGTGTGTTATAGGATTTTCCCCCCTTTTATTTCATTACTGGAATTCGATGAACAAACTCAACTCACCTCAACTGGAACTGCTGGAACGATTGGCTGAATTTACAAGTCCTTATTAAAAAAATAAAAATTCCAAGGATCATCCACTCCTTTATGTTAACTCCTTCCTCTCTCTTTCGGTCTCTGTTTCGCTGTTCTGAGTTTGTCTTTCCTTTCTTCTTCTTTCTTTTTCTTTCGAATCTCTCTCTCTCTGCTTCATCTCCGGCCGTTCCTCTCTATTTCTTTCCCTCTCTTTTTGATCTCCTCCGTTCCCGTCTCTCTCTCTCTCTCTCTCTCTCTGTGTGTTTTTCTCCTCCGTTCTCGTCCTTCTTCTTGCTCGCCCAAATCGGTTGTTGCACGATCTTCGTCCAGATCTGCTCAGATCTCGCCTGGAAATCAGCCAAAGAATCGAAGCTTCTCAGCTCTTTCCCTGCTCTCTTGCTCGACCACCTTGCTGGGTTTCCAAATTCAGCAGCATCGATTGGGTGGGTCCCTGCACATCAATCTGATCTAATTGGATCAGTTTGCTTTTGGATCGGGCTCGAGTTGGGTTCTATATCCGCATCAGATTTGCATTTAATTGGACTAAGGTGAAACAATCTCTTATAATATTTTTGCTCTTTCATCTAATCCTGTCATGCTTCTGTCGAGTTCCTTATTATTGGTAATTAGGTCTTCATCAATTGCAATCATCGTTTCCTTTGTGAATTCTTGTTGAGCCCATTGTTTTGTGGTGGCGATGATGATGGGATGGGGGTGTGGTTGTGGGTGTCTGTGTTGGTCAGTGGGTTGAGAAGAAGATCACATACAATCATCTGAATCAGTGTCTCATTTTCTATCGGATCTTATTAGACTGCGGGCCAAGGCATTCTTGAAGTCAACTTCTTCTTTTTATTTAAAGAAATTCATAAGTGTAGGAAGTTTGATAAGGAACCTCTTTTCTTCACCCTCAGTTGTTAGTCAGCTGATTTGCATTTAATTGGACTAAGGTGACACAATCTCATGAAATTTCCGTTTTCTTTTTTCTATTTCATATAATGTTGTCATGCTTTTGTCAAGTTCCTTATTTGTTCATAGATGACAATTATTGTTTTCTTTGTGATTTTGTCTTTAGCCCATTCTTTTGTGGTGGTGATATTATGAGGAGGGTGGGGGTGGGTTCTCATTTTTTTTAATGAAATACTTACCTATCATCGAAAAAAAAAAACTTTCACAATCTCTTAGATAGCATCCTACAGTTGAATGGAGGATCATACTCCTAATTCATAGGAGCAAATATATATATACTGTCGTCTGTGTGCTTTGCTTTTGTGTGTGTGTCTTAAGTTACTCATTTGAAGTGCTGTTTTGCATAGTTAGATTGAGAAATTGTTTGGTTTCTGAATTTCTGTGTCCCATAAGAAATGAACAACTATGAAATTATGGTGGCTCATGTTGCAGTTTTTATTCTTGCCATACATTAAGTTTTTGGGATAAAAACAGCTTAAAATTATTTTTTACAAGAAAACAAGCTATGGACTTCGACAGTGGCTTAATTCATGGCAAAAGACTTACGTCTTTTGGGGACCAATAACTTCTCTTTTATTATGTCCAACAGAGATACATCAGGATTGATTCATTGTTGAGTTTTTGTGAAAGAGTGATTGATGACAACACAGTCCCTCTATCTGCTCCTATAGCAATACCTATTTCACATTGTTTTGTTATACCCATACCCTTTTCCTCTTTTATTTGCAGCATAATTGCATTTTATTCAAAACTCTATTTATATGTATACTCTAGGGATCAATATAAGCATATGAGATTGCACATATCTGAAGCGATGCTTTAATTACCCTAAAAATTAAACTTTTACTTAAATTGTGTATTTTTTTTTTTTGCAGTTAAGAATATTGACGTGCATCCATTCTAGCTCCACAAAAAGTTTCAAAAGATGGTTTCGTTCGAGATGAATGACAGAAAAAGTACTCACCTTTCCTCATCTGCTGCTTCTTTTGTTTTCAAGCATTTAAGGTTTACGTGTTATTGCTTCGTTTGAAAGATAGAAAAAAAACTATCATATTGTGGTTGTTGTTTTTCCCCCCATTTATGATGTTACTTTTTTTAGCGGTGCCATTTATGATGTTACTTCATTCATCTTCATTCATTTTATCTGTCTCTGGTCAGTGTGGAGCGTATCATGATAAAGTCTGCTTCTTGATTTATGTTTGCTAAACAGTAGCATTTTGTTTTGTGCAAAGGTTGTCCTGACCTTGGTATCCATCTCTACATTTGGAAGGATTCTCTATTTTCTTGGAAAAAAGTGTAATTGTTGGTACTCTAATTTATATTGGATGAAGATTCACCATTGATACTCATAATTGGGGGAAAATGAACATATAGCTCTGTATACACACAGAGACATACATATAACGTCTAATATTTTGTCTAGTGGCATGTATTTACTATTCAGGTAGCTCTGTACTTCTATGAGCTATATGGAAAAAGAAAGAAGGAAGGCCATTGCCCAGATAGATGGTATAAGGTCTCAATCATAATCATCTTCGAAGCAATTTAATAGCCTGAGATGCGGGAGGTCTTGGGTTCAAGTCGCTCTCAACACAAAAGGGCCACTCCCCGTAGTGTTACCCGGTGTGTGTGGATAGGGAGGTTTGCACATGCCCCAAGGATTAGTCAAGTGCTCTATGAGGTCTGGACACCTTGGTCTTCAAAAAAGAAAAAGAAAGGTCATTTAACCCATTAGTCTGGAGTTGACATTTGCATTTAGATTTAGCATATTTCTGTTATCTATGGGCTGATTCCCTATCTGATGCCCATAGGACTTGAATTCACAACATTAAGGATACAACAATGAGCACCTACTAGCTGTGCTAGAGGTTTTTCTCACACAAGGTCTTAGTAAAGATGGAAATTTAGTGATAATATGTAATAGATTTCACAATTTAGAAGTTGCTGTGAAAAAGAAAAAAAAGAGATCTGTATAGGGGGTGTCTGGGTTTCTTGTGCAAAGTTGAGACAGGTTAATGGAGTCTTCTCTGATTGTTGAGTGCCACTTCGCTTTAGTTTTCACTTTCACGTGATGGCAGATAAACTGCATTGTTGCATAGAGTTTAATGCTAGTCAACAATGAAACGTCAGCAATATGATGTATATGTGGCATTGGTCCTGAGATCTGTGTCAATGTTATGGTAGAGGGTGGAGTAACAAGGGTAGAATTAAGAATGGACATGTAAGAAGCAATAGCAGGAGTCACTACCAAAAAGAGAAAATAGATGAATACTGTTTCAGACCTTTTGCATTTTTGTAGGATGGAAGTATACAGAACTGCAAAAAACTGGAAGCAGTGCTCAGGTGATGCTGTTTCAGATGGTTTAGAGAAAGAAACATACACACTAGAGAAGGTCTAGAGAAACAACCAGAAAAATAGAAGAATGAAAAGGAACTAGTCTACTAAAAATAGGTTCCCAGCTTTGCCTGAGTCAGCTAACTCATTTTGGGCTTTCTAACATGTCTACTAGTGTGAGGATGTTTTGCTATCATAACTCTAACTTCTTCTACAACATCAACTAAACCTATATGGATAAAATTTTATGAAGATACTTGAGGGACAGAATGAATGATAACAATGATGGTCACAGTTGAAGCCCTTGAATGTGGACTTCTTGCATTCATGGTTCTTCATGAGGAAATCTTTTTTTTCCTGGGGATTATTGTAGGGTATCCCTACCCCAAACTGGAGGTGAGACTAATCCCCATGGATGCACGAAAGCATCCGCAAGCTCCAGTATGAGGGAAAGACCGAGAGGAGTCGAACCCAAGACCCATATTCTAATCCTAGAAGCTCAATCCAATTGAGCTACCTGTGCGGGTTATATGGAAAATGGTTTCCGGGGCATTGCTACGAGTATATGGAAGGGCCCCACAATAGATTATTCAGAGTCAAGTTGGAGTCCTCTTTTATGGCTCTCCGGGCTAAACGTAAGGCTATTTCTGGCTACCAACCATGAGGAAATTTTGTGGTATATGCAAGACTATCTTCATAAAGCTTGGCTGGAACTTCTAATGTTTCAATGTCCCTCTCTTCTTTGTTTTCACCATGTCTTTTGAGGTGTTTTCCCCCGTGTTCTATTTGTGTGTTGCTTGGTGCCAGGCAGATTCTGTAGCTTGATTCCTTCATTATTTTCCTTTTGCCCCTTAGGTCTTTTTTCTTTTCTTTTCGGTGTTCTTCTTGTGTGCCTTAGGATAAAATTCACAAGTACAATCTCAAAAAATGAAAGTTGTAGCAACTTGACTATGGTGGCCGATGGTAACAATGATTGGATGTTCTTAATAGTACTAATTAGCCACGTGTCAGTGTTGTTATATATGGTGTCAAACTTAGGCTGTTTTGATAACTAAAGAACTTCCAAATTTGTGTGATTGAATTGTACTTGAAACAAATTCTAATACTAGGGCTCATTGATAGAGAAATTGGTCTTGAGCATGTGGTAAGAGTATCTTTTCAAATGTGTGGATTTTGAGTCCAAAGGGAAAAGATGGATGATGGCATGTGTAGAAGGCTCATCATTCTCTGTTTTGGTTAATGGGTCACCAACAGATTCGATTCTAGCCAATAGAGGTTCAAGTAGGGAGATCCTCTTTCCCCCTTTATTTTTACTCTGGTGATAGAAAGCCTAAATAAACTTATTGAGAGGGCTAGAGAAATGGATACTGTTCATGGTTCTAAAGTAGCTAGGAAGGGACCAATGGTTACCCATTTACAGTTCTCCAACAATACTCTTGTTCTGTAACGCTTCCACGGAGGATTTGCAAAGCTTTAAAGCAATTCTAAGGAGCTTTGAATTAGTGTCGGGGCTAAGTATTAACCTAGGAAAAAGTACTATTACTGGGATTGGGGTTAAATTTTTTAGAAAAGAATACAGCCAGCAGAACGTGGCTATAAGCAGCAACAAATCAGGTACATGCACTGCAAACAAACAACAGCTAGAAAGGATACAGTAGGAAAAATGAACAACTTTCTGGGTAAAATGCTTCTTCCATGCTCTACAAATACCTGAGACCAAACAACATCTAGAAATCATACAGTAGGAAAAATGAACAACTTTTTTGATAAGTCAGAATACTCCTTTCAAGTTCTAGAAGTATCCAAGATTGAGAGATTTTTTAAAAGAAAATTAATTAGTAAAAGTAAAACTTTTGTTTCAGTTTTTAGATTGAAACATAGAAAAAAGAAAAAAAATGAGGGAAACTTCCCTCTTGAAAGAGAAGGAATTTTGTTCATGAATGATAACCAAAGAGTGGAGTTTTTACCCATTTCTTTTTTGAAATGATGATGTTTTGGTCTTGAATGGTAAACAAAGAGGGGAGTTTCCTGAGATAGTTATTATTATTATTATTATTTGATGGTTGGAATAATGATTCATGTGGTTTTTTTTTTTATGGTTCAACTTATAGGGCTAGTTTACACCGGGTTGGACTGATTATGTAACCATGTCTGTTGGATTAGTTCTGATGCCTGGTCTGGTCTGGTCCAGCTTTTATAACACTTGCAAGATACTTATTGTGGGCCAATTTTGCCACTTCAATGTCAGTGGATGACAAGATAAGAATGGGTGTAAGCTGATACTTGCGTTGGAATTCAACACTAGTACGCTGTGTTACATGGGGCATGTCCCAAAACATATGATTGTGGATATGGCATAATAGTTAAAATGAATATTTGACTATTAGCTCTGAATAAAGTTGATTTGGAATAACGCCATAAAAATGTTGAAATTTTACTTTCTGCCATCAAACAATAAACCTTTCAATAATTTTTTTACGTCTGCGAAGAAGAAAATGTAACAATGTTTTGTCAGCTACAAATGGTGTTTACATTGGCAGTAGAAGAATGTCTTAGTGTTTTGAAGAGTGGTTGTTGTGAATAGATGTAATATATGCCTGTAAATGTGGAGTTACATTGGATTTTGCTCATGTTGAAGAACAATGTTTTGTCAGCTACAAATGGCGTTTACATTGGCGGTAGAAGAATGTCTTAGTGTTTTGAAGAGTGGTTGTTGTGAATAGATGTAATATATGCCTGTAAATGTGGAGTTACATTGAATTTTGCTCATGTTGAAGAACCCACGTATCATTGGTGGGTGGGAAGGGATTACTACAGACATTAGTTGTCCAAGAATCAATCCTTGTTCTTTGATTGGATGATTATAGCCATGAATCATGGACATGAAATAGGATAGATAGATGAGGTCATATCATGCCCCTGGCATGATCCTTTTTGTCAATGTTGTCAATGTCTTGAGAATCTTGTAGAGATCTAGTGGTGGCTGATTTTTTTTTTTTTTTTAAAAAGGTAACTGTTTTATTGAAAAGATGAAAAAGAATACAACCATATAAGTACCCACAGAGGGACAAGCCCAACTGCCAACAAACCAGAGACCCAGACTTACCAAATCGAACCGACAGGCTAAGAACTGAAAGTCTCAATAACAAGAGAAGACCCCTGATTAGCTCATCTGTCTTGGAGTTGGCAGATCTAGGAACTTGAGACAAAACAAAGTTACAGGACTTCACAGATTTCTGATATTCTCAACTTTATCCAGCGGGCTCTACGGACACTGCCTGCCTTTGGCCCAGTTGATAACCACTTTAGATTCTCCCTCCAACATGTCACCCTCAGCCCTAAATTCTTCCAACTCTTGAACACCTCTCTAGAGGGCATGGAGCTCAGCTTTCATCCAAAGAGCAAGCCTGAAGAGTCCCAACAAATGAGGGGGCAGAAGGCTCTGAAAAATCACTAATGCAGCCTCCATAACTAGTTCTACCTGATTCCTCAATAATACTCCATCAAAATTGAGCTTCAGCTGCCTCTGGATAGAGGGGGACCACTCCATAGAGATCATGTCTCTACTTGAAGCTGAAACATTCACAGCTGCCCAGTTACTGGAAAAACCTGAGAAGCTTAATCCGTTAGCAATCCCAATGAAATTAACCAGGAGGCTACCTTGTATTTAGTAGAATCAATAACCTGATGCACATATCCAGCTTTCCCACAGAAAACTTTATATTTATTTCATGCCAAAGAGACCAAACAATGCTTAAAACAGTGCCTTTCCTAACCTCTTTCCTGAAATGGCTGCACTTTGTGACAACGATCTCATTTAACAGAGAACACCACTTTTCAGGGAAGCAGAAAGAAATCTCAGGTAGACGATAAAAATGAATATAAACCTTATAAGAGAAAGGGTAGTGCAGAAGAAGACGGGATTGACTCTACGACTGCAGATGTTTTCTATCTTTGAGTCCTTAACATGATCTGGGGTGTGACTTTCTTTTATGTTTTGTCTTGGACATTTTGTTGGATGTATTTTTCTTTTTTTGTTCTCAGTTTTCCTGGGTTTAAGTCTCTTAGACCATATACTTTGTATTTGTATCATTCTTTTTTCTATTAAACATATTCAGCCTTTGTTACCGCTCCAAAAAAAAGGGGGTTACCTTTTCCTCCGCCTTAAGGCACAAGGGTCAGGCGTTGACAATTACCATTCTTCTTGATATCAAATGGTCGATCATGAGAATTCTGTCTAGGCCTGTCATCCACCCAAAGATATGCACTCTCAAAGGAGCACAAGATTTCCAGATTGAAGGTGAAACCAAAGAAGATTCGCCCTTCTTTAACAGTCTTGTATAAAAAGGTTTCACACTAGAACACCATGAGGATCAGGTTCCCATAACCTACTGTCTTTTGATGTAGGACAGAAGTGTGTTATGCCCTAAAATTAGATTAAAGTACCCTAAAAACCCTAGATCTAAATGCTAGATAGATGTCTTTATGAGAATGCAAACATGTGTGGTGAATCCTAAAATGACATGCAACCTATATCTATGATTCACATAAGATGTTAAAGAAATAAATTTATGTTAAACAAAGAGTAAAACAAAAGCTTAGGCAAATTCTCTAACAATAGTCTCTTGTTCTGTAATGCTTCGACGGAGGATTTGCAAGGTTTTAAACCAATTCTAAGGTGCTTTGAATTGGTATCGGGGCTAAGGATCAACCTAGGCGAAAGTACTATTATTGGGGATTTTAAAGACGAAAAGCTTAGGGATCTGGCTGGGGTGGTATGTTGTAGAGTGGGCAGTCTTCCTCTTACCTATTTAGGTTTGCATATCAGGCGGAAATCCTAGGTCTGGGAGGTTGTGGTCCTTGGTTGTGGGGAAAGTTGAGAAGAGTTTAGCAATGTGGAAAAGGAATTATTTATCATTAAGTGGAGGCTAACTCGTATCAAATTGGTTTTGGCTAATCTCCCTATCTATTTTATGTTGTTTGAGATATAGGTGGGCGTAGTCAAGAAATTGGAAAAATTGCAATGGGAGTTCTTGTAGAGTTGTAGGGGGAAGCGAGGACAAAAGGAAGATGCACTTCGTAAGTTGGGGAGACGTTTCTAAACCCAAAGAAAAAATGGGCTTGGGGGTCGTCCCCGTGAGGATTAGAAATCAAGCACTGCTTTATAGTGGTCGTGGCGCTTTGGTAGAGAGAAGGAAGTGTTTTGGAGAAGGTTGTGGGTCGCGGGGTATAGTGCTTTTTTTTTTTTTTTAATATTCGGAGGTGTCCAGGCGTCGCACCCGACTAATCCTCCGGGGTGTGTGAAACCTCCCTATCTGCATACACCGGGTAATTCGATGGGACATTACTCTATACATATTCCCATGGGAAGTGACCCTTCATTGGGGCTCTCATGGTTTGAATTTAAGACCTCCCTCTAGAGATCTTTCTCCTAAACCAACTGGGATAACCCCTACAGTGTTAGAGGAGCCGGGTGGTTCTTTAGCCGAAAATGGTTAAGGTTTGATAATGGTTAGGAGCATATAAGGTGGGGGATAGGGGAGGGTAGGGTTGGGAGCTGCTTCCTTTTTTTTAAACATTGACGACTTAATTCATTAAAAACAAAGAGTGAGCATTTGTTCGAAACCGACCCTGAGCCCAACCCAAACCCGACCGAAATAAACGGTTTCGAACAATGATTTTTGTCCGACAGGCTAGACTCAGGCTTTGATTTGAAGTCCATTGAGGTTTGTTTATTTTTTATTTTGTAAATTAAAATCCTTACTATACAAAGTAGACTTAAAAACTGAAAATAAATTAAATTTTCACCTCAAAAATCAATTTTTAGCCGCTTGATCTTAACAATAAAAATCACCAGACACGTCATCTTTTCAAGGACGTTTGCCAATTTTGACTATCAAGATTAGAAATTGAATTTTGGATTGAAATTTTAACTAATGGTAGATATTTAAGTATAATTTCAATCTATACGGTTATATTTTAAATTTACATAACATGTTTTTTTTAAAATAAAAAAATGGTATTTGGTGCAAAATAATCAGGCTGGCTTGAGCTTTTATTAGTGAAGCTCAGCCCGAGCCTGACCTAAGAACAGGCCCTATGAGAGACTCGAATGAAGTGGAGTAGTTAGGCATTAAGAGAGTCCTTTTTTGGTATAGTCACAAATTTGGGGAGTTCGTAATTACTTACTTGCTTCATTATTGCAAGCACAAGCTGCTGCTAATTTTGGGCTGACGGTACGTTTAACGAAAAATAATAATAACAAAAATATTTATCATTTTAATTGAAGGATTGACAGCACCTTCATGTGGCTTTTCTTTCCCTATGTTTGTGAGTGTTCTTTCCAAGATTGGAAGTTTTTCTAACCCCAAGTTTCAAATGAAACAGAAATCGGCCTGGGACTGACGGGATTTGGTGTATTATTTTCATTCCTGGGAATTATCTTTTTCTTTGACAAGGGGTTTCTTACCATGGGAAATGTGAGTAGAGCAGTTTTCTGTCATCATCTATTTTCTTTTTTCCTTCAACTTTTGTTAACTTATGCTTGTGCATGCATTAACGACATTAACCAATGGCTTGTTTGTGTGACGCTTATCAGATCCTCTTCTTGTCAGGGGTGATGTTGACTATCGGACTGAAATCCACAATGCAGTTCTTCATGAAACGGCAGAACTACAAGGTTCATTGATCTGATGAGACCCTAATTCTACTCACCCCTTTACTTGCTTCTTACTGGTGCTATTTCAATGGACTTTACAGGGCACTATTTCCTTTGGCTCTGGCTTCTTTCTGGTCCTTGTGGGGTGGACTTTCGTGGGCATGATGTTGGAGGCTTATGGGTTTGTTGTACTCTTCAGGTCTGAGGTGTCTCTTCAATTATTGTGAATCATCTGCTTATGTTGAACTCCGCTAATTGTTGATATATATTTTGTTGTGCAGTGGCTTTTGGCCTACTTTGTCAGTCTTTCTGCAGAGAATACCCATTGTTGGTTGGATCTTTCAACAGCCATTTGTGACATCAGTGAGGAAACTCGATACCGAGTCCACATTTTTTTCTTTTTGAACTCTTAACAAAGTGGCTGATGTCTGATTTGTTCTCTTGCAGTTCTTTGATCGCTACAGAACCAAGCGTGTGCCTGTCTAATGATGATTCCCAATTGGAGGAACCTGAATACCTGACGTAATCTCTGCTATAAAACAGCATTTGACTGAGATCCGAACTCTGGACTTCCATGCCATTGTGAATAATGGAAATATTTTACTTCATTGATCAATGATATGTTTGTAATTCACTCTCTCTAGCATGTCCAGCATTCTTTGTTTACCTCTCTTTTGGGCAGACTAGAATGATCTTGATTGCCCCTTGGGTTTTTCATCAAGGTGATTTTGGTTCCTTTGATGGGAAACGAACTTCAGTAATTGAACCATGTCGGATGATTCAGGCTTGTAGTTATATCCTCTTTTTTCTTTTTTTTGAACCTTGGGATAGTTTGGAATATATCTTTAGAATGTGTCGTGAATTTTTCTGACCATTTTATTGTTTTGTTACGATTTGTGTTGAAGAAAACAATTTTGAAGGCATTTTTGTGTCTAGCATCCCTCAGAGGAAGATTTTCAGGGAAGAAGGGGTTATCTTTAAAATAAAAAAAAAAGTGAGTTTTAAATGTACTCTCTATTTTTATTTTTTTTCACGTTTGTTCAGTAAATGAGATTCTTAATAAAAGTGCGTATTAATTCATATATAAAAAGTAATTTTTTATTTAAAGAGTTTTTCTTTTTTAAATTAGATGCAATAAACAAGCTCGATAAAACTCTTAAATGATCCAATAAAAAATAAAATAGAGTCACGAGATTGATTATTAAATGATCTAATAAAGATTAAGTGGAATCACGGGATTGATTATTAAATAGGCGATTTTCTTGGAGTGCGAATACTTGGAACAGGTTGGATATTTCATTGAGATTAATTTACTGGCATGGGCATTACTCAATTCAAAACTAATCCCTTTAGGAAGGCCGATATTTTGATTCTCTCAAGTCCCATTTTGACTACTCGAAAATAATAGTATAAGCGTTAGTTCTAACACAAGTACACTAAAATCTCTATAATTCAGATCATGATACATATATTACATTAGAGAAATTATTTAATTAAAAGATTTAATAGAACCTCTTTAAACTTTTACTAATTGTAAAAAGTTTTTTCAGGTAAAATCATTTTATCTTTTTTCTCTTTCTATCTCATCGGCTATTGCTATCTAAGAGTGAGACGGTTCATCGCCCTCGTTGGATTCTCTCTGTCTTCAATCCCAAGATCAATGAAAATCTCTACCACTTCGGCTACATCGGAAAACAAATCATCCTAAGATCATTTTTCAAAGTGTTTCTTAAGAGAGATAACATGAAGAGGGTTTACATCCTAAGATCCTTTTTGAGAGTGTTTCTTAAAAGAGATAACATGAAGAGGGTTTAGAGAGCATTAGTAGATCAAAAGTAAAAAAAAAAAAAATATCGCTAGACTCTCGCAATTTATTATGTCTTTAGTCTTTTTTGTAATAATTTTATTTTCTGTATGGAATATTACTTTACAAAATGATTAGAAGTATACTTTTTATTCTAAATGTATTAAGTAGTGAGTTAGAGAGATTTATTACATTTTGTACAGGTCCGAAGTCAGGACCGGCTATTGATATTATTTTAGATAAGTTATAATTTTATAGAATAATACGTTATAGAGGTTTTACTAGTGAAAGCTTCATAATGTAACATGGCTGAGACCATGGTATATATATTACATTGAATAAGTTAATTAATTAGAGAGTCTAACAAATTTATGTTCACTATTCCTTTTTAAAAAAAAATAAATTCTCACCCATCATAAAAGGTCCTTTTGATTTTTTATTGAAATCATTTTATTTTTTCTCTTTCTCTCCGTCGGCCATTGTCACCTGAAAGCCAGACTGCTGCCCATCGTCATTATTGGATCATCTCTGTCTACAATTCTCAAAACCAGCGAGAAACTCTACTATTTTGTCTAGATCTTGAAATAAATCATCATAGTCATTTTCTAGAGTATTTTTTGAGAGAGACAGCAGAGAAGAGGGTTTACAGAGAGCAGCAACATATCGACAGTAAAAAAAGATCGCTATGATCTTATAATCTATAAAGTTCTTAATCATCTTTACAGTAATTTTGTATTATAAATATATAAAATATTACTTTATAAAATAGTGAAAATATTATATTTTTTTACTCTAAATGCATAAATACTGAATTTAAAAGATTTATTACCTTTGTATCAATCTTAGGTTGGAATCGAATGCGAATATTATTTTAAAATTGCTGTATAATTTTAAGGGGTAATCTTTGAGGTTTTACTCGATACCACCACGTATCTAATAAGCACTCGATTCCTCGCCCCCGCGTAGAGAGAAAAAATGGTGTTCCGCGGTATACGCTACACCCGCACTCATTCGTTGGAAATTGACGGTCCCCACTCTTCTAAATAAAAGCCACGCTGAGCATCGTATCAGTAGTCCTCGTATGAAACCCCATCCAACTTCCAAATCTCCCTTCTTCTTCCTGTCATCAAATCTCGTTTCCTGTCACCCTAATTTTTTCTCTTTCACTTTCCTGAATTTATAGGGTCTGATTCCATGGCCGCTCAGGCGGCCGTCTCCAACCTCTTCGAAACGGCTTCGCAGCCCGACTCCGGCGGCGACGCCTACACCTTCCTTGAATTCAATACCCAGGGCGACGAATTTGACTACCCCGAATTCCGAGAGCTCTCGCAGCCGATTCGGTCTTCTGTCTGGTCTCCACCTTCTGATGCTGTCCCTGACCCTGCTGATCGCGGTGCTGATTTGCCATCCGAATCGGGAAGTGTGTCAAAGGGTCGCGGTGGTGGTGCCAGTGGGAGCGGTGGCCAGGTCGCTGTAGATGCGCTGGCGACAGGGATGGGAAGCTTGAATTTTGAGGAGACGGTTGAGGACGAGAGTTTTGAGTATGGAAAGGGGGAGTTCACAGAGCACGCTTGCCGTTACTGCGGGGTGCAGAACCCAGCTTGCGTCGTGAGGTGCAACGTGCCGTCTTGCCGAAAGTGGTTCTGCAACTCCCGTGGAAACACATCTGGGTCGCACATTGTCAATCACCTGGTGTGCAACAAACCCTATTATTCTCATATATTTCTTCTCCCCATTTGTTCTATTTGTTTTCATTTTTTGAGAATTAGCTGGATGAGATCACAAGAATAAAAACATTACAAGAAAACTAGTAATTAATATTGTGGGAATTGGAATTTGGAAGCAGAGTGAGAATCAAATGCTGGAAATGCTCAATTTGCACACTTTGAATAATATTTTTGATAAGCGTGAAATGAACTTGAGGAATGTGAAACAAGAATTAGGCATTTAGAGAAGAGATGAGTTTCCTAGTAACCATCTAAGTACTGTTAGAAGAGGAAGACGATTTTTTTTTCATTGAAATAATTCATTGTCATTTAAACTTTTATCCCATCAACATAGGCCGCTTTCTGGTTCTATTTTGCAATACGGTTATACGGATATCAATAATCGCACTGTCATTGCTCCACAATGTGCTATGTGATTTCTCACCACATCAATGCAAGTTTTCTGTGGTCTTCCTCATCTGGTATCTTGTTTGTGTAGCCCTTCAGTTCTTTGTACTGTGACTGTTTCTTGTCTACCGCATATGTTCGAAAACCTGGTTTAAATGATATTGCTTGGTCTTTTCTTCTGTTAGAGCATCCTTTACGTTTTCACTAAACTTCTCATTTCTAATTCTTTATTTTCTCAGTATGCCACCCTTTTATCTTAATCCATATTCCTGATAATATACCTCCATACTTGTCAGCAGTCTATGGCTAAAAGGGAAGTGATCTCTAGCAATAATCATAAGTCCTTGATTCTTTCAATTCTGACCACGTCTAATGGCATTTTAGGTTCTAATGAGGAAATAATATGCTGATAGCCCTTCAGTAGCAACTGAGCATATTAACACTGTAAATCTTATTGTAGTTAAGAAATTCAGTATTTCCTTATGCCCTTCAGGAAAGGGGAAAGCCATCTTATTTTCTTATTTTGATTTTTTTAAAATTTTGGATAACATAGGTATCCTCACCCACGTGGGGTGAGACTAATCCCATGGATACACAAAAATGCCTGCAAGCCTTGTGTATTTGGTTACTTTGGGAGGAGTCGAACCGTAGACCTCTAATCTATTCCTAGAAGCTCAAGCCAATTAAGTTACCTGTTTGGTTTTTTCTTTTTAATACTTGTGACTATTGGTTTGATCGTCTGAGGCGAATGATGGTGTTTGGCAGTTTGAGATGGAGCCATGCTGATATTTACTACTTTCTAAGTGTGGAGCTATTTTAGATTTGGGCCTGTTTCTTGGCTGGTACAGGATGAATGATTTGCAAATGGATGAGTAAAATATTTAAGGTATAAAATCTTAAAACTAAATGTAAAAATGTATTCTGTATAGGACATCTGTATCCAAACCTGTGCCATAGATTTTGAAAACTGGAGTTTTCTTTCCATTCCCATATTTGTGCCCGTGCATTACATGCTGCTATTATTTCAATCATAAAACTCAATATAAAGACATAATTTGAATAGGACACCTATATCCAGTGTTATCAAAATCGTACGAGTCACGAGTCGACTTGTACAATTTGACTAGACTCGGAAGCCTGGCAATTCAAATCGCTAAGAAAACCTGTATTTAAAGAAAATCGTACGATTTTAGGGTTGAATTGCAAATTGTACGATTCAAATCCTAAAATTGTAGAATCGTGCTATTCAAGTGAGAGATACAGTGTACTTGGCTTCTTCGTCTCTGTCTCTTCCTCTTTTTTCTTCTTCTTCTTCGTCGTTTCTCCTTCCGTATTTCTGTCTCCAGCAACTTTCCCCTTTCCGGTTTAGGTCTCCTCTCTTTCGTTCGTTTCAGTGACAATCCTCCCTTTCTTCCATTTCACCAGCAAACTTTTTGGCTTTTTACGCTTGTGCGAGGACTCTTGACTCTTCCGTGAGTTTAGGTTGAGGTTGAGGTTATAACTTTTTACGCTCGTGCGAGGACTCTTGATTGTTCCGTAAGTTTAGTTCGAGGTTGAGAGTCTTCACAAGGACTCTTTCTCTTCTAATAAAAAAATTTATTTTCTTTTTTATTTTTAATCTTTTGTAACCATCTAAATTTTTTTAAAATGCTTTAATTTTTTTAAAAATATTTGATAAATGCTAATAAAATTTATTTAAATACCTTTGATTTATTTTTTTGATTTATTAAATTTATCAGTACTTAATATTTATATTTTAATCTCATATTAATATATTTCTTTTTTTATTGGATTTTTAGAATTTGGATATCAATTATGATGATTTGGAATGTAGAAACTTGATTTAATTTTGCATTGGTGCATTTTGTCATATACTCGTGTTTGTATATTTACTTATATATTATGAGAAATTGAAAAAGTATCTTATTATTCGATGTCATTTTATATGTAATTTTTAGTATAAATAATAATTTTAGAAACAACATTATGAATCTTACGGTTCTATGATTTTTTATTCCTAGATTCACTATTCACAACCCTAGACCGATTTCCGATACGATTTGGGTTTGAAAACATTAGGTTGTATCCATGTTCGCGTCTTGGAGTTTGAAAAATTGGAGCATTGTACCCTTGTTCCCATATTTGTGTAAATAACCATGGTCTTGTCCATGCATTAGAGGCTTTCTTTATTGTCCATGTGGGTGTATGGTAATATTACTTTGTGCTTTTCAAATTGGCTTTGATGGCTTGTTGATGTATATGATGGGATTCTGGCTTATGATCATGGGGGGTGTGTGTGTGTTTGTGTGTGTGTGTGTGTGATGTGGGTGTATGGTAATATTACTTTGTGCTTTTCAAATTGGCTTTGATGGCTTGTTGATGTATATGATGGGATTCTGGCTTATGATCATGGGGTGTGTGTGTGTGTGTGTGCGCTTTTTCAAATTGGCTTTGATGGCTTGTTGATGTATATGATGGGATTCTGGCTTATGATCATGGGGTGTGTGTGACGCGCGCACGTGCGCGTGTGTGTGTGTGCGCGTGCGTGCGTGCGTCAGCATGTATTTCTGTGAATATTGATGCGGGAGCAACACCAGCAACTAAACAGGAAGAACAAGATAGGCATGTAGCTAAACATGAGAAGAGAAAAAGAAGATAGGAAAAGGCTATTCCTTATAGTTTTCATTCAATAATCCATCGTGTATATCATCTCTATTACATTCATAGATATTTATAGGAAAACACTAACTCAAAAATAGCATAAGAATCTAAAACAGGAAAGCCACCGACCTGGCCTCCTTACTAAAGTAGGACTCTATCCAAATGGAAACGAACTAAAATTAGGGGATTAAAATCCCAAACGAAAATAACAATCCTATTCTACTCAAACTTGTTAAATAAAATAAATAGAAGTAAAGAAAATAAAAATAGAAGTGGATCCGTGGGGATCATCCGTGCCCGTGTCCTACATCAAATATGGTGTATAGATGGAAATCAATTGTCTTTCTCTCTTTATTGAACCGTTGTTCAGCTGTTCACCTGATCCTTAATCCTGTTGAATGTTGTACATAGGTTCGCGCCAAACACAAGGAAGTTTGTCTTCATAAGGACAGCCCGCTGGGAGAAACAATCCTTGAATGCTACAATTGTGGTTGCCGGAATGTCTTTCTCCTTGGATTTATTTCTGCTAAGACGGAGAGCGTAGTTGTTCTTTTGTGCAGGGAACCTTGTTTGAGTGTTAATGCATTGAAGGATATGAATTGGGATTTGAGCCAGTGGTGTCCTCTTATTGACGATAGATGTTTCTTACAGTGGCTTGTTAAGGTACAGAGAACAAGCACCTTCTCTATCAGTCTTGAATCATTACATGTTTTACTGTTCAATGAAACATCTCACCTTTTCTAGTTATTTGTTGCTATTTGTAGATCCCATCAGAACAGGAGCAGTTGAGAGCACGACAAATAAGTGCTCAGCAAATAAATAAAGTGGAGGAGCTATGGAAGACGAACCCTGATGCTTCATTTGAAGACCTTGAGAAGCCTGGAGTGGATGATGAACCTCAGCCTGTAGCATTGAAGTATGAAGATGCTTACCAGGTATTATTTCCTTTAGGAAGGCTTGTTTACTTTAAAACATTAAACTAATGACAGTAACAAGAGCCTGTATCACAGTTGGTAGGTGTTCTCCTTTGGAATCACAATAGTTGCAAGTTCACAGCCATGATACCAATTCCAGAAAAAAAATGTTCCATTTCTTTCTGATTGCATCTATCTGCTTCGTTTTTCCCCCCCAAAAGATATGAAGCTGTGATGAGAATTTCTTGTTTGGTTTTTGCTTCTGCAGCTAAGGTTTTGATGCCTGATCCTTCTGTTTTGCAGTATCAAAATGTATTCGCTCCACTCATTAAGCTTGAAGCTGATTATGATAAAGTGTGTTTTCTTGCTTTGTTTTACTGATTTATTCCCAAATGTTTCTATTTGCATTTTAAGTGGCAAATGCCATCTTCCCTACAGAAGTTGCTAGTCTGTTGTTTCTTTTATGATTTTATTCTGATCCTCAAAATATTTTATACTATGGATATGGACTTATCAGTAATTCTTTTCTTTTTTATATTGGTTTTCTCCTATCTTAGATGATGAAAGAATCTCAAAGTAAAGATAATGTGACAATAAGATGGGATATTGGTCTTAACAAGAAGCGTATTGCATACTTCGTCTTCCCAAAGGTGATCAAGTTGAATGAGTTTTTCATCTTAGACATCTAAAAATCTATTTGTTTTGTACCATCTCTGTGTATTTTGGGCTGGTTGTATTTTATATATGGATCTTTTCTCTTTCAGCGCTAAAATTCATTTTATGATTGCAGGAAGATAACGAATTAAGGCTTGTTCCAGGTGATGAGTTAAGGCTTCGGTACTCAGGGGATGCAACTCATCCCGCGTGGCAGTCTGTGGGGCATGTGGTATGTTTCATTTCGTAACTTTCCACTGTTGAAAGCAGCGTTTTATTTGATCTATATATTGTGATGGATACCACTTTTCTTCTTGGTTGACAGTAATGGAAGTAATTTTTCTTTTTGCTTTGTGATGTGTGGATGATTCTTATGGAAATTTGTTATACTATTGTGGCTCAGATCAAGCTAACTGCACAAGAGGAGGTTGCACTTGAGCTACGTGCTAGTCAGGTATTACTGTTTTTAACTTGTTCATTTTGCTGTTGCTTATACTTTTTGGTGGATTCAGCTCTGACTTTTTGTCTTTTGTTATTTAGGGTGTTCCTGTTGATGTGAACCATGGGTTTAGTGTTGATTTTGTTTGGAAGAGTACAAGCTTTGACCGGATGCAGGGAGCAATGAAGACATTTGCAGTAGATGAAACAAGTGTTAGTGGGTGGGTGATGCCATTCACACTTTTTTTCTTAACAATTTTATAATTCTTTCATAGCATGTATTTAATAATTAGCTAACAGAATTCCTCTAGAACAGGAATTGTTGATTTGCAATTTTTTATTAAATCTGTTATTTTTTCTTATTAGATCACCTTATGATGCAAATTGTTGTTTTTCTTGCACTTAAATTTTCTTTATTTTTTTCCTTTTTGTTAGATTGCTTAATGATGGAATCTGAGATTTGAGAAGTTAAGTGGGATATTTAACACCTTTGCCTGAGTCATTTGGTTCCTGTCACCATCTGCTTGAATTCTTTGTGCGAAGATGTTGGCTTTTACCACTTCACCAACATGTTTGAATATATTTCAGATTTAGGAAGAGGTTTATATCTTCTCCCCACCCACCCACCCTCCCACGCCCTTCTCGTTACACCTCTGCAAGTTAAAGGTAACAAATGAGAGAATCTTAGTCCTGCTGTAGTACAGAATCTGAAAATTAATGTAAAAGTGGGCCATGGTCTGTACCCATGAATTTTGTGTGTTACACGTGAGGCCCACCTGTGGCCTCCTCCATCCGTGCATATTCATTGGATTTGATTGCAACCTCTTTTAAGTTACACTTGCTCTTGGATCAAGAGTTATGTCTCTTGTGTTTCTTTCCATTTGACATTTGGCAATCACTTCATGGCACCCATTTCATTATTTTTATTATTGAAATGGCATGGCACCGATTTTATGAGGGCTCTGCTATAGTCCTGCTAGTTCACTAAAGTAGCAAATTCATTTTGAAAAATTATGGGATATGTGGTGGTGTCGTGGGCTTGCATTGATTCTAAGTTAGGGTTGTGGATTACCCATTTGTCAAAAAGTAGACAAGTCTTGCTAGCCTTGCACTCCAATCATTAAATTGATGTTCAAATTGAAAATGACAACATAATTTCAACCATTGATTTTAATGCATTGGATTTGATGGCTCGGCAATGATCTTTGGAACCATTTCTGGTGGCTGGACAAATCACATCCCTGCCTTAATGTGGTGGGGCTTACTTGCCTAACAGATGTTGCCTTCCAAAATGGATTATATTACTTGAACAAAGTGATAGTATCTATTAGAATTGTATTTCCCATTACCGCTCGCAATGGGATGTATGGGACCTGATGGATTGGGTTTGGGTGAATTTCATCACAATCAAATACTTCACTTCAACTTAGATTTCTCATGGCACAAATCACAAGCCTCTCATGATTGATTTGGTTATGGTAATTTTTTTTGGGTGGTGGTGGTGGATTCCCCCCTTCATTCTTCTCCTCCTTTTTGGGTGGGGTGGGGTGGGGGAGTAAGGTATTTACCCATGTGGTCCCTTACATATCCCACCACTTCCATGAATTTTTCATTGGCTTAGGTAATATTTCTCACCACCTCCATGAAATTTTCATTGGCTTAGGTAATATTTCTCCGTTCTATCATTTTATCTTCCAGAATTAAAAAAAAAACTGTAGACTAAGGTTTTGAATCCTTCCCACTATATCTCCTCGATAAATGTACTGTGGTTTGATAATGATACAATAACAAGGTATTTAAATTCACCACCTTTTATCCATGTGGTCCCTTGCATTATCCCACCACCACCATGAATTTTTCATTGGCTCAGGTGGGTCACATACTATTTCTCCTTTCTATCTTTTTTATCTTCCAGAATTAAAAAATCTAGACTAAGGTTTTGAATCCTTCCCACTTTATCTCCTAGATAAATTACTGTGGTTTGATTATGATACAATAAACATAAGAAAATTGTACATCTAATATATTGGAGCCAACTGACCTTTCTTTTCAGATATATTTATCATCATCTTTTGGGTCATGAAGTTGAGGCCCAAGTTGTTCGTAATGCACTTCCTCGCCGCTTTGGTGCCCCTGGCCTTCCTGAACTGAATGCATCTCAAGTGAGTTTCATTAGTCTAAGCATTTTTTTTTTAATTGGGAAATTATGCTTTGTTTAGAGTTCTTGTTTTATACTTGCTTCTATGTTTAATCTTTCTGGTGCTCGTTGTGTGTGAAAGATTACAAATGGAGCCGTTCTCCATCGAAGTGGTAGCTAGATATTCTGGTTATTGTTTTTATTTTTGCGACTC
The DNA here is from genome assembly GCA_013350335.1 of Chimonanthus salicifolius. Classification (NCBI taxonomy): domain Eukaryota; kingdom Viridiplantae; phylum Streptophyta; class Magnoliopsida; order Laurales; family Calycanthaceae; genus Chimonanthus; species Chimonanthus salicifolius. The sequence goes on along the minus strand of CM023541.1, from coordinate 62,686,347 downwards.
ATTTTCAAAGTCCTAGGACATGTGGGGAAACAGGAAAATTATTTTTTGTGTAAAAACCGCTTGCTGACCGTTGTACTTATTTTGTTTTACAGATGAAGAAATGGTCTGTCTCTTAAGTTTTAAATATGCTCCTACTGCATCATTTCTTAAATTTCTTTGGTAGTGTGATTCCTCATCTAAGCTGGGGTAGATATCTTTTTTTTTGAGAAAAAGAGTGAAGGTAGAAACTTCTGTGCAAATAACTGAAATTGTTCCAAGTTTATTCAAGAAAACCACAAAAAAGGTTTGCTATGAGGAGATGAAGTCCTCTCATTCAACGATGTGTAGTAGGAAATTTAGCTCCTAATTTCTGTGTTATAGTGACTTTGTACCATTCACAAACTTTCTTGTTGTGACTAGGTGTGCTTCCTTTAGCTCCTGATATTTTCTGATGAAGCTTATATTTTTATTCTTGTTACAGAGCATATCAGAATGCTAATTCCTGTAGCATATTTTCTGATTTCATTTTTTTCTAATTCCTGTAGCAATTAGAAAAGGATTCTAAGATTCATAAATTTCTTCATGTTACATGGTTATTGAATGCGTCTTATTTAATTGTGTTTAAGATGCTATGAGAAGTTAGAAGTTAGGTGTTTTATATGATGTTCACACCTTCGTGGACAGGTTTTTGCAGTAAAGAGTGTTCTTCAGAAGCCAATCAGCTTAATACAGGGACCCCCTGGCACAGGGAAAACAGTTACTTCCGCAGCCATTGTTTATCATATGGCCAAACAAGGCCAAGGACAGGTAAATGACTGTGTATCTTAAGTAGGAGTTTGGGATTTAGCACTCTTTGGTTTTGTTACATTCTGTGTTGATTGCTGTTGATGTCTTGTCCAGGTTCTGGTTTGTGCTCCAAGTAATGTGGCTGTTGATCAACTTGCTGAGAAGATAAGTGCAACCGGATTGAAGGTAATAACATTTACTTGATATCTTTTCATCAACATTTCAAAGCTTTCATGTTACGAGAATTACCTTATTTTGTTGTCACCATATTGTTGTTATCACGATTTCCCCATCTCTATGGGATAGCTTTGTGAGTTTTTATTTTCCACTCATTATCACTGTATTGCATCATTTGCCATCTAACGAGCCATTGAGACTTCATTCCAAGTGTTACCATAGTTTCATAGTTTTCTGTTTCTTAGAATCAAAGACTAATATATGCATATGGGTTTCCCACATTATTGAATGGTAAAACAAATATTTAGATTAGTAGTTTTATTTTTTACATGTAAAATTACCAATGCAAGTTCTTCTGTTCTATTAAATGAGTTAGTCTTCAAGTGCTAAATGTTACATGTGTGTTGCGTATATTTTGAGGTTAAATCTTTCATGGCCTTTCTTTATCATTAAATCTTTTATGAGAAAACTATGATGAAAGCGTTATAAGTTCAAATATAACAAACCTTGAACAATGTGATTAGCTAAAGCATACTTAACAATGTATCCTGAAGTACAATCATTGTTATCTAACCAGATATATAGTATATATACAAGTGCCCATGCAACTTTGAGAGTAGTTACAGTATGTGACCACCTTGGTGGCAACTTCGATTCTAATACCTGTGCGAAATTTAAATGTGATCTTGGAAGCTTAAGTTCAGTCCGGGTTCTCCCCCCCCCCCCCCACAAAACACTTTCTCTCTCAAGTTATACTTAGATATGAGGTGGAATTGCTGCATTGAGTATAATTTATATATTTGGTACCTGAAACTCTAGCTTTGGGTTTTGTGATATGGAAGCTATTTATAGGGATAAAATTGAGTCCTTACCGTTTTCTTTCAAGTTTGACTTGGACTTGCTTTTAGCTTATATCCGTTTGTCATAATCTGGGCTTTTTCATTAATTTTCATCAACATTTTGTTTGATTTTCAGGTTGTCAGGCTTTGTGCTAAATCAAGGGAGGCCGTGAGCTCTCCTGTTGAGCATTTAACGCTGCACTATCAGGTGTGCTTGTTGACTGGCAACTTTTTGTAGATTTATATAATTATTTTGTAGCCATCAAGGAGTTCCTGAGGATTATTGCTATGTCAATATAACCATCTTATCTATTAAATGTTGCAGGTCCGACATCTTGATACATCTGAAAAGAGTGAACTTCATAAGCTACAGCAGCTTAAAGATGAACAAGGTGCATTTTGGCTTATATCTATATTTTGTTAAATTGCCTTGTTCTTGGTTATTATCTGTTGGTTTTCTATCTCTCACTATAATTGATGGTATTGGAGTTGTCTCCAAGGTTGAATTGTTTTGCACTTGTCACGTTCTGATTTTTCTTATGCCACTGATTTCTTTGTTACATTACTGCCTTTTTGTATAATAGATATATCCGATGGTTGCAGTTTGGATTGGATTTAAACAATATAAAATGTTGTATGGATTGCTTTAAGCAATGCCTATTTTATGTACATACATGCTCCTTGCTTGCATGTTTTGATATTATTACTTTTGTGTAACTGCATTGTATTACATACTTTGAAGATGATGTAAAATTATCATTCCCGGAAAAAAAATGTTCAATTTGCTAGTGCCTGCCTACATATTAGAGATGCAAAATCATAAATGGAGCATGTGTACCCAAGTTTGGATCAACGTGTTCAGTAAATAGGACTGGGTTTAGTATGAGTTGGGTTGGGGCGACCAATTACTAATTGAGTTGGTTGGCTAAACCTATGCAAGCCTAGTTGGGTGCTTTGGTCAGGCAAATTTGTTTAATGAATATGGATCAATTTGGCCCATTTAAGATTATTTGGGTTGGCTTAAACAATTCAAGGATTAGGCAAACCTTTTAATAAATATGTAGGGTTTGGCTAGACCATTTAATAGATGGGATAAATTGGATCAACTCATTTAAGCATGATTGGATATTGAGTTGGGCCGTCCAACCCATTTAACAAATAAGTCAAATTAGGCATGGTTTGGATTGACCTGTTTAAGATTGGTTGGGTTGGGGAGCTTGTTTAATAAGGTATGAGTCAGGTTGGATTAGGCGAACCCATTTAATAAGTAGGCTTGGTTGGGTCAACCTATTTGATAAATGGTTTAAGTTGGGTATTAATAAGATCAAAGTGTTTTAAGATTTGTTGGGTCAAATCCATGAAGGCATGCTTTATGAATTTTCTTAGGAGAAGGTCTATGGATCTTGATACTTTCCTAGGAAAATTTGGCCATGTATTCAGATTTACAAGTTGACATGGGTAATTTTCATTTATGAAAATCAAAATTTTCTAAGAAAATCTGTGTGGACATCTATGACCTTAATGTTCATTCCTTTCCTGGGACCCTTGTTGGTGTGGATGGGTTTGGGTAATTCATCATGCAACGGGAAAAACAATTGAGGACTGCCACCATGGAAATGAATATCATGAAACAAATTGGGAGATTAATTGATGAATGTTTCCTTCATGTGTATCGAAGGCAGGTGATAGCTAATCCAACTCATGTCCTTGCATGGGTTGGACACATCCACTGTCTGAAGGAAACTGTTCTGTGTTATTGGTGATAGCTAATTCATGAACTCATTTGGTGTTGGATTCTTCCAGTACCTTAAATGGATTGGTAACTGTTTCTACATTGTTTCTTCTCTCTCTCTCTCTCTCTCTCTCTCTCTCTCACACACACACGCACAAGGACACAAAATGGCTAATGCCTACTTGCTGGTTGCATCCATGCTGGTTGGTCCAGATCTGAGGTACAAATTTGGCTGAAATCCTACATTTCAGCAGAATTTTTTGGATTTGGTATGAGCTGAAAATATAAATATTGGAAATATAGGTGATTTTTTGGGAAAATTGTTTTGGCCGATATTTGTCATATTTCTGCCAAATTTCGAATATTTCTGAAGTTTTGGTTTAACTTCAGAGAATTTGGTGATTTCACCCATTTATAAATTTTGGCTGTGATGGCCATTATGACCGAAATATCAATTGAATTTTTTTGGTTCCCCTCAAGATCGAAAAATTGATTACAACCAAAATTTGTACCTCATATCTAGATATCCTATTTTTAAATGTTCAAAAGCTCTCTCTCTCTGTGCTCCAATGGATGACTGTAATTCAGTGATGCCAAACTGTTATATTAAAGTTTCAGTTGTGTTCTTTTGTTTTTGAAGTGGTTTTTTTTTTTTTTTTTCTGTAGGAGAATTGTCAAGTAGTGATGAAAAGAAATATAAAGCATTGAAACGGGCAACTGAGAGGGAGATATCTCAGAGTGCTGATGTCATCTGTTGCACTTGTGTTGGTGCTGGTGATCCCCGACTTGCAAACTTCAGATTTCGCCAGGTCGACAAGCTTTCCAATTTGATTTCTTTATTTATAATCTGAAAAGTAGGTGAATGAATCTTCCATTTATTTATCTTCTCTTCTGAGCCAATGTATTTTTCATCTTTTTTTTTTCAGGTACTTATAGATGAGTCTACACAGGCAACTGAACCAGAGTGCCTTATTCCTTTGGTTCTTGGAGTGAAACAGGTACTTGAACTAGTGTTTGCATGTCTGTATTTAAGATGTATTTACATTACCACTTAAATGTTAGCTACTCCAATTAGGTTGTTCTTGTTGGAGACCATTGTCAACTAGGACCAGTCATTATGTGCAAGAAGGCAGCCCGTGCTGGTCTAGCCCAGTCTCTCTTTGAACGTCTTGTCCTCCTTGGAGTGAAACCATTCAGGCTGCAGGTGTGTTCTTATTTTATCTCCATTTCGCATGCACACACAAACAAGAACTGTTGGAATTATCTCACTTCTATACTCCCTTGTATGTTATCCTCTAATTTGGTCATGTCCCAGATATCATCCACACAGTCCCTTGACACAATCATCCACTCATCCACCTTCCCAATCCTACCCCCACCAAAAAGAAGGTTGTGACTAGCTCACCCATTTCTTTTTATGTTTTCATATGAATGGTATGAGAAAGTCTAGGAGTGCTGAAAGTTGAGTGTTTGTGGTTATTTATAAATGGCAGGATCTTCTAAAAATATGGAAGGCAGGAGTTTATGGATTTTCTCCACTAGGTTTCTCAGTAATTTTCATTTTTGCCTGAGTTATATATATATAATTTTTAGGGAGGGGCCTGGGTGTTATTTAAATATAGGATTTTTTCTGGACTGCAGAATCTGGTGAGAGATGGTAGATCTGGTTTAATGAATAAGGATGTATCTGGTACTTGTTAGATATATTGTGGAAGTCACAAGTCTATTATTTACTTCTAGGTGAGACCAGGGGTTTAAAAATCGGTATCGGCCGATATATCGGCCGATATATCGGCCGATATTTTTCTCTTTCTTCTTTGTTTTTTTAAATATCGGCCGATATCGGCCGATATTTTGATATCGGGCCGATATAATACGGCCGATATCAAGGCCGATATTGTGAATATCGGCCGATACGATACATATCGGCCGATATTCATATACCCAAAACCGATATATATCGGCCGATACGATACGTATCGGCCGATATTTAAACCCCTGGGTGAGACATTCAAATTCTTGCAGATATTGTTCAATCTCTTTTGTGGGATTTTTTTTTTTTTGAATGATTACTATATTAAAAAAGAGAGGCACCCGAGGTGCACCCTTTTGTGGGCATTTTGCTGTAGGTGTTTTGAGTTCAGTTAATAGTAGTAGTTTGGTATATGGTAGAAGAGACAACCTTTGAAGCCCAAGATCGTCAGAGGTGTCAGGTTAATGGAACTGCTTATATGCTATAAAAATTACCCATTATACTTGGGCAAGCTTAACTTGCTCACATTTGAACGATTACTTGCTTGTATCACATTAACTTCTCCATCTCATCATGACATGTTGGGTTACCAGTACAAAATTTATTGCAAGCAATTAGCTAGCCATGCTAAAAACAGCATGCAAATGATGTGGCTTCTGGTGTGGATATTAATCCCACTATTGGTGTCTTGTAATTGTAGTGCTTTGTTAAAATGGAGAGGACTGAATAGCACACAAATTTTGGTTTGAATGCCCTAAAAGTTATGCTTGGGCATATGCTGTGTTATTGATCCTTTTTTTTTACATATGGAGTGGGGGTTGGAAAAGGGCCCTAGTATAGTATGCCTTTGTCTTGTAGGGTTCTCAGCAACTTCCTTCTTCTGTGAGCAGGCCCATGTGCATGAGATCAATCACAAGCATATGGAACTTCACACAAACACATTTTTTAAACAGAAACTGTGTATTAATTACAAAAATTTGTGATGTCTACACAATCACACAATTTACAACACCCTTTTTAATCACCCATCACATCTTGTTTGTTGTACTCCTTTGTGCAATTTCACCATAGTACACAATATATAGCATCCTTCAAGTTATCTACCATATATTTCTGGTCACACAAAATTTTCATTCACCCTCTTGTTGTTCATCCTACATTTCTTTATATGTGTTCATTGGGCGCATGTGTTGTTATCCTTCTTCATCTTCATGTTTTGTAAATTTGTTTTTTGTTTTTAATTCCTGTGTGGTGTCATGTAAATTGTGTCATTGCATCTTACTTAGATGTTTATTCATGCTCAAATTGCAGGTTCAATATCGTATGCATCCTTCATTATCAGAATTTCCTTCAAATAGCTTTTATGAGGGCACTTTGCAGAATGGAGTGACCATCGATGAAAGGCAATCAACTGGCATTGATTTTCCATGGCCTGTGCCGAACCGTCCCATGTTCTTCTATGTCCAGGTACTTTTGTTTGTTCTTGTTTTCTGAATGATTTGTTTAGTTGGGAATTTTAACATTCTAGTCCCATGTTCTTCTATGTCCAGGTACTTTTGTTTGTTCTTGTTTTCTGAATGATTTGTTTACTTGGGAATTTTAACATTCTAATCTGATTCTTTAGATGGGACAAGAGGAGATAAGTGCAAGTGGAACATCTTATTTAAACAGGACTGAGGCTGCTAATGTGGAAAAAATTGTAACCACATTCTTGAGGAGTGGTGTCATACCAAGCCAGGTGTGCATCTGTCTTATAGAATGCTTGATTCTTGTTGACTTGATGTCATTAATTTGTTTGTGTTTATGTGATGATTTTTTGTGGCAACTATTTGTAATCCATCTATGCTTCTAAAATTGAGCAGATTGGAGTCATAACACCATATGAAGGTCAAAGGGCTTACATTGTAAATTATATGTCAAGAAATGGCTCTTTAAGACAGCAACTTTATAAGGAGATTGAGGTTGCCTTCACCACTTGAGAATAATTGCTATGGCTTCCATGTGCGTATTTGCCTACTTGAACATGATGTTGTGTCCTTTGTAGGTCGCGAGTGTTGATTCTTTTCAGGGAAGAGAGAAAGATTATATTATTTTGTCATGTGTTAGGAGCAATGAGCATCAGGTAGGTTTTCTGCACCCAAGTTTGTTCAACAATGTTCTACTATTTGTCCATTCATGACTTAAATCTGTTTGTTGGGCAAATATCAGGATGGGCTGTCACTCCGCTGCAGAAAGTGTTTCTATGGCTATTTAGTGTGGGGGATGCGCTAAAAATCAAATTTGTATCACAATAAAGTTTTTGCATAAAAAAGGACTAATTTCTTGAGCTGAATTTTATTCTATATTCCAAAAAGTTATGATGTGCTTGAAACACACTACCTTTTATGGTTGTTAGTTTGTTACAGTTGCACTTCCCAATTGAGCTTTCAAAAGAAAATAGCAGTTTTCTTTAACTGCGATGTTAGTTTGTCTTTGGAATGAAACTTGTAATGTTTTTTTTAATGTATTCTTTTAAACATAGGTGGGGAATGGAGGTAGGAATTTTTTGGAACCAGAGCTCAACTGGTAAACACTTTGGCTCAGTAACTAGAGGTTCTGAGTTCGAGTCCCATTGTAACCCGATGCCTGTGGCTTGCGGGGATTGCATGCATTTGGAGTTTTACCCAACGCCCTCGTACTCGGAGAGAGGTAGGGAGTCTTGGGGTTCTTCATCATAAAAAGAAAAAAAGAAACAATGTGGGAAATGGAGGTAGGATTTTTTTGGAACTATCTCTTCTATCTTTTTTCCTTGAAAAGGGTGGAATTATCACTTTTATTACTGGAGGGTAGAATAGAAACATGGAACTCAAAAGGCCAGCTCCTGATGGATGGGAAAATTGACTTTTTAAAGATGGTGAACTTTAATTATTAGGAATTTTGGAAAGCTTGGTGTGTTTTCCTGTGTTGCTTCTCTGAATGATACACGTTGGTATAGCTCGTCTGTATTACTTCTAAGCATGTGGGTATATATCTAGATATTTCAATTTTATCTGCTGCTTCAGTTATCTTCTTGCTATATTTATCGAGAAACTTTCTGTTGGTCAAAATTGAAATATGCTGGATTTATTTGTTTAGAGAAAGGATATGGTGCCCCAATCAATAGATATTGTTTCCTTTTTTTCAATCCGGTTCATTAATCATGGTATTGTTATTGATCTTCTCATTTAATCCTTAGTCATGTGATGTATCATTTTCAATAGATCCAATTATTCTGATCCATCAGAGTTTGTTATGTTTTTGTCGTCGCTCTTAGTTTTATTAAACGCTTGACAACTTCAATACTATTTTTACAGGGCATTGGATTCCTTAATGATCCACGAAGGCTGAATGTGGCCCTAACTAGAGCTCGTTATGGTATTGTGATTTTGGGAAATCCTAAGGTCCTAAGCAAACAGCCACTATGGAACAGCCTGTTGACACACTATAAGGTAGCTTCTGTTTTTATGGTTGCGTGTTGTTGTTACACTTCTGCTGGGGTAAGCACAACAGGTTAAGATACTGAAGAAAGTTAAGAGAAGAAAAGACTCATATAATACTAATACTTAAGGTCATATGGTTATTCTCTAACAGTCCTCTTACTATTCAAAAGCTAAGTACTAACCAATAATTGCAAGTGCCAGTATTATTAGTATTATGATTGGATGATTTGTTCTATTTCGGGTTTTTAACTAGCAGGATGGGATGATTGGTGTAGGGTGGGCTAATGTGTAGACAACCTTCTGGAGTGCTGTATAATAAATGTTTGACAGAATCTGGTTTCTCTCCCTTTTTTATTTTTGAGTGGTAGGCATTTTTTGGCTCTGTTTTTTGACTTGTAAGTTACATAACTGTATTGGCAGGGATTATAAAAGCTGTTGTATATGTGCATAATGAACACCTTTGTGTATAATAAAACTGATTGTTTTATTGATTCCATAGGGGCATGTTTTTGTATAAGCTGTACGTATACAAAAAGTGTGTTGTTGATTGTATAAAGAATAGGGAAAGATTGTTTCTCATTTAAAGGGCATTCGAGAATGAAAGCAAAATGCTCCTCGGGTTCCAGGACTTTCAATGTCAAACATTATAAGAGCCTGGAAGGAGTGCATTAGTCTTTTATAGTGTTTTGTATTGTCATGAGGGTTTTCTTTCCCTCTTTTTTTCCAGAGTGATGTTTCCACCTTTTCTTTTATTTGTATCTCGGATGGTATTTTGAACACCGCTTGTGCTTTTAATGAAGTTACCTTTTCAGAAAAAAAGAAAAGAAAAGGCCATTTCTCATTTGGGTGATGGTTAAGACCTTGACTTTCTTTGACCTTCATTTTATAACTTGTAGGCAGTATTTTTGAGACATTGTAATGTCATGTGTTTATCATTTGTTGATAATGTTTCATCAGGAGCATGAATGTTTGGTAGAAGGACCACTGAATAATTTGAAGCAAAGTATGGTTCAGTTTCAAAAGCCCAAAAGGGTACAGTATGCCTTCCCTTCAAGTTATTGCCTCTTCAATATTTTTCAGTCAGATGTATGCCAGCTTTATTTTTCATGGTTTGTGATATATATATATATAGTGAGAATATTTTCTAAAAAAAAGTGACGTAATAATTGATAATATTTGAATCCTAATTTTGAATCTGCACTCTGTCAAACAGATATACAATGACCGCAGACTTTTCTTTGGTGGAGGACCTGGGATAGTGCCTAATGATAATCCTGGATCAGCCAACTCATCAAGCCCAAATACTGATAAAAGAGGCAGCCGCTCTAAAGGTACAACACTCCAGCTATTAAGCTTTGCCCAGCCCAGAAGAGTGATCGACATGGCTTAAATAGATCTTCAATTTATATTTGCAGCTAATTTATTTAATGCTATTTCCATTTTCATATTTAAAACCTTTTTTTTAAGTGCAATGGTAAGTGTTCTTGATCTTTTATTGGTTGTACCACTGAAGTATATTTTTCCTAATGATTCATCCCCTGATTTAGGTCCTTCCTATATGCCATTTGGGCCACCAAATGGTACCCACAAGCCTGGTGTTCATCCAGCAGGATTTCCCATGCCACGGATCCCTATTCCTCCCTTTCCTGGTGGTCTCCATTCTCAGCCTTATGCAATCCCAACACGTGGAGCCATTCATGGACCCATTGGAGCTGTTACTCAGGTTCCTCAACCTGGAAGTAGGTGTTTTGGGGCTGGCCGTGGCAATGCAGGTGGTCCTATTGGAGGTCACCTCTCACACCAAGGTTCACAGCAAACTGTAGGGAATCTTGGTTCATCTTTCAATTATCCTGCCCTGGACAATGCAAATAGTCAACCATCTATGGGAGCTCCATTATCTCAAACTGGGCTCATGACTCAGGTTTTCTTACTTCTATTATGTTCTCATTTTTCTTACCATGATTTTGGTCATTGTTTAAAATTCACCTTCTTTATCTGGTAGATGCCGGTTCAAGGGCTAAGCCAGACATTTCGTGACGGGTTTTCTATTGGTGGCATGTCTCAGGTATTTCTGATGATTGGAAGCCAAATATTTTCTTAAAATTTATTTTCATAGTTGTTCACCTTTCTTCTTTGACAATGGTTGTTTGTCAGGATTTCCTGGGTGATGACTTCAAAAGCCAAGGTTCGCATGTTGCATATAATATTGCAGATTTCTCTACACAGGTATGAGGCTGGAAATATTTGCAGTTTCATCTGTTGCGTGTTACAATATTTATTTCTAATTTCTTGGAACAATAGGCGAATCTCACCTGTATAGGAATGTGTTTGGTTTTGTTCTGGATGAACCTTTGATTCCTATAGTTCTTTAATGTTTTATTTGGATTTAGAACTAAATTTGTAGACTGATATGCAAGGCATCATCTCAGCACTTGAACAGTAACCATTACTTTGAGAAAAAAAATATATATATATATATACACATTGTAGGAGGAACAAAAAGTATGTTATACTTTTCGACAAGTTACAAAGTTAACTAGCATGTCTTTCAAACCAAATACAATATTTGATGTTGATCTTCCAAGTATCACCACTTGAAATAGGATTCTTGGCACTGTTGATCAATATTCAATGTTTATTTTCTGAGTCCTGGGAGGACATTTTATTTTCCCCTAGAAGGTATGGTTGAGTTTATTAGCATGCTTCTTGATCTGTAGGCTTCTCAAGGTGGATATGGTGTGGATTATGCCACACAAGGAGCACAAGCTGGGTTTCCAGGGAGCTTCTTAAACCCAAATTCTCAGGCTGGGTATTCCCATTTGGGCACCGGAAATGACTTTATATCTCAGGTCTGTTGATACTTCTATCCACCTTCGTATTCAATAATTGTGTATCATATTTTCCTTTTTGAATGTCAATTGAAAATGTTGTGAAAATCAAGTCATATTGCAAACTCGTTACACATCTTGAATCACTGATCATGACTGACAACATTCATATTTTTTTCAAACCCGCATGGGTGTTAATTCAATTGGCTTGAGCTTCTAGGAATAGATTGGAGGTCGCAGGTTTTATTCTCTCCAGAGTTATCTAATATATGAGGCTTGCGGGTGTTTTCATGTATCCATGTGATTAGTCTCACCTCTATTGTTGGTGGAGATACCCATGATATTTATAAAAAAAAACATTCATATTTGTTCAAAAAATAATATAAATATGTCAAATGACGTCATAGATATCTGAAAAGCTATAATATGAGCAATTTTCCAATGTTCTTCCAATATTAAGTGAAGATGCATATATATCCCATGTTCTTTCGAGGCTACTGTACTAATATATAATCCAACTAATGTTGTAAATATGCCAACATAAGCTGAAAAAACCCCCAAAATCGATAGGCCCTAGGTACCCAACTTAAGCCCAGAAAAAGACCATCAAAATGAAAAATTCCATATATTGAACTCCAAATAGCTGCAAAACTCTATTTGGGAATCATATTTCTATGGGAATTGTTGTTCTTTTGATATTGTATGAATCATAAGATTTTAACAACGGTAATTGAAATTTTCAACAGGACTACATGCCTCATGGATCACAAGGTTTATTTACACAAGCAGGTTTCAACGACCCCGCACAAGATGATTCTTCTCAGGTCCACTTTGGTGCGGCTGGACCTGGTCCTCTTCAGTCACAGGTCTTGTAAAATCAATATCCATTGTTTTCATGATGGATTTATTTCACTTTCAGTATGTTGACTTGCAAGTATTCTGCTTCTGCAGGGCCTGATGAATCCTTTGTACTCCCAGCCATTCTCTCAGTACAATACACAACCATTAAACCTGCAGGCTCCGCAACAGCAGGGCCAGAGCTCTCAAAATCAGAAACTCCACTTCAATGGCTGAGCCGCATGGGGGCTGACTGTAGATGGGTTGGCTCTTTACATTCAGCAACTTGGTTGTGCTGACGAGTGTGCTCTTGTGCTTGTGTGCAGAGGAGATTGTCATCTTGATGCATTTACTGCTCAAGAAGGTGTAAAAGGTCACTAAAGTTTGTAATTGAGATGGTGAATGGTGGCAGTTATCTCTCTGCTTTCACGGGTAGCAACAGCCAAAGCTGAGAGAGGATAACCCCAATTTCTGGTGCATACGAGTTTTGAATTTTTTTGAGAAAAGTAGCTACTCTGAGAAAGGGTGAAAACAATGCATTGCCAGAAGGATCTGGGTTGGCCAATCATCCACGGGAAAGAAAACAATAGTGGATGTGCTGCTGCATGCATTACTTACAGGAAAATGGTAGTCTCTTGAAGAAGCATATCTGTTGCTACCTCATGCCCCCCTGAATCTTGCTGAACAGCTACAGGTGTAAGTTTTGTAAAGCAACTACGCAAAGGTTGACCTCCCATTCAGCCCTTTTGGACATGCACTGCGGCGTACGTATTTAGACTCCTAAAGAATATATGTTATGATGCATTGATGATATGCAACAGCTACTGTTGTGAAATGTAGACCATTTCCATTTTCTGGAAGAAGTATGTGGATATATATTCGACGTAGTATTTATGATGCTTAGTAATGCACAAATTTGGTTCTATAATCTTATGTTATGCTGGACATTGGTCATGATGCGAATGTGATCCGATACTTGTACTGGACGGAGGTCACATATTCCTCCCACTATATATATGCACATGTTGGAAGCCAGATTAGTAACTTGAAATTTCGGTCGACAGGTGGTTTTTTTTAGTCCACTTCTTTCATGGTTTGAATATTCGTTTGAATTTATAGATGCTTTGTTGTTTATTGTTCTTATTAGGCTTGAACGTGATTAAAAGTTATTTTATTTGTCAATTCTTGTTTTCAACTTTGTGCTCGAACATTGAATTCTACAATCTCACCTGAGCCAACTAGGGATGAATTGACAAATGGTGTACACTTGTTCTCATCCATTATAGTATGCATGGAGCTCCGTCCATGGAAAACCAGCTGCCACATCAACTGACTAGATTCCTCCATATTTTGGATCTGGTACCAGTAAGGGAATCGAGTTTAAGAAAGACATGAAAAACGTAGGCGAGTCGGTCTAAGTTGACTCTACTCGGTAAGGTTTTGAGCTGAGTGAGCTAACAAACTTTTATGGGTCAATTTTGATTGGATTTCTACTCAAATTTGAGTTTCAAGTTTTCAAACCAGTATCTCCAGTTATGTTTAATGTCAGTAGTGTTTTGCAATCGGATTGTAGGTCTCGGGTTGCAGGCTACTGCCATTCAATATTCTTTTAGTTTGAATTGCTTTGGTGTAATGGAAACAGAAAACTTTCACTGGACAAATGATTGATGAAGCTGATTTTTTATGTTTTAAGACATATTTTTCAAGGGTTCCATGCTTTGTTCTGTTTTCAGCACTTGAGTCGCTCATCTTAGGTTATACAGGTTGTATTTTAGATTGATCCAATTATTTTAGAGAACAACACTTGCAATATAAACGATTTGGGGGAGGACTTTGAGATACCATTTATTTATGGAGAATGATCCTTGCATTGCTTCAGAAATCAAAGAAGAAAAACTTGTGATCTTTTTATTCCTCACGCCTACAAGTCACTAAAGTAATCGTTTGAGAGTAAGAATTATGTTATCTCAGAATCATCTAAAATTTCTCCATTTTCTTTCCATATATCCCAATTTTTATATTAAGTGAATGAAGGTTTCTGAAAAAGGAGAATTTTTATTTCTTTGGCCTTTTATTTGCAACAGACTGATTGCTAAAATACCATTTATGGGTTGAAGATTTCTTTTGCAAATTTTAGAATTACAACTACTATTATTAATTCCATTGTCAAAGCCATCTACGGATCTGGTATCAACAAATTATGTTTAAATTTTACAAGTATTTTCTATGAGCCAACTACTTATCATACATTCATAAAATTTAAATTTACTATTTGTAGTTCGACAGTGGACGTGTGCCGAATGGGTTTTGGCTCTTGTCAAAATTTAGAGTTATAAATTTTGCTAATATAAATTTTGAAAAAATATTTTTCCAATGGCCCTTTTTAGAAAGTTTACATTCAAAATTATACACTGAATTCTATGGACTTAATAATTTGAAACTTAAAAACAATGCATTTGGATCTTCTGACACTAATATTAGTCAACATTTTTCAATTTTTCTCAATAGAACATTTGATAGTACCAAAACGGTATAATTATTGTGCAGACTGATATTTAAAACATTGGCCAATGTATGTTCTTTTAGGAGACCAATAACTCATATCAGTTGAAATTTAATTTTTCAAATTTAAATGAAGTTTTATAAATTTTAACGATTCTGATATTTCAAGTATAAAATTTCTTAATTTTTTGTAAATTTTTACAAAATTCTAATGTCAGTTATAAACTCTCGGTTACTACGCAGGGCCAGGAATATTTAATTCCCCCTTATATTGAGGTGATCTTCTTCAATAACAATCGGTACTTCTTTTAGGAAATTGATAAAGAAAGGGATAAAAAGGAATTTGTGTATCTTTTCACTGACAAATTAATAAAAATATAAATTTAATATTTTTATTATCAAAACACTAAATATACCATCAGTAAAACATTATCTAAATCATTCCTATCATTTCCTTTTCTTGAGTCGAGTGGAGGTCAAGAAGTTGTCGTCTTTGCCTCAAATTAATGTAAAATACCAACCAAAAAGGTGTACAGCTAAACATTTTTATTTTTGACAAAAGAGGACTGAAATTTATATAAAAAATACATGTAAACATGACTGAAATTATTAAGTTGGTAAGCTCACCCTCCCTTGCCCCGTCGAGCATATTATGATAGAAAGAAATGACCATCAACCTAACTTCCAGCATATAATGCTCGTCAGAAAGACAATATTTTGTCATCTAAGAAAAGTTTCATAATCTTTCTTTGAATGACCAAATTTTTAGTTAAATTTGAGAGTGAAATATAAGGACCCTAATAAATTCAAACAGGTCATTGGGCAAAAGAAATATTGGAAGAATGCAACCTCACATCGAGTCTTAATTGAAAGGTATCATCATCTAATGTGTTCACTATAGTGAGAAAATCATGAAAAGTGACCAACGAAACCCATAATTCTTTGCATTAGGAAATGATAGATATCACCCTTTATCATTTATAGTCAACTTACTTTCTGAGCTATAGGTTCATAGTCAACATACAACATGATATTGCAGCCTGGGTTCTAATATTTGATTACAGAGAAAAATGATATTGCAGTCTCTCTCTCTCTCTCATCTGGAAAAATCACCATATTAAATGAAGAAAAAACAATGGAGAATAACATTGCACATATCTATTAAAGCAAGAATAAGAGATTTTCTAGTTACAATATGCAGCGTAAAAATTTACCTCTTAGCATATGTGTTAAACTGGTGCCGTTGTTTTTGGTGAATGGGTGAAGCTGGAGTCGAAAAAATGGTATTCTTTTTTTTTTTTTCTAACAAAAACGGTCGATATGGGCCGATATGCTGTAGTCGAGATATCGGCATATCAACCAATATGATAAGATTTCAAAACTGTATCATATCAGTCGATACGATTCGTATTTGATATTCGATGAGACGAAGATTCCATTTCCACCCCATTTTATCCGTGGCTTTGGCGGCATAAATAAGGAGGAAGAACAGTAGACTGCATTGTGAAGTTGAAATTTGATAAGACATTTTTTTACTTATCCTCATCTTATGAATTGTATTTATATTGAATTTAAATTCATTTCAAGATATATTTAACAAATCATTTAAAAAGTAAGAATTCTGAGTTCAATTTTCACTTCACTTAAAAAATCACTCTACCTACTTTGGAGATGATTCGATTGGTCGAGAATACTTCTTAAAATCATAAATAGTGTATTTTTTATATTAAATTTTTCAAATTTTATATATAAGAGCAGATGTATTCGCTGATATTGCCTCCAACAAGGGGTTCAAAAATTGGGAGGGCGATAAAACAGTCCTTTCTTTATTTTAGTATATATTTTTAAAATATCAACCTATATTAGCTTGATATGAGGCAAATATTGACTGATATTTGGTGGCCAATATTGTTACGGTACAACCGATATCGTATCAACCAATACTTATAACCGAGTCTGCAACATACACATCAAATTATTGGTTGATACTATCATTATATTGTAATGATCAAGTTTTAATTAAATGAATTTAAGTTTTTTAATAGAACTCAAAATGATTTAAAATTATAATTAAATCTCAATATTTAAATTTTTAGTTAAATCCAAATTAGTTAAAAATTTATTTGATTTGCAGTTTTCAATTAAACTTATTTAGGTTAAGGATTTCAAATTAAATAGAATAATAATTAATTAATTTAAATTCTAAATTACTTAGATATCCTTAATCCTTAAATAAAATACTTAATGTATTTCAATAATAATAATAATAATCATTAAATAAATGAAGAAAGAGAAAATAGAAATAAATACCCTACTCTGGAGTCACGACTGCGCAAAACGTTAAACCCTCTCTTTCCACCGCATCCTCTCTAATTTTTCCGCCTGATTCCTCTCTCATCCTCGCAGCCGTTTCTGCTTCTCGCGATCTTTCTATCTTTTTCTTCTTTCTGGCGCTGTATCGGACGTAGAAATATCGTAACAACAAAAAAGACGTTGTTGGAGAAAAAAATAGGGGTGTTGGCGACGATGGAAAAGAAACAGGTCAAAAAACGAAAGTTCAAGAAAAAGGGTGGTTTTCCATCTTGCGATTCGCAGCACCTCGTTCTCCATCACCTCTCCGGCGATACACCAACACTTCTATTTTTTCTTCTACAATCTCTTGTTTCTTGTTATGATGTTTCTATCTTCGACATAGCGCGAGAGAGAAGGGAAACATAGAGAAGATCGCGAGAGGGCTGCGAGGATTAGGGGAGAGATGCAGCGGAAGAGACGGAAGAATGGATAGGAACAGGGATGCGGCGGCCCTATTTCTTTTCTCGCCACCGATTATTGAAAGTTTCTATTGGAGTATATGAAATGAACAAACACCACCATCTCAACTACTTCCTACATAGCAGGCAAATAGGTACATTTTAAACATATTTGTTAAATCTTAATTTTTTTAGGGTTTCTTTCTAACCCAACTCATGTGGGTTTAGATCCACTTTTTTTTCCTGTTGTTGTTTGCTTTTTTTAAAACTAAGAGTATTATTGTTGATTAAGGTTTATCATACCAAACATCACTTTCTAAGTCATTATATTAATTGGTACCTTATAGTGTTTTATATGTTCCTTGTGCTTTAGTTTAAAGCTAAAGATCTTCTTTAGGTCACAAATGATTTTAATATGGTCTTAGAGTTGAAAATGCCACCTATTAGGTCCCAAATTTGTCCATATGGCAGACAATTATCATCCTGTACCATAGCAAGTTGCAAGTTCACTGTATACTAAATTAACTAGTTTTAATTAAAGTAAAAAGTGAATTCATAAGTACTTTATTCATTGAAACTCTATTTTTTATGTACTTTAATTAAGAACATTCTTCCAATCCAATGACAGCTGTCGTGATGGATTATGTGATCCTTTTGTATCTACATCCTTTAATCAAATGGTAGTCTACAAGAAGCTCAATAATTCTGAAAAATGCCCTCCAATTTACAGCATTGAAAAGTCATCTTAGAATTGTTAATCCAAACACTTAGCTGAGTTCACTCTTGAATTCTTACGATGACTCGGCTCGTCAATGTTTATCCAAACACTTGTCAATTTCCTTTTCTTAAGTGGAGTGGAGGTCAAGAAGGTGACATCATTGCCTCAAATTAATGTAAAATACCAACGGAGAAGGTTTACAGCTAAACATTTTTTTTGCAAAAGATTGTATTTATCGTCAAAGTTATTTTGAAATACATTTACTGTTTTTGTTCTTGTGACTGAGTTGTCGATTTTGGACTTTGCAGAGGGCAGACCCAGCTAATTTTATGAACGAAGCTCTGCTCTGTTGGCTGGTCGAGTGGTGGAGAAAGTTTGATAGCTGTAATCTCTGTTTCTCTTGTTTCGGCTTGTCACTGATTTTAGCTGTTATAAAATTGTAGAGATCTAGAATCCTGACAATTCACTCAAATGTGCCTTGTCTCGTGTTAACTCAACTTTACAATCCATTTCTCTCTCTGTCTATATATTCTTTTCTTTATTAGAAAAATTTACTATTCTCTTTTTGTAATCTACTTCCCCGTTTCACAACTCTAGAATGAGATCTGTATTAGACACTTTTTAATATATCTCATGCCATTATATTACATCTTGATGAATGGGAATTGGTTCATATGATTATTATTCTGATTAAAAATTAGCTGATTCAAACCCTGAAGAGGATGGCCTGAGGGTTGAGGCGCTCGCCTCAATTCACTCTCAACCCTAATGAAGGGGACTTGAAGGGGACCCGAGAAGACTTGTCCGGGGTGTGAGGATTTGAAAGACTAGTTAAGTTGCCATGTCAAAAGGCCCAATGGATCCACCCAACACATTGACAACACTACTATTGTCTCTTGAGTACAAAGTGCATTTGTTACTTGGTGTCACACAAAGTGCAGATGATGGTAGTCTAGAAATTATTTGGGGATATCAGGAATACAAAGAAGGTGGACGAAGGTGTTAAAGCAACACATGGATAGGGGGGCTTGAGTAGCTTAGAAAATTAATTTATCATGAAATACTTGTGATGTTGCAAAAATAAAAATAATGTGAAGGTCTGCCACTTGCAACATAGATGAACCGTTAGTTCGAGTGATGGCTTACTGTAAAGAAATTGTGGTGCTCTACATCTAAGCAACATTCACAAGTAAAAATCTTCCGATTAAATTGAAAGCGTTCTTTCGGGCATTTTATTACTTCCTACGTGCAATTTCTAGTGTGGACAATCGCAACTTTTAACTTGTAGGTATTCAAAGTTATACGGGTTGGACTTGATTTAGGCTCAACTCAAACAAACCATTTCTCATAGATTTAACTCGCTTGTGGGGATTGAGAGGTTATATGTCCGTGGGATTAAGTCTTACTTTCAACATTGCTCAAGAAATCTACCTTATAAAATAAGGTCTTAAGTTTGATTCACACTCCAACTCTAATAGGCCACTTCTCGTATATTTAACTGACTTCGATTGAGACATTACACATGCCTATCTGCATATAATATATATGTGTGTGTGCGCGTGCGCGTGCGGGATCGAAGACTGTAATTGAAAGAGGCTCTTGAATCATATGTATGAAACATGGCGAATGTGAGTTATTAGATATGAGAAAAGTCGGTTAAATCATTGTTGTGAATAATCCATTCATTGCTCATAATTCCAAATCACAGATTCAATGTGGTATGCTTACAAAACACCATAAAAATGAGTCAACAGGAAGCAGGCTCGGTCATAAATTTAAAATACACAAGTAAACATGACTGAAATTTATAAAAAAAAATTATGTGAGTTATAAAAATTATGTGAAATTTATAACATTTTTTGTCGTGATTGGTACAATTCAAAGGGATGAAAAAAGAAAATGAGGATATAATATAGTGAGATGCATCAAATGATTTTTGGAAACTAAGATAACTTGGAAGTTTTTTTATGCATTTTATCAATAAAGTTCCCGACACTAGGGATATGAAAATTTACGATTTAACATTGTTTATAAAAAATAAGAAACATATAAAATTAGACTTATTTTTTTCTTTTTATATAAAATGAGAGCTCTTTGGCTACTCTACTTCCACAGTAGAAAAGCCACTGCTAATTGTGGCATCGACTTCCAACATTCGGAGCAATCTGCCAGCTATGAAAACATAGCCGATTGTTGATCTTCTTTTGTCAAGATCACTTGCATAGTCGGAATCCACGCATCCAAGAGTACCGCCTTTTTGAGTACTATTAGAGCATCTCCAATGGGTGCTCTAATTCTCCAAATTTGGAGAGTGGTTCAACAAATACAAATCCAACCACATGCTCTATTCGGATGGATATTTCTCTGTCGATATGACTGATATCTATAATATCGATCTTTATTTAAAAAAATAAAAATCAAAATAGTGGTGAGACCGAGTTGATATCTCGACCGATATTTTTGTTTTCAATTTCTTTTTTTTAATAAAAAAAAGCTTTCTTTTGGATTTTTTAATTTAAAAAAAATAAATAATAAAAAATATCTATATTTAAAAAAAAAAAATACAGACAAAAGAGGAGAGAGAATTTTATCCGCCGATATTTGTATATTGGCCGATATCCCGGTCTTGCCGAGATTTGCACCCCTAACACAAATTAATTAGTGTGAATTAAAAATGAATTGGGATTTTAAAATTATAGGCAGATTTGGGTTACGCCATCAACTCAACTCACCTGGCCTAAGTTGCACGCTGCACAAAACTGAGTTCACGAAATCATAAGGATTCTTTCGTTTGCAAATATACAGATGATAGATGTATCATATCGAAGTTATTAATATAAATTAATAAAAAAAGATAAAGATATTAGGCAAGAGAAGTGCCCTCTTCGTCTGTAAACTAATATAAAAGAAGGGTGTCAATTCTAACATTATCTTTTAAGAGGCACGAGTTTTAGTAAACATTCTATTTTGCCTCTCATCATCAGCAGAAATCGGTTCCGGTACACCGATCCGATCACTTGGAAATCGGTGCACCGATTTCTTGAGAGTGCAAATCGGTGCACCAACCGAATCCAAATTAATCCATAATACTTGGAATAGGAATAACGGTAATTGGAATTAGGATAGCTATTATTGATTTATGTAAGTTTTGTTGACCCAATTGTCTTGCAACACAACTTAAATCTCTTCTAATTACAAAATTTTATCCTAAAATATCTCCATAATACAAAAAATCAATTAAACCTATTTCTAATCCCGATTACAACTATTTGTTGGATAAATAATCACTTTTATTTAACATCATTATCATCGCCAAGTAGTAAAATTTCATCTATTTAGGTCGTGGTTCCGAGTTTTGTTCAACAATGTCTTAACTATAAAAAATTGTAAACTCACTAATTCAGTCATTCCATTTTTTTTATCATGTATTTCTTTATCTTTTTGTTTTTAATTTTAACAGTGATATATATATATATATAATTTTTTTTTATACCTACAAATTACAACCTTTCAGCTCTATCTACCATTGTAACCTCAGTCTTCTTGAATAAGAAAACATATTTCTTTCAATTTATAATCTATTAGAATATTTTTAAATTGATTATATTATTATATTTTAACTCTGTTTTTTAGAAATACTTCATTCATTAAACATAGCATGCACATCTTATATATATATATATATATATATGATATTATAAACATCAATTGATTCAAGCTAGTTTAGAAAGGGTACCAGTTTACGCACCTGGTTTTTCTGACTCCACACACCCGTTTCCAGATGCGGGTGGCCAATTACCATTTTGCCCCTGCGTTTCCATTCGTTTGAACGAATTCTCAGTTCATTTCAACATTCGTTCGAACGAATGGGCACATACCCCATTCAATTTTGATTCGTTCGAACGAATCCCCTTTATAAAATCAATTCGTTCGAATGAATCGGGTGAACAGTAACACACGTTATTTTTCACCCGTTCATTCAAATGAATTGATTTTACAATCTATTCATTTAAATGAATCAGTCGTTTATTAGAATGAATCAATTTATTCATTTGACTGATTCATTCGAATGAATCGATTTTTTATTTAATTTTAAAGTTATTTTTTAAGCACTGTGTATTTTCAAAAATTTTCAAATTAAATATCTAGACTAATTACGATAATCTGATAAAAATATTTTAAAACTTTAAGGTCTTTTGACACTCTTAAATATTTAAAACACAGTATTTTATAAATAAGGGTATTCCTAGGGTGTGCCGAAAACACATTTAGGAGTGTCAAAAGACCTTAAAGTCTTAAAGTATTTTTATCAGGTTATCGTAATTAGTCCGAATATTCAATTTGAGAAATTTTGGAAATACACAGTGCTTAAAAAATAATGTGCATAGTGTATTAAATAATAAAATCTTCTTTAAAACTTTAAAGTTATTTTTTAAACACTGTGTATTTTCAAAATTTCTCAAATTGAATATCCAAACTAATTACGATAACCTGATAAAAATACTTTAAGACTTCAAAGTCTTTGACACTCCTAAATGTGTTTTCGGCACACCTAGGGATACCCTTATTTGTAAATACTTTATTTTAAATATTTAGGAGTGTCAAAAGACCTTAAGATGCTAAACTATTTTTATCAAATTATCGTAATTAGCTCGGATATTTAATTTAAGAAATTTTGGAAATACACATTGCTTAAAAAATAAGTTTAAAATTAAAAAAAAAATCGATTCATTCGAATGAATGAGTCATTCATTGATTCATTCTAATGAATGACTGATTGATTCGAACGAATTGATTTTATAAAGGGGATTCATTAAAACGAATCAAAATTGGATAGGGTATGTATCCATTTGTTCGAACGAATGTCGAAATGAACTAAAAATTCATTCGAACGAATGAAAATATAGGGACAAAATGGTAATTAGCCACCTATACCTAGAAATGGATGCGTAGAAGTAGAAAAATCGAGTGTGTGAATGGGACCGTTTAGAAAATATCAATTCAAATGAAATGAAATTTAAATACATGAAAGAGCATTAATTTGTAAGCTTTGAATTTATACTTCTAGTTTCCTTTACGAACAACTGAATCAACACTCAAATTTCACATGTATGTATTTTAGTTTTTACCATCCCTCAATAAGAAGTCGAATGCCGCCTTAATTTTTACCGGAGCTCTAGAGTAAAAAGAGGTAATGTTGTTGAGTGTGAAACAAGTATGAATAATGAAATGAAATTTATTTACACGTATAAGATTTCTGACCGAAGATTGTGAGACTGAAACGGCATGATTTCTGAAATTATCAATTTCTGTTGTTCAGAATTCAAATTGGAAACTACTGCTCTTTTGTAGTGCTTGTTGGGAATCTGATCAAGCGTTCCAACCCGTCCGTCACGTGAAAGGTGATTCTGTAAATCTCCAATGCGTCCTCGACCTCCTCCTCATCTAACTGACACCTCGGGTGTCGTGATAAAAATCTGCTCCTGGCAACTCAATTCATCATGTGAATCTCTGATGTGTCCTCTGTATGCTCCTGTCAACTTAAAGTTACTCAATATCGATGGATAAAAAAGTTGCTGTAAAATATTAGTATCTATATTTAACTATCCATTTTTATAATTTTATATTGGAAAGTTAAAATAAATTTACTTATTTGAAAAGCTTCCATTTCTATGTTACTAAATTATTTGAACTTTTTAATCTAAGCAGAGTAACAAAAAAATAATTTTAAATTAACATATTATGTGAGGCTAAAAGGCTCTATGATATGAAAGATCAAAGTATTTCAAAATTAAAATCTAAGGACAATAATATTTTTTGTTGTTACATTTAAACTTATAAAAATCAATGATAAATTGATATTATTTTTACTTTATTTGAATTAATCGACCCACAATTATTTTTCATCATAATTTTTATTTTGATATAGTTGAGAGACTATATTTTTAACTTGGTAGGAGCAGATAAGAGGACACATCAGAGAACTCTGGAAAGTAATTTTTTAATCTTTGACAACGTTGCAGTCATCTGGAACGAAATGGGGAGGTCACCATCACCTTCAGAACTGTGACGTGTGAAATTGTGAAATTTGGAAACTGTTTTGGAAAAGTAACACTGTAAAATTTATTTACTGTAAAAGTTGTTGGTAATACAATTCCCTCTCATCCATTACTGACGTGTATTTATTAATCCTACCAGTTACTTCCAGTGGCATTTGATATCTAACAAATTATATCTTAATTACAAAATTTTGATGAAATTTAAAATTAATCCAAAACTTATTAGTTTGAATATGAACCGAATCATAACTATTGAGAATATGAACATTTTAATAAATAATTTTTTTAAAAAATTCAAGCAAATTTAGACGAGTTTCAACCTACATATAAGACATATAATTCGATCCGCACCGTCCAATTCAATCTAACATTCATGAAGTGAACGGATGGTATGAATTGATATAACCATCCGAAAAACAAAAGGGAAAGAAGCACAAGAATTTGATGACCTCTTTTAAATTTCATAGCTTTTTCATATATTTATCAAAATGAGAAGTCAAGATGACTTATTTTAAAATTTAATTAATTGAAATATATATTAATATAATATTTCTAAATGTGCATAAAAAATTATCATTGATTAATTACTTATATATTGGAAAGTTGAAAAACACTATAAAGTATAAACTATAAAATGCAAAAAAAATCCTCCAATTTTATCATTTACAACAAAATTAATAATTAATAACAGGAGTCAAACCTAATTTAACTAATTTTTAATAATAACACAACGGCATATGTTCAATTAATGTTGTTAATTAATTATCGACTTCAACTTTAACATCATTTCATTTATTTTTCTGACACTATTTATAATTTAATTAATTACTAATTATAAATAAAAGTACTAAAGGAGTGCTTAAACACTTCTCAATTTCATTAAATTAAACATTTATTTTTATATAACTATCATCAATGAGACTATATACAAATATAATGAGGTGTGAAGTTCAAACCCCATTACCAAACCTCTTGTACCCGAAGTGCATCGGTATTATCCTTTGGATTTTTTTTTTGGTTTCCACGATTTCTCATATATAAACTAAAAAAAAAAAAACTATATACAAATAAGTATATTAATTGTTTCATCTTATAAAAAATATTAGTGATTATTAATAATATTATAATCATCAACAAAATCAATTAAACTGCATGATATTTCAATTATATAAGATCCATAATTAATTTCATAAAAAAACTTATAAAAAGTCTCGCTAGCTTGATTCTTTCTCTTGTATCTTTTGCGTGACTGGGTGGGCAAAAGATCTTTTAGGGATGTGTTTTCTATGTCTGCAAGTCACGGGGTAACTTTACTCTGAAAACTCCATTGTCATTGCAGTACACCTGCCAATGAAATGTATACACGTGTGGAAGCCAATGAAATGCATACACGTGTGGAAGAGAAGGCTTCTGACGTCTTTGAATAATACACCAACTCAGAAACCATGATATTTCTCTGCCTTGTGTTATTCCTTGTGATTCTCCCTTCCAACAAAACCATGTGAAAACCTCATTCGCATATTTTAGACACATCTAATCCGATCCGCACCGTCCAATTCAATCCAACATTCATAAAGTGAACGGATGGACGGGATGGTATGAGTTGATATAACCATTCACATGGTAAAGAAACACCTGTCACATGGATCGATGACATGGGAGATTTGACCAAGTGGATAGAGTAAAAGTTAAAACAAAGTTGAGATTTTATGCGGGGAGTGGACACATCGATTTTTTTTCCCTAAGTAAAATAAACCTTTTGCCCTTCCACTTGACAGTGAGCATTATTTCACTTTGGAGTTGAATTTTAATTTTAAAATATAACTTAAGCTATTTAAAATTCATAAATGTTTAGACTCTAAAGTCTAGAGATTAAAATTAAAGTAACAAGTTTAAATCATAAAAAATTAAGCTATTTAAAAAAAAAAAATATTCATTCAGCTTCATGTTTATAGATAGACCTTATCATTAAAGACATTACCTGAATTACAAATTTCAAAAAAAACTTTTTTAGTCAAAGTATAAATAAAATATATAAGTTTAACAAAATTTGATCAAAATTTTCAAATATCAGAATATAGTTTGTATTGGTGAAAATGTGAAATGAGCTCATCGTATAGGGAAACATAGGATTGAAAATATAACGATTATTAAATAATTTAGATTCATAACTTATGAGAGAGCTTAAAAATATGACTTGATTAATCTAGATGTTGTTCCACTTTTTAATTACTAAGTCGAATTAAATATTATTTTATAAATTTCTCGTGACCCAAATTTCTATAAAAAAATTAGAAAAATAGAAAATATGATTGTCAAAATCTTATCTTAATTTGGTTGAGTTAGATCACCCGATCAGATAAGATCGAACAAGAAAATATTTTATTTATAAATCTGTATCAAAATGAGACTCAATAAAAATAATTTTTTTAAACACCTTAAATTTTAATTATTTTAAATTATTATTCTTTTTAATTTCTATATATCTGTTGATCTCATAATAGATCACCTTGAATAAATTAAATCAACCACCTAAAATTATTTTAAATTATAATAATAAAATACCTTTTTATATCTAAATGTAAATTTCTGGCAATATAAAAATTGAATATTATTACCTATCTCACCTTTTTCATTTTCCATTTTTCAATTTTTTAAAAAAAATATATAAATCAATTACATTGCTTGCCTGCCCTTTCGTAAAAGAGACAGGCCCTCAAACAACACAAATGTTTTCAAATGTATCGTCCTGGGACTCCTGCTTACTCTGCCTTCTGCCATCACCTCAGGGTCCCGGGTTCTAGGCTATGATTTGTGACAATCCGAACCCGTTTTATGTATAGAATATTAGAGGCCTGCGCCTACCCGTCTAGGAAGTAAGATCACTGAAAATTATCTACATGTTTACCAAGTTTAGCAAAAAATGTAGTTTTTTGCAATTTGATTTTAGTAGTAACAGTTATTGGATGTTCTTATTTTGATAATTTTTAATAATATTTGATAAATTTGATTGTTAAAGTCAAGTGACTATAAATTAAATTTTTAACTTAAATTTAGTTCACTTTTTGGTCAAGATATCTATTTTAATCTAAATGGTCTATCTTTAATTAAGATCATTATAATTTTTTTTTTAAAAAGGAGAAAATGGATAATGTGAATATATATTGGTTAAAGGGAGCACTTACACACATCCGGTTTTTCTGCCTCTACACATCCGAAATCGAATTTTCGAGTGAAATTACGATTTTACCCCCACGTTTCTATTCATTCGAATGAATGCCCAGTTCATTTTGGCATTCATTCGAATTCGAATGAATCATTCATTCGAATGAATTCCCATGTGTAATTTCAATTCATTCGAATGAATGGGCTGAACAGTAACACGGAATACTGCTCAGCCCCATTCATTTAAAATATAGACAGTCATTTTTAAGCACTGTGTATTTTTAAAATTTCTCAAATTGAATATCCGGAATAATTACGATAATCTGATAAAAATACTTTAAGACTTCAAGGTCTTTTGACACTCCTAAATTTGTTTTCGACACAGCCTAGGGATACCCTTATTTATAAAATACTGTGTTTTAAATATTTAGGGGTGTCAAAAGACCTTTAAGTCTTAAGGTATTTTTATCAGGTTATTATAATTAGTCTAGATATTTAATTTGAGAAATTTTGGAAATACACAGTACTCAAAAAATAAGTTTAAAGTTTTAAAAATAAATACTTAAAATAATGTTACTGTTCCTGCTAAGTAATGAAGTATGAATATTCGAATGAATGAAGCGCTGAACGAAATCATTCGAATGAATGGACTTCATTCATTTGAATGAACATTCATTCGAATGAATGAAGTCCATATAAACATATTCATTCATTAACATTATTCCGTGTTACTGTTCAGCCCATTCATTCTAATGAATGCCAAAATAACTAGACATTCATTCGAATGATTGGAAATACAGGGGTAAAATGATAATTTGTCAAGAAATTTTAAAAAGGGATATGTAGAGACAGAAAAATCAGGTATCTGTAAGTGCCACGAACGGTCGACTTGCAAAAGTCAAAACATGGTCGTTTATATAAACAGATTCAAGAATTAAACCTGATTCCGAATTGACGTGTTGATATGTTCATTTATAATTGGTTTAAATACATATACCAACTCGAGTTCAAGTGGAGAATTTTTTCTATATGCTGCACTAGATAGGTCACTATAGAGATTTGAAACTCAACTTAATGTTTACTTATTTTCTTTTTTATAAGTGTAGGGGAAACCTTTTTGTATAAACTGAACTCAATGTTATGAAGTCATTTCTCTATCCTGAGATTCTCCATGGTCTGTCATTCATCATGTTTGGTATACGCCAGTCGAAAATAAAATTATTGAGTTATTTTTAACTAGTACTTGTTAGTGTAAAATTAAGTAATTAAATAAATATTCTTATAGGTCATGGTTAATTCAATAGTAAATATATAAATAAATAATAATTTTGATTACATCATAGATTTAAAGAAGGAAATTATGTTTTTTAAATTTAAATTAACTATTTAGCGTTTCATAGAATTAATACACAAAGTGGATTTATGAATTTAACTCTTTATTTTTTTTCTTTTTTTTTGTAAGAAATGATTTTTGTGATTATAATTTCATATCATATTTTTTAATAAGTAAATAATATTTTTATAATAAGATTTTAGTTGAGGTAAAATAAAAATTAACTGAGTAACCTCATTTATAATATAAATAAATTGTTTTTGAAATAATATTTTAATTTTTTATTTTAGATTAGAATTGAATTAGATGATATAAATAGTTCTACAAAAACATTTTTATAAAAAGATATCCAATAGAAATAGGTGACGATGTCTGATTAAAAATAACAACATCTCAAGAGAATCTATATTAAAAAAAATGAGAAGTACATGGGCAGAATTAAGCTGCAGATGGGCATGAAGTCATGAACTTTGAGAATACGAATGACTTGGGCTTAAGCAATGGAATCCTACCCTAGCCCAAGCCTGTCCAGTGCATCGCCCCCACATTAGCTCTATCATAGAGTTATAGTAAGAGGAGCTATTTCAGGTTTTTAAATGTTAGGTGAAATTGCTATATTTATAGATTTAAATGAGTTAGGTTAAATTAGTCATAAAATGTGTCAAAATTCTATTTATTATATATTAAACTTTTGGGCCAAATTATTAGACCCGACAACAGGTTGGGTCGGGTCAGTTTTTCATCGGGTCTTATTCAGGTTTCGATGAACAACCTTTGATACATTATTTAGTTGTTTATTGAAAACGCTAGTTACTTGGAATCTATTTTACGTTGTTCGAGGTAGATTAGGTCAGAATTCTGATTATCCATTTCAATTTTTAGCTCAATTCAAAAAAATAAAAAAAATTAAAAAATAATCTAAATAATATACAAGAGCACTAAAATATTTATAGGTGATAGATTTAATATATAAACAATTTTTCAACTAGACTTGGCAATGGATCAGATCAGGTCGGGTCTTAATTAGTTTGAGTCTCTTTGAGTTCGAGTCTATTTTTAGATCTTATTAAACGGGTTAAGTCGATTCAGATCTGTTTCGAATTCAGTTCAGATCAGGTTTGTACATGTATTTGACTAAGCAGGGCCGGCCTAACCATAAATTAAATTAGACTGGCGTCTTAGGCCTTGTTTTAAAAAAGGCTCACTCGATATTGCTGTATTAAGTTCTGAAAACCTTAAAAATAAAAAACACGCTTTACTTGTCCCGGAACACCCTAAAAAAAAACCCTTCCGCGAACCCTAAGAAAAGTAGATTTTAATTTTTACTATATAATTAAAATTTTAATTAAATATTATTTATAATAATATATTAAATATCAAAAAGATTGTAAATTTTTTACTTTACGTCTCAACTTGTATTCAGTCAACCTTCTAACTAAGAAGACTTGTTTAGCAAAATACATATTAAGACTATCATTTAAATGGGTATAGACCTCTTACAGTTACATGTGCATGGAAATAAGCAAATTAAGTGGGTTTATCCATTTATTTCTTAGTTTAAATCGGGCCTACGCATTTATAAATAGAGTATGGTATGGTCGGCTCATCTTTCAAGCAAGTCAGTTAATCGGGTCAAGATAATGGCAGTTCTAATTTCAACCTAGAAACAATATTTCAATCGTGCCTTTAGTAAAATAGTAGTATGCTAGTAGCATTTGATACTGAAATAGTGATAGTTATTTGAAATTAGACCTAAATTATTTATTGATACATATTATATAATAGGGTCAATTTTATATTTTTAAGATAACTTGTTGACCTTGACGATACATGTCAAATTAGTCATTTTTTCAGTAATTATCAAAATAAAAGTTAAATTTTGAAAAGCAAATATTGCATCACATCAACTGAAAAACAAATTGATCGAGTATTCTAATTTTTTTATCTTAAAATCATAAATAGTAATTTTTTATATTATTTTTTTCCAAATCTTATATACAAGACCAGATGTATTGGCTAATATTGTCTGCAATTAGGGGTTCAAAAATTGAGAGGGCCGATATATCGATCCTTTTTTTTTTTTCTCCAAAATATCAGTGATTTTTGTTTTTCTAAATAAAAAAATAAAATATTGTGCGTATTATTTGAATTTTTGAAGTATAAAAAAATTAAAATATTAGCCTATATAGACCTAGACCCATTGCCGATATCAAACTTAAGAAAAGCACTAATTATAAATATCAACCTATATATCGATGATATCGGCTGATGTTATTACAGTACTTTCAATATATATCGTATTGACGGATTTATAACTTAACCTACAACATACTGGCTGAATTATTGATTGATATAGTCATTATATTCTAATGACCAGGTTTTAATTAAATGAATTTAATTATTTATTAATAGAACCCAAAATTATTTAAAATTATAATTAAATTCCCAAATTATTTAAGGTTTTTAGCTAAATCCAAATTAGTTAAAATTTAATTGATTTTCAGTTTTCAATTAAACTAATATTAATTTAAGGATTTCAAATTTAAATAGAATAATAATAAATTAAACTAAATTCTAAATTACTTAGATATCCTTAATCTCTAAATAAAAGACTTAATATAACTTACTAATAATAATAATTATTATTATTATAAAAAATAATAATAATAATAATAATAATTCCCACCCAATTTTCCTTTCACTCTGTCCAACCCATCTATAAAATCCCTAAAACCCTAACTCTTTCTTCCTCTAACTCTTTCCTTCGCTCTGTCCGCCGCATCCCTCTCTAAATAAATGTTTTAGAACCGGACACGTCTACCAAACCGTCTTCGAAGAAGGTCCGGTTCAACTGGGTTCAGCCGTAGTCAAACCCTACCCTGAATATTATATTATAAATATTATTAGATTATTAATTAATCTTTTTTCTATATAAATAAAGCTCTTATAAGAAAGATTTTTTTTTTTTCAAATCACACTCAATTATGTGCTGCAGAAAGTTGAAAATTGACCATTCTTTTTAAAATAACATGATTTCTAATTTTTAATAATTACCACTTATTACTTTGCAAAGTATAAAGCATTTCAATATATACATGTAGACTAATCTTTTCTAAATATATGAGTGGTCTATTATAGATCATCATGGATTGAATCTTATAAATTTAATTTAGCTTTCAAATCCATTTTAATTAACAATGTAATTAGTTATTATTATTTGTTTAAAAACAAAAGCAAGAAAGCTACTTACTATGACAATCTAAATTTTTAACTCCAAAATGAAATTTATTATAATATAATGTTTTCTTTCATTTGAGAAAAGAGATTTTAATTCTCATTAATAATAATTAGATAAATAAAATTATTAGATAAAACTATGAGCTATAGTTAATTATGTTATATTGATATAATAAAAATAAGGAACACCTTTTAATAATAATAACAATAGTAAAAATCTTAGATGATAAATATAATATTAAATTATTACAACAAGATAAATAAAAGAAAATATTATAATTTTTACTTTCAGCCTAAATAAATATTGTATTTAAAATAAAAAAATTATTACTTTCGTACTAAATTTTTTTTTTTTATAACATAGTAGAGTACACACGTGAGTTTCGATGTGAGCTCTTGAGGAACCTCACGTCAGTTCCTTTTCATAATCGGTTTTTAATTAGAAACCCTAATGCTCATCTTTTAATACCCCTTCTCTTTCACTCTCTCTATTAAACCATAGCAGCTGTTGCCCTCTGTATTTTACCCATCAACGAAGAAGAAAAAGAAGAGAGTATAGAATTGAAAGGTGTGGTGATTTTTTTTCTTCAATGTTTTCTCCATATTTTCCTTTTTCTCTTTCCATTCTTTCTCTCTGCCGTTTCATTTATTCTGATTCCAACTCTTTCCTTCCTCTCCATCCACCGCATCCCCCGCCAAACCGATCGTTCTGTCGCTTTGCTTTGGATACTTTGTCGGTTTGTCTTACCTCCCGCACTATGTCGAATATAGAAAATTGTTTCAAGAAGAAAAAAATTAGAAGAGAGTGGACTGTCGTGTCTTCTTCTCCTGTTAGCAAAACTCTAAGTGTTCTCGCCCCCTCTATCTCTAGCTAATCCTTTCGTCCTTGTGACTCTCGATATAGATATGTCGAAGAAAAAGAATCTGATTGAAGTGGAAAATGCTGAAGATAGAGAACATCTTTCAGAGATTGAAGAAGAAAATAATAAAAGTGAAGCCGATTCTGAAGAACATCCCAAGAAGAAAAAAATTGAAGTGTTCGTGAATCGCACCGAAAAACAGCACGGGAGTTTTTAGAAGAAGAAGAGAGTAGACTATTTGCTCCAATACCATACCACCTCAACAATGTCGGTTTTCCCATCGCCTTTTTTTTTTGTTATTTTTAATATAGTTTTAGGAAATAGTCCTTTCAAAGGGTGGGTTCTCATTGTCTTCTCTTGCATACAAATTTTTATATTTGGTTCAGCATTGACCCTAATTATCCGTCGCTATAGTATCAAGCAGCAAATGCTCCAAGAAGATTGGAGGTTGATTCTGGATCGGCCAGAATCATCTTATTCTGTACTGAAGTGCATAAGAAGAAGAGAATACTATAATATATCACAGCATTCGTATGCTCTTATTGCCTGCCACTGTGCTAAGTCTATTGATCTTGACGTTGGCGTCGGTGATTGGAATTATGTATTTTAATTCGACACAGTATACATGTAAGTTTCTAACGTTCGTTCAGATCCCACTTTTTTTTTTTTTTCCTGTAAAAAGAATCCGACTTTCCACTCTTGTTTGCTTTTTAAAACTAAGATCAATATGCCTATCAATGCTAGTGTGTTATTGTTGATTAACTTTATCATACCAAATGTCACTCTCTAAGTCATCATATTAATTGATACCTTATGTATTTTATATGTTCCTTGTGCTTTAGTTTAGAGCTAAAGATAAGAATTTAGAAGGTCACAAATGATTTTAATATGGTCTTAGGGTTGAAAGGTCCCAAATTTGTCCAAGTGGAAGACAGTTATCGTCATTTTCTATAGCAAGTTGCAAGTTCATTGTATGCTAAATCAACTGGTTTTAATTAAAGTAAAAAGTGAATTCATAAGTACTTTTTTCATTAAAATTCTATTTTTGATGTACTTTATTGAAGAACTTTCTTTCAATCCGAAGACAACCAAGGTCATTGATTATGTGACCACCGTGGTCGGGGTTGCAATTGACTAAAATACAACGATTTGGGCTTCACGTGTCTTCAGGTTGGAGCGTGATATTTGAGCATGGGTTTTACATACCTTTGTGTTAAAAATGATTACAGAATTAAAATGATATTATATTCTTCTCTATTGGGCAGTGGTTTTGCTCGCCCCCTGTAGTTGGAGGATAATATTGTTTGAATCATGGGAACTTGGGGTCCCCGATTTTGTTGACATACTTAATAATGGCTTGGATTGATGATTTGGGAATGAGAAACATATATCTAGAAATGTTAATACAGGTAAGAAAATCCCAAACCTTCGATTTACAAGGGAGAATTTTCCAGATTTTCGGTTGATTTCTCTTATCGCGTAGTACTGTCTGAATAGACGTCAAATGAGTGATGATCAGTGACACATGTGAATCATAGAAAAAAAAATCTCTGTATTTTCTTTTGGTGTATTTTATTCACGTGCCTGCAGGTTGGAGCGTGACATTTGAGCAAAGGTTTTACAAATTAATAGTCGTAGGGGTATATAATCAAAATAGATAATAATTCAATTTGATCATTTAGATTTTTAAAAATTGATTTAAACTGATTAAATTTTAATTACAAGTATTATGTCCTTATTGGTGTAGAATCTCCTTGTGGACCTCGATGAAATCTTGGTCCTTTTAAATCTGCAAAGCATGGGTAGGGCATGTTTTTTGTATTTTCATACATAAGAAACTTGGTAAAAATACAATTTTTCTAGGAACTAGTTTACTTAGAAAAGCATATTTTGGCATACGTATTGACGCACGTTTTGATTGAAAAATCTCTGTTCCAGCAAACATGGAAAAACAAAAGCTAGGTTGATTTTGCATAGTGTCTCATGTTCATTGGAAATCTTACTTTAACTGAAAAACCCATATCTTAAATTTAGAAGTTAACAAAGAGTGCCTTTTTATCGTCAGTCATTATCATCACAAGATAGAATCTCATGTACCTTTTCGGCTTTAAAAGTTCTTCATCTTTAATTTAATCTATCTCACTCTACAATTTAATATGTTGTTCTTCCCAGTACTGTCTATGCTTCATAGTCTCTCTTATCCAATTTATTTTTATATATTTTTATTTTTCAAAAAATTTAAAAAATTATAGAAAA
Source organism: Chimonanthus salicifolius (assembly GCA_013350335.1). Lineage (NCBI taxonomy): Eukaryota > Viridiplantae > Streptophyta > Magnoliopsida > Laurales > Calycanthaceae > Chimonanthus > Chimonanthus salicifolius. Next base: position 62,651,078 of record CM023541.1, on the reverse strand, counting down.
TGTGGAAATTTATGAGCTTATTGATTATGTAATTTTTTTCATTAAATATCGGTTCATTTACATGTTCAAATGTAATTTTGAAGTTACTTGAGAATTTCCAAAATTATTAATAAATTGGAAGAAAAGTACAAAAAAAATTAGAAAATATGAAAAAATTTGTAGAAATAATTTGATAATTTATTTACTTAATTAATGAGTGTTTTTAAGTTTTATATTTTTAAAAATTAATTAATAAGACCGATAACCAACACATCGTGTGGGATCCGACCCTCTTCAAAATCGCCAAATTTGTTGATGAGATTTGGCATGTAAATTGGGTGCTTAAATAAGGTAATTTTTAATGTCAAAGTCAACGTTAATTCTTAGATAAGGTAATTTTTGTTATTGTAAGTTTTATTAATGTCGACATTTTAATATAAGCCCACGGTTCTAACACTTAAGGTAAGACAACTAAGTAAATGCATGCATCTTAATTGTGTTAATTATTGATGTTAGAACTTAGAAAGACAATGTGATGCATGCATTTTTAGATAAGGTAATTTGTTTTAATAAATGTCATTTCTATGTGATAAAATCATTTAACAATGAAATCTTTTAGTTAGACAATTGGAAGTGAGAGAGAGGGTGTATAGCATCCTCAGTGGAGGAATTTTTTTAGCAGAGTTAAAGTTTAGAGATAATTTTCATCAATCGAAATATCGATATTTTTTTTCAATTGAAATATCGTTGATATTTTAAAATCATACTATCGGATCATATCGAGAGTGCAATATTATTTTTTCTTTTTAAAAGAAAAGTTTTCCTTCTTCACATGTGTACAGTAATTTTTATAAATGACTGCTGTGTATGACATTTTGAATGGACAAAAAGTGACAGAAAATTCAGCCTTTTCTTTTAATGAAAGACAATCCAACTTTCGAGGACTATCTTTCTCCTCAACTTTTCAGGTTTTTTTTTTTAATGAAAGAAAATCCAGCTTTAGAGGACTATCTTTCACTTCAACTTCTGAAACTTCAGTATTCACATGTGTCCCAACGGTAAAATATAAGGTTACTTTTAAGAAGAAAGGGTTCATATCTTGAATGATAGATCATAGATTAATGGAAATAAGCTGACCCATTTATTTTCATGTCATTTCTAACAATTGATGATTAAGCATCTCTGGATTCATAATTTTTTTGAAGATGATGTATGGTTTTATATTAAACAAGATATCTGCATCTTCATCTTGACATCTCTTATTTATTTTTCAATGTCAATTTCAAACAACACAATAATAGCAGCCCATAATCAAGGAGATTTGGATCTTTGATTCGTTTGCAAATTTTATGTCAAAGAAGCATACTACTAGCAAACTTTGGAAGTAGAGAACGAAAGGTAGTATTAAGGTGTCAAACAAGCAAACGAATAGTAAGCTGTGCTTCGGAAGATAAGAACTGAGCACTACTGTCTTTCTTCTCTCCGTTCACGTGAACTCTGTCTTCCTCTTTCTCTTTTCTCTCTCATTTTTATTGTCTTTCTTCTGTCTCCTTCTCTCCTTTCACGTCAACTACCCTTTTTCTCTTCCTCTCTTCTCTCTCATGTTATAAAAATCTGTTGCCCTTCTCTCTCGTGTTAAAGAATCACTGACATCTCTTTTAAACAATGGACATCTTCTCAATTTAGCTTTCAATTTAAAGTCTAGGAATTTTCAAAAATTCCAATAATCAAATTAATGTTTTTAATTAAGATAATGACATGTCAATCGTGAATATAAGAAAATTCAAAGGCAAAGGCAAAAAGAGATGAGTAATGTAACTCACGGGTCTCAAATCTACTAACCTATCTACAAAATGATATGTACTTAATTGTATTTTCAAATGAGCCATCTTCATTCGAAGACAAAAGATGACAATAAAGTAAAAGGAAATGACAAAAAAGCTCAGAAATGAAAGGCTATGACATGACAAAGGTAGAGAGCCAGCTGATGATGTGATGGGAAGTAAAGGTGGAGATTTATATAGAAAAAGGTCTTAAGAAATAAATGAAATACAGCAATCGGACATTCCAAATGAGTGTTAATCTCCCTCTGCTGCGGAAAAAGCACTGAGCAGAAGCATCTTTTGCCCACCATCTCACGGAACCAGTTTCAGAAGAGATTCTGAGGAGAAAGCACTGAGCACTGTGAAAACATCTCTTACCCACCATCTCACGGAACCAGTTTCAGAAGAGATTCTGAGGAAAAAGCACTGACCAAAGCAGCTGTGAAAACATCTTTTGCCCACTGTCTCACGGAACCAATTTCAGAAGAGATTTTGACGCCACAGCAGATCTTTGGAGAAGAAAGAAGCAAGAAGAGAGAGAAACAGAGAGATCCCTTTAGCTCTTGTCCTTGTCGCTGTTGTACGGATTCTGACCACTCTTACAAGCGGTGCAACTTCGGTTAAGAATATAGGCAGGTTAATCTGAATTTTTTAAAATACAAATTTAATTTTAATATAAAATATTATTATTTTTAATTTTGCTACGATATTTGATGATTCATATAACTCACGTGTCTTGAATTTACAAGGCTATCTACAAAATGGTATTGCACTGAATTGTATTTTCAAATGAGCTAGACAAAAGATGACCATGAAGTGAAAATGAAATGACAAAAACTGAGAGAATATATATTTTGAAATGGCAAGGGCAATGACACAAAATGACAAAGGCTATCACATGAAATGAAATGACCAGGTAATGACATGAAAAAACAAGAATAGTGAAAGAATCTACTTTTGTTAGATTTCTATGAATAAGTATTAGATGTCTACACCAAAAAAAAAAAAAATATCATCTTCATACTTATCTCAATGTTATGTTGAGAATGTAAATGCTCAATATCTCTATAAATTGAGCGGTTCGTGATACATGTCTAACTTCAAATCTTAGTAGTTCTATTTTTAAATTATAGTTTAAAATTGTTTTATTAAAATTATAATTTCTTATAGTCAATATCCGTGGTCATTTTCCTATTCCTCACTGGTCTTGGCCACACAGTGAGGTGAACCGGATTACAGTCTACTTTTCATTCTTTTGCGTGCAGTGGAATGCTACCTATTTTTTTATTATCAGCATCTGTCGATGTCCATTACTCTTTGAATATAATGATAAAAATAATTTCAAAGAAAATCAACTAATATATATATGTATACAATTTATTTTTAAAATTTTAAATTATTCATTAATTTCTAAACGCGACGGTATATATACATTTATTTTTAAAGTTTATTAGAAGAGTGTGATAAACTTTATAAGTTTTTTTAATCAAGTACTTCTCATTGTCTATCAATGAATGAATTAGTTTTACAAATTTAAAATGAGACGTGTATATATATTTTACTGTCCTCTAGTTATTCTCTTTCAAGTTTCTTAAATGGAAAAATAGAGATGTTTTCAGACTTGTATTATGGATTCAAATAAGGTTTCAAGAGATATGAAGAGCCCAAAGCCGAAACTGATCTCCGAACCCATTTAGTAAGCGACTCAAAGTTAGGATTCAAAACTAAATCTACGAAACCTCATGAGCAAGGTTTGTGTTGAATATTAAAAGCAATGTTTTAAAAATGGACTTGTAAGATATTTAACCTCTACCCAACTAGCTCTGGCCCAGTAGATCAAAAGCAGATTATCAGAACTAAGCCGAATATAGATAAGCCCGAAACCCCGAAGCCGAAATAACAAGACCAGTACTTCACACCGTAGGGTCTGTGAAGAAAGGCCCAATCCAATTACCGGATTGGCTTTGTATTGAAGCTCAATCTGATACATAATCTTTAAGCACTGGCCCATACAAATTAATCAAGCAAGTGTTAAAATTCAAATATGGCCCATTTAAGGTTTTGGATTTTTTTTAAGACAAACCCAAAAATAAAAAGAACTGATATATTGAAATATATTTCTTTTAGTTTCAATTTTTTTTTTAAAAATCCAGCTTCCTCTTAAATAAGCCTGACGGTTTTTCAATTTGACCGGTTGTACTACTAAAACCCAAAGTTATTGTAATCATTCGAGCTAACCCTACGGTTTTTCAATTTTAATGGGCATTATCGCGTGATCAAATCCCAGTCAGTCAATAAGCTGTAGAGGTCTCTTCTGCAGATGTAGCGTGTTGGAAGACGAGAACTGAGACCTTTATTTTTCTTTTGTAGTGGTAGCGTCTTGGAAGAATGTGATGAACTTTACAAGTTTATTTAAAAATAAATAAATTATTCATTAATTTTTAAATACAAATGTACATGTGCATTTTTTAAAAAAATTATTAGAAGAATGTGATAAAGTTTATAAGTTTTTTAATCAAGTACTTTCCGTTCCGAATGTAATAATTTTATAAATTCTAAAATGACACGTATATATTTACATTTAGAAATTAGTGAATATTTTTTAATTAATTCTATTCATTTAATGAGATTTTAAAATATGTAATTTTAAAATTATTTTAATACAAGCTTGACTGTGTGATAATAAAATCTCGCACATAATAATCTCTTTAACATCAACACTCAACTTCGAAGATACCTCTGTCGATACACCCAGTATCATTTCGACCCATGATCCTACCTAGCCCAGACCTCTCCACTGAATCGCCCCCACACTAGCTCTATTCTAGACTTATAGTAAGAGGAGCTATTTCAGCTTTTAAAATGTTGGGTTAAATTGCTATATTTATAGATTTAAATGAGTTAGGTTAAAATTAGTCATAAAATGTGTCAAAATTCTATTTATTATATAGTAAACTTTTGAGCCAAAGTATTAGACCTGTCAACAGGTTGGGTGGGGTCAGTTTCTCATCCGATCTTATTCAGGTATGAAGTATGAACAACCTTCAATCTATTGTTTAGTTGTTTATTGAAAATGATAGTTACTTGGAATCTATTCCACGTTCGAGGTAGATTGGGTTGGATTTCTGATTATCCATTATAACTTTTAGCTCATTTCAAAAAAATAAAAAAGATTAATATAAATAATATACAAGGGCACTAAAATATTTATAGGTGATAAATTTAATATATAACAAATTTTCAACTAGTCTTGGAAATGGATCAGATTAGGTCAGGTCAGGGGTCAACATATCGGCCAATACGAAATGTATCGGCCGATATGATACGAGTTTTAAGCACTGTATAATATCGACCGATACATATTGTATCGGCTGCACAACATATTTATCGGTCGATGTATTGGCGATATATATTGGTTCGATATGATTCATATCGGTATTTAAAAAAAAATCAAAACGGTGATGGGCCCGGGTCGCAATATCGGCCGATATTTACGTTTTGAATTAAAAAAAACAGTTTATTTTTTGGTTTTCTTATATATTTTTAATTAAAAAATAATAATAAAATAATACCGATATTAAAAAAAAAAGAGGAGAGAGAGTCATATCGGCTGGGGCGTTTTTTGCACCCCTGGGTCAGGTAATAATTAGTTCGAGTCTCTTCGAGTTCGACTCTATTTTTGCCTCTTATTAAACGGATTGAGTCGGTTCAGATCTGTTTCGAGTTCAGTTCAGGTATGGTTTATACGTGTATTTGACTAAGTAGGGCCGGTCTAACCATAAGACAAGTTAGGTTGGCAGTCTTAGGCCTCGTTTTAAAAAATGCCCACTCGATATTGTTGTGTTGAGTTCCAAAAACCTTAAAAAAACACGCTTTTCTTACCTCGCAACACCCTAAAAGAAGGCCCCTACCACTGAACCCTAAGAAAAGTAAAATTTAGATAATTTTTAATTATATTATAATTAAATTTTTAATTAAATATTACTTATAATAATATGTTAAATACTAAGAAAATTCTACATTTAGATTTTTGCTTTATACCTCAACTTGTATTCTAGCCGATTCTTGTAACTGACAAGACTTGCTTAGCAAAATACATATCAAGACTATTATTTAAATGGATATAGATCCTCATACTAATTACGTATGCATGGAAATAATCAGATTATGTATATTTATCCATTTATTTTTAAGCTCAAATCGGACCTACCAATTTATAAATAGGTTAAGGTATGGTCGACTCATCTTTCAAGCACGTCAGTTAATCCGGGTCAAGATAATGCCAGTTCTAATTTCAACCTAGAAACAATATTTCAATCGTGTCCTTTAGGAGTAGCATTTGATACTGAAATAGTAATAGTTAACTTGAAATAGACCTAGATTATTTATTGATACATATTATATAATAGGGTCAATTTTATTTTTTTAAGATAACTTGTGGAAAAGTCCTTGACGATACATGTCAAATTAGTCGTTTTTTTCAGTAATTATCAAAATAAAAGTTAAAATTTGAACAGCAAATATTGCATCACATCAACTGAAAAACAAATTGATCGAGAATTCTATTTTTTTTATCTTAAAATCATAAATAGTGATTTTTTATATTAAATATTTCCAAATCTCATATACAAGACCAGATGTATTGGCTAATATTGTCTGCAATTAGGGGTTCAAAAATTGAGAGGGCCTATATATCGATCCTTTATTTTTTCCCGAAAATATTAGTCATTGTTGTTTTTCTAAATAAAAAATTAAAATATTGAGCATATTATTTGAATTTTTGAAGTTTAAAATTTACAATATTGGCCTATATAAACCTAGATCCATGGACGATATCAAACTTAAGAAAAACGCTAATTATAAATATCAACCTATATATCGATTATGTATTTAAAATTATAATTAAATTCCAAAATTTATTTAAGGTTTTTAGTTAAATCCAAATTAGTTAAAAATTTAATTGATTTGCAGTTTTCAATTAAACTAATATTAATTTAAGGATTTCAAATTTAAATAGAATAATAATAAATTAAACTAAATTCTAAATTACTTAGATATCCTTTATCTCTAAATAAAATACTTAATATAACTAAATAATAATAATAATAGTTATTATTATTAAATAATGAAAATAATAATAGTAATAATTCATATCCAATTTTCCCTTCACTCCGTCTCAATGTTATCAGAACCGGATCGTCTACGAAACCGTATGAAGGTTCGGTTCAACTGAGTTCAACCAGGTTCAGCCGTGATCAAACTCGGTCAAACCCTACCCTGAATATTATATTATAAATATTATTAACTAATCTTTTTCTATATAAATAAAGTTCTTATAAGAAAGAATTATTTTTCAAATCACACTCAATTATGTGCTGTAGAAAGTTAAAAATTGACCATTCTTTTCAAGACAAAATGATTTCCAATTCTTAATAATCACCATTTATTATTTTGTAAAGTATAAAGCATTTCAATAATACAGGTAGACTAATATTTTCTAAATATATGAGTAGTCTATTATAAATTATCATGAATTGAATCTTATAAATTTAATTTAGCTTTCAAATCCATTATAATTAGCAAAGTTATTATTATTATTTTAAATGCCAAAGCAAGAAAGCTAATTACCATGACATTCTAAATTTTTAACTTCAAAACAATTTATTATAATATAATATTTTCTTTCATTTGAGAAAAGAGATTTTATTTTTTTCATTAATAATAATTAGATAAATAAAATTATGAGCTATGGTTAATTATGTTACATTGATATAATAAAAATAAAGAATACCTTTTAATAATAATGACAATGGTAAAAATATTACATGGTAAATATAATATTAAATTATTATAATAGGATAAATAAAATAAAATATTATAATTTTTACTTACAGCATAAGTAAATATTATTGTATTTAATATAATATATATATATATTATTTTTTTGACATTAAAATAGTTTTTTTATAAAATATTAGCGTACACCCGTGAATTGTTTTAGGTCCCTCACGTGAGTTCCTTTTCATATAGATATATAGATGTCTTTTCACTTAGAAAGGCTAATGGTCATCTTTTAATACCCTTCTTCTCTCTCACGCTCTCTATTAAACCCCAGCTTCCGCCGCGGCCGCCGCTATCTGTATTTTTTCCGTCAACGAAGAAGAAAAAGAAGAGATAGGAAAGCTGTGAAAAGTGTAGTGATTTTTTTTCTTCAATCTTTTCTCCATATTTTCTTTTTTCTCTTTCCGTTCTTTCTCTCCGCCGTTTCATTTATTCTCATTCCATTTTTTCTATTGAATTTTACTGTTTTGTAGGGAGGCTAGAGTCGCAGCCGCCGGCGTTTTTAATTTTTTTTTCTAACTCGCGCGGCTCACGTCTCACGGCTCACGGCTCACGACTGAATTAAAAATTCTATTTAAACCGCGGATTGAAACGGTTTGTTGCGGCTTAATTTATCAGGTTTTTTAATCAGATCGGACCGAGAAGATGACGGTTGTGGTCGAACACGCGGCCCGACCGCGGTTCGGTCCGATTTTGATAACACTGCCTTCGTCTGTCTCGTTCCTTCCTCTCTGTCTGCCGCATCCCTCTCTAAATCGATTCTTCCATCGCGTTTTTTCCTATACTTTCTCTTACAACTCCTGTACTTTCTCTTACAACTCTTTCCTTCCTCTCCATCCGCTGCATCCCTCACCGAACCGATCCTTCCATACTTTATTTTATCTCTCGCGCTATGTCGAATATAGAAAATTGTTTCCAGTATTGGTGAATCCCACCGAAAACACTCGAGTTTTTTAGCATTCCCATGCGCTTACGCCTCTGTGCTAAGTCTATTGATCTTGGCGTTGGCGACGGTGATTGGAATTATGTATTTTAATTCGACATAGTATACATGTAAGTTTCTAACATTCATTTAGATCCACTTTTTTTTTTCTCTGTAAAAAGCATCTTATTTCCACTCTTGTTTGCTTTTTAAAACTAAGATCAATGCCATTAATGCTAGAGTGTTATTGTTGATTAAGCTTTATCATACCAAGCATCACTCTCTAAGTCGTCATATTAATTGGTACCTTATTATGTTTTATATGTTCCATGTGCTTTAGTTTAGAGCTAAAGATAAGAATTTAGAAGGTCACAAATGATTTTAATATAGTCTTAGGGTTGAAAATGGCCACCTACTAGGTCCCAAATTTGTCGAAATGGCAGACAGTTATCGCCATTTACTATAGCAAGTTGCAAGTTCATTGTAAACTAAATTAACTAGTTTTAATTAAAGTAAAAAGTGAATTCATAAGTACTTTACTCATTAAAATTCTATTTTTGATGTACTTTATTGAAGAACTTTCTTTCAATCCAAAGACAACCAGGTCATTAATTATGTGATCCTTTTGTATCTACATCCTTGAATCAAATGGTGTATGCAACAAGTCTACAAAAAGCTCAATAATTCTGAAAAATGCCCTCCAATTTACAACTTTTCAATGTCATCTTAGAATTGTTAATCCAAACACTTATCCGAGTTCACTCTTGAGTTCTTACCACGACACGGCTCACCAATGTTTACAGTACTTTATATTTTAATTAGGGAGGTAATTTTTGCACTGTAAGTATTTCTCACGGTGCACCAAATTTAAATGATTGTTAATCAACTGCTTATTACAGCCAAAGATTCAATCCCAAAATTCCCCAAAGTCAGTATGACTTGATGGGGATGATACTTCATCCATGAGTTATCCTAGTGGTCTTACACATCAGGCTCAGGCTCACCAGTGTTGCTCCCTGTCCATATTAGATGGTTAATCTTGCTGAAGAGTCTTGCTCAATCAGCCTTGCAGGATATTTTCTGTTTTGAATCAATATTTTTCTAAGAATGAGTTACTCTGGTAGCCATCATTGTTGCTCGGAACTCATTTGAGGGAGACCCAATTGGCTAAATGTAATCAGAAAGAGTTCTTGAATATAAACTATCTGAATATGGTTTTGGGTTCATGTATGAGCAATCAGGAATCAAATTTAAACTCTCTTCTAGAATCAAAGTTAGTGTGCGTTGTTGGTGTTAAATCAGTTTGGTTACTCTCCATTTGAAAGCCGTCAATTGGATCCTTTGATACTTTAACGAAGCTCTAGGCTTTGGTAATCTGTTCACTGAAAACATTTGAAATGTTGCTGCTTATAATGAAGCCGGTTTGGAATTCTATTATGATAGGGTATTGTGCCTTTTGGCTGGAAACACTTCGAGATGGAAAAGTAAACTATCACATGTTTTGTCAGGTTATCACTGAAGCTGAGTATTTGCTACTACTACTATGGTCTGTGAGATAATTTGGCTAAAGATGTTATCATCTGAGATATGTAGAAAGATAGTAGTGAGTGGGAGTTGTTAATGAGGACAAAGTGGTCTCTAAGATAGTCACTATTGGCTATTCAAGTTTGGTTGGGACTTGAATAATTCTTGTTTGGAGTTTATTCAATTACTCATCTTAGTTGTGGGTTATATGATCTTGTAACAGATGGATCAGTGAGAAGGTGAAGAATAAGTTAGAAAAAAAAAAATTACCCCTAATTTTGCTGATTAACTGTAACCATGCAAGTTAGATCTGGCGTGCTTTCTTGTTCAAAATTTCCTTGGGTTCTTCCCTCTAGTGTGCTTCTAATTTTCAGTTCTCAGTTCTCACTCAGGTTACCCGGTAGAGGTTAAAGAATGATGTGGGTCCTTCTTTATCCTGTCTTATGAGTAGTTAGTTGGGCCTGAAATGACAGAATTATCATTAGTACTTCTCTTACCACCACCAACCTTGATAAATGAAGTTGAACACCTTTCAATAAGTTTTCTATCTGGAATGACTCAGCTAGTATGGAGGCTTTCATCATTTGATTTCAATACTTTATCAAGGTTGGATGTAGCTGGGTATCTAGCATCAATTTGTGCAATTTTGTCACCACCAACACCGAGCTGTCACAAGCAGCGGGCCAAACATATTCTCTATTTTCTCTCCTTTCTCCTTTCATCTCCCCCCTTTTCGTCATCACCTTTGGCCGAGCTGCTACCGCTGTTCAACCATCGACCAGTCTCTTTTCGGTTTTGCTACAACAAGCACTTTTGAACACTGTCCAGACAAGTTGAGACTAAGAATCAATCTAAGATCAAAACTGAGGTAGGGAAGACAAAGCCAAACATATTCTCTATTTTCTCTCCTTTCTCCTTTCATCTCCCCCCTATTCGTCATCACCTTTGGCCGATTTGCTACCGCTGTTCAACCATCGACCAGTCTCTTTTCGGTTTTGCTACAACAAGCACTTTTGAACGCTGTCCAGACAAGTTGAGACTAAGAATCAATCTAAGATCAAGACTGAGGTAGGGAAGACAAATGATATCTCATAAAATCTAATTCAATTTCATATATTGCTGAATTATGTACCACATGATATAGGGGTGGACACATGATACCTATAGGAACATAATATGCAAAATTGTTTTTATAAGTATACATATGCTTCCAAAATTCTAGTGTCTACCATTGGTTGGGGTTGCAATTGACTGAGATACAAGGGTTTGGGACTTTGCATCAAAGGTGGAAGGGGTTGGTATACTGGCCAGTGATTGGCAAAAAACTCCATACCCTAGATTGTATGATATGCATTATATCTTGCATTGTGTGGGCATTTATGATATTTGCATTCTAACAAGAATGTGTTTATGGCATTGATGATATGTGTTGTGTGGTGCATCATCGTGAAATATGCTATGCATCATTGTGAGTATTTATGATGTTGACTCAGAATATGTATATGTTGGTAGAATTGATAATATATCATGGTATACTATAATATTAATTCATGATGTTTAATTGAATTAAAATGGATATTATATTCTACTGTGGTTTTACTCACCCCCTATTATTGCAGGAATTCTCTTTGAAGAGATTGATGATGCTATTAAAACACCTCAGGAGGAGATGACTTGAGAATTTACAAGTAGGCTGAAAGAACTGTTTAACTAGTTACTAATTTCCACACTAGTTGTGTATGTCAGTCAAGATGGTAGATAGTAGTTTTGATTTAGTGGGATAATATTGTGAGTATTTATGATGTTCATTCAGAATGCAAAAATTCTCTTCAAAGGGACTGATGATGCCATTGAAATACCTCAGGAGAACATGATTTGAGAATTTACAACTAGGCTGAAAGAACTGTTTAACTAGTTACTAATTTCTATACTTGTTATGTATGTGAGTCATGTTATGTATATGAATCAAGATGGTAGATAGTAGTTTTGATTTAGTGGGATAATATTGTGAGTATTTATGATGTTCATTCAGAATATGTATTTGTTGGTAGAATTGATAATATGCCATGGTGTACTATAATATTAATTCATTATGTTTAATTGAATTAAAATGATATTATATTCTTCTCTACTGGGCAGTGGTTTTGCTCACCTCCTATAGTTGCAGGATAATATGGGTTGAATCATGGGAGCTTGGGGTCCCTGATTTTGTTGACATACTTAATTATGGCTTGGATTGATGATTTGGGAATGAGAAACATGTATCTAGAAATGTTAATACAGGAAAGAAATTCCCAAACCTTCGATTTACAAGGGAGAATTTTCCAGATTTTCGGTTGATTTCTCTTATCGCGTAGTACTGTCTGAACAGACGTCAAATGAGTCTGATGATCAGTGACACGTGTGAATCATAGAAAAAAAAATCTCTATATTTTCCTTTTAGTGTATTTTATTCACGTGCCTGCAGGTTAGAGCGTGCCATTTGAGCATAGGTTTTACAAATGAATACAGAATTAATAGTCATACTGGTATATAATCAAAATGGATAATAAGTCAACTTGATCATTTAGATTTTTAAAAATTGATTTAAACTGATTAAATTTTAATTACAAGTATTATGTCCTTACTAGTACTAGTGTAGAATCTCCTTGTGGACCTCGATGAAATCTTGGTCCTTTTAAATCTTCAAAGCATGGGTAGGGCATGTTTTCTGTATTTTCATACATAAGATACTTGGTAAAAGTACAATTTTCCTATCTTCTCCAGTAGGAAAGTAGCTTTCCTTAGAAAAGCATACTTTTGCAATTGTATTGACGCACGTTTTGATTGTAAAATCTCACATAATTAGCAGAGTCGAGTAGCAAAGTCAACTGAAATACACAGCAGCGTCATTCATATATAAACTTTCACATTATTTAACAAAATGCGAAGTAAAATGTAATCGAACAAGATCCACAGTAAACAATATCTGAGATAATTCAGACTGCCTTTTCAATAAAGAAGCATGGATTGTGAATGAAAAATAAGTCAATAGGAAGCAGGCTCGGTTATAAATTTATAATACGACTGAAATTTATAAAATAAATAAATTATGTGGGTTATAAGTTGGTAACCTCACCCGCTGAGCATATTATGATAGCAAGAAATGACCATCAACCTAACTTCCTGCATCTTTCACCAACCACCTCTATTCGGGTGTTGCGGCACCCACCAGCTACTCTCGTCATATTATTATTTCTAATTTCTAATATAGCTATTGAGAGAAGCATCTTCTATTTTTTTTTTTTTTTATCATAGATAACTTAAAACAATAAAAATCAAATATTGACAATTTATCATTTTGAGTAGAAAATGTCTGAAAATGCCTGCAAATAACAATAACCAATTAACAATCATTTCTATAATGAGCTTTTTTTTTCTAATCTCTCCGTTCTCTTCCTTGATGGAGAGACTTTGAAAATCCTGTTAAAAGGATTTCTGTGTGCGCTACACAAGGCTCCAATCTGAGATATCTCCATGTGAGGTTGACCAGGGGTTAAAATATCCGGCAGAGAGTGATATCGAATGTATCTCATTCTCTCTCTTATTTTATTTTTTGGAAATATCGGATGATTTTTTTATTTTTGCCTTTTTTATTAAAATATCTAGAAATAAAAAAGAACTATCAACTAATATCGGCCAACATAATCACTGATATTTGACCTATATTGGCTGATATATCAGTAGCGGGAAGCACCGATTTTTTTTTAATATCAGACGATTTTGTTATAGTGTCCAATGTTAGGATGTACGGTTGATACATATCGTATCGTCCAATATTAAGATGTACGGTTGATACATATCGTATCAGCCAAATATGCATCGTCCTTTAAAAAATCGATACATATCGACTAAATATAATATATATCATCCAATATTGTTGCCTAATATTGTTACCTATAACATTGACCAACAAGGTAAAAGGATATAGTCACAAGTTTTAATAAAATTGAAAATAAAAGATGGCTCTGAATTTTTTTTTATTGTGGTTTAAAATATCACAAATATCTCAAAGAGTTGAACTATCAACAACAAAAATATCACAATATTTCAAACAAATGGAATCTTAAGGTCTAAAACCTCTACGATACTCCAAATTTAAATTTAAAGAATGATGTGTGTATTTCAAATAGTTTTCTTTCAAGTATTCCATTTTAATGTCATTATCCCAGCATCCCTCCCTTCTATCCAATCAAGGACAGTGGCAGCGGCAGCCACTATGGAGCAAGAAGAAACTTACTGAGACAATATACTGTCAAGATTCAAGAAGCTGATTTACTTCCAACTTAAAAACAGAACCAGAAGCTTGAATTGAGGCAAGATTGGTATTCGTTGTTAAATGATAATTTTAACCAAGGATTCGAAACAATACATTATCAGAGGACGAAGAATACCAGGAGCCCAAAAACCACACAAATCACGTTATTTAAGAACACATCAATATGAAGAACATTGGTTGTACAGTTTCCATAGAGCAATTCATCCGTGAGAATCCCTTGGCCCCATCATCATGTAATGGATCATTTATAGAACCATAGCTGACAGCTAATATATTTCTGCTGGTATATGAAAAAGAGGAAGCTGCGGCAGCTCATGCAAACTCAAAATCGCGATCTTATTGAACTGCAGCAAGCACCCATGTGGAGTCCTTTTAAGCTTCATATAACTCTTCCAGAGCCGTGTATGGACACCCTGCAAAAGGGGCAAAAGTTAAATTCATATGTAACCATGTAAACTCAAAGGGCTTGTAAGGTAATAAACATGGACACGCGTCAGTTGCACCAAAACTAGCCCATAAATTTAAGAATTCAAATGTTGCATACATTTCAATACATATTGTCATTAGCCATATGTGTAAGAAGAAAACATCTTTGACTCTATATTAGAGCAAAACTGAATATATCAACACTTCACATGAAAAACGCCTGCTTTTGTTCCCATAAGAACATGGAACATATGCTTGTCAGAAAGACAATATTTTGTCATCTGAGAAAAGTTTCATAATCTTTCTTTGAATGTCCAAATTTTCAGTTAAATTTGAGAGTGAAATATAAGGACCCTAATAAATTCAACCAGGTCATTGGGCAGAAGAAATATTGGAAGAATGCAACCTCACATCGAGTCTTAATTGAAAAGTATCATCTAATGTGTTCACTGTAGTGAGAAAATATGAAAAGTGACCAACGGAACCCATAATTCTTTGCATTAGGAAATGACGGATATCACCCTTTATCATTTCTAGTCAACTTACTTTCTGAGCTACAGGTTCATAGTCAACATACAACATGATATTGCAGCTTGGGTTCTAATACTGATTACAGAGAAAAATGATATTGCAGTCTCTCTCTGTCTCTCTCTCATCTGGAAAAATCACCATATTAAATGAAGAAAAAAAATGGAGAATAACATTGCACATATCAATTAAAGGAAGAATAAGAGATTTTCTAGTTACAATATGCAGCGTAAAAATTTACCTCTTGGCATATGTGCTAAACCGGTGCTGTTGTTTTTGTCATGGAATCAGACTTCCCCTGCAGAGGAAAGAAAAGAGGGTTCAATATAAATGGCTACAAACAAGTCAGTCTGGGTACCACTAGTGTCCCAAAATGCTGATTTCTATACAATACTTCCATGGTTAAATGAAGCAAATGGAAACGCAACAAAATCTTTCAGACACTAAGACCCGAGGTCTTTCTATCTATTTACTTCTATTTCCTATCAATGACTAAAGAAAGAACACAGTAATGCATCAGAAAAACAGGCCAAGGTGGGATAGTTGGGAGCTTCCACTCAGGAAAACCTGTCGGATGTCCAACAGATCAATAGGATGGATATTTGAACGATCAACATATCACGAAGCAGGACTTTTAATTCATCAATGTTGAAACTCAGAAGAATTTGGAGGACAAAATCAACAAACCACGTGTAACGACAATCTTACATTTTCATTAAATGATCAGATAACGCAATGAATATCTACATTAAAGCATGGACTAAAAAGACAAACCTCAGATTTATCATTCCCACGTATCTTCCTAGTGGAAGTCCTCATTGTCACAAATTCCTCTGCAGATGTTGGGTGAATACCAACTGTGGCATCAAAATCTGCTTTGGTCAATCCAGCTTTCACAGCAATTGCGATTCCCTGACATTTTAATGAAAATCTTATTAACTGCAGATACAGAGAATTAAAATACACAAAAGGAATCAATTAAGGCAACATAAACCTGCATTATCTCTGGTGAATCTTCTCCACACATGTGAACTCCTAAAACTACATTTGTTTTTGCACAAACAACAAGTTTCATTAGGACCCGGTCTGGGAGCCCTGATAGAGTGGCCCTTAGAGGTCTAAAATTTGCAGAGAAGACATCAATGTCACCGTACTCCTGGACTGCCTATAAAAGTAGAATATGGTCAGAGGGAGGGAAATGCAGTCCGACATTGTAGACAGTAAACTATTCACATCACCTGTTCTTCAGTGAGGCCAACTTGCGCAATTGGTGGCTGGGAAAACACAGCAGATGGTACAGCTCTATTGCAAATAGAATATCCACCCATTAGAAAATCCTTCAGATATGGTTACCTGCTCACCTAATTCTGATCCCAGAGCCAAGTAGACACTCTGAGACAGAAGAATTCTAAAGAGCTATATATCTCTGCATGTGGGTCACGTTTAACAGTTGGTTTTTGTGCAAACACCAATAAATGCAATCAAAGAGAATATAGCATTAGAATTGAACCCTGTGAATATCTTTCCCTTTAAATATTTATGTACTTAAAAACACAGGTTTGTGATCTTTATCCTTTCGTAATTCATTTAGGTGTCTAATCTTATGATTGATTTTGCCATTTACCATCTATGGTCTTTCTCCTGTCTAAATCTTATGATTGATTTTGCCATTTACCATCTATGGTCTTTCTCCTCATTCATACAAATTCTTTTCCTCAGTATTAGACCCAAATAGATAGGATTAATGCATCTTAGTTAGCTTCAATGTCACACCATGCTGCTGCTGTTTTTTTCTTTTTTCTTCTTTGCCTATCTCACACATTTTACACAGTTTTTCAAAGTCATTTTCTTGCTTTATTACAACTATTCCCGTTCTGGCAGCTATATTACCTATTCATAAGATGTCTTACCCATGATCAGGTTTTGTAGGATCATGTAAAAAAATAGTTTTGGCAAATGCTCCTCCTTCCATCAATGCAACTGGGGTCAAATTTATCCTGTTCGTAACATCACCAACCGCCCAAATGGAACTGACTGATGTCCGGGAGAACTCATCAACCTAAATCAAAATGGTAAACCAAATAAAAATATAGAAAAACCAATTCCAAATAATGATAGAACTGAATATAGACAAGTTTCTTTTGGTCTGACCTAAATCAAAATGGTAAACAAAATAAAAATATAGAAAACCAATTTCAGATAATGATAGAACTGAATATAGACAAGTTTATTTTGGTCTGGCAATACACCATGTGGCCACTTCCACGCAGTCACAGTTGTGAGCACGAGAGTGTCACATGTAGTCATAGTTCAGGTGCCCCAATATATTCCACCAGGCATAAGAATAAGTGAGGGCTACCAATAAGATAGGCTGACCATGTACAAAGAATATAGACCAGCAATCAATTTTTTCCAGAACTTCAATTATTTCATACATTGGTACACCTTGTGAGTATTTCAGACCCCTTTTTAATGGTGTAGTTTGGACTGATTTTTGGGCCAGCTTATTCATAAGATAGGGCCAGTATCAAGAAATGTGGATATTATGTTTCTGCCACTTTTTGCACATTTAGCCACAAGCAAACCAGTCGTTCAAAAAACTCACCTCTATTGCCCCATCCTTGGTCATTTTCACCCCAACCGCCTCCAATCCCAAGTTCTGCAAAGCAACATCCACTCAGTTTATTTACTTGGAAGTTTAGACTCAATGCTGAGAGCATAACCAAGCATAACATATGAATCTATGTTCATAAAGAAATGGTTTCTTTTGAGCATTGATTTAAATGCAATTAAAGAGAGATTTATAACTTGCAGATCGTAAAACATGAAATTGAAAATCCTAATAGATATCATACCTTCGTGTTTGGCCTGCGTCCTGTAGCAAACATAACATGAGAGAAACCATCGATAGTTCCTTTGTTAGTCTTCAATGACAGTAAGCCATTGGGTAATTTTTGGATAGCTTGAGGGGTTTCCTCCGTGTGAAACTCAATTCCTCTTAAAGACATCTGTTCAGCAACAAAATCTCTGATCTGCATTAATTTAGATGTGATTAAAATATTCTTAAATTTGTAAGAATACATCCATGCATCTGTCAAACCAATAAGTAAAATGACTCCCTCACCTCCTCATCAAACCCTCGTAGGACCTGCTTCTGCCGAATAAATACATGGACTTCACTTTTTAACCCATTAAAAATGCCAGCAAATTCCATGGCAATGTAACCGCCACCTACTATGGCAATCTTATCAGGTTTTGAAGGTAAATCTAGAGCAAGATCAGAATCAATGACATACTCTTTTCCTGGAATATCAGGAATAAAGGGCCGTCCACCAACTGATATAAGTATATGCCTTGCAGAGTACAGTTTACCATTCACATCAACAGTATGTGGATCTACAATCTGTGCAGTATCAACACAAAGATTCATAGAACAAATAAAATTAGTGATCATTAGTACCTAAATTGTACAAGGCAGTTAACTTTATCTAAGTTTTAACCTGGTCTCAGAACATCATCCAACCTTTCCACGACCTTCAAGTAGTGTCACACCGGCATTTTTCAAAATATTTTTGTAAATCCCAGTAAGACGCTGCAGTTCTGCATTCTTGTTGGCCATCAGAGTGCTCCAGTCATGCTTGGGATCAGCTTCATATGTCCATCCAAAGCCATGGCTCTCTTCAAAATCATGAGAATATTTGGATGCATGCACAAGTAATTTCTTTGGGACACATCCACGAAGTACGCATCTATATTGTGGAAAATAAGAGGATGGATAATTGGTCATTTACTTAAACACAAATGAATTTTATACAACAATATGCACAAATCATATCAAAATAATGGCTTAATTTAATATTTTCCTCAAAATTATTGAAAGCATCAATAGGTATAAGACCTGGAGAACAATAAAGAGAATAACAAAATATGAACAGGATTACTGAAAGGGAGAAAGTTGTCAGTAATCCTGGGAAATAGGAGATCACCCGCATAATGCAACCATGTGCGTCCAAAACAAATTTTGCCTATCGAATGAAGCTTAGTCAAAGATCACATGTTAACACTTGTGCACTTACACTCTTCTCTTATATTCTTCACAAGGTAGTTAGGTGGCATTGCTTCAGAATATCATTATCATTAAAGTCAAAATCCCATCAATCTAGGGCCAGCTTATCGAGTTCTATTCCTCCATTTAACCGTATCATAAACCATAAGTTGCTCTTCAAGTTCTCAAGCAATGGATGATCAAGAACCTTACGTCATCCATTGCTTGAGAACCTTACATTTTTATAATATAACCTCTGCCTTCATTTAAGCAGCTGCACGTTGTCATCCAGATTTTCAAGTAGGATGGTCTTATAAGTTAAATAATGTATTCACAAATTGTAGACACCCTGCAAACCTTCTTGGTAGAAAAATCTCACAGATTTATAATTCCACCAATTTTCCATATTCTTAGATTAGGAGAGTTACATAATAGCCATTTTTTGTGTTTAGAATGCATGGAATATTAGCTAGAATCAAAGAAATCCCAGTCCAAGTGTTTCAATATTTGGATTCCAAAATAAATCATTCATATAGGAATTTATCAATACACTAGGAATTGGGTTATGAAGCAATTCATAACTCCCCATAACCATGGAGGATTTCTTAATGCATCATCAATCAACGCATGATGTGTGAAAAGTAGAGACTGCTGCATGGACAGCTGGGATCAGCTAAACCATATAACCATGTTGGCCCCATCAAACAACATATGACGATGAAACAGTGCAAGTCAAATAAATACGTCTTAATCAGAGGTTAACAACTTAAACCTCAGAGTCAAGTTGAAATCCAATTGAGTCGAGTAACTTGGATGAGTTTTTCAACTTGACTCAGAAAAAATCGAAATGGCCTGCTCAACTTGAAAACTTGTCAAGTTGAATCAATTCAGATTGATTCATCTGATTTTTTTTTTTTTTTAAAGTTTTTAAACAAAGTTCCAAACCCATGAATAAGAATTATACAAACCAATATCACATGATTCTTCATGCATATGAGAAATGATCAGGGGCAAGAGGCCTGACCATAACAGGGGCAGGTCATGCATATCCACCGTCCATTAGAGAAAAAAACTGTATTTTTAAATTTAAAATTTTATCAAAAGACGGTGGATATCCAAAACTGACCTTATTATGGTCAGGTCTCTTGCACCCGATCATTTTTCTGCTTCTAAATCAACGTTCAAAAATCCTAAACTCAAATCGGCCTAAAATCCAATCAAAACAAGTTCCTTTTTCAACTCAACTAGGAAAAATTCAGAACAGCTTGCTCAGCTTGAAATCCTGTTTAGCCTAGTTAATAAGACTGACTCGTCTGATTATTTAAAGCTTTTGAACTAGTTTTAAGCCCGTGAATAAGACTTACACAGACAAATTGTGTGATTTCATCATAGTAAGAAGTGAAATCAAAATGACAACAAACTAAAAAAATAAAGGGATTGACAGGCACTTTTTATCGAGACAACTTAATACCTTTTTCTGATTTAAATGACAAAAAATGTCTTTTTTTCAATGATAATTATCTCTCAAGATTTCATTTAAATCAAATAGAAGTACTAAGAGATACCCCCGTATTTAAAACTATAAGAAAATGGATCAATCCTTGAAAAGATATATCAAGTTGAATAAATCCCATATCAAAAACTAAAAAGAAGTCCAAAAGACGTACGTTCCGCCGACACCGCCGGTGTTTTCAGAAGAAATGGTGGCGAATGGAAGTTCACAGATGGCTACGGTGGCACCATAATTCGCCGCGAAACGAGATGCCCGTACGCCGCCGCTTCCGGCCCCAATGGTGAAGAGGTCGAAATCGAAGTTCCGGGGCTCAGCTCCATTGTCGGTTTCGGCGCGGGTGGCGTAGCGCCGCCGTGAGAAAAATGGGTATCGGTGGGTAGAAAATTTGATGGATTTTGAGGGGAACGTGTTGCAATCAATGGAAAGGGATTTGGATGGAGTAAAGGTAGGAAATTTTCTGCAGAGATTTTGAAAAGGTGAAGAGAGAGACACCTTTGGAACTCCCAGAGAGCTCGCCATGGCTGCTGCTGCTTATGCTTATCTCTCTCTTCGATAAAAGAATAACCCTCGTTTTTATAAAATTTAGGAAAATATTGTATTTATGTATTTTTTTTAATAAGAGTGCGTTAAAACTATGAATGCTATCAATCTTATACTATCTCTCCCAATTTAATTAATATTGAATTTATGTATTTTTTAATAAGAGTGCCTTAAAATTATGAATGCTATCAATCTAATACTCTTTCTTTCAATTTAATTGTTTTATATGGATTTTGAGATTGTCCTAAAACAATTATCTCATTTATATTGGAGTAACATAAAGTATATTGAAAATGGACGAAATCAAATGGAATGCTAGTTTTATATAGAGAGTTTCTTGAAAAATACAAATGTTTCAAATTAGACAACTAAAATAAGACGGTGGGAGTAATAAAAATAATATTGTTTGATAATTTTAATAAATTTTCAATATTAATATTTAGTACAATTCTATGTGGGCCATGGCCTGAGCTCGCATTTTTAATGACCATTTTGGCTTGGCCTAAAAGAAATTGGGCTTGGACAAGGGCCTAGATCAAAGATAACAATTCTTCTCAATAGTTGCCCACATCAATATTAGTATTTATCATAATTTAACTATTGATCTTGGTGTATGTAAATATAGTTAAAAACAGTCATTGATCGGCAGACATTTGTAACTCTATTGCGTGTACAAGTTTGTTGGGCCACTAGGCCTGACTTTATGGGCCTTTGATTGGGCCTGTCTTGATTAGACTTGAATTGGGCTGGCTTCTTTGGTTGAATCCCAGATCCTCCTTCATGTTTCCACCCGAAATTCATGAAATTATTGTAAAAACCAATGCAATGGCCATAATCTCATCTTCATCAATACAAATGTCCGCATCGTTAAGATACTCTAAAATTTTGAACTTAATATGATAAGCATCGCAATCCAATAATATCATATATTAAAATAATAATTTGTATCACTCAGCTCAACGTCTCTTTAATTCTCACAATCAAGAAAAGATCGGAGTGTACTTTGCACAAACTCACAAAAAAATGTTTTTTTTTTTTTTTTTTGAATTTTCTACTTTTCCCCTTGCACAAATGATATTTTGATATTGAGTAAACATTGAAATTTATTTAATTATAATAAATATGTAATATAATATATTGAAATATATATACATAATATTAAATATCAATAAATTATGTTATAGAGTTTTAGGTCATGTTGGGCCCTAAAAATGTGAGGCCTAAATACAGGCTTGACTCAAAATTATATGGGATTCTACATTTTAAATTTTAATTTAGAACTGAGCCCTAACCTTTTTTATATCAGAGTGAGTTGATATGGATTGAATCCTACTTAAGGTCAGTATTTCGGCCTATTTCGGCCATATTTGGGCCGCATACCAAATGGGTAACGGCAAAGTCGTAAATGCCTCAAATCGGTGTCCATATCAATTCCTCCTATGTATATAAGTAACCTTTTCTTGTTCTTCACTTCAGGCTCCCCGTTTTTGTGATTTTCTCTCGCTTTTTCAGTTTCGTCATTTCCTCTCGTTTTTTTAGTTTCTTCTTCCTTGAAATCGAAATGTCTTCGGATCCGAACCCCAGCAATGGCGGATTGGAGCAGGCAACCGTCAAAGTCCCATCGAAAGATCCCAAGAAGAAGAGAGACGAAAAGAAAGAGGAAGATCTGGTAACCCATGTTGCCCTACGTTTTCACGGCCTTTCACCCTATTTTATTTTGTCGATTCTCTGGATTTCTTTTTTTCAGCAAAATATTTTACTTTGTTTTTCTAAAATATTGGGAAAAATTGCAGTCGGACGAGGATTTGGCCATAAAACAGCAGCTAGAGCTCTACGTCGAGAGAGTCCAAGATTCAGACCCTGGCGTGCAGAAACTTGCTCTTGAGAGCATGAGGTGATTCACTATATCTTGTTAATTTGTTGAGTACTATTTTTTTCTAGTTTATTGTCAACTTTACTGAAACTTAGGGGGAAAAAAGGACATGATAGACAGTGAGGTGAGTGATGGTATGGTTTATGATAGTGCAAATGGAGAAGTAGAACTCGAATAGTCCACACTAAATAGATCGATTTTGGCTGTGATGATAACGATGATGAGTTTATTATCAGTTTTTTACAACTTTAGTTGGAGTGTACATTATGATACTTTTTTTTTGATGACCCACAATTATGATACTTTTGGAAGTTGGAACTTTGAAATTTGCGCTCAAATGAAATAATTATCTAATATTCACTTAATGTTGAAAGGAAATTGGAGATTTGCTTATATTATTATTTTTTAGATATCTTTTATTTCATATATCATATAATTTTGGAGGAAATAGTTATGAATCTCATGATTCCATGGTTTATGATGCACGATTTGCTGTTGAAGACATAAAATCATTTACAACGCGATTCAATTTGACAACATTGCTGCAGACAGAGGGTCCTGAACCTGCTAGAGAATATTCATTTTTAAGTTTCTCTCGAGAACCTTGTTTCTCACTGATCAACGTTTGAGCAGTGGCTTTATACTTATTGCAATATCTGCATTAAACTGCTCACATTCAATTATCTGTAATGAATATTTTTGTGCTTCTATAGGCAGGAGATCCGAACATCAACCAGCTCTATGACCTCTGTGCCAAAACCATTGAAGTTCCTTCGTCCACATTATGGGACTCTAAAGGCCTACTATGAAACAATGACTGATTCAGAGTTAAAGGTATGTTCAATTGGTTCAGAATTTCAGTTACTATGTGTGTGTGTGTGTTTACTTTACGAAGTTCACAAAGTGAGTTTGTTGTGTTTTTTTTTTTTTTAATTACAGAAATACCTTGCTGACATACTATCGGTATTAGCCTTAACCATGTCCGCTGAAGGGGAACGGGTATGAACAATAACTTTGCAGCTTTTATTTTAAACTAATGTAGGAATATATTTCAATTACTTCAATTTTCACTTCGCATCTGTAGTTTCTCATTCTCTTCCACTTTTTAGGTGCTTAGTTATAGTTAAATTATTTTGGAGTATTTATTGATTAGTCGATTTGCTTTTTTTTTTTTTTCAGGACAGCTTAAAATATAGACTAGTAGGTTCTGAGGGTGATATTGGCTCTTGGGGCCATGAATACGTAAGGTTAGTAGTTTCGAGTCTTAAAAAGCAGAATGAGGATTATGGGTCATTGGCCAAGTAATTTATATGCTGTCAAAATTTCTTTTATTACTCTCTAGTTGACGAAAATGAACCCGACTGCTGCATAAGACCTTTATATGTCACAGGAGTTTAAATGGGTCCATGAGATAGATTGAGTGTTTTGAAGAATAAAAAATGAAATGAGACCAAAATAGAATTTTGACAACCAGAAGGTTTAGCATGGAGATTACCTTAAAAGACTCGACTTGTTTCTCATGTTTGGAAGTATCTGATCATCTAGGGTCAAAAATAGGTGTAGACACGTGCATGCTTGGTAAAAATTTGAACACGTGGAGAAAGAAAACTTTTACTATTGCATATGCATAGAATTTATGTACTTTTAAGAGGCTTTAAGATCTTGAACAGTGTTTTTACAGCCAATACTTGTTGTCATTAGACTAGAATATAACATTGGTGAAGGTCAGATGCCTACTGTAATGTATACACGACATGCTACGTGTATAAACCAATTCTAGTACAAATTTAATCAACTGACAACTAATGAAAACAGATTACTTCAAAAATTAAATTATTGAATGGAGGGAAAGAGCGAAAAATGTAAAATCATCTGGTACTAGTAGTTAAAAAATGGAAGGGTTGATAAACTGATCTTAAATTCTTAATAATAATGAGTTGCATGTGTTGCTCAAAGTAAGATATTGTTCTACTAATTGAGGGAGATAGGATGGGGATGAGAAAGAGAATGAAAGATTGAAAAGTTACTAGTTGACATGTTTTTTTGGACTAGTGACTTAAGGTTTTTGATACAAATAGTCTATGCTCGTGATACATTTAAAAAGTTAACTGCAATTTGCAATAATGTTTCTTCTTCTCTCTCTCTCTGGAATGATTTCAGTTTGCAATTATTTTGTTTTCATCTTTTGAAATTGGTCTGCTCACATCTGCTATGCTCATGGATAGTGGCTTTCCTGTCAAGAAGACGCCCTTTTGTAACTTTATAATTTTGATGTGGTGGTCTTAAGTAACCTATTTTCTCTGATACAATTGGTTCTTTCAGGAACCTTGCTGGTGAAATTTCACATGAGTTTGCAAAGCGACAGGTTGGCCCTGTGAGCATTTTCCTTATGATGGTTATACCTGTTTTATATATTGATAACCTTGCCAGTTGTTCGTTATGGTGACATTTTTCCTGTTCACTTTCAATTCCTTTCTTTCTTTTTGAAAGGTATCTACTTTTAATTCTAATTACTATATACTGCATCATGTTCTTTCTCCACAGCAGATTGAAGAGGCTCCAATTGATGATTTGATGGAATTGGTGCAGCAAATTGTTGCTTTCCACATGAAGGTATATTCATGAATTTTATTTTCAGAGTGAGAATGTAGTGTCTCAAACGTGATACCTCATATTGGGCTCTTGTTGTATGTGGTTTATTAACATCACAATTATTGTTTATTGGTATTTCATGATTTTGCAACTCCGTTTGCTTGATCAGTTTATTTGACCGTTAGTCTGTTTTAGTTAAGTTGCTTTGCTTATCTTTTTTTCACAGTGAGCTTACTATGTGTTTCTTCCTGTTATAGCACAATGCAGAGCCTGAAGCTGTAGATCTTTTGATGGAGGTATACTCCACTCCCCTTTTCCCCTTCTAACTTATTGTATTTTATTATTATTTGGCTAAGGTTAGATGTATAGAGTAATTATGGACTTGTATCCAGGTTGAAGATTTAGACATGTTGGTTGATCAAGTCGACTCCACAAATTATAAAAGGACATGTTTGTATCTTACCAGTGCAGCAAGGTAACTTTTCCATCTATAGTTGTCATTATTGTCATCATCATCATCATAGCTACTAGTTCCATCTTTATGGAGATGCTTTTTGAGTTAAATTGTTCCTATTGTAATTGCCGCTTTGCCATTATATGTAAATTATGAAAACTTTGCATAAAACATGCTTAATACATGCCTGTATTGGATTTTTTGTGGTGGGTTCATTGTAGCCTGCCTTTCTTGGTTGTTCTTAATGAAGTTACCTTTCAAAAAAAAAAAACATGCTTAACACATACATTTCTTTCATTTGGTATGAATTTTTGTGAAGAATTGATGAATACATCATCATCATCATGATCAAAGTATTTGTTAGCAATCTCAGGTTAACTTTTATATTTCTACTTCTCCAGTTAGCCTTATCGAATTGATAAAAACAACATCCTTATATTTTTCTCCATTTCATTAATCTTGCTTGTGGATGCGACGTCTGGATAATAACATCTTAACATGATGAACTTTGATTTCCCTCTCTTGTATAGGGTTCTGCTCAATAATGATACAGAACCTAGCTTGGCATAGTTGGTGAGGATTGTGGACTGGTGATCCCAGTCTTGCCCGAGCCAATTACTAATGACTGAAAGAGAAACTTAAACAACCATATCATCTAGGTGGTGTAAAAGTTGAGACTTAGTGGGGTGTTGTGTTTAACCCTGGAGTCCAATGAGACAATGTTGGTCTCTATGAATTAATAGAAATCACTTTTTTTAAGTGAGAGAACGAATAAGATTCTGTTAGTCGTTTACAAACAATGAATGCGCAAAAAATTCCTTTTGTTGAGATTAAAACATATTTGCTATCTAATTACAACCTTAGTTGATGCTTTAGTTCGTAGTTGTTACCTTTGCCATACTGTTTATTTAGTAGATTTCCTATTGTAGAGGCATCCTGGGTTATGTTTTTGTTGTCATCATTGTTGATGTCATCCCATGATCATCCAAGTCATTCTTCCCATCACCTTCAGGTTGGATTTACTTATTAGTTGTTCCATACTTCCATGGTCATTGTGACTACAGACGACGTTCGATCCCCCTGATTTGATTTGTCCAATTGATGTTTTCTAATTTAAACGCGAAAATCTTGCAGCTACCTTCCTGGCCCGGATGACATGTTGGTGCTTGATATAGCATATCTTATTTATCACAAGTTTGGAGAGTATGCAAGTGCCCTTCGTATTGCACTATTCCAGGATAACATTCAGGTCTTGTATTTGCCTTCTTCTTCTTCAGGTCTCATTATTACTACTACTACTACTATTATTATTGTTATTTCTTTCCATCTTTGATTCGCTTGATTCCTCAATGGCCTTACGCTTTTCCATCTCCTTGACAGAATCTGAAGCAGGTATTTACATCCTGTGATGATCTGATACAGAAGAAGCAGTTCTGCTATATTCTAGCTCGCCATGTAAGTTCGGAGCCTTATTTTTGAAAGATACTTGCAATTTGAAATTAATCTGTCTTCCCTTTATCACTGTGATATTTTGTTTTCTTGTGAATCTCAATGCGTTGAAAACCTTGTGCTGAATCTCAATGTGGTTTATGCTAATTCTGTTTTTGGTGAAATGCTGCTTGACAGCTACCTTTAAGCTTGTTTCTGCTCTAAAGTTTCATTTAGTTCATTCTTTGAATACCATTTGTGATGAAATATTAGCTTCAAAAAATCAGTTGTGAGAAAGTACCACGCCTTCTGCATTGGTTGGAATGATGGCTTTCTATTGTGCAGTGTAGCCATTTATTCTGTGCCATTTGTGTGCTTCCTGTGCTTGTGATGTGGCTTGTATTTTTACCCCTTCCCCTCCTTTACTATCTTGAACCCCAAACTGCTTTAAATGTTCTTGCCAGGCTTATTCATTTATTTGGCATTTTGGCATACACTATTAGAATTTGTGTTTCCTCTGAATACAAATAAATTGTGTTGGTATAAGCATTGATGCTTCTAGCAGTCACATTTTCAATGATCAATTAAGCCATGTTGTGGGAATTACTGCCCTGTTAACTTTGTCAATTCTTCTTATCGTTCTCTTGATTGATGAGGTCATTTGCTAAATCAGATAGTTCCTCCCCTTCCCCCTTCTTTTTTTGATACAACAACTGTATTGCAGAAGTCAAATACTGCATTTTAATTGTTTGCTCATCTTTCATGAAATACACTTCGTTTTAATGCTTTGGTTGACTGTACAATGGAAACTTCTAAGTAATGCTTTTCTTCTTGTTCAGGGAGTAACACTGGAACTTGATGATGAGATGGTTCCCAATGATGATGATAGGGAAGTTTTACAGGATATCATCAACAATGTCAAATTAAGTGAAGGGTATCTTACTCTTGCTCGGGACATTGAGGTCATGGAACCAAAATCACCTGAAGATATCTACAAGGTAACTGCTGCTGCTACCACTAATACTGCCACTCCATAGCTTCATGGGAAAAAAATATACCATGTGACAGACTTCATGCATTTTGTGTACTAGATCCCATTAGACTCCATAGATAAGCATCATGAATCTCTCTCTAATCTGATGAAATTTGGGGCATGCCATTTTATGGTGGTTGGTTTAATCCAATGATATTTTCTAATCACCAAAAGGATCACATATGTGACCAGTTTGCATATGTATCTGTGCTGTATCTAGTAGTAATTGAGCTCTCCATATTCGAGTTGAGTGCTTAGGTTCTTTTAAATGTTTGTTGTGGATGTCTTCAAAATCTCATAATACTCTCTGCATTAGGGTCCCAGTCAGATGTTACTTGATATATTTTTAATTCTTACTTTTTTTGAGGTGAATAGATTGTAACTAAGTTATGTCTTTGTCTTCTGTGATGTGCTTGCTTTGTTTAATCAGGCCCACTTGATTGATGGTCGGGCAAGTGCTGGTGCCAGTGTTGATTCAGCTAGACAGAACTTAGCTGCTACCTTCGTAAATGCATTTGTGAATGCAGGTTTTGGTCAGGTAGAGCTTAGTAATTTTTAAGTCATGGTAATCCCTTGTATGCACTGAATTCTCATTCTGTTCCCTTCATGCAGGATAAGTTGATGACTGTCCAATCAGAATCTTCGAGTGGTGGTTCTGCAGGGAAGTTGGCTTTTCAAGAATAAAGAACATGGGAAGGCCAGCGCTGCAGCAAGCTTGGTACATTTGCATTTGATATTTGTACATGTGGTATAGGCATTGTGAGTTCAATGATATTATTAATATCCATTACCATTTTGTAGGGCTTGATTCTGCTGTGGGATGTTGACTTGGGTCTTGCACAAATCGACAAGTATTTTCACAGCAATGACAATCATGTCATTGCAGGAGCTCTATTAGCAGTTGGGATTGTCACCTGTGGTATAAAGAACGACTGTGACCCTGTGAGTGTCCTTTAGTGCCTCTCTGCAACTAGCCTCCCAGACTTGTGTCGTGTGTATATAAAATGTCTATGGTGTGAAGTGACATTTTTTGTACTGGTATACATGTGGATCCACTTTCTAAGGCCCCTAAGCTATTTATCTAGTTGTACTTACCATGGGATGGAGCATCCTCTGATGGTCCCAATTGGATAATTTTCTCCATCCAGTG
This sequence comes from Chimonanthus salicifolius, assembly GCA_013350335.1. Classification (NCBI taxonomy): domain Eukaryota; kingdom Viridiplantae; phylum Streptophyta; class Magnoliopsida; order Laurales; family Calycanthaceae; genus Chimonanthus; species Chimonanthus salicifolius. Next base: position 62,621,089 of record CM023541.1, on the reverse strand, counting down.
GGTAACTGTCATCGAGGACAATTGCAGCTACTTATTCATCTTTAACAATGGTCGGATCATAAAGTTTTTTTCCCCTTTTTCTTTGGTATTATATGACATTTAATATGCTTTATTAGTCCTAAATATAAACCGTATGGGCTGCCTTAAGGTCACTTGCACATTTTTTTTTGGGCCAAGATGATGATACATATTAAATTTTTTATTTACTCTAAATATTTTGTGGGTGTTTACGGAATTCTTTTGTTTAGGCCCTGGCTCTTCTAGGCGACTATATTAACAAAGAAGATTCTAGCATTCGAATAGGGGCAATAATGGGCCTTGGCCTTGCATATGCAGGATCTCAGAATGAGCAGGTGAAAATGCCAAATACTTATTTACTCTGTATTGTTCTTCATTGGTTTATTTTTTCTAGAGGTGCAATTTTTTTCGGAGGCATCTTCTTTTGTGGTGGATTTCATGTTTGCTGACGTCTATATGCTATATCTTTTGTGTAGATTCGTAGGCTTTTGACCCCTATTTTGGGTGACCCTAAAGCTCCACTTGAAGTCATTGCCTTTACTGCCATCTCACTAGGGTTGGTCTTTGTGGGATCTTGCAATGAAGAAGTTGCCCAATCAATTATCTTTTCGTTAATGGACCGTAGTGAGACTGAACTGGGTGAGAGTCTCACTCGGTTTCTTCCGCTAGGCCTTGGCCTTCTTTATCTTGGAAAGCAGGTAAAATTTTTTTGGTGCTGTTCTGAGCATGCACTTGAGTTGCCTTTGGTTGTATGATGGGTACCATAACTATTTTTTGGGAGGTTGCGTCACTTTCCACCATCAGTGGTCCATGTGCACCTCCAGTTGGCTGGTTATGAACCTTCATCCGTAAAGTGTGTCTCTCTCATTAAATGACTCTTCTTGCTTTCAAATTTCACTATGACTTCTGTAGCTTTCATTTATTTATCCAAATTTCTTTTTCTTCTTCTCTCTCTCTGTCTCTCTCTCCGGCACATACCAATGTCTATACTTCAATACTTTTTTCCCCCAAAGATTCTGTGGTTCTCATTGTAGTTTTTCTTTGTGCTACAGGAAAGTGTTGAAGCTACAGCAGAAGTCTCAAAGACATTCAACGAGAAAATTCGCAAATACTGTGATATGACCCTCCTATCTCTTGCTTATGCTGGAACAGGAGATGTTCTGAAGGTATTCATCTTTATCTCTACCATTCCCCCTGGATAACATAACTAGAGAAGTTGATAGCCGGCTTTCATGTTTCTATGCAGGTTCAGAATCTTCTTGGATGCTGTGCACAACATCTCGAGAAGGGTGAGACTCATCAGGGGCCTGCTGTCATTGGAATTGCCCTTGTGGCCATGGCTGAAGAGCTGGGTGTTGAAATGGCTATTCGTTCACTAGAGCATCTATTACAGTATGGAGAGCAGAATATCCGGCGAGCAGTGCCTCTGGCTCTTGGTCTTCTCTGCATTTCCAACCCAAAGGTGATGTATCTAAATGGAAGCTTGAGTAATTTCTGTTATTAGTAATCCTAAATAACTTCTGAGTTCTAACATTGTGTAGTTGATGTGGTTTGTTAGGTCAATGTCATGGATACATTGAGCAGACTTAGCCATGACACTGATTCTGAAGTAGCAATGGTATGTTGTTTTCCAGATAAAACAGAAGCTATTCTTCTCTTTAGCTCCACAATTAGCAGCATTAATTTTTATTTCATCTTTCCAAAAAAAAATAGTAATTATATTTTTTTTCTCTTTGGTTCTACAGTCTGCCATCATATCCTTAGGCTTAATAGGTGCTGGCACTAATAATGCTCGGATAGCTGGCATGCTTCGAAATCTTTCTAGTTACTACTACAAAGAAGCCAGCCTTCTCTTCAGTGTAAGTTCCTGTACTTATTATGTCTCTAGAGACTATTTGTTCAACCTTGATATTAAATCCATAACAATGGGGTATTGTTATGTGCAGGTGCGGATTGCTCAAGGTCTTGTACATTTAGGAAAGGGGTTGCTGACTCTGGCTCCATACCACTCTGACCGATTCCTTCTGTCACCGTTAGTGAAGATGTTCAATTGATTTTTCCTGTTCAGCTTTTACTTCCAGTTAGATTTTATCACACCTTTAATCTTCCATCTTTCTCTAGGACGGCACTTGCTGGCATCGTAACCATGTTGCATGCATGTCTGGACATGAAATCCATCATCTTGGGGAAATATCATTATGTCCTGTACTTTCTGGTTCTTGCAATGCAGGTCTGCTTTTTCCCTGGTCTCTGATCTCATTTTTTAAATTCTAAATCTCGATTTACCTGATGTGTTTCATACCCCTTTGCAGCCAAGAATGTTGTTGACTGTGGATGAGAATCTAAAGCCTCTAACTGTGCCTGTTCGAGTGGGTCAAGCTGTGGATGTGGTTGGTCAGGCAGGTCGTCCGAAGACAATCACTGGTTTTCAAACACATTCAACTCCTGTTCTGCTTGCAGCGGGTGACCGTGCTGAATTAGCCACAGAAAAGTAAGCATACGTCATTGACATTTTCACAATTCGTTTAATGCAGTAGCTATGGGTTACAAATCCCGGTGTAATAAATCATATTTGTCTGATTGAATAGGTACATTCCTGTTTCACCTGTACTCGAGGGCTTTGTTATCTTGAAAGAGAACCCAGACTACCGGGAAGAGTAGTAAACGAATCTGCAAGGCACTGCTGTAGAGCTTAAGTTCATTTAGTGTGCCTGCTTCTGTTCCCAGACTGTATGAGAAGCATCATGTGTAAAGCGGCAAGCATCTCTTGACAAATTTAGCGAATGTCACATTGGAACAAGAAAGGGCAAGTGTCTGATTACACCTTAGTTGTAAATGACTTAATTTTATTTTTTATGTTTCTCCACAATGCATCCATTCCTGTTGAACTGTAACCGACATGTCACTTATCTAAGACCTTAGTCATGGTTGATTATGAGCTTTATTTTTTACTTGACTGGATGATTTCTCGACTCCCACGGATGGAACTGCAGACACACAAAAGCCTGTAAATGCCTTTGTTAGACTATCATTTCCATAATCAGGAATCTGTTTGGTACCTCGATCTGGTAGAATGAACCTGCCTTCTCAAAACCCTAGAGTCCTGGATACAAATGAACCTGCCCTCTCAAAACCCTTGAGCCCTGGATACAAGGACTTGTTAGGATCACAAGGGACACTGAGCTTGTTCTTTTGTTTACTTGGTCTTCACCGTGTAGTGGAAATGTATATGGTTTTTCTTGTTATAAAAAACACTAGTTTTCCCCCTCAATTACCTTGGATATATTGCTTGTCCATTTACTTATTTCTCCACCAACATAAAGTAAGGTTGTGAACAGCCTTACAAAAATTCTTCACACAACTATCCAATCTGAGATAATGGTTGTGAACTATTAGTGTTTTAATGTTGAGGACATATAATTGTTGTTTTAGATTCAGCGGCTTGCAATGATATGAATAATGGAACTAGGTTTTGTTACTGTCAAAATATTTAGTGGAGACTTCAAGCAAGAATTCTTCTTAAAGTTCTTCCATTTCTTGGGATGGCGGAATCAACTAGGAAACAATTGATTTATTCTGATAGGTCACGTGTTCGCCCTACGTCCTTATTTTGGTCAAATTCAAAGGGCCTTTGGCAATTGATGTCGATGATGATGAATTTTGTTGGAGGGGTTAATGGAAGGGGTGAAACTTGGGCAGGTGGGGACGGGATGATGATGATGATGAATTTTGTTGGAGGGGTTAATGGAAGGGGTGAAACTTGGGCAGGTGGGGACGGGTCAGGTTTTGCTAAACTCAGCCTGATCTAGCGGCATACATGGTCAACATGGTTGAGCTTAATTTGATGTACCTTGGCTTTACAACCCAATCATCATGACCTAACTTGGCTTTAATGTAGCTCAATAACTCAACCTCACTTGCCCCAACCTATGCTTTCCCTATATTTTTCACCTGTATCATCCTGAAGTAAAGAAAAACCAGTCTTTTCCATCAACAATTTGATTAGAATAACTTGATTATTAGAATTCACATAATGTTGATGAATATAATAGTATATTGAGATGGATTCAAGTTGGGTTGGGTTGTATTTTTAGAGTTGGTTTTAGCCTAATTTGAATTTTTTTCTCCTCAATCCAATCCAACCTGTAGATTGAATGTCTAACATAGTTCTAATGATTTTTCGAGTTGAGACAGGTAGGTTGAGCTAAAACTCGAGCAAAGTTTTACCCCTACCCAGTAGATTCATCCCTATCGTCAAAGCCCATGTAGGGTCTTCTCCAATTTATTGTTTGGATTCCACTTATTAGTAGCTGTGAAGCATGCTCTAATTTATTGCTTGGATTTCACCTAGTAGCTGTGAAGCATGCTAGGTGTGAGAGTGCATTTATGTTGAGAATTGCTTGTGTCTATTATGTATATTGTAAAGAAAAACATGATTACTTGAAGGGAAGTGATTGGTGCATCGAATTTATATAAAATATTTATTTTGTCTAAACTTTCTTTAATCTCTTTTCTTGCCCTCTTTTCATTTGTTCGGCAAAATAGATATTGCACGTAAATTTGATGCACCAAAGATAAAAATATTGGTGTACCAATTACTCTCTTATTTGAACTTTCAAGATGAAATTTCATTGTATGTAAATTTGGTGCACCAAAGATAAAAATGTTGGTGCACCAATCACTCCCTTATTTGAACTTTCAAGATGAAACTTGATCTATATTTGCAACATCGCTTGGACATCAATTGTTAGATTTGTAATCTTCGACATTATCTATGTGAAAATGAAACGCATCATTGATATCTGCAACGGACGAATTCATATCCATGTTTGTATAATACAGTAAAACCTTTATAATGTAATATGCTTGGACCATAGTACATATATTAAATTATAGAGGTTATTAAATTAGAGGGTCTAGCAGTATTCCTTTTTAAAAATCTCATTAAAACTCACCTATCATTAAAATGTCCTTTTGGCTTTTCTTTCTCATTCATTGAGAATATGGTGCCTGCACCATCCTAAATAAGAGGAAACTTATCCAGAAGTTTATCTTAAATTACTTTCTCACTTTTGTAGTAATTTTGTATTATGAATATATGGAATATTACTTTACAAAATGGTTGGGGTATAAATTTTTTATTCTAGATGTATTGAAGTACTGAGTTAGAGATTTATTACATTTTGTATGGGCTTGAGGTCGGGACCAATTGTCGATATTATTTCAGACCGTTTATAATTTTATAGAGGAATACAATATAGAGTTTACTGTAATTTGATTATATATGTGTTGCATTTTAACATGAAATAGCATCTCTATACAACTAAACTATTAGCGTTCCCTCCAACAGTGAATAGAAGATTGGCTTTTAGGTTAAAATAGAACAGTAGAACTAAACAAAAACGATTCCAAATGGATGAAACTAATATTTAAAATATTCACGATGATTTATTAGTTATAGTCATCAAATCAAATTAAATTCATATGGCATGTACTTTCATGCAAAATCCAACACTAATCGTACACTCATATTCAATGCATAAATATCGGCGATATTTACAAATTTACCACGTTTTTATCAATAAAGTATCATTCTTGCAACAATAACGCGTATTTGTCGGTTCTCAGGTAATTTTCCAATATTTATCAATATTCACGATGATTTATTTTTATTAATATGTTTATTTATTATATTTCTATTATTTTTAAATATATCGTAATATTTTTCCATTAATTTTTGATAAAACCCTAAGAATTTAAAAATATTCCCATATCACCAATTGCTGTTAATATTCTAAGAATAGTAGTTATGACAATGGGCATACTACAACAAGTATTGAATGAAGGGAGATGAATGATTTTGCACACATTGATGTGTTGCGCATTACACCGAGCAAAATTATTCACGCATCACCAATGCAGATAAACAAATTTTCTGTTAGAAAATGCTCTCATTGCTTTCAAAATCATAGTTTTCAAAACTCAAAAAAACTCGGGCTAGTCGGCCTGAGTTAATTTGACTCGATACGGTAAAATTTTGAGTCGAATAAAACAACTGAGTTTTATTGAATTTTTTCGAGTCTAATTGAAAATTTTACCTGAACTTTTTAATAAAATTTTGAGTTTTTAATCTATACTTCAAATTAAGTTCTAGGCACCCGAACCTCGTTCAAAACCCACTGAGTGCATTAACTTCGACGCGGCCTACTACAAGCAAAATTGCATGGTCGAAATTGATTGGGTGTTAATTTTGGACCCTCCAACTCAGAATGCACTACTAACCTTTCCTTCTGCTTCTGAAGATCCGACAGATCTACAAAATGTTATCATAGATGAATGGATGGATTTTTATTTTATCTAAAGAGCAAATAATTGTCAAAACCCAAGAGAATATTTTTTCCCTGGTTTTGTTTGATGCACGAGTGTAATTAATAATTTGTACATATTTAATTATTAATAATTATAACAAAATAAGACAAATAATCAAAATTATCTTTTAAATAATTAAAATTTAACTCATGAGAATTGGCTTGGCGGTCAATAACCCATCTCAGATGTAAGAGATTTTGGATTCAAGTCACTCTGAACATAAAAAGGATCATTTTCTATAATGTTATCCAGTATATATAGATATAGAGGTTTGTACGTGCTCAAAAGATTAAGTAAATATTTTAAGAGGTCTTCTATATGTTGCTCGTTCAAAAAATAATTAAAATTTAAAAAATAAATTCAAATAAATAAAATAATTGAATGAGCCTAAAATTTTGCACCTAACACCCTTGTAATTCATGCAAGATTCTTAAACAATGCAAAACCCTTGTAATTCTACAATATTCTTAAACAAGATAATGCATATCACATTCATAGCATATCTGGGTTGAATTTGGTCAACTTATATGATGGTAGAGTAGAAAAGGAAAAAAATTCAAAAAGATAAGGAATATTACAAAAGATATGAAAATGGGAAAAATCACTATATAGTTTTAAAAGTTGTGGATGGGAGAAAAGGAAGGTTGATGGTATGGGTACGGATTTTTCAATTACAAATAGACCAATGTGATGTTTAAAACTAAGTTGTTTGTAGCAAAGTAGGAGCACAGAGACTCCTGTGTGTGTCATAGTGTGCCCATCGAATGTTGACTGGGAATGGGAAGAGTGACACACTCAGTCAGACTTCCTCAATCACCAATTCTTGAAAGTAGAAAATTTCTGGTCTAAAAGAGGGAGAGATGAAATCAATGTGGTCTTGTGTGATTCAAGAAACACCCAACTTAGGAGAAATTGGAGGAAATTTGTCCCAACAGTTAAATTACCAAATAGCTGACTCCATGATCTCCCCTAGTGTTTTAGTTTTTCCGCCTAATCAAAACAGACCTAAAAGGCAAGGGGATGGTCCACTTCTTATCATCTTTTGTTCTTTGATGATGATTTGGTGGTGATGGATTCACCCAAACGAAGGTTTGCCCGTGGGTGGTGATGGATTCACCCATTCGAAGGTTTGCCAGTGGGTGTTTCACACTGTAATATTCTCCTTGTTTATGTCATTACTGGATAATTAGCTTTAGTGGATGCTCTATCCATTTAGGCGATGAGCTGCGGGGTTTTCTTACACAGCCGTAGTGTGTAATTGATGCCAATAATCGCTTAAAATGATACTGAGGTTGATTTTTTATTTATTCATTTATTTTTAGAAGTTACAAGTGTCATACTGTGGTTGCTACGAGTCATTATGTATTTTTTTCTTTAGATATTACACTTTTTCTTTTAGGCTTTTGCCCAATATTGGGTTTGACTGTTCTTTACGATGATATCTGAAGTCACACGGTGGCTTTATGTACAGAAATGAAGTGGAAGAACTCACTGGGAAGATGTATGAATGTAAGAGGTACATGAACTCTTCTCTCTTTTAAGTGTGTTTTTAACTGTAATCTAGGCCTGCATATCAGCTTTGTTGTTAAATGGTAGTTGCTTGATTGCTTTTAATAGGGCCTTTGCACACAAAGCACCTTGTTATTTGAAGGAAGTGATCATGGAGAATTCTGAATTTTAAATTAAGGATCTCATCTGTGACATTTTTTATTGGTTGTCAATTGTCATTTTAAATCAATGGTATTGTTCACTCCTTTAAGTTCTTTACCAACTATGTGCTAATGGAATCAATTTTTTGGTGTTTCATTAATTATAATCTTAGTCCAATTGTATGTATGAGTACACTCTGAAACCTTTTTTTCTTTTTCTTTTTGTAGATTAAAGACTTGAATTCCCATGTTGCTCTTAAGAAACAGTAAGTTATCAATTATCCACTAGAAGTGCTCATCCTTTCATATTAATATATTTCTTATTTAATAATGTATTATGTATATTGTATTGGTTACCATATAAAAATACAGTTTTTTAATAATAAAAAAGCAATTTGTAGAATTAATAGTTTTACATAATATATTAAAAATTAGTTTTGTATAATATTTTATTAATACAATTGTTGCTCTATACTTTAACATTATAAATCTTTCAAGATTTGTAGAAATTTCTTTTATAGATCATATTATTATCATCTCATGGCAATTTTATTAAATCTATTCAATTGAAATTAAATTTATAATTACGTTTAACAAATACTTTTTTGAAATTATCTATCTAAAATACATACTTTGTATATTTACTTATAAATTATGAGAAATTGAATAAAACATCTTATTATTATGTCATTTTATATGTAATTATAGTATAAATAATATCTAACTAGTTATCTTTAAAAATGATCTCATATTGTAAGATTCAAATTGTAAATCGTAAGATTTTAATAACTATGCAAATAACTGGCCTTTACCCACTTGATGACACATGGTAGAACTTGTAATTTAAGTGAGGCAAAAAGTGGCTGGTTCTTTTAATGTTTTGTTCACATACTATTTTGGAAATATTTCATTTGCATATATTCCTCTAGTTTGTTTATTTATATTTTAAGAGGTTCATTTCTTCCTATTATGCTAGCAATTTTGTTGTTGTGACTGCCATTATGCATCTTGTCATTTTAATGCAATATTTTAGTTTATCTTGTCATTTTCAAGTACTTTCGGTACTGTAAGACATGAATCATCATCACCATCAACAATTTCTAGTTTCCCATTATCGAGCATAGTAGTTTTGACTTACACTTGTCCATTCTATCCTGTCATAATCAATCTAATAATAGGTTTAAATGTGTAAATAGAACTCATGAAAGGATTTAACGAAAGGTGCATTGACCAACTTCTTTGAATGATGCCTCAATTCATTATAATGTTTTTTTTTTTATTACTAAATGCCTGCTTTTGTTAATGGCATAACAGGCATGCAAACAATGTTGAAAAACAAGTTGATCTTTTTGGTGGACCTAATGGTGGAGAGGGGTTTGGCGAAGAGAATGTTCTGCTGGCTTCAAGTAAGCATGTGGCTTTTTTTTTTCCTCCCTCAGTTTGCTTGTATTTCTATTTCATTGATTTTCTTTCATTGTTGATTTTGGTCAATTATGGTTTCATATAGTTGCATCACTCGGTAATTCACCTTTTAAAAAAAAAACCGTCAATTTTTTTTTGCTGAAAATGACACAACAATCATTCAGATGTCCAAGTTTGAGTCCCATAGTAATTTGATGCCTGTGGCTTATGGGGGATTTATGTATCCTGTGGGGTTTTATCCAACGCCCTCGTACTCTCAAAGAGATGGAGATCTTGAAGTTTTTCTTTGTCAAAATAAATAAAAAATGACAGCAGGCAGCACCTCTACCTACCTTAATTTAGATTTGGAAATACTTTCCTCTGTGTAATCAGTTTCAATTCATAAGGTAATCAATCACTGGTAGCTTTAATCGGGGGCATGTTGTTTCTTTTGTACCAAAGATGTGGCTCTTAATCCACCAACCTTCTTTGATAAGAATGTAAGATAATTGGTTCTTGTTTATCCTACCCATTAAATCGATGTCATATGGGTCAAGGTAAGGTCCCAAGTAATTAATTTATACCCTGATTGAACTGGTTATTCTTTTCCTAGTGCCCAACCTAAGCCTAATTAATATTATTACAGTATGCCTCTGGTCGGATCTAGTCAACTTTTGTGTTTGACCCATCCATTTCACAATTCTATCTGAGTGCTACTTGTGACATCCTTTTCTTAATGTTTTTCAATGATTTTGGTGGGATTTCCATGTGTTTTATACCTAATATACCTCAAAACCCTTAAGAAAGGCAGTTGTATCCTGCTGCTCCATTGGGACAAATCTAAATGAGAAGTTGTGTAATTTGAATGAACAATTTGGCCTCCCCATCATTTAGCGGATGCTTCAAAACAGGGCACCTATGTTACCATGCAATGGATCAGTCCCAGCATCTGCTGATCACCATCTCTTAATCAACTAAAATATGGAATAATCTAGGGCACAATTTTCTTAGGGAATGATAAGTAGCCACTGGGTCAGCCCTGAATTGGATCCACGTCACAGTGACCAATCCAATATAGTTGCAGATTTCCAAAATACAGAAAGTTCCATAGGCTCTGTACTACCAATCATCTAAAGCCATTTCCAGCTATGGATTTTGTGATATTTGAACTTTTTTAAAGTGTAGTACTTCGTAATTCAAAAAAGATGTACAGGAAAGCAACCGGCTATATGTATTAGAGATATGCTTAGGAATGTACAAAACTAAGTATGAATGTAAAACTTTAAATATGAATCTAATTGCTAATGCCCTCAAATTAATGGGATAAATGGCTTCGATGATAAAACCATTTTTCAGAAAAGCTCTGCGGCGGTTGGAGTGAATAATTGCCCTTTCTAGGGAGGGAGAGGAAAATGTAGATACTCTGATTGTGGATAGAATAATGGCAGATTCCTGATAAACAAGTCAACAATGGTGTAGTGCTGGAAAGATAGTTTTATTTTTGTTTTTGTGGGTAATATTCCAAATTGGGGGGCAAGCGATTTGGTTCAGGTATTTGGCATTGCAGGAGTTGTGTTTAATAGTTTTGTTCCTTCGATAGGAAATCGGGGAAAAGGAGAAATTTCGCTTTTTTCCGTTTTAAAACAGAGAGAGAAATGTCAAATGTGATTTAAGTTATTGGATTGTAAGATATTTGAAGGTAAGGCGATTCAGGTTAATAAGGCAAGATTTGAGCCAGAAAATAGAAGTTTTGGGTGTCGTAACGAAAGAACAACTGCTCATTCTAGACAACCTATTTTGCAGAATCCAAGTTCTAAATTGGGATCTTTACTGCAACCAAGATATATCATACAATATCTCATCCTACTGAGAATCTTTTACAGGTTAATGAGGCATGTAATGGGCCGGCCCTTAAGTTTCTGGATTTATGATATAATAAAGGGGTTCAGGCATGTGAGAGGTTGATGCAGGACAAGAAATAGGGTAACTTTAAATGCCTAAATTTGATTTTCTAAATATTACGAGGGATAAAAAAATTGCACTCTAAGTCTAAAATGAGTTGAAATTAAATTATGGAGGAGATAGTGTCGCAGGGTGCTTTGGCGGGAGGAGGATGTTCTCTAATAGACCTTGTTTAGACTAGATACTTCTCTTCCATTAGACTCTACCTTACAGGAGGAATTTCTTTCCATTGTTTTAATCTTTCAAAATATTTTTTTTCTAGATTTGTGCCTTATTATTTCTTTCTAACTGCATATCAATGTAATACTAAGATGTAAATTTTATTCATATTATGATATATGTAGGACGCCCATTTAGACACCAGGTTTTTCTGTTAGGAGACACCAGTTTTTTTATTTTGAGGAGAAATTACGGTTTTGCCCTTCTGCGTTTTATCATTCGGACGATTTTTTAGTTCATTTTTCACTCCCTTCGAACGATTCACTGCACACTCAAATCGATCCCTTTTGCCCTCCCGCGTTTTATCCTTCGAACGATTTTTCACTTGATTTTTCAGTTCCTTCGTACGATTCGACTATGATTCGAAAGATTTTTCAGTTGATTTTTCAATTCCTTCCCACGATTCTACTGTGCGAAGGATCATAAATGAATCTGTTTGCAGCTACAGTAAAATCCTTTAAAAAAATTTATACAGTAAAACGTCTTCTAAAATTTTAAAGTTATTTTTTAAGCACTGTGTATTTCCAAAATTTCTAAAATTAAATATCCAGACTAATTACAATAATCTGATAAAAATACTTTAAGAATTTAAGGTCGTTTGATATTCCTAAATACTTAAAACACAGTGTTTTACAAATAAAGGTATCCCTCAGCTGTGTCAAAAATATATTTAGGAATATCAAACGACCTTGAAGTCTTAAAGTATTTTTATCATGCTATCGTAATTAGTCCAGATATTCAATTTGAGAAATTTTAAAAATACACAGTGCTTAAAAAATAACTTTAAAGATTTAAAGGAGATTTTATTATTTAAAAAGTTATTTTTTAAGCACTATGTATTTTTAAAATTTCTCAAATTGAATATCTGGACTAATTACGATAGCATGATAAAAATACTTTAAGACTTTAAGGTCGTCTGGCATTCCTAAATATATTTTTGACACAGCTGAGGAATACCCTTATTTGTAAAACACTGTGTTTTAAGTATTTGAGAACGTCAAATGACCTTGAAGTCTTAAAGTATTTTTATCAGATTATCGTAATTAGTCTGGATATTTAATTTTAGAAATTTTGAAAATACACAGTGCTTAAAAAATAACTTTAAAATTTTAGAAGATATTTTACTGTATAAATTTTTTTAAAGGATTTTACTGTAGCTGCAAACAGATTCATTTGAAGGATCTTATGATCCTTCGAACGATTCCACTGCACAGTGGAATCATTTGAAGGAACTGAAAAATCCTTCGAATGATTCCACTGTGCAGTCGAATCATTCGAAGGAAATGAAAAATCAAGTAAAAAATCATTCGAAGGATAAAACGCGGGAGAGCAAAAGGGATCGATTCGAATGTGCAGTAAATCGTTCGAAGGGAGTGAAAAATGAACTAAAAAATCGTCCAAAAATTCAAAAACTGGTGTCTCCTACCAGAAAAACCTGGTGTCTAAATGAGCGTCCTACATATATTATAATATGAATAAAATTGACATCTTAGTATTACATTGATATGCAGTTAGAAAGAAATAATAAGTTTTAACAATTGCTCTTGGAAGGCTAAGTGGAAGGGAAATCTTTAATTTCGCTGAACAGAAGATTGAATTTCAATGTCAACCTTTTGTTGTTGTGAACCTCCCCCACCTTTCCTCCCCACCTTTATGTTTCTGGGGTTTTTATTGAATTATATACCATGCATTGTATGTAGGTTGTTGAGGACACCGTTATAAATGTTGGAGAGGACATAACAACCCCTCTATTAAAAGCACAGGTGTGTTACTATCAATCCTGATTTCGTTGCCATTGACTTGTTTTTCGATTGTCTTTTTTTTTTTTTTTTCCTGTTAACAAAATCTATGCTGATTAAACCTTTATAATTTATTACTCAGACAGAACAACAAATTAGTAGCACTGTCGAATTTAATTATTTCCTGGTCAGTTTCATCAGATACTGATTTTTCTGCTTTTATTGAACTATTTGACTCTTCTCTCACAATGTGTGATTTATTCACTCACAAATTTTCAGGTTATGAACTACTTTCTCCTGTTCCAAGCTATCTCGTGGGTCGGATTTAGCTTTATTTTGTTGGCGATGCTTTAATAATTGGTTCACGGTATAATGCTAGGATACTTTCTCGCATTCGTGTTTTATTGTAACTTAAATTCTGGCTTCCAACTCATACTCAAAAAGACAACTGGCTTTTGAATTTTCAGGATGTCATTTACCTGATCAAGTTATTCAATTCAACTTTAGATATTCAGACTGTTGTGGATCCAACAAGGACATCAGATGAAGTATCTTTGCTTTCATCCATGGCAGTTTATAGTTGTGATCCAGGCCTAGGATGTGGGCTTATGTGGGATCCTGCTTTGTTGGCTGGCTGTTTTGGGCATCTTCCACGTCCTCCTGTTGTTGTTTCTGATTGGTGTTTTCGCCAGCATATCTGGGCTTGTCATGGGCTTTAGATCGTTATTTGTAGGCTGTTTCTGTTTTAAATGCCTGGCCTGGATTGAGGGCTTCTTTCGGTCTTGTGTTTGGCCCTTGAACGGCCCTTTACACTCATCTTCCCCTGAGTTGTAGGTTTGTTTTTGCCTGGCATGGGCTGTGGGTTTCTTTCTATATTTCTGTGCTTATCCTTTCTTTTGAATAATTAACCAACCAATCTTTAAAAAATATATATCAATTATTTTTATCATTTATAATTTATTACTATTTTTAACTTTTTTCTCTACACCGTGCATTGCATGGGCTTAAATGCTTAGTTCAAATATTCATATCACAAAGGCTCAACTACTTGAGTCATGGCATTGATGTCTAACCAAATTTTCATCACGTAAAGTAGCCACTTGGTAGACTTGGTCAAGTCAAGAACAAGACACGGCAAATTCCAAACCGACCATAATATTATTTAATATTTAACTTGATTTGATCTTAATTTTTTAACTAATGAACTTATTTGACTCGATTTGGTCATTTTGAACTAATTTTTATATATAAAAAAATTTATAAATAAAATGAAATTTTAATAAAAAAATAAAAGACAAGAAGACTTTTCTTTCATATTAGACCATTGTACTGTGAAAAGTGGAGATAATAAAAAAAGGTTTTTTTGAAATTAGAGTGAAAATATAGATAAAACCAACAGATAAGAAATAGAGTGTTTAAATGATTTTTTTACTTCAATTAGAATTATAGTTGAGTTTGAGTCCAAGATTTCTCTATCCAGTCCGGTCTAAATTTATTATGAACGAGTATCAGAAAAGTCGTGAATGAATTAAATTCAAATTTTCGAAGTTGGATTGGGTCAAAAATTGCTATTCATATCTGCAATGCTAAATTGTGAATCTTTTTTTTCCAATTGTCCCATTTTGTAGTTTTAATTTTTTAAATGGAGCCTTTTTTGTAACGAGTATTCTCACCTCAAATTAAGTGAGACTAATCTCACGAGTATGCATATCCATATACACTCTGCGTAAATTGATACGGAGTAACTCCATGTGAAGTGGTTTGGAGGAGTTGAGCACGAATTCAACTCAAAACTTTACTTCCTAAAGTGAGCATCTTAACTGTCAAATCAACCATTCTAGAATTATATTAAATATTATAAGATTAATTATAATTTTTTAGACATTGGTGCTCTAATTACAACTAACTACGACTAGGAGCAAAGTGTAAATAATTTTGAGGGGTTAGTTTGATGGTCAATTCTCACGCTTGTTTGTTGGAAGTCTTGGGATCAAGTCCCCTCAACACCAAAAGGGCCACTCCCCTTATTAGTTCTGTACTCAACATGTGTAGATTGATTACTAAAATACCATTGTCACTTGAAGATTATGTTTTTTTGTAAATTTTAGAATTGCAAGTACTATTATTAATTTCATTATTAAAGTAATCTATCGATCTAGTATCAACAAATTATGTTTAAATTTTTAAGTATGTTCTATGAGCCAACTACTTATTATACATTCAAAAAATTTTAATTTACTATTTGTGGTCTGACAGTGGACGTGTCCCCAATGGGCTTTGGCTCGTCAAAATTTAGAGTCGTGCAGCATTTCAGGGAAAATACAAGTTATGGTAAATTTAAAATATTTAAAAATATCTATTGGAAAATTAAAAAATAGAAATAATTATAAAAATAAATAAATGATAAGTTATATCAAAATCATAGAATTACAAAAATCTAGTTACTAATGGACGAAGAAAAAAACAGATTAAATTAAGAATAAGTAGAAAAGTAGTTATACTTATTTAGCTGAAATGTGCCATATTTTGTTGACAGGATTGCATTTTTTTTTTTTTTAATTTGTCTTGGTAAGAAAACCAAATGAAATGAAGCATTTTATTTGGAACTTGTGCCTAAATGAAATGAAATTAATAACTATAACTCAAATACTAACTGATTTTCTCTCATGCCTAGAATGTATCAATTTATAAATATGAAATCATTTTGGTGAATGGGTGAAGATTCCATTTCCACCCCATTTCTCCCTGGCTTTGGCAACATAAATAAGGAGGAAGAAGAGTAGGCTGCAATTCAATAGTAAATTGAATGGTTTAAATTTGATAAGACATTTTTTTACTTATCCTCATCCCATGAATTGTATTTATATTAAATTTAAATTCATTCCAAGATATAGATAAAGTAAGAATTCTGAATTCGATTCTCACTTCACTTTAAAAGGTCCAAATTTACCAGTTGTGTAGGAAGACTTGTAGAGAATTCGATGATTAGTGGAATATTTTAAAAAAGAATTATCTTACAATCATAAATAGTGCATTTTTTTATTAAAATTTTCCAAAATTTATATATAAGAGGAGATGTATTGGTTGATATTGCCTCCAACTAGGGGTTCAAAAATTGGGAGGGCCAATATATCCGCCGTTTTTTTGTTTTTAAAATTTTTCTGAATAAAAAATTAAGCTCAAAACAAGGTGCTTGTTTTTTTTTTCTTTTTTCAACTTTTTGCAATTTATCCAAAATATCCTCATCTTTAATTGTATTTATATTAAATTTAAATTCATTTCAACATATATATAAAGTAAGAATTATGAATTTGATTTTCAATTCACTTTAAAAGGTCCAAACTTACCTGTTGTGTAGGAAGCCTTGTAAAGAATTCGATGATTAGTGGAGTATTTTAAAAAAAATTATCTTGAAATCATAAATAGTGTATTTTTTTATATTAAAATTTTCCAAATTTTATATATAAGAGGAGATGTATTGGTTGATATTGCATCCAACTAGGGGTTCAAAAATTGGGAGGGCCAATGTATCCGTCGTTTTTATATTTTTTCTGAATAAAAAAATTAAACTTAAAAATGTGTCTTTTTTTCTAATTTTTAGAATTTATTCAAAATATTGATCGATATTATCCCAATATGGGTCAAATATTGGCTGATATTTGGCCGATATATCAACTATACAGCACAGCCAATATCGTACAGGCGATATTTGTAACTCAACATGCAACATATGGGCTGAATTATTGGTTGATACAATCATTATATTGTAATGATTGGATTTTAATTAAATGAATTTAATTTTTTAGTTAAATTCAAATTAGTTAAAAATTTAATTGATTTGCAGTTTTAAATTAATTTAATATAATATAAGTATTACAAATTTAAATAGAATAATAATAAATTAATTTAAATTCTAAATTACTTAGATATCCTTAATTCCTAAATAAAATACTTATATTATTTCAATAATATAATGATAATCATTAAATAAATGGAAAATAAAAAATAAAAAGTCCCCGACGCCGTTGGCAAAACCAATGTTATCAGAACCGGACCGTGTACCGAACCGTCTTCGAGGAGGTCAGGGTTCAACCAGGTTCGACTGCGGTCAAAGCCGGTCAAAGCTGGTCAAGTATTAAAATAATATAAATATTATATATAATATTAAGTAAAACATGTTTTACCAATAATATTAATATAAATATTAAAAATAACATTCAAACTCTGAGTAATATACCAAAATGGTGAAATATATGGGACAGAAATAGTAATAAACTTTAATATTTCAAATATACACATTTTTTAAGGGGAAAATTTAAAAAAAAATTAAAAATAATTAAAAAAATAATTAAAAAATTTCAAACACATGAACCACGGTTCACGGTTTTGGTGTCAAAACCACATAAAACCGCGGTTTTGACCGGTTTTATGCGGTTTTGACAGCCGATTTTTTACCCGGACTGAACCGCAGACCACGCGGTTATGGATGAACCGCCGGTTCAGCCGCGGTTCGGTCCGGTTCTGATAACACTAGGCAAAACCCTTAAAACCTCAAGTGTCCTCGACCTAATACTAATTCTGTCGTGTCTTCTTTCCCGCTAGCAATACCCTAAGTGTCCCACCCCCTCTATCTCTAGCCCCTCTATCTCTAGCCAATCCTTTTGTCCTCGTCACTCTCTATATGGATATGTTGGAGATATTGGAGAAAAAGAATCTGATTGAAGTGGAAAGTGTTGAAGATAGAGAACATCTTTTAGAGATTGAAGAAGAAAATAATAAAAGCGAAGCCGATTCTGAAGAACATCTTTCAGAGATTGAAGAAGAAAATAATAAAAGCGAAGCCGATTCTGAAGAACATCCCAAGAAGAAAAAAATTGAAGTGTTGGTGAATCCCACCGAAAAACACGCACGTGAGTTTTTAGAAGGAGAAGAGAGTAGACTATCTGCTCCAATACCATACCACCTCAACAATGTCGGTTTCCCCATCGCTTTTTTTTTTTTTGTTATTTTTAATATAGTTTTAGGAAATAGTCCTTTCAAAGGGTGGGTTCTCATCGCCTTCTCCTGCGTACAAACTTTCATATTTGGTTCAGCATTGACCCTAATTATCCGTTGCTACAGTATCAAGCAGCAAATGCTCCAATCTTTAGAGGTTGATTCTGGACCGGCCAGAATCATCTTATTCTGTACTGAAGTGCATAAGAAGAAGAGAATACTATAATATATCACAGCATTCGCATGCTCTTATCGCCACTGTGCTAAGTCTATTGATCTTGGCGTTGGCGACGGTGATTGGAATTATGTATCTTAATTCGACATAGTATACACGTAAGTTTCTAAAGTTCGTTCAGATCCACTTTTTTTTTTCCTGTAAAAAGAATCCGACTTCCACTCTTGTTTGCTTTTTAAAACTAAGATCAATATGCCCATCAATGCTAGAGTGTTATTGTTGATTAAGCTTTATCATACCAAGCATCACTCTCTAAGTCATCATATTAATTGGTACCTTATTGTGTTATCAGAACTGGACCGTGTACCGAACCGTCTTCGAGGGGGTCAGGGTTCAACCTGGGTTCGACCGCGGTCAAAGCTGGTCAAGTATTAAAATAATATAAATATTATATATAATATTAAGTAAAACATGTTTTAGCAATAATATTAATATAAATATTAAAAATAACATTGAAACTCTAAGTAATATACCAAAATGGTGAAATATATTGGATAGAAATAGTAATAAACTTTTATATTTCAAATATACACATTTTTTAAGGGGAAAATTAAAAAAAATTCAAATACATGAACCGCGGTTCACGGTTCATGGTTCACGGTTTTGGTGTCAAAACAGCATAAAACAGCGGTTTTGACCGGTTTTATGTGGTTTTGACCGCCAACCGATTTTTTACCCAGGACCGAACAGCAGACCACGCGGTTACGGATGAACTGCCGGTTCAGCCGCGGTTCGGTCCGGTTCTGATAACACTAGGCAAAACCCTTAAAACCTCAAGTGTCCTCGACCTAATACTAATTCTGTCGTGTCTTCTTCCCCGCTAGCAATACCCTAAGTATCCTCACCCCCTCTATCTCTAGCTAATCCTTTCGTCCTCGTCACTCTCGATATGGATATGTTGGAGATATTGGAGAAAAAGAATCTGATTGAAGTGGAAAGTGTTGAAGATAGAGAACATCTTTTAGAGATTGAAGAAGAAAATAATAAAAGCGAAGCCGATTCTGAAGAACATCTTTCAGAGATTGAAGAAGAAAATAATAAAAGCGAAGCCGATTCTGAAGAACATCCCAAGAAGAAAAAAATTGAAGTGTTGGTGAATCCCACCGAAAAACATGCACGTGAGTTTTTAGAAGAAGAAGAGAGTAGACTATCTGCTCCAATACCATACCACCTCAACAATGTCGGTTTCCCCATCGCTTTTTTTTGTTATTTTTAATATAGTTTAAGGAAATAGTCCTTTCAAAGGGTGGATTCTCATCACCTTCTCCTGCATACAAACTTTC
Organism: Chimonanthus salicifolius; assembly: GCA_013350335.1. Lineage (NCBI taxonomy): Eukaryota > Viridiplantae > Streptophyta > Magnoliopsida > Laurales > Calycanthaceae > Chimonanthus > Chimonanthus salicifolius. The sequence goes on along the minus strand of CM023541.1, from coordinate 62,601,219 downwards.
ATATTTGGTTCAACATTGACCCTAATTATCCGTCGCTACAGTATCAAACAGCAAATGCTCCAATCTTTGGAGGTTGATTCTGGACCGGCCAGAATCATCTTATTCTGTACTGAAGTGCATAAGAAGAAGAGAATACTATAATATATCACAGCATTCGCATGCTCTTATCGCCACTAGTGCTAAGTCTATTGATCTTAGCGTTGGCGACGGTGATTGGAATTATGTATCTTAATTCGACATAGTATACATGTAAGTTTCTAAAGTTCGTTCAGATCCACTTTTTTTTTTCCTGTAAAAAGAATCTGACTTCTACTCTTGTTTGCTTTTTAAAACTAAGATCAATATGCCCATCAATGCTAGAGTGTTATTGTTGATTAAGCTTTATCATACCAAGCATCACTCTCTAAGTCATCATATTAATTGGTACCTTATTGTGTTATCAGAACCGGACCGTGTACCGAACCGTCTTCGAGGAGGTCAGGGTTCAACCGGGTTCGACCGCGGTCAAAGTCGGTCAAGTATTAAAAATAATATAAATATTATATATAATATTAAGTAAAACATGTTTTACCAATAATATTAATATAAATATTAAAAATAACATTGAAACTCTAAGTAATATACCAAAATGGTGAAATATATGGGATATAAATAGTAATAAACTTTTGTATTTCAAATATACACATTTTTTAAGGGGAAAATTTAAAAATAAAGAATAAAAAAAATTTCAAACACATGAACCGCGGTTCATGGTTTACGGTTTTGGTGTCAAAACCGGATAAAACCATGGTTTTGACCTGCCAGCTGGTTTTTTACCTGGACCGAACCGCAGAGGCGGTTCAGCCGCGGTTCGGTCTGGTTCTGATGACAATGGTTTTATATGTTTGTGCTTTAGTTTAGAGCTAAAGATAAGAATTTAGAAGGTCACAAATGATTTTGATATGGTCTTAAGGTTGAAAATGGCCACCTGGTAGGTTCCAAATCTGTTCAAATGGCAGACAGTTATCTTTATTTACTATAGCAAGTTGCAAGTGCTGGTGCCAGTGTTGAGGGTATCTTACTCTTGCTCGGGACATTGAGGTCATGGAACCAAAATCACCTGAAGATATCTACAAGGTAATTGCTGCTGCTACCACTAATACAGCCACTCCATAGCTACATGGGAAAAAATTATACCATGTGATAGACTTCATGCATTTTGTGTACTAGATCCCATTAGACTCCATAGATAAGCATCATGAATCTCTCTCTAATCTGATGAAATTTGGGGCATGCCATTTTATGGTGGTTGGTTTAATCCAATGATATTTTCTAATCATCAAAAGGATCACATATGTGACCAGTTTGCATATGTATCTGTGCTGTATCTAGTAGTAATTGAGCTCTCCATATTCGAGCTGAGTGCTTAGGTTCATTTAAATGTTTGTTGTGGATGTCTTCAAAATCTCATAATACTCTCTGCACTAGGGTCCTAGTCAGATGTTACTTGATATATTTTTAATTCTTACTTTTTTTGAGGTGAATAGATTGTAACTAAGATTATGTCTTTGTCTTCTGTGATGTGCTTGCTTTGTTTAATCAGGCCCACTTGATTGATGGTCGGGCAAGTGCTGGTGCCAGTGTTGATTCAGCTAGACAGAACTTAGCTGCTACCTTTGTAAATGCATTTGTGAATGCAGGTTTTGGTCAGGTAGAGCTTAGTAATTTTTAAGTCATGGTAATCCCTTGTATGCACTGAATTCTCATTCTGTTCCCTTCATGCAGTATAAGTTGATGACTGTCCCATCATAATCTTCGAGTGTGGTTCTGCAGGAAGTTGGCTTTTCAAGAATAAAGAACATGGGAAGGCCAGCGCTGCAGCAAGCTTGGTACATTTGCATTTGATATTTGTACATGTGGTATAGGCATTGTGAATTTAATGATATTATTAATATCCATTACCATTTTGTAGGGCTTGATTCTGCTGTCGGATGTTCACTCGAGTCTTGCACAAATCGACAAGTATTTTCACAGCAATGACAATCATGTCATTGCAGGAGCTCCATTAGCAGTTGAGATTGTCACCTAGTGGTATAAAGAACGACTGTGACCCTGTGAGTGTCCTTTAGTTCCTCTCTGAAACTAACCTCCCAGCCTTGTGTCGTGTGTATATAAAATGTCTATGGTGTGAAGTGACATTTTTTGTACTGGTATACATGTGGATCCACTTTCTAGGGCCCCTAAGCTATTTATCTAGTTGTACTTGTGAAGATATTAAATTAGTAGTTTGTTATTTGTTTTAGTTGAATAAACCCTAAGTTTATGGAATTAGTTAGTGTTTGAACATTTCTTTAGGAGAATCCCATGAAGTCAGGTTTTGTTAGTCATGGTTATTTTTTGTAAAGGCTATATAAGCCATGTTTTTCCTCATTAATAAACTGAATAATCCCAATTAATTGTTCTCGAAGCTAAGATCTGTATCAGAGCCATCACCGGGGCCTGACCAACAAAGAAGTCGCAGTCTTCTAACTGGCAGCAACAAGTATCAATGGCAGCAGAGGGCAGTAGCTTCTTGCAACCTACAATTCCACGATTTGATGATCATTATGATTATTGGAGTATGCTGATGGAGAATTTCTTGAGGTCTAAGGAGTACTGGAGTCTAGTCGAGAGTGGGATCACGTAATATCCTGAAGGAACTGTCTTAAACTGCGGCTCAACTCAAACTCTTAGAAGAACAGACGTTGAAAGACTTGAAGACGAAGAATTACCTGTTTCAAGCCATAGATCGAGCCATACTGGAGAATATCTTGAAGAAGGATACATCAAAAGACATTTGGGATTCGATGAAGATGAAGTATCAAGGCACAGCTCGGGTTAAGCATGCACAGTTGCAGGCTCTTCGTAAAGAGTTTGAGATGCTTCACATGAAGGTGGGAGAATCTGTCAATGACTATTTTGCAAGAACATTGACAATAGCCAACAAGATGCGAATCCATGGAGAAAAGATGGGAGATGTGGTGGTCATTGAGAAGATTCTGAGATCGATGACACCTAAGTATGATTATGTGGTTTGCTCCATTGAGGAATCAAATGATGTAGATGATCTTTCGATATGATGAATTGCAAAGCAGTCTGCTTGTGCATGAGCAAAGAATCATTGGCCATGTCATGGAGGAAGAGGCCGAGGAGGATATAGAGGACGTGGAAGAGGAAGAGGGAGACAAGGATCATTTGACAAGTCCACTGTTGAGTGCTATAATTGTCATGAGTTGGGGCATTTTTCATATGAATGCCCTTAGAAGGAGAAGGATACCAAGGCAAATTTCACTGAGGCTGAAGAAGAAATGTTGCTGATGGCTTATGTGGATGTAAAAGAAGATCACTCCAACAACTTATGGTATATTGACTCTGGTTGTAGTAACCATATGAGTGGAGACAATAGACTATTCTCCAAACTTGATGAAACATTCAGAGAAAGAGTAAAATTGGGGAACAATTCCAGTTTATGTGTCAAAGGGAAGGAGACATCATGATTGAAGTGAATGGAACTGTGCAATGTCTATCTGGGGTGTTCTATGTACCGGAGTTGAAGAGCAATCTCATTAGTCTTGGTCAACTGCAAGAAAACGGATTTGATGTTCTCATTCAAAAGAATACCTGTCAGATTCATCATCCTGAGAAGGGTCTAATTATACAAGTTGAGATGGCATCGAATCGTATGTTTCCACTGTAAACAAAGTTCTCATGTGACAATAAAAAATACCTTAAATCAACCACCCAAGATGATAGCTGGCTGTGGCACTATAGGTATGGACATTTGAGCTTCATTGGCTTAAAAACCTTGCAACAGAAGCACATGGTGATTGGACTAGCTGCAAGCTCTCACAAAGGCCTGTGAAGAATGTATGATTGGGAAGCAACATCGTGAATCATTTCCTCAGAAGAGCACTTGGAAGTCCTCACACATACTTCAGTTGGTTCACTCCGACATTTGTGGACCTATTAATCCCATCTCCAACAGCAGTAAGAGGTACTTCATAACATTTACTGATGATTTTAGTAGAAAAACTTGGGTGTATTTCTTATCTGAGAAGTCTGAAGCAATAATCATTTTTAAGAAGTTTAAAGTTATTGTTGAGAAAGAAACTGGGGTGCTTATCAAAGCATTTCGCTCTGATCGTGGAGGAGAGTTCACTTCACATGAATTCATCAATTTTTGTGAAGAGAATGGCATACGTAGACAATTAACTACAGCTTATACACTTCAGCAAAACGGTATTTCAGAAAGGAAAAATCGCACCATTATGAATATGGTACGCTGCATGCTTGCAAGAAAGAAGGTGCCAAAGACATTTTGGCCTGAGGCTGTGAATTAGAGTACTCACATTCTAAACAGATGTCCAACATTTGCTGTGAAGGATGTTACTCCAGAAGAGGCTTGAAGTGGGAACAAACCAGGAGTTAAGCATTTCAAAGTGTTTGGTTGTTTAGCATATGCTCATGTGAATGATAATCTGAGCAAACTTGATGACAAGAGTGTACAGTTTGTCGTGCTTGGAATCAGTAATGAGTCCAAGGCTTATAAGGTTGTATAATCCAGTCACCAAAAAGATCATAATTAGTCGAGATGTGGTCTTTGATGAAGACAAATGTTGGGATTGGACAAATGAATGAGAAGAAGAGATTGTTGTGGATCTTGAAGCTACTAAGGAAAGCTTAGCTGAAGACACCATTTTAGAAGCATCAGAGAATGATTCATCAGAAAATGAGTCATCTGAAGACAACTCAAACGAGCACAGAACCAGAGAAGCCAAGATCAAGGAGAACTCCAGCATGGTTGACAGATTATGTGAGTGGTGATGAGTTATCTGATGATGAAAATACTGCTCAACTAGCCTTGTTTGCTGACAGTGATCCAATCACCTTTAATGATGCTGTGAGAAAATCAAAATGGAAGAAGGCCATGGACTCGGAAGTCGAAGCAATTGAGAAAAACAATACTTGGGAACTTACTAAGCTACCAGCAGGAGAGAAGACCATTGGAGTTAAGTGGATATATAAGACAAAGCTCAAAGAAAATGGAGAGAAAGACAAGTACAAAGCCAGATTAGTGGCTAAGGGATACACACAAAAGTATGGAGTAGACTATGCTGAAGTTTTTGCACCTGTAACAAGGCATGATACAATTCGGTTGGTGATATCCTTGGTAGCTTAGAACAACTGGTCTATCTACCAACTCGATGAGAAATCGACTTTCTTGCATGGAGAACTGAATGAGCAGGTTTTTCTGGATCAAACTCCAGGCTATGAACAGAAGGGAGAAGAGCAAAATGTTTACAGATTAAAAGGGCGTTATATGGACTGAAACAAGCTCCTAGAGCTTGGTACAGTCGTATAGAATCCTACTTCTCAAAGGTGGGTTTCAAGAAGTGTCCTATATGAACACACTTTGTTCATCAAACATGGTAAAGGAGGTAAAATCTTGATAGTATGTCTTTATGTGGATGATCTTATATATATGGGAAATGATGAGGCAATGTGGGAAATGATGAGGCAATGTTTGATAAATTTAAGAAGTCTATGATGGTTGAGTTTGAGATGACAGATCTAGGGAAGATGCACTATTTCCTAGGCATTGAAGTTAAGCAAACAGCTAGTGGATTTTTGTTGGGCAAAAGAAGTATGCTCAGGAAGTGCTTGAAAGATTTCAAATGAGCAACTGCAATTCTGTTCTAAATCCGATTGTGCCAGGAACTAAGCTCACTAAAGACATTGATGGGATAAAAGTTGATAGCACTCACTTCAAACAGATTGTGGGAAGTTTGATGTACTTAACAGCCACACGACCTGATCTGATGTTTGTAGTGAGTCTCATTAGCAGGTTTATGGAGTCACCTACAGAGCTACATTTCCAAGCAGCAAAAAGAATTCTGCCTTATCTAAAGGGCACTGTCGATTTTGGATTGTTATATAAGAGAAGTTCAGAAGCAAATTTGGTGGGATTTAGTGACAGTGACTATGGTGGAGACTTGGAGGATCGAAAGAGTACTTCAGGATATGCATTTATGCTCAGTTCAGCAGCTGTGGCTTGGTCATCAAGAAAGCAACCTGTGGTCACTCTATCAACAACTGAAGCTGAGTTTATAGCCGCAGCTTCTTGTGCATGTCAGGCTGTTTGGATGAGGAGATTACTTGAAGAATTATGTTGCTCACAACATGAGGCTACTCAATTTTTTTGTGATAATAGCTCAGCTATTAAGTTGTCCAAGAATCCTGTGATGCATGGGAGGAGCAAGCACATAGATATTCGATTTCATTTTCTTCGTGATCTTACTAAAGAGGGAGTGGTGACGCTGATTCATTGTCAAAGTCAGGAGCAGATAGCTGATATTCTTACAAAACCATTGAAACTGGAAGCATTCTTGAAGATGCGCAATCTACTTGGAGTTTGTTCGAGTTCGTGTGTAAACTGAATACTTAATCGCATTCAATTTAAGGGAGGATGTGAAGATATTAAATTAGTAGTTTGTTATTTGTTTTAGTTAAATAAACCCTAAGTTTATGGAATTAGTTAGTGTTTGAACATTTCTTTAGGAGAATCCCATGAAGTCAGGGTTTGTTAGTCATGGTTATTTTAAGCTTATCTTTTTGTTATTTCAACTTTGTAAAGGCTATATAAGCCATGTTTTTCCTCATTAATAAACTGAATTCTCCCAATTAATTGTTCTCAAAGCTAACAGTACTTACCATGGGATGGAGCATCCTCTGATGGTCCCAATTGGATGATTTTCTTCATCCTAGTGGGTAACTGTCATCAAGCACAATTGCAGCTACTTATTCATCTTTAACAATGGTCGGATCATAAAGTTTTTTTTCCCTTTTTCTTTGGTATTATCTGACATCTAATATGCTTTATGAGTCCTAAATATAAACCAGTATGGGCTGCCTTAAGGTCACTTGCACATTTTTTTTCAGGCCAAGATGATGATACATATTAAATTTTTTATTTACTCTAAATATTTTGTGGGTGTTTACCGAATTCTTTTGTTTAGGCCCTGGCTCTTCTAGGCGACTATATTAACAAAGAAGATTCTAGCATTCGAATAGGGGCAATAATGGGCCTTGGCCTTGCATATGCAGGATCTCAGAATGAGCAGGTGAAAATGCCAAATACTTATTTACTCTGTATTGTTCTTCATTGGTTATTTTTTTCTAGAGGTGCGATTTTTTTTCAGAGGCATCTTCTTTTGTTGTGGGTTTCATGTTTGCTGACGTCTATATGCTATATCTTTTTTGTAGATTCGTAGGCTTTTGACCCCTATTTTGGGTGACCCTACAGCTCCACTTGAAGTCATTGCCTTTACTGCCATCTCACTGGGGTTGGTCTTTGAGGGATCTTGCAACTGAAGAAGTTGCCCAATCAATTATCTTTTCGTTATGGACCGTATTGAGACTGAACTGGGTGAGAGTCTCACTCGGTTTCTTCCGCTGGCCCTTGGCCTTCTTTATCTTGAAAAGCAGGTAAAATTTTAGTTGGTGCTCTTCTGAGCATGCACTTGAGTTGCCTTTGGTTGTATGATGGGTACCATAACTATTTTTTGGGAGGTTGCATCACTTTCCACCATCAGTGGTCCATGTGCACCTCCAGTTGGCTGGTTATGAACCTTCATCCGTAAAGTGTGTATCTCATTAAATGACGCTTCTTGCTTTCAAATTTCACTATGACTTCTGTAGCTTTCATTTATTTATCCAAAATTTCTTTTTCTTCTTCTTCTTCTCTCTGTCTCTCTCTCCGGCACATACCAATGTCTATACTTCAATACTTTTTTCCCCCAAAGATTCTGTGGTTCTCATTGTGCTACAGGAAAGTGTTGAAGCTACAGCAGAAGTCTCAAAGACATTCAACGAGAAAATTCGCAAATACTGTGATATGACCCTCCTATCTCTTGCTTATGCTGGAACAGGAGATGTTCTGAAGGTATTAATCTTTATTTCTACCATTCCCCCTGGATAACATAACTAGAGAAGTTGTTAGCGGTCCTTCGTGTTTCTATGCAGGTTCAGAATCTTCTTGGATGCTGTGCACAACATCTCGAGAAAGGTGAGACTCGTCAGGGGCCTGCTGTCATTGGAATTGCCCTTGTGGCCATGGCTGAAGAGCTGGGTGTTGAAATGGCAATTCGTTCACTAGAGCATCTATTACAGTGTGGAGAGCAGAATATCCGGTGAGCAGTGCCTCTGGCTCTTGGTCTTCTCTGCATTTCCAGCCCAAAGGTGATGTATCTAAATGGAAGCTCGAGTAATTTCTGTTATTAGTGATCCTAAATAACTTCTGAGTTCTAACATTGTGTAGTTGATGTGGTTTGTTAGGTCAATGTCATGGATACATTGAGCAGACTTAGCCATGACACTGATTCTGAAGTAGCAATGGTATGTTGTTTTCCAGATAAAACAGAAGCTATTCTTCTCTTTAGCTCCACAATTAGCAGCATTAATTTTTATTTCATCTTTCCAAAAAAAATAGTAATTATATATTTTTTTTCTCTTTGGGTTCTGCAGTCTGCCATCATATCCTTAGGCTTAATAGGTGCTGGCACTAATAATGCTCGGATAGCTGGCATGCTTCGAAATCTTTCTAGTTACTACTACAAAGAAGCCAGCCTTCTCTTCAGTGTAATTTCCTGTACTTATTATGTCTCTAGAAACTATTTGTTCAACCTTGATACTAAATCCATAACAATGGGGTATTGTTATGTGCAGGTGCGGATTGCTCAAGGTCTTGTACATTTAGGAAAGGGGTTGCTGACTCTGGCTCCATACTACTCTGACCGATTCCTTCTGTCACCGTTAGTGAAGATGTTCAATTGATTTTTCCCGTTCAGCTTTTACTTCCAGTTAGATTTTATCACACCTTTAATCTTCCATCTTTCTCCAGGACGGCACTTGCTGGCATCGTAACCATGTTGCATGCATGTCTGGACATGAAATCCATCATCTTGGGGAGATATCATTATGTCCTGTACTTTCTGGTTCTTGCAATGCAGGTCTTCTTTTTCCGTGGTCTCTGACCTCATTTTTTAAATTCTAAATCTCGATTTACCTGATGTGTTTCATACCCCTTTGCAGCCAAGAATGTTGTTGACTGTGGACGAGAATCTAAAGCCTCTAACTGTGCCTGTTTGAGTGGGTGAAGCCTGTGGATGTAGTTGGTCAGGCAGGTCGTCCGAAGACAATCACTGGCTTTTAAACACATTCAACTTCTGTTCTGCTTGCAGTAGGTGACCGTGCTGAATTAGCCACAGAAAAGTAAGCATACGTCATTGACATTTTCACAATTCGTTTAATGCAGTAGCTATGGGTTATAAATCCCTGTGTAATAAATCATATTTGTCTGATTGAATAGGTACATTCCTGTTTCACCTGTACTTGAGGGCTTTGTTATCTTGGAAGAGAACCCAGACTACCGGGAAGAGTGGTAAACGAATCTGCAAGGCACTGCTGTACAGCTCAAGTTCATTTAGTGTGCCTGCTTCTGTTCCCAGACTGTATGAGAAGCATCATGTGTAAAGCGGCAAGCATCTCTTGACAAATTTATCGAATGTCACATTGGAACAAGAAAGGGCAAGTGTCGGATTACAGCCTTAGTTGTAAATTGACTTAATTTTTTTTTTGTTTGTTTCTCCACAATGCATCCATTCATGTTGAACTGTAAGAGACATGTCACTTATCTAAGACCTTAGTCATGGTTGATTATGAGCTTTATTTTTTACTTGACTAGAGGATTTCTCGACTCCCACGGATGGAACTGCAGACACACAAAAGCCTGTAAATGCCTTTGTAGACTATCATTTCCATAATCAGGAATCTGTTTGGACCTCGAGCTGGTAGAATGAACCTACCCTCTCAAAACCCTTGAGCCCTGGATTCAAGGACTTGTTAGGATCACAAGGGACTGAGCTTGTTCTTTTGTTTACTTGTCTTCACCGTGTAGTGGAAATGTATATGGTTTTTCTTGTTATAAAAAACACTAGTTTTCCCCCTCAATTACCTTGGATTATTGCTTGTCCATTTACTTATTTCTCCACCAACATAAAGTAAGGTTGTGAACAGCCTTACAAAAATTCTTCACACAACTATCCAAATCTGAGATGATGGTTGTGAACTTTTAGTGTTTTAATGTTGAGGACATATAGTTGTTGTTTTCGATTCAGCGGCTTGCAATGATATGACTAATGGAGCCAGGTTTTGTTACTGTCAAAATATTTAGTGGAGACTTCAAGCAAGAATTCTTCTTAAAGTTCTTCCATTTCTTGGGATGGCGGAATCATCCAGGAAACAATTGATTTATTCTGATAGGTCACGTGTTCGCCCTACGTCCCTATTTTTGTCAAATTCAAAGGGCCTTTGGCAATTGATGTCGATGATGATGAATTTTGTTGGAGGGTTAATGGAAGGGGTGAAACTTGGGCAGGTGGGGACGGGATGATGATGATGATGAATTTTGTTGGAGGGTTTAATGGAAGGGGTGAAACTTGGGCAGGTGGGGACGGGTCAGGTTTTGCTAAACTCAGCCTGATCTAAGCGGCATATATAGTCAACATGGTTGAGCTTAATTTGACGTAGCTTGGCTTTATAACCCAATCATCATGACCTAGCTTGGCTTTAATGTAGCTCAATAACTCGACCTCACTTGCCCCGACCAATGCTTTCCCTATATTTTTCACCTGTATCATCCTGAAGTAAAGGAAAACCAATCTTTTCCATCAACAATTTGATTATAATAACTTAATTATTAGAATTCACGTAATGTTGATGAAAATAATAGTATATTGAGATGGATTCAAGTTGGGTTGGATTGTATTTTAAGAGCTGGTTTTAGCCCAATTTGAATTTTTTTCTCCTCAATCCAATCCAACTTGTAGATTGAATGTCTAACATAGTTCTAATGATTTTTCGAGTTCAGACAAGTAGGTTGAGCTAAAACTCGAGCAAAGTTTTACCCCTGCCCAGTAGATTCATTCCCGACCATCAAAACCCATGTAGGGTCTTCTCCAATTTATTGTTTGGATTCCACTTATTAGTAGATGTGAAGCATGCTCTAATTTATTGCTTGGATTTCACCTAGTAGCTGTGAAGCATGCTAGGCGTGAGAGAGTGCATTTATGTTGAGAATTGCATGTGTCTATTATGTATATTGTAAAGAAAAACATGATTACTTGAAGGGAAGTGATTGGTGCATCAAATTTATATAAAATATTTATTTTTTCTAAACTTTCTTTAATCTCTTTTCTTGTCCTTTTTTCATTTGTTTGGCAAAATATATATTGCACGTAAATTTGTTGCACCAAAGATAAAAATATTGGCGCATCAATCACTGTCTTGTTTGAACTTTCAAGATGAAACTTTATTGTACGTAAATTTAGTTAACCAAAGATAAAAATGTTGGTGCACCAATCACTCTCTTATTTGAACTTTCAAGATGAAACTTGATCTATATTTGCAACATCGCTTCGACATCAAATGTTAGATTTGTAATCTTCAACATTCTCCATGTGAAAATGAAACGCATCATTCATATCTGCAACGGACGAATTCATATCCATGTTTGTATAATACAGTAAAACCTTTATAATGTAATATGCTTGGATCATAGTACATATATTACATTATAGAGGTTATTAAATTAGAGGGTCTAACAGTATTCCTTTTTAAAAATCTCCTTAAAACTCACCTATCATTAAAATGTCCTTTTGGCTTTTCTTTCTCATTCATTGAGAATATGGTGCCTGCACCATCCTAAATAAGAGGAAGCTTATCCAGAAGTTTATCTTAGATTACTTTCTTACTTTTGTAGTAATTTTGTATTATGAATATATGGAATATTACTTTACAAAATGGTTAGGGTATAATTTTTTATTCTGGATGTATTAAGTACCGAGTTAGAGATTTATTACATTTTGTATGGACTTGAGGTCGGGACCAATTGTCGATATTATTTTAGACCGTTTATAATTTTATAGAGGAATACAATATAGAGTTTACTGTAATTTGATTATATATGTGTTGCATTTTAACATGAAATAGCATCTCTCTACAACTAAACTATTAACGTTCCCTCCAACAGCGAATAGAAGATTGGCTTTTAGGTTAAAATAGAATAGTAGAACTAAATAAAAACGATTCCAAATGGATGGAACTAATGTTTAAAATATTCACGATGATTTATTAGTTATAATCATCAAATCAAATCAAATTTATATGGCATGTACTTTCATGCAAAATCCAACACTCTAGTCAGTACACTCATATTCAATGCATAAATATTAGCGATATTTTCAAATTTATCACGTTTTTATCTATAAAATATCATTCTTGCATCAATAATGCATATTGGTCGGCACTAGGTAAATTCCCAATATTTATCAATATTCACGATGATTTATTTTTATTAATATGTTTATTTATTATATTTCTATTATTTTCAAAAATATTGTAAATTTTTTCCATTATTTTTTGATAAAACCCTAAGAATTTAAAAATATTCCCATATCACCAATTGCTGTTAATATTCTAAGAATAGTAGTTATGACAATGGGCATACTACAACAAGTATTGAATGAAGGGAGATGAATGATTTTGCACACATTGATGTGGTGCGCATTACACCGAGCAAAATTATTCACGCATCACCAGTGCAGATAAACAAATTTTCTGTTAGAAAATGCTCTCATTGCTTTCAAAATCATAGTTTTCAAAACTCAAAAAAAACTCGAGCAAGTCGGCCTGAGTTAATTTGACTCGATATGATAAAATTTTGAGTTGAATAAAACAACTGAGTTTTATTGAATTGTTTCGAGTCTAATTGAAAATTTTACCTGAACTTTTTTAATAAAATTTTGAAGTTTTTAAACTATACTTCAAATTAAGTTCTAGGCACCCGAACCTCGTTCAAAACCCACTTAGTGCATTAACTTTGACGCAGCCTTCTACAAGCAAAATTGCATGGTCGAAATTGATTGGGTGTTAATTTTGGATAGGGCTGAAATTCGGGTCGGGCGGGCCGGGTTTTGACAAACCCAGCCCTAACCCATGTCAAAAAATTTTGAACCCAACTCGACCCGACCGAAATTGCAAACCCGAGTATGTCAACCCAACCCGACCCGAATTGCTAATACTCTCAACTCGAGAGTTGACCCGACCCGACCCGAGTTAGCCTGATTTAGCCTGAGTTAGCCCGATTTTTGAAAGAGGGGAAGAGGAAGAGGAAGAGGAAGCGGAAGAAGTAGATATCAATTTTTAAAAGAGGGGAAACGGAAGTGGAAGGGGCGTAGGGTTTTATTTAAGTTATGAATTCAGGTCGGGCTTTTTCGGGTCGGGTCGGGTCGGGTTGAAATTTAAATTCTTCAGCCCAACCCGACCCGAATTTCAGTCGGGTTTTTTTTTTCCTAACCCAACCCAACCTGAGTTTACAATTTCTATAACCCAGCCTACACTATTTTCGGATCGGGTCAGTCGGGTTGGGCCAAAACCCAACCCAAGTGTCACCCCTAATTTTGGACCCTCCAACTCAGAATGCACTACTAGTTTCCTTCTGCTTCTGAATGATCCGACAGATCTACAAAATGTTATCATAGATGAATGGATGGATTTTTATTTTATCTAAAGAGCAAATAATTGTCAAAACCCAAGAAAATATTTTTTTCCTGGTTTTGTTTGATGCACGAGTGTAATTAATAATTTGTACATATTTAATTATTAATAATTATAACAAAATAAGACAAATAATCAAAATTGTCTTTTAAATAATTAAAATTTAACTCATGAGAATTGGTTTGGCAGTCAATAACCCACCTCAGATGCAAGAGATTTTGGATTCAAGTCACTCTGAACATAAAAAGGGTTATTTTCTTTAATGTTATCCAGTATATATAGATATAGAGGTTTGTACATGCTCAAAAGATTAGTTAAATATTTTAAGAGGTTTGTATATGTTGCGGTTCAAAAAATAATTAAAATTTAAAAAATAAATTCAAATAAATAAAATAATTGAATGAGCTAAAACTTTGCACCTAACACCCTTGTAATTCATGCAAGATTCTTAAACAATGCAAAACCCTTGTAATTCTACAATGTTCTTAAACAAGATAATGCATATCACATTCAGCATATCTGGGTTGAATTTGTGCAAGATTTCATGCCCCATGTATATTAAAAAATTATTTTGATGTGAGTTCATTATTAAATTCAAGACTAATTTTCTATAGAATTGATAGAGATAGTTAGAATGAGTTAATTTAATATATTTAATTTAAAGTAAAGGTACAATAGATCAACTTGAAAAACCCTAAATACAAATTTAAAGGTTAAAAGTTTTCAACTATTGATAAGACTCAAGCTTAATCCAATCATTAACTTATCTCAAAATAAGTTTGTATTAGATAAAATTTAAGATGATAATAAGTATGAAAATAGTGTAAGTAAAAAATAAAAAAATAATCAATTAGTTTTGATGGGACCCGTAATTCCATATTAGTTAGTGTATCTTAGAATATGAAACAGAGTAAAATTCGATTTGAAATCTCATTTAAGATAGTTTTAAAAGGTAAAAACTTTCTAACACTACCATTTTCAAAATTTTTGGTAAAATTACCATTTGCTGTTTCTGCAGTTTATTTTTTATCATTCGAACGAATCTAATCGTTTGATCTGAATGTCAGGTTACTGTTTGATCTGAATGTCAGGATACTACAGTAACATATTATTTAAATAATAAAATTTTATTTAAAATTTTAAAGTTATTTTTAATCACTGTGTATTTCTAAAAAATTTTAAATTAAATATCCGGACTAATTACGATAACATGATAAAAATACTTTAAAACTTTAAGGTTTTTTGAGACTTTCAAATGCTTAAAATCTAGTATTTTACAAATAAAGATATCTTTAGGCTGTCCTGAAAACACATTTGAAAGTGTCAAAAGACTTTAAAGTCTTAAAGTATTTTTATCAGGTTATTATAATTAGTTTGGATATTCAATTTGAGAAATTTTAGAAATACACAGTGCTTAACAAATAACTGTCTATATTGCCGATGCTATAATAAAATATTTTTTAAAACATAGACAGTTATTTTTTAAGCACTGTGTATTTCTAAAATTTCTCAAATTGAATATCCGGACTAATTACGATAACCTGATAAAAATACTTTAAGACTTTAAGGTCTTTTGACACTTCTAAATGTGTTTTCAGCACAACCTAGGGATACCCTTATTTATAAAACACTGTACATTTGGAAGTGTCAAGAGACCTTAAAGTCTTAAAGTATTTTTATCAAATTATCGTAATTAGTCCGAATATTCAATTTAAGAAATTTTAGAAATACATAGTACTTAAAAAGTTAACGGTCTATATTGCCGATGCTATAATAAAATATTCTTTAAAACATAGATAGTTGTGTATTTCTAAAATTTCTCAAATTGAATATCAGATTAATTACGATAATCTATAAAAATACTTTATGACTTTAAGATCTTTTGACTATTTCCAAATGTATTTTCGGCACAATCTAAGGATACTTTTATTTGTAAAACACTGTATTTTAAGTATTTAGAAGTGTCAAAAAACCTTTAAGTCTTAAAGTATTTATATCATGTTATCGTAATTAGTTCAGATATTTAATTTGAGAAATTTTGGAAATATACAGTAATTAAAAAATAATTTAAAATTTAAATAAAATTTTATTATTTAAATAATACCTTACTGTAGCATTCTGGCATTTATTCCGAGCATTTCTAACGATTAGAATCATTCGGAATCATACAATCACAAAAATAAAATAATAAAATAAACTGCAGAATCGTTATAAGATCAAAAGTGGGACGGAAAATTTTGAAAACTAGTGTATAATAAAAAAAAAAAACAGGTGTCTCTAAATGCACGGCCAAAAGTAAGGGACAATTTTGATATCGATAGATTGTGACTCACATCATGACTCGATTTGAATTTATAACTTTATAACTATTGATTGTAACTTTTTTGTCTTTAAAATCAAATAACATGTTGACTTATGATAAAAATTAATTTATTAATAATTTATATTCATTCAATTTAAATAGTAAAAGATAAATGGTAAAATAAAATTTTATCATTATTGATGTTGATATTTCAGAAATTAATATATATTACTAAAATTACGACAAAATATATTATTAAAATTAGAATAAATAATAAAACATGTATTTATTTATTGTATATTTAAGCATTAGTATTATCATATTGGCGTCTGCGGAGCCCCGGTTCCAGCGAAGCTAAAGCCTACGACCACTATTGGACTTGCTCGAGTCGAGGGAGGGAAAAAAAAAGAATATTTTTATTGCATGACAAGAAAAAGAAAAAGAAAAAGAAAAGCTGACGAAAAAGAAAAGCGACTGAAACTGATAAAAAACTATAAAGAAGAAAATAAAGGGCCAGAGAGAGAGTGGGAGAAGTCCGACAGATTCAAAAGAGTTTCTAGGGTTTTTTCTCCATTTCTTGATCTCAATCAAAATCCGGTAAAACATCACTTCCTTTCTGTATCTCTCTTGATCGATTTTTTCTTTCCCCCCTTTTTTCTGTTGTCGTTCTGGTGATTTCTATTTGTCTCATTTGAATCTGAAGAATCCGTAGAATCTGAAACTCGGATTCTTCCTTTTCTGTTGAATTCTTGTTGAATTTCTACGGTTTAGTTTACATACTTGCTGATGATTGATTTTCCAGCGAGAACTGTGAAATCGGAAATGCGATTTGGTAGATTTGTGCTCGACATAGATTTGAACTCCTCAGTCTTTTGCCTTATTTGATTTTCTTGATTCGTTTTGATGCGAGCATCTGATGTTGACAATGTAGGGGATTTAGTTAGCTTTGGAGTTGGAATTGAGCTGGTTTTGAAATGACATCCAAACATGCTAGTTTTATCTTTGAGATTTTTTTTCACCTTTTTTGGTTATTTAGTAGCTTGATACATATACATTCAACAGAGTGAAAAACCATACATGCTGTTTTTGAGATGACAATGGTTTAAAGAATCTGAAACTGAAATTCAATTTGGAATCACAGTCTAATTGAGTAACTCGGCAAGTTTTTCTGTGATTTTCTGACAAAGCTCAGTCTGATTCACTGGCTTGCTTAGCTTGGAATTTATCAATTTGAGTCAACTCGGGCGTAATGTCTAGTTTGTGAATACCCATAATTGGAAATGGATTATAATTCTGCTGTAGCTTCACAGATGGTGTTCTGCTCTTTTAGTCTCATATTTCCAGAAATTCTGTTTGAACATGGAAGATGTACTGTGGAAGGCATTTAAGGAAGAAGGTTTTCTCTTCAAATGAATATCTACGAGGGCTCCTCTCATACATCATGGCTTACTACATATTTCAGCTTTTTTAGTTCCCTTTAGGGCCCCTTTTCTTCTTATGAAATGTTCACCCTTACATTAGGTCGCACGGTAATGTGCGCACCTAGGTGGAGGGCCTTCTAAATGGGATGGTGATGGGCCCGTTGGAATAATTTTGCATTCAATATGTTGTCTACCAAATTACCATCATTGGATTAATAAAGCAATATTTTTAAAGCTCTTAAAATTTCATTATTTTTAATATTTTTTTAATCTCTAAACTTTTTGGCGTTAAAAATATGGCTCGATCAATCCGATCATGGAGATTTTTTGTGGACAACATATTGAAGGACGAACCATTGCAATGGATCCATCACCACCCCATTTGGTGGCCCCTATGCCTAAGTGTGCATGGTAATACCATGCGACCCAGTGCGTGGGTGAACATCTCATTTTCAGTTTTTTGAAATCCCTTTTTCAGTCAAAATGCATCTTTTTTGTTTTTGTTTTTTGGATAACATTGGTATCTCACTCCAAATTGGAGGAGGGACTAATCCCCATAATACACAAAATTACCCACAAGCCTTGTGCATCAGGTGAGACCAGGATTCAATCAAGATTACATATTTATGTGATCTTTTTGAATGTACATTAAAAATTCCCAATATCTATTATGTTCTACTTGCTGAATGAAATCATTAGGTAGCAAAAAATGAGCCGGTGCCGATGAGATGGAAGCTATCTATTTCATAGTTCCAATCTGCTTGCGAGCTAATATGTCGGTGGAACCTGGGCCATTGCAAGATTAGGCGCAACTCAGATGTTGGCTCAACCCATACCAAAAACACTCCATTTGATAATAACAACAGCATTGTAGCATTGGATAAATGTTTCATGCAAAGATGATGGAATGTTGGTAAAACATTTAAGCTAAGAATCTTAAGGTATATCTGAATTGTATTCTAGGTTGGGTTTGTTATGTCTTCGTTTTTGGAATCTGAATCTTATTCAGGATCATATGTGTACTGAATCTGTGATCTATGCACCTATTAGCACCAATTGGTTGTTATTATTTGAAGAAAGCATGAATTATTTGGAGTTAAATAGCCTTTCTTTTCCTTTTTCTTTCTATAAATATATTGTTTAACTAGGCCCATTTCTTGGTCCTTTTCTTCATGGCTGATCAAATAAACAGTTGTCTTCTAATTTACACCCATCACTAATTTGTTCTTATCTTGGGGATTTTTTTAATCACAGCAATTACTTGTTCTTCATATTTACCTGTACAAGTTCAGTCTCTGACACATTGCTTCATTTGCAGGTTGCTGTCTGTCCTTCCTGATTACTCTGTAGCGCTCTTGTAACTGTTTGCTATGTTGGTTCTTCTTCAATTATGGTTCTAAAGTCAGTGCACTTACGGCGTTTTCTCCAAACAATGAACACAAAAGCTGTTGGGATCATTTTCTAATCTTGAATAACCTAGAAGATGGTTTGTGACTCAAGCCTGCATTACATAAACTAATGCTGAAGCTTCTGATCCGCTCTACTTTCTAATATAGGTTTAGGGATCAATGTCTGAAGTCTGAATGGATGCAGAGCTTTATGTGCAATTCTGTTCAGAAACAATTAATTTTCTGCTTGCTTCTATATTTCCGTGAAAGGTGATGCATCCCGTGCTAAACCATGGGTACTTTCATGGGTTCATTCTATCGAGCCTTGTTTTCATATCCACATTTCTTTCAAGTTCAGGGTCTTATACTGTCAATGGCCTTGAATTAGGAGTCCAGTTTCAGAACCATGCTGAATCAGTTCTAAGTAATGATTATGAAAATAGTACCTTTCATCATATTAGAATATCATCTCTTTCATCTTGGAATAATTCGGTGTCATGTGAGGCTTTGAAAGGTGTTGGCTCATTGAACACAACCTGCCTGCTAAACTCAAGCTTGCATATAGAAGATGATCTTTATATACATGGGTCTGGAAATCTGCAAATATTGCCGCATATTTCAATTTATTGCCCCATTAAAGGCTGTTTCCTAAGTTTCAACTTGTCTGGCGACGTTTTTGTTGGTCAGTATGCATCACTTGTTGCTGGCTCTGTAGTTGTGTATGCCACCAATCTATATTTGGATCACTATTCGTCTATAAACACTACAGCATTAGGTGGGCTGCCACCTGCTCAGACCAGTGGCACTCCAATTGGGCATGATGGATCTGGTGGAGGGCATGGAGGCCGAGGTGCTTCTTGTTTGAATAAGAACAGAACAAATGTTTGGGGTGGGGATGTTTACGGTTGGTCTACTCTGTTTGAACCATGGAATTATGGTAGTAAAGGGGCCAGTGCTTCTGCGGACGAGGAATTTGGAGGGAATGGAGGAGGCCGTGTGATGTTTAAAGTGAAGGATGTTATATATATAGCTGGGTCTGTATCTGCAGAAGGTGGTGATGGATGTACAAGAGGGGGTGGAGGGTCTGGTGGGAGCATTGTCATTAATGCTTTAAAGTTGTGAGTATAGCTGAAGTCTCAATTTTGTGATATTTCTGGTATTTCACTATTTTGATCATCAATTGGTTGATTGACATTCACCACTACATAAACACATGGACATGCACAAATGTACCTCTCTCTTGTACTGAGCATTGTACTTTTACCTTTTCTTTCTTATTTATATAATTTTCTAGGTACTGTTTCAAAAGAAAGAAAAGGAGCTACTCATGAATGAAAGTGGTCTTTATTTTCTGATGAATCACTATGACAACACATTTGATGTATGGTACTTCAGCAGCTTAGTAAAAAGTATCCTATGTAGCCAGATACATGGATGTGTACCATGTATTCTCCGGAGACTTTTATTTTGAAACATTAACGACTGATACCATTAAAATGAAAAGGGGTTACAAGAGAATGATCAAGGTATAAGAGAGATATACTTGGATCAAGACGAAAAAGTAAAAGAAAAAAGAGACAAGGAAAACAAAAAAAGAAAGAAAAACACAATAAAACAAACATCCTCCCCTAAGAGGACCCTAGATTCCCTAATTCCAAAACTAGTTAGAAGAAGATATTTCCAAAGTTGGACTTTGCTTATTGACCCTAGATTCCCTAATTCCAAAACTAGTTAGAAGAAGATATTTCCAAAGTTGGACTTTGCTTATCAATACCAACTTTTGCTAGAGACTCTTTGTGGATCTCAATTCTCGTTGAGGTAGACTATTCCATTAAAGATGGTTCTCTAATTTGCCAATGGGTGTTTTTATATCAGAGTGGTACTGACCAGAGGATTGAAATGATCTTTATCCCTGTAAAATAGAATTTGTGATTGTACATGAATAATAACTTTCACTCCCATGGGGAACATCAATCTGATTTGAGTGATATTTGTTACGGTTTCCACGTGTAGAGGCTGGTTTAGATCTAATGGCCTACCTTGATGACCAGTTGTTAAAGGGACACAGATTGCAAAGCATGCATTTGACTACAAGAGATCTTTCCCTCCTCAGCATAATCATCGTCACCAATAATCCCTTCTATCATATTTGTTTTTTTTTAAATGCACTAATGTCATCTATCTGAGGTCAACCTTTTGAGTTCGACCCTATCAAAATCATCCATTATCTCACAGTCCATCATGTCCCTTTTTATCACTTTAATCCAGATTTTTGGTAGCCTCCCTCATTGTTCATTTTACTTGTAACCTTTCTGTTTTTCATATGGGGGTTGTTTCTGGTTTCTATGTTTGTGCTTGAACTACCTTAAACAATTCTTGTCTATTGGGGCCATTTTCAAGGCCTTCCTTATATGGCCATTTCTGATTTATATACTTTCATTGTTAATTTTTCTTCTGCAATGAAATGACATTTAACAACAGTCTTTTGATACATAGCGGGCGACATTGTTTTCTATAGTTTTTGATGAACCTCTATGAGAATACATTTCCTAGCTTGTTCAGTTTTGCAGCTGCCATAGGTTTAATTGGAGAGTGTCTATGTTGCACCATTAAACCAGGAGCAATTAAGTGGCCAATGCAAAAACCTGGTGACAAAATACCCAATCGTAAAGGTCATTTGGGAGGACTGTTTTTAAGAAAAAGGGACATTTGGGAGGATTAACTGTGTTAGTATCTCCACTATTAGTTGGTGATTTGACAACTCATGCAGAAGGGCAGTACCCTCCGTATCTTTTAGGTGCATGATCTAAAACAAAATACATTTGAACAAGAGTCATTGCTGTTTCCTGGATAGTTGTGTGCGTACTTGATTAATTAATGCTTATTGAACATCACTGTGCCTTCAATCTTTTTCCGAGTTTGGCAATAAATGGTTCAAATATTCCTTTATCTGTCCTAAACAAACTAGTATGACATGTTTCCTTTCAGAGAGGTGATGGGGCAGTTTTATCCAATGGGAGAGTCAAGTCCTTCCAACGTAGTAAAGTCATCCCTATGACCCATTTTCCTATTCTATTAGCTATTCTTGCTCAAATTTGACCCTTTTTTTGGTGCTCAACCTTACAATAGTTGCTAAATTATTTATTTGACCTATTAAGGATGTTCTGGGATGATAGTGTTGCATATAGCCTATATTTATGTTCTACTCAATCTAATGGTATTTAGTGGTTGATTTGGTGTCAAGTGGAGAAACGTGACAATTTGCAGTATTGGGTAGGGTGCCACCATAGATTTTAAATTTCAAATTGTTTAAAGCAATGTTGTGAAAATCGAATCGTATCGTAAATCGTTAATACATCTTCAATCGCAAATCGTGTATCGTAAATTGTAGAATCGTAAGATTCATAAGTGTTTTCCTCTAAAAAATATTTAATATATGAAATAACGTAAAATATATCTAAAATATAATAATATGAGCAATTCTCCAACTTTCTTTCAATATTAAGTGAATTATATATAATTAGTTCATTGGAGCTCAAATTTCAATGCTCCAACTCCCAAAAGTATAAGACCAGTATATAATCCAACTATACTGTGAAAAGTCAATAATGAACTAAAAAACCTAAAAAAATCGAAAGGTCTTAAATGCTCTTTAACTCAAGCCTTAAGAACCATTAAAACGAAGTGTTTTATACTTTCACACTCCTAATAACCCCATAATTTTATTATTTATACGAATCGTAAGATTTGTTGATAAACGAATCAGTTCCTCTTATCATATCGTATGAATTGTAATATTTTAACCACCATGGTTTAAAGCATTTTAATATTATTTTTTACTCTCTTGATTTTGACAACTCTTTTATTAGCTATTATTTTTTTGTTTTTGTTTTTTTTACTTGTTATTAGGAAAGTTCTTTTCCTTTTTAAATTAATTCAGATTTATTTTATTCTTTAGAATTTTGACACTTTTTTGATTTCATTTCAAAAACTCAATAGGCTGTACTTTTATTCATTAGTTTTGAGTTATCCACTTAATTTCAAATTTTGTCCTATCAATGTCTTACATGCCCATTCATTATAGCTTTTCTATTGCCAATTTGCCATTAATTTTAACTAATTTTCATTTTTTGTTTTAATTATCTTTCAATATAATTGTTTATGTTCTACAAAACTTTATGGGAATTGATTTTTACACCGTGGGTTTGTGTTAATGGTACACTGTAGATGATTTTTTTCCTTCAAAATTCCACTTTTACCCTCTCCTCTCTTTATGTTCCTTCCATTTAGAGAATCCATATTCGAATTCTTCATTCTTTCTTGAGATTTTACGGAGACGGTCTATACATCTCGTTCGATTCTAGCAGACGTCGGCAAAGACGAGTGGAGCAGAGTCTAACATGTCCTCTTTTTTCTCAAAGAAACCAGATGTGCAGAGCTCTCGGAGCATGAGCAGGAGGTTCTCCCGGTCCAACTCAGCCAACGAGTTGAACATGGTAGTTAGTCAACAACTTGGAAACGAGCCGCCTTCCCTCCTTGTGGATTCGCAACAAAGACGGTCTATACAACTCACTCATTTGATTCCAGTAGACATTGACAAAGACGAGTGGAGCAGAGTCGAACTCGTCCTCCTCTTTATCCAAGAACCTAGATGCGCAAAGCTCCCAAAGCATGAGCAAGAGGTTCTCTCGATCTATCTCGGCCAACTAGTTGAACATGGCAGTTAGTCAACAACTTGGAAACAAGCCACCGCCCCTCTCCGTTCCATCTTTCAGGAGACCCATCGATGGAAGAGATGGGTAAAACCGAAATTTTGGAAAAGAAATCCTCTTTGGTGTACCATTAACAAAAACCAGTGTAAAAATTACTTCCCAACTTTATTTATCTATTTATTAGAATTTAGATACTTTCTATTTATTATTAATTTGTTGGGAGTTTACAAATTTTAACCTTTTAGATATTGTTTATATTTTTAAATTTCTTGAAATATTTTTGAGAAAATAGTAAATACATCATTAAGTTGCTAAAAGAATACATGGACTTTCATCTATTAAAATATTCGCTTCCCTTTTAAATTTTTTATATTGTGCATTTTATTATCCAATTTAGTCGTTATTTGTATTTTTCACCTTTATGTGGCCTTGTGGAGTGCGTTGGACTTTTCAAGTGGAGAAATGTGACAATACATGATGATAAAGTGCCAACTAAATTATTATTTTTTAATTATTTTGGTCATTTTAATATTATCTTTGCCTTTTTAAGATTTTCACTAGTTGTTATATTATGTTTTTATAATTTTTAAATTTTTAGAACTTTCTTTTTGAGATGGTGACATGACTTGAACCCACAACTTTTTGTTGTGATAATGAACACTTAGCAATTGTGTCAGAGGTTCTTGTCAAATTTATACTGAACATTGCCTATGTATTGAATATTTTATTTTTTGTTTTAATTTGTAGAATTATGTTTCAGATTTTGTATTACCATATTTATTCATTTGATTTACATATCTTCTGTCTAAGGGGTATTGTAATTTGTAGCCCTATATGGGGCACTGGGGCCAGCCAGTCATGATGGAAACAAGTTGATTCAAAGGCTTATGCTTGAACATAGGGCCTACATAATTGCTGCCATTAGATCAATCAAGTCAATACTTTTTAAATGCACAAAATTTTGATCACTTCAATTATTATTTTCAACTTCTAAACTTTGTACCCTTCAAATCCACGGCTTGATTGATTCAATGAAGGTGATAGTTAGTAGACTTGACATTTAAGGATAGATGTTTCAAACCAATAGATTTGCATCATATTGGTGCCATGTGGCGGTAGCTCCAAATCATCTTATATATTCTATCAGTATTACTTTTGAGGTAAATTATCATTAATTTTTAATTATTTTATTTTTTTTAATGTGATTTTTTTAATAAACTTAATCTTTTTCTTAAAAGTCAGAAGCTTTCCTTTTAATAGTTAATATCTTTGGATTTTGCATTTAAGATCCCATATTTTATATAAACATATATTAAAGATATTAACAAAAGATAACTATGAATTAAGTTCATAAAATATCAAAATTTTCATATACTAAAACTCCAATTGATTATTTAAAACATTTTACTTTTTTTTTTTTTTCATTATTGGACATGGGGATTATTCTTTTTTTTTTTTTGGATGACCAAAGGTGTCCACGCATCTCACCCGACTAATCCTTCGGGGCATGTGAAAACTTTCCAATCCACATGCACCAGGTAAAGCTACGGGGAGTGACCCTTTGGGGTGAGCGTAAATCGAACACAAGACCCCCGCTTCCTGAGTTGGGTTTGGCCCCCACCAATTGCGGAAGTCTCAATGCTCTTGTGCGCGGGCATGCGTGTGTATTAAGAGGTAAATCGGTGCTACTTATGAATTATGTTGTTTTGTGAATTTGAGGGACTTTTTGGAGTTAAACCTCTACCACAGCAGAAGTGGGTCACAATTTGTTAAATGGTAAAGGGGCCACATGATTATGTTGTTCCATAAGGTTGGGATCCATTGAAGTTAAACCTCTACCATGACAGAATTGGGTCGAAGTTTTCATTATCCATTGTATCAGGGTTGAGTTTGTCAGCAAATTCCTTATCTTCTGATATTTTATTCAAATATTGGAATCATCTCTCTCTCTCTCTCATGTGCAGTTGCTCATTCGCTTGCTTGAGGTTTGTGTATATATGTATGTGGGTGCGTGTATGTATATGTATGCATATACTTATGTTCTATGCAGATGGCAAAGAATCCTATTTCCCAGCTGCTCGAAGTGTGCCATTTGAGCTCTAATTCCCATTTGACCATTAGTCTGAAAATGAGTATGTGGTTATAGGAACATTCCACTTTAGGTAACTGGAAAAGTAGCATCTAAGTAAACAATAGTAAAATATATGTGCAAATTTTACTTAGAGCAACCTAGTAATAAACATTTGACCATTTTAATTAGATTCTAAAGGAAGAAAAGACATGATAATGCTATAAAAAGCAATTTTTCTTGATTGACCTCTTAGAAAACAATTTTGAGATAATATAGAAGAATCTGTAATGAATCTGACATGGAGATGTGTCTGACGTAGATGTACCACCCATTTCAAAGAACCTGTGCAACATGGGTTGCACCATTATATACAATTGGTGGTTTATGCAATTTTATATTGCACTATACTGTTGGGAGCTAATGTTTGTTTCACAGTTAGCTGATCCGGGGCAGGTGGCATAAGGCTAAAATGATTGTGACTTTTTCCCCCAAAAATGATCATGATGACTAATGTTTGTATCATATTCAATGACTAGGAAAGGCATTGGTACCATCAGTGCTGTCGGTGGTAGGGGCTGGGGTGGAGGTGGCGGCGGAAGAATATCACTAGATTGCTACAGCATCCAAGATGTAAAAATCTTCGTACATGGTTTGTACTGATCTCATTTTCATGTTACAACTGTTGGTAAATGACAATTTTAATTGAAAGTAATGATGTCGTGCTCCGACAATTTCTCAATTTTAAGCCGAGTATCATTTGCATTCTGGAATTTGATGCTGATGGAGCCAATTAAACATTCATATAAAATCTTTACTATGAATTCTCTAGAGCAGCATTTTTGTGTGTCACAAAAAAATAGAGATATTTTACAAGTGCAACACAGTCATTACTTTTAAGCTGGACTTATTTTGTAACTTGTGATTGAATAAATATGTTTGAAGCTTTATTTAAATCATAGGTTTTAGCTGTACGAGATGCGTTTTTTTGTAGGTGTCTATAGTTCCATTTTTATCGTTGTTGTTGTTTTTGTTATTTTTTATTGGTTTTTTTTGGTCGGTCTTTGAAGTTCCCAGGATTAAGTGCCTAGAGTTAAAGAATTAAAAAAATATTTTCTGCGTAAATTTTGTGTTTGTGCATAGATGGGTTTGGTGAAATTGATGGATCTCTTGGCATGACAGTGGCACAGAAAGGTAATGATAAAAGCTTAGGGGGTGGTTGGAATGTTTGAAAGGAGGTAGTAGGCAAAGTAAGCCAGTGGAGAGATGGGAATCACCATATGAAGGTCATTTTACGTTTAATGTAGATGGCATAGCTAGGGGCATCTTACAGAATCATCTGGGTAATGTCTTGACTTATTCATAGAGCCTACTTCCAGTTGTGCTAATAGAGATGGCTGTAGAAGCTGAAGGATAGTCCCATCCCCTTCCCATCCAACAGTGGGTGGATTTTAACTTCTTTAGATTTCCCCATGAAAGGACAGGAGTTATTAGATCATCTAGGATCATGAACCAATTTTCAAACTACACTTCTTCCCTTTGCTTGGTGGACCTACCTCTTTTTGGTGGTCAATTTTCTTGGTCTAATGGCTAGGAGAGTCCTCCCTAGTCTTCCTAAATTTGACAGGTGTCTTGTCTCCATTAAGTGGCTGTATTTATTTCAAGACTCTCATGTAACTGCCTTTCCTAGGCTCATTTTGGATCATTGGCCCTTGTTACTTGACACCTTCGAGGAATCTTTGGGGCCGTCACCTTTCAGATTTAAACTTATTGGCTTAAGGAAAATGGCTTTAAGGAACTAGTGGCCAATTGATTAGGATCTTTTAATTTGCAAGGTCGAAAAGGTTTTATCCTCGCCCAAAAGTTGACTTCGCCTGCAATCTTGCTTTGGTTCCCTATCAGAATCTTTGGCCTCTCTCCTCAGTGGCATAAACAATTAGATATAAGTGAGCAAGCTAGAAACCTTACAGAGGAAGATAGATTCTTAAATAAGATCTTCAAGACCAGTATTGATCTAAATGCATCTAGAAGGAGATTAAATTTTGGCAAAGGTCCAAAGAGAGGTGGGTCAAATAAAGAGATAAAAATGCCAAAGTTTTTCATGCTATTGCCTTTGCCAATAGGAGAGCTGTATCAAATCCCTTGCTATTGTTTATGTTATTGTTGTAGACAAAAATTCCATTACAACTTCAATCGTAAACTTCTTCAAGATTTATATAATGCTAATCCTTTGACAAGATTGCCCATTGCAGGACTTCCTTTCTGATCCATTTCTCCCTAGAATGCTATTGTAGAATATGTTGTAAATAAAGAAAGTGGTTTTATTTTTTCCCATAGGATATAAGAGTATTATACTAGGCTTGTTGACTTTCTTTTTTTGTATAATATTGGTTCTAATTAAAGGCACCTTTGTAGCCTTTTTAGACACATAAGAACTAAAGATAGGGGCATTTCTTTATATTATATCTCCTTTCTTTGCAAATATAGGGACATTTCCTTCAAGCATGTTAGAGGGTCAGCCAATGGGGTGGCAGGTTTCTTATCCAACGTAATGGTATTGTAATAAGGGTTTTGTTGGACATTTGAAATCTTGTATATCCTTGTAACTAGTGCTTTTTTTTTCGTTGTCTTTTTGTGGAGGAATATCTCTTTCTTATATTGTACCTTTACTCTCTAAAGAATACAACTGTGATTTTTTTAGAAGGAAGAAGAAATGAGTTCACCATCATAATTCATAAATGTTATCATCAAATATATTTGGGACAAATGAAATCACTGCAACATGAAGAGGATGATGGAACATCAGATTTCTTTCAACCCCCTCAAAAAAGGAAGTATTGCATGTGTAATTTAACTACTCTGATGAAAATATTTTCAGTCAGATTTATTAAATATTGGTTCAAATTCTTTTTCATGATTACATTATCTTAGCTTCATCGCTAACGTGTGATGTGTTTTTTAGAGAATGTAATCGCTAATATTCTTTGCAATGAGATTCAAGTCATACATCTTCTAACAGCATATATTGTATTTCAAAGTGAAATCAGTGTGGAGTACACATTTAATTTTATATCAATCACAGATAAAATTCTGTCTCCATTCAAAAAAAATTGTTCAAATTATCTCTCTTTTTAGGATGGAAACACAACCTATAGACGGTTTTAAGCTGAGATGATGAATACAAGATGGTGGTGAGAATCCCCAATTCACTATAATACACATGGATCACTTACACCTTATGGTGGTCCACAAGTTACGTATCATCATCGTCATGGTCATCATTAAAGCTTGAATCCCATTTATCTAGGGTTGGATTTTCGAGTTCTTCTTACCATGACCAAGTTATGTGTAACATTCTTCAATAGCAAACTACTTTCTTTCTATTTTTCTTGAAACTTTCATGACTTTACTTGTGTTGCATCAGGTGGTGAGAGTATAGGTTGCCCTGGGAATGCTGGTGCGGCAGGGACTACTTTTGATGCAAAACTACTGAGTCTCAGAGTAAGCAATAACAATTTTACAACAAGAACGGAGACTCCTTTGCTTTCTACAACCCCACTTTGGTCTAATGTTTTTGTGGAGGGAAATGCCAAAGTTTTGGTTCCTTTGCTTTGGACCAGAGTACAGGTGATTGTTCCTTATTGTCTTTCAGCTTCTTTCTGGTGTTGTTTCTTGTGTATTAACATGTTCTTGTATTTTTGAGTGTATTGTGAATGGGGTTCCACGGTTCGAGTTCCATATTTTTTTTTTTTCTTTCTTTCTTTGAAAAGGTAACATTGATTCAAAATAGAGAAGTACATAAAGAAAGGATGAGGTGAAGGCTCCAAGATGAAGCCTTCACAGTACACACCAAAACAACAAATAAGAAAAACATGTATAGATACAAAAGAAATGAAAAGAAGCATCCTCGGTCCAAAGAGTAACACACAATCATATGATTCTGGTTACTCCACATGCACGATGATACCTCCACATTCTTCCTTAATTCCATTATCTCTATAGAATGGGAGAATGGTTTGCTACTTTCTTCTCCTATGCTATGACCATTGAATAACATCCTCCAAATCTCCCTTCATAACAACTCTTATCTTTCTTGGACTCTCTTTCTCTCTTCTTTGTGACTTATCTCTTGGGCATGTCTTTTCCCCTTCACCTTCTTTTGAGTTTCTGTCGGGTCCCTTTGGTTGGTTACCCTTTTTATCATTGACCCTAGGCCAAGCTTCTCCTTTCTCTAGTTTAAGTTCTGCCTCGTTGGGGGAGGGAGGGTCATCTCGACCAACTATGGAAGGGGTTGAGTTTAGGAGGACCAGTGGAGGTAGAGCACAATGGTTGGAGAGGGAGTTTGGAAGAGGTCATGGTGGCTCTTGATAGTATCGAGAGAGGCAAAGCCCCAAGGCCAGACGGTTTCAATTTTAAATAGGTCATAAAAAAAAGAACATGCTGGGAGACGATCGGCCCGAATTTCCTCCAAGTCTTTCGGGAATTTCATATCAATAGAGTGATTAATAAGGTGTTGAAGAACTCCTTCGTGACTCTCATACCAAAAAGAGAAGGACCATCTGAATTGTCACATTTTAGACCTATTAGTCTCATTTGGAAGGAGCAGAATGGGAGGATCTTTGAGGGAAAAAAGGGAGATCCTAAAGATGTTTTTGAGAAGGCAAAATGACAAGTGATTGGTTGGTTGTATATGTGTAAGGAGTTTCGGGGTCTTGCACCGGAGGATTTTTATTCGTCTTGGGATGGGTATATGAAGGGTGTGGGTAG
The DNA here is from genome assembly GCA_013350335.1 of Chimonanthus salicifolius. Classification (NCBI taxonomy): domain Eukaryota; kingdom Viridiplantae; phylum Streptophyta; class Magnoliopsida; order Laurales; family Calycanthaceae; genus Chimonanthus; species Chimonanthus salicifolius. Next base: position 62,570,929 of record CM023541.1, on the reverse strand, counting down.
AGCCAAAAAGCGATTGGTCAAGTGGGTTGCGCCTCCCTAGGTTTATGCAAATTCAATGTAGATGGGGCTGCAAAGGGTAAACCAGGGCCGACAGATATAGAAGGTGTGTTACATGATGATCGGGGTAGAATGATGGCAGCTTTTTCCGAATCAGTAGGGTGGATGGAGTCAAATGAAGCTAAATTGAGGGACAATTAGGAGAGCACTCCAAGTTTGGTTTGAGTATAGGAGTGGTAACCTTATTATCGAAAGTGACTCAACTAATGCCATATCTTGGGCTAATAAAAAAAATTCACCTCATGAAGGTTGATGGGTATTGCTAGGGACATTTGGAAGTTGTGCAGATCAGGTGGTGTCTCATTCATTCATACACCTCGATCGGCAAATTGCGTTGTAGACTTTTTGGCGAAATCTGGTGTTATGCTACAGAGTCCATCCTTGGAATTTTTTTCATTTTCTCAGCCTTGACTATTGGGATTGTGGGTTTCATTTGCTTATTGTGGGGCTGTCATTTTGATGTATCTTGCTTTTCATTGTTCTTGTTTTTTATTTTTTTTCTCTTTCTTTTCGGTTCTAAGTATATATCTCCTATACTCGGATCCCTTCTTTGTACTCCCTTCCTTTTAATGATACTTAGTCGACAATGTTTCAAAAAAAAATCTAATGTCTTAGCTGAAGACTGAAGATAGTCCTCCTTGAGATAGTTAGCGAATCACAAGGGGCCTTCATAGATGATTGCCAAATATTGGACGGGATTTTAATCGCAAATGAATTGGTTCATATGCGGTTAAGGGAAAGAAAATCGGGGATTCTGTTCAAAATAGATATGGAGAAAGCATATGATTTTGTAGACTGAGATTTTGTAGGCTACTTGTTTGATAGGATGTGTTTTAACCCTAAATGGAGAAGGTGGATGAAAGCCTGCATAGAGGGTACCTCCTACTCAATTCTCGTCGATGGTTCTCCAACCCCACCAATGGTTTTGTTGCTTCCTTTGCCTTCTGTTGACGATGTCCTGCCACTGCTGCACCTTGGGCAATGATTCTCGCCCTTGCACTCCTCTCACACTCATCTCTCTCACTAGCATCTCATACTTGATCACCGGCAATGCTTGATTGCAAATGGAGTTTGTTTTGTCTGGAATCCAAAAATAGTTAGCATATAGATAGCTGCACCACTGAAAACCTAATAATTGGAGTTTGTACCTATAAATTTTCTACTCGAGCTGACCTACATCATTGAATTGATAAGAATCAAACATCTTCAAGGGAATACAACTCTTCTAGATCCTTATCTTCTCATCATCAAGATTCTGAAGGGAAAAAGGAACTAAATTAAAACTTTTTCACCTCATTGTCAAAATCCCCCATTTTGTCATACCTTTTCACTTGTACTGTAGCTATTTCGTTACATAAAATATAATAGTAGACACTGAATTCCTTCTGTTCTTAGTATCTAGTGCACAAATATTTGTTGATTGAACAATCCCAGTTTAGCACCTTTAGATGCTGATAGTTTATGATTTTTTTTTTTTTTTTCGTTTTAATAATGCCATTGTGTTTATTATCCAAAGTATCTCATGCATGTTTGAAAATGCCACTTGTTTTAGAATCACTTAAAAAATTGGCAATCAAAATTGATGTTGGATTCTGCCCCTCTTGCCTGTGCGCTTGTCTGTAACTCATCAGCTGTTCATCCCATGGGAAAATAGCTGTATTATATTGTGAGGTAATTTCTATTAACTTCGTTGCTTGCAAAGGTTAGAGGCCAAATAAGGCTACTTGATGGTGGTAGCATCAGCTTTGGATTGTCTGATGATCCAGTCTCAGAATTTGAGCTGGTTGCAGAGGAGCTTCTTTTGAGTGATTCTGTGATCAAGGTATGTAAGTTTCATGAAATTTATTTACTATTTTATTGTCTTAACATATTCATTTGCTTTCTTTTTCTTCTATCATTGTATACTAAGTGGATATTTGAGTCCTGGGGGTCGGTCCCATATCTTGAAAGATATGTCCAAATCGGGATCTTAGTCCTATTGTGGGTCAAAATTGGAAAATGGATGAGATTTAGGATGGGTAAAGGGCAGACATCAGTTTTTCGGTGGATCCATGGGTTGGACTGTGGCTGTTAAAAGTTTCTTTCCTGAGATTGTGTGTAATACCTACCCAAAAGGAGGCTCACATGATGTGGAAGCATTGGGGGTAGGTCTCATGTCCATCAACTTTTGAGAGGAGTCTATTAGATTATGAAATTCAACAATTGGAATCCCTCATCTTCTAAGTCTTATCCTCACAAAGTTCTAATAAGATTTTAACCTATGATAGTTTAAGGTGAGGAATTTAATGGAGAGTCTAATTAGGATATAACTAGTGGGATGGATGCCAGGTGGGTTGTGTATAAGCCAAGTGTAAGCCAATTAGTAGAGTGATTATTTGGGCAATGAGTAGGGTAGAATTCATGGTTTTACCGTTTCTGTTATTGAAAGGTGATATTGGAAAACAATAGGAAGAAAACAAGATCTTTGAAAAGTGGCAAAAATTGGGCCCTTATGTGGTGAAATTCAACACTGATGGTGTAACGATGGGTAAACCGGGACTGTTTGGTATTAGGGGTGTCTCGATCAACTTAGGAGAGCAAGGTTCTCGCTTTTTTTCTTAGGTTCTATTGGGAATAAGGACTCCAATGAATTGAATCTTTTAGTGGTTAGGGAAACCTAGAGGATCTTTGGTATGCACTTTCAAGGCAGGCTTATTGTTGAAGATGAATGTCATTAGGTGGGCTCAAAGGAAAAAAGGATCCTCCTTGGAGGTTCATCTCAGTCTTCAGAGAGATCATTCAGATGTGTAGTTCCATGGATGTGTCCTTTGTTCATGTCTGTAAATTGGCTATTGGTGTTGCAGACTTTCTCACCAAGGTTGGAATTTCAAGATCTGATGTCTTCGGACTTCTCCTTAGATTAATTGTTTATGCTTTATTGTATTTCTGTCTTTTGGTGTTTGTGGGTTGTGCCCATCTCGTCCACTCCCGTTTGTTGCTTCTTTCCTAGTTTTATCAATATATTTTCAGTTACTGTTCCTCGAAAAAAGTTAGAATCGTGTTATACGAGTGTCATGTTGATTAAATAGGCAGTTCTAGAAGATGGTAGTTTTACCTATAGTGCTATATGTTGTGTTTGTTAAGAAGATTGATAAGTCTAGAAGATGGAAAAAGAAGTGCATTTAAAAAAAAAAAACCTAAAGACTACCGTAATAGAAGAAAAGATGGGGCATTTTGTTTTAGATGGTTTGGCATATATGTAGAAAACTAGAACTAACACTTGTATGAAGAATAGAAGGATTGCATATAGAAGGTTCAGAAGGGGTATGCTTTTAAAAGCTTGATGATGTGGAAAGAAAAGGGCTCAATAAATAAGGAGCATTTGAGATCAATATTTTTGATAGGGTTGAAAGGTAAAGTGGAACTCAGAAAGCCTACCATAGATAGGTGGGAAAAATGGATTTGCTGATGATGGGGTCTCTCTCTCTCTCTCTCTCATATATATATATATATATATATATATATATATCCCTGGGACCTCATGAGTGTTTTCATGTTGGAGACCCCTTGTGGGGCCCACAGTGGGCCCTGTTGGCACCTTCTTTCTTAATCTACACCCATCAACCTGTGAAAATGTATCTCTACCCAGTTGGATCCCAAGTTGAGTTACATCCGTTGTTGGATTAAAACCTGATAATATTGCATCCCTATTTATTGAGTCATTCATCAATCCAATTTTTTTTAAGCATCATATCTTAGCATAGTCCTTGACTCCTTTCTAACTGACCCAACCCTATGATCATAAGGTGCTCTCACATGGAACTTTGACTTGAGAACCCTTTGTGGGTTGTGAGGCTGAACACTATTATTTGGAACATGTACAAACTTTTAGAGAACATATATCTACAGTTGAATTAACACTATTGTCATCATAAGAAGCGTATCCCTTCTATTTAGATTGCCCATTTGAGTTCAATTCCTCGGCTTTTCTCAGCTTAGGCCAAAGTATGTGTCAAAAGTAATAGCACCTACTTAATAGCATTTATGTGCCAATAAAATTTGGATCACTAAAAGTATATCCTAGACAGGTCCAATGGTGCTTAAAAAGTAGTACACATAATCCTTGAATTTCATTGACAACATTGAGGCCCCATGATGTCAAATTCTCTCCTGAAGAATTATTAGTGTACATATTCATGCATGAGTTTGTGTCTGTATGCAAGCATGCATGCATGTGCATGTGGGTGTATGCATGTTCACTGAGCACATGTTTAACTTAATTCACATGTCTCATCTTCTTGATATGCTAATAAATGCCTAAATTAATGCTCTTTTCTCATTGCTCTAGATGACTAGAATCCTTCTTTTCAATTGTTGTCTAAATTTTTTTCCTTTTCAATTGAAGGTGTATGGCGCTTTCAGAGTGTATGTCAAAATGTTACTCATGTGGAACTCCAAAATTCAGATTGATGGTGGGGGCAATACTGACGTTGGTACATCTTTGCTTGAAGTAAGGAATCTTGTTGTTCTCAGGGTATGACATTGTGAACCTCATCTGCTCATGCTAGAAACTTTGTTCTTGTAGTTTTGCTTTTGGTTTGTAAGATTATTCTGCTTTATGATTCCTTTATGGCAGCAAACTTCCGTCATTTGTTCGAATGCAAATTTGGTCGTGTATGGTCAAGGGCTCCTGAAACTAACTGGACCTGGTGATGCAATCAAAGGCCAGAGACTTCTCTTGTCACTATTTTATAACATAGCTGTAAGGATATATCGATACATCATATTATTCTCTTGATTATTTTGCTATAAATGAAATGGTCCTCCTGATAATCTTATGGTTTTTTTCTTTAATGGAAATGATGAAAGTCTATTAAGAGAAAAAGAGGCACTAGAGAGAAGCAAGTACAATTGCAAGTGCACATATACAAGCATGCATGTAAAGAAAGCATTGCAATATATGTACAAGCACTGCCTACCTCCAGAAAAATGCCCCCTCTATCTTTGTATCATGTGGCATGGATTTTGACCCTTGGCTATCTGACACACATTGCTCCTACCCACTCATTATCCACCTCCACTATAGTTGTTGATACTGCTCCAACCTCCATTTTGTCTTTGGTTGCTGCTCCAATCTTTCTAATCAATGTTTTGTTCCTCTTTATCCACATAATTCCTCTACTTTCACCCATGTTACTGCACTGGGCCCCCACCAATACCTAGTGGTCCCACCAGTTCTGTACTTTCATCTGGAAGTGGTCTTGCTCTTTTTCATAACCATTGTGTCCTTTGTGACTCCGTAGCTAAAGTGTCCATGACACTATTTGACTCTCCTGGAAAGTGGAATACTGTAAATTTTTTAAGTGGGAAAGAACGTACTCATGCTTCATTCTCTCTAGCCAATGCGAAAGAGTGAAGAGCCTATTCAAGGACATTCTTGGAGTCACCTTCCATCTTCAATGGCTCAAAGAAGTGACCTTAGAACAATTTTAATTTAAAGTATCCATGTTGTTGGTGCCATTTTTTTTTCAACAGAGGCTAAGAATGGATTTCCTTGAAAGATAATTGTAAGTACAAAATAATAGTCTATGGCATGTATAAAAGGTTTATACAAGACCATATAAAAGACGGAAAATCATACTAGAATACAACCCTATCCCGTTGCACCCTCACCCAGTGAACTTGAATACAAAAAATCCACATTTGGCACCGTCTTTTGTATTTCATCCTTTGCCAGAAAGTCAACGACTCTATTTGTTGACCACCCCACATGTCTAAATAGGATGCCTCTATTTCTGGGCATTTTCCTGATCTCCCTCTCAATGTTAACCATCCTCGAAGGGGTTTCTCTCTCTCTTGACCAAGTGATAGCATTAACATAGTCACCTTCTACAATAAGATTGTCATTCCCAAACCTTACCCACAAATAGATCACTCTTCTAATTGCTAGTACTCTGCTTCCTTGGATCCATAACTCCTTCAAATTTGGAAAAAAACTAAAAGCATCCTCCCTCTATCATCGTGGACTATCCCCTCTATTCCAGCAGGCACGGGCTTTTCCCCAACAACACCATCTATATTGAACTTATGAAACCCAGGCTTTGGTTTTGACCAGCTTACTTTCACCTTCTCTCTCTCCTTGCACACCTCAAACACCCTTTCTATGAAAGATAAAAGTCCTCTAAAGAGCACCCGACAAATTCCTTAGACAATGATAACCACCCTACAGGGCTCAATTTAGCCTTCTCAAAGACCTCTCTAGCATCTCCTACCTTACCTTCAAATATTCTATTGTTCCTTTCCTTCCATACTGACTAGAAAATCGCAACTGGAATCAACCTCCACACAACCCCGCTCCTTCCTGAAAACAGAACTCCCCACCACTCAGAAACAAAACTGTCCACACCCCTATTAAACACCCACTCACAACCATCAAGCTCAAGAGCATAACCCAAATGTATCTAGAAAACTGAAACCTGCACATCAAGTGTTTAGCAGATTCCTCTTCTAATTCACACAGGACGTGAACCTCTGATGTGCCCTCTGGTAAGAGGCCCCTATCCTTAAGATTACACCACCGATATCTTTCCTTTGATTGTTGTCCAAATAAAAGCTTGAACCCTAGGTGGAATTTTGTTGTTCCAAGCCAGAGTGCAGGGGGACACTTGGTTTTGATTAGCATAAACTACTTTCAGGATTGCCTTAACCGAGAAAACCCCTGAATAGTCAATAGTCAATAGCTGTTGTGGCTCAATTGAGATCTATTACTCAGCTGACTGGAAAGCTCTGGAGCACATCTTGCACATATTACTTGAGAGAGATCCATGACACTGGTGGCCTTTGATAACCTAATTCTTAATCCTGAATGAGACCTTAATCACTTAATGCAAAGAGCAAATGCACAAGATGTCATGTGTCCACAGAAGCTCTGTTATGTGATGGACTGGTCTTTCCAAAGAATTGGTGCAGTATGCTCCACTTGGAAACATCAAAATACAGTAAGGAAAACCAATCTGCAGTGCAGATAACATTTAGATCTAGGGAAGAAACGATCTGATCCAAGAAGAACTGGCACTCAAATGAAATGGCTACACCTCTATAGTGAAGATAGACCTCATATCTCATGACTTTATGCAGTCATGGGAAGGATTCACACAAGAGAGCTCCCAAATTTTGTTTCGATGAAAAAATGCCTAAATGACTATCATCCCTTCAACTTACTTTCATTATTCTTAAAACAATAGTAATTCATAATTCTTTAAACAAAATAAATTACCATTCATTCCATAAAGTAACTTTTTTAATCTAAATGAACTAAGGTATCCAAAACCCCTTTACAACGAAAAGAATTAAAGAAATCACCTTATTGTCACAAGTAGGTCGGTAGCATCATATTAGCACATACTACTGAATAACTTTAGTCGTTTGTCCTATTTTTCAGCTTCATTTGGTCCTTGCAAACAATCACTTGGACAAATAGTTATCCAGAAGCAACTGCAATCCTGTCATCTTGATGGAGTAGGAGTTAATAGTGAGTGCCTTCTACTAGGGGCATTTGCTCTGTGTGTGGATCTAGAGTTGTCATAAAGTACAACATAAACTCTAGCAGATACAAAAACCATTGAGCAAGGCATTCAACTTTTATGTACTGGCTAAGGAACCATAATGTCCCATCATCTGTAAAATGTAAACTCGGCATGGATTAGGTGCTGTCCATAATGGTCCAGACTTGGGCTTGGAGTTCTACTTCATTTGGAGTGTCATCCCTTTGCATCACTGCACTTGAACTAGGCAAGTGGTCTAGATCTTCACATGGCTTACAAATTCATTGGTAGCATAGTGTTCGACATCCTTTTCTACGATGTGTTCTACATATTTATTCTTGTTAGCCAAGCTACTGTATAAGGTCTGTAGTAATAGAAGCTCCATTATTAGGGAATATTTCATTATTTGTTATGATCTTTAATTTGCTTCTGCATCTGTGTTTGTGGCATTTGGCTTTGGTTTGAGGATAGCAGGTCTTGCACCATCTTTTATGCTATCCTTTTTTCATTATGTTCACAATGTTTCCTATTTCTGTCCAATGTGAACCTTCTAGACTATCTCATTACGTGTTCATAGAAGTTAGTATGTGACATCTTATTGTAAAGATGGAAGATAGCCATGAAGAAGAGGCAAAGATATGAGTCGGAAAGAAGACTCTAAAATCCTTGATCAAAAACTAATTACAGCCATTAGAATCCCAATTACATCTTCTATATGTCAGAAACTACGATTACATAATTGTGGTACAGACCTACATGTATGGAACATTTGAGGAGTATGTAACCAAATTCTCCTCCATCTCATAGAATGGTTGTCATTATCACTTGATCTGGTAATCCCAGTCTCCACACTTTTAACCTTCCACTCTTTCGCTCTTCTGTATAACAAATGTATTTATTTCTTGATAATGGATTAGAGAATTGTTTGGCCCCTATATTGCTTGAGGAATTTGGTTTTCTAATTCATATTTTCCATTATTCCAATTATGCATTCAGTTTGCATATTGTGTTTGGTCCCTTCCTTCAAATTCATTCTATGATCTTGCTGCTGATTAATTCTAGTATATCATAGAACAGAATGTATGGGGAAATATTGATTTTGTAAAGTTAGGTTCTTATATAATTGAAGGTGTCTTTTCTTTTTTCTGTTCTTTTTATTTGTTGGTAGCAACTACTTGTTAACAAGATTTTTTTAATGTTTATTTTCTATCTTGGACAGGTTGGGGCAGGGTCCTTGCTTCAGGCACCATTGGATGATGATAATGATAATGGAAGTAGCTTGTGAGTAGGAAATGGATTGAATTTAGACCGTGGAAATTGACTATTAGTGTCTAGTCAACTACTCTTGTCTAATATTTTATTGTTTAATTTTGGTTTCCACTTAGGGCAATTAAATCACACTGTGAGAGTCAAACATGCCCGTTGGAGTTAATAACCCCTCCAGAAGATTGCCATGTCAACAGTTCACTGTCTTTTACACTTCAAGTACGAGATTGTTCCTTCTCCTTCAATTCATCTATGATAATATCCATGAGTTTTCTCCTTCATCCATGGGTTTTCAGTATTGTGCTGTTTCTACATTTCCATGAGATATCTACGTCTTCATATAAGGATCAGTCTTCAAGGAAGATTTGCTAGTTTATAATTGTTCAGGGAGATGGATGATCCATGCAGGTCTAAGAAGTTACTACCATATAATCATCACAATTGTTAAAAATATGGCGTCTGTCTTGCACGGTTTTGTAATTGTTCCTAGGCTCATCTTTATTACCACTTTGTAATTGGATACTATTTTGTGAGCTCTTTTTGGTTGTTATTATGGCCATAAGCACTACTATCATTGAAGAAAATTCACTTCCTGACATGAAGGAAAAGAGAATTGGTAATTACCTTTTTAAACATGTTCGTTGGTGGCGATCTCTTTTTAGTTTTCCTATTTTCTTGTTAGTATTTGCTATATGCCTTTACATGTTTATGAATGAATTTATCCTTTCGTTTGGGTGGCATTTTTACATCCATATTTGGTAAATAAGTTCACATTCTTCAATCTCTTTTAGTGATTAATTTTGAATTTGTTGCATTGAGGTTTAGTGTGCCTGATAATGATGTCATCCATGAATGCAATTTTCGCAATCTTTCCCAATGCATGGTTATGAAATACTCTAGTCAAATGATAAGAATTTACTTAATGAATTGAGTCCCATCACATTTTGTTTGAAGAATTCACAGAAGTATTCATTAATATATGGTAAGGTACAGTATAAGAGAACTATACTGATCCTACTGATCCTCTACAAAAGGTGAGAATCAAGATAGCCTAACCCGAAAAGTATACATTGACAAAAAATAAAAAAGGGATTACAGCCGCACACAAGATTCTTTTGTTTGGTTGGCATTTTTACATCCATATTGAGTCCCATCACATTGAGCCCATTTGTAATGAGACCAATCATTGTCATCCTCATCATACTCATCATCAACACTATTTTCACATATTGATTTCCTTTAACATTAGGCTACTATCGTCAAATCCCCTCCCTTCTAGGCTTCCATTGACCTCAGGGGTACCTAGCAGGCCTCCTCTAGATTCACCCTTTACCTTGCTCAAGAGAACCTCTTTCGTAGGAAGACTTTCCCTCAGATCGGTTTTGGATGGTCTTAGATTTCAAAAGGATAAGGGATGACAAGGTGGGTTGGTCAGAAAGGGAATTTAGTCATGAGGAAATTAGAAGAGCACTAGATAACTTAGAGGGAGACAAAGCTCTGGTCCGGATGGCTTCAACTTTAGATTTATCAAGGCTTGTTGGGATATAGTAGGTCCGGACTTTATTAGGGTATTTAACAAGTTCTATCAGCAGCCTAGGATCAACAAATGTTTAAAAAAATTCCTTCATCTCCCTCATTCCAAAAAGGGAAGGCCCTTCAGAATTGTCCCAATTCAGATCGATCAGCTTGATAGAGTGCATCTACAAGCTTTTGGCTAAGGTCTTAGTGGAAAGATAAAAGAGGTACTAGGGAAGATCATAAGTGAATCGTAGGAGGCTTTTGTGGAAAACAAACAAATTCTGGGAGGGGTAATGGTGGCCAACAAACTAATCCACATGAGGAAAAAAGATAGGAAACTCGGTTTTCTTTTCAAATAAGACATGGAAAAATCCCTCAATAGCTAATAGCTAATTCAGCTGATTCAAGTGACGATTGAATTACTTAGTTAAATCCCTCAATAAAAGGGTAGGTTCAGATTTGTATATTAGTGGGGCTGTAGTTGATAATTATTTTCGTTTGTCATTTTGGCTAATAATTTATAAGCATCTCCTTTTATGGAAAATGAAAAGTGTGATGCATCAAGCTCATATGTTTGGTATTTTTTTTTTGAATTTACGTGTGGGAAAGCGTAGGATACCCAGTGTAAAGCCCCCACAGGTGAGCCCACTACCCCTAGGGTACACCAAGGTTAGGCAATGGGGGCTCAAACCTGCAACCTCCTCCCGCTTCCTGAGGCAGGAGTCAACCAGTTGAGCTACACCCATGTGGGTTCATATGTTTGGTATTTTGATTTTAGTTTTAAGGTACATGAGAGCAAAACTCATCTTTTTTGTACCGTTTAGCAGTTTAATGGTACCAAATGAAGAAAAAAAATAAGTTACCCTATTGAAAACCTAATTGTTAGTGTTTGATGATTATTTATTTTTTATGCCAAGTATATATTTTTCTACTTTTCAGGAAATATTTATTTTTTCATCATTAGCAGCCAGTAATCCCATCAATCTTGGGTCAACTTTATGAGTTATTCTTCTTCAATTAACCCTATCATAAACCATACCATTAGTCACTCCACATTCCATGTCCCTTTTTTTCCCTTTCCTCTATGTTTTCGAAGGTCCTCTTCTCCTAGTGCCCTTGATCCGTAGCCTCTCCAATATACTTACTAGAGTTGTGCTTGGTCTTCTACTAACATGATCAAACCATTTCAAATGAGTTTCTCTCAATTCTTCATCTATTGGGATTATCTTTAAACTATCCCTAATGCGTTTGTTTGTTACTCTGTCTTTTAAGGTTAAACCACTCATCCAAAGTAGCATGTCCATTGGTCAACCTGTTGTTTCTCCTGTATGACTTAATCCAGTAGCCATTCCATGCCTATTCTTTGTTTTAGTTTCATTCATTTTTGCAGTTTCTCATGTTTGTTATTCTTTACCTTGTTTTAGGTTCATTTATTGTATGTATTCTCATTCATGGTTATTCTAAGTAACTTAATTTTCACAGATCTGTCGTGTTGAGGACCTTGCTGTTAGTGGGCTTGTGAAAGGAAGTATCGTGCACATTCACAGAGCAAGGACAATCACTATTGAAGGTGGAGGCATGATAAGTGCATCAGAATTAGGTATATCCAAGGTCTTCCAAACTTGTTTGAACTAAAACATTGCTTTTTTTCTTAGTTCTTATTTTTTTTCCTTCATAAAAGCTCCATTCCAACTCAATAGAACCTGTGAAGGAATAGTGGGCTCGTGGTTCCTCTCTCGTCTTGGCCCTAGGATGAAGGCCGGTTAGACTTATGGTCCATCGGAAGGGAGAGGAACTCCAGAATCTTTGAGGATAAGTTAATTGAGGAAAGTGAGGTCTTTTAAAAAGCCAAATGGAGGCTTTGCGTCTAGCTCCTCTCTGGAAAAGAGTTCAAGAGAGTCAAAGTAACTGATTTCTTTTGCTCTTGGGTGTGCTCCTTGGGAAACTGAAGAAAGCCGAAAACCTTAGTCAATTGGTCTCCTTCTCAACAAGGCATCCAAAAATTCAATGTGGACGGGGCTTCGAAATGAAAACCGGGACCAACAAGGATAGGGGGTGTTCTTAGAGATTACATTGGCAAAACTTTCCTAGTCTTCTTGGAGCCGGAGGGATAAAAGACTCGAACGAAGTAGAACTTCTCAGTATTAGGAGAGCTTTGACCATATGGAAATTAGTCAGTTATGATAAACTAGTCATAAAAGAGGATTCGACAAATGCAATCAAGTGGGCTAAGGGGTTGAAGTGATCCCCTTGAAGATTGATTACCACGTTGAGAGAGATAAGGGCTCTTTCTTTGGGTCATGAGATATCCTTCTAATCAGATGTAAAACTAATGGTGTGGCAGATTTCTTTGCCAAAAACGGGGTAGACCACTCAGTTACAGGCATTTTCCACCTTTGAGACGGTGGTCGATCAGGAGAGCAAGGATCTCCTACCTTTATCCTGAAGGAAGATGTCTGAATGTCTTTAGCTTTAACTACATGGATGTATTTATTTATTTCTTTTGTTTTTCAGGATTTAAATTCTATAGACCCACTTTAGTAATGGTTTCTTATAGACCCTTTTGTATTTGTAGATATACTTTTCTTTTAATATATTAAGTCTTTGTTACCGCTAAAAAAAAAAAAAAGCTCCATTCCAAATCAACGACTTAATGCCGTGAGTTCTATTAGATTGAATTCATTGATGGACGGGATGGAGCTTTGGTGATGATGATCTATGCTATTTAATTGATGTACGTTTCTTTAACTGATTTGGAATTCTTTCTCCAGGCTGTGTGGACGGTGTAGGCACAGGAACATATTCAAAATATGGAGCTGGAGGTGGTGCTGGGCATGGAGGTAAAGGGGGTTCAGGGATTTTCCATGGTCAGTATACTGAAGGCGGTATAAAATATGGTGATGCTGATCTTCCTTGTGAGTTAGGAAGTGGAACTGGTGTGCATAGTGAATCAGATGGTCATGTTGCTGGAGGGGGAATGATAGGTAGGGAATCTTCCACATGATATCTTTTCCTCAATCATGTCATGGAATCTATTCTGCTATTTTCTCGGTCCAGAATATTTCCGTGGGAATGGGATGATCTGATGTTATTTAACTTATGAGAAAGATAATTAGCCAGTTTTTTTTTTTTTTTGCAATTAAGCTTGGTATTCTATCACAATGACACTATTACCCCTTTACGTCTTATTGCTTTCTCAATGATCCTTTTGTTGTTGCACTTGAATGCTAACCGGTGTCCTTTCCTTTTGCAAAGAAAGGTATCTTAAATATGTAGTTGAGAATTCTTCTGTTGAAGAGATGCCATTTTCACTTCTTGTTACATCTATAGTAATGGATGAGAGACATGTCTCAATACATTGTTCTTTTTTCTATATGTTTCTATCATATGACAGTGGACTTTGATATTTTTCTATCTGATCCATGGAGTAATCCCATCTTTGAACTTTTAATTGGAGCATTTAAATGTAGGGCAGTGGTTATTTATGATAACCGAGGAGGGTAAATAGGGGATTTTGCAGGAGGGGTATTTTAGGTCGGAAGGACCTTATAATTGGTGATTATGTAGGGGGAAAAAAAAGTTAGGGCATTGTGTTCGTTTGTTTCTTCTGAAATGAAATCTTATAGGAAGATGAATTCCAATTGGAAAATTTTGTTTAGAAAATGACTTGGTTCAAATTTATTTCTAACTTAAGATTTTCCCACATTTTTCTGTCACTATCATCTATGGGATCAACCTATTAAATGTTTAAAACCAGTGTGTTTGATACATGTATCAATCCATTTAAGATTGGTTGGGCTGAGTCAACTTGTTTAATGAATGGTTAGTTATGTATCGTTTAAGTCAGGGACAAGTCAATTCAACTCAATCCCTAATAAATGTGATGTAGGACATAGAAGATCTGCCTCACGGATCCACTTCTAATTTTTATTTTCTTTATTTATATTTTTCCTACTTAGCAAGTTAGATTAGGATTATTATTCGTAGTTAGTTTCCGTTTAGATAGAGTCCTGTTTTAGTAAGGAAGCCAGGTCGGCGGCTTTCCTAATTGAGTCATTTTTTCTATTTTTGTTTGGAATATTTTGTTATAAATACATGTACCCGTATGGGAGAGAAAAACACACACAATGAATTAATAAAATTTATAAAGGCATAGCCTTTTGTTCCATCTCTTTTATCTTTCTTCTTCCTACCTAGTTGCAGGCTGATTCTTCATTAGAATGGGTGGGTTGGATCAGCTATGAGTTGGGACAAATGAATAAATTGTTCAAGATGCTCAAGTTCAGATAACTTGTCTAATAAATGTGACATATGTGTAGGTTGGATTGACCCATTTAAGGTGTATTAGGTTGGGTCAACCAATTTAATAAATGGGTTGGTTGAGTCATTTCAATTATAAGTTGAGTTGGGCCAATCGTTTTATAAATGAGCAAGGTTAGGTCAACCCATTTAATTAAATGAGTTGGATTGGGTATGAATCAAACCAATGTTTAATATTGATTGGTTCTAGTCTTGTTTTTAATATATGAGATGGGTACAAATGATTTAATGGAGCTATTTAACTAAGGAAAGCTCAGAGTTTGGGCCCATAAGCGGTAGCAATTCATGGAATGTTGTTTTGATCCATAATCTACCTTCGTTTAGAACTAAGGATGAGAAGTGGCCCTACAGCCAGAAGTATACGACCTGGAATAAAGAGGGCTTGAAAATCAATTTTCGAACCGAGTGATTAATGTGCTCGGGCTTCGATAAACAACTGAGCCTTGATTGATATTCTGGCTGGGCTTGGGCTTTTGTGTGTTCAAGCCTAGAAGGCCAAAACCTGGTTAAACAATATCCTAATACACCACTATACTTGTTCAGGCCCTTTCACATTTCTCTAGAACTCCCTTTTGTCCACTCATTTCTTTTGAAGCCAGCATCATTCCCAAATCGGGAGAATGGGTCACCCTGTCTTAAACCCCTAGTCGCTCTAATTGGATTGGTAGGTGAACCATTCATTAGAATGGAGTAAGATGAACCCTGCACATAGGTCTTCTACCAACCCTCCATTTGGGACTCAAACCCATCCGCCCAAATAGATAGTCCACAAAATACCACTCTATGTGGTCATGCTTTCTCCACGTCTAATTTCAACAACACACCACTTAAGCTGTCCTTACGTTTATGATGCCTATGACAAACCTGAGCCTCGCAACTACGACTTTGGCTAGAAGTTTGTAATTACACCCAACTAGATTTCTAGGCCTATAGTGAGAAAGTTTGGAAGCCCTTTCCTTCTTTGGTATTAGGGAAATTAGGGAGTTCTTCATATCCTTGTTCAAAATCCCTCTATGGAATCGTTGGATAAGTGGTTTAGAGTTAAAAATGAACACGTTAAGGATAGTTTAAAGATAGCTCCGATACATGATAAATTGAGAGAAACTCATTTGAGGTGGTTTGGTCATGTTAATAGAAGACCAAACACAACCCTAGTGTGTAGAGTTGAGAGGCTATGGATTGAGGGTATTAGGAGGAGAGGTCGTCGACTTTTGAGAACATGGATGGAAGGGATAAAAAGCGGCATGTTAGGCTATAGAGTGATTGGTGATATGGTTTATGATAGGGTCTATTGGAGAAGAACTCCTCGTAAAACCGACCCCCGATAGATGGGATGTTAGCTGATGATGATGATGATCTAAGCTTGTGGCTTATGGTCATGTTGCTGACACATGATTATTTTTTATCATTATCAATGTTTGCATTTTACCTAGAATTTTACCACATTGTAGGCATCATTATAGTTTCATTGCACTAGTCTGTCACAAAAGTTTTTCTTCCATTTTTCAGTGATCGTCTTTGTTTTGATCCACGTTATCGTACTTTTAACATGATTTGCATTTCTTTCCATAAAAGGATGGCTTTATTGCTTTCCTTAATGTGTTTTTTCATCATCCTAGTGATGGGCTCCATGCAATGGCCACTCTCAAAGTTGGATATTTATGGGTCCTTAAAGGCAGATGGTCAAAGTTGTAATGTAGCAAGAAGGAACCATAATGGTACTTTGATGGGTGGACTTGGTGGTGGTTCTGGAGGGACTATCCTTCTTTTCCTTCAAGCAGTTACTCTTGGAAAAAACTCAACTTTATCGATTGTTGGTGGTGGAGGTGGCTCAGTTGGTGGAGGGGGTGGTGGTGGTGGGAGAGTTCATTTTCATTGGTCTAACATAGCCACGGGACATGAATATGTTCAGATTGCTACCATAAACGGTACAATTGACACTAGGTATGTTTATATTTGTTGGATTTGCAATAGTAAAGACTAGAATAGAGCCTATTTTCATTTATTATAATTTATGCTCATGCCATTATGATTTTATGGAATATTGTATCAATCATTTACTGTTGCAAATGCCTTGGCACATAGTATTGTTGACAAGTGCTTGCTATTGCAACCTTTAGGTTGCAGACTCTTCTGGTGTGAGGAACCCTTTGATTGACACCTAAGAATGCCTTAACGTGCGTCACATGATTTGGGTATCCACATATTTGATTGATCCTTACTGAAATCCAAGGAAAGATCCAATAGAATCTTGAAAGATCGTTTTGATCTACAATTTATATGGTTCGATCAATCAAAGGAGAGTCATGAATAGTTCAAAGATATTTTAAGATGTGATTGATAACATATCTAAGTGCAGGAGACGTTCTGGAAGAAATGGATCGTCGATCATGTATGAGGATCTAATGATACAATGTGGGCCCACTTGTGATTTTGTATGACCACAACTAGGGCACCATCTAAAAGATTCTTGTATTATCTTCCTAATGCAACTTATAGATCATTGATATGATATGTGGATTGAAAGATACTGGGTGCAACCCACCTACAGTGATTAAATGATCACAACTCACACACCTACTGGTGCCAACATGTCAACCTTTCAATTTGCCACTTGTTTCCCTTCCTTTTATAACCAAATCATGTTTGTAATAACCTTGGAATAAGGATCCTCTAGTTCTGTAGCACTAGCGAGTGTATTGTGATTATTGGTGGGACCATAATTTGTCTAGTGTTACAGCACTAGACAATCCAAATTCAACAACTTTGATGCCCAATCTTGAGTCATAAGTCATAATCTAACACATGCCTCTGAAGCTTGTAAACCGTGACACACTACATGAATGTGTACTGGCTCTTCAGCTGAGTTTGAAGTAATAAATAAGCTGTAGTATGTTAATTGCTTGTTTTTCTCATATATTTGTTCATTATTGTCATTTCTTTATTTTTTCTACTGTAGTCTCACTTCCATCAGTTTGTATATTCACTGCCAATTCCAGAATGTCCTTATGTTTTTCTTTTGTTGAATTCCATCTATAACAGAGGGGGACCTGGGAGCAATGGTGGTGAACTTGGAGAGAAGGGTACAGTCACAGGAAAGAAGTGTCCTAAAGGGCTGTATGGCACATTCTGTAATGTATGCCTCATTTAATGGTCTTTTGTCATTGGTTTTATTCTATTCATCATTGAATTAATTCTGTTATTTTATTGCACTAGGACTGAGTATTGCAAATGGTTATTAAATCCATCCCACTTAATTTTGCATTTTCTTCTTATTTACTAATTGGCTATGAATATTTGTTCATGAAGAAATCACCATATACTCCAATTTTTGAAATCATCATGTAGTATTGCAGAGAGATCCTCATTACCCATCTCTATTGTATGTCATTTTTGAGTGCATGAAAAGCACCTATGTTAATGTGAGTCAAGCCAAAGGTTTCATGGACTCCTATGTACTAATGATTTTGTCCCTTTTTTGTTAAATCCTCTTCTTAGAATGTGTGTACCTGAGGATTGTTATCAAGGCCGTTGAATGGCCTGATTTATGACTATCATGTCTTTCATATTCGATAAAGGAAGCTCTCCCCCCTCTCCCTCCCTCCTTGTGTTGGCTCCTGAGGTTGCAGAAACCATAACTGGCTTATTGGCAATGTGACTGCACTTGTATCATATTTGACTACTTTAGGACCATACTTTAGTCATAGAATCTTTCTACTCAAGGTGTCACTCTTTCAGAATCTTGCTCACTTCTGCAGCCTTGCATTTGCACTAGACGATGAAGAACTTCCTATTTTCCACTTTTCAAAAAAAAAAAAAATATCCTATTTTCCTACCACACTAGAATCCCTTGTATGATTTCAACTGTTTGTGCAAGTGAGAAGCATATGATCATTTGACAATTTTCTGGAAATTGTAAATCATTGCTTGCATGATGCAAAGCTAAAACTACAATAGTTCAGAGGCATTTGAGTTCATAAAGTTGTGCCTATTGTGTGCATTCAGACTGTAACCATGCCCCACAACTTGACCTCACTCCTGGTTCATAATGTGTATAAGAGCTCCTAGTAGCCAAGTCAATGAACAGAGTAAGCAGGTTTACTTTTCGGTACCAGACAACGAGAACAACTGCTAGAAATTGTTTGTTTTGCTTCTCGTAATAGCGCATGCAAACATGTTGGGAAGCATAAGATGATTTCTAGCATTGAGTTTTAACCACACGTTCATTCAAATCTGAATTGAACAATTAAAATAAATCCTACTTTAGAAATGATTTCTTAATTTTTGAGACTTGAAAGCTCAAACTTGATGTAGATATTACCTATCTTCTATTTTGAATAGCAGTAAAGTAAAGAAGTCCATTAGCAAGTTTGTTCATCATGGTTCTGGTTTGAGACAAGGTAGCACTTCATCTAGCTTAGAGATGTGTCTTTTGAATGCCCATGTGGAATAGAACAATCACATTCAAGGTGGTAGCAGTAGGGTTGCTATCCTGGGATAGAAGGGTTTTATTATAATATAACAACTCATTGCATAGTTATGCTTTGTTATGTCCGTAGTATAGGGAGTGCGATAAGCATATGAATAGTTATATGAACTCCATACATAACTTGTAAATTCTGTATTGAGTCACTTGCAATTTGATTCATTATGTTATCCATATGTTGGAACATTCTGAACTTGAATTATTTCCTAATCTTCTATGGTCTTAAAATGTTGTCAGGAGTGCCCCGTTGGAACATACAAAGATGTTGATGGCTCTGACTTGTCACTTTGCACTCCTTGCTCTTTGGAGCTTCTTCCCCAACGTGCAGCTTTCATTTATGTGCGAGGTAATTTTTTTCTAGATGTAATTCATGTCCATGTATATTTTCCCATGCATTTTTGTAATGCACAACAGATATTATGCTACTGTTCTTTTATATCTGCTCTAAGGTTTTTTATTTTATAATTCCTCTCTTTAGTAACAAGGTGATGCTAAATTACCGTATCTATCACTGCAGGAGGAGTTACTCAATCATCTTGTCCATATAAATGCATATCTGACAAGTATCGGATGCCAAATTGTTATACGCCACTCGAGGACCTGATATACACATTTGGTGGACCGTGGCCGTTTGCACTTCTCCTATTGTTCACTTTAGTTCTCCTAGCTGTTCTATTAAGTGCTCTACGAATTAAATTGGTTGGACGAGATTATGCTTACCAGGTTGCAAATTCTATTGAGAATCATGGTCGCCATACTTTTCCATCTCTCTTGTCCCTTGCAGAGGTAATTCTTAATTCAGTGTTGACATTCTCCCTTGCAAGAGAAGGTTTTGGTCATCAAGCATGCAATAAACATTAATTGATAGGAGACTAAACTAACCAAGATAGAGGAGCAAAAGATTGGCCTAAATGGACTGGGTTTGACTTCCATTTTATAAGCCTGGGCTGTCCCTCTCACTAAATGAGTTTGCAGGGTTGGCCTGTCAGTCCATAGTCCTATAATTCAGGCTGGGTTGTTCCTAAATCATGAGCATGTATTTCCCTATGCATATCATTGCTTTGTTGTGTAACTTGTGATACATTCTTGTCTTCTGATGCTAACCTTAAACCTAGGTGCGAGGGACCAGCAGGGTAGAGGAAACTCAAAGCCATGTGCACAGGATGTACTTCATGGGTCCCAATACCTTCAGAGAACCTTGGCATCTTCCTTACTCTCCTCCTGATGCAATTATTGAAATAGTGTAAGAGATAATTCTGAGGAAGGCTTGATTTGAATACTTATACTCATTTGTCATGCGGGATTTTCTGCTCATCGGCTCTACTTGTGCCTGCAGATATGAAGATGCTTTCAACAGATTCATTGATGAGATCAACTCTGTTGCAGCATATGAGTGGTGGGAAGGGTCGGTTCACAGCATTCTTTCGGTGTTAGCTTATCCTTGTGCTTGGTCTTGGAAACAATGGCGTCGGAGAAACAAGATACATCGCCTAAAGGAATATGTCAAATCAGAATATGATCATGCATGCCTCCGATCATGCAGATCAAGAGCACTTTACAAAGGGATGAAGGTTTGGTTTACATGTTAGTTTCTTTTAGCTCATTATTTACCTGTTGTTATGAGCTGTCCTCTCTTTCTTGACACTTCATATGGTTACTTTAGATTTAAGTCATCCAGGTTAACCACTTGTTTCAAATTTAAATAATTATTTTCACATTTAAGTTGCATATTTACAGTTCATAGATATGAAATGATATAAACTACCTGACTTGGTGAAGCCATGAAATTGGATTTATGGCTTTGGAAGTATGTATTAATACTCTAGTGATTTAGTCACATAACCAGGTTGTAAATGGAATCTCATAGCCAAGCTGAAAGATGATGGTGAGATCATCAAAGAGAAACAAAATTGTGAAGTTCTAGATGATCCTTACACCTTGTATTATAGTGATGATCTTAAGAAGCTTTTCCTTGGACTGGATTTTATTGAGACCTCTCACGATCGTGCTTAAGTGCTTAGTGGCTAGAGTAGGCCTATTAAGATCTCATAAGCTGGAACTATTTAAAGAAGATCTAATGGCAGTGTTTGTGGAGTTTGTCAGGCTGGCAAACTGCATAAAGGTGAGCACTCTACATTCACTACCTTAATCCCAAAAGGAGATAGAGAGTTGATATAATTTGGCCAACAACCCTCATTAAGGGAGCCTGTGCAAATTCATTGTAAAGATTGTGACATATAGGTGGATGTAACTAATGATCCAAATATTCTCTTTAATTTTGACTTTTAGGTCATGATGATAAATTGATCAATTTTCTTACTCTAAAGATCTGATTCAATGATCTATTATCTTGTTGCAAAGTTGAATTTGACACATATACCAGTTAGATAGTCCCAAATAACAAACAGTGGTTCCAATCCTTGCCAAGTGAATAACCGTAGGTTTTTCTATTGAATTCATGGCACTGTTTGTTTCCCATTCATCCAACTTTTTGGGATAGTCAATACTTATGGATGTAAGAGTCTGAATATTTCCTTCCACTTTTTTGCGTAGTCTTCTTTCTACAAGTTTTCTCATTGTGACACTTGAAATGCCTTAAATAGCCATCTGCACGATCCAGGTCCACAAGTATCGACCAGCCCTCAGTTGATGAAATCCATGAAAGACCATGTTTTTTAGTGGTAACAAGGACGAAATATATTAATAAAGAAACAATACAATTACATCAAAGCAAAAGAGGGTCTATAAGGTTTAAACATTGAAAAAATAACCAAAAGAAAAAGCGGAAAAACATAAAAATACATCCATGTAGCAACTAAGATCGACTGAACATCAATTTGCTTGGCTCCTCCTATCTCAAAAATGGAAGACGCTTGAAACTGACTGATCAACTCCATTCTTTGCATAGAAGTCGGCCACTCCATTAGTTGTGTGACTGACTAGGGCAAAGGATACTTCGTATCCTTAAGCGAGAGCCCTTATATCTCTAACCGTGGTAATCAATCTTCAGGGGGGTTCCTTCAACCTGTAGCCCATTTGATTCCATTTGTCGAATCCCCTTCTATGACGAGTTTTCCCTGTCCGAAACTTTCCAAATGGTCAAATTTCTCCTAATACTAAGAAGTTTTGTCTCGTTCAAGTCCCTTAGCCCCACTGATTCCTTGAACAATAGGGAAGTTTTGCCGTGGTGGTATCTAAGGAACCACCCCCCTTCTTCTCCTCTTCTCCTCTTCTCTCTCCCCCCCCCCCCACCACAACAAAACCCCCCTCGTCTCCTCCTTCCTCTCTTAACCCTGCTGGTCCCAGTTTGCCCCTCAATGCTCTATCCACATTGAATTTTTGGACACCTTGCAGAGGAGGGGACCAATTGACTAAGGTTTTCAGCTTTCTAGGGTATCTGCTCATGTACCTTTCCCACGAGCAAAAGAAATCGGTTGCTTTGAGTTCCTTGAACTCTTTACCAAAAAGAAGCCATACACAAAACCTCCATTTGGCTTTCCGAAAAAGCTCGCTTACCTCAGTTGACTTCCCCTCTAAGACTTTGAAATCTCTCCTTCGAAATGGACCATAGGACTACTGCTGGAATCGTGTTCCAAGCCGCCTTCATTCTGGGGCTAAGTCTGGATAGGAACCAAGAGCCCACTATTCCTTCACTAGTTCTTTTGAAAACCCATGGTACTCCCAAAAGGCTAGCAAAGTTTATCCAGAAATTCCTAGCAATTGGGCATGTAGCTAAAAGGTGATCAACATCTTCTTCCAACAATCTACACAGTAAACAACCCTCTCCTTTTGAGGTCCATTCTGGTAAGAACCTTTCTTTTTAGTGCACATGACATAAAAGATTGAACCCTTGGGGGTGCTAAGCTTTTACAAGCTAGACAAGAGAGAGAGTCCACATTGTGTTGTTGATGTAGGACCAAATCTACTATTTTCTTAACCGAGAAGGTACCCAAGGAATCATCAGTCCAAACAAGTTTGTCGTCCTCTCCTAAAGAAAGTGGAAACTCAGCCAATTGGGTTAACAAGGTTCTCCCCGCTCTCACTCTCAAAGGATCTCAACTCTCTCCTGAAGTCAAAGTGCCAGGATACTTGTTCTCCCTCAACTCTATAACTATCCTGGACTAAAGTTTGTTTATTCCTAGCTATTCAGAATAACCTAAGGTACAGTTCCTTTAAAGGCCTATCCCTTAACCAAAGATCCTTTCAAAAGAGTCTTGTCTCCTCTTACAACCAAGAGTCTAATTTTGTTTATGTACATATTTCCTACAAGTGTTCTGAATAACTCCACCAAGCTTTAACGACTGGAGAACCTTACTTCTCAATATTTTCACTCAGAGCCCACCCTTTGTTATCTTCTATTCCGTACCTTGCAGTCAAAACCCTAACCCACAGGATTCCCTTTCTTTCCCGAATTGCCAATTCCACTTGCATAACAGGGCTTGATTTCCAACTTGTAGCAGAACAGTCCCTAGGCCTCCCTTGGACTTAGGCTTAGTCACCTCTAACCATGCAACCAGGTGCACTTTCTTTTTCTGCTCCTTATCTCTCCAAAGGAATCTCTTAAACAACTGCTCTGATTTTTTCGTCATTCTTCTCGACATCTCAAAGAGAGACAAGTAGTATGTTGGGAGGTTTAGTAAGACGGATTTGATAAGGGGTTAATCTTCCTCCTAGAGATAGGTATTTCCTTTCTCCCCCCCACCCCCCGGCTAGTCTCCTCTTTATCTTTTCTACTATGGGTGCCCAGAAACTCTTGATTCTTGGGTTCCCTCCCATGGGTAGACCTAGATAGATATCTCATCTGCCAACTCCTTGAGGGAATCATCCTCCACACCGATACCAACTAGGGTACTTTCTTCCGAGAATAAAAAAAATTGTTAGATTGTGGAGTAGTAAAAGAGGTTTTTTTATATTTAAATTAGAATGGAGACATAAACTCAAAAGGCTGACCCGACATAGATGGGAAAATGACTTTTAGATGATGACCATGGTGGTTATAAACTACCTCGTTTAACATATACTTCCTATGAAAAAGGAAAAATGCAAAACTTTGTTTTCATCCATTTCCTTTAGGTATTATTTGCATTTCAAGGAATTATTACCAGCTTTAAGTTGTCACCTTGAAATACTTTTGTGCACTCAGATTTTTCAAGAATCAATTGACCACCCTAGCTGTTGTAAGGTCAGAGAAGCACATCGTATCTATTTTCCTGACTAAAATTCATTTCCAGCCTGACCTAGTAGGCGTTAAAATAAACCCAAGATTGATCTTTGCATTCTTATAATCCAATCGGCAACCTGGGCCTGGGCTAATCCCAATGTTTGTAACAATTTTCAACATCAATGTTGATCTCCTTTTTCTGTATAATTCTTTTTTTTTTTCTAAATGGACAGCTAGGTTCATGTATTAGTGTGACTTTCATTGGGTACACTACCTAATCTCAGAGGACCAATTATTAGACTGCAGAAATAATTGCATCACTAAAATTAGAGAAGACTGATATGTGCAAGAATTGGTCAGGCTTGTTTATTGATGACAGTACTGAAGACACTAGAATTTATTCTGTATTTTTTCATGTCATTTATTCACACCAGTATCTGTGGTTTGATTTAGATACAGATTTGTTTGGTGTTTTTCTGTTAAATTGTTTTTACTGTTCTCTAACTCAAATGTTTATCATGAGAAGAAATAAGTCACTTTAGATTCTAAAGTGCACCTTATCTAGTGTTTCAATGTTCGTTCAGTTCCATTAGCCACAATCATTAAATGTTTGATTTGTTGCATAGTTCTGGAAATGCATGTTTCCTGTCTACTTTGTTCAGCATTTATTGAGCTAGTGAAATTGCAGGTTGGCTCAACACCAGATTTGATGGTTGCCTACATTGATTTCTTCCTTGGTGGTGATGAAAAGAGACTAGATGTGGCCTCCAATGTTTCAGAGAGATTCCCCATGTGTGTCATTTTCGGTGGTGATGGAAGTTATATGTCACCTTACAATCTTCACAGTGACACTTTGCTGACCAATCTGCTTGGTCAGGTAGTGATATTCCTTTTTTCTTTTTTACTTGTACTCACCTTGCATATATTCGATCAGTGGAGAATGTATAATTTGGATTTCAATCACACCCATCTGAAGAGAATATCCTTTTCACAGTATGTTCCAGCTAAAATTTGGAATCGATTCGTTGCTGGTTTCAATGCACAGTTACGAACAGTGAGGCAAGGATGCATTCGATCTGCACTACTTCCTGTGATTAATTGGATCAGTAGTCATGGAAATCCCCATCTTGAGGCCTATGGTATTAGGGTTGAGCTGGCATGGTTCCAGACCACATCATCCGGTTACTACCAGCTGGGCATCTTGGTGTCAATGGGCAATTTTGTTCTACACAACATGCAGAAATATGATACATTGGAAAAAAGCAATAATAACTGTCTAAGGTAACTCTGAAAAATCAGACGCTGAGGTTTTTTCAAAGCTTCCTTTTTGTTCATCATCCATGTCACTTCACTCCAGTCAGTCTTGTCAGCTCTTCATTAATTAACTTTATGCATTTTGAACTTCATATTCCAGAAAAGGCTCAACTGTTGAATGTAAGAACCCTAAGCCGTTGCATCAGTATCAACCATACACCACCCATGCATTGTCCCGCAAAAAGATAGCTGGAGGAATGAATGGAGGGATAATAAATGATGCTACATTGCCATCATTGGTTTATAAAAGGGACTTCCTTTTCCCCTTTTCTCTTATATTGCATAACACCAGGCCTTTTGGCCTCAAGGTAATACAATAGAATCTTGTATGCAATCCTAATGTTATATACCACTTTTGTGATCATTCACGATTTTATATCGGTTCTTCAGGATACCATGCTGCTGGCGATCACTATCTTGCTATTGGGAGATTTTACTGTTACCCTCCTCACATTGCTTCAGTTCTATTGGATTTCTATTGGTACATTTTTTGCTGTGCTGCTTATTCTTCCTCTATCCTTGTTTCCTCCATTCCCTGCTGGTTTGAATGCTCTTTTTAGTCAAGGGCCTCGAAGATCTTCACTTGCTCGCATTTATGCATTGTGGAATGTTACATCTCTGTCAAACATTGTAAGTAATTTTTTTAACAGTTGACATTGTTCACAGTAATTTTTATAACCAGAATTAAATGATTAACCATATGCCTCTTAGAACAATGATAAATTATTTTAGCAGCGAGGACATGTGTCAGTGTTTAAATTTAGCGGCTACATTCATGAGTAGGATTTATCCATGCTTCATCAATGGGCAATGATTATGAGCTTCCTGCAGATTGTGGCTTTTGTTTGTGGCGTCCTGCATTATGGAATTTTCAGAGAGAATTTGCCTGAGAAGGCCAACACATGGAACACTAGAAGGTGACTTTCCTCCCTACTCATCCATAGTTTGTGGTGCAAAATAAGACTTAAAAGGGGAAAACATCCTGTCTTTTGGAAATTCCAAAGCTCCCCTTTCCCCCTTCAACCGAAAAAAAAAACATTTGATTTGATTATGAATCGAGTTTGGAACTATCATTTAGCTGTAGGAGTGTGCTATGTTTGATTTTCCTGCATAACCATGTCATCAACCATGGTGTAGCCCCATATTGATGAGCACATTCTTTGGATCAGTGGATGCCTTTTTTTCCAACTTTTTCATCATTTTATCTTTGTTTGTTTCATCGAACTATTATTTTAGATATGAGGGGTGTGGGCTCCAAAGCCTATAGCTAGTTTCCTTGCAAATCTTAATCCTTATGATTTACCATTTCATATTTTAATGTGAGTACAAATATTCACCAACGAAGAGAAGAAGAAAAAAAACCTGACCTATGCTGTGATTATGCTTACGTAGGGAGGACGAGGATTGGTGGGTTTTGCCGACCATCCTTCTTCTAGTGAAGTCCGTACAAGCTCGTTTCGTAGACCGGCACATAGCAAATGTAGAAATCCAAGATCCTTCCCTGTTCAGTCCAGATCCTGAGAAGTTCTGGAGCGAAGCCACTCCAGCTAGAAGGAATTGAAGAATACATGAATGGAAATATGGGCATCAGCATCATTACTTTCTATTGCAAGTGAAGAGGAATGTGAATAGATTTTTTTTGTTCCACTTTGCTGTAAATATATTGTCCAAATGTGTAAATCATTTGTTCATTGTGTTCATATTTGTAATGGTCGCATGGGATAGTGCTCTCAGAGAAGTTTGGAGGATACGTTGGAAAAAGGACGAAAGAGTATTTTGATCATTTTCTTGAGTACTAGTTCAGAAGATGTGTGTTTCATCGAGGGGGTTTATGTTTTGACGCAATCCCGGCAATCATCTGCAACTTGTCACAGAAAGACTGGCATCTTCGTTTAGTGTTGCAGATGCTACATCAGTTGCATGGTAATGATCCAAGGTACATTTTTCCAGTGCCAGCATGAATGTGCTGTTGTCCCACAGCTTTCATTTACTGTTTTTCTGTTGTTTTGTCCGTCTTTCGTTAAGCCATACTGGGCTCAGCGACAAGCTCATAATGATCTGTAAATGCTTACTGTATTAGGTTATTTTTGCTGGTACTTCCTCTGGTCTCTCTCTCTCTGTTGGTCTGAGAGCTGGCATTTAGTTGAATGTTAGACAAACAAGAAACGTCTCTTTGGAAGGCATTAAAGCCTTGGCGTGGGCCTAGGTTTGGTAATTTTAACCCAGTTTTTATACTTCTTGATCTCTATTGCCATATTATTATCTCGACTGTTCTGTTTGAAGCATCTAAGTATGCAGTGAGGGTCATCAGCTAAATTGTTCTTTCTAATAGTGGACTAAAAAACCCTTGAAGTTTCATGGTTAGCAATTATCAATTGTGACAAATTATTTTTGTAGAAGATTTGAGATGTTCGAATTTGCAGAGTTGAAAGATTATAAATTGTAGATACAAGAGGGAAAGGTAGATCATTAAAAAATTGTAAGAAAGTGATTAAAAAAAAAAGATAGGGTAGAAAGTGGAGTGACTAACTTAGAGATTTTGACAAACTATGAAGATTGATAATTGCCTCCGTACCATCTGCAGTTGACCTACAAGAGAGGGTGCACTTGTCAATGGTATATTACAAACGTTGTAGTAGTGCAGACTTTATTTGATTTTAGATCGCATTTTGTGGTTTTCAGATCACGATATTCAATTATATCACTATGTTAGGGTAGAATTAATATATATATTTATTATATTTTACAAAAATATTAAATCAAATATAACTATTCATAAGCAAAAGCTTAATCTTAGTTGGTATATTATATCATTATAGACGTAATTAAAATTCTGTAATAAAATTTTTGTTCAAGTTTATCTAGATTGCAACCCAAACTGATCTCATATAAGGTTAATTAGATGAAGACGGCCATTCAAAGGACCCATGCCAACTTTCTCAGCTTGCCAACTATGCCACTATGGGGATTTTGTTCACCGAAAGATGGATCCAAGTATCCAACCATCGCACAGTGGGGTGAAACATAAACTGGATAGGGATGACCGGTTTAGTTAATTTAAATTATTTATTTTATTATTATTGGATTGATTTACTTATGTAAGTTGAAGACTAGAGATGGGCCCAAGGCCTTGAATTGAGAGGGTACAAATTCCAAGTAGAAAGAGGAGAAATAAGAAAGTATGTAGAAAACTAATAAAGAAAAACATAATAGATAGTGGGATAAGGAACTCTTTTAGTTTGTCTTTATAATAGAGTCGATTGAAATATGATAGAAAGTGGAGTAAGTAATTCTTTTAGTTTATGTCTTATAATAGGGTCAATTGAAAAAATAGAATTTAAAAATCAATTTTAAATAGATGAAATTTTAGCGAATAATGAGAATGATTAAATCAACGTGTTGCTCTCTGTTCGAGTGAGAGAGAAAGAAAAGCACTCTAATCAAACCATATAACTTGACGGGTACAGATGGTTTTAAAATCAGATGGTTATAGCTTAATCGTTATAATTTGGAAACTAGAATTGAGATTGCAATTGATAAGCTATAATCCATTCAGTAGACTTGCTTAACTTGAGTTAGTTGGCGGGCTTGGTTGTGAAAAGTTTTTAACCTAGTTTGGCCGTGTTTGCACCATGGCATATTTATAGGATTTGACTCATGCAAATATATTATAATTTGTGAAAATAGAGAGGAAAGGGTGAATCATGAACAAGGAGAACAGATATTACTATAGATTGATTTTTTTTGCTTGTTAAAAGGTTGGTCGGCTTGCAAGGTGAGATGGGCCAATCTTTTTTAAGATTTGTAAGGGGAAAAATGTTGGTTTAATGACGGGTATAAACTGTAAAACCTAGCACCCTGCTATTTTTATTATAAATGAGAAATTTTATTTTGATTGGATGACCATTGTTGTATATAGGGGTGCAAAATTCGGCCTAGCCGATAAATTTCTCTCTCCTCTTTTGATTTTTTTTAAATATCAGTTTTTTTTAAAATTAAAAAAATAAATAACCAAAAAGGAAGCTGTTTTTAAAAAGAAAAAATTGAAAACATAAATATCGGCTGATATCAGCCGAGATATCAATTCGGGCCCACCATCGTTTTGATTTTTTAGAAAAAAGAGACTGATATTAATCATATCGGACTAATATATATTGGCCGAGAAATAGTGTGTACGGACAATATAATACATATCGGCCGATATAATACGGTGTTGAAAAAATCGATATAAACGTATCGGCCGATATCTTTACCCGTGGTTGTATACTTATTTTCTTGTAAAACTAGATAGTTGGACAATGGCTTCAAATTCCTTCAATTTGAATATGGCTAAGGACTACATGTGATACCACAAATGTCATATTTAAAACATATATGTTATGTGGCCTTATCAAATTGGAAAGGAGATATCCGGATTGAGTTCAAATTTTGTTATCGCATTATAAACATTATAAATTATCTTGTATTCTTATTTAATTTATTTCTTTTCTACCAGTTTGACTAATGTCTTACCATCGCTGAGTAAGAAGTTTTGTATTATAATTAATTTCACCACTAATTTATATTAACAAATTAAAGTGGCGCAGCGGAAGTGTGGTGGGCCCATAACCCACGATCAGGATCGAAACCTGACTTTGAATATTAATTTTTTTTTTTTTTCCAAAAATGATATATGCTAACATGTGCCCCACACCCCACACCCTAACCTACGCACCCCACTCTACTTTCTTTCTTTTTTTCACACTATACGGGGATAACATGTGCCCCCACAGCCCCACACCCTAGCCTACGCACCCACTCTGGCTTTGATATCAAAGTAGGCTTCTTCAGCGCTTTTTTTTTTTTTAATTACTATTATTTTTATTTTTGTCAAAAATGATATATGCTAAGGCCCCACAGCCTAACCTACGCACCCCACTCTACTTTCTTTTGTTTTTTCACACCATTTCCTTTCTCCCAAACACAAAAAACAGAGAGCAGAAGGGAGTGGACGATACCCTTCATTTTCACCACAGATAGAAAGAAAGAGAAGAAGAAGGAGAAGGATGTTTCGCCAGGCGATTCGATCGGTGTATCGAGGAATGGGAAAGGGTATGGAAATGAGTGCGAGCAGAGCTCGAGCCATGTCGGATCTGCCGGCGACGCCAACGGCAGATTCGGCCTTTGTGGAGGCCTGGAAGAAGGTGAATCCTATCATCGACCCACCAAAGACGCCTCTCTCATTCATGCGACCCCGGCCTCCGACTCCATCCTCCATCCCTTCCAAACTCACCGTCAACTTCGTCCTTCCTTACAAGTCCGAGCTTTCCTCCAAAGAGGTCTGTCATTTCTCTTCTTTCTTTTGTGACTTCTTCTTTTTTCTTTTCGAAGAGCTTTTTTTCATGGACTTATAAAAAGGTCAGAATTTTTTCAGAATATAGAAAAATAATGGGGTTTTTTCAGATTAAGCAAAAATATTGGGCATTCTTTCAAAATCTCCCGTTTCTTCTTTGCTGGATTATAATGATTTGGGATATATGAATGTATTTGTATGTCGGCTGATCTGCTGATTGACTTGTCTTGACTTGGTTTTAACTTTGTGTTTCTTAGGGATCCAATTCTAGGTCACGAGCTAAGCTTTATATGTTGGACAAAAAAATGATATATCCGTCCCGAAAAATTTCGGCCGAAATATCTGCCATTTCAATCCATTTTGGATCAGTTTTTTTTTTCCAAATAGAAAATCGAATATTGGAAATATCAGGAAATAATGGCTGATATTTAGCCCACTTTGGCTTCTGTTTCAGCCCCTACCAGTTTTCAGATATTATTTTCTATTTTTATTTTTCTTCTTTCTCTATACCTTCCATTTACAGGCTAGGTTGAATTTTCTATGCTTCTCTAGCATAGCCGATAAGTGATCATTGCAAGTTTGAATCACGAAGGCTGGAACTTAAATGCTGCTGGTTCGAGTAAGATAGGCAGTCTACCCATGAAATGATTTGCCAACTCCAATTATGAGTGTCAAAATCAGATTAAATGAGAAAATGTCTTTAATGAAGTCGATGACGTGTTTTCTCTACTCCAATATGATCTATGTCATCATCGTCAAAGTCATTTATCTCATCTATCTAGGATTGGCGCTCATAATTGGATCTGGCAAATTGTTTTGTTTAAGTCAATTGAAACCTGTATGTCTCAAATGTGAAACTTTGTGGTTGCAAAGATGGATGCTTGTAACTGTGCTAAGGTCTTGTCAACTAAATCTCTCGTTTTTTTCTTTTTTCTTTTTTCTTTTTCTTTTTTCGCTTTGAAAGATGATTATTTTATTCACAATAAGAGAGAAGCTTTACAAAACATATGCCACAAAACCAAGGAATCAAAGCCCACAACCCCCAAACCCCAAATTTACAAATTTTGTATACAATTTTTTATGACATGGAGAGACCATGCCTTGCTTTGTCATGAGCTGCACAATTTGCAGCTCTAGGAATGCGAGACACATCAAAGCCATACAAAGAGATTGAATGACAAATTCCTCTCCACTTTAACTTATCAACAAATCTCCATACAACTTTTAGTTCAAAGGCATGCATTGGCAATATTATATGTCGCTTGTCCTGCTTGATGAGTCTGATTACTCTGAGCTTTTGTCAAGGCAACCTTTGAGTTTTCACGTTCTTTCTTGATTTGGTCTCGGCTTTGTTCTCTTTTTTCCTATTGGTTAATATTGATTTAGAATATGCATATGTATTCTCATGCCACCCAATCTGATGATTGACATATCTACACTTGGTTTTTTTTCCTTTTTGCTTCTTAGGGACTATGTTACAAGATAAGTTCTCCCCAAGAGGACCAAATTTTTTTAGCTAAAGTATCAGCCATTTCGGCCCATTTTGGATCATTTTTTCTATTTTTTTTTTGAGAGAGAGAGAGAGAGTTCCTAATAGTGGAAAATATTGACCAATATTCAGCCCATTTCACTTGATATTTTGGCCCATATTGATTTGGTCAGTTTCACAACGATATCCAATATTTACTAATTTTTTTAATATCAGTAGTGAACAGAACTTTTGTTTTTAGATATTAGAGATTAGAATCTGCCATTCATTCATAAATTGAAATCTCCATATCTTTTTTAGCTGGGCATCTCTCTTACAACTCATGTACAATGCTTGATGAATCTAATGACTTGGGGATTTTTTGGATCTACTTGGTCTTTTCCTCTATATATCTTAGATATGTATGGCTTAGGATGTGCTTTCTATGCTCCAGTAGCATAGATGAGAAGCGCTTATTGGAGGGTTTGAGTCATAAAGATTGCAATTTAAAAACTGTGGGTTCGAGTCAAATAGGAGCTACTCCCCCTATGAAAGAATTTACTTAGTCCAATTATGAGTGTCAAACCTAGATAGATGGGATACTAGCTTTAACAAAAATGATGATGTGTTGTCAATGAGCCAATGAAATGTCATTGTCATCGTCATCAAAGCCATTTATCCCATCTATATAGAGTTAGCACTCATAATTGGATTTGCCACATTGTTTTGTATAGGTCAAATCCCTATCGAACACCCACATGTGTCAAATGAGAAACCTTTGTGGTTGCAACAATGAGCACTTAAAACTGTGCTACAGGGTCTTTTCAACCAAATCTCCATATGATTTTTAGTTCAGGGGTAGATATTGGTGATCTCTTAGCTCACTAATGATGCTTGATGAATCTGATCACTCTTAAGTTATCTTGAATTTGTTTTATTTTCACCAAGGAAAAATGGTTGGGTGTGGATGGTTTTTATTTTTTGGGAGGGGTAGTGTTTATTGATGTTGATAGAGTTGACTCATGCATTTGTTTCCAATAATTTGCTTTTATATTTCAAATTGGCTTGCTTCCTTCTTTTCCTATTCTTATTGCTCCATGATGCGAGACAAGCTCTTATACCAAATATAACGCTGGACAAGATCTAATATTGGAACCCTTGATCTAAATCATATACAGAGGCCTATATCAAAATGTAAATTGTGTATAGTGAATCCTAAAATGGCATACAACATATATCCATAATTCACAGAAGATGTTAGAGAGAGAAATTAAATATTAAACAAAGAATAAAACAAAGGCTAAAGCAAATTCACACTCACAATTAATCAAAGAGATTCAAAAAGATAAATGGCATGTACACTTAAAGCTCTCAAGGTTGTATTATTGGCCTTCAATGCAAAAGCCCTCAAAAGACTAATTAAATCATACCAAACCCTGCCCTAGGTCTTCTAGATTTATAAATCAGTCACTCAAGGGAATGAAATAGGGCTATGGGACTACCTAGGGTTTGCCAAAGGAATTAGGTTCTGTTATTTTTTTTCAATTCTTGGGCAAAACTAGGTTCACATAAGGGTGAAACGACAGATTAGTATTAAATCTACGAGTCTAAGATAGGGATCTAAAGGTTGAAATTCGAAATAGGGCAAAATGGGCATGTCCGTATGGACATGTACGGACATCCTTATGAAGTGATGGGTCCCGACGGGTCTTTGATGGCCAATGGTGGGGTTGGGTGCTGGTTTGGTTGGGGTTAGAGTTTGGGTGAAAAATAATCGTATTCACTCGTTGCAAATAGATGGAGACTCTATGGGGAATAGAGGTGATATCTATATGGAAATTACTGAGTATTTCAAATGTTTATTTGTTGATTCTAACGGTGATTCGCTTGTGCCCACTTTTTTACCCTTCAAAGTCTTGAATGAGGATCAAGCTGAAACTTTAGAAAATATCTTTGAAGAGGAGGAAGCGAAAAATACAGTATGGCAGTTAGATGAATATAGAGCTCCGGTCCCGGATTATCCAATTATATTTTTTTCAATATTTTTGGGAGTTGGTTAAGCAGGATGTTTTATCTTTTGTTCATGAGTTCTTTGAAAGAGGTATTATTTCTAAAGATTTGAGAGCATCTTTTATCACATTGGTACCTAAAAAGGCTGGAGCAACTAAGTTCAATGAAGGTTGTTGGCAACGGTGTTGGTAAATCGGTTGAAGGTTGTGCTTCCTTGTCTTGTCTCTCCTAACCAAAGTGTGTTTCTAGAAGGGAGGCAGATTGTAGATTTTGTGGTGGTGGCTCATGAAAGTTTGCATTCTAAATTTATTTCAGAAGAAGCTGGAATAGTATGTAAATTGGATTTTTCTTGAGTTTGTCGTGCAAATAATGGGATTTGGTGGTCGCTGGAGAAGTTGGATTCGTTCTTTTGAGCAGCAGCTCACTTATCTATTTTGATTAATGGAAGTCAAAAGGGTTCTTCAAGATGGAGAAAGGAATTAGACAAGGGGATCCTTTATCTCCTTATCTATATGTTATGGTAGTGGAGGCCTTTCATCTTATGTCGTTGTCGGTTGGGCCTTGGGTTCTCTCTACCCATGGAGATCCTTTATCTCCTTATCTATATGTTATGGTAGTGGAGGCCTTTCATCTTATGTCGTTGTCGGTTGGGCGTTGGGTTCTCTCTACCCATGGAGATCCTTTATCTCCTTATCTATATGTTATGGTAGTGGAGGCCTTTCATCTTATGTCGTTGTCGATTGGGCCTTGGGTTCTCTCTACCCATGGATCTATCTAGATAAAGTTGAAAGGATTCGCCACTCCATCACCTCTTTTTGCTTTATGGTCTCCTGGATCCCAAGAGCTACAAGTTTAGCTGCTGACAAAATGGTGTGCCAAGGTTTGTCTATGTCTTCAGAAGTTGTGATTATGATCTTGTAATCTCTTTGGGGTGACTTTTCCTGTAAGGGGTTTTAGGGTTGGTGGGTTATTTTTGCCTGGTTGATTGTTCTTCTAATTGTAATTTAATTCATTTTTTTGTTAATAATACAATTACCTTTAAAAAAAAAGAGGGAAAATGGAGAAAAAAAGAGAAGAAAAGGATAAGAAAGAAAAAGAAATAGAGAAGAATAAGAAGAAGGATTTGTACCTTAAGTCACACAAGGTTCCTTGATCTCATACCATTGAGGTAGAAGGAGTCGCACCAGATTTGCATATGGGAGAAACTTGAATTTCTTCTTTCATTCATTCATAAAAGTGTCTCTACAAGGCTATTTATAAAAAAAAAAAAAAGAAGACACTTAAAACCTTAGACACATGTGACTTGAGGCACTCATGTGGACGATCTAAAACCATAAAAATAAATACTTGTCTAGAACAATCTTGAAATGCATATGAACTAAAAAAATATGACACTATTGAAAGATAACTAAAAGAAATGTCCAGATGGTGTTGGATCAGCGATCAGATTGACCCAATCCAAAAATGAACAACTCAAATGACGTAAATGGATGAGTCGAGTCAAATCTTCAAATTCCATACTTAGTCAACGTATAATCTGGGCTATCCATGGTTGGATATATTAGAAATATGCACAAAATCATCATCCAATCATGTTGAGGAAAAGTCTAGCTTCCATTGCATCTTTCTTCGCTAGTGTCCCATTATGTCCTCTTCATTCCATGTCATACTTACGTTGTTTTGGAACTTACTTTTACCTTTGCATTGAACCTTACTTTAAAAAAAAATAATACAAATAAGTGATCAATGAATATTTAATGATTGCCCAGTTAATTAACTAGATTGGATCATTTAATGTACAACATGAAATGTTCAAAATAGATAGGTTGGGAATTGACACTTACACTTTTAAATGGTATGAATACCAAAATTATTGGATCCCACAAGGTGATTGATTAGATGGACTTTTATGGATTTGTGATTGATTCATCTGATTAGATGCAAGGCTAATATTTTTGCAATTTCATGTATAAAGATATTAATGTGGTTAAAAAAAATAAGATACAATTACATCAGTAGGACTTGTCATCGCAATTGCTTTTGACATTTCCAGTCACTTTTTCTTTTAAATTCTCTTAATCAGTTGTTATTTATTTGATTCTTTGATCTCACTTGTGATCTCTCCATTTTTTTTTTTTGTCTTCTATTGGCAATGAGTGAGATTTATTAGTAGGGGACCTATTTTCTGCTATTCAATTGATTAATGGGAAGGACTGTCCTTTACCTTTCCCAAAAAAAAAAGGTAAAAAGGGGGAGGGGGTTGTCCTCTGCTATTTTTAGATATAGTTGAGATGTGGCAGTTTCAAATATCAAAAAATTCCAGATCTGAAATGATAGCTTTCAGTTAACAAAAGAAGGGAGCTTCAGAGTCGGAGGTTTTCATCTTCATTTTTTTTTTGCAGTCTTGGTTCTTCCCCTTTGTCGTCCTGCTGGCATGCTCCTGATCTTGCGCCCGCCACCCACCCCAAAAAACACTAAAATAATAATGACAACAACAATAATAATAAGTTAGTTTTTCTAAAAAGAAAAGTTCAGTGAATTGTTTAATCCTCTTTGTTTTTATGTGTTTTCAGGTTGACATGGTGATAATGCCAGCAACAACTGGGCAGATGGGTGTTCTGCCTGGCCATGTTGCCACCATTGCAGAGCTGAAGCCTGGAATTCTCTCTGTTCATGAAGGGAATGAAGTCACCAAGTATTTTGTCAGCAGTGGATTTGCATTCATCCATGCAAATTCCTTTGCGGACATTGTTGCTGTTGAGGCAGTACCAATAGATCGCATTGACCCAGCCCTTGTTCAAAAGGGCTTGGCCGAGTTCACCCAGAAGGTTAGCTCAGCCTCAACCGACTTGGAGAAGGCTGAAGCCCAAATCGGTGTGGAAGTTCACAGTGCTCTGAACTCTGCAATCACAGGTTAAGGAATGCTGAGGTAATAAGAGACTGTTTTCTTCTTGATTTGTCATCTCTTCAGCCAGAGATTTCAGGACTGTTTGCCTCATGAGATGGAAAACTTTTTTATGTCAATATTCCCATTTTGAAGTTGAAGTTGTCATTGCACTTGTGTTTCTTGTCCAAGACATTAAAATTGAATAAATTTTTAGGCATCGGAGGCTACGGGTTTTTCTTTTCTTTTGGTAAACAATACTATTGCTTTTAGTCTTAATTCTGTGAAGAAATTTATCACTCTCGTTACATGGGCAAGTTGTATATAAACTACATATGCATAAGCAACTCATACAATGGGGTTGTGTTGGTGCGATATGGAATGGATAATTCATCTAAAGGAAGTTCTAATGGTGCAATGTTCTAATTTGGATGAATCTCTGGCCTTGAAGCGTGGATTGGATCTTTATCACATTGGATAATATGGGTTGACAGGTATCAGTTTAATGGATGTCGATATGTAAGCGGCCAATATATATTAGCCTGTATCAGCCATGCTGGTTTTTTTTTAAGAAAAAGAAAATATTTTTGGTCGATCTTTGAGATATTCTTATAATTTTTTTGAATTAAAAAGGTTTGAAAAAGTTATTTAATTTTTGAGTTTTATTACTTATTTTCATCGTTTTTTAAAAAAATTTGACTCTAAAATCATCTCAAATTTTGAGTTTTGTGTTAACATAATATTCAGTGTTTCAGTGTTTATGGAATTCAATGGAGATAAGTGTTAATGTCTTCAAAAAAAAATTAAAAATTTGATGAAGGTTAAATTTTTTAAGTTTAAAACTAATGAAATAATATATAAATATTTCTACAATTTAAATTAAGAGTCTTTAATATGATTTATATAGTTTTTAAAGTGTTTATGTATTTTTTTATTTGAATATTTTTATGAATTTTTAAAAAAAATTATAATAGAAGATACATGTCACTAAAGAATACTTGATAATATGAATTTCATATTAGGTGTTATCTCATATTGGTTTTATACTTTATAAGATTTGTAGAGATTTTTCAAAGTTTTATAATATTTTTTAAATTACTTTATCCGTATCACCTCCCATTGAATTTTAAACCCTTGGAACTTAACAATAAATCCAATTTAATAATTATAATTTTTCAATTGATCAAATGAGCTGATATGCGAAACTCGTGAAAACAGTAGCACATAGAAATTATGAGAATCGTAAGTATGAAGTCTATTTTATAATTTATGTAAGTGGATCTCTATCTTCTTAATCTAAATACTCATTTAAAAACCCTATAATTTTCACATATATTTTACTTTAGCAACAATTATTCTCTCCATCCTCGATTTTAATGTATTTAAATTTATTCTTAATCTCTTAAATTTCATAATGTTTTAGAGTAAGAATTTACGATTTACCAGACACAGGAAGGCCTCTGGATGCTCCATTTGTGGAATCACTGCTTTCCCGCCTGTATACGTTGTTGGGGCCATATAATCTGCTACTGAACCCACTGGACTGTTATTTTTTCCGTCCTATTTATCTATCTATACTTTCTGACCTCTCTCTCTTTCCCTCTCTCAATCGAAGGATTCCATCCATTTCACTGGCGAATCGCCACAAGACCCAGTTCAAAAAATAAATAAATAATAAATGCACGCGGCAGCAGCAGCAGCTACAGCGCTTTCATTTCAACCTCCAAAATCACCTTTCCTCTCATGGAGGAAATCTCAGGTCTCTCTCTCTCTCTCTCTCTCTCTCTCTCTTCCAGTATCTGTTTGTTCAAATGTTCTTCTCTCTCTCTCTGCCCACTAGCTGTTTGTTCAAATGTTCTTTAATCAATTCATAGAAGTCTACTTTAATCACTTGTAAATACAAGTTGACTCACATGATTTCCTTTCTATGTGCCATGTTACGAAGTACCACATGATTTCCTTTCTATAGTAGTTTTGAAAATTATGAAAATATTACCATCCATTTTTCATTTATAAGACTATCATCTTATTGCTTGTGGCTAATATTGGATGAATTGAATACAAAGAGCATGAAATTTTATTTTTTATTTTTTTAAGTTTTTTAATGATGTTCTTTTTTAGGAAATCATAAAAGTTCTTATCATTCATGATACGATTTGTAATTCAACATGATTTTATCACCAAAACCATCTAAGATACAATTTTGATTTTCAGAAAATTGCACAAGACTGATGTAATGACATTTCACATTTAGCAGAACATATCACATACCGCTGAAACCAATGTTGCATGTGTCCTAGTACCGTGTTTGGACTGATAAAGATGCCGGAGGCTCAGGATGACTTCCACTAGCAAACCATCTTCCACTTCGTGTAAACTCAGTTGGACTTCTTTGGGCCTGTATGATTTTCGGATGCAATGGGTCCTAAAGTACACTGTTATTCAACCCAAGGGGGTTGGAGTGATAGCTAGGAACCCTTGTCAGGAAGCGGAAGACCACTCTCTGTAGAGTTATCCGGTGTGTGTGGTTAGAGAGACGTAAGAGGCCTGGGCCCCTTATTCATAAAAAAATAAAATACACTATTATTCTCCCTTATCCTGTCGAGTTTTAGATTTGTTTTGTACGACCGAAAATCCAGCATTGTTTCTCATAACGACCCTTTGTTACATTGATATCAAATGTCGTTATTATGTTGTCTTTGAAGAAAACCACTTTTCCATCTATCCAATCTTCAGTCTACAGGTAAGAAACTAAGAGTCGAGTGTCTTACTTGCAACTGAGTCACTCGTCATGGAAAATCTGAATGCATTTTGCTTTTGTAAAATTTAGTACATTTATACCACTGAAGTATGTCTGTCATTTCTCTAATCTGATGTTTCAATTTGGGATATGTCCTTTTCTTTCTGCTGCAGCAAAAATGCTCACAGAAGGCATACTGTGGCCTTATTACTGCACAATTTGAGCTGAAGCCTCCTCCATACTCGTTAGTAAGTTGTCACACCCTCCGAATTCAAAATCTACAGTATTGGTACAGTTCTAATGCCTCTATGGCATGTTGGTCTACAGTATTGGTACAGTTCTAGTGCCTCTATGGCATGTTGGTTATAATAAATTGTACATGTATGCACGAGGGTAACTCAGTTTGTTTAAGGATTAAACTAGAGGTGTTGGGTTCGACTCCTCGCAGACTTGATATATGAGGCTTGCAAGTGATTTCGTGTATCCATGGGATTAGTCTCACTTCCAATGTGGATTAATACCCATATTATAAAAAAAAAAAAAAAACTGAACATGTATGCATCATATTCACCTCTATAACTTAATTGCTTTATGTGACAGGATGCTTTGGAGCCTCATATAAGCCGTTTAACACTCGAGTATCATTGGGGAAAACACCATAGAGGTTACGTGGATAATCTAAACAAGCAAGTAACGGGAACTGAGTTGGATGGGATGCCATTGGAAGATGTTATAATTGCTTCATACAACAAGGGAGATCCTCTTCCAGCTTTTAATAATGCTGCACAAGTATAATAATCAACTATGTCACCTCTCTTTTATCATTCCCAAATGTTATTCTTAAAATCTTCCACTTAATCAGTTATGCCTCTCTTTTTTTGATAAATCATTTTTGTAACCATTTGTAGGCCTGGAACCATGAATTTTTCTGGCGATCCATGAAACCAAATGGAGGGGGACGACCATCTGGACATCTTCTCAAATTAATTGAAAGAGATTTTGGCTCATACAAAGCATTCCTAGCAGAGTTCAAATCTGCTGCAGCAACTCAATTTGGTTCTGGTTGGACATGGCTTGTATGTGAGTACTGAGTAATTCCTACTCTTCTGAATCTTCTTCTCAAGATGGCCGACCTTCAAGCTTTGAATACATTAATATGAATTTGTATTATGTAAATAATAGAACTTTATTTTGGATGATCAGACAAAGCAAACAGACTTGACGTTGGAAATGCTGTGAATCCTTTTCCATCAGAGGAGGACAATAAGCTTATGGTGGTAAAGAGTCCCAATGCCGTAAATCCCCTTGTTTGGGATTACTCGGTATGTCATCCATATTCCTTGTTTATTCATATTTTTTAGCATATAAAGCTTATAAGCAATCGTTGACATGTTGTCGTTGATATGTTGCAGCCACTCCTCACTGTTGATGTTTGGGAGGTAATGCTTTCCATTCTTCTTCTAGAGAGAGAGAGATTTAATCAGTAACTTTGACTAACTATGAATCATTTTGTTGGGAAAGAGTTGTCAACATTCGGCAAAGCCCATTAACTCTGTTAGGCCCTGTGGGCTTTCTGGGTGAATTGCCCTCCCTTTAAACATCAGTGAACAGCATGTTCCAAGCCCTATTTATTGCAGGCTAAGCACTTCAACCCAATGATAAATATCGCTCAACCAATGATACTCGGGTCAGTTGCTATTAACAATTTTTTTTCCCAACATCGATTTCAACAAGAAGCCGGCTCTATCTAGTGCAATCACACAACCATCCTTTAGGTTTATCCCTATTTTGCATATTTTATCAACTGCTTACTAATATGATATTTCTTCGGATGTGTAATGCAGCATGCATACTATATGGACTATAAGGTGAGTTGCACTTATACACGGACGGATATCGTAAACGTCCAGTTAAAACTAATCATTATCTTATCACCTGCTTTATCTCTCATGCAGAACCAGCGAGCTGATTATGTCTCAATCTTTATGGAGAAGCTTGTTTCATGGGAAGTTGTTAGTTCTAGGCTCAATCTTGCAAAGGCTCGAGTAGAAGAGAGAGCTAGAGAAGATGATAGGAAGAGAAGAGAGGAAGAGGAAGACGAAATCGGGGACCCTGAAATGGCAGAGATGTACTTGGACAGTGAAAGCGAGGAGTCCGAGGTTGAGTGATCAGCACTTGCTTGTCCCGTTGTTGTGCTATGGCACACCTTTTGCTACTGTGGAACTCACCCATTCTCAATTTTTAGATCTAGAATGTGATTTTACAGGCATATGTAAACCACAAGAGGTCCATATGGATAATGTTCTTTTCTCCAGGTACCATTGTCCACCATTTCAAATGCAATTTTAGTGAACTGAGAACTGCCTTCTCCAACGGCACTCGCCGTTTTCATGTGGAAAAGGAAACTGTGCTTTTGGATAATTAATTGTCACTCCTCAATTTTATTTAGGGTAATAATTCTTGCACCGTCAGTTTCTCTTACGGTGCACCAAACTTAAAAG
Source organism: Chimonanthus salicifolius (assembly GCA_013350335.1). NCBI lineage: Eukaryota > Viridiplantae > Streptophyta > Magnoliopsida > Laurales > Calycanthaceae > Chimonanthus > Chimonanthus salicifolius. Next base: position 62,528,349 of record CM023541.1, on the reverse strand, counting down.
AAATTTTAATTTTACTCTTACTTTTAAAAAAGAGAAAAGAGAGAAGGATGAAAGTAAGGTCAAAATTGAAATTTCTTTTAAGTGAGTGCATAAATCACTACCCTTTTATTAAAAATGCCAAATTCACTTTTTATGTAGAGAAAGTGAATAACTGTTTTATCATCAAGATTCTAAAATTTGGCTTTATTAAAGTGAAGATGCACACAAGATCTTTGTAGAGAAATTATCCACATTGTTTCTTCCTCTTATTATCTTATGAATGAATTATTATTGAACTTGAATCTATTTTAGAATACACTCACCAATGAATTGAGTTATCTGGACAATTAAAACTATAAACAAAATAGATTCTTTTTTTTTTTTCCAATCGGTGTTTGCCATACTTCTTAAACTTGTGTGCAACTTGTTTTTTTTTTTTTTAATTTATGTGTGGGAAATTGTGAGATAAAATTACTAACCTGTTATCAGTAGATTTCCCGCCTATTAATTTGACATAACTTTTGACAACCCTTTATGAATACTTTGGCTGGCGTTGTCAATTATATTGTGCGTCCACTGTTCCAACTTGAACGTTCTAGATCTAATCGAAAAATGGAACATAATAGGTCCAGTTCTCCCCATTCTGGCCGGTTACAGCTGGAACGAGCTTGATCCAAGTGTAACGGGCCGTGTTTCAACCCTACTTATTCCGTTCTACAGATAATTTTTTTTAACTTTTTAGAAACACAAAATCTCTGTACAACTTAAAGATAGGCTTCTTAGGCTACAATTGAAAAAAAAAACAAAAAAAAACTGAGCCTAAAATTTAATATGAAACCACTCGATCTTAGTGAAAATCATTAGATATTTTTAATTCAAAAACGCTTGATAACTTTGACAACTAAGATCAAATTACTAAAAATTGAATTTTAAATTAAAATTTGATCAGTAGTTCTTCATGAAATATATTTTTAATTCATCGATTTAATTTTTAATGGGTATAACAAAAATTTGAGAAAAATCCCATGGTTCTAAAAAAAATTATTCTTTTGCCTAAATCAAATTCTAATTGATTCTTATTTAGAGTATAATTCAAAGATTCTGGAATTAATACTTAATGATTACATTATTATGAAATGAGATTATAAAACATAAATAACTATTTAATAATAATTTAAAATTTATTTATGTAGATGGTCTAAAATGATGAAAATAATTAATTTAAATATATTTATAAATTTGCATTATTGTCTTTATATTTTTATTAAAAAAAAATCACACTTTTATTTTCTCTCTTTCAAAATGGAACATGGCTAGAGCACCCGTACATTTTGTTATAAAGATAAAACTCAACACAGATCTGACAACTAGAGTATACTGGTATAGTGAGAGCATTGAGTTAGTTCCCAATAAGCGATGAATTGTGCCTTGTGTATGCTTTTTATTCTCCCCTAGTTATCCATAATTTGAAGTCAAATAATAGTGATGTTCTGAGGCGTGCATGCGTTCAGAGTTTTAAAGTTAAATGAGAAGACGTTGGATCTTGAAAAACACAGAACTTGGCTTCAAATGAGGATGATTGAAAAAGCAAATGCAAAGTCAATAACGATGATGATGAAGATGATGATTAATATGGACATGAGTGCTTCAATTTTGAAGAATGCCTGCTGAATTTAGATCTTCCATCCTCTTAAGAAAACCAGTGGTTTACCACTATTCTAATGAAAGAACCCCCAAGCATCAAAATAATGAGATTTTTTTTTGTCATCAAATGCCTTCACCATCACTTTTATCACCGTCATCATCATTTGTCAAAATCTTATCCATCTAAATTTGACTTCTCTTTCGAAGGTGGGTGGCCCACCCCACCTAGAACAGTCATCTTTGACTGGGCTTAAGCACATTCGCTCACTTACGTTGTTCCCCCCTCAGCTCACCCTAGCCCCAAGTACATCGTCTCAAAGGCTTCACACCAAGTCTTTACTGACATAATATGCATGCTTGAAGTTCTCTAAACTGAAGTCAACCACTACAATATCTATCATGCCTTTTATGATCACTTCCCTAGTCTACCTCGCCTCCTTGTGCGTGTAACTTGTAACCTATCGATTCTATATGCTGAACTGTACATGATCTTCTACACCTTTTGCCATCGCCCTCCTCCTAACCAGTAAGTGGTAGTAGGATTTATGTAATCAGAGCCAGATTTCCTCGAGGCCTCGGTAACATGGTTACACGTAGCTATCACTCCTTTAAAAATGAAAGTAAATATCATATGGTGAATCGAGCAGCCATACTGATTTTCCTGAAACATTAAAACATCAAAGCTCACAAGCTGCAGATCTTGAGTCATCGGCAAACCAATCAACTTTAAAAGGAATCATCAAACTTTGAATTTCAAAGAATGATCCCTAAATGTGGCATTTGAAGGGGAGAAACTATTCAAAACGACCACAGGCCCTTTCACTCAATTTCTGCGCCATCATAATTTGTACTGGCCATATTAGCCAATAATATCATATCTATAGTGAGGTGATCCAACAAAGAAGTGCCAAATATTCAACTTTAATCTAAGACTGTACTTCACATTTCTTGTAATTAGAAAAGACTCGTATAATCCCTTTATTTGTTGTTTAACAAAGGATTAACATCTTCCATTATCTAAAATAATAATAAAAGACAACAATTATAATAATTACTATAAAACATCTTTCTTTTTTTTTTTTTTTGGGGGGGGGGGGGGGGGGCAGGGGCGGCGAGGTACATAAATTACATCGTGATCAAAGATCTCCAGTCAGTGGCATGATATTTAAGAGAGCATGGTCCTCTAAAGTTAGTAAAATCACCTATCTAACTGGAGCTTATTGCTCAAAATTAAAAAAAACAAATAGGAGGTGGCATTTTGTTGAGTATACATAGAAGGTGCATTTAAGCACACATGCAATAATATTAAAAAAAAAAAGGAAATAAAACAAAGAAAGATCAGATCATATCATACAAATTAGGGGGGCATAGGTAGATGTCATATATACCAACAGCATCGGTGGACAATTAACTTTAACTTTGGAGTTACTAGTGCGAACCTCATTTGATTGTTTCCGCATGTCCTCGAGGAAATAACAGAATGAAGAGAACAACGCCCATAACTTTCTGCATTCATATGACAAAATTTGCAGCCCAAGCTGGAGACAGGTCAACAGTTCCATCACTATTAGCTCTGTTAGAAGCAGCATCAATTTTGCTATAATTTTGAATGCTGTCTCCAAGGGCAGCCACCCTCGAAAGCTTGCTCCAACACATCTTCCATTTGCTTTGCAAAAATCACCTGTTTAAATTAACCAAGCATGAGAAAGATTTGAATTCGGTCCATCTCAGAGAGAGAGAGAGAGAGATGGCATCAAAGGCTTCTATCCGCGTACACCTCATCAGAAATTCAGAATAGGTATAGCTTCATTCACACACTGGACAAACACGAGAATTTTCAAAATAAAAACATCAAAATTAAAAAAGAAACCATTGTGTGTCACGAATAAGGTCTTAAAAATCGATTTCCAGGTCGACTCAAACTGGGACCCTCCCGATACGGCCAATTACTCTACTAGTGGGCTGATTCCTATTGTTTTCACCCGATTCCATGTACAACTCAGCCAATTCTGAAGTCCAACTGAGCCAATACAACTCAGACTCAGCCCCTACCCAATCTCAGACCAGGTCTGACATTTAAAACCTCAGTTATGCTAGCTCCAGGACAAAGCCCAATTTGAGGATTCAAAATGGTAAGAAATACAACCCTAAGGAGTGTTCCAAAAATTAAGGAGCTGTTTAGTAACATGATATGGGCAATAAACATGATCCCTATTGCCAATTAAATAAAACTTCTAACACACCAACATCATGCTTCGATTTGAGTTTAGAGAGTAGTAATAGAAAAAATTCTTTTGTTAGCTTTCTTGAAACATTGAAAGTAGCAGTCATCCCAGTATGGATTGACTCCAACCTCCCCCTCTGTTTTATAAATATTGTTCAGATCAAAAGGCCTACAAATAATAAATTCCTTGGAAAGTTTGAAGAAGTCCATTACTAAGCATGGATATATATATATATTTAAACCAACCCGTGAGATAGGTTGAAATAATACAATATAGTGTCAATGTGCATATTTATATTGTGCATAATGTCTTGCCATATCTCAAGAATACCTGTATCATTCAAGTAACATACCTCCATGCTGGAAAGAACAGCTGATGGCACTTCCACTAAGTCTTTTAAATTCCTCTCAGGTAGGATAACTCTTTTGATACCATAACGGTGGGCCGCCAGCACCTGCATGTTCAAATAAGGACTTCTTATCAAATAACATAAACACCTGCATGTGCATTGATGGATGGGTGGAATAATCATAAAAGCATGGAGAGTGTTTCGATCATATTAGATGTGCACATGTTTTAGTTTAGGCCATGTATTGGGGCAAGAAGAAAAGAAGAAGAGGGGGGGTGTCTTGTAGGTGCAACCTTTTTAAGCATATGAAAGGATAGAATATATTAATTTTGAATGATAAGTGAATCAAAGCATTCATTGGTTGGTAGAAGTCATTAAAGTCTAGCACATCATTTCGGTACATGGGTTGTTTTTTTTTGAACGGTGACAATGAAGATTTTATTAATAAAAGGAAGAAAATACATCAAAGTAAAGAAAAGAAAAATGTCTAAGAGAGAGAGATCCACAAAGTAAGAACAACAAGCTTAAAATCAACACAATACAAAACCACCCAAGAAGAATAGCTATCCTTCCTAAAAATGAAAAGAGCCCCGAATAGCTCCATCAATGCCATTTTTAGCAAAAAAATCTGCCACCCCATTGATTGTTCGACTGATGAGAGAAAAAGACACCTCCATTCCGGCTGTCAAGACCTTAATCTCCCTCACCAAAAAGGTAAGCCTCCACGGGGGACGCTTCACCCCACTAGCCCATTTAATGGCGTTGGATGAATCACTTTCAATCACTATAGTACCTCCCCCCAACCCAAAACCTAAAGTCAAGGCTCTCCTAATGCTAAAAAGCTCCGCCTCATTTAATTCCAATGACCCCCACAGATTTTGAAAAGACGACACTAGTATGGCCCAAATAATTTCTAAGAACTCCACCAATTAAAGCAGGTCCAGGCTTACCCCTCGAAGCACCATCCACATTAAATTTTAAAGAGCCACGCAGTGGAGGAGACCAAACCTCCCAAATCTTCCTCCTACGAGGATGGGATTTCAGGCAACCCTCCCAAGGCATAAACAAGTCTCCAACTTTGCAATCACTAAAATCCTTATTAGCACACAGCCACGAACATAATCACCATTTAGCAATGTGAAGCAAGTAATTGAATTCCTTAGCAATCCCCTCAAATGTCCTTAAATTCCTTTCCTTCCAAATGGACCATAAGACCACAGTAGGTATGGTGTGACTTGCGTACTGTAGGAAAAAAGCAGGAAAAAAAAAATGCACAATGGTGGATTCCATCAAGTGCTTGGAAACTGAATGTCAATGAACATCAAAAGGTAATCAGATAAGTTTAGGAACGAAGGGCAACAAGACAAAATCAAGATGTCCTCCGACCAAAGAGGATAGACAAGGAACAAGAATAAGAAGCCTAGGCATTGAAGACGGGATTGAGAAATTGCTCATCTTTGTATGAAGGTAATCTTTTCGTTCAGGTTCTGTAAATATTTTTTATATTAAAAAAATCATTTTGTTGGGCATCAGATAAACAATTCAGTGATTATTTCATTTCACAAGGGTAAATTATCAAGAGGAAAATGATGCTCACAGGTACATGGCCCAAGAGGGAATTATCGAGATACATGTGATTGGAGATTTCTCTGATTGCATAATGTCATATTGTTTATTACTCTGTCAATTGGTTCATATTCAAAGATATTCATTCTCCATTTTAATATAAATAATGAAAATGATAAATAGACCAACCAAGAAAAAAACTCCATTTTGCACAATTTTCAGGGTAGAAATTTTAAACCATGAAAATGTATTAGATGGACACACCTTATCCTTGATACCACCAACAGGCAATACAAGACCTCTTAGAGTCATTTCTCCAGTCATTGCTGTGTCAGCCCTAACCTTCTTTTGACTAAAGAGAGAAACCAATGATGTCACCAAAGTCACTCCTGCAGAAGGTCCATCCTTAGGCACAGCACCTGCAGGGAAGTGTATATGGATATCTCGGCCCTCCAGAAAATTGATTTCCCCGGTAGTTGACAACTTTAAATCAGCTGATCTTGATCTTACCTGACAAATAAAATAAAGACAAGATCCGTCTCAAAAAAAAAATAAAGACAAGATAAACTGATAAAATCTGTAAAATGTTTATAAAAAATAAAAAGAAGCTTCCACTGCCCAACTAACCAACCAATTCCTTTCTAAAAGGCATCAATTTACATCACGTATTGAAATGGCAAATGCCAAGTATATTTCAGCCTCAGGGGCTTTCACTTTCTAGCTCTTTCATGGTTTTAAAATTAGTGCTGGTTAGCCACAGATACTGATGCAAAAATGCCTGCAGCTGATATATCCTATGAAACCAATTTAACAGCCATAACGATGCATGTAATAAAGCACAATTGGGTAATAAGTTGTATATGCACACTTCTAAAGATTTTAGGCTGTTGTACATGTAAATATCATACAAATGTTTTACATTTTATGTGTGGCCAGTACATAATTAAATCGGAGGAAGGAAAATCAATCCTAATACATTGTATCAGCCAATACTTAAATCCATGGTCTCTTCCATAAATAAATTACACTGGGAAAAAAGATATGAGAAACCACCATAGAAAAATGGGGCATGACAATCTCCTGGATTTATGAAAACTGAACATGTTAACTAAGAATAAATAAACATTCTAAAAAATAAATAAATACGAAAAAACATAGTCGCCAAAGGAGGAGAGGTCGACTTCAAGAACATGGAGAAAAGGAATATGGAAAAACATGTTAGATTGTGGAGTGATTGATGATATAGCTTATGATAAGGTCAAATAGAGAACTTTGTAAAGCCGACCCCAATAGATGAGGTTTCGGTTTATGATGCTGATGCTGATGAAGGTAGGAAGAATGGAGCATACCCAAGTTAGAGCAATTAGTGCTGATTCTTTGATAACATCACCAAGTTGACCGGTAAGATGCAAGTCCCCTTTTCCCACCATTGATGTAGCCTCAACAAACTGAACTTCTCCACCAAAAGAAGTCCATACAAGCCCAACCGACACCCCCGGAGCTGCCACACGTTCTGCAGTTTCTCTATCATCAAACCTAGGAGGCTGCATGAAGTATGTATCAAATATCTTTAGCATATCAACAACCTTCATCTAGTATAGAACTATAAAAATGGAATTTCAATTTTCTTTAAAAAGGGGTGTGGAAAAGATGACTTACACCAAGCACTTTTTCCAGCATAGCCTCATCTACAATCAATGCTGAGGTACTCTTGAAAGCATTTGATATTTCATGACCATTTACACCCATTGGAATAACTTCCATTTCAACTTCAGCACCATCTGCAAGCCTAGTGTCAATCAGTGATTCTGCCATTGGGTGCACCTCTTTGCTGAGAGGAACTGCACATTCTTGTTCAGCAACTTTGACAGCAGCTGCCCGTGCCAGGGCAGCTAAGTTTCTCTGCAGATTTCGTACACCAGCTTCTCTAGTATATCTCTGAATGACAAGTTTGACCATAGCCTACCACAATACGATAAAGATCATATAAATATTAATAATAAGAATAAATTCAGAAAGTATTGCATTACAGAAACCCTAGAAGTGGCAGAATAAAAGAGAAGATGAAGGAAAACCACTTAAGGTTGCCTGCACATATTTAGAAGAGTGAAACAATCCGACTTTGAATAATTGAAGGGCTACAAGTAGAAGGTACAAGGAGAAGAGGAAGGCCTTTAAGAACTTAACTTGAGAGAATAAAGGATATGATCAGATTGTCGAATGATGGAGGATATGGTTTTTGATAGGGTAGAGTGAAAAAACATAATTCAAAAAACCCACCAGAAAATCGATGGGATTAATGGCATGATAATGGTGGTGATGGTGGTGGCAGGTGACAATTACAGATTTCTAGTAGGTAGTTAACTATAAAATCTCCAGAACACCAACGAAAAAGATACCAATCAAAAAGACAAATGAAGGGGGGAAGTCATTATAATTTAGAACATCTGGGGCCACAACCAAGTAAGCTTATGCTGGCATGTACATGGAAAATCTTAATAGAGGAACATACAATCCACTAACCTCAGGAATTTGAAGGAATGAAGGGGATAGCCCATGTTGATCCAAAACCTGTGGTATTAAATGTTGCATAGCTATTCTCAGCTTTTCTTCAGGTGTATAACCAGGCAGCTCAATCACTTCCATTCGATCTAGGAGTGGAGGAGGAATAGGCTGGATCCTATTTGCAGTTGTAACAAAAATCACCTTTGACAGGTCAAATGGAACATTCAAATAGCTGGTCATCAAGAATTAAGGAATCCTTCATCATGAGATATTTCAATGCAGACTTGTGCATAGGTTGAAGAAAATAAATGAAAATATTAAACAGCCATTACAAGCATTACAACACAAAATAGAGGTTCAATGTCCAGGAGTGATTGTGATGGTTCTCAAATTTTCTCCCAGCGATAATAATCTGGTTAATAATGGAACGACCTATCCCACTAGCACAATATTGTCCGCTTTGGGGCCCATACACCCTCACGGCTTTGCATTAGGCCCAAGTGTCACACTGAATCCCAAAACGCGTTGTCCTAGAAGGAAGGATAGTTTTAACTTATATCCTCCTCTCCACTCCTTGTCCTACACAACATGGGACTTTGTGCGCACTCTCTTTGGCGCAAATCTCTCATGGCCGAACTCTCACACAAGCACCCTCCTCTAGTGCGTGCCATTAGAATCCCACCCCTTTGGATAAGAGTCGTCCCCGGCTCTAACACTCTCATCTTCCCACACCTTGGTCCGAGAGTTGAACAGGCTCTGATACCATTTGTAACGACTCATCCCGCTAGCACAATATTATCCGCTTTGGGGCTCATACACCCTCATGGCTTTGCATTGGACCCAAGTGTCACACTAGAGCCCCAAGCAAAGCCGTGACGGTGTATAGGCCCCAAAGTGGACAATATTGTGCTAACGGGAAAGGTCGTTACAAATAACTTATCAAGTAGTGACTAAATCAAAGATACAACATTCATGGATGAAAAACTCAAAGCTCAATATTCACCAAAAATTAATACTCGATGGCAATAGTTGGCATGTTCTCGAAAAGGCAGACCACAATAGTATGTGTTGAAGGATTATTTCCAATGGAAGCTAATAATAGAGAGTGCTTCACCAAACACTATAAAGTGGATTTCAGGAGGGGGTGAAGTTCCATGGGAGTTCAGAACCACAACAGAGAAGATGGACTTAAAGTGAATCAATGGAGGTTCCAATGAAAGCTAATGATGGGAAGTGACTCACCAAATGCTATAAAGTGGATTTCAGGTGGGGATAAAGTTCAATTAAGACTCAGAACCTCAAAAGAGAAGAGGGAGTTTTAAGTAGATCAATGGATGTTTCATCTCACCAAAATAGGCATTTCATAAATAGCATTCAGATTTTTCAGTAAAAGAGGGGGGTTTTATTTTTTGGAATGGTCATGAAGTTATCTTTATTGTAAAGACGAACTCATATGGATTACAGGTTCTATAGTGATTATACGCCACTTAGTAAATCTCTCTTAAATAAAATGCATTCTTACCCAAAAAAATACAGATAATGATGATTAGTTTAAAATTTTAAAAATAAAAATACAAGATACTAGAAACTCTAAGTGATCTTTACAATCTGTAGATACACAAGCAACAAAGAAAGGATACTGATCATTGAATGTTTGGTTCTGCTCTGGATCAAGAACTTCCAGCAGTGCTGATGCTGGATCTCCACGGACATCGGAACCAGTCTTGTCAATCTCATCTAGGAGCATAACTGGATTGTTAACAGCTACCCTCTGCAGTCAATAAGGTTAAACTTACTGTTTCTAGAAGAAAAACACAAGACAAACCACATTTTTATAAGTAAATGATGCAGATATTGAGAAAACAATGCCAAACGAATTGTTTGCAAAAGAAAAGGTTAATTCTTAATTAGAGTCCAGAAAGGCATCATCAAGCCCTCTAGCATGTAATCCACAGTGAAGATAGATAATATCATGGTAAGCACAACAAGCTGTCATAATAATAACCAAAATCCAAACTTGGATTGGATTTGTAAAAGAATCTGAACGATCAATGTGCAAGACAGGTGGTTTAAAAAATAAATAAATAAAACAGAAAACCAAAAAAATACGTAAAAAAACTGGTGGACCAGAACTTTACTCAATTGAGAAAGTATGGGTAACCCAACCCTTTTTATTTCATTGATTTTGCTTCAATTAATTAATCCAAGATCCTTAAATTACCCCTTCTTTAGATTATCATGATAGTTTCAATAGGTTGAACACCTTTATCAAGAAAATATACAGCAACCAGAAGAACTGATTGGCAGAAAAGAAGAATACAAGATAGACAAGTGAACAACATATCAAGGGCAAAGAAACATAAACACAAAAGGCAATGGATCATTATAACTAATACATAAAGTAGAAAGCAATGCAAATTGACTTAACAAGCAGACATTATAAAATCCAAAAGAAAAAAAGGATTACTGTGTAATATCTCCAAAACTGACCTTTAATCCTTCAATAAGACGCCCAGGCATGCTACCTATATACGTCCTGCGATGCCCTCTAATATCAGCCTCATCCTTGACACCACCAAGGGATATACGTACAAATTTTCTGCCTAAAGCAGAAGCGATGGATGATGCCAAAGATGTCTTTCCAACGCCTGGAGGTCCAACAAAACACAAAACTGGACCTCTGGCTTCTGGTTTAAGCTGCAAATCACAAGATTGAAGTGGGTAGCAGTATGTCAGAAAGAATGGAGGACACCAGACATAAATGGTTGAAACTTGTAAAAGGATAGGTAGGCAGCAAACCTTGTGAACAGCTAGATATTCAATAATCCGTTGCTTAACCTTCACTAAACCATAGTGATCGCTGTCAAGGTGTTCCTTGGCAGCTTTGAGATCGAGCTCACGTTCTTCACTGGCCTTCCGCCAGGGAAGATCAGCAAGAAGCTCCAGGTATACCCTTGAACTACTATAACCAGGTTGCTGAGGTTGCATTTTTCTCAGTCGCCTGTGGAAGAATATTTTTTTAAGGTCAGAAATTATAATGAATTTCAACCTGAAACTATGCATTTCATATAGAATTAGTATCTTTAAGTCTCAATCAAACCCCTGAGTCAAACCCTTTAACAACATTGATGTAGTCACGATAACACACAGAAAAAACATAAGAAGATATAGCTGCATCATGCTGCCAATGATTTTATGGCAAATAAGTCCCACACACACATATATGTGCTTCAGGCATCCAAGACCATGTGCTAGGCTACCATTGTTAAGGAAAACTTCATCAATGACAAGGACGCATACCTTAGCTCTCTCTGAGCATGCTTCCAGACACTCGGCGGCATTCCTGCACTCTGCATCTTTCTTTCCAAGTTAACTACATCATCTTCATCATCATCATTGTCACCAAGCTCCTCTTTTATGGCCCTCATCTGAAAGCAAATGAGAATAAATAATACCTCCAGGCAAGATTCCAAATTTGATTCGGAGAAAAAAAACAAAAATCAAGATGGAAGTATATGGTATGCTTTAGTAAGATTTTTTTATTATCAAATCAAACATAAGACAAACAGATGACAGAAGATTGCATTTGAAATATGAGTAATGATTCTCACTACCTCTCAAAAATAGAAAATAATTTAAGCACATACAGCTCTGGGGTCAAAGGTAGAATTCACAATGCTACGAGCCTTAAAGAGTGATGATGATGTCTAAATAGCATTATAAAAAAGAAATCAACTGAAGAAGCCTCCTCATCTACACGCTTGCGAAAAAAAAAAGCTGATGTGAGAAAACAAACCTGCTGACGCAGAAGAAATTCTTTCTGAGATTTTGATAACTGCCCTTCAACCTTTTGAGTGATCTTCTCTGCTACACGAATCGACTGTTACATAAGATTTGCATTAATTGCATGGAAAAACCAACTATGACTAAGATAGAAGCTAGAATATACAAATAGATGATCATCATGAAAATTGTCAATTATAACAGTTTAGTCGGTTTACCTGCAAATGCCGGTCAACCAACTCAGTAGCTTTTGAGAGCCTTACTTTCAAATCAACAGAATCCAGCATAGATAGCTGCTCCTCAAAGCTTATCTCAAAGCTAGCAACAAATATATCAGCCAACCTGTGCACAGGCACTGTATCAAGAAGAACTTTTGTCCTGCCGACGGTTTTCTGTTTCTGTAATCAAAAATTATATTTGATGAACTGTGGTTCACTAACATAAAAAGGAGGCCACATGACCTCACACAAATCATGCATAAAGAGTCTCACAAATCACACTAACACAATACAACCATAATTATCCAACAAGGAGAAAAGAAAGATTGGACGTTTGCAGGGATGAAAGTAAACTCAATGGACTCTGGGCCCTAAGGAACTGCACAGTTCTTGATTCTCTATTTCTGTACCTTCAGGGCACATTATCTATAATCCATACAACTGTGACAAGTCCCAATGTAGAACTTAGAAAGAAAAAAGGAGGCTAGGGCATTTGCGGGCTTTCAGAGATCTTTTAAAGATATGACATGGCTATTTCCACTATCAATCACTCATTTGAAACTACCAATGACTACTTGGGGGCTGAATATTTCTACTGACGAGTACAGGAAGCTAGAGAGACCCTTAGGTAGTTTAAGGTGCACACATTCCGGTTGTCATCAACATGAGTTCAACTATGTTCATCATTTGACCTTTAAAAAAATGCTATCCGTAGATAAATTTCAATTTATAGCCTTTACCTGCTCAAGAACAGAAATCAGCTCCATAGCGGTAGCTTTGAATTGGCGAGACAGTGCTATAACATCTGGGTCTTGTTCTGCTTGCTCCAACTCTAGTTCAATCAAAAATGAGAAAGTACCTCAGCATTTCGACAGATGAAGTTGATGCTAGATCTCAATATCCACCAAGTCACTGACAACATGATCAAGAATTTAGAGCAAGTAACCAACAATAATTTTTGAAATGATCTGATCGTTTGAAATAGTTGGCCAAATTTGACAATGAGCAAGCAGGTAGTGATTGTAAAAAATTGACTCCAATGACGTAGAAGCCAAATCGAGAAGAAACAGGCATACGATTTTTGTCACTAAAGCAATCAGTTGTCTAAACCATTACCCAACCTGGGCAAGGAGAACATTTGACAAAGTCCTAACCCAAAAGCTCCCCTCTCTTTAGAATCAAAAAGGTAAATTGTCCTGATAGAATCCTACTTCATCTTTTTCTTTTTGACAACTGCAACATTTAATTCAAGGAATGGATACTGCAAAAACAAAAGATGATCCATCCCCAGTTGCAATGCAAAGAAAATGGAACAGAAAGGAAAAATAGGAAGCCTGCAATAATATCCACTTCAGAAATAACCTAGCTCAAGATAGCAATATAGGTCCAGTTATACTACACTTCCTGAAGTCACTCTCAGTCGCCTTTTTAACACCCCAGTTGAAAAGCTCCCTTCAATCTTATCAATGAGTTAAACAGAAAGGTTGACTGGCAAGCTTAAAGAATTACATGAGGAGTTAAAATCAACAGGGACACCACAGAGAACCTTGCAAAGACAATAATAGGCATTAACGTGGTTACCATCAAAAAGCCATCCCCATAAAAAAAAAATTTACACAAAGCCCAGTTGGAAAGAGTATTTTTTATGAGTTCTCCTTGTTTCCTATAGGGTGGACTGTATCTCTTGGCTGGTATTCTATGATGTTCTCTTCCATCCTATTAATAAATCAGTAATCTTTCAAAGAATATATATTTTTTACGAGTTCTTCAATTATATAAACCAAAGAGAGTTGAGTAGTCCTCTCTGTGGGTCATTGGAGAAAACCGTCGACCATCTCTTTGTTACATGCTCTGTTGCCTAGAACCTTTTGGACCAATTTCGTCAACCTTATGGACGTATCATGGGTCTTTGCAAACTCTTGTAATGGCCTATTGGGACCGTGGTCCCTTCTAGGCTTCAACACTAGAGGAGAATGGCCTGGAGTACAATCCCACCCGCTGTCTCTTGAACTATTTGGAAGGAGAGAAATTCAAGAATCTTTGAAGGAAAGTCCATTGAGGTCAACGAGTTTTTCAAAAAGCCAAATGGAGGCTTTGCATTTGGCTCGTTTCTAACAAATAATTCAAGGACCTTAAAGCCAACGATCTTTTGTCATGATGGGAAGGTTGCATGAGAGGACACCCTGGGAAACAAGAATATCGCTTAATTGGTCACCTCCTCAAAGAGGTGTTCTAAACTTCAATATGGATGGGGCTTCTAGGGGAAAACCGGGACCAACGAGGATAGGTGGTGTTCTCAGGTATCATAGCAGCCAAACATCATTGGTTTTCATAGAATCAATGGGGAATAAAGATTCAGATGAGGTGGAACTGCTCAATATTAGGAGCGCTCTGACCTATGGAGATAGTAAACTCGTAATTGAAAGGGGCTCAACAAATGCTATCAAATGGGCAAAGGGTTTGAAGCGACCTCTCTGGAGATTGATGCCATGGTTAGGGAGATTAGGGCCCTTATTTCAAGACTTGACTATCGTTCGTCCAAGTCAGTCGCACAGCCAACGGGGTGACAGACTTTTTGCTAAGAATGGAGTTGACAGTTTTGTCTCTAGCGTCTTTCAACTATAAGGAAGACATGATTAGAGACTGCTTGAAGTTCATCGGCTTGCACTTTTGTTTGTTTGGCTTTGATTTTACTTGATGTAATTTTCTTAGATACTTTTATTACATGTAATTGTTGGGTCTATCCATTTTAGACCCTCTTGGTTATGTACTCAATAATTTTCTATTAATATAATTCACATTTGTACCGCTCAAAAAAAATGTTAAAAGAGACAACATAAAGCTAGATGTCTTTATAGAGGAGAGCTGTGTATGGGCTTACCAGCCTTTGTCATGTCAAGCCGTGAGATACGTGCAATGTAATATGTTCCTCTTGCACTAAGTTCTTGGACACTGAATCTGCAGAGACCTTCAAGAACAACAATATATGTGACCCTCCCACTTGGTTTCTCCACTCCTCTAGAGAGATGTAATGCTCTAGCAGCAACTCCCCTGAAATCCAAAACCAGATGCAAACCAATAGTCAGCATTTACACTCTAGGAGCAACCAAAACCATTTGGGAGAACCAATGAACGGGCCTCATTAGTCCAAATTCTGCCAAACCAAAATCATACTGCACCACCTTCTCTTCGACATGGCACTGAAGTACTGGATAGGCACAAATTCTTCATCATGAAAACATATAAATAAAAGCATACTGATACTGCAGCAACTTCTTGGAACCATTAGATGATCCTAACTCCCAGTGTGCAATAAGAGTAAATTGGGTTTGTAATCTTATGAGTAGTTGGTCCCACTGCCATGGAAGTTGGCATCCACTGAAAGTGTGCATGCACAAGATTATATAATATAATATATATATATATATATATATATAGAGAGAGAGAGAGGAAACCTTGTATGCCAATGAATTAGTTCCTGATGATTCTTTGCATCCTGCTTGTGAGAATCAGATGTAGTCATTGAAACTTTAGAACTCTGCTCTCCAGAATCACCTGCCACACCTTCAAAAATGGAGGTGATACAAGCTTCGACTATGCGTTTAAAACATATTAAGTGAAATATCAACCTAAAACAATCTATAAAAGTAAATGATGACAATATTTGGATGCAAAACAAAGATGTCAATTTCATATTCTAGTCACACTTGGAGTAGTACCAAAAGAGGTGACTCCACTGAGAAATAAGCAAGATTTTTTATTTCTTGAGTAACATGGGCAACCTCAACTCACATTGGGGGTGACACTAATCCTACAGATATACGAAACTGCCCACAAGCCTCATGTATCGAGTAAGCAGGAAATATTTTCTCTCTTTTTTCTGCCCTATGTAAAGATGGCTTGTGTGCAAATCAAAATTAACTAAAGGCGGCATTAGAGTGTAGGGTACTAAGGGGGGGAAGCTCAAGATGATAAACCACTACATAGATTCTCCACATTTTACTTTGCTTTTGTTCTGTCTTCTTATGTTAACTGGAAGTGGAGAACGATTTCAGACCTTGACATTTCATCAAACAGTTGAAGGAGGAAAAAGGACCAGGCAATAGCAGTTTCAGCTGACCTAAAGTTGCAAAAAGTTGCACCAGCAAGTGGGGTAAGTGGCTCAACTTTGATCCACCCCCGTGTCTACCAAATAGGAGCAAGCCGCATACCTAGAGAAAATGTTTTTCCCACCCAAATTTACTGCATTCCCAAAGACCACCTAATGATAATTGAAAAGTGAGTAGAAATCATTTCTTCCATGTTCTCCTACTCGGGTGACTTCTCAACCAGGCATATGTGCCGATGATGTCAGTCACTTCCACTGGTGTACCAACACTCACAATTGCCCAGCTATTGGAATTCTGACATTTTCCACCAACAATTTTGTATTTGGAATTTTGCATGAACCTAACTGCAGCCTAAGTGGTAAGATCTTTGTTTTGCAAAAATAAATAAATACTAATAATGATGATGATGATGATGATGGTGATGGTGATGGTGATGGTGATGATAAATAATTTTTTTTTAAATAATAGAACATTCACATGCAGCCATAGTTAGACCTACTCGAATCACCTGGGGACAGCGCCGGAGCAACCGATGTCGTCTCGCCATCTCGAACTGGAAGTACCCCAATCAACCCCTTCTCTTCTCTCTGCCAAAGCTCTTGTTCCACCAATTTCACACTACAGAATTTACATGTGGTATCACTAACTATGGTACTCAAACGAGTCATCAATACATATCAAAATTTAACAAAATTCCCTCACTCCCTTCACGTGCATGGAGAGGAAAGCACTTTCAAAAATAACCATTTTCTAACAAAAAATTCCACACCTAAATTCTAGTTTTAGCTAGAAATGGTTTTTTCCCAATCTATGCATCCAAACAGAGACAAATCACTCGGTAGCAGTACTACAGCAAAACGAGCATGAGAACTCAAATTCCAGTGTCAACTCCAAATTTTGATTTTTTTTTAACAGAATATTCACACTAATCCATTTCAACACTATCAAATCATGAGAAGAAGAAAAATCCGAAAATAAAAATTCACAATAGCCTACAATTAAATACTAATTAGCACAGAAAATTGATATTTCCAAAAAATTACGGACAAATCAGAAGCTTAAACGTGGACTAAAAATCATAGGATATACAAGAAAGAACCTTCAGATATAGAGAGTGCTGAAATCCAGGAACGAATCAGAAGATGAAACGTAAACGATAATTACAAGATTTACAATAGAGAACCTTTCTGAATGATAGAGATTGCAAGCAGGAAAAAAATAGATTTTTAGGGTTCGGAGACAATTATACTAATAATTGATTAATCAAATTAAGAGACAGAAGTCGATAATTTCCAATGATTTTAGGTTGTCGGTCAGGAAAATAAATGAATTCTCAGGGAAAGAGAGTGCGATCAGAGAAATTCGAAAACTTTAGGATTCTGGCAACCTAACAGTTGAAAATAAAAAATAAAAACAGAGGAAAAAGAGGAAACCTGCTCGGAGAAGTGCAGCGAATTCGAATAATGGCGCCGGGCAACAAGACCTTATTCCGAAAAGGAAGAATCGCGAGTCGACTCGGCAACTCAACCGATTCAGTCATCTCGCAAAACTCGCCCGAAAGAAATAGACAAGAGAAGAGAAGGCGGAGGAAAAAGAAGGGGGTAGAAGAACAAAAGAAGGGCGCTTTATTGTTCGTTTAAATAATGAGGAGCTGCAGCAGCAGAAGCGGCGACCATCAGCTAACGACGGCTTCCTCCTCCATTTATTATTATTTTTCTATTTTTGACAAAAGGCACCCTCCTTTTTTATAATTGGAGTGCCGGAAGCATCCCTCCCCACCCTTTTTTCTTCACTCGATCTGCGCTTTCCCTTCTAAGTCTCGTTAATGGTTCGCCTATCGGCTGATGCCAAAAAACGGAGGATGTTCCAGTCAAAAAAGAGTTTGCCACTGTCGAAAGGATGCTTAATTCTTTTTTGGAAGCATATGGACCGTATGATCTACAGATAAGGTGGACACACGTGTCGAGCAAATCAGTGCGGATTCGTCACGGCCGACGTGAGTCAGATTCCTCTCTCTGTCGTCATGAATATTTTTAATAATTTCTTCATCTAATTATGGTAGGCATGCCTAATCAAATCAAATGGATCTACAACTGGATGTAGCTCTCATACTTGTTATGGTAGGCATGCCTAATATTTTTAATAATTTCTTGATCCAGTATTTTTATAATATATTTATATAAATGTAGTTTAACTGATTTCCTCTTCTTTTAAGGGATGGGAGATTGTGGGTTTGACGTCCATGATTTAATTTTAGTGTATTTTAGGAGTAGTGGGTTCATCTGTAGAGATTTTAGTAAAACTGTGTTTGAGTTTTTCACAATTTAATCAATAAAATATATAATAATTCAAAGTTTTTTATTATTTACCTCAATTTTATTAAATAAATAAAAAAATATTTATTTTACTCTCTTAAATAATAAACTTGAAAAATAAATATTATACACAATTCTTTATAAAGGGTAAGATAGTAAATACTTGAACTGTTTTAATCAGCAGCAGAAGAGCTTGTGAAAACATAATCATAATAAGCATGTCTAATCTAATTAAATGAATGTTGGTAGATTAATTGCAAGTTTAATTATTTGTACAAAATAATAAAATAAATTATAATTATTTATTTTCTTAAAGATAAATTGATTTTTAAAAAATATATAGAAAGGTTTTTTACTTAAAGGCATATTTTTTCTAATATTACTCAATTAAATGACTACAGCCACTCAAACTATAAGTATGAAATGTGTGATCAGATGATGAAAAGATGGTTTTATTTCTTGCCATTCAATTTAGATTTTAAGATCTAAAGATTAAATTTTATGATTATCAAAAAACATTGTATAGTTAATCAAATACCCATTTTCTTTCATTTGATGGGGCTGTTATTTGTCATGTGGATAGTATAAGTTCTAATGAAATTTTATATTAATATTATGGTAACAGATGATAATCTCTGTCACTGCAGTCCTGCCGACTAAGAGGGGCGTACCACGTCCGATGGCTTCGGAGCAGCCAATAACACGTGAACAACGGGCAGTGGCTAAGTCATCGTTTCCAGTGGGAGTTAGGTTTAGTCAACTCTAAGTTGGGTGAGCCGGGTTTATATCAATTTCTGATGGGGAAATGTCAAGAGAGTGAATTGTTTCTGAAATCTGCGTAGTCTCCAAATAAAAGGAGAATAATTATTGATTTATCTGCAATTTGATTTTGTGCATTATTTTATTATATTAATGATATGTAAGTTTGAGATGCTTAACACTTCAAAGAATGCATGATTATTTTATAATTAAAATGTTCAGATGTCTCACCTGATTAATTATTGGAACATGTGTAAATCTCTAAATTCATATATATTAAATAAATTTAATGAGAAATGACTTTTTGAGATTGAGCATTGGATTCTTGGCTATTTAAAAATCTATCTATCCATACAACTTCTGTAATAATTGATTGAAGTCTATTATTTGATGCAGTCTATCAAAATATATGAGCGTCTACCATCGGATATGTTTTTTATATCATACTTATAAATAAAAGGATCTATTCAAATAACATATCACGTGTGGCAAAATTGATCCTATATAAATTGCACAAGTTCAATGACTGCGAACTTGAGTTAAAGTGATATAAAGAATCCTTCACGTTTAATAAATTTGTGTATCAACTCTTTAATGAGTTAATACTTAGTATTCACATTTGGAAGAGTGATGAAGAAGTTTGGCTAATGCAAAATATTCCTTTATAAATGACTATAAAATTAGAAATTTACTTACGGTATAAGGGGACATTATGAAAAAGTATTTTAAAAACATTATTTTTTAATAATAATTTTGAGATAAACTATATAAATTAATAACCCATGCCTATCATATTTTTAGAATTTAAAATTATAAAATTAGAATATCCATGTTTGCCGGCCTCTCTTGTTCAACGACTCCACCTTCTTCCGCATATTCCGTTTGTGTTCGAGGAAAAATTATGGGATCAATCACACGATTTTATATTTCTAACATCGATCGATTGAAGTGAAAATGAATTGTCTGTTCAATCGCACAATTTCACGTGAAAAACAGAAATTTAATTTCTACTTAAAATTTGAAGTGCGATGTTTGTGATAAATTTTGAAAGTGTCTGAGTAGCGAACCTTGATGTAAATATGTAATTGTCAAATCTCCACTCATAAATGCCATTTACACGCAATGAAGAGCCCTTCAAACGAGAAGTGTAAACGGATAGAGCGCAGTCTAGTCGGTGTCGTCACAGCACATTTTTAAAGTGAGAAAAAGTTACTTTTATAAAATCAGGAGGTCTGGCATCTTTCTTTCACTTTTTGTTTTATTTTATATTATTTAAATATCAATGGTTTTTTTAATAAAAAATTTAAAAATAGAAAATATGTAAATTTTTTTAACTTTTAGAAATTAAAAATCAGAATATCAATTGATATAATAGTCGATATTGTCTCTATATAAATAAATATTAGTCAAGATATCAACTTTGACCTACAGTAGATATTAGTTTTCTTTTTTTATAAAAAATGATATATTGATCGATATATATTATATCAATCGACCGATATCTTACAACCTATACTTAAATAAAAATGTTATTTTTAAAATATTATCTATTCACAATATATATGGCTCGTAAAATATCATATGAAAGAAAATAGATGCCATAAAAGTAAAAATCTGAAATATATAAAGAGTATAAAATCAAACATTCGCTTTTTAATCTTATAATTTAAATAAAACATTTATAAAAAATATTTGAAAATCTAATAAATATAAGTTTATAATAAGGACTTACCATATGACACCATGTCAACCTATTAAAAGAAATGTTTAGAGTACACTGAGTGATCATATAAAAATTTCACTTTATGATAAATTTAAATTGCTAAAATAATAATAATTTATTTATTTCTAATTTAATATTTTATAATAATCATTTGATTTATTTTCACCGTTGATTGATATTTAATTCAATTGTTTCTTTTTATTCTTAAAAAGGTCAAAATTGTATAATTCAACTAGATCTCATTTTTTTACAGTTTACTGACATTTATAATACTTTATTTATCCTGAGACTCATACTCTAATAAAATATGTCAAAATACTTAAATAACTTAAGTCTAAATTCTAAAAAAATTGATATTGCCAGTTTAAGGCAAAATGAACGTCAAACATTAGAATCTTTCCTAGGCCATATATATATATTTATTTAAATTGCTTGGTATGATATTTACTACTTCTTACCCCTTTTTAAAAATTATAGTGTTGAGTTTTTTATCCAAAATAGGTCTGTTTGTGTCAATTTTATAAAATATTATCATATTATATAAATTTTATATTTATACATGATTAGTTCGAACTCAAAATTTTAGATCAAACTTGACTTTCTTGCATTAGACCCGACTTAGACCCCAATTTAAATTAAAGCTACTTGCAAAGTTCTTTTCTTGTAATCGAAAGTGTGCAGATATCTTACCCAACTAATCATTCTGAATATGATACTTGCCAAGTTATCAAATTGATCTAGCAATGGAAATTTGGAAAACATGGTTTCTTGACTCACCATACTGCAACACATTCTTTTTTTTGACAACAAAGATGCAAAGACGTGGTGAAAAATGAAATTCCCATCACAACACTTCAAACGTGAGGGAAAAGGAAGTCTCTCAATCATGAATTAGAATAGTTAACTAATTAAAGTAGCGCCCACAATGGTTTTTAACTATTCAGACACTCTATTTTTAAAATTTGTATGAAAATTATCATTTTACTTCTTAATTTTTTTAAAAAGATGAATCATTCATACAAAATTAAGAGGTAAAATAGTAATTTTACATAAAATTTTAAAATGAGATGTCTTTTAAAAAAAAGTAAAGTGTCTAAATGACTATTCAATAAATATTGGGGTCAAATTTGGACTCCAATTACTTTTCTACCAATGGTTCATTTTAAATAATTTTCTTTAATAGTTGTATACAATTTATTTTAAAAAGAGAAAAATATAAGTGTTGTATATATATAGAGTAGTCATTTAGGCGCCCAACTACAAATTTTTCATGTGAAATTACTATTTACCCTTGAATTTTGTGTAGAAAAATCGTCATTTTTTAAAGAACTGATAGATAAAATGGTAATTTTATACAAATTTTTGAAATGAAATATCTACTTAAAAGAAAAATCGAGTGTCTAAATGACCATCCTATATATACCGGTAAAACTGATGTATGAAGCTAACACTATACCAGTGTAAAGTTAAGTTGTTTCACTAATTATATCTTTGAAAAGACAGTCCCATCATGTGTGCAATCTTTTATGAAATAAAGATAATTCAGTTTAAAAAAAATCTGACTAGCAGAAGGCACTCTTATCGAATAATTTTTTTAATATCTTCTTATCTTAATTCACAATTTTTAAAGTATTTTCCATCAAAAATCTTTAAAAAAAAAATACATAAAATTCTCTAATTTTTTTATTTGATCTTGGAAATTTTTTTGTTTGCTTGATTTTGTCCACAAGGTCTAAGCTCTATTCAGGAAGAAGAAGTTCTAGATTCGAGTCTCTTTTGACTTCATCTGGTATATTTTAAAAATAATAAATATTATCGTGAAAATTTTATGTTAAATTTTTGTAATTTTTATATATAAATTCAAAAAAAAAATATCCATATTACATTCAAAACCTTACATCCAACTCTGCTCGAATTTTTTTTACTAACCTTACATTTAAAAAAATAAAAATCCATATAACATAGCTCAGCTCGATTTTTTCTGAAACGAATCCAACTCCCGAGACCCGGCTCAACTCGCCTGACTTGCATAGATGCATTATCAATTAATATATTGCTAAATCAATCAAAATCAAAATTACGAATCTAATTCATATCGAACCTGTTTCCAACGAATAATTCTCGTGTCTGGGGAGAAGGCAAAGGAGAATTCTCAGATTTGTAGATCTCTGATAGAAAATTGGAAGAAGAAGAAGTCTTTCGTCCTCTAAAAACTTCGATGGCTGCCTCGAATTCCAAGGCTGCATCTGTTCCAATCCTACTGCTGGGAGTTGCCGCTGCAGCGCTTCTCCTCTTCTTCTTCCTGCCTTCCCTCTCTCCATCCACCTGCAACCCTTCTCCTCCTCTCTCCACTTCGCACATACACCCAAATTCGGAATCAATCCCACCCCATCAACCGCTACAGCAGCAGAAGCAGCCAATTTCTGCGAACCAAGAAGACATTGATTGGCTCAAATCACAGCTCCAGATCAACAGGCTTCCAGACCCACCGACCACTCCTGAGGCCTGGCACTCTCTCCGCAAGGGCATCAATCCCCGCACACGCGCTCAACAGCTTGACGATTTCATTCGGTATATGCACTTTCCACCCCCTTTCTTTCTCCGTTTGGATGCATGGAAGGAACGTGATTTCCTGGAAAATACCTGTTTTTTGACCATTTTTTTTGTTTATGGTTAAACCCATTTCTATGTTTAGTTGAAAGATGGTTATTTTTTGAGAAAGCACTACTCTATCCATGCATCTAAGGTTCTGTTTGGGTGTATGGAAACGAAGCGCTTTCTTGAAAAACAGTACATTTTTAACTGGAAAATAACCAATTTAACACATTGTTTTGTTTAGTTGAAAAATGGTTTTTTCTTGAGAAAGCACTTTGCTTTCACTGCAACTGAGGATCTGTTTGGATGCATGAACAGGGAAGTGCTTTGTTTAAAATTAATGTTCTAAGCCTGGAAAATAACCATTTTCAACTCATTTTTGTGCTTAGTTGAAAATGGTAATTATTTCAAGAAAGCACTTTCTTTTCCATGCATATGAGGATCTGTCTGCACTTTGCTTTGCCATTTCTATTGTAAGTTGAGAAATGGATGTTTTTAACTGAAGTACTTTGCTTATGATGCATCCTATTCCTAGGTTCTGTTTGGATGTGTGGAAAGGAAAGTGATTTCCTGGAAAATAATCCATTTTAACAAAATAGAAGAGAATTTTTTTAGCAATTTCTGGTTAAAAGTTATTTATGTTTTGGAAAGTACTTGGGGCTGTTTGTTAGCACAAAATCCCTCAATGGTGTTGGGATGCAATGGAACTGGGAGCTACATGTGTTAGATAAAATTCACAAAATGTGATGGAATTCCATGACTTTATAACTACTATATCCTTAAATTCCATAACATTCTATTTCTACTAGGGAATTTCAAACAGGGCCTAAGGGTCGGTATATGGCATTTTTACAAATTCTGACCACTATGTTATTCCAGGCTACTGAATAGGGACTGTTTCAATTACCCTTCATTTGTTGATTTAAATGCATATCTTCTTGCAAAATGACTTCTTGAACTTCTTCTTCGTTGTTGAAAATCTCATACAGCCATTGGGTGTGCTCCTATCACCACTGGCTTGATTTGGGTTTTGGGCCAGCATAGAAGTCTTCAGTTAATTAGGTGGGATAGTTCTTCTTCATTAGTACCAGTGAATGTGATATTGAGTTGAGGCCGGCTACTAGGGTTGGCTGTATCTTAGCATATACATACTCTGTTACCATTACTCTCTTTTTACCTATTTTCTCATAGCTCAGCATTCATCTCCATACAACCTATACATCCTCTGTTACCATTACTCTCTCTTTGCCTATTTTCTCATAGCTCAGCATTCATCTCCACACAAACTTTTTTTTTTTGAAAGGTCTCCATACAAACTTTGTGTTCAAATTGTCCGTCTTATAGAAGTACCTCTTTAATCCAATGCAAAACTCTCCTATCACACAAAACTCCACTAGCCTGCGCGCATTTAGCCCACCATGTGCCCATCCTACTGGCCATGCCCACATCAGATTCATTGCTTGATCCTATAGTTGCACTTGTGTTCGAATTTATTTCTGATACTGATTTGAGTCGAGTTAGAAGTGGGTAGAGCAAGTGGAAGACTATATCCCATCTGATACCACTCAAAAAGGAAAACGTATCACATGTGGCAATATGCATTGTAATGAATACAACATTCAAGGGATTTAAGGGTTCTTTACAGTTTTACTTGTCCAAGCGCTTCTATTCCTGTTCTGCTTCAAAGACATCTCACATCTCTCATTGCCATGAGCCCATGACTTCATTATTTTTTCCATTGAAAATCCTTGATCGCATTCAAGTACACACCAAATCCTGAGCCACCCATTACCTAATTTTACAATTATTTTTGTTATAGGTGAGCCTTCCTTACTTGCCTTAGCACCTAACCTCCAACCACCCAAATCCTCTACCCCATACCTAGACACCAACACTCATCTCTAGAGTGCTTCTTTCTCTGAATCGAATCTCCAAGTCCACTTGCATAACCGGGCATGGTTCTTGTCCTTGATGTTGAATATACCCAAACCTCCCATCTCCTTAAGATTCAAAATTTCCTCCCACTTAACTAGATGGATCTTCCTTTTCTCTCTTGTACCCTCCCACAAAAAATCCCTTTGAAGCTGATGCAGGCATCAAGCTTGAGAAACCCGAAGAGAGCTCGATTGAAGACGAGCCGGCCCGATTAGACGTAATTGTTGAATTTGTTCTTGAGATTAATGTTTGAACCGACGGTGGGAAGAGAGGGCCCCACCTCAAGTGCCATGTCACCACGGGTCCCACTTCAAAATCTCAGTCAGTGCCACATCATCAGCCTTGTCATGTGGACCCTGCCTATGAGAGCCAACGCAAGAGTCACCTAGTCAACTCAACAAACCCATTTTGGAAAATTTCATTACACGTTGCTGACCTCCATTCTTGATTTCCTTCCTCAAAATTCGGGTTCGAAAAATCAGATATGAGGGACGATTCTGGCAAACAAGGGAAGGTGAGGTGGAGATGGCTTTTGGCCAAAATCTTGTAAGATTTTAGGCCCAAAATACAGTAAAGAAAAAGAAAGAAATCCCATTGCACTGTTGTGTTTACAGTGGACGGTCGAAGGTGAAAGAATAATGGAACAAATCAAATAAAATAAGAAGAAAGAATGAAGAGAGAAGATAGCAGAGACATGCTGTCTCTTGCAAAAGCCAACAAGAGTCAATGGGATTAAAAGGAATGAAATCATGCAAGGGAGAAAGGGCCCACTCAAACCATCCTTATCCCGGCAGCCAAAGAAAGAAAAAATTCGAACGAATGAAATGATGGAAGATTCAGAGACAATGGCAATACACGGCTGAGAAGAAAAAGAGGGCTGACATGTTAGACCAAACCCACTAAATTTGATATTTTATTTATTTTGATTTCTTTTTATTATGATTGTAAATAAGGCCTATAAATATGTCATTTGGGCCGTAGAGAGATGACCACCTGATGCAGTCCAAGATGCACTTTGAGATTTAGATCTAGAATTTTATGCCGAATCACGGATTTCAGTGAAGAAACTGTGTTCTCGGTTCAAATATGGTCTGAATGCGGAGAACCTTTTTCAGATTTAACTTGGATTTTGGAATCCAATTTTAATTAAATAATGGAAAATGCACTAATTGAAATCACAATTCAAAATGCAAAAAATAATTCTAAATAATCTAAATAAAATAACTCAACACAAAAGAACAAATTAAAATAAAAAGCTATCAATTCACCACCCTGTAGAGATGGAGAGAAAAAAAAGCTCCATCTCTACGTTCAAACTGTACTTGAACCGAGAACACTGGGTTTCTTCACTGAAATCCGTGATTGACGTATAGTCCCGTCTAAATCTCAAAGTGCAGCTTGGACTGCATCAGAAGCTTTTCTAACCTCTTTGCGACAACTATTGGGATTTCAAATAAGGAAAAGGTAATAACTTGGTAGATTAACAAGAATTGACTTGATAAGAGTGAGTGGCCCTCCCAATGAGAGGTAGCTTTTACTCCCAAGAATTTTGTCTTTTCTCCACTCTCTCAACAACAGGATCCCAGAATACTTTTGATCTAGGATTGCCACCCATAGGTAATCCCAAATAGGAGAATGGAAGGTTGCCAACTACACAACCAATCTCTTATGCTAAGGATTTCACTTCCTCTACCTCTACATCAATCCCAATCAAACAACTCTTTCCTAAGTTCACCTTTAAGCCCGACACCAATTCAAAACATCTAAATTTTAAGTTATAAGTTGAACTCATGGATTTCGTAAAATTTTGAATTACAAACACATGCAAATCATAGGTTGTGAAGTCATAGGTTTGTTACTTTGTTTTCTAACTTGGGACTTGATTCAAGTCTAGAGACAAATTAAGCAGTTTTTTGTGATCTGGTAATATAAATCTGATAAGGTATTGTTTAGGATTAGAAGGCCTTAATAAAAAATTAAAAAAGAAAAGGAGACAAATCACTAAAAAAAAGGAATAAAAGAGACAAAAATCAGTTTTTCTAGTGAATGTTTTGTACAAAATCATGATTATTCTTTTTTTTTTGGGAATTTGCAAGATTCGATCATTGTACAATTCACCAAAAACTTCTTAAGATTCTTAAGGAAAGGGGTTGACGCTTAAGAAATAATTCAAACTAGAAGATTTGCAGAATAACTTATTTGATAACATTAAAAAAATAATGATGGCCCTACCTGTCATGATAAACAAGTGGACCCTACCTAATTATAAATGTCTTATTTTTCATCAATCAAATAGCTCTTTTAAAATAACCATTTGAGTGCAAGTACACCTCTCTAGTCTCTACTAGTTACTATTGAAATCTAGCTAGCTCATGATTCTATTAATAAAACCATAGAACAATCTTATTAATTTAATTCGAGGAATTTTGAGTAAATTGAATGGTTTTATGTTTAAACAAAGACAAATGGATGGTTAATGAGGAAGTTAACAGAAGTTGCACATTTGAGTCATATCGTAGTCTAAAAAAGAAAAAGGTTAACAGAAATTCTGTTTCTTTCCATATATTTTCTTGCCTTGTCTGCTTCAGAGCCCAGACAGTACCATGATGATCACAAACATTTCTTTTGGGTTTGAGAAGGTGATGAAGCAGCATCCAACAGTAGTGTTGTAGATTTCAGAGCCACCAAGAGGGCAAGCAGAACGTTAAAGTATATGTTTGCCTATACTGCAAACCTTTGATAATGGGGGATACAATGTGTTTTTCCTAGTTTCCAACTTTTTTCCGTATTTGTAACTGCCTTTTGTTATCCAATGAGCGGAGCATGTATACAGATGTGTTTTTTTTTTTAATGATGAATTCCACAAACTCATGGTTGTGATAATGAACACTCATTGAATGTGCCCTTAGTTGACACTTTTTTTTTAAAATTATTTGGCATTTACTGTCTAATTCCAGATATAAAGGTATTTCTCACTATGAAGATTCAGTTGAAGCTGACAACCATACTGCCTTACCTTGCCCTGGAGAATTATTGGTAGAAGAGCACCACAGCAACTATGGTGAGCCGTGGGCAGGTGGCCGTGATGTCTTTGAATTCCTCGCTTCATCTATCAACCTCTCACCTGATGCTAATGTCCTTGAGATTGGATGTGGGACGCTCCGTGTTGGACTGCATTTCATCCGCTACTTAAAGCCTGAACGGTTCCACTGTTTGGAAAGGGATGATCTTTCCTTAATGGCGGCACTCCGCTATGAGCTTCCCTCCCAGGGACTTCTGCACAAGCGGCCATTGATAGTGAAAGGAGAAGACATGGATTTTAGTCGGTTTGGGTCAGGCGTTTTGTATGATCTGATCTACGCGAGTGCCGTTTTCCTCCACATGCCAGATAAGCTTGTTTGGGTTGGGTTGGAGCAGTTGGTTACACACTTGAAGCCTTATGAAGGAAGAATTTTCGTATCCCATAATATAAAGTTCTGCTCACGATTAGGGGGAGATGAGTGCACGAGGCGGCTGTCTATGCTGGGGCTTGAATACGTAGGAAAGCGTGTGCATGATAGCTTCTTGTTCAATCATTATGAGATTTGGTTCGAGTTCAGAAGGTCAAAGGCCTAGGAATTTTTGTTGTTGTAGTTCTATTCCTGGTGATTGATTTGCAGCGCAGCTGAAAGCATGACATCCCTCGAAGAATTGCTCAAGGGCACCTTTGGGTTCTGTTAGTTCTTAAGCCATGATCATGGTTGCAATGTATGTGGGGTGGAAATGTAGATCAAATTTTTGTGATGGATCATGGATTTTCGAATGAGTGTTGAGTTGGACCCATCAATTTATCCTTGTGTTTGTTGCAATTTATCTACTTTTGATATTTTGGGGGGTTTGAAAGCAATGTATACTTCGCAACGGAATGAAACATTGAAAGAGAAGCTGGAAGGTTCAGCATCTGTGTTCTTATTGTTTCGTGCTTATGGTAATTTATGTCTGATGTATATAATTATGATCCTTGTTATCATCATCAAAATTATTTATCGTGTTATCTAGATTAATAAAGTAAATTTGTCAAAGCTATTTCTCTTGTTATCTAGATCGTCAGGCAAATTTAGAACTTATATTTTGATTTAACAACATGCTTTTTATGGGTTGACATATATTTTGTATAGATTTGGCCATGCATAGATATGGCTGTGCACCTTTGCCAGTTTGCCCTATTAACTAGCTGCCATATTTATGAAACAGCGTCCGGGGACTTCCTTACTACTTTATATGATTTTAATGACACAATGTCTTTTTAAAATGATAAAAATCTTTTACAACTTGGTGTACATTAAGGGCAGTGGTTATTATGTGTGGAGGTTTTACACTGGATTTTTCGAGTTTCCACATGTAAATTTTTTTTTAAAAAAATTCTTTTATAAAAATTTAATAAAAGATACTTTATCATTTAAATAAAATAAAGTTGTAAATTAATATTTTTTTCTTAAAAAATAGACGTGTTTGCATTAATTTTCTTTATGAACACCCGGAATTTGTCAAATGTCAATCCTTGTACATTTACAATGAAAAAAATCATCTATACAAATTAACAAGAGTCAAGCTAGCGAATAAGATGATGGTAAGGGTGCTCGATGGAGCATGGGTTAGCTTTCAATATCCAATTATATGGTTTTTTGGGATTCTCAAGTGGCTGAAAAGTATTGTCTAATATTTTGATGGTTTTTTTTTAGATTAATTCGGTCAAAGATAAACAAAAATAAAAAATCAAACTGGCCGTGCTATTACCAATATCTTTTTGACTATATGATAACCAATTTTATACATGAGCTATAGTTCATTCATTATTCATTTGTATTACTGAATTTTTTTTTAATTATAATCTCATTTTCAATAATTTTCCATACATGGAGTTAATATCTATAGATATTTATTTAATCATCTCTTACTAATTAGAGAATAGAAAGAATATCCATTTAAATAAAAAAGGCGATAGAAAGATTAGTTGTTATTCTAGTTGAAAAAAGTCTAAGAATTTTTAGAATAGAAAAATTATCTATTATTTTAATAAAAAATTCCGAAAAGTTAGAAAGGAGTTATTTAATTACATATTGAGATCTAAAAGATGAACATCCATTTATATGTATAGTCCTGTACTCTGTAGCTCAAAATCTTTTATTTTTTAATATTATTTATTTTTAGCTAATGCAGGGCATGCTCAAAGGATATATAAAAAAAAGCTGACCCTAAATCTAAGCTTGGTTGCCCTTGTTTAGACTTTAGACCCGCGAACGAAGCCCACCGACTACCCTCTACGCTTACAGTTCGGAATTTTGGATTTCTTATCGACCATTTGCAGAGAGCTGGAAGAGGATAAACGGACATCGAGTGGAGAAAATCGCAAGAGGAGAACAGGTGAAATCTATCGTTGGCGGACGAAACCATTTTCATCCAGAGAATCTGTTTCTACGAAGGACTCGACTCGATAAATCGAGAGAGAGAGGGTTTCCTTCTCAGTTGGGAGAAAATGGGATCCCTTCACCTATCGAACTCCTAACGGTAGAAAACGGTCCCTTTTAGGTGGAGAAAGCTGATGTATTGTATCTCTCCGCCAACTGTTCGATAAAATTCCCCAAAGAACAACATAACATAAATGAGAGAGAAGGACTAGATGGCTGCTTCGTCACCCGCGCCAAGCAACAACAGTAACGAGACAGGCGCCGCGAATGGCACCACTCTCCCTCGACGTTCCTCTACCGTAGACGCGCCCAAGCAGAGCCTTCGCGGTCTCAACAAACCCAAATGCATCAAGTGCGGAAACGTTGCTCGCTCCAGGTACCCCTTCCTCTCTCTCTCTCTCTCTCTCTCTCTCTCTCTCTCTCTCTCTCTCTCTCTCTCTCTCTCTCTCTCTCTCTCTCTCTCTCTCTCTCTCTCTTTTCAACCCCCCCACAAACTCAGTTCGAAGAATCACATGTCACATGTTTCCGGAACAGAGAGAGTGCTCATTGAGATATAAAGTAGGCCATATATTTTTAGGTGAGGTATGTAGAAAATGACATAGGGTGTGTAAAAATTGAACATACTTGATCATTTGTAGCATTGTAATTTTTAATTAATTGCTATAAGCTGTCTATATTAAAGTGGGAGTTTTCCTTAAATTATATTGTCCACGAAGTACTTTATCTTTCCCATCTCATGTGAGGCGTAGCCTACGGTAAATGTGAAGTCTCCTCAATGAAAATGAATACAGAATACTCCAACCTCTCTGGTGCTGCTCAAATCTTTTTCTTTTTCTTCGGCCTCTATTGTTTTGTTCTTTTCATGAAACTTATGTCTGTCTGTTTATGTATTCTTGTATGACTGAGCATTTTCGGTTTTTAATTTTGAATCATATTATGGGGTTTTGGTTGGTACGGATACCTCCACTTTTCTTTTTATTTTTTCGTTTTCACCCTCAAATTTATTACTAATTTACCATCACTTTTTTTTCTTGAGGGTAAAAATGGAAAAAGAAGAAGTGAGATGTCCGTTTTTAAGAGAAAATGATGGTGTATGTATCAAAACCCCATAACGTGGTATTAAGAGAAAAGCTTAGCAATTGTATTCCTCGAGAGTAATGCAGACACCAGCTGCTGCTGCATCTTCTTTCAAGGTTGCCTGTTCAAATTGCTGGTTGGCTAATTTTGATGTTTGGAACTAAGATTTGTGCAGCTTTGGCACTCTCCATGTGTTTTTCCTGCTTGCCACAGGATCCTTTGAAATGACCACAAAACATGGAATCTATATGTAGTTAACTCAAAATTCCAATTCCATCTAAGAATTCCAGACTGTCAAACAGGCTTGGAATGTCAAATTGGTTGATAACTAGTGTTTAATGTGGTTGCTTAGTTTCAACTTGAAATCTTATGGAGTGACAATGCCTACATCTTTAGAAAAGAATGTGCTGATTTATTTGAATTTTGAGATGCTTTTGTTTCTTCTTATAGTCTGGTTGGATAATGAATTGTCAAATGTCCTTTTATAAGGTTGGCAATGTCTAACCAACAAAATGCTTCCCAAGAAGCTAATTTGGAAGTGGATTCTATTGCTTGAGGATGGTGTCCTGAGAGTCTCAAGTAATCTGCTCTTTTTTTTTTTCCATTATTGTAGTTGTTAGTCTTTGGGCTGTTTTTCAGCAAAGTGCCTTCACCGATTAAAATGATAAAACAATAAGTATGTTTGTGTGTTGTTCTCACTTGTTTTGGCTCTTAAGTATGTTTGCTCACCCCTTGTTTTGGATCTGTGCTCATTCTGTACCATGTTACAAAAACATAATGAACTCATAAGGTGTTGATGTCACTTGTTTTGGCTTTGAAGTATGTTTGCTTCCTCCTTGTTTTGGACCTGTGCTCATTCTATACCAATTTACGAAACCACCAATCAACTGTTACTTTTACCTTATGAAGTACAAGTGTGCAATATTCTTATTTGGTTTGTAAATAGACTTTTCTATTTTTGAATTGCTAAGACATGCTAGGGTATTACATATGAGTTGTGACTTTCATTGACCATATTAATGTACCGATTGCTGGATATGCAGGTGTCCATATCAATCATGCAAGAGCTGCTGTGCAAAAGCGCAAAATCCATGCCATATTCATGGTATGCATGTTTTTTATTGATAATGAATTATTTATTATAGTTTCACCATTTCTTTGTAAGAACTTTGACAGGGAATATGTTGGACGCATTGACACTAGTTTTAAGAATTTTAAGCATTTATTGGTTGGTCAATCAACACTTGCTAACTGTTCTATGGATCCTTTTTCATGTCCTAGCTATAGATTTTGAAGTTTCTTTTTGTCCGCAACTCCACATATGTTTACTAAAATTGGTAGTTTGCCACCTTCTAAAATCTTAACTATATGCTATTTAACATATGACAATTTTGCTATTCCTAATGTTTGTTTCATGTATACTCATTGGTTATCACTTCCAAGAAAAAAGGTATCCCGTCTGGTTGTTGTTCTTTAATTTGTTCTCCTTTGCCAATGTATTGTGAGTATGGGTGTTCATTTGTTCAACTTCGGCCCAAGCCCAACCCGAACCCAATATAAATAAGTAGGCTTGGACAAATATATATGTTTGACAGGCTGGACTCGGGCTTTAATTTGAAGCCATTTAGGCCCGTCAGGCTTTCGGCCCGTTTGTTTTCGTGTATATATGTTTATAAACACGAGTCACAGTGTTCAAGGACTTTAGGTAGGCAATGAGCTGATGGGAAAGGAAATTGGGAATTATGGATTTTGTCGATTTAGGGTTCTGGGTTCTTTGCTTCTCCGTTCTCACTTCCTCTTTCATGTAACTCCTCTTCCACTCTTCCTTCTCTTCACAAGTTCGCACTTCCACTCTCTATTCTCTTCCCAGTTCTCTGCTTCCATCTTCCCCTTCACTGGCCCCTCTCCCTCCGATTTGGTAAACCTCTTCCAAGGGCATCGGTGACCTCAGCAACCTCTCTGGCTCTCCATCTTCCATTCTCGATTCACTGTCTTCCATCAAGGTGCTCTCTTTCTCTCTCTCTCTCTCTCTCTCATGAGCTCCAAACACCACCCTTCATAAAAGCATGCCGTAGCCTCTACAAATATACCCAAACCTTAAGCCCGAGAACTGAAACTTCCCTTCCGAAAGATCCCATGCAACTATGGCCTCCCATAGAATTCAATTATTTGTTTGAATTTATTTCTTTGGATAAATAGCTACATAGAGACTCTTTGAAATGGACTTGTTTAATATTAATGAAAATTGAACTTTTATTATCTAATTAAAATAAGCTTTAAATGTGATTTGCAAAAAGTCTAAATTATTGAGGTTTTTTTTTTTAAAAAAAATTACATAAATGGTGAAAGTTGCTGAATTAAAAAAAAAAATGATTTGCAAAATAATCGGGCTTAATTGGACGAGCTCAAGCTTCGGCGTCCAAAGCCCGTCGAGCTTTGGTCGGGCTCGAGCTTTTTTGAGTGAAGTTCGGCCCAAACCCAGCCCATGAACACTGCTAATTGTGAAGTCCTCTTGGTACCTGGTGGATGGGTTGTGGACTGGGCCTTTCTATAAGAAGTGTCAAGTAT
Source organism: Chimonanthus salicifolius (assembly GCA_013350335.1). Taxonomy (NCBI): domain Eukaryota; kingdom Viridiplantae; phylum Streptophyta; class Magnoliopsida; order Laurales; family Calycanthaceae; genus Chimonanthus; species Chimonanthus salicifolius. The sequence goes on along the minus strand of CM023541.1, from coordinate 62,493,552 downwards.
TGGAAGGTGGAAGCTGGTATTGTCAGCTACAGCTTGTGGGAAGGGGTGGATAAGCAACTCTCAATAAATCTAAGATGCTTGGGCCAAGATAACACCACAAGGCAGCAATTGCATATTAGCAAGAACTTGTAAATGAACAGTAATTCAGGTGTGAAACCCTTATGTAAATCCAATTTTAGATCCTAGCCTATAAATCTTGGCTATCATAATTTCTATATAAATGAATTGAAAAAAAGAATCCATGTAACATGGCAATCATCTTAGGAAAAGGAAACATAACTCAAAATGATTATACACACATTCTACAATAAATCCGGGTGTAGTCAACACTATTCCACACTGGGGCATAAAATTCGGCCGATACGTATCGTATCGGCTGAGATATCTCGGGTTTTGGATGCCCGAGATACCGTATCAGCTAGATTAAAAAAAAAATTGGCCGATAAAAAAAAAACAAATATCGGTTATGGGTCCGGTCGATATCTCGGCCGATATTTATATTTTTTTAATTTTTTTTAAAACAGCATTTTTTATTTTATTTTAAAAAAAGCCACTGAGATTTTCAAAAAAAAAAAATTGAGGGGAGAGAAAATCTCGGCCGATATGAAAAATCGGCCGAAATCTCGGTCAGGCCGATTTTTCGATCCTTGATTCCACATCGCACAAAAGGACAAAACAAGTAAAAAGTTACCTTGAAAGAGGTGTTGGCACCCATGTGAGGGCTTTAGACAACTTGCACACATGGGTTGGTGTAGTCATAAAAAAACATGAGCCTTGATGTAGCAAATATGATATCATCAGGAATTCATTGGATTTTGAATGCAAAAGGAGATGAACAAGATGTTGACATTATAGTTGTGCAGAGATTGGAGATGAGTGGAGTGAGATGAGGGTTGGAGGGATTGTATATCTTGAAATGAGATACTGGAGAGACATGCATGCTCACATACACACAAACACAGAAAAACTGAAGAGGTAAGAATCTATTGTCATGCAGACTGGCACTGTTTCTAAGAGGACTCTTCGTGAATGTCTGCATCATAAACTGTGCCAACTGCAAGTATGAGAATTACTCTGGGGACCACTGATCTGGTCCTCTTTTCTACTAGTTTGTTCAGAGTTGACGTTATATTACTTACCATTTGAAGAATTATACTCTTCTTCATTCATCATCCATGCCACTTTCATTCTACTCTATCACTGAATCTATCATGTCCTTTTTATTCCTTCTCTCCAGGTCACCTCTGTGTCTTATATTTTAGCTTTTCAATTCTCTGAACGGCAGTAAATTCTGGTATTCTTTCTATATGTTCAAACCACCTTAAATGACACTCTTTGAATGTCTCTTATATTGGGGTTATTTGATCTTAGCACACAGTTTCCATAACCATCACGTTATTCAATCTTTACACTATTTCTTCCAATTTATCCATAATGAGACATTGCCATTTTGGGTTCAATGTGTCATTTCTGAGTACTTGAATGTGGAATCGTGAACTACTATAGTGTACATACCATTTCAGAAGTTTCTTAATTAATCTAAGCTGTTTCTTCCACAACGAGGTTGTTAGAGAGATCTATGACTTAATTATCATCCTAAGTTTCTGTTTTTCTTGTTTTCCATATTTTCTTGTCTATATTATTGCAGTTCTGAAGCCGAACACCACGTTCCCAGACAAACCAGCTCCCTCCAGCTCTCAGTTTGACAAGCCATCTTCTGATGCTTCTCCCTCTGGGTAAGTTATCAAAGATAGTAGCCACTCGTAATAAGGGCCATTAACGATGGTACTTAGAAATGGATACATAATCCCCTAGATTATTTGTAACTCTTTCATCGTTCCTTTTGCTGGACTTGTTTTCAGGGCTTCTCTAAGATTTTCTTCACTTCGACAACTTTCCAACAATTTTTCTCAATTTGATAGATCCCAAGTTCCCCGAGCAAGAAAGCCATTGTCCTGGAAGGTGCGTACTGAGCTTGCTTTTCTCATGTTCTCAATTCCAAGTTTTATATGTGGTTTGAATAAACTTTACCAGGGTGCTACATTTTGTTTTAGGATGTGGCAACTATAAATGCCTGGAGGTTTTCCAAGTTGAAGGAATATAATGACCGAAATGTAGAAGCTGAAAATGAAGCATTTGACCGGTACATGCAAAATGTTAGCTTGCTAGAGGAAGCATTTGGAGTAAATTCATCATTGGAAGGGCTTGCTGAAGATGGCTTGCCTATACCAGAATCTCTTAGTGAGGGTGAGATGCAAAAGATAATCTGGGGAATGAAAGCAACACTAAAATCTGACGTTGAGAGGGTGGATAAATTCAGAAAAAGATTGCGAGACGTCATAGATCAGGGATTTATGAAGTTAAAAAAATTGGAGTTTGGTGAGGAGGGCTCAACTTGTTTGGATGACGATAATGACAGAAAGGAACTTAAAAAGCCAAAAAAGACTGGAAAACGGTGGGCTGAAAGGACCGCAGCAGTGTCTGATCTCCTTGATAAATTGAACAAAGCTAAAAGTGGAGAAGAGCTGAAATTCTGTTTGGAGATAAAACAACAACTATTTAATCAGAAGGAAGTGACCAATACATTGGCTTCTGGAAAAGCCAATTGTCATGAAAATGGAGATCCATCAGAGAATCAGAATGCCGACAGTGCTTCAGTACCTGGAACAGTGTCTGACAAGGTTCTGCTTTCTCCACATTATTCACTGCCAAACTTGTGCACAGCCATTGAGATCAATCAAGAAATCCTCTCTGATGTTGCAGTGAAGTTTTCTTCCCTTGGGCAAGTAGTTGATCTTTGAAACTAGGGGACCAAAAGAATTGCAAGTTTCATTAGATTTGGCTCTGATTATGTTTATTCTCTAGATATCGTTCTTCAAGCTTCATAAGATATGATGGCATAGTGGATATTGTTCTTCAAGTTTCATAAGACATGATGGCATAGTGGTGATGGAATTGCCACCTGGTAATCTTTCTGGAGGATCTTTGGTTGTAAAGGTGTTGCGATTCTATGGCAGCAATCTGTGCCTGAACAATACCAGAAGTGGTTGTGTATGTTCTCTCAGGTTTTGCTATTCCTCTGAACCAAATGTATCATTGGTTGCCTCACTATGGAGTCTTTCTTTGGCTGGCTTTTTCGAAGGAAAATGTGGAAATTACTTCTCTGATCCCTGTGTTATTATTTGAGGTTTCTTGCAGTAGGATGGAAACTATGCACTATTTTGCAACTGCCGGAGTAGAAGGCTGCTTTTATTTCTCTTTCTACACTTACACTAGCAGAAAGTGCTCGACATTGTATATTCTCAATTGGAAGCTTAGATTCCATATTTTTGGTTTCTAGGAACTGGCCTTCGAGTTTCTCATTGTGGAACACCTTCATTTTCTGAGATAGAATACCCAAAGTAGGAAATTGTATTTAAGGGTTCATCCATTTGCTGCCCACAAGAGGCCAAGTGTATTAGTACGAGTTCTTTTCATTAAAATGTATTTACAATTCCATGCATTTGTGACGAACCAGAATTGAGCTGAATGTTTAGCTCCATGTCCCTTTCCATTTCAGAAGTGAAGACACCTTTTTCTGAGTTTATCTGTCATTGCAGAAGGTGAATGCTTGTTTATCTCAGTGCCTGCCTTGATTGTGTGGATGTGATCTACATTGAAATCCGATTTTGCATATATTGGCCATGTAATCAACAGCCATCTTTTCCAGGTCACTCTCAGACAATTGCACCAATCACGGGGGTTGATTTGGAGCAGCTTAGTCCAAAAGACATGTTCCATCTAATGTGGTTTCTGATTCTTGTGATCCTCAAATCAAGATGAATGAGGAATCCCATTGTGCCTAAATTTTCATAGAGCCCCTAGGGATTGGATTTGATTTGTGAGCAAGACTAACCATTAAATTTCGAAGTTAAGACTTTTGCAGGACGACTTTAGGGGCCCAAAATTCATTGATGTTTTCTCTACAGGCAAACTCTTTGGAAATGAAGAGGGCGTGCTGCTTCGAAGTTCCAATCAGGGTAGTATTTTGTTGGCTAGTATTTTGCAATTTATCAGATGGAAGACGTGCGACACGGTATTTTAATTAAAAAGAGAACATGATTGTAAGGAATTTTCGTATCTACTTACCATTCTTTACTCCTATCCTCTCTTCAAAGGATCCTTCCGAATCTCTTAAAACTTTGTAACCCTATACTTAAATTCTCCAGAAATACAAGATTTGAGAATTCTCAACCATATCATACAAGACTCAAGCTTAAATTTGAAAAATAGAAACATTTCATTTTGCAGGATATTTAAAAATCGGTGAGATGGTCAATAGTAAAGCATATCGGCATATTGTCCAATACAAAATGCCAATTTAGTATATACTTCTAAGGAAAGAGATCTCTCCATTCAAACCCACTCTCCATTGCACGTCACCTCCGTTTATTTGGGTTGGTGAAGGGTGCTAATTTAATGCCTATATGAAATTCCTGAGTGATATCAATATGTGAGGTAGGGGTCGAAAAAATGTTAATTGACTGATAAAATTCTCTCCTTATTTTTTTTTAACAAAAATCACCGATATCAGCCGATATTGTGATATCAGTTGATATGATGCGGTTTTAATATCGGCACATCGGCCGATATTCGGACCCCTGATATGAGGTGTCAGTGCATTAAAAACATCAACTATTTTTACTCATTTTTTTTAAACCAAAGTATCCAGATATTTAAACTCTTAAATTAATGTTGGTCAAAATTTGAAGGGCTGAAATTTGAGCCTATTTGAACAATTTGAATAAATTTTGAGATATTGAACTTTTATTTCTTTTCTTGAATAAGAGCTGACAGCATAAAGAGAGAGGCATATAATAAGAAAGCAATCCTGACACCAGTGCTCGGACATTGTACTGAGGCCCTTTTGGGTCCCTTCCATTAAATAACGTTAGTTGGAACTTGGAAGGCGGAGAGGGGGAAGTAATCTGACATTCTGACCTATCCCTCTATGTTAGCCAACAGAGAAGGAGAAAAGGAAATCATCCACCCACCCCTCTGTTTTGAATTGAATTACCCCTTCCCTTTATTCAAATGCCTTCAGCTTTTCTTTCTCTTGAAGTTTCTTGGGTCTTTCTCATGTTTATGAAAGCAAATAGATGTTTGTTCTTTTCTCATCACTCTCAGTGACAATGAAAGTTTTGCTTTTAAAAAAAGATTTTTATAACTATGTAATTGTTGAATAAGACCATGATTTAGAGAGTAGCGATGAAAATGAAAGGAAGTTTGGTGGTAAAAAAAAAAAATCCCCTTCACATACCATTTTCCAAAGGGCTTGTTTAATCTATATATGAAAAAAGATAGCTATCGAAACATTAATGTGTCCGTTGTTACTTTTTACATATTTAAATTAAAGATATTTTCAATGAATCTCTCACCATTTCAATTAGTAGATCTCATACTTTACTGTGCCAAAGTAATCCCATCATCAGAACCGGCTATGAATATAGGCAGCATAGGCATTTACATAACTCTACTCCCCATAAGCCTAAGATCACTCCATGCTCGTTGAAGAGAAGAGATAGAAATGAATTTTCTATAATTTCATCATTTTATAATCAAAGTATTGTTTACCATGAACTCCTTTTAAAATAATATATTTAGATCCTATTATTTGTTTTTTAATTGAAAATTTGAGTGCGTCACGTATACTTGGCAAAATATTCCTCATACATTACTTACCTTCAACCCTCATTTTCTATAATTTTTTCATGTCTTTGGGAAAATGACCCAAACCAAACATGTCACATCTTTCCTTTGAAAAGGACTAATAACTCACTGAGATGTTTTCATGCATTTTTTGTATACTTCCATCATTTTCTTTTCGTCTTTTCCTGATTTAACAGCTCTAGAATCAGGTAAAGTGAGAAAGATGGTGAGAAATTTTCCCGTGCTTGTTTGGGGGAGCACTTTCACATACTCTGAAATTATACACCTTTTTATGAAATTTTGTGATAAATTACCATTTTACCTCTGTATTTTCCATCATTCGAATGAGTGTCCAGTTCATTTTAGCATTCATTCGAATGAATCCATTCATGTGAATGAATGCCCAGTTTATTTTGACATTAATTCGAATGAATGGTGTTTATCAATGAATATATGTTCATTCATTCGAATGAATGAAGACCATTCATTCGAATGATTCCATTATGCGCTTCATTCATTCGGATTCCTTCGGCGGCAGCAAGCAGTAAAATTATTTAAATATTTATTTTTAAAATTTTAAACTTATTTTTTAAGTATTGTATATTTCCAAAAATTTTCAAATTGAATATCTAAATTAATTACAATAACCTGATAAAAATACCTTAAGACTTTAAGGTCTTTTGACACTCCTAAATATTTAAAACACAGTATTTTACAAATAAGGATATCCCTAGGCTGTGTCGAAAACACATTTGGAAGTGTCAAAAGACCTTGAATGTCTTAAAGTATTTTTATCATGTTATTTTAATTAGTCTAGATATTCAATTTGAGAAATTTTGAAAATACACAGTGCTTAAAAATAACTGTTTATATTTTAAAACATAGACCGTTATTTTTTAAGCACTGTGTATTTTCAAAATTTCTCAAATTGAATATCTAGACTAATTAAAATAACCTGATAAAAATACCTTAAGACTTCAAGGTCTTTTGACACTCTTAAATATTTAAAACACAGTATTTTACAAATAAGGGTATCCCTAGGCTGTGTAGGCTATGTCGAAAACACATTTGAAAGTGTCAAAAGACCTTGAAGTCTTAAGGTATTTTTATTAGGTTATTTTAATTAGTCTAGATATTCAATTTGAGAAATTTTGGAAATACACAGTGATTAAAAAATAACGGTCTATGTTTTAAAATATAGACAGTTATTTTTAAGCACTCTGTATTTTCAAAATTTCTCAAATTAAATATTTAGACTAATTAAAATAACCTGATAAAAATACCTTAAGACTTCAAGGTCTTTTGACACTTCTAAATGTGTTTTCTATACAGCTTAGGGATACTCTTATTTGTAAAATAATGTGTTTTAAATATTTAGGAGTATCAAAAGACCTTGAAGTCTTAAGTTATTTTTATCAGGTTATTGTAATTAATCTAGATATTCAATTTGAGAAATTTTGGAAATATACAATACTTAAAAAATAAGTTTAAAGTTTTAAAAATAAATATTTAAATAATTTTACTGCTTGCTGCAGCTGAAAGAATCCGAATGAATGAAGTGCATAATGGAATCATTGAATGAATGGTCTTTATTCATTCGAATGAATGAACATATATTCATTGATAAACACCATTCATTCGAATGAATGGACTCCATTCATTCGAATGAATGGGGCTGAACAGTATTCCGTGTTACTGTTCAGCCCATTCATTCGAATGAATGCCAAAATGAATTGGGCATTCATTCGAATGAATGGAAATACAGAGGTAAAATGGTAATTTACTACGAAATTTCAGAAACGGGTGTGTAAAGGCAGGATTTCTGGGTGTGTGTAAGTGCTCCCTTGTTTGGTATCATCAAGCATATTGATTATAGTAGACTTGAAGGTCAGACTCATTTCTCTTGTTCAAATCATAGATTAAAAAAAAAAATGGAGTCAGCTTAAGTTGATTTGATCTGGTGGTATTTTTAATCAAGTGAGTCTATGAGTAGCTTTTAATTTTTCTGAGTTAAGTTAAAAAATTATTGAAGTTACTAAATTTTATAGAGAATGGCCCTTTAGGGTGGATTGAGAACAAGAGTACAAAAGTCGGTATCGACTGATATTTTTCTCTTTTCTTCTTTTTTTTTTTTAAATATCGGCCAATATTTTGATATCGGCCGATACAATAAGATATCAGCTGATATGAAGCACTCTGAAACCAATATATATCGGTCGATACGATATGAAGCCAATATATAAGGCCGATACGAGATGTATCGTCCGATATTTCGACCCTGATTGAGACTTAAATTTAGAACTTCTATTTTCTGAAGTAGACTACTGACCATCGCTCCAACTTGAAATTCAAATTCATAATAAGTTTGACAACATTGTGATTATTTTAACCAAAAGTGCAAAATCACAGTATAAGTAAAAACAGTCTAATTGTCTTCTAAAATTACTGTTATCATCAAAACTATTGAAAAAATACTATAAATTTATATTCGAAAACTTTCCAATTTCAAGGTACCCTGGTTTTGAATAGAGATTGAAAAATCACATCTTGTTCAATATAATTTATTGGGAATTTGAATTACTACTTAGTTTTTCAACTCTCGTATCTGCAATTGTTTTTTAATTTTATATATTATTGTATTTTAATTTATTATATAAAATTAAAAGACTAAATAAGAAGATAAAGCAAACCCATCTTGTAGTTATTATATTGTGATGGAAGCATCGAGAGAGACGTGAGCTTCTTTGTTTACACTGGTTGGCAATTAGTGCATAAAGCCAAAAGAGGAAAGTTATAAGAAAGGGAGAAGAGTGGGGTGCGTAGGTTGGGCGGTATAGTGTGAAAAAACAAAAGAAAGTAGAGTGGGGTGCGTAGGTTAGACGGTATAGTGTAAAAAACAAAAACAAAAAAGTAGAGTGGGGTGCGTAGGTTAGGCGGTATAGTGTGACAAAACAAAAGAAAGTAGTGGGGTGCGTAGGTTAGGCGGTATAGTGTGAAAGAACAAAAAAGAAAGTAGAGTGGGGTGCGTAGGTTAGGGTGTGGGGCCTAAGCCAAACGAGAAAAGTCACAAGTTCGATATCAAAGCCAGCGTGGGGTGTGTAGGTTAGGCTAACAAAAGAAAGTTGAGTGGGGTGCGTAGGTTAGGGTGTGAGGGCACGTGTTAGCCTATGTCATAAAAAAAATTAATATCAAAGCTTAAGTTTCGAACTTGGGACCTGTGGGTCACCACACTTCCACTGCGCCACTTTGATTTGTTAAAATAAGTAGCGTGAAATTAATTATAATACAAAAAATCTTACTCTGCAATGATAAGGTGGTGCAAAAGAAATAAATTAAATAAGAATACAAGTTAATTTATAATGTTTATAATGCGAGATAACAAAATTTGAACTCAATCCGGATATCTCCTTTCCAATTTGATAAGGCCACATAACATATATATTTTAAATATGACATTTGTGGTATCACATGTAGTCCTTAGCCATACAACCTTCATATGTGAAAATTTATTAAATGTTGGGAGTTTTTTTTTTCACAGGATAGGGGAGCGGTGATTCAAATTGAAGGAATTTGAAGCCATTGTCCAACTATCTAGTTTTACAAGAAAATAAGTATACAACAATGGCCATCCAATCAAAGTAAAATTTCTCGTTTATAATCAAAATAGCAGGGTGCTAGGTTTTACAATATATATACCCGTCATTAAACCAACATTTTCACCCTTACAAATCTTAAAAAAACCTTGCAAGCAGGCCAACTTTTAACAAGAAAAAATAATAATCATCTATAGTAATATCTTTTCTCCTGGTTAATGATTGGACCTAAGGTTTAAATATCGGCCGATACATATCGTATCGGCCGATATATATCAGTTTTTTTAAACCGAGTAATATCGGCCGATACGATAAGTATCGGCCGTACATACCGAATATCGGCCGATATGGCTGATATTCGGTCCGAAATATCGGTCACAATATCGGCCGATATTCATAAATATCGGTATTTAAAAAAAAAATAATAATTAAAACACCGATACGGTTTTTCGCGGTTTTCCGCGGTTTTCCACGGTTTACGGTTCTCAGGGGTATTCGCTGTTTTTCGCGGTTTTCCGCGGTTTTCCACGGTTTTCTGCGGTTCAAGGTTTATGGTTCTCAGGGTGTCCACGGTTTTTTACGGTTTTTTGCGGTTTTGTCACGGTTCACCACTATTCATCACGGTTTTTTGCGGTTTTTTCACGGTTCCGATATCGGAGGAGAGAGAAAATGTCGATATCGGTATGAGAGATAAAATTATCAGCCGATATATCGTCCGTATCGGATATCGGCCGAGCCGATTTTTTGACCCCTGGATTGGACGTCCATTTTAAAACGGACAAAATTTATTAGGAGACACAGTATTCATTTTACCCCTATCAGTGTACCACTCATAAAATACCGGTGTACTGATATATAGAACATATACATAGCGGCGTATTATCAGTGCATCGGTACTTGATCAGCAGTGTACCGATAGAGGTGAAATGGGAATTTCATTCCATCCCATGTCTCCTAATAGATTTTGCCCGTGTTACGATGACTGGCTTTCATGATTCACCATTTCCTCTCTATATTCACATGTGAGTCAAATCCTATAAATATGCCATGGTGCAAACAGGGTCAAACTCGCTTAAAAACTTTTCATAACCAAGCCTGCCATCTAACTCAAGTTAAGCAAGTCTAATGAATGGATTATAGCTTTTCCAAGTGCAATCTCAATTCTAGTTTCCAAATTATAACGATTGACCTAACCATCTGATTTTAAAACCCCCATCAAGTTGTATGGTTTGATGAGAGTGCTTTTCTCTCTCTCTTACTCAAAGAGAGAGAGAGCAACACGTTGATTCAATCATTCTCATTATTTGCTAAAATTTCATCTATTTAAAATTGACTTTTCGAATTCTATTTTTTTAATTGACCCTATTATAAAGACATAAACTAAAAGAATTACTTACTCCACTTTCTATTATATTTCAATCAACTCTATTATAAAGACAAACTAAAATTTGTTTTCTACATATTTTCTTATTTCTCCTCTTTCTACTTGGAATTTGTACCCTCTCCATTCAAGGCATTGGCCATCTCTAGTCTTCAACTTACATAAGTAAATCAATCCAATAATAATAAAATAAATAATTTAAATTAACTAAACCAGCCATCCTTATCCAGTTTATGTTTCACCCCACAGTCTGCGATGGTTGGATTCTTGGATCCACCTTTCGGTGAACAAAATCCCCACAGTGGCATAGTTGGCATGGTTCCTTTGAATGGCCGTCTTCATCTATGAACCTTATATGAGATCAGTTTGGGTTGGAATCTAGATAATCTTGGACAAAAATTTATATTGCAGAATTTTAATTACGTCCATAAAAATATAGTATACCAACTAAGATTAAGCTTTTGCTTATGAATAGTTATATTTCATTTAATACTTTTGTAAAATATAATAAATATATATATTAGTTCTACCCTAACATAATAATATAATTGAATATAGTGATCTGAAAACCACAAAATGCAATCTAAAATCAAATAAAGTCTGCACTACTGCAACGTTTGTAATATACCATTGACAAGTGCACCTTCTCTTGTAGGTCAACTGCAGATGGTACCAAGGCAATTATCAATTGTCGTAGCTATTTTTTGAATTCACGAGTGGGAAATCCAACGTAAAATCCTCACAGACAATACCTACTGTCCTCATAGTACACCAAGTTTAGCTATAGAGGCTTGAACTTAGCACCTCCTACTTCCTGAAGCGCTTCCTGAGACGGGAGATTAACCAGTTGAACTTCACCCTTGTGGAGTTGTTATCATCATAGCTTGTCAAGATCTCATCTATCTAAATTAGTCACTCCACTTTCTACCTTATTTTGTTTTTTTAATCACATTCTTACAAATTTTTAATAATCTACTTTTCCCTCTTGATAATCTTTCAACTCTGCAAATTCCAACACGTCAAATCTTCTACTAACGTTACCATTATCATCACTTTTTGTTCTACAAAAATAATTTGAAACGACTTGTTATCACATTATTCACTACAGAGAGGTTCTGTATATCATGTATTATATAAAATATTAAGGTAAAGCATTTTTAGTCTATTATATAAATATAGAACTCAAAATAAAATTTATAATATGATATAGCCAATTCCTTAAGAACCGGTTCATACGGGTTAAAACCTGAGCATGATCACTTAGCTCAGCTTAATCAAATTTAAGTTACTCTGTTTAAGATAGTTTCTGTCTTTAAAATGGTTTGAGTTGTTCAACAACTATTACAATTTTTATTTTATTTTACTTAATTATTGTCGATACAGTATATTAGTCAAAATATTATTTTAATTTTTTATATCTTTTAGTAATTTATATTTAGATTTAATAATGTACTCACTCTCTCCCAAATTAGATGTCCTATATAGATTTTGAAATTGTCTCAAAATAGTTATCTCATTTATATTGGAATAGTATAAAGTATATTGAAAATGGATGAGATCACGTAGAGTGCTAGTCTTATATAGAGAGTTTTTTAAAAAATACAAATATTTCAAATGAGACAACTAAAATGAGACGGAGAAAGTATTATAGCAATTCAAATCAATAACTGAATTTAATTAAAATAAATTTCAAGTAAATGATTCAATTTTAAAACATTTAAAAAAGGTCGAGCTTTGAGAATGGCAAGCAAACAGCCTCCTCTGCTGCAAATCTGCAACTCTAAGTCAACTCAAGTCAACTCAATTCTCTCTCTCTCTCCTTCTCCATCTGTAATGTGGATGTAAGAAAAACAGAGGAAGGTGTTGAGAAGCAACTAAGAAGGAGAAGTTTCTTCTTGTTATCCCCATTCTCTCTCTCTCATGTCTCTATTTTTTTCGTATTCAATGGCTGTTCAAGCTCAATATCCCTCCAACATCTTGCGACTAAACGGGTTCCTCTCTCTCTCTCTCTCCTTATGGTTCTTTTTTTTTTTTTTTTTTTGAAATTTGATTGAATCCATTTCTTATTTTAACTTAAAAAAAACAGAGCCTTCTCTCTACTTACTTTTTTTTTGGAATTTGATTAAGCCCATTTCTAAAATTAAATAATTAACAGTATCTTCTCTTTACCTGCATAATAATTTGTTTAAATTGATTAGACCCATTTCTAATTTTAACTAAAAATCATTATTTTTCGAGAAAGCAATTTCCTTTGCATCCTTTTTCAGCCCATTTTTTTCTCTTTCTATTTATATGAAATTTTTTCTCATGGTAGAAACGGGCAGGAGCAGAGAACAACATGTTGGGAGGAAATTACTTGCTGCAATCATCACAACCCTTGGAATTTACTCATCAATCCATGATTTTTAGCAGTGGAGGTGAGATGGGCCTCTTCTCATTTTTCAGTTTCCAATCTCTTGCATCGATTTTTCAAAAAAAAAAATCTCTAACGTGCAAATCTGACTTTTTTCTTTAAGGAGTCTTTAATCCACGAAAGAGCGAAAGAGAAGCATTATATTCTACCAGCTTTTGTTTCTCTGAACAAGAGCAAGAACAAAAAGGGCAACAAGTAGATTATCATCTTCTTCCCTCCTTTGTTTTCTCTTCTCTATCAGAAGATTTTTCTGCCCAAACCAAGCGACAAACAGAAGAAATCGATCGATTCGTTCAATCCCAGGTATTAAAAGTTACATTTGAGCATAAAAAAGTAAATATGTATATATATGAACATAAGTATTTTGATCCTTCTTCTAATCCATTTTTAACTATTTCCGCAACTTCTTTAATCGAGTTCAATCTCTACTTTAATCTCATTTTATTTGATAATATGTTCATTTGAATTTAAATATTCATATTTATAATGTACTAAAATTTTAAGTAAAAAATTTCTTTCATATACATGTAAGTTCGAGTTATAGAAATCTTATAATTTTGTCTAGATAGTTAAAAACTTAAAACTATGTAAATTATTCTGAGTTTTACTTCGTTTAATATGACCGTGTTCTTCCCGATCTGACTCCGATAAAACGGGCCACCAACAGTCGTACGAGCTGCTGCGCACGTTAGCAGAGTGGCGGGAGAGGCACTACCAAGCGCTGCTAGGCGCAGCGGAGGAAACGGCGTCGAGGAAGTTGAAGGAGAAGGAAGCCGAGATTGAGAAAGCGGCGCGTCGGAGAGCTGAACTGGAGAAACGAGCGGCCAACCTTAAGGAAGAGGCGCAGGGTTGGCAAGCCATGGCTCGGGAGCAGGAAGCAGCTGCGGCTTCGCTCCAGTCGCAGCTGCAACATGCTATCATGCACGTGCCTGCGCACGGTAAGAGGGACGAGGGAGAGATGTCTCCTGGTGATGACGCGGAGTCGGCTTTTGTGGATCATTACCAGGCCATTTCGGATCTTCCACCGTGTCGGGCGTGCCGGAAGCGCTCCGTGTCGGTAGTTCTGCTACCGTGCGGGCATCTCTGCCTCTGTAACGAGTGCGACTCGGAAGTTGACACGTGTCCTCGTTGCAACTCTCTCAAGAGCTCCAGCGTCGAAGTCTACCTTTCGTAATTTTGGCACAATGAAGGACAGGAACAGAATTTTTTTTTTAAAAAAAAGCCCAATGCAATAATAAATTATTTTTTTGACATTACTTAGAATTGTTAATAAAATTGAGATATATTCAAGGTGGATAAATTTCAGTCAAATATGAATGTCTTAATATTATTATATTTTTAAAGTTAATAATTAATTATTAAAGTTGGCTTGAGAGAAGCATGTACTTGGTGTTTTGATGGGACTATGATTCTTTCACCGTAGAATAATCTTTGTATAATAGGATTCATTAAATTATATTAGCTATAAATGTTTAAGTTAAAAAAATTACTATAAGATATTATTTGAACATATCATAGTTAAGTTAATAGTAAGATTCATCAAATAAAAATCATAAAAGATTAGATCTAATTTTTTTTTAAATAATATTTTTAATAGATCATATTCAGCTTAAAATGGGTCCCGCATAGAACCCTTGAGCCAGAGTGCAAAGCCTCAATGTTTTGGAGTCTCTCAACACTATGTTAACATATTCAGATCTAATATTGTTGGATGTCTATTTGATACATCTTCACTATTAAATTTAACATTGTGGGTAAAAATATTTATCCAATAACTTTATTCTTATCTTAAAAATCAAGTTGTAGAACTGAATAGTTGGATTGACCATATTAAGAACTATAATAACATATTAGAGCATATGGGCTTTTAAATCTAGGCATATATTAAACCCATCTTAAAAAATTAGACAATAAAGTAGAACAAAGTACACGAACCGAACACCGGACCCAACTCAAGTTTGTCCGATCTATTCTATACCATTCTCGTCTAATAAGATAAATGATTTAGAAAATGATGATGAATCTATACTATTCTCGTTATTCTTAAAATCAAACATGTATATTGGCTGCAAATTGAATAAGCCCATATTGGTTTGTTTACCTAATGATGGGCCTTAATGAACTGAGGAGATTTTATATAGTGCCCCCCTTTGCAATAGACAATGCCCAATAGGCCGTCTTTCCGAGCCCAATTCGTTTAAATATCAACATTATGGGTGTTTTTTCACATAGGTTGCTATACAATATATCTCGGTCGAGATTTGGACAAAATAAAAGAGAGAGAGAGAGAGATATCAGCCGATATTCATGGGCCTGAGATCTCGGCCGAGACGTTACTCTTGGGTCCTGCCGGTCAATCTAGCCACTATTGATGGACTTTTAGCCATTGAAATTCCTTTTTATTTCCCAGTTCTCCCACATTCACTTGAAAATCTTCTTAGTCCTTCAATCATTTGCTTAACCTTTTAATTAAATGTTAAGTATCTGATTAATACATCAAAAGTTTCAAAGTTAATAAAACATGTAGATGAGGTTAGCCCAATTCAATGTTGATACTTTAAACTAAGCCCTATCAAATACATAACAAGTTATTTATGAATCTTAATATCAAATTCATTATTTTATATCAAATATTTTATTAAAAAATCAACTGCACATTTTATAATTTATATTACCGTTTTTTAAAGTAGATGGGTCTCTATAGAGTTACCCAGAAATTTGTGTCACCAACAGTCGTTGAGATGTGAAAGAAAATGGGACGTTATGCTTGTATTATTTGTTAGGTGCTTAGGTGTGAAAGGAGCCATTAAGCTATATTTGGTTTTTATTGAGCTGATTAAGAAATGTTTCGGTCATATTAGTCTATTTTAGGCCTAATTTTTATTTTTTAAAGAATAACTATAGTTGATGTTGTGGTATTTAAAAAAAAATTAAATTAAAATATGAACTCGTTGCCTTTTTTAGCAAATCCAAAAATCTTTCTTTAATTGTTTTATTTTAAAAAATTTATAGCCAAATCAAAAATTTAAATTTAAAGATAATCTTTTTCCAAAAATTTAAATCTCATTCTTTTTGGTAATTTTTTGAGTCTCACTCAAACTCATAAAATAAATAATAAATTGAAGGTTGATCAACTGAATTAAATCAATTAATTACCAGTTCATTTCTTGAAATGTGAGATTAAAATTTTAGTTAATATCTAAGTATCATATTTACTTTTTTAGATTTGTCACTATATCAAGTGATTTTTTTTTCAATTTTATTACTAAATTTAAATTTCCAGTAATTTTTTTCTTTAATTTAACACCACAGAGACCAGAGTGGGCCCATGCTCAAAATTCAAACTGCTGGGTCTACAATATTCTCTTCAGTTCTTGCTACTTGAGAAAACGCGTTGAGTCATTTCTCTGGTAAGACTTTGACTAATTTGTAATTAGTAATTACTAATCAGTAAGAGAGACTAATTAATATCATTCATGTGATGCTATGACGGGCCACCTAATGAATTTGTTCTGACTAATTGGAGAGTTTAAGTAGAGAATAAAATAATAATAATTAGACCAAATTACAACATCAAGCATACTTTTTACTAAGAAATTAAAAATGGCAGTACTTGATAAACAATTCCGTCAATTCATTAAATTAATTTTTATTTTAAAATAATAACTACTTCGACCAATATCTACAATATATAATAATATATAAATTAAAAAAGGATGATTACTCGAAGTCTCGAATACTTGCACAATAGTGTATACAATATTACTTAGAATACTTGGACATGAGATCACGAGTTCATAAAAATATTTATAGTTGAATATAAGATTTATTAAAAATTATTTTTATTAGATCAATCCAGTCACACTTTTAAATATTATGAATTTTAAAAAATTAAAAACATAGACTGAGTGATTGAATCAATATGACATTTTTTTATAAGCCACATAATTAAAAAAGGCATTTTTGATAAACCCATTATAGCCCTTTTTAAATATTTTTAAAAAAGAAAAAATAAAATTCAAAATAGATCAATATAAGCAAAATATGGCAACACATATAAACACCCGGAAATTCTGTCTCAATACACCCGATTTCAAATTTTTGGGTGAAATGACCATTTTGCACTTCCACTTCCTCTTTCACCACAGCGAACGAATCAGCCGAAGGGTTTCTCATTTGTTCGAAAGGATATACCACCGAACCGATTGGGAAGGAAAGAAAAATCATGAGCTCCACCGTTGACCGAAACCCAAGGTTATCCTTAGCTGTAGATAGGTAGGTCAGGGGTGATCATGGTGGTGTCGATCCTATGTGGAAAAGTGAAGGATCGATTCGGATCTAAGAAAAAAACCTACAGAATTAGGTTTCGGACGCCCAAAATAGCAACAGAAGAAACTGGCCAAAGGAGGGTCCCACCATACTCCGATCAGAGATCTGATGGTATAAATGGATAGACCATCAAAAAACGGAATGGATATGGTGGGACCCACGGGCAAAAACCTTCTCCATCATCTTAGTGCTGCCAGATCTTCTTCTTGGCCTTAGATCAGGTGATGGAGAAGGTTTCTACCTGCGGGTCCCACCATATCCATTCCATTTTTTGATGGTCTATCCATCTGTACCATCAGATCTCTGATCAAATATGGTGGGACCCTCCTTTGGCCAGTTTCTTCGGCTGTTGTTTTGGGCTTCCAAAATCCAATTTTGTGGGTTTTTTTCTTAGATCCAAGTGGATTATGCACTTCTAACCCTAGGATCGACACTACCATGATCGCCCCTGGCCCACCTATCTACGGCTAAAGAAGACCATGGGTTTCGATCAACGGTGGGGCCTACAGGTTTTTTTTCCTTATTCGATCGATTGTTCGTCCGTCCGAAAGAATATTTCCTTTGGTGGCTTCAACGAAAGAGGAAGTAGAAGGGCAAAACGGTCATTTCACCCAAAATTTTGAAATCAGATGTGTTAGAAGAGAATTTCTAAGTGTCTATATGGACTGCCTAAGATATCAACCAATATTTTGTTGTAAACTATTAAATAATCAATATTTCAATTTCTTACCCACACTTTGAATTCATGGTCTTCCTTCATTTAAGTACCAACGGTGAGCCAAGTGTCTTAATTCTAGAATCTAGGATTTTACATGACCATTTTTAATTAAAAAATTTGGCTGTCACATTGGTGACACTTTTAATAAAGCAATTCAAAATGGTGGCCCCACATCAAGTCTTAATCTCTGATTTTACATCAACAATGACAGCTTCTCAAACAGTTTGAACTCCATTTTTCTTGATGAGTTGCATCAGCAGGTGGGCCACACCTACACTTTCAACTAGGCTTTTTCAATACTTTAAATTATATTATTAGCTTACCAAACTTTATTAATTAATTAAGAAGATTTTCTTAGATTTGAATATTTGTATTCTTTTAGTTCTTTGCGCACCACGGTTCCTTCTTGTTTCTGGCACCCAGTTTTTGAGGGAATTTTCTTACTCGTGTAAGAATCATATGATCGTGACTCCTGAGCTCAGTATGTTGAATTTTTTTTTTATTATTAAAATGTAAAAAATTCAGACACAAAACTCTTATGGATGATTCCACTATGTTTAAGGCATATCAAAATTAGGTCATGAGGTCTCAAGCCTATAACCTTTGCTTCCTGAAATCATTGTGCCAAATACCGTTCTCTGGATATTAACAGCAATTGGTAATAACGGGATATTTTTAAATTTTCAGATTTTTATCAGTAATTTAAGGGAAAGATCTCGCAGAAATTATAATATTTAAAAAATAAAAAATAGAATAAATGAAATAAAAATGGTATAGGGAATTTACCTGAGAATTTATCAAGAATTTACCGGGATATTATCTCGTTTTTAACGTGATTTTATCGGAATTTACAGGAAATTTATCGTTGTGGCGATAAAACGCGTTTTTAATGCGGTAATGGTATTTTAGCTGATAAAAATATTGTAAATTTGAAAATACCGCTGATATTTGTGACATAATCTGAAATGGGATGTAATCAGTTGAACTAAATCTATGTGGATTACTATGTTGGATTTTATACCAGTAGAACCAGGTTTTGAATTTATCAAGTCTATTAGACCCAAGTTTAACTTTGTACTGTATTTATACGGGTTAATGATGTGTATAGGTTGAATCATGGTCGAATTTTCAGAGTTAAATTGTATTTGTTTCAACGGATTTATGTATTGCAGTCGTATATAAATTCACTTGTTACTGTATAAATCAGACCATTATAGTATAATTCAAATAAATTTGATATAAATTCAGATGAGAAAGAAAAACTGTATGGATCAAATTCGACTCATATAATACTGATACAAACTGAAACGGGTGTAACATCAATACTGTCGACACCCCACATTTTTAACACCTTAAAATAAATATGTAGGCTTATCTATGAATTATTTTATTAGTAAAGCTAACCAAAAAAAAAAAAAGGTTCACGTATTGAAGTGTACAACTAGTAATTCCTAAATAACTTGAGGATTAAATAATGTTCTGACAATATTAAATTAATTCACATTATTTTCACAAATCTGACCAACTCAACAACTCATACCTACTGCAACTTATGGTCACTAATAGAATTATTCACACTGACCAATAATATCTATGACTAGCTCTAATAAATAATAATACCTGGCATTTAGAGACTGCACAAGCTCAGGGCTTACTTTTATAAGCCATAATGAGAGGCTTCACATGACACTAGTATATTATATAATTTGGGTAATTGTACCAATTCTTCTGGATGCAACACGTGGTAATAGAAAATATATATACTGAAGTACACGTAATACTAAGTTTTAAATATACGTCATGTATTAAATTTATTAAAATAGTTAAAAATAACACATTAGAAATATTTTAAAGATTAATTTTAGTAAATGACTAAATTGAGAGAAACTCATTTGAAATAGTTTCATTATAGTAGTAGAAGAAATTAAGAGATTACAGATTGAATACACTAAAAAAAATACGATATTTGAAAATATAGGTCAATGATAGCAAAATCTTATAATGCAAAATAATTTATAGTATAATTTGTGATAGAGTCGATTAGAGATAGAAAACCCATAAAGCTCACCTAAATATATGAAATATTAGTTAATGAAGATGATGATATTAAATACCAGGCCTTTAATAGATAGAAAAATCAACCATTTTAAATTATTTTAGATTTAATTTGAAATAATTTTGTTTTTTGTTTTTTTAGAATATAGATTTTTCGGATATGGAAATTGATAGACATTAATTTTTTATAATAAACAATATTAAATTTATCCTTGTTGTCCAATTGTCAATACCAATATATCTTTCCATTCACTTATCATAAAACCTATTTTATAATATTTCTTATTGCTTCCAAAATGAAAAGGTTTTGGCTTATGTTTTTATTTTTGAATATTTTTTTCTCAAACATAAAAATAAGATTTAAAATTCTAACAGAATTTATATGTTTAATATTATATTTTCTATCACTTGTTAATCTAACATCTATGCATGTTAAGTTTATAATTTATTATGGTCTAGACTGTGAACATCAATCTCAATATACATATTTCAACGACATTTAATTAAGAGTATAATTATCAATTCCAATTGTAAATGTCATTGACAAATTCATCTTTCAATTCAATGTTGCTTTCAATCCTTCACAATTCAAATAATTTAAAATTTTCTCCAATGTCTCAATCCATCTTACGATGAGTTCATCTCTAAATAACTCTTTGTACTTAAATTTTAAATTTTAAATTTCATTTATTTAGATAAATTTCTTAAATTTTACTTCTTCACTTAATTTGACCCTCGCATTCATGATCGACATCTAAATAAAGAAATAATAAAGATTAAAAAATCATTAAAAAAAAATTGAGTTCGATGATTGAAGACCATTGCTATACTAGCAAGGAACATAAAAAAAGTTGACTGAAATATTTTAATTATTTTAAATATGTAAGTATAATATTCCAACTGTCTCAAAATACTTGTCCTATATGCATTTTGAAATTGTCCCAAATTACTTATCTTATTCATTTATTTTCTTATTAAATCAAAGTTTTAAACTTCTCAATGAACTTAAAATCGCATTCTAGTGTGATAGAAAGACAACATTCTTTTATAAGTTTTGACTTACTCAAATGTGATATTTTCTAATTATTTTCACCTTTGACTCTTATCGTATCAATCATGTATTGTTGCATAGTTAAAAAAACATTATTGAACTTTTGTAAATGAACTCGAATAACACAATCTACACAACAAGACATCGCCTAAACATCAATTTTTTTCATAAGGTTTGTATTTACTCAGATAATCTATTAATAGTTTTTGGATCACTCTTTGAAAAAAAATCGTATAAAAAAAAATAAAATAAGATAAATATTTTAAGGCAGAGAGAGTATGTATATCCATATAAGTGCAAGGAGCACCATAATTTGAGGCTTCGAGCATCCAATAAAATATTCATCATTACATTGGTTTGGTGGTAAAATCTAGAAAAAAGTTTCCATTCCAAGGACGTGGTTTCCTACTTTCTTCGTGTCCGCACACGTGTCCAGAGATTTTGATACCTTGAGAATCTCAGAGCAAAAGGGCCGAATTAATAAATTAAATAAATAAACATGAAAGGACTTAAGAAGTGATTCTCTAAGATGGCACCTTGTGGAGATACTCTGACAAGCCTATGAACATGGGATGAGGAATATAAAATTTAAAAAATAAATAAATAATTTTTAATGAGATTTTATTCGTTAAGATTGAACTAGTGTTTTCACACATTATGTATCTAAAGATTTGATTAATTAAATATTTATAATTATTGAATTTATTATTAAGATTAAAACGATTTATGAATTTTCAATGTATTGCATCAAATATACTCTTGACTTAATCAATGTGTATCAGTGTCATTGATCTGCATCAGCTGGTATTTAAAATTAGTATTCAACATTTTGAATTTGATACAATATTAATGAAACAAACAAAATAATAAATAAAGAATAAGCTAAAATTATGAAGAAAATTTTATTTTACTTATTTATAGTTGATGAAAATTATGATGATTTAATTATATTGCTTATTTTTTAAATCCTATACAAGAAAGAATCGATGTTTAAAGGTTTATATAATTTGATCAAACATCAATAAGCTTGATGACCCTGGTAGGTTGGATTTTTTATATAATAACATTGGATTTATTTCTTTTCTTAAATATCGATTCAAATTTTCTACACTCCTCTATTCTTAATAAATTTAAATTTAACACTAAAATGAAAAATTGAGGTTTTCCATTCAATTCTCAGTAACTCAAATGAAAGGTTACTATCTATACATTTATTTAATATATGCAGATTAGACGGTTTTTACATATTTTAAAAGACTATCATATACGACACCTGAATATCTTCAGACATTAAAAAAAAA
Source organism: Chimonanthus salicifolius (assembly GCA_013350335.1). Classification (NCBI taxonomy): domain Eukaryota; kingdom Viridiplantae; phylum Streptophyta; class Magnoliopsida; order Laurales; family Calycanthaceae; genus Chimonanthus; species Chimonanthus salicifolius. The sequence continues at coordinate 62,471,023 of CM023541.1, read as the reverse complement.
ATTGAAGAATTGATCAATGATTTAAATGTTAAATTTTAAAATATAGAATAATTTATTTAAAACTTATTTTAATGTATTTGAAAGTGGGTACAATCTTGAAGTTGAGGATGTCAGAACAATTTTTTTTTTTTTAAAGAAAGAATCAATCTAAACCTTCCTCCAACATCAACATAGAGGAATATAAAATTTAAAGGCCCAAAGCATCTGATTAAAATATTAAATTAGAGAAGAAAACAAAGTTTTTTTTAAAAAAAAGGAGAGAGAGGAAAGAGAAGTTGGTCTTGACGTCTACGGGACATGTAAGTTGTTGAGGGAACAAACTTGTGAAAGCCTCTCTCAGTCCCATGTTTTGGACAAACCCTACTTTCTCTTCTCCCAACGCTTTTCTTTCCCATCTTTGATGCAGAAATTGAGGTGTGGGTCCAGGCCTTTTTCTTCTTCTTACTCTTTTCTTTTTTAATAATATTATTATATTCTCTTTTTTTTTTTACTTTTCTTGGGAGATAGGTTCATGCATTTGAGAAGGTCCAAGAAATCTAAGGGCATCAGAAAATCTTTAAAAGCATATTTAAATAATTTATTATTGATTTATTTGGTTGCTCAATCAAAGGTTTTAAATATTGTTTTAATTTTAAATTCACTCTTAAACTCAGCAAGAATTTAGAGTTTTAGACTGAGTGGTATTTAGAATTAAATGAAAATAGTAAAAAATAGTATAAGTCATAGAAAAATTAGTTTACCCTTGTGCAGGAGTTCAAAATTTAGTATAAATTGATATATTGTTATTGGCCTATATATAGATAGATATTTTTATATATTTTTTTTAAAAAAAATACAAGTGATATTGGACAATATGATACGACCGAGATATCGACGTATTGGCCGATACGAATTATATCGGCTAATACGATATATACCGATTGATATTTGGACTCCTGAGTTGTGAGGGTTGGTTTGGAGTGAAGAACTCTTTCAAGCAGGGATAATAATATCGACCGATACATATCGTATCAGCCGATATGTATCGGTTTTTATTACCTTCACACATCGGCCGATATGATATGTATCAGCCGATATATTAGATATTGGCCGATATGATATGTATCAGCCGATATATTAGACATCGGCCGATATCCGATATATATCGGCGATATCGGCCAATATTGGTAATTTCAAATAAAAATAAGTAAAAAAAATAAGAGAGAGACATTTATCGACCTATATATCAGCGGATACCATTGTTTTAACCCTTGCTTTAAAGCACAGTTCTACTAAATCCTTCGTTCTAGCGAATATAGATAGACCATATTCTCATAAAAGTATTTGCAAAATTTAATTATTATTTAAAAAAAATATAGAATGCATTTTAAGTGCACAAGCACAGTTGCATATTTCAGTAAAAAATTAAAATTTTGACTAGACCTTTTTTCATAGGAAAATATACAAAATAAATAACTATTAAACTATCAATATTTTTTAGAGAAACTGTAGTTATAGATTTTTATCAAAATTTCATTTAAAATTTAGAAGTTTTGATTGTATAATTCATATTTCAAAAATTCCACTCAGTGTTTATAAATTTCACATATTACCAATACCACTAAAATATCAACTGAAAGAAAAAAATAAAAAAAAATCGTCCGAAATTTCTTTTAACTCGTAAGTCTGACCCACACGAAATTTTGATACGCCACGTGGAAGAGAAGCGTGAGTGCAGAGTGTCGTCTAATAAAACCGATCGTCCTTTTCTTATTTTTTACATTTTTTTAAGAGGAAGAAGCCAAGAAAGAGTTGAGCACTGGTTTACACTTTACAGAGATTGTCATATCAGCATGTGATTATTATAAATTATTTCGTAAGACGATATTATTACTTCTAATCATTCTGCTCCTAAATAATTACTTTACTAAAGTTTTCATTTTCTTTTTTTTAAATATCTGTCTGTTAACGTGCGCAGGTTTGATTCTCGACGGTGTGTAGTGTGCTCACTGCCTTCCACATCATTCCTGTCCTAGGTCTATTTAAATTATAATAAGTCAGAATAAATATATCCTAATATGAATTTGTTAAAAAATATTTCAACTGTCCATGACAATTATATATTTTATGTTTAATTTTTTAAAAATTCAACTAGATATATCTTAATAGACAGGTTTAATAGTAAATTTTAAACTATTTAACTTTATTAGAGTTTTATTTTTTATGAACAATAAAATTTATAGATCCTGTGAAAGGCCTACTAAGTCCTCATAAATATTATTTTTCCTCACATTCTCATATGCACCTATCAATTTGATCTTTATTAATTTTGAATGCAATCTGAATAGATCTCACTATTTAATTGAAATTCATCTAAAAATTAACCTCATTCAAACTAATTATTTTAAATTTTAATTTTTCTTTTTTAAATTCAAGATATTTAAACGTTTATGTATCAGATTGGTAAAAACAAATCTTTCAAATACATTCATCTACGTATATTATGACACACCCATGTAGATTTTATAGGATTAAAATGGGTTTGCCTTGTTCGTAACTGGTATGACTTAATTCAAAGTGATGTTAAGAAATTTTAATAAAAAACTAAGAGAAATTATAAACTCAATTTAAATTTGAATGATAAGTTAAATACAAATTATAATTATCAACATCACCAACTATAACATCTATTTGGAGTATCTCAAGAGATTTTTTTCTCTAATTAACTTTATTATAAATTATAAAGTAAATTACTTTACAATTTAATGTATCATTCTATATTTTCAAATATCTTATTCTTCTCTTTGTAACTTAGATTTGTAATCTTTCAACTAACTGATCTGAAACAGATTTATTTTAATTTATTATCTATTGAAACTATTATTGGATTATTCTTCATAAGTTTATTTCTAATAATATTTTTGAAAGTTAAAATATTAGTCTAATGCAATATACACATGTTCATTATTCCAACCATTTATAAGCATATTTAAAGGCAGACCATAAAGACATCTGGATTTCCTGCCATTATACATTTGTTTTCGATTTTTTTGGAGAAATTATCATTCTACCCCTGCATTTTAAGTCATTTAAACGAATATCTCAGTGTATTTTTAGTTCATTCAAACGAGTGTTCATTTGTTCGAATAAATATATATACGTCAAACTTTCACAAAATTTGACTTATTCATTCGAATGAACCAAACTGTTCATGCAAACGAATAAACACTCGTTTGAAGGAAAGAAAATTATATTTAAGTGTTCGTTCGGATGAATATATTCATTTGAACGAACTGAGAATTAACTAAAAATTCGTTTGACTGAATTTATACTTGGAGGTAGAATGATAACTCCACCAATTTTTTTGAAAATAGTTGTGTAAAAGTAGAAAATCCCGATATCTATATATATGGCTAGCCTAATTAAATTATAATTTCATATATATAAAAATTTAGAATTACATCGGCATGAAATATTTAGATATGAATTTTAATCCGAACCGACCCGTTTACATCCCTAGGTCCTATTCATGGTTCACGAATTCCTAAAAACTGGATTCGGTGTCTCGGCTCCACGTGGCGTTAAAGACTAGTCACGATTGGGGTAGCTCCATTCTTGGGGTAACAAAAGCTTAGGAAGTAGAGCCCATATGATATCCGTGTGCTGTTTGGGCCCAAGTGGAGCCCGCTAAGTCCCCAGAGGGCTACAAAACGACAAACGACCCCCAAAAAGGAGAGGCGAGATGACGTCACCAATGAGCAGGCCAGAATGGGTTAGTAGACCGGAGGACCCATAAAATGTGGAGACCTATGATTGCCGGTCATTGATGACGTCAGCTCGTGCGAGGCCTATTCATTGATCTGAACAACTCTCCTTCTTTATAGAGCCACAGGAAAGTTCTTCACACGGAGTAAAATTACCAAGACAGCCTCTTGTGAAACTTGACAAAGTGGTTTACTATTAAAGGACTATTATATGAATTTGTTAAAATAAAGATTATTTTTTATTCAGCATTTTTCACTAATCTAAACATAAAATACTAATACTAATAAAAATAGAGTGTCTCTATTATAGATATGAAAAAAATAATTTACTGATATATAATGTATTAAAATAAGTTTGTCTTTGGTAAAAAATATTTAAATAAATAATGAAAATTCTTTTAACAACAATGTGTCAATATTCAATTAATATTTGACTGGTTATGGTGTGAGAACATCTAATATATAAAAAATTATTTCATTAAAAGTTAATTATTATATATAAAATGTAGATGTGAATCATTTCTCTAAAATAATATATCTAATTATTTAAAATAATTAAATTTAAAAGCTGATTACCCGCTTGCTGTTGTGTATGATATTTTTTTGTATGTCCAAGTATTGGTCTGTTAATAGACATTACGATAGATCTATTTAAATTTTTATTATTTGAATATAGGACAAGATAATGGCATTTCCGTAATTCACCCGAAAGTCGAAGGCATTTTCCTATTTTCACTCTCGGTTTGTTGGCCAATGGATTCACAAGAATTCCACTAAGCAATAACCAGGGGCTCAAGCCACATTCTATGTGCTGTGCAGCAGCTGCCATGCCTTTCTTTTCGATTAACATTTTTTAATATTTCATGTCGAGTTTTTAGACATATCATTTGCATGTAATTAAATAAAATATATTAATATATTTAAAATTTAAAAAATTAGCCTCAAGTAAAATATCCTGATATATGTTTAAATATTACTTTTAATGAATAATTATTTAATCATCAACTTTTATCAATTATTAAGTAGAAGTGTACTAGAATATTTAACTACCTATTTGTAATATTTTTGAATAATTTAGAGATTTATTGGCCGGTTTTAATGAAGTGTCTCTAAAGAGGCTTATGTTAATTTTTAATAAAAAATTACATATTAATTATGATATTCCTCTTATGAATAGAACTTTATAGATAACATAATTTAAAAAGCGTTGAAAAATTGATATCTTATAAGAACTAAATTTTGAAATAATTTTTTTACAGAATTAAAATGTTAGGAATGGATTAAATTTTATTCATCTAATCTATTTATCGTTTTCTAAAATTTCAATTTAAAATTTATAATTTACTTTATTTAATAACAATCATATGCAAAGAGAGTTTTCTTCGTTAGAAATCATACTTTCATAGTTTCATGCACCTCCATACCATTTCCATGTGAAGCATCATGTGGCACATACTACACCATGCCCTCACTCAAAAGTCACTCCCCTTCCCCACGCCATCATCTTTATAAACTCCTTGTCTCCCTCTCTTTTACTTCATCTTCATCCCTCCCCCTATCCTTCATAGAGGTGCGCACCTTAGCAGCAGCCCTGCGAATTTTCTGTCTAACGCACCCATGGATTCTGGCTTTCGAAGAATGAGAAGAAGGCCAACCTTTGCAGAAGACCAAGGTCTGGCCTCTCTTGCAGACATGGAAGCTGGATTTTCCGGGAAAAATACTTTCTTTTCCACGTCTTCAAAGAGAAGGGAAACTTACAAGGCTTTTTCACCCTCTTTCACTCCTGATCTGATCTATGATGATACCCACCATTTTCTCGATTCGTGCCATCTCTGCAAGAAGCCCTTGAGTGGAAACAGAGATATCTTCATGTACAGGTTAGATTTCTTAGATCCTATGTAAAAATTTCGATCATAATATTCAGAAAAAGGAATTATTTTTATATTTTCAAGAATACTTGAATTGTTATAAAACTTGGTCCATTTCGTAGTATCTTGTACTATCTGTTTAGTTGTACTATCTTATACTATTTTTTAATAAAATAACCATTTCTTAACGTTAAAAATATTATTTTCTAAGAAAATATTTTCCTATCTACCTTTTATTTGTTTTCTTAAATTCTATTATTTGTTTTCAAGACAAAGATGTCCTAAGAAACTGACTTAAATATCAATTGTTGTTTATTTCTTTATAAAATAAAAGATTAGACGAGGGAGGATGTGGAAGAAAGGAAACTCTTAAAAACTGGAAGTGGATGAATGGTAGGTTATAGTAGAAATGTATGATTTAGAAATATATATTAAAAATACTAAAATCATAATGAAAAAAATTGGTGATGGTGATGATGATTCAGGAATCTAATTTAAAAAAAATAAAAAAATAAAATTTTGGAGCCTTTCAACGGGTCAAAAGATTTCAACAGAATATTGGCCATTTTGGCCCATTTCAGGCCTTATTTTTTACTTCTTTTTTTCTTTTAATTTATAGTGGGTCAAAATTCTGAAATATTGGCCAGGCCTAAATTTGATTCCATTTCGCCTGAGATATTGGCCAATGAAATTTTAAAATTTCATTTGGGAGCTATTCTGATCTGAATTTAGAGTAATTTCTAATGAAATCTGAAATTTATTTATATTGCCTCACTAAATTTCAAAAAATTATTTTCTTTTTCTGATATTTCTTCTCACAGTTGAATGGGTTATTTTTGCAGGGGGAATACTCCATTTTGCAGTGAAGAGTGCAGGCAAGAACAGATAGAAATAGACGAAGCCAAGGAGAATAACTGGAAGATGTCTTTCAAAGCGGCTACCAGAAAAGAGCAGCAGAACACCGCCGCCTCCAACACCACCAGCCTCCACCACCTCAAAACCCAGAAACAGGAGCATCCATTTCAGGGCAGGAACAGTTGTTGCTGGGTAAAAATCTGAAAAAAATAATCAAAACAAGAAAAAGGAGAAGAAAAAAGAGGAGAAGAAGAAAAGAGGAGGGAACCCATTTTGTGGGGTTGAAGTGTACAGCAGCAGCAGCAGTAGTAATGGAGTGGGAGTAGTGGACTGTGAATTTCTTAAATTTTGAATATGCCAAGAGATGTCTTTTTTTCTTTTTTCTTTTTTCTTTTTTCCTTTTTTTAAATATTTTTCTTCCAATCTTGAGCTATGAGTATGTACTTAAAAAAGAGAAGAAAGCATGTTAATTATAGAAGATTTTGTAAGGTTTCGGCGTTTATTCAGATGGAAATTTTCCTTTAGATCTTTTATAAACTATTATTTATTGTGAATATTGAATTGATTATGAATGGTTGGTGGTGCAATTTAATGTTCAATCGGTAATGAAGTGGGACCCCACGGCTTGATTTGATAGGTCTTAAAGTCAGTGGTATCTTCCATAAAGTTTTACACTGAATTTCTTATAATTTTCACACGTAAATTTTAAAAGAAAATATTTTTAATATTTTATAACAATTATTTATGTGAATATTGAATTACATATGAATGGTAGGTGGTGCAATTTAATTAATTGGCTTGAAAAAAGATGGGTCATGGGCATTTGGGCAATCCACTGCTCTTAGTCTTGACTCCCTCTGAAAATCTCTCTGATCAGAGTCATGGGTGCCCTTTTCTCCATGCCCTTTTATATATAAATTAAAAATTTGTTGTCTTCATTAAAGATTCTTTACTTTTATAGGTGGAGTTTTTATTTTATTTTATTCATTGGCTAATGCCCCACCCACCCCCTTCTCCCCCAGTCCCTACCGCCCCCACACCCACCCGCCCACACATTTAAAAATTATGATTAGTATCTGAAATATCAGTAAAAAATTATTTTAAAATATTTTTTAATAAAAGATTAGATGTATTAAATGTGAAAAGTTATGTTTTTAAGAGTTTACAAATTAACAGTTAAAATGAATTCGTTTAAATTAATAGGAATCTTATTGATTGAGTATTGATGTGAGTGGAAACTCATTTAGTCTTGACCTCACGGCAGGGGTCTACCAGACATAAAAACTAAAATTGGCCAATATTCTGCTGATTTATTTTTTATTTAAAAAAAAAAAGAAATATCAGCGTGGGTCTGATATTTATATTTTTTAAAACACCCTTTTTTATTTTTTTAAAATATTTTTTTTTTAAAAAAGCTACCTGAGATTTTTTAAAAAAAATGATGAGAGAAAAATCTATGTCCGAGTTGAGTTTTCGACCCCTAACAGTCACCTTCTTTCGCACCTATTTACATATGAATTAATTTTTTTAATCAATTTTCATCAAATTTTATTTTATTTTAAGTTTGACAGACTCTTCACTAATCCTTTGAACTTTACACTGTTTGAAGAAATTAAATCTTCAAAACTTAAAAATATGATTTTACTTATGTGTTCAAGATATTTTTTTGACAAATATCTGATATAAGTAAAGAAATCTAATTTGATAAATTTTTATTATTAAATAAATTAAATTTGTTAAGATTTAAAAAAATATGACTTCATTCGTTCGAATCACTACAAAAAAGACTAAAATCTTTTAAATTCATCCATTCAGGTGAGTCCAAGTTGTGCCATCACTGCCTTGTCAATCTACAATGGACTTTAATAGAAGTTGATTGTGTTTTATGGGAAGTTGACAAACCAACGGTCTAGATTTTGTCTTCTCGCCCAAGTCGAGCTACAGAGTTTGGATGATTGATAGAGAAGTTGGAGGTCCCAGCAGCATAGTGGTGTTTATTTTTTAATGATCATGAATAGAGTTTGACTCACTTTAAAAGACTATTTCTTGTAAAATTATTCGAGTGTGTGGGTGAGCTTTTACATGCCCTAGAGATTACTTCGATGCTCTAAGAGATTAGAACACCTTAATTATTAAATATCATAAATAAAATTTGATTAGATTTTATTTAGTGAAGTGAAAACTAGATCGGTAAATAAACGAATTTAAAGTAATTTACCTCATTCATCTTTCTAAGAATTTTCTTCCATAGAAGAAGAATAAGTCTTCTGAAATCGTTCACATGAACCATATTAAAAATTCCACCAAACACAATTTACATTATATTCTTTCCATACGAGAATTTAGTGGAGATTTTTAGGCTGAGACACTAAAAAGTAGGTGAAATTTTAAAATGAATTGCTAAGAAAAAAATAGTTTATTTTATACCAATATGACATTTCAGTATTTCACTAAGATAAAAATATATATAAAGCTCAAAGACGACTTCAGTATACGTTGAATGTTAGATCCAAGCTTTTAAAAATTACTTTCTCTTTTAAATTTATATTCAATTGAAATTGATTTCTAGTTGTTGAAATAGTTCAATAGATCATATTTTAGACAATTTGATAATTCTCATGATTATCTATCTATACGTTCATTTTTTCTTTTAATTTCTTAACCGCAAGCCGCGTTTGGATGAAGGATAGAGGGGTGAAAATGATGGTAAATCTTATTTAGTGTTTACTCCCATTTGATAATGAAAGAAAGAGGGAAGAAAATTCCAAAGTTTTCCTTCTCAAGCACGAATCAAAATCTCCTCTCTTTTCGGTAAGAGATAATTACTTTACCTCTAGTAAACTTGATAAGAATTATTTTACCCAGTCAATTCTTCGTTATTACAAATAAGACCCCATAAGTTACCAACAGAAGACTAGACCCTTTTTCGTTATTTACTCACCAACCAACTTCATGTGATCCTTTACTTTTACATCTTTGACCTTCTCTTGCTTTTGGAAATTTTCAACGCTTTTTTCCCCTATGATGTGACGCCCATTCGGACACCTTGCCTGGGAATACCCCTTATGTTTAAATTACCGTTTGCCCCTTTCTACTAAAAATAGTTTGAAAGATTATTCGGTGCAATTTTCAGACGATCGAAGGATTATAAAGATGCTACACTAAAATTATTTAGAAATTTAAACAGAATTTTTTAAAAAAAAAATTAAAATTATTTTTTAAGCACTGTATATTTTAAAATTTTTCAAATTAAATATTTGAATTAATTATGATAGCCTAATAAAAATATTTAAAATCTTTTAACACTCCTAAATACTTAAAATATAGTGTTTTATAAATAAAGGTATTCCTTGACTGTGCAGAAAATACATTTAGGAGTGTCAAAAGATCCTTAAAGTTTTAAAGTATTTTTATCAGATTATTGTAATTAGTCCGGATATTCAATTTGATAAATTTTGGAAATACACAGTGCTTAAAAAATAACTGTCTATGTTTTCGATATCTCCTTTAAAACTTTAAAGTTATTTTTTAAGCACGGTGTACTTCCAAAATTTCTCAAATTGAATATCTAGACTAATTACGATAACCTGATAAAAATACTTTAAGACTTTAAGGTGTTTTGACACTCTCAAATGTATTTTTCACACAGCTAAGGGATACCTTTATTTGTAAAATATTGTATTTTAAGTATTTGGGAGTATCAAAAGACCTTGAATTCTTAAAGTATTTTACGAGGCTATCGTAATTAGTCCAGATATTTAATTTGAGAAATTTTGAAAATACATAGTGCTTAAAAAATAACTTTAAAATAAATAAAAAAGATTTTACTGTTCAAATTTTTAAATAGATTTTTACTGTATCACTAGAAGGATATGAAAATTGCACAGAAACACAAAACGGTAATTTCCACATAAAATTTGAAAAGGGGTATTCTCTGGCAGAAATAAGGAATGTCCGAATGGAGCGCCTAAGATATTATTAATAAAAATAATTAAAAGATAAAAATAAAATATTTAATAAACAATTTATGAACTGGTGTAAGAAATAAAATTGTTGTTCATGCATGAAAATAAACTAACAAATCATTAATAAATAAACTTGACCACGTTAACGTTGTTATGCAAGTTGTATGGGTTCGAACAATGTAAATTTATCTATATATAAAAATAATTTAAGGTGATTATCAAATAAATATTGAAATTAAGTTTATTAAATAGTTGCTTCTATATTAACAAGAAAAATAAATTATCAAAATGGCTAAACATTAAAAAAAATATAGTTTTTAAGATTTGGTTTGGAAAACTTGAAAATTTTAACTTTTCCTTATTATAGTTGTTTTAAAAATAGAAAAAAATAGTGTAAATATACTCCAAAATAAGAAAAGGATTTTAAGAGTGAATTCAGTGAGTTGAAATATCGGAGAAATGGCTTCGATGAGGAGGAATTGCATAAGTTGAAAGAATTTAGTCCACCTCAATTATGTTATTGTCTAAAATAAGAGAAAATAAAAAAAATAAAAAGATATTATATAATTGAAATTAGTAAATCTAAGCGTTTAGTGTAGCTTTTCGATGTTAATTTATAAAACTTTAAGAAAATAATTTATCTTTAATTTTTAATCAATACTATTTATAAGAAGCATATTTGATAAAAGAGTAGCAATCCTCCTAAATGTATTTTGTATAATTCGATACGGATTTTACTATAACTATATTGTCCATTCAAAGAATTTGACCAGCCGATTCAAAGAATTAAATGGGTAATATAGTAATTTTTTTATCAAATTATACAAAATATTCATAGAAATATGGCTGACCTAGATAAAATAAGGAAATACATATAATAACAGTCTCCCCTTCAGTGGCGAGATTGGTGCATTGAAAAATTGGGTAAAAAGAAAGTTCAATGAACCATGATAGAGAGACGAAGAATTTCTTGGGTCTTTATGAAGGGTGAGAGTAGACCTCTGAATGCAAAAGACCAACTGACAGTTGACAGCCATATCATAGCGTTGGCGTGACTCTGCAAAAGGAGACCTCTCACCAACATCATTGTCTCTCCTCATTCCCTTTCCATTTGCCTTCACTCTCAGGAAATTTCTACTGTTATTTTCTTAGGAAATTTCAACTGTTATTTGGATTGGATGGGTCAATCTCTCCCATCCAATATAATCAATATTGTAATCTGGAGCGGTTGGCCAAAGTTCAAGAAACTCCTCCTACAAATAATGATGTTTTGGATTTGGTTCATATTCAATCTTTTTCGGGTCATTTTTTATTAGAGTAATTCTCAATCATTTGAATTCAATATCTAATATATAGAGTGATTTGGAACATATACCGAACGATTAGTCAGATTTTACATGAGTTATTCAGAGTTACATTTGACTAGAGATTACTTTGGATATTATGAATACCCCTTTATTAGAAATGATTTTTAGAAGTGGAGGTGAAGAGTAAAAATTTGACTTTTTACTTCTACCCATTAATTACCAATCAAGGATAATGAGAGGTTATCTCTCATTATCCCCAATCCAAAATGCAGCCTTAAACACCTTCGGTCATGAAAAAATATAATTAATATTATTAATATGTTAGTCATTTATTTGTTTTTATATTAAAAATATCACCTAAGTTATTGACGTGGTTAATTGTTACAAAATGATTATATGATATTATAAAAAATATTAATGTCCCCATCTACTCTCTATAAAAAATATCTAAATTGATCAATAAAGTCATATTTTAACTTATATGGGTGTAGCTCAACTGGCTGTCTCTCGCCTTATGAAGTGGGAGGTTGTGGGTTGGAGTTCCCATGGCGTGTGCTCTAGGGGTAGTAGCTCATCCGTAGAGATTTTACGTTGGGCATCCCACAGTTTCTCACGTGTAAATTCAATTTTTTCGTAAAACTAAGAAAAAAATTGGTAAAAATTAAAATAATATTGTAAAATGAATTTAATGTACAAAAATAAGTAAATAAATTTGAATTGAATTTAATATTCGAACTCGCTGTTGAAGGCTTGCTTGTCTTCCATGCTTCAACTGTAACAGTAGTCTCACTGGTAGCCTACAAGTGACTTCGGCTCGTTCGCAACACCGCTAACACCTTTACACGTGGAGACCATTCTCGTCTCCTCAAGGCCAGAATTTGGCCAATAGTTGCGCTCTCACAACTCCTTCTCGGATTAATTACTAGATTAATTGGCTAATTGAATTATCCACGTTGATTAATCACAATTTGCACAACTCAAACAGGGTGGCCATCCTAACACAAGCAAACTCTTTTACTAGACATGGATTTTAGTAAACTTTCTATTTTACCACATCCGTCGTACAGATTTTAGTGAGAAATCAATTCACTTTTCACTGAATCGGTGCACCAACCGAAACACTTGAAAATGAAAATTTAAGGAAAGTGATCCATGCACCAATTTCTGAATGTCTATTTTTTTAAATTTTTTATACGGACGTTTGGAGGCAAAGTAGGAAGTCTGAAAAACCCGTGTCTGATAAAAAAGTTTTCCTGTATTAGGATAGGCACCCCTGAAACAATTATGTGTAATTCCAACTCTGAATTCTAGATTTAACTCGGTGCCAAAGTCAATTTACAATTGATTGTTAACACGTTACTAAATTGATGTCAATTCAGCCCTGTTAAAATTCCAAGTTTTTTTATACAAAATGCAGCTCCCCGAAATGGGTCCACTCAACCAATTTCTTGGCCCACTGAGTAGGTTGTGGGCCCATTTACGCTGACAAAAAGACCGATAAAGATCCATTTCCAGGCCCGATTGACTCAATGTCCAATCCTGATGGGCTGGATTTGATCGGGTTACAGTGGCCCGCTGCTGCAATGAGGGCCCAGAATGCAGTTGGGCTTGAGACTACATGTAGCGAACCAAACGACCCATTGAGTTGTTCTCCAACCCGTGTCTTTAGCGGTGAAACTTGGGTTGGATTTTGGCCCGACCCGACTGACCCGACCCGAAAATAGTGTGGGCTGGGTTATAAAAATTGTAATCTCGGGTCGGGTTGGGTTAGGAAAAAAAAAACCCGACTGAAATTCGGGTCGGGTTGGGCTGAAGAATTTAAACTTCAACCCGACCCGAAAAAACCTGACCCGAAAAAATCCGACCCGAATTCATAACTTAAATAAAACCCTACAGCCCTTCCACTTCCGTTTCTCCTCTTTCGAAAACTGATATCCACCTCTTCCGCTTCCTCTTCCTCTTCCCCTCTTCCCCTCTTTAAAAACTCGGGCTAAATCGGGCTAAATCGGGCTAACTCGGGTCGGGTCGGGTCAACTCTCGGGTTGAGAGTATTAGCAATTCGGGTCGGCTTGGGTTGACATACTCCGGTTTGCAATTCGGGTCGGGTCGGGTCGGGTTCAAAATTTTTTGACATGGGTTAGGGCTGGGTTTGTCAAAACCCGGCCCGCCGGACCCGAGTTCAGCCCTACGGGTCTTGTATAGGCCGAGGATTATGGGCTGAACAGTAAACAAAATCCTATTAAATGCAGCCCAATTAATTAAAATAATTCAGGTGGTTTTAAACACAATTCGGCTGGTTTTAAGACAGTAGATAAAGTGGCCTTCACAACTTGGTTTGATTTAATAAACAGACTGAATTAAACCCAGTCATTTGGCTGGGTTCTGCAATGTCATGTAGACTGCATCCAGACCGAACCAACGAGCTGGTATTACAGGCTCAACCCAGTCCAAGTCACTGCCTGGGTTAACACGGTAGCCCAGGCTGCTGTAAGCTGAGAGCTTTCCACGGCGAGTTCACAGCGGGAAACTGGTTTCTAGCTAAACTGATTACAGTTCAAAACCTGACAACTCAGTGACCAAATTCTGGGCAGTTTAGTGAGTCCAAACAGTCCTAGAATCCCGAATTGAATTTAGGAAATTCAGAACACCCGTTTGAGATGCAAACTCAATGAGTGATCAACAATAAATCCAAACACACACAACTAATAAAAAAATCAGAAACATACCCGGGATTATGAAAGGTGAGTCCTCTTGACTCAGTATAATTCCTTAAATAAATTATATAGACTGCTGCTCAACTCAGTACGCTTCAGGTACTGCTACATGTTGCTTCACTCGTTAAGGCTTCGCCTCAACTCAGTCTGAGGCTTTCCCCTTGACTGACTCAGCCTGACCTTCACTAAGGTCCCCCACAAACTCAGCTCTAGAACTCCTCCTAGGCTGCTGCAACTCGTCACAATCAGTGGGTTTTATGGAATTAATAATTAACCCACTGACCCAACTCTAGTTTATAACCCACGCTTAGACTCAGTCTATCATGGAATTGGCTGAGTTGGTGGGACTCTATAAGTCCCACTCGTCCAATAATTTCTTATTGTATAGAAATTTTATAATAAGAATGAAGAGTTAGTTTTTCCAATAATCCAATTATTTTATTTTGTATATTTTTTTAAGTTTATTACTATAGATGAATGATTTTAATCTAATGATTATTAAATAGAGACATGCGTTTGGAGAACGAGAATTTTTTTTCAAAACAATTTCTCTAAGGGCATTCTTCTAACATGGAATTCTCCTATTTAGAGATTTTCTTGTATTTGAAAAGGAAAAGGTATTAAGATAAAATTAAAAAAAAAGAGTAGGGGTGAAACTTGAGCCAGGTTTAATCTGACTCGTGACCAGATTTGAAAAATCACTTGGTGGAGTTACGTATTTGTAACTCTAGGGTCAGATCAAGTTGAAAAAAGAACACAAACCTTTCGAGTCGAATTTAGTTCAGAAATTTAAAACCAATGTATCTCAACTCGCATTGACAGACCCAATCTGAGTTCCAGAAAATTTAAAAAACCTACACCAATTTCTTTTACTTAAGTAAGTTTGGGTCAATAATTAGAGTTAGGTCGAACCAATAACTCGAGTTAAGTTGAGTCGGACTTAATATTTTTTATATAAATTAAATTAAATTTATTAAAACTTTGAGATAAATAAAGAGGAGGAGAAATCATATATTCTATTCTTTCTTTTTCACAAATTTTTACTCGAGAAATGACTGTTTCATTAAATATGAGAATGCGAAAAAATAGAAAATCTCAGCGTTACAAATGGAAGGTGTTATCAAAATACATTTAATTTGATTTAAACTTTACTCTTTAAAAAAGAAGAAGACATTATTTGAATAATAACGACAATTATGGACCAATAAATTGTTAAATTAGTGTAGAAATTAAAATAAATAAGTTTAGAGTGATACAAATGTAGGAAAATATGAGAATAATGACAAAGTATATTGTGGTACCATTCACTATAAATTAATGATACTTTTTGATTGAACGGATAAAGACATATTGCCAGTCAGTCAAATTCAAATAAAAAATGAATTTTAAATTAATAAAATAAATAATTTAAATAATGATGACCGTGATATTCTGAGACGGTACGAATACACGTGACATTGAATGGTAGATGTCATCCATTTTTGTCCTCTCTAATTTGACGTCCCCGTCAGGCATCTCAGTTGAGTGCAATACTGGGCAGGCATTTCCATTTTGCTAAGAAAGAGTCAGCTTTTATAAATCTTTTCTTTTAATAACTCCAATCCAAGATTTGTATAATAATTTATTGTAAGACAGAATAAAAAAAATTATAATTAAGATATGCAAATCTCTTAGAACATTTGACTAAATATATGTAAGTCTCCTTGCCCACTTATATCAAGTAATTTTACGAGGAGTGACTATTTAGAGTGGAATGAAAATCAAATTCGGAACTCTCATTTTCTAAAATGAGTTTCTGAGTATCACTCTAACCCGTTTGAATTAAATTTTGATGTTAAATTATCTAAGTATTTATAAATAAAAAAATACGTAGGAAATATTATTTCCTATTGTTTATTGAAAAATAAATCCTTTTAATTTTAAAGTCTAAATATAACCTTGATACTCTTACCTAGTTTGAGTTCGAACTTTTTATTGGAACAAATATAGGAGGCCCTTCATGCACCCCTACACTATAGATTGAAATTTCAGTTGTATTAGCTAATACTAAGCCTCGTTTTTTATTTTCAAAAAATATAGTCATTATAACTGAAATTTTGGACAATGGCAGTGCGGACCCTGGGGATTAGTCTTGTTGTGTGAATACCTCAAGTACCTTATTATAAAAATAAAATAAAATATTGGATATTTTATACATCTCACTAAAATTCAAAGAGTATCAGACTATCAGCTGAAATTTTGAATTTAATTTTCTGTAATAACTCTCACATATTTTATGATCACAAACCTTTTCAACGTCGGAATAAATATGACCACATGGAAGTTTTGATTATCTAATGTGGAAGATTTGTGAGTTATTTTTGTTGGGATCTACGATTCTGGGTCCTTTAATGCCCCCGACTAATCACTAACTATATAAATAGGAACTTTCTAGAATTTAGAGCTCAATTACGTGATCTAGAAGTCTTTATTATAATCTTAATCTTATATAATCTCGAGACATTTTCTAATTAAAGAAAAATCACACCCCTTTAATCCAATTAAAATATATTGAGGTCTAATTAAGTATGGGCTTTTGGGTTTATTTTTATTTTTTCTTTTTGTCGAGTGTATTGAAGAAAGTGCATGCAAGAGAAAAACTCTGCTTTTATTCTTGTAGAACTTGTATTACAATTAAAAAAAGTGATTTTTTTTCCATATTTAGCTTTCTTTTTTTTATTTTCTTTAGAAAAAAAATACAAAATTGAGAAAAACAATTTATATGTAAAAACTCCACTTTATTTCACATATAAATTGGCATTAAATTTTCTCTTTTTCATAAAGAGAAAGTCATTAGAAAACAAAGAGCTATCCAAGCCCACTAATTGCAAGCCCAACTCAAAACACAAATCTAGCCCCAAAATATACATCATAATACTCGCACTCATCCCATATACTACATAGCATACCTAATTATCTATACAGCTAATCGAGGTTACTTTGGGCCCTAAAAAATAAGAGATTTTTTTTTTAAAAAAAAATCTAATTTTAGATGGAAGAAATTAAAATTAAATTTTTAATAAAGTATCATCATCCATTGAGATAGCATTTTTCTCATACTTAAGATTTGTATCCAAAGAATGGAAATATTAGATTTCTAAAATTTTACTTAATTAGAAATAAGAACATCTATTGGATTATATGAATCAAATAATTCATAATTTTCATACGAAATTATTTTTTCTGAAAAATATTGACAAATAATAATGATAAAAATCATTTGTTTTGGATTGGTTTATAAAATTTAATGTAAAATTGTAATTATAGTATTTAAATGAATAAAAGTTATCAAAATTTTCTTTTAAATTTAATCAATGATTTAATTGAAGACTATTCGACTGTGAACCGGTTCACAACGGCTAATGTCTCCATTGCGGGCCTGAGGCGGCCACGGGTAGACGACGCCCTGGCATCTTCTCTCGCAAGAAACGTGGCGCTCTTACCGCGCCGAAGAATCGCCATTTCTCTTTTTCCACTCTCTCCCTCCCCTTTTCTTCACCTTTTCTCGTTTCTCCTTTCTTTTTTTTCCCATTTTCTCCACAATCCAGGCGGTTCTCTCCAACTCCAGGCGATCAACCATCCATCACCACAGAGAGTGAAAAATGTTGGAAGATCAGGTTGCCTTCCTCTTGCAGAAATACCTTGGCAACTACGTCGTAGGCCTCAGCAAAGAAGCTCTCAAAATTAGCGCCTGGAAAGGTCCCTTTTCATCTTAAAATTCTCTGTCATCATTTTCTTATACAGTCCATATTGAATTCAGTACTCACGTTCTCTTTTTCCATCTTCTGATTGATCGAACATCCACGATCATTTGATTCATAACATCTAGTGACTTGGTTGAGTATCTGAGAGTGGGGTTTTGGAGGATTAGTTGTTTAATTTTTGAATTGGTACTGTGATGTAGTGTTCTGTTGGACGAGAAAGAAAATTGAAAGTGAAGAGAGCGAATGGCGCAGCTGAAATTGGTTTTACTGTGGTTGGAGCATATGAAGTGTCTGGTTGGAACTTAGAATGGAGTCAGTTGAGTTTGATGAGGCAAGGGTTAGTTGTTATATTTTTGAATTTTGTACGTTGATGAGGTATGTCTTTGAATGAGAAATGAGGACGTTGTGTGAAATGAAAAATTGAAGTGAGAGCAGAGCAAATGGAGTAGCATATTATTATTATATTTTTTTTTTGAATTTTTGGATATCGGCGAAGGAATTGGTTTTAGTGTGATTGGAGAGAATGAAGTGTCTGGTTGGAACAATAATTGGGTAGAACAATGATGAAGTTTTGTGAAGTGAAAAATTGGAAGTGAGAGCGAATGGAGTGGCAGTTTTTTTCCTCCCTCCCTCTCTGTCTCTGTCTCTGTCTCTCTCTTCTCTGGATATTGGTGAAGGAATTGGTTTTAGTGTTTTACGATTATGAAATGGCAGGTTGGAACTTAGCATAGAGTAAATTGAGTTCAATGTGGTGAGGTTTATATCTGAGTGTATACTCTCAGTGGATCTTCTTAGACCTTCTTACAGAGCTGGTATCATGGGTTAGAAATGTCTGTAAGAAGGTGTCCATGCAGCTCACCTATACATAGCAACATTTCCTCCTCTTAAGAGTTTTGATAGCCTAGCCACATGTTGTCACTGATCGATGTTGAAATGGGATACATGGGTTGTGATGGGGACAGTGGCCCCACTGGATACAATGTGTGATTGCAGATAGCTTAGTTCTAGCTTTCTGCTCTGAATGATGGAATGGGAAGGTTGAATTCCACTGTATGAATGGTCTACAATCGACACATTTATATCAGGTGGCTAGCATTGCCCTGTGGTCTTGATTTTGTTCAGCTTATGTAACACTCATGATGGTGCACTGTATCTGGTGGGCCATTCTATCTCCAATTATATGTAGTATGCTACATTTTTAAATCAGTTGTAAGCTTGCCATTGACTAGTGGAACTGACATTTGGTTATGCCTGAGTGTTCCTTGCAAAACCATTCCATGCCTTGCACATTGGTACTCCTGGGCCAAGAATGGGACTACCTATGGGGTCTCATTGATACCACACATAGCCAATATGTAACGAACCAAAGCTGCAATCTCCCTTCTATATCTGCGGTGCATGACTTGACTAAGTCCCATTAAACAACTTTAAGCAACACCACATTTTCAAGCCATAAGCACCATACAACATCCATTTCTATCTGGCAGTAGTCAATTAACCTTGCACATGTTTAAAACTCTTGCGCCCATTTTATCTTCTCCTCTTGTACCTTCTTTCTTTTTTAATGAAAATTTGTGTGACCGCTCAAAAAAAAAAAAACTCTTATAGGTTGCACTTGCTAATGGGACCCAAAATTCTCAGTACTGAAGAGTCTACAGTGCTACTTACCACATCCAACTCTGTAATGCCTATACTTGAATGCCTCCCATGCAAATCAGAACCAACATTACATAGTGGATACACCATTATGGTTTAACTCTTTTTCTCACTAAATAGCACTATATTGTCTGCAAATATCATATGACATTTTGAAATACCCAAAGTATAATTTTTTACAGAAAACAGTGCGAAACAGGCCAGAAAATGGAAAAAGGTGCAGAGTTTCTTGAAAAAGAAGCCTAGGCATCACTAGCAGTAGTGGAAAGCTAACAGAAATGGGCTCTACGGTGGTCTGATCAGAGATCCAACAGTATGGATGGGTGACCCACCAAAAACAAAGAGGTTGAGTAGAGGTCCCATGGAATAAGCTTAGCTAGTCAAAGGACTAGTGATTAAGGTTATAAGAATCTGTTGTTTTCATAGTTTTCTGAAAACAGAAAACAAGAATTTTTGACTGACTTGGATTTGTAGGGGAAAAACCTAAAAAAATGATGATAAATCCAAAAAAAGGGTGAATATGATGATGGTATCTGTTTCGGTCCTTGATCAGATTCAATGAGGATGACCCTACGTGATGGATGTGAAAGCATTTTAGCAGCTTGGATTATTATGGCGCCGAGAAAACCCCAAAAAGTTATCTCAGATCTCAAAGGAGGCTTTGCATACCGTGGTATTGATTGATGAAGAAGAAGAAGATAATTTAAAAAGAAAATGTATAATTGCCATAATGTATTGACATAGGAGAAGCTTCTATATACAAGTCTATTGCAAAGTGTATACACACAAGAGACTTTTGTTGAGAGTTTACTGGCAAGAAAAATGGTCCCATGGGCAACAAATTTTTATGGAGCTCCAAGTGTGTCCTGCCTTAGCCCCACTTATACTCCTTCTTCCCTCACTTCTACCCCTTATGAATTGGGTCCCTACCCAATTTGAACTCATTATGAGTTGATCATACTGTTGGATCGAAATCCATAAAAAATTGCTTACATTTTGACTTTTGATTTTTGGATCCTTAAAAGTCATAGTTTTTCATATCCAATGGACCTGATTTTTACAGGTAGAGTCATCCTGAAATTACCTTTTAAAAGAACCCATCCCCATGTCATGAGGCAAACCTCACAGGGCTCCATACATGCTTCTGCGCAGCTGAAATGCATCCTATATATGTATCTGTTGTGGTTAAATTACATTGTCGGATATGTTGGGAATACCATTAATTTTATTGCTTCGACTGAGGCTGCAGGTGATGTGGAGTTGACGAATATGCAGTTGAAACCAGAGGCACTAAATTCCTTGAAGTTGCCCGTGAAAGTCAAAGCAGGCTTTTTGGGATCCATAAAGCTCAAGGTTTAAGATTCTTGCTTCAATTTTAAGTTCAAAGAAATTCTTACATCTTTTGGCGATCGTTTTGGTTTTGCTGTGATGATGCACAATTACTATTTCATGTTTACAACATTCTGAAATCCAAAATGATCTTTTCCTCGTGTTCTGTTTGCAGGTTCCATGGAGCAGGCTGGGTCAAGAACCTGTATTAGTTTATCTAGATCGTATTTTCATATTAGTTGAACCTGCAACCCAGGTTGAAGGATGTCGTGAGGACAGTGTCCAGGAAGCTAAAAAGATTAGAATACAGGTAAGATTCTCTTATGCTGTAAAGAAGCTGACAACTTGTGGTCATATGCAGTATTATGAATAGTAACCAGTCTTATTGTTTTTTCACATTATAGGAAATGGAAACAAGGCTGTTGGAGAGTAGGCAGCAACTGACGACAGAAATGGTGTGTTTCTACATAGCTCTCTTGTTTGAGTTGAATATGGATTGAATATAATGGGACTTACTAGATCATTAAGTACAATAGCACAATGTAGATTATCAATTTTTTCAAACTGTGGTCTATTGATTATTTTAGCAATTTAGTCTTTATATCTAAGATGATAGGACTTCACAGATTATTGTTTGATGACGTTCTCTTCCATCTTTTTAGATCAAATGGCAGTGATTACCATATCTGAAATTTTGTATTTGGGTATATGAAGTCCCTCCCTATATAGTGGGTATGACGTTCAACCCTATGACTTACTATATATTATAAATTTGGAATCTAAGATGCCAATTCTGAATGTCCTTAGGACTTTTACTTGTCATGGGGAAGATGTATGAAAGGAGACAAAAAAACTAGGAAGACTAGGGCGGAATGGGTGAAAGCTGAAGAAGGTGTCTATAAGTTTAATGCCGACGGCGTAGCAAGAGGTAAACCGGGCTCGGCAAGGATAGGTGGGGTCCTTCATGATGACAAGGGTAGGATACAATTAATCTTTTCAGAATCTGTAGGGGTTATAGAGTCTAATGAGGTGGAGCTGAGGGCGATTAGGCGAGCGACCCATCTCTGGGCTAGTCTTGGGAATGTCAACCTCATCATCAAAGGCAATTCTGCTAATGCAATCGCTTGGGCTAGTGGAAAGAACCCCCCTAGAAACTGGTCAACATTGTTGGAACATTAGGAGATTCTCTAGGAATGGAGTCATCCGATTTGTGCATACAGTCCGCTCAGCAAACAATGTCTTTTTCTTTTTGCTGACTTCTTAGCCAAGGTTGGAGTACAAAATGCTCAACCGGCAGTGGAAGTGTTTCATTTTCAGCCTCCACATGAAGTTTGGGTTTTATGGTTGAGTATCTCCTCTCGGACCATGTCCCTTTAGGATCTCTTGGGTTGTAAGGGGTTTGGAAATCACTGTTGTAACTAACATAGTACCTTTCTTATTTTTATTAGTCTTGCTTTTGTGTTTTCTCTTTGGAGGCACATGTATAAATCTCATGTACACAGTCCTTCATGCTCTTGTACCACAATTTTAATTAATGAAATATCTCTGTCTCCATTTTAAAAAAATTCTGAATGCAACCCCTTGTGTAAAAGTGCACTCTACACTTCTTTTGATAGATTACCACTCAGTGAGGCTACTATCTACAAAGTACAAAGTGAGAGCAGCTCTTGGACTGTTTCTGATTTTCTCTAGGGAGATTGCACATTTATCATGGGCTGGGCCTCACCTGGTTGGGTGGGATAGATAGAGAAATTCATGGATGGTATAATTTGAGGGTACCTCATCTATCCAATCATCATATGTTTGTGAGTTAAGAGTCCAAATTTTACCCACTCATTGTCTTACTCCTCACCTTCTTCTATATATCCCAACCAAAGAGTGTGGCTCACTTAAAGTTTTAATAAGGAGTCTCTCTAAATTGGGAGAACCCGACCCTTAACTGGCCACCCTTACGTGTGCGTGTACTAAGTCCACTTTAACATTTCACAAGCTTTACTGAATATTTGCGGAATTATCATATGAATAATATACCATTCATATACATGTCATCTTAAGCAAGGAAGCCAATCACCATAAAATTCAAAGTAAAACTTAAACATTATCAAACCATAGCAAATAGTTTCTAAGTTATTACAATCCCAAAATATCAGTCCACCCAATACATCTCTCAAAATCAACATAAATAACGTAAACATAAATCTGTCCAAGCTCCTACGCTTGGCTCCCTTCATGTCCCATGTCTTTGTCATTTCCTGTTCTATCATCTATAGGGTAGAAGTAGGGCATCAATCAACATGCCCAGTAGGTATTCCAAGTAGGGTTATGGTACACATAGGAATAATATAAAAATCAAGATAAGTATATCATATCAAAACTGTAAAACATCTCATAGTACTAAAAACAACGCATGATACTCATATCAAAATTATGCTAATGTATGTGTCATGTCATGGGTGTCATATGCCAATAATCTCTCACCCAATTTCCATATCAAATCACAACACAAATCATATCAATAGTTTCCTTGATAAATAAAGCCATATCAAGGTGTTCCCTTGGTCATTTACGTCCGCAGTGTTTTGTGACGGCACCACTAGGTCATTGTTATACCTCCCCACATATGTTAATCGGAATTACCGATGGAGTGTGGACTCCTCCCTCTGCACAACGTTTTGGGACTGTTTACCCTAGGAGCTCTTTGGCCCAGACTACGCCGTACCCATTCCTAGCAATCCCGGACAAGGCCAACATATCAATAGCTCACATAGCTTCATAAAAGCTAGTCTCAAGCCCAAAGTCATGTCCGGACAGCTCATAACTTGGCTTGCTGTCCCATGTATTCCCTCCCATGGCATGCATGAGAATATGAATGTAAGAATGCCATTTCATATTATTTTATATAATATCATTGAAAACAAGTTCATAAACACATATCATTTGTTATACTCAAAATAAACATCATAGTTGGTATAAAACCAGTATCATATAAAATCCATAGTGTCTCAATAAGATAGGAATTCTACCAATGTATGGTATACTATCTTGCAAGGGTAACGTCAACGGTCACGTGAGATGAACCGCAATCCTTTTGCGAACCTCTTTACCTTATCAAGTCCAAACATACATATTAGCTTGATTTTCCATCTCAATTTCATCATCCCTATCTCCATCTAAGTTCCATGTTCGTTTCCCAACGCGTTTATGCATTCTTTGTCCGTAACCCGTTTAAGATCCACAATGGGGTTTGGCCATACAACATGGCCGAACCATATTGTCCCATTTCCTCTTAAATGTATTCATGTTCAACAAACATCCCTCAATGGGGTTCGGCCATACAACATGGCCGAACCCTATGTTCCATTTTCTTTCCCTTAAATGTGTTTATGTCCATAGAAATAATCCATCCTTAGTCACATTAAAACATGGATTCCATCTTTAGTATTTAACCTAATGAATATAACCTATCCACTAGCAAGGCTAGGGTTCGGCCACACATCATGGCCGAACCACCATGGTGGGTCTTTACTAGCCCAAAACAGTCCACAAGTTTAACAATTTATAGACTGAAAACCAGTCCCATCTGTGGCAGCTTTTACTAGCCAAAACAGTCCACAAGTTTAACAATTTATAGACTGGAAACCAGTCCCATATGTGGTAGCTTTTACCAGCCAAAACAGTCCATAAGTTTAACAATTTATAGACTGGAAATAAGTCCTATATGTGCTAGTTTTTACTAGCCAAAACAATTCATAAGTTTAACAATTTATAGACTGGAAATCAGTCCCATATGTGGTAGTTGTTACTAGCTAAAACAGTCCTGTTTTTACTAGCCAAAACAGTCCAGTTTTTACTAGCCAAAACAGTCCATAAGTTTAACAATTTATGGACTGGAAATCAGTCCCATATGTGGTAGTTTTTACTAGCTAAAACAGTCCATAAGTTTAACAATTTATAGACTGGAAATCAGTCCCAAAAAACCAGCCATCAATTAGTTCTAAAACTGATCCAAAATCAGTCAGTAATTGATCTTAAGATCAGTCAACAATCAGTCCTAAGATTTACTGATTTTGAAACCTTAAAATCAGTCCTAAGATTTACTGATTTTGAAAACCTTAAAATCAGTCCCAAGATTTACTGGTTTTGAAACTTTAAAATCAGTCCCCACCTTATTCTATTTAATCATATTATTATCATGGCATGGGTTCTTTTGTTTCAATTCTATAACCACCCCTTGGATGGATTTCCAACTCCATGGCCTTATAATAAATTTGCCATCCATCCCAACCAATTAAATATGGAACCCATAGGTTCGGCCACTCCATGGCCAAGCTATGGTTTCCTTAAACTTATTTCTATGTTACTAAGCTTTAACATACCTTTTTTTCCCGTCTCCTTCTTTTCTTTAAGATCTATCCTTCCTTCCTTTGCTCTTCAATAGTTCTCCAAGTGTAGGTGGAAGAGAGAGAGAAGAGAGGAGAAGAAATCCCTTTGCTTACAATGGAGAGGAGTTAGCCAAGGGGTGTGATGTGCCCCTTGGGTTTGTGTCTCTTTGTATATCAGCTCAAGACTTTCCACTCTCCCTGATTAAGGTTTTGGTCTAACCAATGTGTCCCTTGGCTTAACCAAGGAGATCCTTGGCTTAAACCAAGAAGCCCCTTTGACTTCCAACGTGTACTATGGGTTATGTCCTTTGAGATGGAAACCCTCCACCTTCCCATCTCAACTCATCTCAACTCAACTCAACTCAACTCCACTTAATTTATTTGAACTCATTTCCGAACTCAATTATTTTAATCTTAAACTCAAGACTTGAACTCACTTCTTAATCGAATAAATCCTTAACTCAACTCAAATGAATTCACTAATGGTTGACCAAGTCAACCATGACATGGCCGGCCATGCACCACATGGCATTTGGGTCCCATCTTGGCCATGTCACTTACATGCCACCTCACTTGATGAGGTGGATTTAATGCAATGGGTCTTAATTGGGTAGTTTGACCCATTTACTTGATCTTACCCAATTACATTACACTTAAGCTCATCTATGACCCATTGGGTTCCAATTGGGTGATTGACTCAATTGCTTACCCATCTAAGGTCCATTTCAACTATTTAAATCTCAATTTCCATTCATTCACAATTTAAATGAACCATTCCAGTATATATTTATGTAATGAAAATCCGGGGTGTTACAAGGCATGAGAGGGCAAGGAGAGAGTCACCAGAGTGGTGCAAATCCCAAGGTTCCATATTGCCTATGGACTAGTGCTGAAGGTGGTTTACAAGCTAGATTCTCCTCCCCTCTAGCACTAGGCTTTTGGGGTTGTGCATGAATGCACACCCCGAAGCAAAGCCGTGTGGGCCCGGAGTTTAGGCCCAAAGCGGACAATATTGTGCTAGGCAGGATGGGTCGTTATAAGGTCAAATGAAAATCAAGATAAATACAATCAAAGTAGAGAAAAGTCTAAGAACAAATCTGATGCAGTCATCAAATTTGACAAACCCGATAATGTCCCGATCGAGATCCAATTGGACAAAATCGAGGCATTGACTCTTCGAATTTGTGATTGGATCGATGGAGGAAAGAGAGGTCCCCACCCTAAATTCATGCACGACTACTTCAGCGGCTTACTCAATACCATGCAGACCCCATGAGGAGCACCCATGTCACTGTACACGGTCCAAGACCCTTGTTTGGAAACAACACAGAAGAGGAAACCCGTGTTCGAAAACAAAGGGGTTTGATTGCTTCTGCCAAAACAGAAATGTGGACGCCTGGATGACTATAAATAGCCAACAAGATCAATATCAAGTGACAGGAGCGCTGCTCAATCTAGCCGAATCAAACCTAGATTTTGGTAGAAAAAATGAGACGAGGACGGACAAAAATCGAGAGAAGAAAAGGAGGAAAATTAAAAAAAATGGTAGGAGAAGACTCAGTTTGACGATTTGGGGAAAATAAAACTAAAAGGAATCAAACGAGAAAGTGGCGCTGGTTCATGTGCTTGTGCCTGGAAGGGAAAATGGAAAAAAGAGGAAAAAACAGAGAAAAGAAAGGAATAAAAAGAAAAGAAAAGAAGGAAAAGAGAAGAAAGATATAAAGGGAAGAAGAAGAGGGTCGCAGAAGAGAACATGCAGAGAAGAAAAAACTGGAAAGAAAGAAAGAGGAAATACAGAGAAGAAACACAGAAGAAGATGAGATAGAGTACGTTTGAGGAGAGTTGACCCGTTTAACTCGGGTTCGGATCTAAGACCCGATTTGGTATTTTTTATTTAATTATTTCATTCCCTTGATTTTTATTAAAAATAAGGCTTATAAATTTAGTGTTTGGCCAAGACTTTGTACATCTGAATTTTATTTGAAATTATTAAAGCTTTTATGCTTGTTTGGGTCTCCCTAGTGAGGTGGGTCTTATTTGGGTTTCTTTTGGATTTGTGTTTGAATTAAATTTAACCTAATTATTTAGGTTTGATTTTTTGCATGGTAAATTTAACGTCATGTTTGCAATTTCCCTTTATTGATTAAATTTTAATTCCACAGTTAAATTAACTCATTAGAATGTTCTTTGGATCAGAGTTCATGCGTGTTTAAATTTTATTGCATTTAATTCAGTAATTAAGTGCATTAAATTCAACGTTCGGATTCCCAATTCCTCATTCAAATTAAATTCCTAAAACACCTAATTTATTTGATGAATTTGATTCGGTCAAATTATCCTGTCGAAATTAGTACCATCTTTCTTTTCCTTGAGTGATCGAGAGTTGATTTCCGGGATTTCTATCATTGAAATCCTTGATCTGTGTTTAAAATCCCAGATCTAAAATTTACCCATCAAAAATTAAAAAGCCAAAAAATATTTACATCAGTAGATTTGGAGATGCCTTGCTTCGCTTGGAAGTAGGCCACAGAATGTATGATTTTTTTTTTTCATGACACAATAATTATACGGGTCCTAATTATGGTAAAACATATTTATGCTGAGAATTCATCTGCTCTTGGTGTTAGTGTCAGACTGTCAGATATCATGTTTCACTGCAAGTTGAATTTCTTGAGAATTGAAATTTGATTTATTTGCAGTCTAGTGTCTCTCTTTTTTTTTTTCCCCCTTTTTGTTTTTCACCCCAAGAATCAGATAGCTTTGGTTCTTATCTTGGTTTTAACCTCAGATTTGAGTCTAACCTGATTTTTCAATTGGTTTGCTTTGTTCTTGAAGAATACATCATGGCTTGGCTCTCTGATCAACACTATAATTGGGAACTTGAAGCTCTCCATTACAAATATCCACGTTAGATATGAGGATCTTGAGAGGTATTTGTATCTTTTAGCTTATACAATGCTTTATGTTCTGTTCAGGCCTTCTAACTGCTACTCTGCAGCAATCCTGGTCACCCATTTGCAGCAGGTATTACACTGGCAAAGCTCTCGGCTGTGACAGTTGATGACAGTGGGAAGGAAACTTTTGTTACCGGAGGATCACTGGATCGTATTCGTAAGGTACATTACTTCCTACAATCTGATGTTCCCTTTGAAAATTAATTTTTTTACCATAATGCTGCTTCATAGGTGAACATGAATTAGTGCATCTTTTTTGAGTGATAAATGAATGAGTGCATCAGGTTTGGTAATATGCATCTATTTTCTTGTCCTTTTGCCTCAACAAAACAAGTTTGTTTTTTTCATCTTGAAAGATGAAAGACTAAAATGAGATTCATAAGTGCCAATTGCCTTGCTAATTTGCTGTATATCTTATGAAATATTTTACAGTTGTCTTGGGTTGTAAATATCTGACTTAGGTGCATTAGCATTGCAAACATTCTAATCCTTTCTTACTGTGACAACTCATTGAAGTCTGTGGAGCTTGAACGCCTAGCCCTGTATCTGGATTCTGATATTCGTCCTTGGAATGTTAACAAACCTTGGGAAGATTTACTTCCTCCAGAATGGAGTGAGGTATGCTTACTATTAGAAATCTACAATAACCTATGCCTATATTTCGTAGTGATTGACAGCTTTTGGACGTCCATGTGCTGCAGGTGTTTGAAGTTGAGAGTAGAGATGGAAAACCTACTATTATTCAACCTAAAAAACACACGTACATTCTGCAACCGGTGACAGGTAATGCAAAGTATACAAAACTGCGGCCAGATGAATCTAGGAGTTCAGGACAATCCCTACAGAAAGCATTAGTTAACTTGGATGATGTTACTCTTTGTTTATCAAAGGTTTGCCTACATGCTATCCTGCACCCTTTTCTTCAGATAGAGTGAGCCTTGTGTTGTTCTGAGCAAATCTTGGTCCATGAATGTAGGATGGATACAGGGACATACTTAAATTGGCTGATAACTTCACTGCTTTCAATCAACGTCTGAAGTATGCGCACTATCGTCCACCTGTCCCAGTAAAATCTGATCCTCGCCTTTGGTGGATATATGCATATAAAGTTGTGTATGACCAGATGAAGAAGGCAAGGTAAGAAGTCATTTTCTTTATTGTCTCCATCATGAGTCTGTGGGCTATTTTATCAATTGTTTCTCAAAAAAAGTTCCCCATGTGAGAAGCTGCTGTCGGCCAGAGATGACATCAGCTTGGATGAGCTGCTTTTGCCATTAACATTGAACTCATTTTTTGTATTTTGTGAATTTTGTTTACTTCTTCATGGTGTAAGTCCAGGCTAGAACAATGCATGGTCCTAAAAGGGGGGGGGGGGGGGGGGGGGGGGGGGAGGAATAGGACCAATTCCAATTTTTAATTATCCTTTTTAAATTTTTAAACAAATGTGCAGCGGAATAATCAAGTGTGCAAACAATAAACAAAACCACAAACAAATACACATGCACAACGATTTATAGTGGTTCGATTCACCTGAACCTACATCCACTCTTGGACTCACCCAACCTTGGGCTATCCAAAATTCACTATGAAAGGGTGAACTACCCTATCAATACACTCCTAGTTTTGAAAGGTTCGACCACCGAGGTCTACTCCTTGACACCTATTTTTATGGTGGTTTGATCACAAAGGTCTACTCCACCTTACAAGAATAATAAATGAAAATACAAGAACGCGTACCTTTGTAGCTCTCAAACGATCTTCATAGTGTTCTCGAAAGATGCCTCCTTGCTTCGGTCCTTGATGCTTGAAATGCTCTAGTGATTGCGCAACCGTAGGAGAGGCTGGATCTAGGATAGGGTTAAGATGCTACAATATTTCCCTAGATGATCATCTCTTCATCACTTTCATTTAAAGCTAAGATAGCTTTGAAATCACCATTAACAATTGTTAAAGTGATTAGAGAAGATTGAAGGAGGTTTAGGATGATTTGCAAAGGTTGGAACCCCTTCAGAGCGTCAGGATAGATTAAAATTAATCTCACTTAATTAGCCTTATTTTGCTTAGAGAAACGAGCCGTATTTATAGATTTACTGTTCACAACGACTAGTCTTGGAGCAGTACTCAAGGCCTCGAGGAGCCTACAACAACTAAGCCAATGGTTAGTGTAGCTACAGTGCCTCGAGGGCTCGAGGCCCCTAAGCTACAATAGTCAGAAAAACTTAGAGTTGATTTTATGACTCTTTGCACCATTTTTCAATGAGGTCATTTTGCTTCGGGATGTTTGGGTTTAACCTAGAGTCCACTATGACCATTTTACCTGTATGGTTGCCAAACACATGGAGAATTATCCGTAGCTTTCCTTTGGACTTCGATCAATCTTGATTCTTCAAACTTCATTCTTCCAAGGCAGGGTCTGACACAGTCACGGAATTGACAAACTAGAGACTCGGTCAAACCGAGGTACTAACACATGGTTTACCTGATGGAGTTCTTTCTTATGAAGAATGAATGACTTGCATAATATACATTTTTTAAATGTTACATGAAAATATTTTGGTTCGATTGCCGGTGGTCAACACTTTATCAATAGGAAAATTGATTACTTGGGTAAACATAAAGTAATGGAAATGTATAACTCAAAATGCTTATTAGAGATGAATGGGAAAATGGCTGCTGATAATGATGGTCAGGCATAAGGAGTGCAGTCTCTGAATGTTTCTTTTGATTGAATCTCTTATCCAGGGGAAACTTTTGCATCCATGTGTTGATAATTGATACAAAAGATCTGAAGGCCCTTCTCAACTCTGTGTTTATACATCACATAAAATTGTGGATTCTTTTTTGTA
This sequence comes from Chimonanthus salicifolius, assembly GCA_013350335.1. Lineage (NCBI taxonomy): Eukaryota > Viridiplantae > Streptophyta > Magnoliopsida > Laurales > Calycanthaceae > Chimonanthus > Chimonanthus salicifolius. Next base: position 62,439,661 of record CM023541.1, on the reverse strand, counting down.
CAGCTTTCCAGGATTCCTGAATGAAGGAGCATCCTGTCTTCCATGTTACACTTCCTAATTGACCTGTCATATTGATCTGAGAACTGTTCTTCTGCCTCAAGTTGCCAAGCCGTTTTTGATATTTTTATTATCAGTGTAACTCATCAACTTATTTGACACCCCACCCACCACAAAAGGGTAAAGACAAAAAAGAAAATAATCTAATCAACTTCTATAAGAATATTAACAATTTGATTTTCTTTATTAGGATAATTTTATGCCTGTGGAGCCTTTGGATAATTTTGATGCACTTTGTATCCCTTTACTGCATTGCAGTGGGAAAATGTCATGGGAACATGTTCTGAGGTATGCTAGGATACGTAAGAGATATATATCTCTTTATGCTTCTCTGCTGAAATCTGATACCAGCCGGATGGTGGTGGATGACAATGAAGAAATTGAGGAGCTTGATCGTGGACTTGACATTGAAGTCATACTTCAGTGGAGGTAGTTTGCAGTTCTTGTTAGCATAAATTATAAGTAATTTATCTGAATAAATAGGTAGAATGCATATATCCGGGTGGCTCTTCCCCTTCTAATTTAACTAGTTGGAGTAAATCACTTCTCATTCTTTTATGAGAGGATGTTATGTCATGATATTTTCTTCGACACTGAAGCTGAGCATATCTCATGATGGAATGAAAGATGGTAGTCTAGTTGCATGCTTTGCCTGGATTTCAACTTTATGGATATAGTTTCAATTCCATAGGGCCAGTCTTAGATTTCTGCTCTGCTTGATTGAAGTAGTTGTGGAAGAGACATGTAATATTCATTATTATAATAGGCTTGCCAATGAGGCTGTTGGTTTTATTTGCAGTACTGTATCTATTATTTACGTGTATTAATTTAATGCAGAATGTTGGCTCACAAATTTGTTGAGCAGTCAGCAGGATCAGACCTCTACCTGCAAAAGCAGAAACCAAAGAAATCATGGTGGTCGCTTGGATGGTTGATAGTTTACCCTGAACCTTTTCTTTTTCTTTAGAGATCTCACCTTCATTTTGGTGTTACTTGAATTTTTGGTAATGGATATTCTTATTTTCAGGACGGATCAATCAAGTAGAGATGAGACTGAAACTAGAAGTTTCAGCGAGGAAGACTGGGAACAGTTAAATAAGATCATTGGCTACAAGGAAGGTGTTGATGATCAATTGCTGGCAAGTCGGGACAAGGGGAACATGCTTCTTACCTCTTTGAAGATCCATATGAAACATAATGCGTCAAAACTTATCAATAACGATAACGAGTCCCTTGCTGAATTATCCTGTGAAGGATTTGATTGCTCTGTGAAGCTCTATCCAGAGGCAAAAGTTTTTGACCTGAAGTTGGGTTCATATCAATTATCTTCTCCAAATGGGATTCTTGCAGTGGTATGAATCTAGCTTTCTAATTTTGTGGTTTCCTGGAATTTGTTACATTTCTTTCAATTACCTGGTATTATTATTTTATTGTGTTTATGCTAACAATGAGAGCTCTGCCTCATCTGCATCCAGAGTGCGTCTTTGGATGATTCATTGGTTGGCGTATTTTCCTACAAACCTTTTGATTCTGAAGTGGATTGGAGTCTGATTGCAAAAGCTTCACCTTGCTACATGACTGTATGCTATTTACTTATTAACTTTTATAATCTTTCTTCTGCATTTTTTATGTTTGTTTAGGTGTTTTTTTTTTGGCAGTATCTCAAAGAACCTATTGACCAAATTCTTAATTTCTTCAAAAGTGGTACTGCCATCAGTCAGACATTGGCTTTGGAAACTGCAGCTGCTATGCAGGTACCATGCAGCTTATATATACTCTGATCTTGATTTTTGAAGGCACATATATAAATTGTGCACTGACTGGGAGCTTTGAGTTATGTACAGATGACAATCGATGGGGTAAAACGCACTGCTCAGCAACAAGTGAGGAAAGCTTTGAAGGATCATGCCAGGTGTGGATATAGTTTTTAGATCTACTATATTGTATACTTCACATTGTTCCGATATAACTTGGTAGATGTGCTGGATAAATTCCATAGTGAAGCCAACCTGATATACATGCATTAATTTTATCTAAAAATCATAATGTTTCAGTTGTTTACTATTGGCAACAAAACTAATGGAGGACAGAGCAAAATGCAACTGCAAAAAACAAGAGGGCACCTTCTTTTGTTAATATGATAAAATTAAAAGGTGAACGAACTAAGAGAAGTTGTAGTTTATTAGGACATTTTTTGGGCCTGATATTTTAAAGAGCATATGTCCATAGGTTGGGTCCACTTATTGATCAATTCAGACCTTTCTCGATTATTCTACCCTCTTAAATTCAATGCCAGCCAGCTACACATATCAAATTGATCCTCACTGTTGGATTAGAATACTCAAAAAGGTTTTATCAATAGTTCAAACTTCAAAGGCCTAAAATGAAGGGTAGGTTGACCTGATGGGATCTACTTTAAAGCAGTCACCTAGCTTGCTGATTCTATATTTATCCACCATTTGTCATGTCAGAAGGTGGGGCCATCCTCTGATATGACATGTCTAAGAAGGGTTTTGTAGCCTGATCTTATGCTAGACCTCCCGTTAATGTGTGGGTGGATGGGCCATCCAGGTGTAACTTGTCTCCCTTTTGCCCACCTTGTATAATCCCATTTACAATATCCTTTTCCAGGTCCTCCATTTTGATCTGTCTTTCATTTGGTTTGGAATTCCTTAATTGTCCACATTTGTTTGCTTTATGAGATCACTTGGTGGCAGTAGGTGCTAGTCAAACTGAACAGTATTTCAAAGACTAGTAGAATAATATGGTCTGAATATATTAAACTATGTCCGTGCACTTTTGACTTGCTCATATTTACTCTCATTTGTGCAAGCAAACAACTAGGTCATTCATCTTACGTATATCTGCTGCCAGGTTTTTGCTGGACTTGGATATTGCAGCTCCAAAAATCACCATTGCCACTGAATTTTGTCCAGACAACTCAAATGCCACCAAACTTCTACTTGATTTAGGAAACTTTGTCATTCGCACACAGGTTGGGTCAGGCACTTCTATTTTTAGGCAAACACTGTTGAATTCCATGTCAATTTCTACTCTAATGTGGTGTATCTTTTGCATATTCAGGATGATGATGAACTGGGTTCTTCTGAGGAAAGTGATATGTACTTGCAGTTCAGTTTGGGTTTGACTGATGTGTCTGCTTTCTTGGTGGATGGTGACTTCCATTGGAGTCAATCTCCTCTTAACTCATCTTCTGGTGCTATTGGATCAGATTCTATTAATTTCTTGCCTGTTATTGACAAGTGTGGGGTAGTTTTAAAGCTTCAGCAGGTTACAGTGACCTATCTATTCAGTTTATTTATACTACTGTCCAATGAGATCATTCTAACTTCTAGTTGTTTACTTGTCTGATTAACATTGTTTAATAGATTCGATATGAAAGTCCCCTATACCCTTCAACAAGACTTGCCATGCGGTTGCCTTCTCTGTTGTTTCATTTTTCCCCTGCTCGTTACCATCGACTGATGCAGGTTGCAAAGATTTTTCAGAATGATGATAGTGAAAGCTCAGAGTTTCCTCAGCCTTGGAACCTTTCTGATTTTGAGGGATGGTTATTTCTTCTTTCGCGCAAGGTTTTTCTTCTCTCTCTATTTATTACTTGGAAAAGTACAACTGAAACTAATGGAAACTTTCTAATCTTCTTCTACAAATTTACTGAGTAGGGTATGGGAAATAGGGAAGCTATATGGCAACGAAGATACTTCTGTCTAGTTGGGCCTTTTCTCTATATACTGGAAAACCCTGCTTCCAAGACTTACAAACAGTATCTCAGGTTTGTTTTAGTTGCTACTTTTTGTTTTACTCGTATATGGTGTGATTTCTTCTGCCATTTTTTAATTGCTGATTTTCATTGATAGTTTAAACACAGAAAGAAGCTGACAACTTTAAAATAACGCCCACCAGAAAATATCTACAATTTTATTGGATAGACTGATAGTAGTGAAGAGATTTGAGATATTGGTTGTTTGTAGGTCATCTAATTTAAGAGTGAGCAAAATTGGCATGCACTTATCTGTTCTAGTACTCGCATCAATTATTACATGGACTGGTTAGTAGCACTATTAAAGAGAAAATCGTCGTAGTTTTACAGAGAACTAATAGAATCATCATGATCAAAGTCAAAATCTTAAATATTATTAGTGCATATGCACCTCAATTAAGTGTAGAAGAGACTGAGGGATGACTTTTACCGAACTATGGATGATCTAATGCGAAGTATACCTTTGGATGAGAGTATTATAATTGGGGTCACTCCTGAATGGACATGTAGGAAGCACCAATAATGGGTATAGAACAACACATGGAGGACATGGGTTTAGAGAGAAATGAGATGGGAGAGTTAATTCTTGATTTTGCGGTAGCCTATGATCTAGTTATTGCTAATACTTTATTCCAAAAGAAATAAGAACATCTTATTACATGTAGGAGTGGAGTCGAATAGACTTCTTTCTAGTTAGAGTAGAGAAGTGACTAGTTGTAGGGATTACAAAATCATCCCTGGTGAAAGTCTCACAATTCTAGTTTTGGATTTGCTTGTAAAGAATATATCACAAAAAATAGCAAGAAAGGAGCCTCCCAAAATCAGATGGTGGAGTTTAGGAGGAGAGAAAACAAAAATAACGAAAGAGAAGATTGTTAGTAATGGAGAGTGGAATGATGATTTGGATCCTAATGAGATGCATGGTAGGATTTCTAGGCTCATTAAAGATATAGAGAAACAGGTTTTGGGTGAAACTTATGGAACTAGAATAGGCTTGCGGAAGGACATGTGGTGGTGGAATTCTAAGGTAAAAAAACTATACATGAGAAGAAAAATCAATTTAAAAAAATGGTAAAAATCAAGGAATATGGTCAATTAGGAAAGTTGCAAGTTAGTGTGCAAAGTTGCTCATAAAGCTATAAGTAAAGCCAAATATGAAAGAGCCAAATATGAAGCCTTCGTTGATTATGCTAAATTGGAAACAAAGGAAGGGAAAAAAGAATTTATAAGCTCGTTAAAGTGTAGGTGCAGAGAAGTAGAGATCTTGACCATGTGAGATGCTTCAAGGACGATAACCATAGGGTTTTAATGAAAGACAAAAATAACAAAAGGTGGGAAACCTACTTTAAAGATCTGTTGAACACTTTTTTTTTTTTTTTTGAAACATTGACTAAATATTATTAAAATAAGATGGAGATACAAAGAGTACAAAGAGGGGACCGAGTATAGGAGATATATACTCAGAGCCAAAACAAAGAAAAAGAAACAAAAACAAGAATAGAATAAAGAAAAAAGAAAACAACAAATATCTTCCCTACAAGGATCCAAAAGATGCCCCCAATCCTCAAAAGTACAATACTAGTGAGAAGAGAAGAATTCCAAAGATGGAATATGTAAATCAACACCCACTTTTGCCAAAAAATCTGCAACACAATTGGCTGATTGAGGGATATGAGTAAAGGAAACGTTGACTTGTTGAACACTTAATTTGAAGATAGAGGTAATATGGAAGGAGAGGGAAATGAGGAGATGGTGAACAAAATAACAAAAACTGAAGTGAATCAAGCCTTGAAAGATGATGAAGAATAGAGCTCTAGGATCTGATGGCAATCCAATCGTAGTTTGGTCTCTTTTAGGGGAAAATGGATTGTGTTGATTGACTCAATTATTCAATAAGATTTTAGCTTTAAAAAGGATGTCTGATGAGTGGCGTAAGAGCACAATAGTCCCTTTTTATAAAAACAAAGGAGATATTCAAAGCTCTGCCAACTATTGAGCGATCAAACTCATGAGTCACACAATGAATGTAACGACCCGACCCACATACAGGGCTTAGGGTTCAAACTCAGCAAGATATTGTCCGCTCTGGGCCTCGCACACAAGCGAACCCGCACGGTTTTGCCATTGGGCCCGGGCCCACCTGGCCCGGCCCAAACGCGTCATCCTAGTTAATGGGCTTGGCCCCCTTATACACTCCCTTCTCTCTCCCTTCCTAACCGATGTGGGACTCTTCCCACATCAGCTAGGCAGGGGTTTCACACTCACCCCCACTAAGGCTCGAGCCGCCCCCTGCTCGACCCGGCTTAGCTCAACACCACCAGGGAAGGAAGAAAGGCCCACACAGTCCGAGAGTTGAACGACCCGACCCACATACAGGGCTTAGGGCTCAAACTCAGCAAGATATTGTCCACTCTGGGCCTCGCACACAAGCGAGCCCGCACGGTTTTGCCTTTGGGCTCGGGCCCACCTGGCTCGGCCCAAAACGCGTCATCCTAGTTAATGGGCTTGGCCCCCTTATACACTCCCATCTCTTTCCCTTCCTAACCGATGTGGGACTCTTCCCACATCAGCTAGGCAGGGGTTTCACAATGAAACTTTGGGAAAGGGTATAGAGTTGTAAAAATTAATTTGGTTTTATGCTGAGTAGGTCAACAATAGAAGCTATTTTTATTCTAATACAACTAATAGAGATGTTTTGAGAGGAGGAAAAACCTTTATCTGAGTTACTCAAAACCCCATCTATCCCCGCAGGTCCAGGTTTACCCGTGAGGTCCCATTTACGTTGAACTTAAACATGCCACTAATTGGGTGGGTGGGGTGGGAGATTAGGATTCGAGTTTAGTCTTTTTCCTATTTGATCGGGATAAGCACCCATCCCAAGAAGTGTAGAAGTCCAGTAACTTAGTACCTTTAAATTTCGAACTGGTAACCAAATAGGCACAAAACCTCCATTTCGCTATTTGGAATAAGTCCTCTCCCTCTGATCTTTTGTTCTAAAAAATACTGACCAAAGGATAGCTGACGGGATATTGTTCCATGCTAACTTGAACTTAGGTCCCACTTTGGAGATTACCTAGCTATCCACTATATCAAAAATGATTTATGGAGAACCCATAATACTCCCATCAAGGAAGCAAATTCGTTCTAGAGATTTCTCGATATTGGACAACTTCCTAGCAAATGATCGACATTTTCCTCCTGCTCTCCACAAATATGGCAGGAAAGATCGTTGCTAGACACACCAATTCCCCTCCTATTGAGTTTTGCTTTGGACAATATACGATTTTTAAGGGCGCACCAAGTAAAAGCCTGGACTCTAGGTGGTGCCACTCCAGTCCATGCTGAAATACTCGGGCAACCCCTATTGCCGGGTTCTTTTTAAGCCAACTCCACTACGCACTTAACTGATTAAAAGCCCGATTGGGTCACCTATCCAGATTAGTTCATCTTACATGCTCCAAAAAATGGGTACGACACCTAGCAAACCCTTAAGTTCTGATAGACTCTCTTGCTCGAAGGCCCTAAGTTCTCTTCTAAAATCTATGTCCCACCTCGTGAAGTTCCCTTCTATCCAGAAGCATTCCTTTACCCTTGCTTGACTATTTCTGGCTATCCGAAAGAATCGTGGGTAAATTTCTTTTAAGTGTCTGTCCTACCCGTAGGTCACTCTAGAAGAAAGACTCGTCTCCTTTTCCTATTAGAATTCTCAATTTTTCCTTAAAAAAGTTGCTTACCTTGCCGCTATCCGAACCTATCATTCACCACGCCTTCAGGACTTGTGATCCTTTTCTTTCCACTTCCTCCGGCAGATTCCATTTGTTTTCATTCTCCGCTCCATACATAGCTAGTGAGATCTTCCTCCACAGAGCGTTCAATTTTCTCCCAAACCTCCAACTCCATTTGCATAACAGAGCATGGTTCCTTACCCCAAGGGGCAGTATTCCCAAACTTCCTCCTCCTTTGGATTTGTATACGTCGAGTTTTTAATTAGCAGGTAAAATTACTTCTGTTCCAAAAAAAAGGTTAATATCAATTTCTTATTTTATTTCTTTGTTCATGGAGTTTCACTTTTGAAGCTATTGCTCCTGTTTAAATGCAGTCTAAGAGGTAAACAGGTTTATCAAGTTCCTCCAGAATATGCTGGTAATGTTGAGCATGTATTAGCAGTTTGTGATGTTGGGCAATCAAATATCAAGGTTTACTACTAGACTTGGTCATGGTTATATTATTTCATTTCCGTTAAATATTTGAAAACTAATACCTTATATCGTGTTTCTTCCTTCATGAGTAGGTTGTGGAAGATTCCAATGCATTAATTTTGCGTTGTGATAATGACGATTCACGAAGAACTTGGCAAAATCGTTTTCAAAGCGCTATATATCGTGCATCGGTATATTTCTTGTTATCTTAATGTATACTTTGCATAAACGAATGTTTGATCAATATCCTGTGAACAATTTTAAATATTACTTGGCATCAACTTGGCTTGATGTGATATTGATTTTCCTTTACAAAAATAGCTTTGGTTGATAAGATGTTTACAAGATATTTATGGAAACCTTTTTCATTTTTGATGAGATTTGACATCATCATCATCATCATCATCATCAAAGCCTTCTCTATATATGGGGTTTGGTACGTGAGTTCAAGTTTTCCACTCATATTCTATTTGGGCATGTCATGCATGGATTTCTCCATTCCCATGGTTTCTATTCCTGTAGTCTAGGATTTTTCAAAATAACTTTGAAGAAGTTTTTTATTTGGATAACTGCTAAATTGATTATGTTGTATCCAAACAACCGTGATCTCCTGAGATGGGAGGTCATTTTTAGAAGAAATCTTAGGGATTTTGAAAAGTAGAATTGGGATGAGATGAGAACCTTGTTAGGTGACGTCCCAATACTTAGAGAAGAGGAAGATGAATGTGTTTTGGCCGGTGGCTCATCTGGTTTATTACAATTAAGGCAGGGGTTAACCTAGCACTCAATGGACATCCAAATGATTGCTAGAGTTGCCCCTCTAAGAGTTCAAGCATTCGTGTGGTGTGCCCTTAAAAAGAAAATACTTTCCAGAACGGAATTATTTCGGAAGAGTGTGTTAAAGGATAACTAACGATGATCTTTCTTATATACTGTGTGGAGAGTGGGAGGAGGACGTCAGGATGATTAAGGCCCTACTTATCAACCGAGAAATATCTTTTTTCTCAAGTTAGCAGATCGGCAGATGGAGTCGTAGATTTTTTTGCTCAGCATGGAGTCGATTTAGCCTTTCAGGGAGTCTTTCACTTACGAGTCGCAACATAGAGTTATTGGGAAGGGTTGCTTACTTTGTACACTTGGTTCTTGTGATCACTTAAATGCTTTTTTCAGGGTTTTGGTTCTCTTGTATCTTATTTTCCTTTTCCTTTTTCTGTGTTCACTCCTTTTGAACCCTCTTTTCTTTTATGCTTTTGTACCTTCATGATTTTTTAATGAATCTTCTTTGTCATGGCTTTAGAAAAAAAAAGGACGTCGACTTTGTAATTGGAAAATGCTCAATAGCTAGGTCCCTATGATATAGGTTTTCTAATATGATGGGAGTGTCGTGGGTATTCAGTAACACTTGTGTAGGAATAGTGGAGAGTTGGAGTACTTCAAGATTAAGGCCTAGCAGGAAGGTAGTTTGGAATACTATTATGGGGGCTATTTTGTGGTCAATATGGAAGGAAATGAATCTGAGGATTTTTGAGAATAAATTCTTGGAGGAAGATGAGATATTTCAATCAGCTAGGAGGCTTTGAGCTTGGCTTGTAGCAAGGAAGGAGTTTAAGGGATACAAAATGTTGGAACTCTATAGATCATGGGAGGGCTGTTTGAGCAGCAAGACTAGGAAGGAGGAAATCAAGATGGGTTGGTCCCCTCCTTCAAATGGTTTCTTTAAATCAATGTTGACGGGTCAGCGAGAGGTAAACCGAGGCCAGCAGGGATTGGGGGGGTGTTGCATGATTCTGTTATGGTTTCCTCCTTAGTCTTTTGGGGGTTGCATGATTCAGTTGGGATTTCCTCCTTAGTCTTTTGGGAGTCGATGGGCATCAGGGATTCAAATGAGGCAGAGATTTAGGGATTAAAAAATCCTTGTCTTTGTGGGTGAGTTTTGGTTGAGGAAAGTTAATTATTGAGGGGGATTCAGGGACGCAATCAAATGGACAAGGGGCTGCAAACACCCTCTCTAGAAATTGGTTACAGTAGCAAGGCAGATTGCGGCATTGTGTTCAGGCAGAGAGGCTCCTTTATGCAAGTTTACAAATCAGCAATTGGCGTGGCAAATCTTCTAGCAAAACGTTGGGCAGGAAGGGACATGATGGAACTTTTTTTTTTTGTAATCCTTGGGAAATTTGTTCATTAGAGTTGTAATGTTTTCTCTTTGTTGGGTTTCGGATTTGTCCCAGGGTAACGACTGGGGACATTGCTTTGCATTTGTGTTTGTCTTTCTTGTTTTACTGTGTGTAAGTCTGTTACACCTGCCTCTTGAAAAAAACAACCGAGATCTCTTGAATGGAGAAATATATTTTGTTTAAGGATTCTAGTTGAGAAGTCCATGCTATATACTATGGTGTTCTGGGATGTATCATTCCATATGCTTGCGAAACATTTATTTCTATGAGTTTTCCAACAAATTATCTGATGGGGTTAATCATCAAAAACATCACCACCACAAATTTTCCTATCAAGGCTGGGGTTTATTGTTGTGTTCTGAATTGTTTCCATCTATTGGAGATTTGAGAGGTTGCTTATGTCTTCTCCATGTTTATGTATGTGGCATTTGTGTATTTGCTTTTGAATCTATTTGCTATTTCTCACATTTTTTTTTTCCATTTTCATATTCTAAAATATTGCCCCATTGGCATTCATCATGTGGCTGGATCAAGGTTAAGGAGGAAGTTCAAAATTACAAGTCATGCAATTCTCATGTTATGTGAAATGAAGATTTGACTTGCCATGAATTTATAAATGAAAGAAATGATAATTTAATTAACAACATTTCTTTAATCAAGTGATGCTTATCCATCAGGCTAAAATTTTCTAGCTTGCCAAGACTTTGCCTACTTTATGGCCAGCCTGCCTCTTGTATCCACATCGAACCCTCCATTTGTTTCTACAGTTACACCCAAGTATCGAAATCTTACCATAATGAGGCACTATGTCATTCTACAGTTTCACTGTCTTTTGTCTTAGTAATTTTTCCATTTGGTGAAATAATGGCCACCAAGAGAATTGATGCCCATTAGTTGCACTACCTTGGATTGATCCTATTGATCACATCCAGACCCCAACATCTGCAGCGATGCGGCTCCCTTGGGGTTGCCTACACTTGCCGGCCAGGGAGTAGTGAAATTGTGGAGCCCGGAGGCTGGAGTATGAATTTGGCATGCTCCCGACACTTGAAAACCTATCCAATCAGTTGACACATGTTAATCTATGACCCTCAAGATTAACAAATTATTTATTTAACACCCATGCAAATGCTAGCCTAAGACATTTAAGACCCATGCGTTACTAATGCAAACGACATGTTATGATGAGGCATAGTGGACACATACCTGCAACTCCTCCACTCCAGTATTTTTTGCAGGTTCATTAGAACTTGGTCAGTCATTAAAAAAAGAAGAGGAGAAAACTTGGTTTTGGTTATATTTTGACCAACATATATCAGTGATGCTAATTTGTTCTTAAGCAGCCTATTACTGTTGGTTTGTTAGGCTTTGAAGATGGTGCTAATTATGTACCTATTAAGGCTGAACATGATCAATTCCACGAGTGATTTATTATATATTTTTTCTAGTGGCATAAAGATTGCAACTAAGTGATATGCTGTTTGTAAACTCCAATTAGATTTATTATTTAGAGATGACAAGGTAGTGTTGTTGCTGATCTAGAGTATTGCTTACCATCATGCTACAAAAAGGTAGAAATATCTATGCATCAAGGGAAGACCTTATGATCTCTCTCTATGCAGGCTTATGCTGAGATTGCTGGTCTATCTGAAACTTCTTCTGACTCAGGAGATGAAAAACTTGAAATTGTTGACCACAAAGTGATGGATATAGTGAAGATGGAGAAGGTTTTTATCACTGGTGTACTTGATGAACTAAAGATCTGTTTCAGTTTCAATTATAGAGTAAGATTGAACTTCTTTCCATAATTTCTTACCCATAATTTTTTCTATTATATTTTAGTGTAATTACTTAGAATAACAAGTAGCATCTGCTCTGCTCTTCAGAGTAACCATAGTTTCAGAAAGACCCTGCTTGCGAATGAAAGTCCTCTATTTGAATTTCGGGCAATTGGTGGTCAGGTAATTTTTTTATTAGACAACTTTTTTTTTCTGTTTTAAGTCTCCTCTTTTTGTTTGGGGAACTGATGTATGAATAAAAACAGGTTGAGCTTTCAATTAGAGGAAAGGACATGTTTATTGGCACTGTTTTAAAATCTTTGGAAATCGAAGATCTATTTGGATGTGAAGGAATGACTCTACCTCGATATCTTGCAAGATCCTTCATAGAAAGTACAGATATGACTTCTACTACTGCATTGTCAAGCCCTGCTGTCAATGGGCACCGTAACCGTAGCAACAGTGACCTGAATCAGATTGACGATGATAAGTTTTTTGAAGCGTCGGATAATCTGGCTGATTTTCCTGATTCACCTGCACAACTGCCAGGAAGCACATCTGGGTACTTCAGTGCCCAAATGTCCCTTCCATCCTATGGCAAGGGCTCCATAAAACCTCCTACCTTTGCTCGTATTGCTGGCCTACTCCCTGATACCAAACTCAATGCTGGAAGTAAGGACTTTGGAATAATTGAAACATTGGATAGTTTTGTGAAAGCTCAAGTAGTTATTTTCGACCAGGATTCTCCTTTATATAGTAACACAGATAAGATAGTAAGTGGTCCTTTCTTTGTTTATATGCACAACTATGCAACTTCATCTTGTCCTGGACTCACTATGTAGTGTATGGTGTGAGTCTTAACTTTGTTTCAACATCGCATGCAGGTATCTGTGACCCTTGCTACTTTGACATTTTTCTGCTACAGACCTACAATTCTTGCTGTCATGGAATTTGCGAATGCCATTAATATTGAGGACAGTAATAGTAATGGTTCCAAAGATAAAGCTTCTGCCACTGAGGCAGAACTAGGCCCCTCCAGAAACAATATGATTGACGATCCAGAATCTGCTAGCATGCAAGAGCCTGCTGTTAAGGGCTTGCTGGGAAAAGGGAAATCCAGAGTGATCTTTTATTTATCATTAAATATGGCTCGTGCACAAATTTTGTTGATGCATGAAAATGGAGTGCAGCTGGCTACTTTATCTCAAAACAATTTACTCACTGATATCAAGGTTTTAGGAGCTCCCTTTCCAAAATTCATCCTTTTGTTTTGTATAGTTGTATTTTATTGATCTTGTGTTTTTGTTGTGTTTCCGAAGGTCTTCCCATCTTCATTTAGTATAAAAGCTGCATTAGGTAATCTGAAGATAAGCGATGACAGTCTCCCCAGCAGCCATTCATATTTCTGGATCTGCGATATGAGAAATCCTGGTGGCAGTTCATTTGTTGAGGTAATTTATTGTTAGTTTTCATACATCTTATTACTTAGATGATAGATGTACTTGTCATTGTTTTTAAAAAAAGAAAAAAGAAAAAGAGAAAGTAATTGTCATTGCTTGTGATATTTTGTACTGATGAAAATACATGTCAATGCTGGTATTCCTGTCTCAAGAGGACCACTTCTTGTTGGTGATGGTTGTGCTCCATTAGGATTTCTCTCTTTTAGATTTTTTTTTCGAGGTGGTGACAGATTATTTTGAATCATCATGAAATTGCTAATGCAACTTATCGAAAAGTCCATATCGAATGATTAATGATGCAAACCTTGCAAGTGAGCTGTGATCATAAAACAGTCTAAAAGGTGGCTTTCTGATTTTTAACTGCTTTCTATTTGGATCCAACCTGAGCCTGTCTAGGCTGGTTTATTAGTGTCTCAGAATGGGAATGAACCTGAGTTCAACTGCTATTGTCAACATGCCAATTCAGTGTAAACAAGCATCCATTGTTAAAATGTTCATTTAGTGAAAACAAGTTACTCTCCATGGTTTAATTCTTCTGGTACGTCTTTCGATAGAATAAATTGGAAATGGAGCTATACTTTCCAAATAGGCTACTGATGTGGACTTGTCTCAGGTTACATAACATAATTTAAGTTTGGGCAGGTTGGATTTGTTTGGACTTGGGTTAGCAAATCCTCACTCGGTTCCCGTGTACACCTGTCCTTGGAGTTCGTGTTTTAAAAATCCACCCTTCCAAGCGGTTCAACCTTAGTTCAGCCCTGACATTTACCAGATGTGGTTCGGTTATCTTTAAAACCTTTTTGAAGTTCAAACTCTCAAAACTTCTTAATGATCTGCAGTTTGAAAGGGTTGGGGTGGTTGATCCTTAATAACCCCCAAAAGCTTTGAAACTTATTATGTTGGATTGTTGAACTATTTTGTTATTCGTAATTCTAATTGGTGTGAATAAGACATTTCTTAATGGAACTGCAATTATAGTTATTTGCATATTATTATATTTTTAACTTATTATTAATAATTGATTGATTTTTCAATTGCTATTATATATGACATGATATTGATGCCATGGGTTTGACAAAGTTTGACTATGGTTGAACCCTATCCAAGCCAACCTTCTTCTAAGACAGTTTGGTCCACAAGTGCGTTTTTCAAAAACTTCTTGGAGTTAAGGGTGCAACTTGGGTTGGGGCCAACTTGAACTTGAACTTGAACCCATCTGATCTGGCCCAAAACACAGATAGGCGTACTTGATATAGTTTAAGATATAACTTCAGTCTGGGCCAACCTGATCTATTTTTAATTCGAGCATGGCTAGGGTTGATGTTTGCATAACCCTACTCGTCAGAGTTATATGTGTCCTATATATAGGCCTCTTTTCTATATGTTTCTTTGACGACTATTTGAGACTTAACTCTTTAGAGTGATCATGTTTTGGTAATGGAGGCTTGTTTTATGAATGCTTTTTTGTTTGAAACAAGCCAACACAATGTACATTGGATATAAGCTCAATTGCCTACTCTATTACAAGGATTGAACCTTGACCAATTTAACTTGACTTCAATTGATTGGCCTGAATTACAAATGATGTGGGCTATGAGGGGTTCAAAAGAGGGATATGGGCTGTTAAAAAGTGGTTACACAAATTTAATATGGGCAGTCTAGGGTTAGCCTCTCAATCTGATCCACCTACGAGCAGGGCTGCAGCTTAGGTGGGTGGGTAGGGTTTTCTTGGACTCAAGGCTACAAATTGGATATGCAAGAAGTCCCCTTTTTAATCTAACCATATCTGTTCTATTTTGACTTAACCATATTGCACAACAATATTCATTTTATCCAAGTATAAATGTGTTTAATCAGCTATATAATGTATAATTTTATACATATGTTATTTTTATATTTTGTATCTAGATTTGGTTGGGTTATGATAGGTTGAAAAACCTATGCTTAATCCAACCCAAGATTTGGATGGGTTTTCAGGTCTGTATCCCAACTTGACCCAAAGCCATGCCTTCTTGAGCATGATCCTGCCAATCGCTAGGTTAGGTCTAGATAGGTTCATCTTTGGCCCGGTTCAAGTTTCACCCTTAAGTACTCCCTATAAAGGATTGAATCTTTCTATGTGAGCATTGTTTGGCACAAATTAGACAATTGTTGAACCCGAGGGTTGGCTTGACGGTTAAGAACCCCAATAAGCTGTGGGAGGTTCTGGGTTCAAGTCCTATTCTCAACATATAAGGGCCACTCCCCCTAGTTTTACTCGGTGTGTGTGGATAGAGAGGTTTGCACATGCCCCAAGGACTTAGTCAGGTGCTCTAAGAGGCCTGGATACCGTGGACTTATAAAAAAATAAAAGTAGACAATTGTTGTATGATAACATGCCTTGCAAGTGCACTATGGCATGCAACTTGTGTTTGTCATCGTGAGTCTGTGATTGGTGATGCAAATTGAGTGAAGGCTGTTGAATATATTAGAATTAGTATCTAATTAGGATTCTTAGTTTGGGTTTATCTCTATTAAGATATGTATTTAGATTAGAAGTGAAATAGCCCTAGGGTCAGCTAGAGGCTATATAGGTGTGTAATACTCCTTATTGAATATAATTTCTTAGTTCTTCACATGGTATCAGCCTAATCGATCCTGTGGAATTTTTCTTTTTTGCCTGGTACCTCTCCCGTTGCTTGCTCTCTCTCCCTTTGCCGGGGGACACGATCTGGCAGATGGAGGGGATATTGCATCTTGCAAAGGCGTCGTTTTATCCTCTACTGTACTTGGATCAGATCTCCTCGTGGAGACCTCTTTTCCGATCGATTTTCTGACTCTGCATCTCAGATATCGTTGAGCAAAACTAGCAGCCAGCGACTTGTAGCAATTGAGGTCTGCAGGCCCATCTCGTCCCAAACAGATCTGCCATCATCGTGACACCTCTCCTCCGATCTCTTGCATTGTCTGTCCCCCTTCTCGCCATACGCCCTTCGCTGCTCTGCATCTGCAACCAACCAGCAGCATCTTCCGTCCGTGCAGCGCACACAGATCTCGCGTCTGCATCTGCATCTGCATCTGGTTCTCTTCAACCTCCCTCTTGCAGGTTTTCTTTGCCCAGCAACCTCTGTTCAGATTTCTGTAGATCGTCTCAGCCCATTGCATCTCTGTGCAAGCCAGATCGTGCATTGCCCCCTTTGTTCCTGCTTCTGCTGTCCGTCACAGATCTGCAATCTTCTTCGTGTTGCCTCCAGCTGGATCTGAGAAATCTCAGATCTGGTGTTCGCTCTAGTGCCTCTGCATCAGATCTGAATCAACAGATCCAGTGTTCTTTCACACTTTTGCTACCGACACT
Source organism: Chimonanthus salicifolius (assembly GCA_013350335.1). Taxonomy (NCBI): domain Eukaryota; kingdom Viridiplantae; phylum Streptophyta; class Magnoliopsida; order Laurales; family Calycanthaceae; genus Chimonanthus; species Chimonanthus salicifolius. The sequence goes on along the minus strand of CM023541.1, from coordinate 62,422,878 downwards.
CTGATTAGATTTTGACACGGGTTCAGATCTGTTTTCTTGCATTCCTTTTTTGCTTCCCTTTGCAAGCCGCCCATAGTCCTACATCTGTATGCGTGATACATTATTTGGACTATGGGCTTTGAAAGAGCAGTTTCTGGAGGAGATTAGGTTGGGGAGAGGACTTGGTAATGATTTACTGCCATGGTGTGTGGGAGGAGATTTCAATGTGGTCCGTCGCATGCCCGAGAGGAAAGGGTGTAACAGAATTTCTGCTCAAATGCATCATTTTAGTCGTTGGATTGACGAACTGGAGCTTTTGGATTTACCTTTGGGTGGTGCCTCATTTACATGGTCGAATATGCAGAGTAATCCAAGTCTTGCTCGGCTTGACAGATTTTTGATTGATTCTAGTTGGGTGGATTATTTTCATCTTTCTTCTCAACGTGCTGCTACCAATATTGTTTCTAATTATATTCCCATTATCTTGGATTCTTCTTTGGATTCTTGGGGACCAACTCCATTTAGATTTGAATTGTCTTGGCTTCAGGTGGAGGGATTTTCGGAGTTGGTTGGCAATTGGTGGAAGGAGATGTCTCCTATTGGTTGGAAAGGCTTTTGTTTGATGCAGAAATTAAAAATTCCTTAGAGGAAAATTAAGGATGTGGTCCTTGGCTAGGACAGCAGAAGAGAAGGTTGAGGAGCAATCATGGCTAGAGGAGTTGCAACTTCTAAATCAATTTGAAGAAACGGATTTGCTCTCACTGGATCAAATATCTAGAAGAAAGGTGCTCAAAGTAAGTCTAAAAAGGAAAGTTTTACAGGAGGAGATTAAGTGGAAGCAACGTTCTCGAATTAAATGGCTAAAAGAGGGTGATAAGAATACTAGATTCTTCCATCAAATGGCCAGTGTTAGAAAGAGGAAAAATTATATTCATTCTTTATTGGTGGACGGGGAAAGAATTGTTGATCGCTCCGAGATTTGTGAGGAGGTTGTTCGGTATTACAAGAAGCTCTTTGCATCTTCACGAAGAAATCCTCCTCTTCCTACTTCTATTTCTTTTAAAGAAATATCTGCTGATCAACGTTCGATGTTGGACTGTTCTTTTGATGAGTCTGAAGTGCAAGATGCAGTTTGGCAGTTGGGTGAAGATAAAGCTCCAGGCCCTGACGTTTTTTCGATATTGTTCTTCAAGCATTTTTGGGACGTGGTTAAGCAGGATGTTCTGGATTTTTTATCCGAATTTTTTGAGAGAGGTATTATCTCTAAGGATTTGGGGGCCGGTTTTATTACTTTGATTCCCAAAATGCATGGTGCTGCGGCTTTGAATGATTTCCGTCCTATAACTTTGATAAGTGGTCCTTATAAAATTTTAGCCAAGATTTTGGCTAATCGTTTGAAGATGGTTTTGCCTTCTATTATCTCACCTGTGCAAAGTGCATTTCTGGAAGGTCGTCAGATAGTTGATTCAGTGGTGGTTGCTCATGAATGTCTGGATTCTAAATCTGCGTCTGGGGAAGCAGGGGTAGTATGCAAGTTAGATTTTCAGAAAGCTTATGACAATGTGGACTGGTCCTTTTTGGTTCACGTCATGCATAGTATGGGTTTTGGTGATCGTTGGGTAACCTAGATCTTGTCTTGTCTGTCTTCAGCTCATCTATCAGTGTTGATAAATTGTAGTCCTAAAGGTTTCTTCAAAATGGAGAAAGGTGTCCGTCAGGGAGATTCGTTATCGCCTTATTTATTTGTTAAAGTAGCAGAGGCTCTTCACCTTATGTTTGAGAAGGTCTTTTCACACGGCTGGATTGAAGGTTTTAGCATTGCGAATACGGATATTGAGATTTCTCATTTACAATATGCAGATGATACTGTTCTGTTCCTTAAAGTTGATGTAGACGCTATTAAAACAGCTCATGCAGGCCTCCTGTGGTTCCAGATTTGTTCAGGTTTGAAAATCAATTTTGACAAGAGTGAGCTAATGGGTGTGAATATTGATCATAGGCAGTGTGTGGAGCTAGCTTCCGTTTTGGGATGCAAAGTTGCTTCATTCCTGGCCAAATACCTCGGGGTTCCCCTCTGCAAAGGTAAATCTAAAAAGGTCTGTTGGGACGTGCTCATAGATAAGATGGAAAGGAGGCTAGCGGCTTGGAAAGAGAAATATTTGTCTATTGGTGGTAGGGTCATTCTTATCAAAGCTGTGCTATTTAGTCTACCGGTCTATTGTATGAGTATCTTCAAATGTCCAATGGCAGTGGTTGATAAGTTAGAAAGGATTCAGAGGCATTTTTTGTGGAATAACGAGAGGGAAAGGCGAAAATTTCATTTCGCAAGTTGGTCTCAGGTTTGCAAATCGGTGGTGAATGGTGGGCTTGGGATTCGGCCGCTTCGTCAGTTTAATGAAGCGTTGTTAGGGAAATGGCTTTGGCGTATGGGCGACTCTTCTGACGGTCTTTGGAAGGTTATCATACGAAGGAAATACAGTTTGCGTAATTCCGGTTGGAGGGTCACTAATTTTAACGGGAATGCATCAGGTTTCTGGAAAGGAGTTTGCTCTGTGTCAGTAGCATTCAATCGCTTTATACGGTATCGTGTTTATACAGGAGATGATATCCTTTTTTGGTCGGACAAGTGGTTGGTTGATGCTTCTTTGGACCAGTTATTCCCGGTGTTGTTTTCCCTCGCCTCAAATAGAGCTGCATCGGTTAATGAGTGCTATGAAGTTATTCACAACAAGGTAGTCTGGAGTCCTCCGTTTCAGCGGGAGTTAGAGGATTGGATGTTCGAAGATTGGATGACCCTAATGTCTCTTTTAGGGAGTGTTTTTGTGAAGGGTTCTGGGAAGGACATGCTTCTTTGGGAGATCGACGCCCATGGTTTATTCTCAGTTAAGTCTTTCTGTCAGAATCTGGTATTGGGTAATAAGATTCCTACAGTTCACCATAAAATTTGGGAGGGTCCTTCTCCTTTCAAGATTAAGATTTTTGGATGGCTTGCTGGTTTGGAGAAAATCTTGACGATTGACAATCTGCGTAAGTGCAAGATGATCATAGTGAATGCTTGTCCTATGTGCCTATTGGATGCGGAATCGGTTAATCATCTTCTTCTTCACTGTCAGTTCTCTTATCAGATTTGGATGCATTTCTTTCAGAGTTTAGACATCAGCCTTTGCCTTCTTCTTTCGTGGGCCGATCTTTTTAATGAAGAGTTGTTAGTGTCAGGTACTTCATTTCAGCGCAGGCTGTGGAAGGTGACTATGTTAAGCATTGTATGGTCTATTTGGTTGGCACGCAACAATAGGGTGTTTCGTGGTAAGGTTCTCTTGGCTTTGTCTCTTCTGGACTTAATTAAGTTTCGGGTAGCTTGGTGGTTAGTTGGGCCAACCCGACGTTAGGATGTTTCCATTTCTAATATTTGCAGAGATTGGGCTTTTGTCGACTCCTATTCTTGTGATCTGGGGGCTTCTCATCAAGATGGTTGGAATACTCCTTCCGAGGGGCTTCTCAAACTGAATTTTGATGGTAGTTGCATGCGAGAGCTTGATCTGGCTGGTTATGGAGGGATTATCCGCACCGACTCTGGGTCTTCTGTGTTTTCTTATGCTGGACCCATTCCTCATGGGTCAGTAAACGAAGCAGAATTAATGGCTTTATGGCGCGGTATTTTGGAATTGGAGGAGAAAGGGATTCATGGGTGTATGATAGAGGGAGATTCACAAGTTATTGTGAGTTGGGCTTTGGGTTCTATGTGCCCGTAGAGATATTTGGACAAAATCGAAAGAATTCGGTTTATCATTGATTCCTTCGGTTTCAAGATCGATTGGGTTCATCGATCAGCTAATTCGGCTGCAGATGAATTGGTTCGTCAGGGGGTTAAGTTTAGATTCTGAAGTTGTTTCTCATTTCTTGTAATGTGGTTTCGGAAGGCCTTTCTCGGTCTTTCTTTTTGTTTTGTAATTCTTTTTGGAATTAATGAAGTTATCTTCCAAAAAAAAATAATTGTAAATTCAAAGTGGTGAACCACTTGAGTTTAAGAGGGAATGTTGAATATATTAGAATTAGTATCTAATTAGGATTCTTAGTTTGGGTTTATCTCTGTTAAGAGATGTATTTAGGTTAGAAGTGAAATAACCCTAGGGTCGGCTAGAGGCTATATATATGTGTAATAGACCTCCTTAATGAATACAGTTTCTCAGTTTCTAACAAAGGCCACTGCCCCAAAACAGTTGGTAACTAATAAAGAGGCCAAGAGCATTATGGGTTTGATAACTATTCATTGCCTTGCACTTTGCTCCATAGAGCATTATGGGTTTGATAACTATTTTATAGAAGTACCCTTTTAAGTGATGTAGGATTCTTCCATCACACAATACTCCACTAGCTAGTTTACATTTTGCCCACTTGCTCCCCATACCGTACCCCATCAACTCATAAGCCTAGATCCATAAAAGTGCAGAATAAAAAGTAGGCGTTCATGCAATTGGTACATAAACTTATGGTGGTTTTGATCATGGGGTGGCTCATTAGATCAACTACTTGGCTCCATGCAAGTCCTATCCTAACATCAATTACCACATGATATTGTTTCCTGAAAATTCTCCTTCCCCCTCTTTTTTCTTCAGTGTGTGTTTTGAAATGGGAATGTGATTTAAACCTGCCAACCTTTATAGTTTCTTACAAAGAAGTTGCAAACTGTGCTTTGAGAATCCAGTCATTTCCTGAAAATTCATTGCACGCCTCTTATGTTATTCTGTTTTTGGCTCTGTAATTTGTACTTCACTTGGGTATCCTTGTTGTATTGAATGAAGGGTTCATGGCTTTGTTGTAGAAGGCCTCTGACAGTAATCTGTTGAATTACAGCTTGATTTTAGTTCGTTCAGCACTCATGATGAAGACTATAGAGGTTATGAGTATAGCCTCGTTGGGGAGCTTTCAGAAGTGCGGATTGTATATTTGAACCGCTTTGTTCAGGAGGTACTAACTTGAACATGCATCTTCTCCTTTCCATTGCTACTCAAGTGCTCATTGTGCTGTGGAAGTTGTATTGCAGATTGCTAGTTACTTTATGGGCCTTGTTCCCAGCAATTCAAAAAGTGTTGTAAAACTTAAAGATCAGGTTACCAACTCAGAGAAGTGGTTTACTACAACTGAAATTGAAGGATCACCTGCTCTAAAGTTGGATCTTTCTCTTAGAAAGCCTATAATAGTGATGCCAAGAAACACGGACAGCCTTGAGTAAGTCTTTGTTATTGATCTCTAGCCTTCATTTTCTAGACCATTTTTATGACCAACCTACACTGCTTGGTTACCAGTCTTTTTTAGCTTCAAATGATAGTTGATGGTTAAACATTTTCTATTGCAGTTATTTGGAGCTTGACGTGCTTCATATAACTGTCCAAAATACATTTCAATGGCTTCACGGTGACAAGAATGTAATGGGTGCTGTCCACTTAGAAATAATGACCATTCAGGTATGATTCGTATGATGCTTACTTCTAGTGATACAAAGCCTCAAAATTGTGTTTTTGAATTTTTTCATCTACTAGAAAATTATGGTGTATGCTTAGCTATTTCTTATGACAATTTGGCAGATTTTTGGCTAACGTGGGTGTGGATAGTCCTGATCCATTTACTCATTCTTTGTAATTCTTTTGGGGCTTGTTATACAGCTCCTATACTGATTTATATCTTTTTGTAATTCTTAAGTGAACTAGAACAACTGTTTGTTACTGGCTTGTGTCTCTGATGCAGTTGGTTGCTTTCTGGCTTATGAATTTACACATGGTCCATTGGACTCATGATCCCTACCAATCTTCTAAAACTTAATGTCCTGAAAACTACATTCCACGGTCTGTTGCAATATTAGTACTTTAGCCTTTCCTTGACAAACAGCACGATGAAAAGAAGACTGAACAAAGCGGATGTTGTAGAAAATCTACTCCTCTTTCCTTTAATAGTGGGTTCTCAGTGGATTACCTCCAGCCGTGATGCTGTCTATGAGAAGGGGGAATTTCTTTCGAACTGGAAGCTCGAAGGTTCTCAACTGAAGATGGTCAAGTAGCCCCTTAGTTTGTTGGCCAAGAGCCCATGGTACAGTTGGCAGGTGCTCACAACTGCATCCAAAAAAGTTGTGGGTCTGGACCAGTAACATCTCCCTGATCAAGCTAACAGGATGAGCCAGATGGTGGGTTGATATCTTGTGTGTGTGTATACCTTGTAAGCGATCTTAAGCCCATTAAGTCCATCATAACAATTCTCAGTGGTATGATTGTACTTGTGCAATGAGTGCATTACAAGGGATGCCAACTGATGCAGGACAAAGGATAGGGTAACTCTAAATGCCTAATGTGGTTCCCTAAAGATTAAGAGGGGATGAAAATAATATACCCTAAGTTTAATATGGCTGAAATTAAACAATCAATTAATATTAACAATTTAATAATATAAATCTATCACAAATAACCACACAAAAATCCTTGGAATCTGATGGAGAATAATAGGGTAGGGGAATTAAATGGGTTTATGCAAGGGTAAGGTAAGGTTTTAAATGAAATAGACATATAGGCTTAAAAGAAATGTGGTTTAAAGAAAGGAAATAAAAGGAGAGAGGACACGAATGGGAAAAAAAGGGACAGATTCGATGCCTTTGTTTGGGCGGAAGACTTGCGATGGAAAAGGAGGTTTGCGGCAGCAAGATGGAGGACTTGGGAAGGAAACGGAGGCACGTGAAGGGATTTTAGGAAGTGGCGAAAACAACAATGGGGTCTAATGAAGGGCAACAGCAAATCTGGAACTAGTAGGGGCTGTATGAAAAGGGTCGATGGCTTGAAAAGGGACCAAGAGGGTTTATGGAGAGGGATGAAGGCAGTAGGAAGGGGTTTGGGCTGTACGAAAACCTAGATTGGGTTAGGAAGGGGAAACGAAAAGAGTAGATGAGAGGTTCGGGGTTTATGGCAGATCTGGAGGGCTTAAAGGGGATGTGCTGCAGCAAGAAAAGGAAGTTTAGGGAAGGGCGAAACTGGTGAGATGGAGTTTAGGAGTAGGCAAAGGTGTTGGGAGGTGTTTGGACAAGGGGCGACAATCTTGGGAGGGTTTTGGAGATGGTGGCGAAAATCAGGGAAGAGCTTTGTGTTCATAGCAGCAGCGTATAGGTGTTTGGAGACAAGGGAAAAGAAGAAAGAAAGAGATAGGAAGAGAAGAAGAAGAAGGAGAGGGGATAGTAGATTGCTCTTATCAGAGAATGTAGAAAGGAGAAAGGAGAAAGAAGAAGATAGGGAAGTGCTTCTGTTGGCTTCACACCAAACCCTCAAGGGGACAAGTCTTCACACCGTGTGCATGATTATGGCTAGGGGTTCACAAAGCTTTCATTATTCTTCATTCAATAATCGAGTAGCCCTAATGGGCTTACATTTCTTATGTAACTTGCATGGAAAGGAAAGGACAAAAATACCCCTATTACATGGAAATTCCCAAAATACCTTGAAAATAAACTCAAAATTACTAGACTAACACTGGAATAAAATAACTAAAAAAATACAATAATGCCAATAATAATTAAAATACTAAATATAGAATCTGCTCCGCATCACCAACTACCAGAATCCATCATAACAATTTTCAGTGTTATGATTGTATGGCAGCAATGAGTTCATTGCAAGGATTTCCAACTACCATATCCACGATCTCCTAAAATTAGGACTTGCCTCCAACCATTGCCAGCCCACTTACAGTGTTGTTGTTGTGATTTCCTTTTCGCCTTACCCCCTTGGTAGCACCCGGCATTCGCTGAAGTTGATGCAAATGAATCTACCAGTGCTCATCATACCATAGTCACGCAAGGTGAGGCCAAAATTGTGATAAATGAACTATAATGGTGGTGGCAACTTTTAGCTCCTGGTTTAATATATTATCATAGAAGCCTCCCATCTATCATGTCACAAAGTTGAAGGAAAGCATGTGGCTTAATCAAACTTTCAAGGTTTTGTTTTGTGAACATCATGCCATCTTATTCTCCACCAAAAGCAACCATCCCTCTCATATATTAAGGAGAAATTCTAAGGGATGAGTGATAAATCACTTAACAAAAGGGGAAAAAAGCCAGATTTTTTACTTTAAAAAAAAAAAAAGAAGCCAGCTTTTTACCAATATCAGATAAATTAAAAAAAGATGGAATCTGAGCTCAAAAGAGTTCCTAATCATCCAGGGGAAAGTCACAGAGATGGAATTTATTCAAAGATGAATCCATTTTAAAAATAATAATAATTTATATTCAAAGAGGAGTTCGTCGTATACTCCTTGATCCATATGGGACCCCATGTCTAACATTATGCTGATAGTAGTTGTATGGATGCTGATGTTAGATGGTTGGTCATGTACAATAGATGGATCTTGATCCCTTTGTTAATGAAAAGGGAGAGAAAAAGAAGAAGGGAAGACGTTACCATTTCACCCTTGTTGATGCTCATATGGATGATCTACAAGAATGAGAATATTGGTTACCGTTTGCCTTTTTTGAGTGGTAACAAATAGAAAAATTATATTAATGATGAAAATATACAAAGGATGGTATCAAAGGGTCTAAGAGACATAAACCCCACGATCGCCAAAAATAACAGAGCAAAGTGCAAAAGTACAAATAATTTCCTCCAACAAAAGCAAAATCTCATAGATAAAACATGCCAGTATTCTTAGATTCCACCCCATTTTGGCTAAAAAGTCTACGACCCCATGTGCATATCTCCTGACTGCCATGAAGGAGATCTCCCTTCCTGAACATAATGCTCTAATTTCTCTTACTATTGTGATCAATTTCCATTGGGGTCTTTTTAACCATGCCACCCACTTTATCACATTTGTAGAGTCCCATTCAATGATCAGTTTGCCCCTTTCCATTGAAGACTAAATGGTCAGCACTTTCCTAATATTGATAAGTTTTGCCTCATTAGAATCTCTCCGGCCCTATGGATTCTGAGAAAACTACCGACGTTCTTCTGTTCCAGTCACGCAACACACCCCCTATACCGGTCGGGCCTGATTTTCCTCTGGCAGCCCCATCGACATTAGATTTAAAGATATCTGTTTGTGGGGGATGCCATGGACTTTGGACTCTGTGTTTCTTTATCCCCCTGCTAAGACAACATTCCTAAGAGGAGAGGCAGTCTATCTCTCTAAACCCTTCGAATTCTGCTCCGGACTATAACCATGTGTAAGCCTCCATTTAACTTTTTGGATAAGATCGTTTTCCTTTATTTCCTTTAGTTCGAATATCCTAACACTGTTGCTGGAATGGTATTCCAAATCGCCCTTATTTTGGGATTGGAATGCTGGATATTCCATGAATGGACGATTCCTTCACATTTCGATCCAACACCCATGATACCTCCACCATATCTATAAGGCTTGTTCACAACTTCCTAGCTGCACGGCATTCAGTGAACAAGTGATCTTTTTCCTCCTCCATGTGGCCGCAAAATATGCAGTGGAGATTGTTGTCCACCCCGAGTAACCCCCTTCCTTTATCATTTGCCTTTATCCCCTATTACTTTTTTTTTTTGAATGGTTACCAATGAGATTTACATTAATAAATAAAGAATGTACAAAAGGGTCTATTGTGCAATAAATAGTTTTACATTTATTTTACTCACAAGTGCACAGACCATTTATAATATAACGATTGAGTGCGAGGTTGAATCCAAAGGAATTAAAGAAAATATAGTCCAAGGATTTACACTTATTTATCAATTATTCAATTTAAAAGTTCTAATGGAAACTAGTGTTGGTGGATTAATTCAGAAAACACAAAAATAACTTAGATCTGATATAGATTTAATAAAAAATAGTTTATTTAATTTCAATCCTAGTTCACAATCGAGGTTTGGATTTTTGTATTTTTGGAGAACAATGAATAAAAGAATTAAAGAATCAAAGAATTGAGTCAAGTAATTTAAGTAAACAAACAAATCAAATAAACAGATAAATGAGTCAAATATTTTACATATGATACAATGGAATTGACCTCAGGATATCAACATGACATTGATGTTCCATAATTTCAAAATAAAATTAAAGCCTAGACATGGAGCTCACGTAAATTAATCATAATTACATTCATTCATGTCTACATCCATAATTATTTCTAGAATTAAATCCATAGAGTTTGTTAAAATGCATCTTACAAAATCAGACCTTAGACTTGAATGATTATAATTGGCCCCTCTTTCAGCACTAAAAAGACATTGCACTCTTATGAATAAGAGCCTTAACAACCAAAATTGGGGATCAGACAAGCTAAAAACGTTTCCATCCGATTTTGCAATCCACAAATTGAATCCGAACATAGAGTTTAATTAAGAAATTAAAATCAATGCACACAATCATAACATAACCATAAACTAATTGGAAAACCATAATCTAAAAGACATTGCACTTTGAACTTTATTCATAATCATGGAAATTGAATTACAATACTTGGAATTGAATAAAAGAATTATTGGAAAATAACATAAAAATCAAACCATTAACCCTTTAAGCACACGATTTTCCTTTTCTTCTTTCTTCTCTTCCTTTGGTCCACGCCTATGCTTGATTTTCCTTAGTCAAATTCGAATTTCACTGTGTCTTGACCCCAATATTTATAGTGTAGAAATGGAGAGAGCCTTGGGTGAATTTTGGAGGATTTTTCTCCATTAAATTCGAATTCTACTACTTGTAGATCTCCTGTTGACTCAACCTTCTTTCTTTGATAAATCCAGATCCAAAATTTTCTCCTCTTCTTTCTCCACAAGGTTCACACGAATTTGACATGTGTCCTCCTTGCCTTCGGTGAATTTTCCATGTAGATCTCTAGGAGAGGTTTTCTCCACAAGTTTCTCCTCCAAATATTTTCTCCATCTTTCTCTCAGTTCTAAATCTCCTTGATTTTCTCTCCATTTGAATTTATCCTCTATAGTGGCTAGATACATTGCAATATTTTCTCCCATAATCTCTCCATTCCACATCAGCATGACTTGCGCAACACTCCATAATCCATGTGAATTTTATCTACTATTTTTGGAGAGGACACTTGGCACTTTTCTGCTCCATGCGAATTTCACTGGGCCCCACCTTGAGCTTTTGGAATTTGACTCATGAACTTCAATTATGTAGGCTTGGACTTCAAACTGGATTAGAGGGCCCATTTTCCCTAAGTGAATGTAGCTTAAAAATTAATTATCCTAATCCAAACTCTCATAGCTGGATTTGAATTAAGATAATTTTACAATAAATTCCAAAATGAATGGTAAATTACACACTTTCCAAAAATGACAATTATGGTCTACGTTAAGCAATTCTTTATCTTTTTAGCTCAATTTCTTGTATTTCCCTATTTTTCCTACAAAACTCACAAATCATATTAATGCACCTAATATAGACATAATCAAAGGCTAACTAATCCAAGTAGCAAGGGTAAAAATGTCATTTTTCATGTCTCAACAGGGTCTACAAGAATTAAACCCTGGTAGAATACATGAAGTAATATACAATAAGGAAAAAGCCAAACAAAGAAGCACTAAATCCTTTGATCCCAAGAAAGTGTCTCACCAACCAATATGTCTATTCCCTATTTTGCTAAAAAGTTAGTGACTCCATTTGCCAATCTTCTGACATGAGAGAGAAATCTCCCTCCCGACGCACAAGGCACTATCTCCCTAGCTACTGTAACAAGTTTCCAAGGAGGTCTTATTCATCTTTTTTCAGTATGATCTTGCACAAGTCTTGTTGGTGTACAACACATAGAAACTTGGGAAATTTATAAGGGACACTTAACTTTTCATCTAGTAATCAGTCAATTACTACATTATATTATGTTTTAGATGGATCTGGGAATAAGTTGTGATGATGATGATGATGGATAAGGGGCGAGATGCACAAATTAAAAAAACTTAAAAACAGCGAATTTCCCCAGTGTGTAGGTTGACTCTCATGGAAATTCTGACCGCAAGGCAGCATACACCTAGACCAATCTCTTTGGTCTGCACTCCAAGTGATTGGGAAGTGGGAACACCCAAAACCAAAGAATTAAAAATTATGAAAAAATAAATCACTTGTCTCTACAAAGACTAAACTCCAAGAGTAATTGAATGAATACCTTCCTAGAACATGTATTTCTAGGCCTTAGGGTGTTCCAAGGTGTCTCCTTGGGTACCTTTCATGCGCTATGAATGCTTTATAGGGTGTGGCCGAAGTGGCTTTTCCTTTCATTTGGTTTAGGCGTTTGAACTCTCTCTCTCATCTATGTATCTATCTATCTGTCTTTCTTTCTTTATATATACATATCGCACTTCCCTTTGTAAAGGAGCAAACATTTTGAGGTGACTATTAAATAGAAATTATTATACTTCATTATGTGTGTGTACAAGAGAGAGAGAGCATTTAGAGAGAGAGAGAGAGAGAGCATTTATAGTTGTACAAACTTTTTAACTTTGATTATACAAACTTAAAGGTCCCCTGTGTGATGGTAAAGGGCTCTCAGCAAACTTTTTTAACTTTGACTATATGAACTCAAAGGTCTCCTGCACAATCTGTCCCTCTGCCTTAATGAAAGCCCTTATCATTACCCACCTCAACATGGATACTTGCCGATACACTAGCCCCACCTGTGACATTCAGTTGGAAAACTTAATCTTCACCCATTAGCTTTCAGATTGTCTGTGTTTAAGGACTAATCTTCACCCATTAGCTTTCAGATTGTCTGTGTTTAAGGACTTTTCACCCTTGGTCACTATCATAGTAGATCACCATCCCATAATTCAGATGTCAGAGGGTATTAAGCATTTATAGTTGGACAAACTTTTTAACTGGTAAAGGTCTCTTATCAAACTTTTTAACTTTGACTATACGAACTCAAAGGTCTCCTGCATGTTGGTACAGGTTAAAGACATCAATTTGACTGTTGGGACTGGAACGAGTTCAGGTGAAAGTATAATTCATGATGTTGAAGGACTTTCTGTTGTTATACGGAGATCACTTCGGGATCTGTTACATCAAATTCCAACTACAGAGGCTGCAATCAAGGTTATATCATACACTTTCCATTGTATTGGTGGCAATGAACTTGTTGTATTGATTTTTTCATTCAAGAAATTTCCAATTACCGTTTCTTATTTCTTTTATCACCATTGAAAAAGAATATTCTTATTTCTTTTTCTCAAACGCCAGATAGAAGAACTCAAAGCAGCTCTATCTAATAGAGAGTACCAGATTATTACAGATTGTGCACAATCTAATTTTTCTGAAACTCCACATACTGTGCCTCCATTGGAGCATGTTCCAGAAACTACTACAGATTATGTGGTGGAGCAACCTGTCCCTCTGCCTTCAGATGTGGTTGAATTCGAATCCCAGAACAGAGAAATATGGATCACCATGAAAGTCTCTGTTACAATAAATCTGGTAGAGCTGTCCCTGCATGCAGGCGTGACAAGAGATGCAGCTTTGTCCACTTTGCAGGTATTTGATTCTCCATGTAGTGCTATAATATTCCAGGTGTGCGTTTCTTTTCTGGTTACCCAATCCATGAATAAATCAGTCGGGACAGAATGATCAAGTTGAACTTGTGTTATTTAAAGCTAGAAATAAACTGAACAAAGGATGCACCTGTATTCATTTGATATGCGTGGCATCAAATCCTAACATTTCCAATTAGGTACGTGGCCCACTTAATTGATTACATGCAACATGGGCTTTCATTAATTGATTGCGTTAACTTTGTAGCTAGATGTTTAAAAAGGGTGATATGTTTGTATTGTGTCTTTAAAATTTGTGTTATTATCATCCATATGGTACTGTCTACCATAACCTGGTATGTCACTTGTACTACATTCTTTTCCTTTTTAATTTGAGAAATTAATGAGAAACTTTGTATTAGTAACTAAAGAGAACTACAGTATAATAGATATCCTCAAAACAACAAATACCATGTCAAGAATCACAAAAAAACCAGAAACCCTTCCCACCTGTCTTAGTCATAAATTCTGCAACATCGTTAATTGAGCATGTTTGAGGGGAATATCTTTATTTCTGGCTACCTGCCATAGTTTCTCTAGCTCTGTGCAACCATTTCCAAGGGCCTTCTACTCCCGAAGCCTAGGTGAATAGGTGATGGCATTAGCTGAATATTCTTCCGCAATCAACTTACCTTCACTGTATGAGCCCCAGGTGATGAAGCCCAACAAATGCGCCTCATTAGAATCCTGAATCCCTAATGGATTTGAGAAAAAAATGGTCAACTGTCTGCATCATTATGAAACACTCCCCCTCCTCCTCTCCCCCCCTCTTTAAATTCCATCTTAATATCTCTTCATCCTTGTCTGTCTGCCCGTCTCCCAGTTCCTTGAATTAACAAGTCCCTCAGTTCTTTGAAAGGGCTATCTTTGGTCTTTAAACACCTGCCAGACCTTCTTGAAAAGCATTGTTTTTCTCTTATATTGGAGCTACCCTTAGACTACCTTGTACATGTCTTTTCCTAATTCTGTTGTACCTTGCCCTTCACACATCCATCCTAGCATGTGCATCTTAGCTACATGGACTTCGTCTTCTTGCAGTATGTACTCGATATCATATGACAATATTGGTCTGACTCCTGTTGTATGAAAGGTCATTCAATTTACATGCCACATGTTGATTACATAAGATTCCATTTGCGGGTCTCCACTTTGTCGATTTTGAACTAACATGAGCCCTCCATTTTAGTAGTTTCACCTGAAATAACCTATCTCATCGTGGAACTATATGGTCTTTACTTTTGGGTAGATCCCTCCTTGCTCCTCTCAAAGTAACATACTTGTGTTTCATTTATGTTGCCCTTGTTCTGCTAATTCTCAATCTGTTAAGACTCAAAAGCCTTTCTCCAAAGCTACCTTGTAATTTGTTGGTACTCCATCATGTCCTGGACTTGGTGTAGATAGAGGATGAGAGCTGGGTGTCAGATATGCTGTTTGGCCCAAATATTTTTGTCATGCCTAATCTTAATTTAAGCACTGGGAGAATTGTTTGTACTGAATCTCGGTGCAATCTTTATTCTTCTTGGGGACCTTGGTTAGTATGTGATTGCTTATATTTTGTGTATATAATCAGTTCTGCATTTCTTGTTTTGGGATTTCCCTTTATAGTGATAATATAGGTTCATGCAAATAGATTCTCTCTCTCTCTCTCTCTCTCTCTCTCTTTGGGAGCAATAACAATAAATTTTATTGAAGGGAAAAGAATACAAAAGCAAAAGGCAGCAACTAAGAAAACAAATACAAAAGGATCAGAATCATGCCCAGGAAAGGGAAACAATACTTCATTTATGAATGAAGTTCATGCCGATAGATTCTGATGATAACCAAGGAAACTGTTAAACTTTCTCTCCGCCCCCCACACCCCCTCTTATGAAAAATCCTTTTCCCGGGTATGATTCTGATGTTCTAACAGTGTTTCCCCTTTTTGCAGGTTGCTGGTGCATGGCTTCTCTACAAATCTAGTTCATCAGGAGAGAGCTTCCTTTCAGCGACGCTTAAAGATTTCACTGTTATGGATGATCGAGAAGGAACAGAGCAAGAATTCAGGCTTGCAATAGGAAAACCCTACGAAATTGGACATGGTCCCCTTCATCATGTAATTGATGATCATAATCGACATGTATCTGATTCTCATGAAGGAAATATTGTGAAGGGCCAGGATTTGGAACCAACTCTGACAATGCTATTTCTTGAAGCCAAATTTAGCCAGTCATCAACTAATATATGTTTGTGTGTCCAGAGGCCCCAACTGCTTGTTGCACTCGACTTTTTATTGGCAATTGTTGAATTCTTTGTCCCTACAGTTCGCAGTATGCTGTCAAATGTGGAAGATAATGACCTTTTGAATATAGTTGGTGCAATCATTCTTGATCAACCAATTTATTGTCAGCCTTCTCCTGAGTTCTACATCTCGCCTCTGAGTCCACTCATTGCTGATGATTACAGATTTGACCATTTTATCTATGATGGGAAAGGTGGAAACCTTCATCTACAGGATAGGCAGGGAACTAATCTCTCTAATCATAGCCAAGAACCCATAATTTTTGTAGGAAGTGGAAAGAAGCTTCAATTCAAGAATGTTCATATAAAGGTAAATGGTAGTCTAACCAACTGAGAAGTTATTCAAAGTTATCTAGATCCTTCTAATTTATCCATGTTCTAATAGAAAATTTCTTTTGCAGAATGGAGAGTTTTTGGATTCTTGTATTTTGCTAGGAAGTAACAGTAGCTATTCAGCTTCTGAAAATGACAATGTTTTCATAGAATGGGGGAATACAAGTCTTCTGCAGGATGCGCCAGAGGAAAGAATTTTGAGAGCATCAAATACTGAGGTTGATAGACTCACTGAATTTATCATCGAGATACAGGTCCTGTATGAACTTTCTGCTCTTATGCTGTTCAAAAATTGATTCAGTTTCTTAGTAAGGTTTCTTTACTTAAAATTAAATTCTTTATATCATTTATGTCACTTGGAGAGCACATCAGGCAATGGATATTGTGAAGAACGTGTTAAACTTGTTCCAAAAATTTGGCTTTGACCACATTGAGACAAATTTTGATGCAAAATGAAAGCTGCCTCTTGAAGAACTCATTTTACCATTTCGTGGGCTTAGAGGAAGAAAGCCCCTCTTGTGAAGCTTGTCCCAGTTTTCAGAGATGAGGCAGTTGTGTGTGCTTCTTTGGTGCATCCTTTGTGCATGTCCAAAGATCGGTGAATCTGTAGCTAACTTTCTTGCTCAACGTGGCTTATTAAAAGAAAATTTGTTGGTTGATTGCTCCATAGATAATTTTATTTGTTTTTTCCCCCTCCTTTCTTTATCTTTTGGGGTCCCTGTTGTGCCCATCTCGGTTGCTTCCTGTCCCCTTTCTTCCTTGTAGTATTTCCCCCTTTTTTTGGCAATACAAATTGAGTTTTTTTAAGAGAGAGAGAGTGATAAAATTGAGTTACTGTTAAAAAAGGAACTCATTTTAACCTGGAGTGAATCTTTTATTCATCTTTTACAGTTTACTTTAAAGTTGACCTAGGTTCACCTGTTGATATAACAGCCTATCCACATGAGCAATTCTGAACAAGCATATTTAATGCTTTCTATTCTTCTATCTAAATCATAAAAATGCATTGAGATTTATGTATGGCTTTTCATACTTGTGAGGGGCACATTTTTTAACCATACCAAAAGTGTTCTGTTTTTTGTTCAATATGGGCTCTATATTTGGTTGTCAACAGCTTGAAAAATACTGAATCCAATAAATTAATTCACATTAGGTCATTTATGTTGCCTAGATGTGCCATCTTTTTATCCCTATGACGATTTATCCTTAAAAGTATTCCTGATATTTCACCATCAAACCCTTGACAGAGTCACAGGTTCACATTACTTGGGTGCTTAATGACCAAGAAAGGATATGCTACCATGGATCATATTATCTCCAATTGTGGTTACTACGGTATCAAAGGGATTATAGTAGTGTGTTAAACTTGAATGCGGCCCACTTCACTTCTGAAAAGATCAAAAATCTAGCAGTACACTTGTTTCTGTTTTGCTTACATTTTTTTCCTGCACAAATTAGTTCTGCCTTAAAGAGATCAAGTTCAGCAGATTAGTGGATTCATTTGTTTCATCAAGTGTTCAAATGAATTTCGAGTCCACGGGAATTTTTGTGGAAGTTTCTTGCCAGCAAAATCATGTCCTTTAATTTTGTTTAAACATGTTAACTCATGGTTCTATATATCTGTAGCTTTTTTACGTACAGAATTCGGAATGTTGCATCATTTTTGATATTGCATATTCTTTTTCAGGCTATTGGTCCAGAACTTACATTTTGCAACACCTCAAAGGATGTTGGTGAATCAATGATACTCTCTACCAAGCAGTTGCATGCTCAATTAGATGTTTTCTGCAGGTACTCTCTCTCATGTTGTTCTCTTTCATGGATGAAGTTCCATTTCCTCTGTTTTGTCTGCTGTTAATTAAAAATCCAATAATGGTAGTTTTAGGAAATTTGGTTCCATTTTTTCTATCTAACACCGAAATATACTAGGGAACTATTAGAGAGAGTAGTAGGGAAACACCAAAGCTTGTGTTTAGCAACTAGGAGAGTATAAAAAGGAGATTGAACGGTTGGTGTAGAAAATATTTGTCTTTGGGAGGGAGGGTTTCTCTTATCAAGTCAGTTTTATTGAATCTTCCAATTTATTTCTTCTCTCTTTTTGAAATGCCAAAAGGGGTGGTGGGAAAAATAGAGCAGCTACTGAGAAAATTTTTGTGGGGAGATAAGGATATGAAAAGGAAGGTTCATTTGGTAGCTTGGTCAGATGTTCTCAAACCCTAGTCCAAAGGGGGTTTGGTAATTGTGCAAATCCAGTCTCCTAGTACATTCCTTTTTACCAAGCAAGTATGATTATTTATGGTTTTAAACATCATTTAATTGGTTGTTTGAGTTGATGCATAATTGCTAATTTCGTTGTTTGTAGTTGTAAAAAGGAATGAAGAAAAAGGAATCTGACAGTCAACTCCTAACTTGCTATTATTGATTGCAGACTTGTTCTGAAGGGAGATGCTGTTGAAATGAGTGCTAATGCACTTGGGTTAACTATTGAAAGCAACGGAGTTAGAATCTTAGAGCCATTTGATACGCATATAAAATTTTCAAATGCCTCTGGGAAAACCAATATTCACTTAGCAGTATCTGATATATTCATGAATTTCTCGTTCAGCATACTGAGACTCTTCTTAGCAGTTGAGGAGGAAATTTTGACATTTCTGAGGATGACATCCAAGAAAGTGACAATTGTTTGCTCTCAATTTGACAACATTGGATCAATTCAGAGTATGCTAAGAATGGATTTCCATCTCTCTCTCTCTCTCTCTGTCTCTATATATATATATATATATATATATATATATATATATATATAATTTTCCCCTTCTGCCCCCCCCCCCCCCCCCCCCCCCCCCCCCCTCCCCACCCCAGCACAGCTGATTCTAACTGCTTCTATGAAACTTTTTCTACTGTCAATGTTAGATCATCAGAGCGACCAAACATATAGCTTCTGGAGACCACGTGCACCACCTGGCTTCGCCGTTCTTGGGGACTGCCTAACCCCTTTGTCAGTATAGATACTGATGCAATAACTGTTTATTTAAATCTAATAAATCCTTGACTTTCTTAAAGGTTATTTATGTTACCTTTCTGTATTTTAGGAATGTGCCACCTACAAAAGGAGTTATTGCTGTAAATACCAGTTTTGTGAGAGTCAAGAGACCTGTGTCTTTCAAGCTCATTTGGCCATCTTCAGTATCTGATGGTGTTTCTGATCCTGAAAGTTCCAGTAGCTCAATCAGGACTATACCAAATACTACTGGCAGTGGAAAAGATGATTGCTCAATTTGGTTCCCTGTAGCACCTCAAGGTTATGTAGCTCTAGGCTGTGTGGTTTCAACAGGAAGAACACAACCGCCATTATCTGCCTCTTTGTGCATCTTGGCGTCTTTAGTTTCTCCCTGTGCCCTTAAAGATTGTATTACACTCAGTTGTACAGAAGAGTAAGTACATCCCAACATTTCCTTTTTCCCTGTTCGGTTATTGGATTTTATGTATTAGCAATTTAGGCATGGCACGCTCTCTTGTTCTCTTCCACAGATGTTCAGATGTAGCACTCTGGCGTGTTGACAACTCCTTGGGATCCTTCTTGCCTGCAGATCCTATTAGTAAGAGTTTACTTGGAAAAGCATATGATCTGCGCCATATCATATTTGGGTTGTCAGAAGAAGTGCCTAGAGAACAGGACTCAAATGCCCACAAGATTCCAACAGATCATGGTGATGACCTTCAATTGGAAAGGTCTGTAGTTGCAACATCTGGTCAGTTGTTTAAAGCCGTAGCTAATTTTAAACTAGTATGGTGGAATAAGGGCACAAACTCCAGTAAAACATTAAGCATATGGCGTCCAGTAGTTCCAGATGGAGCGGTCTATCTTGGTGATATTGCTGTTCAAGGGTAAATAATGTTCTAATTTTAGGTTTGTTTTAGTTTCAAGATTGTATTCTAAACTGTGCTTGACTTCATATTTTCACTTGAGTTTAGGTATGACTCCCCTAATACATCCATTGTCCTTCATGATACTGGAGACGCTCTTATGAAATACCCACAAGATTTTAAATTGGTTGGACGAATAAAAAAACAGAAAGGAGTGGAAAACATTTCGTTCTGGTTACCCCAAGCTCCTCCTGGTTTTGTTGCCTTGGGATGTATTGCATGCAAGGGTTTACCAAAACAATCTGAGTTCAGCACATTAAGATGCATACGCACTGACTTGGTCACTGGAGATCAATTTCCTGAAGAAAGTTTGTGGGACATATCTGATGCTAAGCTTGCGCCAGAACCATTTAGCATATGGCCGGTTGACAGTGAGGTGGGCACCTTTCTTGCCCGTGGTGGTTTGAGAAAGCCTCCAAAAAGATTTGCTTTGAAGCTTGCAGATCCAACTGCATCCAGCAGGTCAGATGATACCGTCATTGATGCTGAAGTTAGAACATTCTCTGCTGCACTTTTTGATGACTATGGTGGCTTGGTGAGGACTCTGTCAGCTTGAATATTTATTTTATGAATGATTCAAGTGCATTTTATATCTCATTAATGAGTCTGAAGGCTCATAATTCCATAATCTTTTCTTATTAATTATTTCAGTAACTGTTTAGCTGGAATCTGGCAGATGGTCCCCCTGTTTAATGTCTCAGTAAGTGGAGTTCGATTTGGTTTACATGGAAGATCAGACTACTTGAATTCAACTGTGAACTTCTCTTTGACTGCGAGATCATATAATGATAAGTATGATGCTTGGGAGCCGCTTGTTGAGCCATTGGATGGATTCTTGAGGTGAATACTTGAATGTACCATAAATATTTGTAGCATTTTTTCCCAATATATGTGGCAGAATCTGCTATTAGGTATTGTATACTAGGAATCCATGACGAGTTTTAGTGTTCAACAATTCTCTAGATCATCAGATGCAAGCCTTTATATGCTCAAGTTGTGTCTATTTCTAGTATGATTCCAAGCCATAATAGATGCTTATCATGAACCTTAGTAACATAACTAAATATTAAAATCTTGATGTGGTATTTCTAGATTAATACTTACCAAAAATCAGCTTCATCAGCAATCCTTAGTCATTTGCTCCAGGGCATTGATATAAATATGAACCCAAAGTTCTCAGATTGAAATAATAACTGTGGCATTTTGACAATGTTTTTGGTAGGTGCCTAATTTACCGATCTCCTTTCTATCTGATAGGACCAATGGAACCCACCATATGCCAACATCTTAAGTTGCCATTATAGGATTTCTTGAAAAGACACACTCGGCAAATAGATAGGCACTATGAGTTGAGACTTGGTTTAATCGTGATTAAAATAAGTACATGGCATCTCTAAATAGATAATTCCTTCACTTATTATTGCCCAGTCATACTTGTCTTGCATATTCCTGAATGAGTGTATTTCTTATTGTCCTCCAATTTAACTGCCTTAACACCCTTTTCATAGGCCTTCTCTAGTTCAGTAAAAGCAGATATAACGTCCATCATCCCTTTAAGTTTTCCATCATTTATCTCAATAGGGAAATTGCTTCTTGGATTTGTCTAACATAAACCAAACTTGTTCTCCATTCTATTCGTGTTCTAGTGCTCAAAATTTTGTAATAATCTGGTTTTTTGAAAAAAGTTCAACATATCAAGAGTTGTCTAGTGAGACACAATAAGCGAGACTC
This sequence comes from Chimonanthus salicifolius, assembly GCA_013350335.1. NCBI lineage: Eukaryota > Viridiplantae > Streptophyta > Magnoliopsida > Laurales > Calycanthaceae > Chimonanthus > Chimonanthus salicifolius. The sequence goes on along the minus strand of CM023541.1, from coordinate 62,401,093 downwards.
TAATGAAACATGCCATCAAATGGATCATAGGTCCCACATAATTGGGTTTATTTGATAGGTGATTACATGGATATGAAGTATATAAACCTTCACTATTAATTCATAATCCAAGCCATAATTGGTTTTTTAAAGTTTAAAAACAAGGGATAGTATAATCAGATGGAGGTGAAACTTTATACAAAACCTACTCCTAGAGCCTTCTTTCATCACATCCAACTACATAGGCTCTAAGATCCAATTATGGGGTGTCTCATTAGAGAATGTCTCGGTAGAGTTTTCTATTTATCAAGTACTCTTATCTTTTCATCATATTTGAAAGATATACATATCATTTCTGTTTCCTTATTTCATATATATGCATACCAATTATCATCAGTTCTTTCTGAAAAAATAAAGAATCTGTTTTTAGTCTCCTTACAGCTTTCTTTGCATCTATGCTTGATAAGTTATACTCTAGGTCTTCTCTTTTTCAAAATGGTTACTATTGTAATAGGGAAAAAGGCACCAGAGGTGCAAATACATAGCAAGCAATAGTAAAAAAAGAAAACAACTTGGCACCCCAGTACACCCACAAGAAACAAATTTAGTGCAGGACTTTATGCACTACCACTCTAGGTCTTCTATACTCATTTCTATATGCTTGTCCTTGAAAAAGAATTTTGTGGAAGTTGGTTTATGAACATCTTATCAAAAATCTTGTGCAGGTACCAATATGACTTGAACACATCAAGTACCGCCTCTCAGCTGCGTGTGGCCTCTACCAGGGATTTGAATGTTAATATTTCTGTATCTAATGCAAATATGATCCTTCAAGCGTATACTAGCTGGAATAATCTTAGTCATGCTCACGAGTTCTATGCAAAAAGAGTATGCCATTTCTTTTCATTTTCTCGTTCGATATAAATTTAGGAACCAAAGATGTTTGTCTTTATATTGTTTACTGTAAATTTTTTTCCTTCTTCTAAAAAATGTTAAGTAATATGCTTCCGTATTTAATGGCATTGCATTAAATAGGAAGCTGTGCCACCAACTTACAATGGAAGATCAGTTATTGGCATCCATCAGAGGAAAAATTATTTCATCATCCCAAAAAACATGCTTGGCCGGGACATATTTATACGAGCAACTGAAATTAGGGGTATGTCGAACATAATTAAGATGCCATCTGGAGATATTAAGCCTGTGAAGGTTCCAGTTTCAAAGAATATGATGGATTCTCACTTGAATGGCAACCTCAGCAGGACACTTCGAAGAATGGTGACAATCATTATTGCAGACGCTCAGGTATTTTTTTTCTTTCAGTTGGCTGAAATCATTTCAGATATGTCTTCTTATGTTGCATCTAACATTTCTAATGGTGCTTCCTAGAGTTCTTTTTTATTTTCTTCTTGAAGTTATGAAGAATGGAAATTTCATTTGTTGATTTTTCAAATGATCTCTGTTGCAACAGCACACACTTTCATAATTTTTCTAATTTGTGCAAAAGGATTTAATCTCTGAATGGATTTGTCTTCATCAATACCACAAAAGAACTTACAAAAGCTTTGCTATTGTATTAATTTACTTCTTCAAACAAACCAATGCATAATCCCTCATCCTTATTATCGCATGGAGGAATCACACATTTCATTGAAATCTGCATTTTTTACTGTTAATCTGCAGATACCAAGTGATGAAGGATTAAGTACCCACCAGTATATGACAGCAATTCGCCTTTTTCCAACTGAATGCATCTCTAATGAGTCACCATTGCAGCAACGAAGTGCACGAACATGTGGTGTTGTCTCGGAACGTTCCTTACCTTCTGGGCTTGCCTTGGTGAATTGGAATGAAGCATTTTCCTTTAAAGTTGATTCTCCAGTATGTATAGACTTGGTTTAACTTTGCTATAAAGTTCATCAAAAGCCATTGCATTTAATGGGATCAATTTGTGAATTAATTAAAATGCATCCATGATCCCTCATTTCATGAATTATCAGGGGGAAAAAGCATAATTGATAACATATATAGTTTCTTTGTTTATCTGTGCATCATTCTTTGAAATAATACACCTGCTCACTCATCATTTACCGCCATTGTAATTGAAGCATTATCCCATTTATTTTGGGCCAGTTTTTTTAGTTATCCACTCAACCCTGGTGAAGGCTAATTCTCTAGATTCCCCAGAACAACCTGCCATTTCTTGTTACTTCATTCGAAGCTTTTATTGATCTAATTCTTCTTTCATTCTAAATCTTTAATCCTTATTGTTGTCACCATTCTCCTAGTACCTTGAACTTTTGAGCTCTTAAATTGGATGTTGTTGACCATAGTTCTGTGGAGATGACAAAATCATCTCAGATCGCATTTATTTCTTGATTTATCTTTTATTGGAGCTAGCCATAGTTTTCCTCTTTATGTCTTTGTACACGCATCTTAACACACACACCTTGGTGATGTGTATTTTGTCTTTTGTCATTTATTTGTTGCCAAACATTCAGCACAGTACAGGCTTGACAGTTTTTAAATAAAAGAACCTTAGTCGAATTGCACTATACCCATAATTGCTAAGCTCTAGCCAGCAAAGTTTGCGATAATAAAATCTATGATGTGTTCTCTAGTTCCATTGTTTTTTGATGGATGGCAAGCCATTAAACACTTTTTAACTAGGAGGTGTGGCTACTAGAAATGTATTCATGTCCTGAGGCATTAGAAAAACCAAAAGTTGTTCGTTTGCATACACTTTTTATCGGAAAGGTCAGCATAATTAGTTTCTTCTCTTTTTATCCCATTCTTTTGGTGGGTGTGTGTGTTCGCACATGTTTAATGTGTGAGGTTTTTGGTTCAGCTATTTAAAATAGTTATTAGTTGCCTTCCAACAATTTATCATTGTGATTTTTCCAGGATTACTACATGATGGAATTCCTTGTTACTGACATGGGAAAAGGTGTGTGTGTTCTGATGTTGCCTTCTGGTTTAGTAGAGTTACTTGACCATGTTTTTGCTTTCAGCCTTACTTAATGTGCGAGTTGTTACTTTGCCATTAAAATAAACTTGTCTTATGCAGATGAACCCATTGGATACTATTCAGCTCATCTCAATCAGATAGCAATTGAGTTTGATCCCAGTTCCAATTCATTTGATTCTGATCAACTTCGTTGGATTGATCTATCAGCAAAGGCAGTGGTAAATCCCTAATTTCAATGACTCATTTCGAAGTACTTATATTTCATGTGAGGATAGAAAATGTATAATTCTGATCCTTGGTAACACCTTACTCATATTCCACCAGAATGCACAAGGAGATGCATGCAACAAATCCTGTGGGAGGATAAGATGTGCCATACTCCTCTCACCCAGGTTTGATGCTGAAAATTACAGGCAGATTTCTACCGATGGCAGCAAACCTGGATACATTCAGATCAGTCCTGCAAGAGAAGGACCTTGGACTACTGTACGATTAAATTATGCGGCACCTGCTGCTTGCTGGAGACTTGGCAATGATGTTGTTGCCAGTGAAGTAAGTGTTAAAGATGGTAACAAATACGTAACTATAAGGTCTCTGGTGTCCGTTAGCAACAATACAGAATTTGTAATTGATGTTTGCCTCATATCCAAAGTTCCCAGTGAAAAGCTTAAGTCTATAGATCATGAAAATATCCACCTTGAAGAGGAAGCAATTGAAGGTGACAGAATTGGGACAGATGACTTTTTCGAAACGGAGAAATTCGATCCATCCATTGGCTGGGTTAGTTTTATCCCTCATTCAACATCGTCAGATCAGTCTGGCACCCATCAGGTGAGCATTAATGCAATATTGAAGCAATGCTAATGTCTCTTGCACATTGTTGATTGTGGTGGTTCTCTTTAAACTTGTACTGTTCTGTTATGCGCCAAACGTAATCAATGTGGAAGAAAACCATTTAGCCTCAAGGCAAATACTCTATGGTGACTCGAATGTGTTTTTAATATAGATTACTTGATACCATTAAAAGATGGTTTCCAGTGTCTGGTTATTTTTCGTTTCAGCAAACCTGGTGAACACAGTTCTGACCTTCATGACAATCATTTTCAGTGGCTAAGTTAATGAGCTTGATTTTTTGTATAATCTTAGTGCTTCAATGGCCTGAATTTACATCCCTGACATGATTTTTTTTTTCAAGTTTTATTATCTTTTACATGCTGATTAATTTTGTTTCCGAAATTTTATTTTGTAGTTACTTTATGTGTTAGCTAAGAACAATCTTTTTGTTTTAATATGAAAATAGTGAAACAGAAGTGATCAAATGGGCTAAGGGGCAAAAGTGCCGCCCTTGGAAACTGATCACTACGGTTAGGGAGATTAGAGCCTCGGTGACAAGGCTTGATGTTTCCTTCATTCATATGAGTCGTACAACTAATGGTGTGACAAATTACTTTGCTAAGTTGGGAGTTGATAACGGCTTCTCGGGAGTCTTTTTCCTTTGACTTTCCAGGACGACTGTTTGATTGCATATTGGACAGAGGGGATTTCTTATAGTTGTTATTGGTTTTTTCCTTGTGGTTGAATTTTTGCTTTCTTTTTCCTTTTCTTGTTTTTCTCTTTCTTTTAGGTCTATTACTTTTAGACCTATTTTCTTTGTTGTACTGGTACCTTTTTATCTTGAATGAATTACCATTGTTACTGCTAAAAAAATAAGTGATATTGAGGAAGGAGATGTACAGAACTTGTGAGCATGTACCTAAGGTTTTTCTCCATTCTATTTTACAGGGAATTCCCAATGTTGAGTTACCAGCAGGCTGGTTAGTGATTGAAGATTGGCATGTTGATAATACATCCGTAAAAACTGCTGATGGGTGGGTTTATGCACCAGATCCCGAACAACTGAAATGGCCTGATACATTCAATCATGTAAATTTTGTGAACTATGCACGGCAAAGGAGATGGATCAGGACTAGGAAACAAACCCTGGGGGATGTGAAGCGACAATTATCAGTTGGTCTGTTGAAACCTGGGGACAGTATTTCCCTCCCTTTGTCAAGCTTGACACATCCCGAACTGTATTACATCTTACAGTTAAGACCAGTGAGTATAGGTGGTCAAAATGAGTATTCTTGGAGTTCAGTGATGGATAGGTATCCTGAATTTTCATTTTCTGATAAACCTGAGGAATGTTCAGAGATTTGTGTTTCAGCACTCACTGAGACTGAGAAGCTCCTGTGCTGTCCTCCAATGGCTGGAAACTCTTCAAAAATTGGCCAGGGCTTGTGGTTCTGTATGAACATACAAGCAACCGTGATTGGCAAAGATATCCATTCTGACCCTATTCAAGATTGGAAACTTGTGGTTACCTCTCCATTCTCTATCACTAATTTCCTTCCCCTTTCAGCAGAATATTGTATTCTTGAGAAGCAATCTAGTGGTCAGTTTTTTGCCTGCTCTCGAGGCATATTCCACCCTGGTAAGACTGCTAGGGTTTATAATGCTGATATAAGAAACCCTCTGTACTTCTCTTTGCTTCCACAAGGAGGATGGCAACCAATACATGTATGATTTTAATTTTACTTTTTGTCATATTATCAGTTTTCACATTATTATTCGCATCAAATTTCGTTATAAACAAATTCTTTGTTTCTTTCACAGGAAGCTGTTCTTATATCACATCCAACCAATATGCCATCTAAGACAATAACTTTAAGTTCCACTTCTGGAAGGTCTCTCTCTCTCTCTCTCTCTCTCTCTCTCTCTCTCTCTCTCTCTCTTTCTGACATTTTAACATGTAAACTTGTGTTCTGTTCTAAGACTCAGATATTCCCCACTATCTATGCCGTGCAGGATTGTGGAAGTCATTTTGGAACAGACCCATGTCAAAGAACATCTTATAGCAAAGGTTGTTAGAGTCTATGCTCCTTATTGGATTGCAAGTGCAAGATGCCCACCCCTCGCTTACAGGTTTGTGGATATATCAGGGAGAAAAGGAAAAAGACGTTTCTCTATGCCTTTTCATTCGAACCAGAGCAACGAAAAGATAATTAGGCAGATAACTGAAGAGGAGTTTCTTGAAGGTTATACCATTGATTCTGCATTAGACTTTGGACTTTTGGGCCTCTCAGTATCGATAAGTAGAACTGAGGAGGTACACCTTGGGGCTGCCACTGACCTTTCTCCTCTTACTGTTATGGTATGTCCAATCTTGATTCATTTTTCGATACCTGTTATTTCAATAACCAGAAAAAGGTTTTAAACACTATCTTTTTTTCTTTAGGATGGCTCAATCGATATGTATGCTTATGATGCTGATAGTAAATGTTTCCGGCTTTTTGTTTCCTCAAAACCATGTCCATATCCATCTGTTCCTACGAAGGTAACTATGAATTTTCAAGCACATCAGAGTCAGTCTTCAAAGCAAGTTCAATACATATGTATATTTTTTCTCCCTCAGGTAATTTTGGTCCATCCATTCTTGACATTCACAAATAGAATTGGTCAAGACATCCTCATCAAGTTAAGCAGTGATGATCAGCCAAAGGTTTTACATGCATCGGATTTTAGAGTTACCTTCATTTGTTGTAAAGTGGAAGGATCAGAAAAGCTTCAGGTAGATTTCATAATCTATGTTTCTTGTCAGTTTTAAAAGTTGAGCCACATCATTTTCTCTATTTATGCCTTTCCATATGTTTTGTCTCCATCTTTTGGCCTTTCAATTGTATCTTTTTAGTATGGCAAAGCCTACTGTTAGTATGAGGGTTAGGAATCAATCAATGTTATATAAGTGCCCCAGAGGTTTGGCAGGGAAGGGATGCTTTATGGAGAAAAATTCTTTTTGCTAGATATGGGTGGGGGATGAAGGTGTGGGATATAGGGAGCAAGGCAAGTAAGGAGGGTTCAATGGTTGTTGAATCCTTCTGCAAGATCGAGGAAGGAGATAGCAGGTCTAGGAAAGCATTTAGAGATGGGCTTAGAATTTTGGTAGGCAATGGGGTGATTTGTCAATAGGGGATAGGGCGCTCAAGGATATTTTTTCTTAACCTTTATCAAGCTGCTAAGCAATGGGTAGCCAACAGGCTGAATGCCTAGAGCAAATCTCTCTCTCTGTTGGAGGTAGGGTGACTAATCAAATCAGTCTTGGTGAATCTCCCAACTTATTTTCTTTCCTTGTTTGAAATTCCCCAGGGTGTAGCAAAGAAGATAGAAAAACTTTAGAGAGACTTTCTGTGGGAGGGTAAGGGAGAGCTTAGGAGAATCCATTTGGTGAAGTGGGAAGAGGTCAAGGATATTAAGGAGAAAGATGTCCTGGGCATATACAACGTCAGAGATATGAATCATGTTTTTCTATGCAAATGGTTATATTCTCATCAGAAAAGGAAGCCTTTTGGAGAAAGGTGTTGATAGCTAGATATCGCAAGGAGGATCCAGGTTGATGGAGATAGGCCATAGGGCAGCTAGAGAGGGCTCCTTGGTGGTGAGAGTCTTAGTTAGGTGAGGGAACAATGAGGGAAGGATAGAAAAGGCCTTTCAGAATGGAATTTGAGTATTGGTGGGTAAGGGAGATAAAGTTCCATTTTGGAAGGGCATCTAGGCAGGAGAGAGACCCCTTATGGAAGTGTTGCCTAGGCTCTTTAGAGCAGCTCTGAATAGGGATGCCCTAGTTAATGAATACCATAATGAGACCAATGGTGTACCGCAATGGTCCATCTGATGAAGAGGAACTCCACCAAACTTTGGTAAGACTCCTAGGGGACCCAAGTTTAATGTGGATGTGGTAAACTTGGTCCACTAGTATTTGAGGACTAGTACACAATCAGGGGGTGAGATCATATTCTATTTTGGGAAATCAGCAGGGCTTAGGGACCCCTGTGACGCTGAATTGCTTAGGATTAGCTTTGGAATTATTGACTAGGGTATGGTTAGGGAGCTAGTGCTTGAGGGAGATTTGGTGGAAGTTATTAATTAGGCCCTGTCTAATAATAATTCGTGTTCCCATAAATTCCTTTTATGTAAAGATGCTAGACCTATAATATTCTAAATAAAATTCCTAATGACTTGCCAATTAAGATATCTTAAAAGTTAAGGACTTCTAATATATAAAATAACAAAACAAAAATCTTAAAACAAGCTAGCAATGATATTGGGGTTTGATATCACTTCATGTACCAGCAGATGGGTCACAAGTAGGCCTTGGGACCCTTCATTTGGACTGGACTTCATACATTATTGGGCTTGACTCACATGTATCTCTAGTGGAACATTTGGTCTTTGTCCCTATCTTGGCTCTGTACAAACTTCTCCTACATCAGTTTGTTAGAAAGGTCTATGCTTGCATATGTTGCCTATTAAAGATCAACTTGAATGGATGATTATAGGTACCTTTTTTCGGCCCTAAGATCTATAGTAGATAAGGGTGCAATTTCATTAAGTTTCAACCAAATATTGCTTTATGGAATCCAATTAGGTATGGATCTAGTAGGCTGCAAATGGGTCCTGGGGTAGGCCTCCCATGAGTGCTCAGAACCGTGAGACCTCTTTGGACTTTCTAAATGTGAATGGCTTTGTCAAAATAGAGTTATCGATTGTTAAGTGATAATTTATCAGTTTTCCAAAATTAGGATTTCATATTTCTTACTGTTGTAGATAATGTTGAGCTGATTGGATTTGTGTCCATGGTTTTTAGGTACGCTTAGAGGATACAGATTGGTGCTTCCCTGTGGAAATTGTGAAGGAAGATACCATCAATTTGGTATTGAGAAAGCAAGATGGTAGCAGGAAATTTTTGAGAATGGAGATTCGTGGGTATGAGGAAGGATCACGTTTCTTAGTCATATTCCGTTTGGGGTCAGCTAATGGCCCTATCAGGTATTGTTTTGTTTCCATTTTAAGTAGATTCCCATTCTAGTCAGAGATACTTCTTTGGATGTGATTTACATGTAGTTGAGTATCTTGTTCGTCAGAAATTTTCTGTTAAACTACTTTATGTTTGTCAGAATTGAGAATAGAACAAGGAGTTTGATGATAAACTTTCGCCAGTCTGGTTTAAGTGATGATGCCTGGATCCAGTTGCAACCTCTTTCAACAACAAATTTCTCTTGGGATGTTCCATATGGTCAAAAGCTACTTGATGTTAGTATTGTCATTGGAAGTAACATTTCTGTCCAGAAATTTAATTTAGAAAGGACAGGGGAATTCTTCACAGATGGATGGGCACAAAGCATCAGGCTTCTTGTTGTGGAAGTGGGTGATGTTAAGATTGCTCGGTTCACTGATGTTCAAAGAACATTAGAGTTGCATTCAAATGAAAATGTTGATCTCCTGACATCTATTGGCAACTGGGATACTTCAACCATGCAGAGCAAGATGCAGAAAAACACTACTGCCTTTAGAACTCATAGTTGAATTAGGGGTTGTAGGGATCTCTTTGATTGACCATAGACCAAGAGAGCTGTTATATCTATACTTGGAGAAGGTCTTTATTTCATTTTCAAGTGGTTATGATGGGGGCACTACAAGCAGGTACAATTTTTACTCTACAACGCGTATTATTGATCTCCATACAATTACTGTCACTCCATCCTTGTGTCTAAAGAAATTGGTCAACTTTTGTCTTTTATTTGTTGTATTTAGACTTGTCAAATATTTCTTTCTACCTGCTGCTTCCACGAACTTGGGAAAGTAGGATATCATGGTTGTGTTTGTTTATGACAGGTTCAAGGTCATATTGGGCTTTCTACAGCTTGATAACCAGCTTCCTCTAACGTCACTTCCTGTATTATTAGCTCCTGAGCATACGATCAATACACACCACCCAGTCTTCAAAATGACCATTACAATGACCAATGAGAACTCTGATGGCACTCTGGTGTACCCATATGTATATATCCGGGTAAGAATTTGTTTAGAACATGTGTATGATAATTATTTCTAAACCTTAGACATGAACTAGTAGCATCCTTTTGAGGTAATTGTCTCATTGGATTCTGTACTCAAAATGCCAGGCAACTGAAAAGAATTGGAGGGTTAGCATTCATGAACCAATTATTTGGGCATTGGTGGATTTCTACAATAATCTCCAGATAGATCGTATTCCGCATGGCTCAAATGTCACACAAGTTGACCCAGAGATACGAATAGAGTAAGAATGCATGTTTCATTTTCTAAAAGTATGATGTGTAAGCTGGTATGCTCTTTAAGCTCTCATACTTAAACTCAGGTAGCGGTCTTCTATGAATATGTTAGGATACAGATTTTTTTTTTCCCTTTGAACTTAATTAGTAGTTTTGTATGGATCTGTTTGGAATATATATATATGAGAACTAAGTCTTATTAGACTTTCATGAGAACTGCCGAAGGGAGCCACCTAGGCCCACATGGATGGGTGGAATTGAAAGGCCTCAGCTTGTATATGATTCATATAAAATTTAATCAGGTGGAGTGAAACCCCGCTGATTTTCTATAATTTGTAAAAAGCCCCAAACTTTTCTTAAGTTCATGGAAAAAGCCCTCCTTGCTCATATTTAATACATGTTTCATGGATTTAAATCTATCTTTTCAAATTTGTTGATGGGAATAGTTGAATACCACATTCTACCATACAAAATGAAACTAGAGCTCTAAATTTACCCGAAGTACAAAATTTTCTTAAGTTCATGGAAAAACCCTCCTTGCTCATTACTTAATACATGTTTCATGGATTTAAATCTATCTTTTCAAATTTGTTGATGGGAATGGTTGAATACCACATTCTACCATACAAAATGAAACTAGAGCTCTAAATTTACCGAAGTACAAAAATTTAAAGGCATTTAATATTTTTAGTCATTTGATTTTCGAGCCTTCCACTATATGGCTAAAATTTTTGTATAAGGTTGAATTTTTAATATTTAGCTAAATTGGAGGTGCCCTTTAATTTTCTATATTTGGATGGAGCTAAAAACCCTAAAACTTAAATTTTTCTTTTCTTTTAAAAAAAGTTTTCTTCATGGATTTTAATCTTTTATTTAAAAAAATTATAGTTAGGTATAACTTTAACTTCATTAAACCACATAAATTGACAGGAAACCTTTAGATTTGTCAAAATACAATATTTTAAAGGCATATACTATTCCTAGCCTACATGGGATAGCCCAACTGGCAGGCACTCTAGCTCATAAACCAAAGGTTTCTACTTCGAGTTCGGTAGTAATCCAATACTCGTAGCTTGCAGGGGGCTACGTTCATCCAAAGTTTTACTCAATGCCCTCTTACTTGGGGAGAGGTGGGGGGTGTCGGGATTCTTTGCCATATATATCTAGCCATTTGAATTTTCAATTGCAACTATTGACTTCGTTGCCTTAGATTAGATGGCTAAAAATTTATATGTTGTTGAATTTGATATTTAGTTTCTTTTATTTGGACGGGGCTAATTTTGAATATCATAGATGAAAATTGTATAACATAAGTTGAATTTGGTTGAATTTGGGCAAAGAGGGTTTTGTTAAAGATGATGCAAGCCTAGGGTCGAATTCAGTGAGAACCCGCCAGTAGGCTTGTGGTGTCAGAGTAGCCACTGTAAAAAATTCTGAATTTTTTAACCTGTCTTGGTCGATCAAATGCCATCTGCAATCCGAAGGTGACTCCCAGATCTGCTCTCAGAAAGGCAGTTTGTAAGAGTTCGATAGAACTGCAATATCTAGGGCTGGGAAGCTCGGTTTGAGGCAAATAAAATATTTCTAGAATCCTCTCAGAACGATCTATCTGCTATACAAATTTAAGAATTTTTGGAGTTTCCTAGTGATAGCAAAAAATTCTGCGACACAACGTTACTGCAGAGACTATGCTGAATTTTCAGATCTCAAATACACCGGCTTATAGCAACAATGTCTGGATAAAACTCAAAGTCCAGAAAAATTTTCGAAAAACAGAAATACAGCAAGAACTTGAATTAAATATTTGTGATTAAATGAGAAATAAGAATATCCGCAAACGAACCTGATTTTCCCAACAATCTTGTTCTGATGCAATTAGAAACAATCTGAAGCTTTGATGACCAATTGATGCAGGCCTAGGGTCGAATTCGGTGAGAACCCGCCAGTAGGCTTGCGGTATCAGGGTCTGATCTTTGAAAGACCCACGTAGTCTATTACGAATCATAAAAGGATTCTGCTTTGGTAAGGAATTGCTTAAACAATATCCGAACCGAATGCGCAAGTTTTCCATAAATTCATATTAGTCTATGGAATTCTCTAGATTAAGCCTCTTCTAATCGAATATGAATGTGAAGTGCGGAAACATAATGAAAAGAGAGTAATGGTGAATTCAAACAATGGCACAACCTAATCTATGAGAAAACCAAAAGACCAATTGAATTGATTAGAACTGGTACTTACTTGTAAAGGTGATGTCTGGATCCCTGCCCAACCTTTAGAACACAACTCCAAAGAGTCACAAGAGAATCCTCTCTCAGAAGCAAATTTCAATCTTATTCCAATCTATGAAATTCGAATGGAGTACATCTATATTTTTAGAGAAAAAACTGCAAAAAGTCCTAATTGCCTTGGCGTTGGTCGACTACACCAAAGGAGGCAAATTCTCTCTCTAAAACCTAGAAAAAAAGGAGAAAATTCTAAAGAGGGATTGTAGCCTTATTTAGAACAATCCATCTCCACCCTACACATGCCATGGTGGCTTATTGAATGGCTAAGATTTAAGGAAAACAAAGGAAATGAACTAAGTAGGCAAAATTCGCCACCTACATTGTGCACCTACTCTTTCCACCTACATTCTCCACCCACTCTTCTCTACCTCCTTTCTCCACCTCTTTTATGTGCCACTTGCAAGGGAGAGCTATCTCTGGGGCTGCCATGTGTCCTTTGAGAAGAATGGATGAGGCTTGGACGAATATGGACTTATTGGAGCTTGTGGGCATGGTTTTGGCTTGTTTATGCTTGGACTGCTTGGGCTGAGTCTTAACAGGTCGGCCTGGCTCATTCTGCGTAACTGGGCTTCGACTAATAAGGTTATCGGATTTATTAGATAGAGTCTAATTAGGATCACCTCGATCAAAATGGTCCATGTAAGCCATGGCAATCTACTCTGTGGGATCAAGATCTACTTAAGAAGAGTTTGATTGTGGATCATTGGCCTAGATAGGCTGGATGCCCTTATCAGACAAACTTATGAAAAGTTTGGAGCTTTCTTCATAATATAGAAAAACCCGGCCCTTTATAGATTAAGCAAAAAGATCGGGGCTTCTTTCAAAATATCCCCAAAAAAGATCAGCTATGTACAGGCTCACCTTACCTATGGCGCCCATGTGTGGCCTACTTTGGCTCCATCTGATGCTTGAATTTGGAGCTCAAAAAAAATCACCTTGTTGAATTAAATAAAACATTTAAGGAGAGTCCTTTACAATTATCCAATGTGCCAAATGGAAGAGCTTCCCCTGACAGTTGTTAGACATGGTGGGAGTTCATTCGGAAAGTTACTTCACAGCAAGATTTTCATACATTACATTTCTCAAGTCTACAAATGGAAGGGTTGATGCTCTGGCTCAAGGAGGTTTAGCAATGGGTTTGGGTAGTCCTTAATGCTGTGTAATTTTGGGTTGTTCTGTTCATGTAACTCTGGTTTGTATGTGCCTTTTGTTTTGCGTTCTTATTTTGCTTTTCAATAAAAGGTAACCTTTTCAAGAAAAAAATCAATAAACATGATTTTTTAAATGCAGTCTATTTACTTTTTTAATTCCCTAACTCTTGTGCCTTTTGAAGACAGCTTTATAGATCTGATGAAGATGATTTTTGGTGAATGTATATTCAGGCATTGACCTGTACAAGTCTCTATGGGTGGGTGAAAAATGGAGACACTCCTAAAACCCAGTCATCTAATGTTTTTTTCCTGGTCTTTCCAGCTTAATAGATGTTTCGGAAGTAAGGCTGAAACTATCATTGGAGACAGCACCAACTGAGAGACCACATGGTGTCCTTGGCATATGGAGTCCCATATTGTCTGCTGTTGGAAGCACATTCAAAATTCAGGTAAATGGGGGAAACTGTATAATGGAACAAACTGAAAATTTAAGATTAGTCTTCCTCTTTTTATCTTTCAAGGTGTCTTTTTTTTTTTTGAAATGGTTCATAGCTTCATATATTAATAGATAAAGAGGCACCAGAGGTGCAAATACATAAAGATAAAATAGAAAAGGCAACAATTATAAAAAACTGAAAAGAAACTAAAGTCAACGGCCTTAAGCAAGATCAATACATTCTTTCCAAGCATGCAGAATGTCTGGCATAGATATGTTCTTGAATTCTTGTAAAGAAGCAGCCCACGAGGCACACTTAGTGAGGGCGTCCCAAGCATACGATAACTTAGCAATCGATGAAGGCATAACCCAATCCACACCAAATTGGTCCAAAACCGAGTACCAAGCTTCAGAAGAGAAGGGGCAGTGCAAGAGCAGATGATTCGACTCTTCAGAGGCTTGAAGACAAAAAGGGAAAGCTCTAACCAAGGTTCTTCCTCTTTTTCGTAAATTGTCCTGAGTCAAGATTTTCCCGAACCCGGCCATCCAAAGGAAACTAATTGCCCTCGGAGGAGCTTCGGAGGACCAAATCTTGGGATTAACAATAGTAGTTCCAGTGGGTAAAGAGTTCCAAGTGTAGAAAGACTAAACTGAAAACAAAGCAGAGGAGTCAGGCCACCAAACAAGACTGTCATCAGTAGAGGGCCGAATTCTACATGAAGAAATAGAACTGAGGAGATCTGAGAAGGCATCAGCTTCAGTGTCAGACAAGTTACGGCAAAAAGAATGTCCCACACTACTTGGTCACAAGTAATGGTGTAGAAATTAGAAACGGTCCCAAGCAGCCTAGGAGAGAGGCGGTAGAGAAGGAAACTGAGAGGCAAGAGTAGATCTATCACACCAAGTATCAGTCAAAACTTTGATTTTGTCGCCACGCCCAGCATTCAACCTGACACCTCCTTTGAATTTGTCAACATAGGCAGCAATCGCTGCCACATGCCAGACGCCCTACGCGGAGCAGGATTGATATCCCGACCAAGATTCCCCAATCTGTACTTACAAGAGCGCATAGCCTTCCAAGGTGAGTCACCATCAGAACCAAGTCTCCAGAGCCACTTAGTAAGAAAAGCAATATTGAGGGCCTTGATTGGGCACACCCCCAGACTCCTAGCAGCAATAAGGAGACAAACTTGAGCCCAACTGACCAGATGGTATTTCCTCAATTCCTCTTGGTCGCTCCGAAGCAAATTCCTCATAATCTTTTCCATTGAATAACCTTGTTCGGGCAACGGTAGGTAGACATGAAGTAGACCGACAGGGCAATGAGGGTTGATTTGAGAAGAGTGATCCTTCCACCGAAAGACAAGTACTTTCCCCTCCACAAGGCCAGGTGCTTGCTAAACTTATGATGATGGGTTCCCACCAAGAACAACCAGGAGATCCAATGCAGAGAGGAAGCCCTAGATAAGTAGATGGAAGAGCAGAAGAAACATAACCTAACAACTCTGATAGGAACAAAATCTCAGTGTTCTTCAAATTAATGCTGAATACCTCACTTCTACGGTAATTAATCCGGAGAGAAGAAGACAGCTCAAACTGAGTAGGGAACGAAAATTCTTAACCGAGTCCTCATTAGCCTCACAGAAAATGACAGTGCCATCCACAAACTGTAAATGATGGATTTGCAATGAAGAGTCGCCAATTCTAAAACCTTGGAAAAGGTTGAAATCTGCAGCTTTAGACAGAAGAAAACTAAGAGACTCAACGACTATGATGAAAAGTGCTGGAAATAGAGGGTCACCTTGACGAATCCCCTTGGAGCTCTTTAAAAAAACCTTTAGATGATCCATTAAGGAGAACTGGGAAATGAGCTAAAGATACGCATTGGAACATCCATAGACACCATTTCCGATTGAAACCCCTGCTTCAAAGTACAAATACAAGGAAGGTCCAATCCACCATATCATAGGCTTTTTCCAAATCCAACTTGCAAATAATACCCTTTCGTTTGGCCTTATGCTGAGAGTCAATACACTCATGAGTTGATATCACTACGTCCATAATTTGTCTCCCCTCAACCGCAGTGGATTGGGAATGAGAGATAAGCTTTGGAAGAAAAATATTGAGTCTGTTTGCTAAAACTTTGGCAAGAATCTTATAGAGGCTACCCAGAAGACTGATGGGCCTGAAATCATTGAGGAAGCGTTGTCCTTCTTAGGCACCAACAAACCAAGGAAGGTAGCACCCAACTCCTTAGGAATATTTGCACTTTGGTGGAAATCTTCAATGAAAGCAATGAGATCAAACTTGACTGTCCCAAAACTATTTGAAGAAGGCAATGGGAAAATCATCCGGCCCAGGTGCATGATCCTCACTCAGGTCCCACACCGCATTCCTGATCTCATCCTCAGTAAACGACCGCTCAATGGATAAAGCATCAGAATGAGAAATAGATTTTGAAGGGTAGGCCCGGTAACAGCAATCTATCAAAGGGTTGGCTGAATATAACTCCATGAAGTGATCTAGCACAGTAGAGATGATGTCCTCCTTAGACGTCACTGCTTGATTATGAATGGTAAGGGATCTGATATTGTTTACTCTTCTATGAGCAAACACCATAGCATGGAAAAATCTAGTGTTTTTATCCCCTTCTTTAATCCACTTATCTCTAGATCTTTGCCTCCATTTAATTTCTTCTTGAATGCATTTGATTCGGTATTGATCTTGGAGGTCACGATGGAGAGCGACTTCATCCTCGGAAATGGAACCCACTTGCTCACTCTAGTCGTTCTAATTAATGCCGCTAAGAATGACAGAAAAGGATTCAGATAAAGATCCAAAGTTAGAAACACACCAATTTTTCAACTTGGCCTTCAACTGCTTCAATTTTAGGTGAAGAATGAACCTTTTTGCTACCAAAAATTAGGTCATCCACCCACCATTCAGCAATGAGGTCCCTGAAACCTTTCTCTTTTGCCCAACACAGTTCAAATCTAAATGGTGTGGGTCCCCAAGACGACTCAAAGTAATCAAAGACCAAGGGCCAATGGTTGGAGACGGGCCGAGGGAAAAAGATGTGTGATTCTGGAAAAAGGTCAAGCCACTTGGTCGACACCAAAAATCTGTCAATGAATGAAAGAGACGGTCTCTCTTGGCCATTGGACCAAGTAAATTTGTCACCAGAAAGTGGAAGGTCTACCAACCCAAGAGAAGAGATACAGTCTGAAAAGCGTCGCATGATGGGAGTGACTCTTGTCACCCCAGTCTTCTCATGTGGGAACCTAATAAGATTAAAATCCCCACACAAGCACCATTTGTTAGACCATCTACCTCCAAGTGATTCAATCTCGGCAAGAAAGTTGTTCTTTCTAGATTCATCACACAGCCCATAGATAGAGCCATAGTGGTTAAAGTCCACTCACTTCCAGTTGAGCGATCCTGAAGTTGCCAATGATGGAATCTAACTTGGTTAGCTTGCTAGAATCCCAATAGATGATGATACCGCTAGATCTGCCAAGTGACGGTTTGGCAACCTACTGGAAACGCCAACCACCACTTTAGGAGCGGATAACAAAGTCTGATGGATCTTCTAGTTTAGAATCTTGAAAGCAAAGGATGGAGGGTTTAATAGGTTTGATGAAATTCTTTATAGTAGCTTGTTTTCCTGGGTCACCAAGACCCCTAGTATTCCATGAGATGATCTTCCTGGGTTACCTCGACTAGTTTGCAATTTTCTACTACGGTTGTAGTTCACAAATGAACTAAGTCTAGGAAGCTCACGGGAAGTCCTATCTTTTCTTTTAGAACCCTCCTGATCAAGATTCTTAATTGCTGCAAGAAAAGAGAGCAAATAGTCTTCCTAACCTTCAGAAATTAGGCCAAGCGTACAACCTACCATGAGTATCCTTTCATCAAACCAATTGGGATAAGAGGAGTCTCTCTGCTCTTCCTCTTCCCCCCTCTGATCATCTGAGCTCATAATCTTGCTGCACTGCAAAATATCTGGATCCCAAATCTCTCTCTGAACTGAACATGGGGGTTGTTGACGATTCATCTGAGCTAAGGAAGGAGAAAGAAAACCTTCTGGGCTAGCGGTGGCACAAGATGGTACAACTGTTGGGCCGACAGTTGAGGTTTGAATTGATGGCCAAACTCCAGGAAGGAGGAGGGATCTGATAGTCAAAGAAAAATCAGCAACATAAGGTTTCAGTGGAGACCCAGGTCCAACAGAAAACCTCCTAGAGGTCTTCAGAGGCTTGGAGGAAGGAGACTGGGAATAGGAGTTTTCTGGGGACAGAAGCGAAGATTGGTAGACTGGTGGCTACAAGGTAGGGCTTGTAAGCAAATCCAGAGTAGGATGAAGAGGGGTGGGACCTCTGCAAATAGGAATCACCGGCTAAGGACTCCAACATGTGAGAAGGGGACAAGCTATCTTTCTCGAGGTCCTCTAGAGATTCCAGAGGCTTAAATGCTGAAGGAGAAGAAAGAAAAAATTGAGTCGTAGGGTTCATGGGCCTGAGAAGGGGAGGGTCAGGCCGAGAAAGGTCTGTGTTTACATCAGAAAAAGAGTTTAGATGGCTGGCCTGAAGTCCTGGGTTTGAACTTTGAAGAGATAGGCTGAAGGGCCAAGGGAGTAGGTCTAGCCGAGGACTAGGCTTGGTTGGAGGGGCCATAGGCATCAAAAGACATACTCGGTCCAACAATGGAAGTTACAAGAAGCTTATGGCGCACGTGCAACTCAGGGCACGAAAGGGGTAAAAGGGGGTTAGGTTTGCAAACCACAGTAGAGGGCTTTCCAATCGAAGGCAAGAGGGTTATCAGAGGGGATGCAGCCGAGACGGAAGATGCGTGCTCGAGAGGAGAAACAAAAGGGCAGTGCAGCTGAGCAGACTCTTGGCGAGTGATCGTCTGCCACGTGGAGGAGGGAAGCCAGACCTATTGACCACTTTTCCACTCCTCAACTATCACCGGAGGATGTGATGATCTTGGATTTTCGCCGGAGGAGGCCTGAGGAAACACTGATGCCAGAAAAGGAACTGCCGGAGGCAGCCCTTCTTCAACCTCCACACTCAGATCAGTCCAGGAATCCCCAGCTTTTAAAGGGATTTTTTATCGCCAAAAGGCTCGATTCCCATTGGACAAGGAACCGAGCAAAATAGAGTTCCTGCCGGAGGAGGTACAGGGGTCAACTTCAACAACCTTGTCAAGGAAATCGACAATTGCTTGGATAGACTCCAGGAACCTGGCACAAAGAGGAATTCCTGAAACATGCACCCAACAGATTTTCCAGTCCCAATCTTCCGACCAGAAACACAGCTTGGAGAAAGGAGTTCCAAGAAGAATTGGGATCTCAGTTAGAAGCCTATTTACTTCCTCATGCACAGCAAAGGTCAGCAGGGCATGCTGAGAGTCCAAATGATTGATCAATACCTGTCCAAGACAACTTCATCTAGGACAGATGGGACAAGGAAGGTGGCAATGAGACACCTCTTAAGAGCCTGAATCTTTTGGAGGACAGACCCTTTGCAAGATAATTGATTTTCCTTTGTCAGAGATGACTGTCCAAACCGGGGAGGCCACAATCTGGGCAGAGGTAGGCTGATCAGATCCCACAACAGCTCCAGGAAGGCCATTAGAGATCGATTGAAAAGGAGGTTGGAGGGGAGAAGAAGAAACACTGGGAGGTTTCGCCAGCTTGACTGAAAGCTTCTTGCCCTTAAAGCCTCTACCATTGACGTCGACAAAACCTCTCAACGCTTCCACCTCAGAGATGAATGGACGAAGGCAAAGCCACGATGTTTATGAGACTCCTTGGAAATAGGTATGAAGCTATCAACAACTCTCCCTGATTTGCTAAACAATGCAAAAATATCAAGTTTGGAAAAGTCATCTGGGAGATTGGAGATGAAAAGGGAAATAGAGTTCTTCCTTTTTTTTTCCTCCCAATGGGTAGAGGAGAGAGGGATTGAAGCACTGCTGAGATAGGTAAGAGGGGGTTGGAGATTCAGGGTAAGAGTGTGGATGGTTTGAAGGGAAGGTTGGAGAGAGAGAGGGAAGGGGGGGGAGACGAGGGATCACCATTCTTCTTTCAGAGGCCTACTTATAAGTTTTATAATTGCAAAATGTCAAAAATTATATGATCAAATTTTTAATTGATACTCATGAATGAAAAGAGGCCCTAGTTGAATTCTTATATCGACATTTTCAGTTTTCTTATCTGTAAGGTGTTTTTGGCCATGCATTTTTCTTTCAAGGTGTCTTAGATACATTACTATTGCTTCTCAACTAGATTTGATGCCTTCATTTCAGGTTCATCTGAGGAAGGTCATGCACAGGAACCGATACATGCGGAAAAGCACCATCAGTGCTGCCATTTTAAATCGTATTTGGAGAGATCTGATTCACAACCCTTTACATTTGATATCTGCGGTTGATGTACTTGGAATGACAAGTTCAACTTTGGCTTCTCTTGGTAAAGGATTTGCTGAGCTCTCAACAGATGGGCAATTTTTAAAGTTACGCTCAAAGCAGGTAACTTCTTCCCCCTTTGAAATATAGAAATAGGGGGAACTCAAATAATAAAAAAAATAAAACTTGATATCAGGTTTGGTCAAGGCGAATCACTGGCGTAAGCGATGGAATTCTTCAAGGAACTGAAGCTCTTGCGCAAGGTGTAGCTTTTGGAGTGTCTGGTGTTTTGACAAAGCCGGTGGAGAGTGCCAGACAAGAAGGTATCCTAGGGCTTGCTCATGGACTTGGAAGAGCATTCCTGGGATTCATAGTCCAACCTGTAAGTGGGGCATTGGATTTTTTTTCATTGACCATAGATGGCATTGGTGCAAGCTGTTCCAGATGCTTGGAGATCTTGACTAGCAAGGCAGCATGTCAAAGGATCCGCAACCCTCGTGCCATTCATGCGAGCGGTGTAGTGGAAGAGTATTCTGAGAAAGAAGCATTTGGGCAGGTAGATCCCCAATTCCATTTCTTTGCAGTTCTGAAAATGAAAGCCTCCATTATGTTGAAGAAACAATCCTATGTGAATTCACATATGATGTCATCTAGCTGCCCTTTATAATATATCTTGATTGTTGATGCAGTCTAGTGTACCTCCTTTTTTTTTCCTTTTTTTTGGAAACAGAGACTGAAAAGAGTTTCATTAATAGCAATATCTAAAAATATAATCGTGTAAATAGTCTAGTGTCCCTCCAAGACTACAATTCAGATCTTAGGGTTTACAAGTGTTGGTACTTAATTTGCCAAATTTTCATCATTTTTTTCAAGGGGTAACAAGAGAATTTTTTATTAGAGAAAAATTCAGTACAAGAGAAAGGAGGGTCTAAAAGCTATAGACCCCACCAAAGCAAGAAAATACAAGAGAAAAGAGAGAGGAGAAAACTAAGTATGAAAATCTGATGGTAAAGGAGAGCAAAAGCTCCAAGAAACTCAATCTGTTTAACACAGTCCGAGACATCTAATTGGTGGGTCGGTCTCTATCCAAATCCAAAAGGTCCAATATAAGAAAGATCAGGTTGATTTGGACCTTTTACAGTTTGATAGATCAAAGGTAGCCCACATACATTTGAAAATGGCCTCAAAACTCAATCGAGATTATCTCAGATGAAAGGAAGTCATCAGATCCATTGGTTGTTGATCTGGTGTACGGATCCGAACAAAAAGACCACAATACAAACTACTATTCAATGTAGTGTGGGGCCCTCTGTCAATGACCAGATATCACAAATCGGATGTAATCTTGATGATCTTCAAATTAGCTTTTCAATGCAGCAAATATCTCAAGATCCTTGTTGGAATAAGGGTGATAAGACGTAAATAATCAAAGCCACATTTAACAACAAAACAAAACAAATTAGTTATGATACATCAAAAAACCAAGGTTGCATAGAATTAACTTGAACATGTGCAGCGGAATCCCAAGTTTGAACACACATTCAGACAAATCCTCCAGCCTCTCCAATGCCTTGTGGTCTATAAATACCCTTCTCCCTCATCTTTAGATAGACAAGTTTGATGTAAACTTTGGAAACTTTGAGAAAAAAAAAATTGTTCTTCAATGTGGCTTTGATTATATATATTCACTGAAACACAGACAATATATTAGTATTAAAATGAAAAATTCAAAGTTACAGAGACAAATAAAGTAAGGGATAGAAAAAAAAACAAAAACAAAAGAACAAACCTACCCACAAAGCTAATTACACTTCAACATTACAGGACAATAGAAAAATATTGAAGTGAAGACAAGGAAAGACAAGGAAATAGCATCAGAAAAGCCTGGCTACACTAAAATACAATGATTCTAGTATCAAAATAATGGCTTTTCCACAAAAGACCGATTTGAAACCCTTTTGAACGGGTATGAAAATCAAGCACTCTTTACAAATTCATGAATTCCATCAATATAAAAAATTGTTCCTAGTTTCTTGAGTCCAATGATATGACATCTTAGCAGGGTCTTAACTAAAATCCACTAAGGATACTTTTGGTATTTTGCAATCTCCAGTGGGGTCTCGGCAAACTCAGTACGCTTGTTTAGAAAATCTATAAATCTCCAAGTTCACAACAAGATGTGAACTTGAAGTAAGTACAAAACTCCAGATCAACGTGAAAGAGGAAATCCAAAGTGTCCATTGTACTCTGAGTCAATATGAAGATAGACCCAAATTGTGTTGTAGAACTCCAAATCTTCGTGAAAGAGGAAGATTCAAAATCTCTGTCCCAGGAGTTCAAGTAGGATGAATTTTTTGAGGTTTTTTCCCTTGCCCAATGGTGAAATGGGGTATTTATAGGGATTATGCTGTTGAAGGCTTTTCAACACTGCTACTAAAGCCTTTTAGCAGTAGCGATGAAGTCCCTTTGGTGCTAACTCTTTCAGCATGAGTCATGAAGTCCTTTTAACACTACTCTTTCGGCACTAGTGATGAAATTTCTTTCAGCACCAGTGATGAAATTGTTTTCAACACTAGTGAGAAGTCCTTTCAACATTACCCTTTGCATTAGTGTTGAAGTACCTTTGAGTGTAAGGAGTCTTAATAACTTGACTCATCGTTGATTGTCAATAGGGTCTTGATGACTTGATCTACCATGGATACGTCTACCGGTGTCTTGATGACTTGATCTACCATGGATACATCTATCGATGTCTTGATGACTTGATCTACCATCAGGTATGTCAATGGGAGGCCTTGATGGCCTAATCTACCATTGGATATGCCCAGTAGGGTCTGGATGACTTAATCTACCGTTGAATATGTCTGATAGGGTCTTGATGAGTTGATCTACCACTGAATGTGTTCGGTGGGGTCTTGATGACTTGATCTACCGTTAGTTATGTCTAGTAGTGTCTTGCTAACTTGGTCTATCATTGAATATGTACAATAAGGTCTTAATTATTTGATCTACTGTTAAATATGTTCGGTAGGCTCTTGATAACTTGATCTACCATTGGATATGCTGATGGGAGGCCTTGATGGCTTGATTCATCATCAAATATGCTTGAAGACTTGATCTATCGTTGGATACATATAGTAGGGTCTTGAAGACTTGATCTATCGTCAATATGTTGATGGGATCCTTGATGGCTTGATTCATCATCAAAAATGCTTCTTGATGGCTTGATTCACTATTGGATATGTCGATGTGAGGCCTTGATGGCTTGAACCCCCATCAAATATGCCGGTAGGATCTTGATGACTTGATCTACCGTGAATATGTTGATGGGAGGCCTTGATGACTTGATCCACAATCGGATATGCCCGGTAGGGTCTCGATGTCCTGACTCTTGATCTGTCGTTGAATATGTCTAGTAGAGTCTTGATGACTTGATGTACCATTGGATACGTCCAGTAAGTTCTTAATGACTTGATCTACCGTTGATATGTACAGTAAGGTCTTGACGACTCAATCTACCGTTTGATACGTTTGTTAGGGTCTTGATGACTTGATCTACCATTGAATATGTTAGCTAAGGTCGACGATCTACCATTGATTATGTTTGGCAGGGTCTTGATTACTTGAACCACGATCGGATATGCTCGGTAGGGTCTCGATGTCCTGACTCTTGATCTATCGTTGAATATGTCTAGTGGAGTCTTGATGACTTGATGTACCATTGATTATGTTTGGCAGGGTCTTGATTACTTGATTTACCGTTGAATATGTTGATGGGAGGCCTTGATGGCTTGAACCACGACCGGATATGCTCGGTAGGGTCTCGATTTCCTGACTCTTGATCTATCGTTGAATATGTCTAGTAGAGTCTTGATGACTTGATGTACCATTGCATACGTCCAGTATGGTCTTAATGACTTGATCTCCCATTGAACATGTACGGTAAGGTCTTGACGACTCGATCTACCGTTTGATGCATCCGTTAGGGTCTTGATGACTTGATCTACCGTTGAATATGTTAGCTAAGTTTGACAATCTACCATTGATTATGTTTGGTAGGGTCTTGATTACTTGATTTACCGTTGGACATGTCCGTTGGATACGTTTGGTAGGTTCTTGATGCTTCATCTACAATCGAACATGTCTATGTGAGGCCCTGATGGCTTAATTCACCATAATATTTTCTTTTGGTTGGCCTTGATGGCTTGAATCACTTTTGGATATGTCGATGGTAGGCCTTGATGGCTTAAAGCTTGATTCACCTTCTAATATGCTCAGTAGGGTCTTGATGACTTGATCTACTGTTGGATATTCCGGTAGAGTCTTGATAACTTGATCTCCCGTTGGATATGTCGATGGGAGGCCTTGATGGCTTGATTCACCATTGGATGTGTTCAAACAAGATATGGCTCAAGATCAGTAGTTGATCTAATCCGTTCACCATGATGATCCTTTTGATTTGAAAATTTAAGTTCATCAGAAGAAGAAGAAGAAGAAAGGGTATTTTCATTGATCATCGTCGTCGGATTATCAAGAGGTAGGAAGAAGAAGGGAATCCACCCAAGGAACAGAAAAGAAACGAACAGGAAGTTGGAGAAGTTCCAACTTTCAAATTTTATTAATCGATTGTTTCTTTTCTATTCCCAAAAGGGGTTTTATACAGAGAAAAGGAAATCTCCAAGCGAATTTAGCGCGAGAGAAACCAAAGAAGAAAAAGAAACTAAATAAAAAGAAATACAAAAAAAAAAAAAAAGGAAAGTTGTTGTCTTGTTGTTTCTTCAAACCAACGAAACTCAAGGAATCAGGGACGGGTGTGAGTGGGTCATGTTGGTGCTGGCTTCGAACACGTGTGGCCTTGCATCAGCAAATAAAATAAACATTACTAAAATTAAAAACCTAAGATCTTTTATTGATGTGGATCCACCTCTACTCCCTTTGGCTTCTTAAGGATCAAGTCATAGCAAATCCTTTTTTTTTTCAAAGCAATTTTCGTTACTTTTATTGCTAGCAATTTTATTGGGCCCTAAAGTCATGGAATCACATGGAGTTAAGGTGGAAAAGCCCCTGACCCATGTATATTGGATCTTCGCCCATTATTTCATCAATTTTAGCTCAAAAACTCATCAAAATAACAATTATTTGAGCTATTCATAAAATATAATTTTTTATACAACATATGGATCCATCTTTTATAGATGCGCCTGCATTACAGCTGATCTATGGACCCTTTAATGGGAGCGCAATGTCATGAGCCAGTTCAAGTATCAAAATGACAGATTGATTCATGGGGTGCTTGTTTAAATTTTTTTTTTTTTTTGGTTGATGACTAAGGTGTCCAGGGGTCTCACCTGTATTTGGATAGAGGACATTTTCACCCGACTAGTCCTTGGGGCATGTGCAAGCCTCCCAATCCCACATACACCAGATAAGCAACTACTGTAGTGCCCCAGAGGGGTGTTGAGCGTGAATCGAACTAGTCCTTGGGTGTTGAGCATGAGGGGAGCTTCTTGACCGTCAGGCCAACCCCCTCTCGGTTAAATTTTAAAAACCATTTGTTGTACATTTTGTGGATATTAGCAGATGTTGGCATCATTTTTTGGGATTGACATGTAGGTTGCAGTATTTTTCAAACCTTGGCTGCTTTGGAAGCCTAGATTTCATTAGGGCCTTCTTAACTGCTGTCACTTGTATGTTGGATTACTTTCTTCCCTATATTCTTTTTTTTTGTATAATAATTATTGTTACTTTAAAAAGGAATGGGGAGTTTTGGTTCAGATGGCCAGTCAGCCTAAAATACCACCCCCCCTAAATATTGGTTCTACTTGTACTTGATTGCTAAAAGGGTTGAGTGTAAAAGTAAAATAAAAAAACTGACCTTAGATGGATTGATAATGACTTAGCTGTTGACGATGAATAGTGGAGCTAGGTTTCTTTTGAAGAACTTATCAATGTCCTTTCCATTTTTTTTTATCGCAGATGATTCTTTTCCTAGCAGAGGCTACCAGACATTTTGGTTGTACAGAAATATTCAGAGAGCCTTCGAAATATGCTTGGTCAGATTATTATGAAGAACATTTCACTGTGCCTTATCAAAAGATTGTTCTGATAACAAACAAACGCATCATGCTGCTGCAGGTATTGTAAATGGAACTTCTTCTTCATTGTCATTATTGAGTTTGTTCGTTTGTTTGTTCCCCACCTATTTATTGTCTTTCTTCATTTCTCCCTTTTTCTTATAGTGCTTGGCTCCTGATAAGATGGATAAGAAACCCTGCAAGATCGTGTGGGATGTACCCTGGGAGGAACTCATGGCATTGGAGCTAGCAAAAGCTGGATACTCAAAGCCCTCTCACCTAATTCTCCATCTCAAAAATTTCACAAGGTCAGAGAACTTTGTACGATTAATCAAGTGCAGTGTTGAGGAAGAGGGCGAAGGACAACCCCAGGCTGTCCGAATATGTTTGGCAGTTCGTAAGATGTGGAAAGCTCATCAGATGAACTCCAAAAGTCTGACTTTAAAGGTCGTACCTGCTTTCAAGAGTTAGAAATTACAGACATAGCAATGCAATTGTTCTGATCAGGTGCCATCTCCCTATTCAATTTTTTTGACAAGCAGGTCCCTTTAAGCCAGAGGCATGTCCATTTTGCTTGGGATGAAGCCAGTGGTGGGGATTCCCGTAATCGAGTTAAGCCTATTATTAGGCCAAGAGACCTCTCTTCGTCCAGTTCCGTCTCTGATGGCAGAAGATTTGTTAAACACAGTATAAACTTCCAGAAGATTTGGAGTAGTGAGCAAGACTACAAAGGTCGATGCAGCTTGTGTCCAAAGCAGGTGTTGGATCTCTCTCTTTTTATTTATTAGATCTTAACTGGAATTTAATTATGGCATTAAACTTATAGTAATATCTATTATATGAATTTCCTTTTTTTTTTTGTGTTATTAGGTGGTGGACGATGGAAGAATCTGTAGCATTTGGAGACCAATTTGTCCTGATGGGTAATTAGCAATCTGTCTTTAGTTTCATTTAAAATAATAATAATTATAAAAGAAAAAAAAGAAAGAAAGAAAGAAAAAGAAAATATTCCTTAGTTTCCTTCTGCTTTTTTAAGAAATAACATAATTGCATTTGAAAGGAACAATGCAGCATATCCGTTGAGGGTGTTGTACACAATGCTTACAGAATAAATGTGAAAGTATCTGGATACACAATTAATCAAATATATCAAATGCTTCCATTTACAATGTGAACATTGAATAATTCACTTGTAGCAGCAAATAGAGTTTCATTTCATCTAAAGTGGACCACGTTCCTTGATGGCTGAGATCTGCTCGATTATGTCACCAATCCCCATCTTAACGATCTTTAAACCTTCAGCCATTATTAGGGACACTCTAAAAGACCAGTAATAGTGGAGAATGGCTGAATACTCGCCCATTTCCTCTTGTCATTTGAACCAGCTATTGTATATTGTCGCTCTTCTTTAATAGATTCGCTACTGTTCTTTCAAAACAGACAACAAAAATTGAAATTGAAATACAATTTTAAAGCTTGGTATTCAGGAAATCATGAGTCGAGTTGTCTGTGATCTTTAGGCATGTAAAGAGAACAACTAATGAGGTAGCTGATTTCTTGGCAAAAGGTGGGGTTGATAGATAACTCTCTCTTTTTCGGTGTCATGTAATTGAGTTGTAACTGGGCATTTATAGTATGACTCTCACTTGTACTGTGATGCTTCTTTATATTATCAATAGAAGTATCACTGTTGAGAGAGAGAGAGAGAGATTCATTAAATCATGTGTGCTTTTGGTCTGTGAGACCCAATGATGGATTCAGTCTTGCAGCACCAAGACAAAAGTAAAGGCAGACAGCTAAGATGGTTTTAGAAAATTATGGAAGTGAAAAGATATCTTCTCAGTCGCAAGCACATAACTATCAGTCTTGTGGTGAATGGTGCAACAGTTTCATGCTTTGTTGTTGGTTCAGAGAATGTGCAAATGATATGTATGTTGCCATCATTCAAAAACCAAACCAAACCAAACTGCTATTTACTAACCAAGTCTTTTGCTACTTAGTCTATATTGAGAATTAAATCTACCTCTACCATTAAAAATGAAACTTCTATATTTGTAGTACATAAAGTGTGGAAATAAAACTTCAATAATGACAAGATCCTGTAGCACAGTTGATAAATGCTCATTGTCACAACCATGAAGCTTGTGGGTTCGATTCGTGCGACCATTTAACCAAAAACAATAAAGGAAAAAAATCTATATTTGTAGTGCATGAAGTGGAACCATTTATATGCTCCAAGTTCTTTATTGACTCGTAGATAATGAACATGGATTGGCTTGTTGCAGGTATGTTTCTGTTGGTGATATTGCTCGTGTAGGAACTCATCCTCCCAATGTTGCCGCTGTCTATCAGAATGTCAGTGGCCAGTTTGCAGTTCCAGTTGGTTATGACCTGGTAAGCAGGGTAAATTAGTTACCGAAAGAAATATAAGATCAGGGCCTCTGAAGTTTTTCTTTAAAAATTGTTATCTCAAAGAAAATGCTATTCCATTTCAGTATTTTAAAAAATAATTAATGAACTAAAAAGAAAAAGTGATTATGTTAATAAAGGCAAAAACAATTATATTTATCTGACCAAAACACATCATTTTGGTCAAAATTTACTTATTTTGTGTCCATTTCAGTTGAAACAGACCAAAATGACCCAAAAATGATACTAAAAGATTTGCATGTCGGTTTTTCTTTCCGGCCTGTCCTTTTTCTTTTGCTTTGTTCTGTATCTGTTTTTTTCTTTTTATTAATGATATTTCTTCTTTACCGCTCAAAAAAAAAAATTCCATTGCTTTTTTATAGGTTTGGAGGAATTGTGCAGAGGACTACATTCAACCCATATCAATTTGGTATCCACGGGCACCAGAGGGTTTTGTATCAATTGGATGTGTGGCAGTAGCTGGTTTTACAGAGCCAGAACCCGATGCTGCATTCTGTGTGTGTGCAACGCTAGCCGAGGAGACCATGTTTGAGGAACAAATTATGTGGACCTCACCAGACTTGTACCCATGGGCATGTTATGTTTATCAGGTTCAAAGTGAGGCCCTTCATTTTGTTGCACTGCGGCAACCAAAAGAAGAATCTGACTTGAAACCAATGAGGGTACTTGATCATACATCACCAGAAACTGCCGAAAGCTCAGGTAGCTGAAGACGATGGCGGCCAAGGTCAAAGATCTATATTTTCTTCCTGTTTTACTTACTCTTTTTGTAGGTCCTTTGAGTTGTAATTATTGCAGTGTACATAACTACAAAGCCAAATAGATTTTTAGGGTTATCAAGCCCTTGTGGTGAATTCAAGGTTCAGAAGGGTAGACGTCAGTTTTGAGAAACATGAATATTCATATTCAAATCATTTGATAGGGAAAATAAGTTTGTAAATCAAAATGAAAATTGGTAATGATAGCTAATGTCAGTTCTTATTACAATACTAAACTACTTCAGGGATCTAAGCTGCTTATCAACTAAGCACCATTCTTCTGGGCATTGCTGTTTGAAACATTAAACGGGCATGTGGGATTGAAGGCCATATCCAGACTTCTTCTGTGATACCCCTCCCCCTCCCTAAAAGGGATTCTGTGCCCTTCAATTTTTTTAAAAAAAGATGATTCCTCTATAAAAAACTGAGGGACAAAATGATAATTGTGCATAAAATTTTGAAATCGGATATCTTTTAAAAGAAAAGTCGGGTGTCTAAATGACTACTCTTTATTTATGTGATTAGTATTCAAAAATTGATTAGTATGATGACAAATAAAATGCTGATAGTGTCATGTATAAGACTTAATTGTTGGTTATTAATATGGCCTACCAATTGTTTATGATCAATTGTAAAAGAAAATTCATGTTTGAATGAAAGTTTTAAACTAACAATCAAATAACGAAAATGATAATGTTTTAAAAAAATTATAATTGTACTATTATACGTAGCTTTTCAGAAGTCATACTGTATTAAGTCCTGTTTGACTTCGTAGCAGCCTATAGATGTAGGATTAAAATGGATAGTATATTTTCACCATTGTGGCCAAATCATTAGCATCTTGATCCCATATTAAGAAGGCTTTGTTGGTTAATTCCCATTTGTAATTTGGTATAAACCAATCTGAATTGGCATATCAGGATTTCAGATAAGTAGTCATGTGAATTTAAACATAAATGTTAGCTAAAAATTAATGAAATAAATAGTTTGAAGATGGATGATATGATAAATATGAGAAAAGTAAATATAGTACACAGCCAACTCTAGTTTGGTATTTTAGAATTTTTTTTTTTTTTTGGAATAGAAGTTCCTCATTACAATCAATTATTTTCAAAATGTGATTACTATGCAGCAGTCAATTTTGAAATGAGAACACTGAAGTTGCATGGGAACTAATTATCACTTGTTTGGTACCTCGGAAATAGTGTGTTTTGTTTTTGCAAATGTTGATGACAATGATGGAACAATGTCTTAAAAACTCGCTTGTTTATCAAATTCTTTAAGAAAAAACTGAGTTGTACAAAATTCAAATATATAAAAAAAAAAAATTTAATGATTACATTTTTATTAAAAAAAAAAATCTTATTCACACTAATAAAATTGTCTAAAAATAAGGGGGCATTTCTCGGGAACATCTTACATTTTCATGAAATGAAAATATGACATAAATTGACCAAAGTTTTCTATCAACTGATTCTTGATCAAATGTTAAAAAAAAAAAAATTAAAGAAAAAAAAAAAAAAGACATCTTGCTCTACAAGATTCAGTAACTACTTGTGTTTCCAATCAAAGGACCACACTTGGAGCGCCCATATTATTGTTCTGGTATTTAATTGCTAATATGTATACATATCATCATTAAACCTGTCAAAAGAATTGAAAATTTGAGAAATGATCAAGTGCAGGAGACCTGACGAAAATACTGTCAATTCCTATATCTTTACCATCTATTTCATGAAATTTGAAATTTTAAAACATGGGATTTTCAAAATCAGTGGTGCAGATAGAAAGAGTCTGACTGTATTACTTGTCCTATACCTGATCATTTCTCAACTTCCCTTGATAAAATAGCTCATTAAAGAAGAATATAGCCTTCTGATTTTCTCTGCATTGTTGTAAACCTTTGCCTACCAACCACTGTTTGAATGCTGTCTCAGTTTAACAAAGCAAAGCATTCACTTTCTTGTATGTTTGGAACCCTTGCCAAGTTCCTGCTGCTTATCCATGTGTGATTTAGCCGCAGAAGATTCAACCTTTGCCTCTTGAGAAGCCTCACTCTCTGAAATTTGGATTGCTTGCTTCAAATTCTCCACCACCTCGCTCATCATCGGACGCTCTTTCGGATTCTTTGACAAGCAACTATCTGCCAACTTGGCAATCTTCCGAGCAGCACTAAGAGAGTACTGATTTCCGACCCTTGGATCAATTATCATGTTGAATCTCCTACTGTCTGCAGGGAATTGTTTGACCCAATCCAAGAGCTTCGCTTCGCTTCTTGGACGGTTTTTATCCAACGATCGCCTGCCCGTAATGATCTCATACAGCACGACTCCGAAACTCCACACGTCACTCTTGTTTGTGAGATGGCCAGTCTCAACGTAGTCTGGTGCTGCGTAGCCATACGTACCTACAACCTGATTGTAGAGAATGGTCTCGTCAGCTTGGCAACTCTTATTGTGTTGTATTTTGTTAAAGATTGATGCATTTGACTAAATGCTTCTTAAATCTACTACTGTGTGATTCATTATTCCAACATTTATCAGTGAATGGACTCAGTTTCAGTAGTCATTTAGGCAAGAAATACATACCGCCGTGGATACATGACTTCGCCCTTCAGTTGGTCCTTCCCTGGCCATCCCAAAATCCGATAGCTTTGGCTTAAAATTCTCATCTAGCAACACATTGGATGCTTTAAAATCTCGAAATATTACCTGTAAAATTAGAGGCAAAAATGCAAAATAAGTTAAGGAGAAAGAAGTTCACGACAGTTGAAAGAATCATAGCTCGAATCTATCTCACCGCCAAAATCAACTTACATAGGGGTCTCTTCGTCCTGCTATGTCACCTAATTGCATTCACCAAACCCCCTTCAATAACCAGCCTACTTGCCCTATGTTTTGCCCACAAAAACAAAGCCCTCCTAATCTCTAACAATTCTCTCATTCAAATCCTTAATACCCACCAATTTTGAGAAGTAAGATATTTGACAAGAAAAGGTGAAAAAACTTACAAAGATAAAACAATCTCTCTCATAGAAAAAACAAAATCATGTTTGGTAAAATAAGTAGAAGGAAATTGTCATGTTTTCAAAGAAGATAACCGTTGGGCAGCAATGGCAAGAATGGGAGGGAAAAAAGAAGGAAGGAGGAGAACAGAATGAGAGAATAAACCCTTGTTTATACTTGCAATAGAGGCAACACATTTTTTTCACTTGAGTAGAAAAGAAGCTAATGTGAAAATAGAAGAAACCCCACCTTCTACCCATTTCACCCAATCCAAACTTACCCGAGAGCAGAATCAGATTACATCTTTTTCTTTTTCTTTTTCTTTTTTTGAAGACTAAGGTATTGGCATCCCACCTGACTTAGTCAGGTATCTCACTTGACTAATTCTTGGAGCATGTGTAAACTTCCCTATCCTCACACGCCAAATACAAACTATGGGGAGTGTACCCTTTTTGTGGTGAGAGGGGCTTGATCCCAAGACCTCCCAAAGTGGGAATTACATCTCTAATAGGAATAAAGACTGCAAAACTTATAAATATTAATAACTTAGTTGAAATTAGTTAAGATGTCTCTAGCAACTTATGCACAAGTTACCTGAACTTCCAATCCTTCATGCAAATAAGCTAATCCTTGAGCTGCACCCAAGATAATGTGCAATCTTAAATTCCAAGGAATGACTGGCAATGTCCTGTTGAATAAATGATTTTCTAGGCTCTTATTTGACATATATTCATAAACCAATAGCCTTTGGATTCCCCTTTCATCATCTGCAGCACAATATCCCACAAGTTTTACAAGATTCGGATGCTCAACAACACCAAGAAACTGAACTTCTGCCATCCATTGTTTATGACCCTAAAATTAAAAAAAAAAATCATTAGAAACAATATCTTAATTAATAAAAGGACCATGAGACACCAGTAATGCATGTTTGAAAAGAAAGCTAGCACACCGCATTATTGTGACTTGAGCCATAAGAAACAATATATTCAAGTAAATTATATTAAGAGATACTCTTCACTCAAACAGGTGGAAATCTGATTATATAACTGAAAAAAAAAAAAAAAAACCTTGGATGGAGCCCATTAATGTAACATGAGACTTATACTAACATACCCATGTACAATGGCTCTATGCCAAGTGAAATGATAACACTCACACTTAAAGCATATCAAATGGGATGATGGTGGATCTATTGAAAATGTCTTTTCTTAAATATGTAGTCTATCTAAAATTATTTTGACGAAAATTATTTGTAATTTTCCATAGTATGAAAAGCATGAAAAATGAGATCTTTCTCTCTTCTTTTATACAATAAGGACTCTTTGCCAAGAACACACAAAAATGAGACATTTCTCTCTTCTTCCAAGAAATCCATTTCGCATGGGAGGATAAGAAAATTTAATGAGAAAAAATGAGAGGCTTTCCTCACTGGTCAAGACAATGCATCCTTCATTTTAACAAAAATACAGATATTGATGCAAACAATAGAAACAATGGGCTTTCATGACCCATCTTGAAGTCAGATTTTATATCACTTGTTGGATGATATGAATCAAACTTAAAAACATTTTTTCCCGCAGAATTGCTTTCCAGGAGGAAATAGAACAAAAAACATCCAAGGTTGTTTGTCATTTTGTAGCTATGAAAAAAGAAGAGCACAGAAAATGACACCCTTACTCTTTTCTTCCATAGAACAAGGGCTCTTTGTCGAGAAGACAAAAATGAGACATTTCTTCTTTTTAAAAATCTATTTTCCATAGAGGTAATTGGAAAATTTAGTGAAGAAAAGGTGAAGATTTTCCTCACTTGACGAGACAACGTTTCATCCATTTATGATGGAAATGAAGACTTTTGACACAAGTAACAAAAATGTCAAGTTTCCACATTCCAACACGAAGCCAAATTTCACAACACATGTTGGATGACATAGATCGAACTTAAAAATATTTTTTCCACAAAATTAATTTGGCTTCAACCGTGACCAACCTTTGACCGTGCCTGACCGACTACAACCATTCAATTTCAATCCTGTTACCCGATCCATCGTCCAGTATTTCATGTAAAGTATGAAAATTCTCAGGCATTTATAGATTTTTTATATATATCCTTCTCTTTTTATTAATGACAAACACGGGCAATAAAATACTTTGGTCGTAAAACAGCATCTGCCACGTGTGAGAAAAGCTCTGTTAAAATAAAAATTAAAGCATAAATATTTGAAGTTTTGAACACAATCATCTCTATCTTCTTCCATTTCTTTTTCTTTTAAAAAAGATGTCGGCAGGCATTGAGACATATCTTAATAAAAAATAAGAGATACGTAACCAAGTTGGTAAGCCTTTTTCAAGTCAAGGAAATGTGCTTCCTTTCACATGTACTGATAGAAGATTATCAAATCTTTACAGATTAGCCACCCTTTAGTAGAATCTTAAAAAAAAACTCTGTTCTATTGCCGTTCAACTTCAACAATCGGATCACTTTTTGTAATTGTTTTATCTCATGTGTAGGATTGGGAGGATTGCATGATTCAAAGATTAGTCAGGTTAAAATTATCTATTGTCTCGATCCATGTGAGACACCCAGACACCTTAATCATAAAAAACTTTGCTAAAAAATCTTCAATACGACTGATATTAAACAAAAAAGAGTTTTGGAGTTGCATCAATCCTCCCTGGCTTAATTAGGATTTTAAAAATTCTAACAAACGATCAGAACTCCTACTAACATGCATTCATCAGGAGATGCGGAAAAGGAACTGATTGTTCAATTTTCAATATACAAC
This sequence comes from Chimonanthus salicifolius, assembly GCA_013350335.1. Lineage (NCBI taxonomy): Eukaryota > Viridiplantae > Streptophyta > Magnoliopsida > Laurales > Calycanthaceae > Chimonanthus > Chimonanthus salicifolius. The sequence goes on along the minus strand of CM023541.1, from coordinate 62,365,681 downwards.
AGGGTATTCAGATAGACATAAGTACCTGCATACCATTCTTGTTGAGCTTTTTAATGGCGACGACAATCCGGTCACCTTCACCGTTGGGAGGATCGACGAAACCTCTGTATACGCTCCCAAATCCACCTTCGCCGATCTTGACCTGCGGGCTGAAATCATTGGTCGCCTTCTTGAGCTCTGGCAATGAAAAAGCACGCAAATTTTGCGCCTTCTCCTCGTATAATTCTGGTATACCTCGATGCGATGACGACGTGCCGGCCAAGGAACCTGTAGATTTGCTTCGACGTTTTGCTGATGAGTTATCAGATTTTGCGCCCTGCATCTTTGCTGGCGCAGATTTTCTTTGGCCAGTCCATGACTTGTTCTTGAAGGAGAAGAAACACTTCATCTTTTTTCCCCCACAAAAATGACAATGCTCACAATCCAATTTTTGTAAGTATCTGATACGCTGCGAACTCAAAACATCGTCAAAACTCAGCAATTTCTCTCCAATTAATGGAAAATTTACAAAAGAGGGAAATTCAGGAAGATAAGATGAAGAAAGAAATATGAACAGAGAGAGAAATAGGTCTGGACAAGAGAAAAAACAAAACCCAAATTAAGAAGAAGAGAAAATGGGAGAAATGACGGTAATATAGAGAGAAAATGGTGAATTCGAGCTAAAAACGATCAAGAAAGAGGAAATAAGTACAACCCGAATGAGAAAACAAGATAAAAGAGTGTGAAGAAGTAGTGGAAGAAAGATCACAGAAGAAAAGAATGAGAGACAGTAGAAGAAGGGGCGAAGATAAGAACAGAGACAAAAACAAAAAGGACAACCCAGATGGAAATATAGAAAGCCAAATATGAATTCAAGCTTGAATCAGTCAAATGACAAGAAAAAGGGTAAAACCCAGATGAAATAAAAAATAAAAAAAGGAGTGAAGAAATAGTGGAAGATCTCAGATGAAAAAAGAGAAAAACAAAACCATTAATGCAAAATGAGCAAAATATAGAAAGCTAAATGTGAATTCCAGTTTGACGTAGTCAAAGACTAGGAAAGAAGTAAAACCCAGATTAGAAAACAAAGGAAAACCGTGTAGAATTAGTTGAAGAAAGAGATCTTTGATGGACAGAGAGACACTGACAGAGACAGAGACCAGCAGCAGAAGGAAAGAGAAGATACGTTGAGCTGAGATATTCTGAGTCACAAACTTAATCTAAATTTAATAACATTTACAATAAATGAACATGCAGCTATCCTATAAAATCAAATAAATAAATTTATTATTTAAAAATTCAGAAAAACTAGTCTTCATAAATATATATATATATATATATGGTCACCGATTTTAACATTTTATTTTATTTTTCCATCAACATTCTTAAATTTATTTGATAAGTTTAGTATGTCAAATAAAATTTGAAATTTTATTGGAATAAAAACTAAATTACAATAAATTTTCTCTCATTTATGTCTCGAGAGAGAGACAGAGAAGAGGGACTTTCTATTTTGATTTTGTCGACTTTGACTGCCACATTGAATTTAAGAAACAATAAATAAAAAGGAAAGAAAGAAAAAACTTTTGAATTCCTTCTTAGCTGTAAATAATACAGTTGGGCGAAGAGTTGAATACGAAATTGAAAGCTACCAACTCTCACAAACTTCTTGTCTGATTGATATTTCATTCAAAAGTCCAGTGATTGATATTTGATAAAAGTCAAATAAATCCATACCTGATTGGAAGTTGCAATTAATGTTTAACATAATTAAGCTCTCAAATACCATTCTCAATATATTATCGGCCAATGATAATATCGAACTCTTTTCAAATGTCGAAGTCTTACCATGTTATTATCAATCACTCCACTCTCTACTATATTTTTATAATCTTTTTCTCTTACAAGTTTAATAATCTATATTTTTATATGTATAATTTCTAACGAATCAACTCTATAGAATATAGATTAATAGAGTAGCGATCCTCCTATGGATATTTTATGTAACGAGATAAGAGATTTAGGGTATTATCAATTTTACCCTTACCACTTTCGTACTCAAAGCATTTAAAAAAAGTTCAGTAATTCAATCAGTGATCCGATTTACTGTTGTGTATGGAAAAAACAGTTTCATTTAGATAAATTTCAGTGAGCCGATTTATATTAAAGTGGAAGAGTCAGTGACCCTGATGAGCCAGTTCAAAGAGCAAAATAGGACAATAAAATAAAACTCGTATCGAATTATATAAAATACTTATGGGAAGATCGCTATCTAATTAATATTGTCTCTTATTTTTATAGTATAAATCACTTGAGTCAATTTGATTGACCCAAGAATAGTATTTGCAACTGACCCGTTTGTCTGCACCCTAGTTTCTTTTATTTCGGGTAACTCTTACTTGGGCAGTCTGCTTTGGCTGCAGCAGACTATTCAGCGTGATGGACCTGGAGTTCCTTGTAATGGCCATAGAGGGACTGTTTTGGAGAGTAGAATCTCTCCGAGGAAGCCACGTGTTATGCTGATATAAATTCAGAGGGTTTAAAATATGCTTTATCAATACGTATTTTTTATATTATTTCGAACAAAAGTTATACTTTTTTCATCTCTAAATATTTGTTGTATTTTAGAATTATTTATTTCTTAAAAATCATTTTAGAAAATATTATTTTTCAGATATTAGTATTTCATATTTAGACTAATTCAAAACTTATAAAAGAAGTTCATCCTTCTGTTACGATAAAATGCAATTTAGAGCTGAACATAAGTGAATCAGACAAGTAATCTAAGGTAATTTCAAAATACAAATAGAAAATTATTTTGAGACGGAGGGAATAGTAAATAAAAAAAAAAATAGTATGACCACTTTTTTTAAAAGTTAACAATGGAGTTTTTTGAAAATAAAGTACATTCTAAAAAATGAAAAATGTATTAAAACTTTAGAAAATGTTTAAAAATTCTACAAAGAAAAAACCAACATAAAGAAATTTGTATTACAATTCATGATTTTTTTATTGTAATTTTTTCTTAGTTTCATAAAAATATTATATAAAGATCATAAAAACTCTATCAATCATCATTTAATTGTAGAAACATTTTTCTTTTATATCATTTCATTCATTTTTTTTAACAAGAAATTCGAAATGCTAAATATCTTAGAAATCTCGACCTTTATCAAATTTTCAGATAATTCTAAGAAAATTACACATATACTTTAGAAATTATGTGAATGACATTAACACAATGTCATTGAATTCATAAGCACTGAATATTATTTCACCAAATTATTTTGACAAAAAAAACTTAAATTATGAGATTATCTTAGAGCCAAAATTCAAAAGGATTAATAAAAATAACTAAAAGTGAAAAAATGATGAAAATAATTCTAAAATTGAATAAGTTAGAATTTCGAGCTCCCATGGCCTAACCTTAGGTATGCCCTAGGGGTAGTGGGCTTACTCGTGAGGGTTTTACGCTGGGTATCCTGCGGTTTCCCACACGTAAATTAAAAAAAAAATTGAATAACTTAATTTTTAGCATTTTTAATTTTAAAAAATGGGTGAAAATAACTCAAACATCAGTCGAAAACTGATTCAAGAAAACTATCATCGGCCGATACGTATCGTCCAATAAAACAACCGTATCAGCTAAATCTACCTTCTTGAAAACGATAAGCTACGTATCACCAATATGTATCAGCTGTTTTTTATAATATAAATATAATCAAGTCTCGTGATTTAACCATTTGGATCAAATGAAGTAACAAAATAGAAAAATAAAATTGTTGATGTGAGAATTAAAAATTAGTTTTAACACAGTTACTAAGTCAACTGTCAATTTTATTTACTTAATATTATTAAGCGATTTTTTATAATTAAAATATTGATAGCTTCTAATTTATTTGGTTCACTCTCTAATAAATAAAAAAATGACTAAAATAAAACTAAGTCTCAATCAGTGATGTCATATTAGAAAAAAAAAATTAAAATTATAATGGCATTTTTTTCACCAGTGGATCTAAGCCTCAATTGTGTCGAAATTTATATATCAAGATTCTTATGGCCTAAAAATGATAAATTTTCAACCGTTTTGAGTTCAGATTTTTTTTTTTTTAATGTTGAGCCCATTTCCATTTTAAACAATATTATTTTACAATATTTACATGTAGCCCCCTAAATCGCACAAAGTTCAACCAAATAACTGCTCATTAAATTCTGTAAAAAAAAAAAATCTATCATTTAAATTATTTATTTCATCCATTTGAAACTCACATTTATATTTACATTTAACAAACTATAATTATGGTCCGACTGTCTAGGTAACGCCTGCTTGATCTGTTCGGTACTTTCATAAAAAATTTAGCCCCGATGGAAAGCCATGAAACAGACATTTCATCTACTATTACTTTCATTGTTATATCTAAAATTACTCAAAAAGTAAAAATAAATTTAGGTATTTTAGCAAATCTACTAGATAAAATTGGAGCAGTTGAGTAATTCGATTCACGTTCAACTTTTTTAAATCACTATCCATCAACTAAACTAGTGTACATGGATTGAGAATTACGTCATTTTGATGCATGTGATTGAGGATATCTATGTAAAAAAAAAAAAATGAATCATAAATTATTTTTTTTATGTAGCATCGTGTCGGATACATCAGTTTTAGGGATCCACAGCTGTCTGAGAATCTAAAGTTGAATAGCTTGGTTGAGAAAGACCTAGGCTGCTACCGGAGGACTGACTTTAAGGATGGATTGTTAATTTTTTTTTTGAACGATGAAAATTTCATTAATAGAACAAAGATACAAATATAAGAAAACAAAGATGATTCAAGTCAATGACTAATGGGAATTTAATTACCCAACCAAATTTCTATAAGTATACGTAGGGCTGAAACTTGAGTTGCGTAATGAAATTAATTTGTTTAGAGTCAAAATTTTATTGAACTCAATCTGATTTGATCTGAATTATTCATCTAAATTACTCAACGTTTCTCAATTCAAATTATTGATCCAACCTTAATGGTATTTTATAATTTGGTGCACGTACATCAAATCGGATCAAATTGAGTTAATTTTAAATTTCTCAACTCCCAACTCAAATTTCTAATGAATTTTTTTTTTTCAACTCGACTCAATCCAAAATATACAAATACATAATCCAAATTTATTGATTTCTCAAATTAAATTATACAAGGTTAGATTAAAATCCGACCCAACTTCACCCCTAATTATACCAAATCATCATCCTCGTCATGCTCATTCATTGTCGAGGCATGTATGTATTTTTCGCGCCTTATCTATTGAAAATGATGTTCGGAGAACCTACTCATATCATGTCCCAGCCAGGTAAAATAGAGGGGTAATTGAGTAAAATCTCTCGGACGAAGCAGGTGTTATGCTGATATAAATTCAGGGGTTTGAAAAATGCCTGATCGATACGTATTCTCGATATTTTATTTTTAAAAATTATAAAAAATAAGAAAAAAAAAAAATTTTAAGACAAACACTTTTTTTTATAGAAATTTAAAAATCAATATTTTGATATGTTCTGAAAATTTGAAAAATGTATTAGAATTTTAGAAACTATCTAAAAATTTTATAAGGAGAATTTTTTTACGATTCATGAATTTTTTTTTAAATTATAAAAATGTCAAAATATTAAAAAAATACACAAAAATCCTTCTACTCTATCAATCACATAAAATCTCTTCATTTAATTGTAGAAACATTTATATATCATTTCATTTTTTTTTACAAGAAACTCGAAACTGATAATTATCTTAGAAATCATGACTTTTATCAAATTTTAGAAAAAATTTAGAAAATCACACGGATACCGTACAATGATATTTACACATTTTGATTAAATTCTATAAGCATTGAATATCATTTCATTAAATTATTTTTATAAAAAAATAAAAGTTTGAGATTATCTTAGAGTCGAAACGCAAAAAAAATAATACAAATAATTCAGAATAGTAAAAATTGATGAAAATAACTCTAAAATTATTTTTTAAAACCTTTTAAAATTTAAAAAATGGTGAAAATAACTCGAAAATCTATTAATTGTAAAAAAAAAAAAAGTAGCATCAACCGATAGTATCAGCCAAATCTACCTTCTTAAAATCGGCCAACCATTTTTTAGAACCATGAATATAATTAAGTCTCGTGATTCAACCATTTGGATCAAATGAAGTAACGAAATAGAAGAAAAAATTATTGATGTGAGAATTGAAACTTTAGTTTTAACACAGTAACTAAGTATAGTTTATATAAAATAAACAGATGTAATAAAGATTCATGTTAACTGTCAATTTTACTTGCTTAAATCAAATGATTAATATTGTTAAGTGAAATTATTCTATAATTAAAATATTTATAGCTTCTAATTTATTTGGGTCACTCTCAAATAAATTAATAGATGCCTAAAATTAAACTAAGTCTCAATCAATTATGTCATATTAGAATTTTGTTTTATAATGGCATGTTTTCTGCCAGTGGAGCTAATCTTAAATTGTGTCGAAATTTATATATCAAGATTCTTATGGTCTAAAAATGCTAAATTTTCAACCATTTTGAGTTCATTTTATTTTAATGTTGAGCCCATTTTCATTTTAAATAATATTATTTTACGAAACTAATCAAAATTCTGTAAAAAAGAAATCATCATCTAAACTATTCATTTCATCAATTTGAAACTGATTTTTATATTTAGATTTAGTAAACTATAATCATGGTCCAACACTCGACTGCCTAATTAAATCCCATGAAACTTAACCCTAAATCTTGAGCTCCAAAATTAGCTTAAGTATGACTCAAAAAGTTAAAATAACTTATGGAGCTGAATTTAGGTATTTCAGTTAATCTACTTCGTAAAAACGAATAGCATAAGATTTTTTTTATGTCGCATCCTGTCGGATACTTCATTTTTATGAGTAATGATGTCCTTGTCGGATCCACGGCTCTTGGTTGAGAAAGACCAACTGCTACCAGAGGACTGACTTTAAGGATGGATTGTTACTGATCAAGGTCAATCACAAATGGGAATTTAATTACCCAACTAATTTTCTATATGACTCATCTGTTCTTATTTCATTCATTGTATGTATTTTTTGCTCCTTACCTATGGAAAATAATGTTCTCTTTGACTAGAGAACCTAGCAAATACCATCTTCACATTATGCATGAGCAAAGTTGCAGAACATCTGATGGGTAGATGACGGTCAAGAAGCATGCTTCATGAAATGGAGTCTTGAGTTCAATTCACGCTCAATCGCAATGGGCCACTCTCCATAGACTTGATCTGTGTACGTGGATTAGGAGGTTTACACATATCTATAGGATTAATCTTAATCTCACCTTCAGTGCCGAGTGAAGATACCCAATGTTATAAAAAAAAGTTAAGGATGACCTGATGTGTGGGCCTATCAACATCAAATGCTCACTCTTTTGTGATGAGACGAGTTTTAACATATCAAAGGTCAAGAAATAAAAATTGCACAACTGAGAAAAGGATAGATCACAAAATACTTTCTCGCTCCAATTCATTAAGCTGAATAATAATAACAAATAAATATGAAAGGGGAAAGAAAATTATGGAAAAACTATTCAATCCACTCCATGATTACAGCTGAAGATCCAGTAATGACCCAGAAGAGGATGACAGCATCTCCAATCAGATGTGAATTCAGGAACTTTGGTAGTCAAGGCATCAGCTCATTCTTTTCTCTGTTGTTGAGGTGCCAAAGAAGTTTACGAGTTGGTGCTGGCGGGGCTAAGCCTGGAATATCCCGAATGCCCTTGTTATTTGGATGCACAAGCTGAAAATTCAAAAGCCCAGTTGTCTTTTTGAGTACGAGTTAGAATCCAAAATAGAGTGTATGAAGTCACAGTAAAATCCTAGCATTATACCTTGAACCGATTATTAGTGTGTAAAATAAGGCAAGTCAAAAGAAACTCAACCTTCACAATGATGATAGCTACCACTCCAATGACAATCAAGACAAGCATGGACATGATACAGCGGTCAGTTGCAACCTGAAAAATTGTGGTCAGTTGCAACCTGAAAAATTGTGAGTGAATAAATCACACATTGTGAGAGAAGAGTCAAATAGTTCAACAAAAGCAGAAAAATCAGTATCTGATGAAACTGACCTGTCTACCAATTTCCTTAACCAATTTAGAAGCCTTCTTGATCGAGGAATGGATTGAATCCAGTTCTGTCTGAGGGTAATAAATTATAAAATTTAATCAGCATAGGAAAAAAAATAAGACAATTGAAACAAGTCGATGGCAATGGAATCGGGATTGATGGGTGTCATAAGGTAACACACCTGTGGTTCTAAGAGGGGTTGTTATGTCCTCTCTAACATTTATAATGGTGTCCTGAACAACCTACAAATGCATGGTATATATATATCACAGAATTCAAGACTACAACTTCCTGAAAGCAACATCCTAATATAAAGTCTGGTCTTTGGATCAAGAAACTGATCCTTTTAATGGTGGACATCTTAACACAAGAATAGTCTTTTAGGAGAGATGGATTTTTCTGGATTTCCAACTTTACCCCATCCGTCCGTACGAAAATTTTTTAAAATCAAACATTGAGAAATCGGTGCACAGATTTAGGCTCTTTCACATCTTAAGGAATCACAAACCATCAGATCCTCTCACATCTCCTCAAATTCCATTTCCCAGTTCCATACTGTCAGCTACAAATCGATGCACCGATTCACTGGAAAGTGATCTGGTCGGTGCACCGATTTTTGAATATTTGATATATATATATTTTTTTTTTGTATTAAGATAAAATGAGAAGTTCAATAAAACTATATAAACATGAAAGAAAAACAGGAAGGCCCATAACTTCAAAGGAAATTGCTCTAATCTCCGAGAGACAAGTGTCAACATCAGCAAAAGGAAATTGGATGGCTTTGTCCTCACCGTGACCGAGGAAGAGATACCTTTCGAATTTGGAATCTCGAAAGAAGGCTCACCGGAGAGACCACCGAAAGACGAGCTTTTGTAAATCCAACACAAAAAATTGTAGGAGAAAGGTTTTCAAATACTAGAGGCTTGGTGACCAAACTACTCAAAATCTGGCAAAAAGGAAATGCCTCCCAGCAGTTGTGAAAGAGTCCGCCTCCACCACGTGACCGAGAAACTCACCAATGGCTCCGAGGGCTTTCGAAGACCAAGCACAAAGAGGGACCAAACACCCTAACCCAGACTGATCTTGTATGGAGATTTGCCGACAAAAATTCAAGATTGGAGAAAAGGGAATCTTGAACAACATGCAACTCCTTCAACAGAGATAAAGAACAACAAGGATCGAAGGAAATGGTGTGTCCTCTCCTCACTTTTCTTATGAGAGAGTTTCTTCTATTAATATAATTGTACAGACATTACAAAGATGGAAATTATTCCAAAAATATACACTAGAAATCACAACGGAGAAATCAATGGAGAAATCTTTTGCAGTGTGATCTGTGTGAGCTGATTTGCGGTGTTACCGTGTGCTTGCCCTGTGCCAGACTGTGATGTTGTGTGCAAGGCTATCTTTGCTTCCTTTTCTTCCTTTTCTGGTTCCTGATTTGTAGATGGTTCAATATCCCCCCGCAAACTGAGCGGCGGAGGACTCCAAAGGCCCAGTTTGGAGCACAGCGTGGTGTGAGTATTGCGCGGTAGAGGTTTGGTAAAAATGTCAGCAACTTGAAGGGAAGATGGAACAAATTTAGTGACAAGAGAACCAAAAGCAACCTTTTCTCGCACAAAGTGATAATCAATCTCAATATGTTTAGTACGAGCATGAAAAACAAGATTGATGGTGAGATGCAATGCCGAGATATTATCTGAGTAAAGCAGCGGAATAGATAAAAGATGAAGGTCAAGATCACGAATAAAGTAGGTGAGCCATGTGAGTTCAGCAACAGCAGAGGCGAGAGCGTGATATTCCGCCTCAGTACTGGACCTAGCAACAGTAAGTTGTTTCTTAGCAGACCAGGAGATATAGTTGCCACCAAGATAAGTACAAAAACCAGTGGTAGAGCGGCATGTGGTCATCAGAGCCGGCCGCCTTTTCGTGAATTGACTGTTTCATCTGTGTGACCCCTTGCGGTGCAAGCAGCCAGCCCAAATCGATGAACAGAAACGCCTCTTCTCCGACAGCAAGCCGTCTCGTTGGAGCTTTTCCTTGCCGACCTTTCTTCCCCGGTGTCTCAAAACCTTCCTCATCACGGATCTACATTTTGTTTCCCTTTCTCTTTTCTTTACAGAGTAGGGCATTCGGTGCTGAAGCCTTTGCTGCACGTATCATATCGTGAACCCGTGTAGGAGTGTGAACCGTGAACCGTGAATCGTAGAATCATAGAATCGTAAGATTCATAACATTTTGTTCAATTCCTCATAATATATATGTAAATATGCAAACAATCATCCAAAAAAAGAATAAAAATATATTAATATGATATTTAAATATAAATACACAATAATACAATATTATGTAAATATTGTATAACAGTATAACAATATATTGTCATACAATATATAGTATATTGTAATACTGTATAACAGTATACAATATAGTTATACTGTATAATGCCCAATAATAGTATATTATATAATAATGCCTGATTGTCTTGTATGTGATTGATATGTGGTTTTGTTTTTCCGTTCATTTTTTTGCATTCTCAACAAAAACAGAACATTTTAATATTTCGAAAAAAAAATTTAAAAAAAAAATAAAAAACCTTTTAATTCTTTTCCTCTTCCACTCCTTCGCAGTTCGAATTGCAAGATTCACGATTCTAGCAAAAAATGCAATTTTTTTAATTAATTTCGATATTATACCAATTCGTACCGTAAGAACCTCCGATTCAATACGAATCGTGCGATTCGAATCGTAAATCGCACGATTTCAACAACCTTGCTCCATACCTACCCCAACAACTCATTTAATTATTCCCATTCCCAACTACATCCATTTACTTACACCTACCCCAACAAGCCATTTAATTACTCCCATTCCCAATTCCACCCATTCACCCGTACCTACCAAACAACAACAAAAAAAAAACCGCCCATCTCACATGTTGACCTATCAACACTCATCCAACTAGCCATCCATTTACCTGCACACCCATACCCCAAATACTCAATTTTCTTAGACTTCTTTGAACCTTCACCAATGGCCTCCTCATCCACAAAAAAATTCCTTACCCATCATCCCTCAATGTTGGAAATTTTGTTTCAATTAAGCTTGCCCAAACCAATTTTCTCCTTTGGAAAACCCAAATAATGGGCCTTATCGAAAGTCAGGACATGCTTGGGGAGAATTTCAGGATGTCGATTTTTCAATGCCAGATCCATTGATTAAAGTATCCTCACATGCAAATGGTGGTGAGACCACTACTAAATTTAATTCTGATTATATTGCATGGAGACGGTTTGATAGACTGGTCTTCAGATGGATTACTAGCACCCTTTCAGAAGAAGTTCTTGGGCTCGTGGACAGACTTGACACATCAACCGATGTCTGGCGTGCTTTGCTGGACTCGTTTGCGCAAGAATCGCAAGAGAGAGAATTTTATCTTCTCCAACGTCTGCAGTTACACTCCAATGATAATCACTCTATGACTGAGTACCTTCGCCTTTTCAAAAACTACTGCGATGATTTGGCTGCCATTGGCAAACCTATGGATGATCGCAATAAGGTCTTTGGTCTTCTCAAAGGACTTGGCAACGGCTATGAGTCATTTGTTACTACCATGCTCAAACCACCCATTCGCTCTTATTGGGACCTCATTCCTTTGTTACAAATTCATGAAACTATGAAAACTCTTCATAGTCCAAGCAACTCCTCTCTTCCTAATCATAATATGGCGTTTGTTGGAGAGCGATCAGGCAGCTCCAATTTCAACCGTGGGACCAATAGGGGACAAAGAGGAACTGGTCGTTCCTGAGGAAGAGGATTTAATCAAGGTCGATCTCAATCTGATGGCTACACTCAATGGGGCTATCAATCTACTCCGTACAACCGTGGTAGCTCTCTTCGACCCTCACAAGAGTCCGCTCATGACAAATCACATAGAGACAGAGAGAGAAATCTTTTGGCCAGTAGGAGACAGCGCAGAACTCGTAGTGGAGGGGAAAATATCATCAGTAGCAAGTGGCAGTGGAGAAATATCATCAGCAGCAAGTGGCATGGGAGAGTGGTCTGATTGAGGAGGTTGATCATCACATGGAGGTTGATTTGCCGTGTTACCGTGTGCTTGCCATGTGCCAGACTGTGATGTCGTGTGCAAGGCTGTCTTTGCTTCCTTTTCTGGTTCCTGATTTGTAGATGGTTCAATATAAGAGCCTCTCAAAAGAAGAGCAAGAAATGCGAAGGATCGATCCTGCAAACAAAGACCTCGTCAATACAACCCCACTCAGATATCCAGGCTTCTAAGGTTGGGATGCCAACGGAGGGATAGGGGAAAGTAGCAACAAGGCACTTCTTCAAGGAATTTGACCTCTTTTCAACAAGATTTTTCCCAAAATGATGGATCTGCCTTTTCCAGAAATGACCATCCAAACTGGAGCTGAAACAACTTGGGAAAAAAAAAGGCAGGATTAGGAACTTGGGGAGCATGTAAAGAGTTGCCTCTAGCTCGAGGTTTAGGGCTGGCACGACACGCCATTTGCAACTTGAGACAGACCCATTTGAACATGCGATGCTTCCCAGAGGATTTATCAGAATTGATGAAATTGTCAACAATTCTCCCAGATTTGCAGAACAAAAAGAAATGTCGAGTGTGGAGAACTGGTCAGGTAAGTTAGAAGAGGAAAAGGAAGAAAAGAGGGTCCTTCAACCATTTGAGACCCCACAATAGTTTCTTAAGAATTCAAATCAATCAAGAATTACACCTTTTGGACCGCTCAATGGCTTGATCAGTCTCATCCATTATTTGGTTGCCTCTATCAATTAATTGTTGATTGGTCATATCTGCACCAAAAAATGTATGTTTCAACATATGAATAAAATTGACATCTTATAGATGGGTGACTAGGTTGATGAAAGTAAATGAATGGGTTGAATATAATGGAATAAATAAGTGAAATGAGATGTAATGGGGTCTAATGGGAATAATGGAATTAATTACCTGAAAAATAATGGCGATTCGAAGTGGTCATCGTTGGTGGTGGGTGATAAAGGTAGGATGGGTGTTAAATGAAAAGGCCTGTTGAAGATGGAATGGACTCACAAGAGTTGGGGAACTTGAGTGGAAAAATAGAAAAGCTAGTGATGAGAGATGGGGATGCGTTGGAGAAGACGAAGGGGATGGCTGTTTGAATTTGAAACGTAGGGACGAATGGGTTTAGGAACAGGGGAGGCAATGGATGAAGCTGGTTGAGCAAGTTGGAGTAGGTGATGAAAGGTAGTGGTCGTCGCTGTTTCTGTTTGAGAATGACCAAATCGATCTGGGTGTTTGGTGGATGGGATGGAAGAGAACGAGACCCGTGTTGGGTCATCGGAAACCAAACCAGACTAGCACCACGGGCGGTTCGAACGCCGGAAGAGACGTTCAAATCAAATATTTATTTCATTAATATGTGTATTACAATGTTACCGAGGGTTTTTATATGAAAACTCAAAATTAAAAATAGTAATAAAATAAAAATGAAAATATAATATTAAAAAGGAAATAAATCTAAAACTGCTAAATCTAATACTTCTAAATTTATAAATAAAGAAATAAAAAAAAATATTCCATAATTCTAATTTTTTGATTGAGTTTCTTGATTCGGTCCGGTTTCCTTATTTGGGCCGATTCGATCTCCGATTGACTGATTTACATGCTACATCAGAAACAAAAAGACACGAATCTAAAAAAAAAATTTATTTTGAAAGATGCAAACAATGGAAAGAAATTCCTCCGGTAAGGTGGACTCTAATGGAAGAGAAATATGTAGGCTAAACAAGGTCTAGACAGAGATGTTTTTGTGTGTGATATATTTAGAATTTTCCCTTGGATTTACCATCTTATTATCAATCACTCCACTCTCTACCATATTTTAATATTTTTTTCTCCTAAAATTTTAATAATATATTTTTTTATTTGTATAATTTTTAACCAATCAACTCTGTAGAATATAGTATAATATTGTCTCTTATTTTTATAGTCTAAATCACTTGACTCAATGTGATTGACTCAAGAATAGTATTTTCTGCGAGACTCTCTCTTAAATTCTCAATAATTCTGAGAAATTTAAAAATATCCTGTTATTAACAATTGCCGTTAATATTTCGAAAATGAGATTTGCGACAATGGTTCATACAGGAAAGTCACGTGTTATGCTAATATAAATTTAGGGGTTAGAAAATGTTTCATCAATAAGTATTTTTTATATTATTTTAGAAAAATATATAGAAAATAAGAAAAATTGAAAAGTTAGGATGAGCACTTTTAAAATTATAGACATTCTACAAAAAATGAAATCAGTATATTCTAAAAAATTGAAAAATATATAAAAACTTTAAAAAAAAAATATTTAAAAGCTTTACAAAGAAGGAAACTAACATGAAGAAATTTTTATTACAATTCATGAGTTTTTATTGTAATATTTTTTGTGTTTCATAAAATTATCAAAATATGAAAAAAATTACACAAAGATCCTAAAAACTCTATTAATCACATAAAAAGGCTGTTCATTTAATTATAGAAATATTTATATATCATTTTATTTATTTTTTAATAAGAAACTCGAAAATGGTAAATACTTGGAAACCTCGACTTTTATCAAATTTCAGAAAAAACTTAAAAAATCACACAAACATCTCAAATTTTGAGATTAACTTAGAGCCGAAACTCAAAAAATAAATAAAAATAAGTCAAAAATATAAAAATTAATGGAAATTACTCTATAATTGAATAACTTACTTTTAAACCTTTTTAAATTCAATAAAATTGGCGAAAATAACTCGAAAATCAATCGACACTTATTAAAAAACGAACATCGCTAGATACGTACCGGACGATAAAGTGGTCGTATCATCCGAATCTACCTCCTTAAAATTGATAAGCTACATATCAGCCTATAAAGTGGTCGTATCATTCGAATCTACCTTCTTAAAATTGATAAGCTACATATTAGTAAATATGAATCGCAAGCCCTTGGACCGATATATATAACCCGTTTTTTATAACTATTAATATAATCAAGTCTCATGATTCAACCATTTGGATGAAACGAAGTAACGAAATAGGAAAAAAAATTGTACCTTGTCGAGGTGAGAATTAAAAAAATAGTTTTAATACAGTTACTAAGTTTAATTTATATAAAATAAACAGATGAATAAAGATTCATGTCAATTGTCAGTTTTATTTACTTAAATCGAATGATTAATATTATTAAGTAAACATTTTATAATTAAAATATTGATACTTTCTAATTTATTTGGATCGCTCTGATAAATTAATAAATGGCTAAAATTAAACTAAAGTCTCAATCAGTTATATGATATTAGAATTTTGTTTTTTAATGGCATTTTTTCACCAGTGGAGTGCATTCTAAATTGTGTCGATAAAATATATATCAAGATTCTTATGGTCTAAAAATGATAAATCTTCAACCGTTTAGAGAGAGTTAAGATTTTCCTTTTTTTAAATGTTGAGCCCATTTTCATTTTATATAATTTTATTTTACAATATTTACATGTAGCCCCCTAACCATACAAAGTTCAACCAAATATATTTCTCCAAAGCTCATCAAATTATGTAAAAGAAAATCATCATCTAAACTATTTATTGGCCGCCCATTCTAACTCGAGTGTTTTTTATAGAAGACACGGGTTTTAAAAAATTTACGTGAAAACTCCACTTTACCCTTCACCCTTCTTAACCTTTTGAAAAACGAAATTATAAATGCACCGCTCAAATTATAAGTACACCGCTCATAAGTACACCGTTCATAATTATAGGTGCACCACTATGACAGATTCTGCACGCCAAAGTTATAGTTAATTTCAAAATTATAGATGCACCGCTCACAATTATAAGTACACCGCTCATAATTATAGGTGCACTGCTATAGATGGATTATACACACCAAAGTTATAGTGAATTTCAAAATTATAGGTGCATCGCTCAGAATTATTAGTACACCGCTCATAATTATAGGTGCACCACTATAGATGGATTCTGCACGTCAAAGTTATCGTTAATTTTGAAATGATAAGTGCACCACTCATAGATATACCGCTCATAATTATAAGTACACTGTTATGCTCTACTTAAGATTTGTATACAGAAAGACGGAGATAAAGTGGGAATTTTACTTTATCCAGTGTTTCCTAACAAAAAACACCCGTATTAAGATGGGCGGCCCTATTTATTTCATCAATTTGAATTTAGCAAACTATAATCATGGCCCGACTGTCTAATGTTCCGGCCATGAGACTTGATCTGTTGGATACTTTCATAAAAAATTCAGCCCCCATGAAGGCTATGAAACAGACATTTCATTGATAATCTTAAATGACTCAAAAAGTTAAAATAACTTATGGAGCTGAATTTAGGCATTTTAGTTAATCTACTTCATAAAAATGAATAGCATAAGATTTTTTTTATGTCAAATCGTGTCGGATACTTCATTTTTATGAGTAAAACTGATGTCCTTGTCGGATCCACAGCTGTCTGACTATCTAAAGTTGAATAGCTGCTTGGTTGAGAAAGACCCAACTGCTATCAGAGGACTGCTCAGTCTTTTGTGATGCGACAGAGTTGTAACATATCAAAGCCCAAGAAATAAAAAAAAAGGATAGATCACAAAATACTTTCTCGCTCCAATTCATTAAGTTGAATGATAATAACAAACAAATATGAAAGGGGAAAGAAAATTATGGAAAAACTATTCAATCCACCAAGTTACCACTTGCCGATTATAAATTAAGAGATGAAAATAAGCAGATAGGAAATAAAGAAATGATATGTAGTGGGCGTAAAAAAATATAACAGGAAGACCACTCCATCATTACAGCGGATGATCCAGTAATGACCCAGAAGAGGATCACAGCATCTCCAATCAGAATCTGAATTCATGAACTTTGGTAGTCAAGGAATCAGCTCATTCTTTTCTCTGTTGTTGATGTGCCAAAGAAGTTTACGAGTTGGTGCTGGCGGGGCTAAGCCCGGAATATCCCGAATGTCCTTGTTATTTGGATTCACAAGCTGAAAATTCAAAAGCCCAGTTGTCTTTTTGAGTATGAGATGGAATCCAAAATAGAGTGTATGAAGTCACAATGAAATCCTAGCATTATACCGTGAACCGATTATTAGTGTGTAAAAAGGCAAGTCAAAAGAAACTCAACCTTCACTATGATGATAGCTACCACTCCAATGACAATCAGGAAAAGCATGGCCATGATACAGCGGTCAGTTGCAACCTGAAAAATTGTGAGTGAATAAATCACACATTGTGAGAGAACAGTCACATAGTTCAACAAAAGCAGAAAAATCAGTATCTGATGAAACTGACCTGTCTACCAATTTCCTTAACCAATTTAGAAGCCTTCTTGATCGAGAAATGGATTGAATCCAGCTCGTTGACAATCCTACTCATTTGTTCTGTCTGAGGGTAATAAATTATAAGAGTTAATCAGCATAGATTACGTTAACAGGAAAAAAAATAAGACCATTGAAAAGAAGTCAATGGCAATGGAATCGGGATTGATAGGTGTCAAAAGGTAACACACCTGTGCTTTTAGAGCAGCTGATGTCTCTGCTCCAACATTTATAGTGTCCTCAACAACCTACAATGCATGGTAATATATATAAAGCTTGTCAATAAAACCCCAGAAAAATACATGTGAGAGGTTCACATCAACAAAAAGATTCGAGTTCTATCACAGAATTCAAGACTGCGACTTCTAGAAAGTTAAAAGGACTTAGTTTGAAAGAACAATGATGCTCCATGACAAAAGCCACATCCTAATATAAAGTGTGGTTTTTGGATCAAGAAATTGACCCTTTTTCTAATGGCGACTATCTTAAAAGAAAAAGGAGGCACTAGAGGTGTGCAAACAACGGAACAAAGCAAAGAAAAACAGGAAGGCCCATAACCCCATAAAGGAAATTGTTCTAATCTCCGAGAGACAAGTGTCAACATCAGCAAAAGGAAATTGCATGGCTTTGTCCTCACCGTGACCGAGGAAGAGGTACCTTTCGGATTTGGAATCTAGGAAGAAGGCTCACTAGACACCACCGAAAGACAAGCTTTTGCAAATCCAACACAAACAATTTGTAGGAGAAAGGAAATCGTCTTCAATCAATACTCTCAGCTCAAATAAGGGATGGTTTTCAAATACTAGAGGCTTGGTGACCAAACTACTCAAAATCTGGCAAAAAGGAAATGCCTCCTAGCAGTTGTGAAAGGATCCACCTCCACCACCTTTACCGAGAAACTCACCAATGGCTCCGAGGGCTTCCGAAGACCAAGCACAAAGAGGGACCAAACACCCTAACCCAGACTGATCTTGTATGGAGATTTGCTGACAAAAATTCAAGATATCCAACTTCAAAAGAAGAACATGCAACTCCTTCAACAACTTCAAAAGAAGAGTAAGGAATGCAAACGATCGATCCTGCAAACAGAGACCTCGCCAATACAACCCCACTCAGATATCCAGGATTCTAAGGTTGGGATGCCGACCGAGGGATAGGGGAAGGCACTTCAAGGAATTTGACCTCTTTTCAACAAGATTTTTTCCCAAAATGATGGATCTGCCTTTTCCAGAAATGACCATCCAAACTGGAGCTGAAACAACTTCGGAAAAAAAGGCAGGATTAGGAACTTGCGGAGCAGGTAAAGAGTTGCTGCTAGCTCGAGGTTTAGGGCTGGCACAACACGCCATTTGCAACTTGAGACAGACCCCTTTGAACATGTGACCATTGACATTGATAATGGCAAGAAGAGCCTCAACTTCCACCCTGAAACTAATGAAGGCAAAACCACGATGCTTCCCAGAGGATTTATCAGAACGTATGAAATTGTCAGCAATTCTCCCAGATTTGCAGAACAAAAAGAAAATGTCGAGTGTGGAGAACTGGTCAAGTAAGTTAGAAATGAAGAAGAAAGAAGAACGGCGACAGTCAGGACGAAGAGGATAAGGAAGAAAAGAGGGTCCTTCAGTCATTTGAGGCCCCACAGTAGTTTCTAAAGAATTCAAATCAATCAAGAAACTAACCTTTTTGGACCGCTCAATGGCTTGATCAGTCTCATCCACCATTTGGTTGCCTCTATCAATTAATTGTTGATTGGTCATATCTGCACAACAAATGTATGATTCAACATATATATAATCATATGAATAAAATTGACATCTTACTATTGTATTGATATGCAATTAGAAAGAAATAATAAGGCACAAATCTAGAAAAAAAAAATATTTTGAAAGATGCATCAATGGAAAGAAATTCCTCCTGTAAGGTGGACTCTAATGGAAGAGAAATATCTAGGCTAAACAAGGTCCAGACAGAGATGTTTTTTGTGTATGATATATTTAGAATTTTCCCTTGGTTCTGTTATTTGGTGAAGTGGGTTTCTATAGAGTTATTTAAGATTTTATCATTATTATCATTGAAGCCATTTATCCCATCAATTTGAGGTTGGCATTAGCAATTGGATTCATATTTAAAGTTTCATATTCATATTTAATTTTGTAAATTCCTAAGCATATCTGTAATACATATAGCTGATTGCTTTCTTGTATGTCTTTTTTGAATTAGAAATTGTATTACACTTAAAAAGTTCAGATATCACAAAATCAATAGCTGCAAATGGCTTTAGATCTGCAGTATGGAACCTTCAGTATTATGGAGATCTGCAGTAAGTTTGATTAACACAATAGAAACCAAATAAGAGTGGTCAGTGTGACGTGGATCCGATTCTGGGCTGATCCTTGGGCTCATCGTCATTCCCAGAGCAAACTGTGCCCTAGATTATTCCATATTTTAGCTGATCCAGAGATGGTGATCAGCAGGTGCTGGGACTGATCTATTACATGGTAATATAGGTGCCCTGTTTTGAGGCATCCGCTAAAAGAAGGGGAGGCCATATTGTTCATTGAGATGATGCAGCTTCTCAATTAGATTTATGTCCCAATGGAGCAGCAGGATTACCAACCATGGTTATTATTTATGGGGAAAAAACACAGTTGAATCACCCAACTCAAAGCCAAAAACAAGTGAGGTAGACTTGGATGGTCTCATGAGTTTTTCACCTGACTCAGAAGATCACCTGGGTGGAGTTTCTCGTTTCAACACAGTTGCATCATGCATAAGGATACAAATGCCCTTTTAAGGGTTTTTTGAGGGTATATAGGTATAAAACACATGGAAATCCCACCAAAGTCATTGAAAAACATTAAGAAAATGGTGTCAAAAGTAGTACTCTGATAAGAGTTGTAAAATGGATGGGTCAAACACAAAAGTTTAGTAGATCCCACCAGAGGCATACTGTCTTAATATTAATTAGGCTTGGGTTGGGCACTAGGAAAAGAATTAACCACTCCAGTCTGGGTATAAATTAATTACTTGGGACCTTACGTTGACAAACATGACATGATTTCTTGGGTAGGATAAACAAGAACCAATTATCTTACATTCTTATCAAAGATGGTCGGTGGATGACAAACCATATCTTTGGAACAAAAGAAATAAAATGCCCCTGATTTAAGCTACCTGTGATTGATGGTCTTATGCATTGAAACTGTTTACACAGAGGAAAGTATTTCCAAATCTCAATGAAGGTAGAGGTGCTGACTGCTGTGTCATTTTCTTTTTTTGATGATGAAGAACCACAAGATCCCCACCTCTCTCCAAGGGGGATGCACACAACCCCCGCAAGCCACATGCATCAGGTTACTACGGGACTCAAACCTGGACCTCTGGTTGACTGTTGTGTCATTTTCAATCCAAAGAAATCTGGCATTGAGGCACAGAGGGGGTTTTTTTGAAAGGTGAATTACCGAGTGATGCAACTATATGAAACCATAATTGACCAAAATCAACAATGAAAGAAAATCAATGAAATAGAAATACAAGCAAACTGAGGGAGGAAAAAAAAAAGCCACATGCTTACTTGAAGCCAGCAGAACATTCTCTTCGCCAAACCCCTCTCCACCATTAGGTCCACCAAAAAGATCAACTTGTTTTTCAACATTACTTGCATGCCTGTTAATGCCATTCACAAAAGCAGCATTCAGTAATAAAAAACACATTATAATGAATTGAGGCATCACTCAAGAAGTTGGTCCATGTAAATGCACCTTTCGCTAAATCCTTTCATGAGTTCTATTTACAAATTTAAACCTATTACTAGATTGATTATGACAGGGTAGAATGACAAGTGTAACTCAAAAATCCAATACTCGATAGATGGGAAAGTGGAAATTGATGATGGTGATCATGATTCATGTCTTACAGTACCGAAAGTACTTGAAAATGACAATAAACTCAAATATTGCATTAACATGACAAGATGCATAATAGCAGTCACAACAACAAAATTGCTAGCATAATGAGAAGAAATGAACCTTTTAAAAAATAAATAAATAAATAAACTAGAGGAAATATATGTATATGAAATATTTCAAAAATTGTATGTGAACAAACATTAAAAGAACCAGCCACTTTTTTCTCACTTAAAGGGAAAATTTAATAATAATAACCAGCTATTCTTAAATTATAAGTTCTACCATCTGTCATCACAAGCCTAGCTATTTGCATAGTTCTTAAAATCTTACGATTTACAATTTCAGTCTTACAATATGATACGATTTTTAAAACTTTCAAAAAAAAATATGATACGATTTTTAAAGAAGTGATTTAGAATCTTATAATATGATACGATTTTTTTATGAGCTAACAATTTTTGTAAATTAAATGTCAGTTTTACCAAAACATGATTCTCCTCTATGAACCAAGTTAATTTTCAAAACATTAAGTCTTATAAGATTAGCAAGCCATATGCATGACTTTCTTTTTATAATCTTAAACAACACTTACATAAATGACAATCAAGTTATATATACAATACTTTCATCATTTTTATTTATTTTTTTGCATTTTATAAATAATGTTTTGGATACCAGGTGCTTAGAATATGAAAAACTTATTTTTTACTTTTTAAATATTTTTAAAAGATTTTACCTCTTTGGAAAAAATCATAAAAAATCTTATTATTTGCGATTGGATGCGATTTGGTGACTAGAACAATTTAAGATACGATTTTGATTTTCAAAACATTGGTTGTTTGTGTGTGTTTAAATTAATATGAGAAGGAATCATTAAGTCCCCGAATTTTACAACAAATAAAAGAAAAATATTAAAAACAATAAA
The DNA here is from genome assembly GCA_013350335.1 of Chimonanthus salicifolius. Taxonomy (NCBI): domain Eukaryota; kingdom Viridiplantae; phylum Streptophyta; class Magnoliopsida; order Laurales; family Calycanthaceae; genus Chimonanthus; species Chimonanthus salicifolius. The sequence continues at coordinate 62,343,318 of CM023541.1, read as the reverse complement.
ATAAAATAAAAAGGGGTGACATAAAAGAGGACATTAGTACTTAAGAGAAGACCCAACATTGGGTAGCTCAACTAGTTACTTCCCGCCTTATGAAGCGAGAGGTAGCCAGTTCAAGTCCCTAACGGCGTTAACCGGGGGTGTCCTGTGTGGGTGTGGGGCGTTCCCCCAAGAGGTTTACGGGGGCTCTTGCCTCGTGGTTCCCCTCAGTCATAAAAAAAAAGAGGACCTTAGTCAAGGACCTTGAGCTTAGCACACAACATTTGTTTAAATTCTTTGGCCCAACATAAGCTACAAAGTATCAAAGATCCATCAGGACATGGTCTTTTTTCTTTTCCTTTTTCTTTTTAATGAGACATGGTGAAAAGTCTCCTGTTTTATTTTCCAAGGAAAACTATCAAATCTTTTTTATACATCTGAAATAAGGCTTATCAGTGAGGAAAGAGCAGTTGGAATTATTTTTCCTCTAAACAACCCAACATAAAAATACTTAAAGGCAATTAACTAGACCTTTATGTCAGACAAAAACTGTTGCCGTAAACAATGTCTAAGTCATTCAATCAATAAATGAAACAATTCAAACTATACAGTTCCTTTACCTTTTACACAGTTATCACACCTGCATGACACCTAAATTCCAAGATTACAGCTAGAGAGCTAGGGCAATATAAGCCAGTTTAACACTGATAGCAGAATTTAGAAATTAAAAATATTAAAGTAGCAAAGTTTAAAATTCCAACTAAATTCTATGGATGCTTTCATGAATGTAAGCAAGGATGCACAAAATCCTACCATTCTCCATCTTTAAATAAAAGGATGAACACATCTAGTAGATAGCTCATAACTTACTGTTTCTTAAGAGCAACATAGGAATTCAACTCTTTAATCTGCAAAACAAAAAAAAGGGGTTTAAGAATGTATGCATAAGACAATTGGACTAAGATTATAATTAATAAACCACCAAAAAAGTGATTGCAATAGCACATTTTTAATAAAGAACTTAAGGAGTGAACAATACCATTGATTGTTTTTTCTCATTGAGCATTCTATTGGTATCAGGTGTATTCCTGAATTCCTCTTCCTTAACTTCTCGCTCAAATTCTTTAATAAGCCTAGAAAAGGACAAATGACAACCAATAAAAAATGTCACAGATGAGATCTTTAATCTAAAATTCAGAATTCTCCATGATCACTTCCTTCAAATAACAAGTGCTTTGTGTGCAAAGGCCCTATTAAAAGCAATCAGGCCACTACCATTTAACCACAAAGCTGATATGCAGGCCTAGATTACAGTTAGAAACACACTTAGAAGAGAAAAGAGTTCAGCTACCTCTTACATTCCCGCATCTTCCCGGTGAGTTCTTCCAATTGTCGACTCTGTCTATTAGTATCTTTAATTTTATCCAGTTTCTGGAATCCATTTCTGTACATAAAGCCATTGTGTGACTTTAGATATCATCATATAGAATAGTCAAACACATTATTGGGCAAAAGCCTAAAAATAAAAAGAGTAATATCACTTTTCAAAAAATAAATTGTAATATGTAAAGAAAAAAAAATCATAATGACCCATGCCAACCACAGTATGACAATTGTAACTTCTAAAAATAAATGAATAAATAAAAAATCAATGACAGTATGATTTTAAGCCATTATGGACATCAATTATGCACTAAGGCTGTGTAAGAAACCCCTGCAGCTCATCATCCAAATGTATAGAGCAACCACTAAAGCCAATTATCCGGTAATGACACAAACAAGGGAAATATTACAGTGTGGAACACCGGGTGAATCCATCACCACCCAATCATCATCAAAGAACAAAAGATGATAAGAAGTGGACCATGCTTGCTTTTAGGGTCTCTTGTGATTAGGCAGAAAAACTGAAACACTAGGGGAAATCATGGAGTCAACTATTTGGATTTTAACTGTTGGGGAAATTTCCTCAATTTCTCCCAAGTTGGGTGCTTCTTGAATCACACAAGACCACATTGATTTCATCTCCCCCACTTTTAGACCAGAAAATTTCTACTATCAAGAATTGGTGATTGAGGCAGTATGACCGAGTGAGGCACTCTTCCCATACCCAGTCAACATTTGATGGGCACACTACTGACATAGAGAAGAGTCTACATGCTCCTACTTTGCTACAAACAGCTTAGTTTTAAACATCACATTGGTCTATATGTAATTATGTATCTATTTTAACTTTCAAAAAAAAAAAATTATGTATCTATTTTGGAAAATCAGTACCCATACCGTCAGCCTTCCTTTTCTACCATCCACAACATTTAAAACATGGTATATAGTGTTTTTTCCCCAGTTTCTTATCTTTTGTAATATTCCTTTGCTTCTTTTTTTTTTTCCTTTTCTACTCTACCATCATATAAGTTGATACAGCGAAGCAAATTGGCTAATACATCATCTTAAAATATGATAAACAGATTAAAAAAATTGTTCTTTGAGCATTATCATCAGATATTGCAATAATTGGAAAAACATTCAAATCAATCCACCAGCATTTTGAAAATCAACATTTTCTCTAATAATTTACATCTAAACAAAATCAATTAGAACACTGAAAACTTTAGACAAAACTTCAACTGCAAAGGAACACAGCTATGTCTAAACTCAAAGGAGTATAGATTATTCAAAGGTCCTTACGACAAAGCTCGAAATATGTCATTGATCTGCCCTTCAATGTTGGCCAGCTCCTCGCTGATTGCAGACAGCGAATCCATCGCCGTAGATCAAATTCCACGCCAATCACAACCTCCTCCCCTAATTCCAACGATCACGCTGTTTGAAGCGTAACTCAAAATCCAAACATCAATAATGTCCAAACTGGATCCGAAAAGCAGAATCTTAAATCCCGGAATTGATTAATACATCAAAAATACACTGACTCTCCGAAAGAAAACGCATTAAAACGCTCCAAATCGTCAATCAAATTGTTTAAATTGTCTTCCTTTTCAAAATGTTCCAGAATCAACTAGATCCAATCCGGGATCCGAAATCGGGATCCTAAACGTCCCGATTCGGATCTAGATGCGTTGGAATTGGGAGAATTCGAGCAATGTGGGGAAGGAAATCGATTGGATTAGGGTTTTGTGATGAATGCAGGATCGGATCCGGATCGATGGAGATGGAATCTAGGGTTTTATGAATTTGAGAGACAGCAAGAGAGGACGAGAGAGAGAGAGACTCGGGTATTGACAATTACTGGCAGTTTTTCGTTTTAAGATATAACGATACAGTGGCCCGCGGGACAGGTAGTCAGATGGACCTTCGACGGACTGCCGAGACGTCCGGATTTCGGGAACATTGGTTGGAGGGTGGATTCCGTGTCGCATATGCCACACTGGATCCGTGTGGCAGATTTAAATTTCCTATTAAATACACGCGATGTGCACTTTAGAGTTTTTGGCCTTTTGGATCCGGTGTCTAAATTTATCATTTTATCCAAGTGACATTATCAATTCTGTAGAAATATTTATCATTGATTAATTTTTTAAAGTTTTATTTAAATAATGATAACTATTGTTGATAATATCTAAGTCATTGATATTTATACAATACTCAAAACTAACCTTTAATCAATCCTAATTTTGATGATGAAAATATTAAATTGTTTCTTACACATGTATTATTGTTTAAATATAAATTTAAAATTTTTATTATTATTTTTAATTTGAATTCAAGTTAAAATATAAACATTGACAATATCAATATTTTCTCAATGAATTAAAATTTATTCCTTTTAAAATATAATAAATATGTAGTTAACTTCTAATCACTTTCAAATATAGGTCGCATGGCTTATTTACAAATAATATAAATACAAATATGTCTCCCCTCTAAAAGGTTAAAAAAACTTAAATGGATCAAGAACTAAAAAATAGTTTAAACTTATTCATTTAAAAAAATAAATTAATAAATCTACATAAAATATTTCAACACAAAAATGACTCAATAAACTCATTTGCAAATAGTTACACGCTCGTAACACACCCACCCCATTTCATTCTTTATGAAAAAATATATATTAAAAAATAATAATTCAATGCGCTTGAGCTAATTTGAAAATTTGATTGAGACTAACTTTCATTAGACAAAATATAAATGAATTATAAGTCATTATTATTGTCAAGCCATTGATTTCACATATTTAAAGTTTTTTTATAAATTATTCTCTTGTATTCTATCTCTTTCTTTAAAAAAAAAAATAACCAACATAGTTTTCATCAATTATTCCACACACCGAGACGTGGGTCCTACTAAATGCGGCAATGATGTTTTGATTTGAAAAGACTTTCATTAAATATGTTGATTAATTGAGTTATATTTTTAATATTGCATAGTTTAAAGGTTAAAACTGCAAGCCGCTAAGTACGAATCACTGAATTTATTTATTTTTCAAATAAAAAAATTTCTCTACAAAATATCAAAATTTAATATTAAAAAATGATCTACTTGTGTTTTACCATTTCTATCCCACAGTACTTCACCATTACTTAGAATTTGAATATTAATGGTATTCGTAAAAAATGTCTTACTAATGATATTTATAATATATGGAATACATTATTACTTGACCGTCTTTTACCACAGTTGAACCAAAATTCCTCGAAGGGGGTTCGTTAGACGGTCGTAGTTCTGATGACATTAGTTTAATAGGCAACAATTGCACAGTATATAGTCCATACACAAAAATATAGGTTTGATAATATTAATTATCTTATTTGAAAAATATATAAGTAAAATATAATCTGTATGAGAAAAAATTAATTGAGTGGCATTATTTGTGTTTTTTTTTTTTTTGCACATTGCAATTTAAACAATGAAAGATATAAAAAAGTGTCATTTTTATTAAACTACAAGGAAATATGTGCTTTGTGATAATGATATGGGTCAAAAATTTATATTGAATTTTTTAATTACAATTTTTTATAAAAATATATTTTTAGATACCTATGTAAAAAATGTTTGCCACATCATTCAAATTCACAATGTTTAATCATAAAATATCTTTGGTCAAATTTCACTAATTATTATTTTTAAATAATAACATAATAAAGTTAGAATAAATCATTCTAACTCACTAGAAATAATTTTCCTTCTTTTTTTTTTTTTTGTCAAATTTTGATGTTCATGACCATCATCTGACTAATCAATTAAGGTTTTCTTCGTGTTAATATAAACATAAAGGTAACCTAAAAACTTAAAGTCCAATAAAGAAAAATACTAAGTATAAACATTCAATGATACCAACAACCAAACATCAATAATCAAAGGTTTCACACGAAGGCTAAAATTATTTGATATTATTATTTAATAAGAAGTTTAAGTTTTACCATAATTCATCCCATTTATGATGCATTCTAATTCTAATTAAATGCAATAATTAATCTCATTTTGCTTTTGTCACGCCATGACCCGAAGGATGGGCCTGAAACGCGACTGACTTTTTTTTTTAAACTAAACCAACTCAAGCATTCTAGTTGGGCCGGAACAACAGTTAGGCCCAAAGGTCATACATGACCCCAACATGTGATTCAAACATATACCATAAGTTTACCCAATAAATAGACATAAAAATAACACATAACATGATCACATAATTCCAACCATTGAATTAACATTTCAAAATCACATCAGAGTAACTACAGAAACGTAGTAGTTTTCAATACATCATATTGATACAAAACAAGTACCACACCCGGTACTTTACAAAAGAAAATGGTTCGAAGAACCAAAAAGTAAAGATAAGGGTATTCCCCTCAGTGGGAATCACAAAACACCGCCACACCTTATCCACCCTAAGCTTGAAATAGATAGTTATCGTCTTCGGGTTCATCTCCTGAAAGGTGAGTGGGGTAAGCTAAACTAGCCCAGTGAAGGAAATATAACAGTGCAGTTTTAAGTAAACAACAGGTTAGCAAATAATCGACAGTTGTAATAACATCTCATACTTGATAATAAATTCACAATATCAAGTAATATCTCATCATCGTATTTCCATTACATGCTGTCATCCACCGTAACCCTAGATACTATACTGACACCAATGGTATTAAGTCCCGACACGGTCAAAATACATCATTGCAAGTACATCTCCGGTATGCACCTCAAAACCGATACTGACACACCTTGCTAGTCACTGTCAACTCATCTGGTCTAGTAGACGTAACCGACACCTCAGCTCGGCAATGGTTCAATAGTAAAAGGTATGTGGAAGCAGTATCACATCTCATATGATCAATATCATAATATTCACCATCATCATAAGTACTCTTACCATAGTGCATCATGTTTAGGCACATGAGTGGGTTCATCAACTTGAAACCACTCATTGCTCCAAAATCCATCTCAAGTAACAAAACCTGTTTACATCTACTGCAAAGTCAAGTTCCCTCATCGTATATGTGTGGTTTCGCGGTCTCTGTTCAAACAAACAAACAAGTGCACAATCAATATACATAGTATCAAATACATACATACAAGTAGTATTTTGAAATCTCATATTTTCCCAAAAAAACATCCAAGGTACATGGAGTTGAGTCTCCTACTTGGTTTCTATCCGTTTTTTAAATTATAATAATCCACAAGATATAATAACTAAAAAGGGTGCTCAGTCCAAAACTCATATTGTCTTTTGGGCATTGACTAGATTGACTTATTGAGTTAGGTCTAGATTCTCGGTTGTCTTCTGGATAGGACCATCTGACATTTTGAGTAAGGCCTCGAGGTCACTCAGTGCCTGACAAATATAGCGTCGGCCTGAAAGTGAGATCACTCAGTGCCCAACCAATAGAGTCGGCTTGGAAGTGAATACAATAGTATATACACTATAATAATAAGAGAAGATGGTTAGTACAATTTTTAATTTAACATAGGAGGTACTAACATCACATACAATCACTAACCATCAAACAAGAACATTTTACACTTCAAAAACTGGGTCCCTCGGAACATGCCTCGGAATCAGGTACTGTGACTTTCGGATCATCCGAACCACACCTAAACTAGTCACTGACCTCGAATCGTCCGAAGATCAGGTCTCGGACCTTCCGAAGTCCATCCGAACCGAAAAACAGAGAAAAACAAGTCTCAGTGGGTCTGGGTGCCTCGGAACATCCGAAGTAGGGCTCGGATCGTCCGAGTAGGGTTCGGTCATTCCGAGCTCTGCTCAGATCGTCCGACTGAGTCAAGCCAGCCTCGGGCGTAACTAGGTTTCGGGTGAAGCTCAGAACATCCGAGAGGTGCTCTCGGACCGTCCGAAAGTCATCTTCCTCACTGTCTGCACCAAAAGACAGTGACGGCAGACTACAGGTGAAATGCGAATCCAGAAACAGTGGGTTTCCCGGATTCTGTTTCGACATCTAGCCGATCCGATGGACTCCTCAGGGAGTCCTCTTTTCATAGGGAATGGTTTGGAGCTTTGAAGCTCACTGAGCTAACCGATTTTAAAACCAAAACCTCACGGGAACAAGAGAACCCATGGTTTTCCTTAAACTTTGAAATGGTTTTTCTTGCTCAAAACTAAACCAAAATCGGTTTTACTTGATTCTAAACCACCTAGAATTGAAAGAGGAACACAGTGGTTACCTTCACTTGAGTTCTTGGGTTAAAATCTGGTCTTTTGAAAATATTCCTCTAAGGCTTACTGGTGACTGAAACTTGGAAAAGAAACAGAGGCTAAGGTAGAGAGAGGCGGCTGGTTTGATCACAGAAAGCAGAGACTGAGAGAAGAGAAGAGATGTAGTGGGAGTTCAAACCAGCTACTGGAGGGCCATTTTATAGGAATTCAGTCGGGAAAGATGGTCGGATGGCCACTGCATGCGGCTGCATGTAGCGGCAGCTGACATTCCAAACAGTAAGGTCTGGTTGCAGATTAGTCCTCCACTACTTCCAAATTTGCAAATAAGTCCCAGGTTTAATAAAAAGCCGATTTTTAACTAAAAGTATGATTTTAAGAACTCAAAATCCTAATCCAACCTTACCGATAAGTTGGGTTTTGAAAACCTTGATCACCATAAAAATTTGGAGATTTAACTCTCACTAAAAACCATTAATTTAAATAAAAGTCACATTTTAACACTATTCACTTAATTAAACAAATGTTAATTAAAACAATTTAGAAACCTCATTTTGGGGTGCCAAAGAATAACTGGACCATACTTAAAATGGTCTAACACAAAATACTAGTTTCGAAATTTATCTCATTTCCAAAATCATTTAAAATAATTATTTCTCCCTTTCGGGGTTTTGACGGGCGATTTTAAATACCATTTTCTGAAAATAAAATTATTTTAAAATCAGAAATACAAATTCTTTATTAAGGAGAATATTATTATCCAATAATAATCACATAACAATATAATTCATAAAATAATAACTAAAAGCGGTAAATTATCAAAATGCCCCTCCGGCTGGACGGGCTGGATCACTGAGCTCTCGAGCTCGGATTGGGCCACACCTGGGCTTTTCTCAAAGCCCTAACCGTAATATTTGAGATTAACCGGTCAACACAAGGTTATTAAGCTAAAACACACCTAATTTGGGTCAGGGTATTACAGCTTTATCCAAAACTATTGGATAAAGTTGATTTATCAGTATCACATTGGGAACTAGTTAACCTAATTTCATTATTAAATATTCATTAAGTGTTAATCTAAATAAGTGACCATATTACAAGTGTTAATCTAACTCAAAATTACCAATTCAATTCAAATCAAAATTATGAATGAAATTAAAAAATACCTATGAATTTACTCTAGCATCATTGTTGCATGGAAACTTCATATGGGTGAGACCGACCATTGTGGCATGACTCGTTCCAGAGCATTTAAGCTTCCTTGTAAAGCAAAATAAAATATACACATTGTGATATCCTGACCCATGAGCCAGAGGCCAGACCCTAGAGATGCTGATACAAGTGAAACTGGGCCTTGTCGGTCGGACCAGCAGTGTGGGCCGGTCGGATCCGACAAGCCCAGCAAGTGGGAGTGCATGTGGGAATTTTGGAGGTTTATAAGTACTTGCCCCTCCTTAACTCAAGAGACACGTTTTGGGCCTACCGGGTTAGGGTTAGGCACAAAGGCAAAACCGTGATGGCTCATTTTTGGGCCCAGGGCGGACACTTTCTTATTGAGTTGGACCCTAAGCCCTGTTCACGGGTCGGATCGTTACACACATAAATAAATACTAAGCAAGCTTTAAGTGTTTGACATTAGGGGTGCAACTTTGGTTGACCTAACTTGAGCCCATATAGAAAAACCTAAAAAAATATGAATTTGTATTAGCATAGGCTTAGTTCTAGTCATTTTATTGGGCCCCAAATTTCAAACCCAACTTAGAATTTGAGTCAAGTTGGGCCTCATATATGAAAGTTCAAGTTTGGATAAAAAGCCTATATTTAAGCCACATTTTATAGAATCTATTTTTTAATAGATATTGTGTATAAATATAATATTCTAGGCCCAAAAAAACTTAAGCCTGGATAGACTTTCATATAAGTAGAGTTTGAAATTGAATATGCCTAAATTTTTCTAATAAAGGTTAAATTGGGTACGCAGCTCAAGTTTGAGCCATTTAATTGCAATTCAGGCCCAAAAACTCACCTTGTCCCACTGGAGTTACATCCTTATTTGAGGGACTTCAATGGATTATTCCATGAGCTTGAGACTAATCTTGCCTATTTAGCTAAACAAGCTCAAAAATGAGTTTGAGCTTGACCCGCCAAGCTATTTTGTATCTTCGAGTTGTTCTATTTGTGTGATAAGAACCTACATTACAACTAGTAAAGGTTTATTGTTGCAACTAAGATTCGAGATTGTGAGTTTAAGTCTCATACTTGTAAAATAAGCAATTAGGCAGAGCTTGATAATAATGATGATGACGACAATGATAAAGTCGATTAATTTGTAACGAGTTTAAGCTAGGTATCAGCCAAGCTCAGGCCCATGAACAAGCCCAAATAGGATATCCTAAATTCCTATTATAGGATTACCATTTGGGGTGGACCAGTGGAGATCAGAATCAAAATCTCGGCCGATACTGAAGGTATCGAGAGATAAAAAAATTTGGCCGATTTCTTTTCAAAGAAAAGCCACCTCGACTTTTAAAAAACAAAACTTGAGGAGAGAGAAAAATCTCAAATATCGGCTGAAAATTCGGATGAGCCGAATTTTCAAACCCTGGTGCAGATGAGAGAGGAAACCTACTCCCCAGTCCCCAGGCCAAGGCCAAGGCCAAGGCCAACTTTCTTTTTTCCTCTTAAAATAAAAGGTCTCTCTCTCTCTCTGTTCAGAAATACACACGAGCTCTCTCACCCAAAGGAAGGAAGAGAAAAATTACACAGGCAAAAACAGTGATCAATCAAAAGCCCCACCACACACCTCCACTCTCTCCCTCTCTCTTCTTCCCATTGACGAAAGACTCAAAATTCGATTCTTTTTTTCTCCCTAATTTTCCATCTCTCAATCCGTCTTCATGATTCCCGCCACTCTCTTCAGTCCATCTCCTACCCTTTGAAAACCCTAATTCCCTTCTATCTCTCACTCTCTCGCATTCTCAGGTAATGAAAGAAACCCATCTTTCTCCAATTCCATCCTTCCATCCGCCCAAAATTGCCGTCTTTAGGGTTTCTGGGTCTTTTATTTATTTTGTAGGTTTGAATGTTTTCGTTGTGTTGATCGATGGATCTGATCTGTTTCTGTTTATGTTTTTTTTTTTTTGTTTTTTTTTGGGGTTTTTGGATTGTTGTGGTGAAGATAAAAGAAGAGGGGAAAGAGGTTTGGATTTATGTCCCTCAATCAAGGAAGGGCGGAAAAGAGTGAAGCGTAATGAAGCCTGGTCGATCCGGGACCTCTTCACAGCAAAGGAGCTTCTCAGGCAGTGCAGGGAAGGGCGGTGGCGGCAGCGGAGGGACCGCCCCGACACCGTCTTCGGTTCCTTCCGCAGCACCATCTCTTTCTAACAATAGAAGGTATAATTCTCTTTTGATTTTTCCATCTTATCGATTGAATTGCTTATTGTTATGTTTGAATTCATGGTTTCAATTTTTTTTTCAGACTGGGGTTTTTGTCAAATGATTCATATTTTATTGGTTGTTTGTAGCGTTAAAAAGTCTAATAATGGACAAGGTGGGCAGTCTAGGTCGGGGCTCATAAGTTCGAAGTTCTGAATCCAATGCTGCTGCTGCCACTTTCCGTGTCACACAGAATGGTGCTCATGCACAAGCCCAAGTGCGCGGTAGGGAATTCATCTCTCTCTCTCTCTCTTTCTGGAAAAAAAATTTCTGTGTTTAAAAATTGTTTTTTAATGTTTTCTTTTGCCTTTTTCCCCTTCGACTTGGAATTGTATTGCATGAACAAATAGGGAATGGTGAGTGGAAATGACCATATTTTTTAATGGAATCTGTCACCATTTGATTCACTATTATTTGGTTTTGTTTGTGCCACAGATGGACCAGTATTGGGCACTGCCAAACAGATTGATTCATCTGTCTCCAGAAGTCCGAGGGTCCTTCCAAAGGCTCCATCTTCTCAATCCACTCCTGGAGCTTCAGATTCCCCTGGCGCCTGCAACGTCATCAAAAGGTTGCAATTTGTCAATAATAATGTCAATACTTATTACTGGGTGTTTATGCTTCTTAAAAAAGGATGACATGGTGCATTTTTTGAAGCTTGCTTTTGGATAACTTCAAATTCAACTAGAAGTTGTACAAATGCCAATTTGAGGGTGGACATGTTTTCTTGTTGGAGTTTTGGTTTTTATCGCTATCTTCTCTTTTTATTTTTATTTTTATTTTTTAGGGGATGTGTACTGTTCTATTAATGGCAGAAGAATGCAAACCACCAAGCTTAAAAAAAAAAGAAGCATAAAAAGAAAAAAAATTCTTGACATGACAACCCCAGTATAAAACCCGAAGAGTTCCTTTTGCATTTTTTTAAAATGCAACTTCACCTTATCCTGTTGTCAATTTTGGGTGAAATGTGTGCTGGTTCCGATGTAGAATTGTAGTTCATCTAAAAAGTTTATTCTCTAAAATGGTGGCTGAATGGATTCCTATTCTTTTTTAAGTAGATATTACACCAAAATTTTATTTGGTTTATATTGAAATGGGGCACTAGGTGATTGTTGAATGGTGCCATTTGTGGTTGACTAAATCACGTCATAGGGTTTTTTTTTTTTTTTGATATGATAGCTTCATAAAAGAGTGCAAGAAGTGCAGAAAGGTACAAGCAAGACAAAAAAGGGAGACAAAACCAACACCCCACCAAAAAGGAGAAAAATACAAACAAGGCTAGACCAATGGCAATGAGGCCAAATTAAATTAATTCACTCCTTCTAGGCCTGAACTAAGTTGGAAATAGAAAAATCTTGAAACTCCTTGAGATAAGATGCCTACGTAGCACATTTAGCTTTGATTCTCCGACCAGCTTCAAGAGAGGACTCAACTTTATGTCGGAAGACTCTATTGTTGCCTTCTCACCAAGGCTCCAAATGGTAGCAAACATGGCCAATTGTCACATAACTGAGAATCTAGAAGGACCCTTATAGAACATCCATGCATATGAAGGAAAGCAATGGACGAAGGCATTGTCCATTGTACATCAAAAAGGGAGAGAGTGATGTCCCAAACCACAAAAGAGAAAGAGCAGTGAATGAGAGGTGATCAGTGTCTTCTGAGGCATGAAGGCAAAGAGGGAAAGCACTCACCGTGACTCTGACTCTTGTGAATATTGTCTTGGGTGCGAATTTTCCCAAGACCTGCAATTCAAAGGTAACTGATAGCCTTCGAGGGAACTTTAGAAGGCCAAATAGTCGGGTCAAATAAAGGAACAATGTTGCATTGGATGCTCCATAAGAAGAAAGATTTCACCTAAAATGCTCCAAAGAGTCAAGCCACCAACAATGGGAATCTTCTTTCTAGGCGTAGATGCAAGTCTGGCTGAGAAGGAGAAGATGGAAGGTAAACTACCTTTCAAAAAAAGAAAAGAAAAGATGGGAGGTAAACTCATTTGCTTCCTCATAGATAGGCTCCTCCGAAAATGAATACCCCACACAACTTGGTCTCCCAGTATGGAAAGACAATCAGCTATCCAAACGTTCAAAGGAGGAACTAGACAGAAGAGAGAAGGGAAGCGAAAAGCTAAAGGAGGAGTCACACCAAGAAATCAAGCCAAAAGAGGATTTTGTTGCCGCAACCAACCCTAAATCTTATGCCCACATTGAACTTTTCAACACATGCACAAATGACTCTCCACATTTTTTAAGCTATTATGGGGGTAGGGTTGATGTCTCAACCAGAGTTGCCAATGTTTTACTTCGCACATAGAAGAGATTTCCAGGGGGCTTCTTCATCGAACTCGATTCTCCAAAGCTATTTTGTAAGCAATGTTTCATTAGCCACATCCACAGGTCTCACTCCAAGCCACCAACTTGAACAGGAAGGCAAACTTGGAGCCAACTAACAAGATGATCCTTTTTGTATCAAGTGAGTTACCCCACATGAAGTCCCTTTCAGTTCTCTCCAACTCATTAATAACTTTCCTTGGGCATTTAAAGGCAGAGAGTAAGTAGATTGGGAGAGTAGTGAAGACAGATTTGAGAAGGGAAACTTTGCCACCAAAGGAAAGGTACTTTCTAGCCAAGATGTAATTCTCTTGCTAAACTTATCAATGATGGGCTCCCAAAGAGGGGGGGTTAGGGGTGCCAATGCATAAAGGTATGCCCATGTCTAATGAGGTGAGAGAAGTTGGTTTGCATCCAAAAAGCTCATAAAGTGGGACACCTCCTCTTGATCAATATTGCTGCCAACATTTTTGGCCTTTTGATGATTGATTTTGAGAGACAAGGAGAGCTCAAACCATCTAAGCAATGCTCTAATGCTCCTGACGTTGTCTTCAACGGCTTTGTAGAAAATAATAATGTCATCTACAAACTGCATGTGGTGGAACTCCTGATAACTTTTGAGATGAGAGATTCAAAGCCTTCACAACAATAATAAAAAGGGTAGGAAGAAGAGGATCTCCTTGCCGAAGACATCTGGAGCTACAAAAAATTCTTTGGGCGACCCATTGATGATAATAGAGAAGTGGGTTGAAGAGACACACTCACCAATCCAAGAGCACGATTTATTTCCAAAATCCATTATGGAGAGAGCAAGATGGAGGACGTCCCAATCAATCAAAGCATAAGCCTTTTCAAAGTCAAGCTTGCAAATGATTCTTTTCTTTTGAGATTTATATTGAGAGTTGATGCACACGTATGCTGAAATCACCACATGTACAATGTATTTACCTTCAACCTCCACAGGCTGGAAAGGAGAGATGAGGGTCGGAAGGACACCTTGGTGGGGACTTTGGCTAGGGTCTTGTAAGAGTTGCCTAAAAGGCTGATAGTGATGTAGAACAGGTGGCTAACAAATTCTTGAAGACATACTCACGTCGGGTAGACAAGACGCTAGGCTCACATGCTTAATTGGGTCCCTGTCCTACTATTTTAAATTGCTATTTTAATTCGTATGTTAATCCTATTTGGCTTGAATGTTGTTTTCCTATATGGTTTAAGTATTTGATTAGGATTAGAAGTCTTATGTAAAGTTTGGAAAGTTCCAAACTCGGTTTTAGGTCTATGTAATAGTCGGTTCTTTAGCTTATAAATAAGATACAAGAGGTGGAGAAAAGGACACACCTTATTTTCGAAAGAAATAAGAGTTAATCCGAGATTATCTTGTTACCTCTCCTCTGCCTTGTTGCAGGTTCGTCGTTTGCTGGCCAGTTCCAGCGTCTTCTTCTCCACCTTGGGCTTAATCCCAAGAGGATACCTTCACTGCAGTTTGGGACTTTATCCCAATACATCATCGCTGCAAGTCTTTCTGCTTCTGTTGCTACAGTTCTGCTCTTGCTGCTATAGTTCTGCTTCTGCATCTTCGATCTCCTCTTTTCAGCTTCGCCTTCCATCCATAAACCAGGTATTTCGATCCTTTCCTTCATCTTCTTCTTCTCCCCTTCGATCTCTCTCCTCTTCTCCCACTTCCGCCGCTCCCCTTCTTCTCTTCCGCTGCCCTTTTCGTTTTTCCTCTGGCTTTCCGAGTTGCCCATTCGTATCTCAGCCTTAACAGTAGCCCTAATTCCTCCATCCCATGTGACTTAAAGTCCCTCCACTTAAGTAAGAACTCGCATATGTGACTCAACCCACATGTATAACTCTTTTCGAGTCGGGTTTTGACTTAATTCGATTTTTATCCCCTCTTCCATTACATTAGATAGGACGGAAGGTCTTTTAGGAGAGAAGCACCATCTTTCTTTGGAACTAGGGCAATAAAAGTAGCTCCTAACTCCTTGGCGAGCTTGTTGTGATGGTAGAATTCCTCAATGGAGGTCAATAAGTCACCTTTAACAACGTTCTAGAAAATCTTGAAGAAAGCAATAGGAAAACCATCCAGGGCAGGGGACTTGTCTTCGCAAAGATCCCAAACAATGTCTAATTTCTTCAAGAGCAAAGGGTCTTTCTAGGAAGGAAGTATACTGGTGAGAGAGACATGAAAGGAATCCTTGCAATAAGCAATTTGTCCCAGTATTAGTAGTGTATAAATCTTGGAAGAAACATAAAATGGAATGTGCTAATGTCTTTATCAACTACATGGGAATTCATCAATGGTAATGGACTTGATATGATTAATTAGCCTGTGAGCAGATGCAACAACATGGAAAAATTTAGTGTTTCTATCCCTTTCCCAAACCCATCTATCTCAAGATCTCTGCCTTCCATTTGATCTCTTCTTGGATGCACTTAGATCCATATTGGTCTTGAAGATCCTGTTGGAGGGCAAGATCTTACTCAAAGGGAATATAGTTGTTTCGCTAATATCAACCTGATTAATACCATCAAGCAAGGTGGCCAGTGATTTTGAAAGAGACCCAAAACTAGCATGTCTCCAGCCCTTGAGCTTGCCCTTTAGTAATTTTAATTTATGGCAAGGATGAATTGTGCATTGGTCGAAAATTAATCTGAGGATCTATATGCCGTCCAACAATGTTTTTGAGATGGTTTCATCTCTCAAACTCACGATCTTTATGGTTTCACCGAAGTATCATTTGTGCTCAAGATGAAGGATTTCGTTGGTACCTACTTCCTTTTTTTTACCATTTGTTTCAGAGGTGGATCAATTTGTGTTTGTGATGCTCTCCGTTGCCTAAGATCAAGGTAGTGGTTACTAGACGCTCTTTGTAGCATCCCTTTACTAATGGCTCTTTGGTTAGCATTTCCTAATTCCATGGATTCTAATTTTGGAAGAGCTAGGTGCAGCGAGGGTAGGTGGGTTTGATACCAAGGTTGAGACTGGCAGATATGATCCCCTCTCTATCACTGATGGAGCACCACATCCTACGGTTGAAAACAAGTTCAACTCTAGGAAAAGTTTTAAGGAGGCTTCGCTTTGACCAAAATAATTTGAATCAGTTCTCAACCCTAGCTCCTCATGCTTCTGACTTTGGCTTTCTTAAAATTTAATATGCTTTCTCTATTTGTTATTTGTCCAATGCCCTTTTCTTATGACCAAGGTGTCCAGGCCTCTTAGAACACTCGCCTAATCCTCGAGGCATGTGCAAGCCTCCCTACCCACATACACCAGGGTAAATCTATGGGGAGTGACCCTTTGGGGTGGAGTGAGAATCGAACTCAGGACTCCCACTTCCTGAGGTGGGTTCCTGGCCATCATTCCAACTTCTTTGGGTATTTGTTAAGTGCCCTCGTGACCTAAAGAAGCTGTTTTTAATATGTAAGCCTTTCATTGAAATGATAGTTTGGGTGAAACATCATCGTCGTCATCATTAAAGCCACTAATCTCATCTTTTTGGGATCATTTTTTGAGTTCTTCTCTTTCAGTTAATTTGGCCCTTTCAAAACACTTCACTAATAAGAAATAAGTTCTACAAATTGATGAGATAAGTTGGCTTTTACTGATAACGATGATCTGTCATCATTTAACACTACCATTGTTGTGGAGTGCAGTAACCGGTGTTCTCTTGTAACTCATTTTGGTATTTGGTTATGTGGTGCTGTAGTTGTACTGATGTTTGATATCATCAAACTATTATGGTTCTTAGTGGCTATTTTGATGTTGCTACAGGGGATGCGTCCAGGTCATTTCCTTTTCAGTTTGGATCCTTAAGTCCAGGGTTCATGAATGGAATGCAGGTACGGATTTATTGTACAATTTACATTTATGCAATGCAATTTTCTTTTCCCCCCCTCTTATTGTTGGATGATGTTTGTCTTTAATCTTTCAAGCAACAATTGCATTGTGTGTGGATGTAGATTCCTGCCCGGACTAGCTCCGCTCCTCCGAATTTGGATGAACAGAAACGTGGCCAGGTTTGTGACTGCAGATTGAGTATATATGATTTTCATAATCTCAACAGTATGATACATGTTTTCTTCTTCTTTTCTCCCTACATCACCGTTGTTTTCATCCTTGACGTCATTGTATTCCCATGTTACCTGGACATTTAGTATCCAAAACTTGTGCTTATTGTTAATCCACTATTAACATCGTCTGAGAGCATTTATTGTTCTGATTAATAATAATGTAATGATAATCACTATTATTAGAATGTTATATTATAATCATAATATCAATGTCTTCTGTGCATCTTCAATTGAATGGCAATGTGTAAACCCCATTTCACTTTCTCGAAGTAATGTATTTATGAATTATTTTCTATTATTATTGTTGTGTTCAATTGCCTTGCTCTAGATGATAGAATTCTTTGGTATGTTCTGTAGGCACGTCATGATTCTTTTAAAGCTGCACCCACTGTTATCAATTCCTTCTGCTGCTCCAAAGCCACAACAATCAAAGAAGGATAATGTTAGCATCAAGCAATCCAGCACTGTAGAGACTAATCTGCCTTCACAGGCAAAGAGGGATGCACAAGTCCAAATTTCAGCTGCCCCTGTTGCCAGCACAACCCAGAAGTCTTCTGTTGCCCCCATCAGTGGGATGTCTATGCCCACAACATATCAGCAACCACAAATTCCTTTACAGTTTGGTGGCTCCAACCCACCGATTCAGTCGCAGGGTGTCACAGCTGGTTCATTGCAGAAGACAATGCCAGTTGCCTATGGGAAATGCCAGCCAGGTTCAGCAGCAAGTTTTTGTACCAGGCCTACAATCTCATCCCTTACAACCTCAAGGAATGATACATCATGGATTTGCACCTCAAATGGGCCATCAGCTAGTACCTCAGTTGGGCAACCATGGAATTGGAATGGCCCCACAGTTTACTCAGCAAGCTGGGAAATTTGGTGCTACTCGTAAAGCTGTCAAGATCACTCATCCAGAGACTCATGAGGAATTGAAGCTTTCCAAAAGGACAGATGCTCACTCGGATACTAGTTCCTTAGGATCAAAGTCTCATCCTAGTATGCCCCCACAATCCCAACCCATTCAGTCATTTTCACCTGCTCATCCGATGAGCTACTATGCGACCATCCAACCCAATTCATATAATGCTCCGTCTTTATTCTATCCAAATCCTACATCTCTTCCCCTGACAAGCACCCAAATGACTCCTGCTTCCTCAGCAGCAAGATACAATTATCCAGTTGGCCAAGGTGGGCCACCCATATCTTTTATTAACCCTTCTGTTCCTAATATCCTATCTAGTGGTAAGGCCTGGGCCTCCTATGCATGGCATTCCTGAACCTTCAAACTTGGAAAATGCACTTGATAGTCATGCGCCATCAGTTTCTGCTCAGTCAGCTTCAGTTAGGGTGACAGTGAAGCCAGCTGTTGCCCCACCCTCAGAAAAGGTCATGATGTCAGTGACAGTGAGCCCAGCTGTTAGTAAAGGCGAATTGCCATTATTTAGACAGCCTGGTGAAGCTAGTGTTTCTATTCGGCAAACAGATAACAACATTGGTTTGACTAGTCCTAAGCAGCCAAAAGTTGTACTGGAACCATTAGATGACATACCTTTGCCTGGGGGCGTCAAAATCTCTAATCCTGCTTCTGCTTCTCTTTCTATGTTTGGATTGCAGTCGAGCATTTCATCAGTTTCCATTACTCCTGCTGAAGAGTCTACATCTGCTGTGGCGAGCTCCGCAGGGCGAAGAAGAGACCCTGTTCGAAGGTCTGACTCATTGAAGGATCAGCAGAGAAAGTTTACCAAAAAAGAACTTCAGCTTTCCCAGCAACAGCATCAGGTATTGCATGATGATATACCTGACCTAGAAATCTTTCTCCAATATTATGTGGTAGGGCTGTCAATGGGTGTGCTAGTACTCAACAGTCTTGGTCAAGTTCAACAGCTATCATTGGGCATGTCTGGATGGATAGACTTAGTTTAACTTCAAAGTCTGATACTAAATAGGTAAGGTTAGGACTGAACGGTGTTGAGTTTTTCCATCTGAGTCATGCCAGCTTATGAACATTGAACAGTTTCATCTGATATTGGACCAGGGTTTCAGTTCCTTGGGCTGAGTCTGACCTGATTCCAGGTCCAAGATACATCCCGTAGCACAAGGGCTACTTTGAAGATATTAGATATTGATTAGATGTTGTAATATTTCAGTACGTCCTAATTTTCAGACATGGTATTACTCTGATGCAGGCGGATACTTCTGATTCTGCAGCTAGTTCGGATTCTTCTTTGTCAAAGTCATCTAATGACAGTAGTTCCTTGGATTTAAATGCCAGACAAGCGTCCAAAAATGTTCAGCCACCTTTAGTGAGGGTTGGTGAACCCACTGTTGTGTCAAGTATTCCTTCTCCCAAATTAGACTCTAGTACATTTTTTGTTCGTGAAACTGAAGAAGGTAAAGCTATCTCTTCTACTTCTGAAGCCCCTGAAGGTATAGTGGAAGTAACTGCCGAAGTATCACTGGATTCTCATTCAGGCAGTCATGGTGCATCTAGAACAGTTGTTGATTGTGATCCATCTAAATCTCCTGGCCCTGAAGCCTTTGGGATTCCATCTGAAGGGTCAGATGTTGCTCATCTTAGAAGCAACCCAAGCAAGATGTTTTTGCTTCGTTGGATGGTGGGCTGAAACAAGAAACTGTGGTTACAGTAGAACACGTTAATGACATGCCTGGTGATAATACTGACGTGCATACAAGAACTGTTGCAGAATCTTTTGAAGGTGGTAAGCCAACTGACGTACCATTAGAATATGGGGCAATTGCAAGCAAAGCAGATGAAAAAGATGTTGTAAGCTATACTAGTTCAGGAAATAAAGTGACAGATATGAATGCAGAGGTTGGCAGTAGCTCTGAAGTTGGAAGCATAGTGGGCAATGTGGCTATATCTTCTAGTGCATCTTCAGTCTCCAATGATGGTAAAAAAGGACCCTTACAGTCATATTCCCACAACAGATGCTCTCAGATATGGGACTTCATCTGCAGATGTCTCCAGAAGTAGAAGTGAAGAAAGCATACTTACACAAGAAGTTTCCATAACAGAACCTGTTATACCAGGTCATGAGTCTGACATTGTTTCGCCTTCAGCTTTTCCTGAGAAGATCCAGAAACATGAAGGGAGAGAGGTGGAGAGCACCAGTAGTGGTCAAACATCTACTTTGTTGTCAGTATCCAAGGATAAGGTCTTTGTGGAACAGAATAGGACAAAGAGTTCAGCTGGAAAGAAGAAAAAGTGGAAGGAAAATCACACGAAAGAAGATGCTGCAGGGATAACTTCTGATTTGTATATGGCATATAAGGGTCCAGAGGAAAAAAATGAAACCTCAATTTCCACAGAGAGTATAAATGGTTCTGCCAAAGTCAAGCATGAGCATGTAGATGATACTGAGAGAGGTATCATAGTGGCTGAGGATGATGGGCAGAGTAAAGCAGAAGTGGATGACTGGGAAGATGCAGCAGAGATTCCTACTCCAAAACTGAAAATGTCAGAAAACGGGGAGCTGATCCATGGTGGCAGCAAACATGGCGATGGATATGAAGCTGGAGTTACTGGTAAAAAGAAGTACACTAGAGATTTCCTTCTGACCTTTTCAGAGCTATGCAAAGTCCTTCCTACAGATTTTGAGAATGGATCTGATATAGTGGATGCCCTAATGAGTGGTCCAGCAACGTCTCCTCATCTTGTTGACCGTGAGTCATATACAAGTTCTGGAAGGATTATAGATAGGCCAGCTGGGGGAGCTCGTCTAGATCGCCGTGTTATTGGTATTGTGGATGATGACAAATGGAGCAAAGCTCCTGGTCCTTTTGCTTCAGGACGAGATCCTCGTTTGGATGTTACTCATGGAGTTTCAGCTGTAAACTTCAGGCCTGGTCAAGCAGGCAGTCATGGGGTTCCAAGGAATCCACGTGGGCAGTCAACTGGTCAGTATGTTGGTGGGATTCTCTTTCCTCCAGGAGGGATGCGTAGCCCTGATGTGGACAGATGGCCACGTGGTACTGCTAGTCAGAAGGGCTTGATTCCCACACCTCCGACTCCTTTACAGGTAATGCACAAAGCTGAGAAAAAGTATGAAGTGGGTATAGTGTCTGACAAGGAGCAAGCCAAACAAAGACAACTCAAATCCATTCTAAACAAGTTGACACCTCAAAACTTCGAGAAACTTTTTGAGCAAGTCAAGGAAGTTAACATTGACAGTGCAGTCACACTTACTGGTGTAATCTCACAGATTTTTGACAAAGCTCTGATGGAACCAACTTTCTGCGAAATGTATGCTGACTTCTGTCTTCATCTGGCTGGTGAATTACCTGATTTCAGTGAGGATAATGAGAAGATCACTTTCAAAAGATTGCTTTTAAATAAGTGCCAGGAGGAGTTTGAGAGGGGGGAAAGAGAACAAGCTGAAGCTAACAGAGTTGAGGAGGAGGGAGAAATTAAACAGTCCGATGAGGAAAGAGAGGAAAAGAGACTCAAGGCACGAAGGCGGATGCTGGGAAACATTCGCTTAATTGGAGAATTGTACAAGAAAAAGATGCTGACTGAGAGAATCATGCATGAGTGCATAAAGAAGTTGCTAGGTCAGAACCCGAATCATGATGAAGAAGATATTGAAGCCCTGTGCAAGTTAATGAGTACAATAGGAGAGATGATAGATCATCCTAAAGCCAAGGAACATATAGATGCATATTTTGACATGATGTTGAAGTTGTCAAACAACCAGAAACTATCTTCTAGATTGCGTTTCATGTTGAAGGATGCAATTGATCTAAGAAAGAATAGATGGCAACAGAGGAGGAAAGTTGAGGGGCCAAAAAAGATTGAGGAAGTTCACCGGGATGCAGCTCAAGAACGGCAATTGCAAACGAGTAGGTTGTCTCGAGTTGGCTCTGGTATTGGTTCAGCACGAAGGGGACAGGCTCTTGATTTTGGACCTCGAGGACCGACTGCTTTATCTTCTCCAAATGCACAGCAAATGAGTGGTCCCCGCAGTTTGGTACCTCAGCTTCGTGGATTTGGAGAGCAAGATGTTCGGCTGGTGGATAGACATCCTTCCGAAAGCAGGATGCTGTCAGTTCCCCTGCCGCAAAGGCCCATCGATGATGATACTATTACTCTAGGCCCTCAGGGTGGCCTTGCAAGGGGAATGTCCTTCAGGGGACAGCCAATGATGCCAAGTGGTCCCTCGGCTGATGTTTCTCCTACCACTGGGGACCCTAGAAGAATGGTGTCTGGTCCAAATGGGTACAGTTCTTCATTAGATTTGGCACCGTATAACTCACGAGACGAAGTCACGCCTAGATACTCCTCAGAGAGGTTTGCGGCAGCAGCTCCCCATGACCAAGCAAATACTCTAGAGCGAAATGCATCTTTTGGGAACAGGGATTTGCGAAATACAGACCGTTCAATTGATAGATCAATGGCAGCATTGCCAGCCACAAGCCTGTCTACAAGGATCTTCAGGGGCTCAAAATCATGCTCCTGAACCTAAAATGTCTGAAGGTTGCTTGCGAGACATGTCCATAGCAGCCATCCGGGAATATTACAGGTAATATCTTGGTTCTTGATGCACATAGATTCTATTTTTCCATCTAACCTGTTCAATGCTTATTTGTCTAGAGAGGCTGATAATTTATCCAAGACAAAGACTGCTCAAGCAGTGGGTGTCTGGGAAAGGCATGGACAATATACAAGAGCAATCTAAATATGAAGTTCTATTATTGAAAACAACCCCAACCACCACCGACACCAACAAAGCTTTAGTCACCAAATCTTATGTGCCTTTATAATTTACTCCTTCCTTTATGGAACTTTGAGATTGATAGTCAGCTAAACTTGAGCAATCATGTTATGAAGTTCTGTTTTGGTTTCAACACGCACACACACACAGAGACACCACACAGCTTTAGTCACAAAGCGTACACGCCTTTGTAATTTATTCCATCTTTTATGGAACTCTGACACCCCTCCCCAAAACAAAAAAAAAAAAAAGGGAAAAAAATTGCAATCAATCATGCCCTAGCAATTGCATTGTTTGAAATATTCTTGGTTCCTCTTGTTCCAAACACAGCGAGCTATTATATGTAAAACCACCTTCATAAACTTTAACCCCTTCTGTCGGCCACTATTTATATGCTCCCAAATAACCCTGGTAGTATGAAAGTCAGTAGTCCACAGAAAGTGGACCATATGGGTTGTATAAAGGAACAGCGCAAGGAAAAAATGTGTAATGGACTCTCATGTGGACCAATAAAGAAAGCAAATATTTGGGTCTATTGACTTCCAAGTTTTGAAGTTGTCTGGAACTGAGACTTTTTGGTTGTGGCTGCAACTCATAAAGTGATATAAGGGCATCATTCACTAATAATTCATCATATTCATTCTATCCTAAAGATGAAACCAATTTTGCTCCCAATTGTTTCATGCAATCTCTAATTAGAATCTCTTTTTCTTAACAAGGGCATGTGGCATAGTTGGCAAGTTCTTTCTACCATAACAGTTGCAGGTTAAAGTCAAGTTACAATTTAATATAAAAGAACTTCCTTTGGTTCCTGGATTAGCACCTCTACTTTGTCTTCTAATTCCATGATTTCTAATTTTGAGATGTTCTTCCATGCCTTAGAGCCAACCTCCACTCATCGGACTTCCTTCACCATACTTGAGTTTATTTGCCTCTGTTCACAAGCACCCTTTCCTCTCCAAATCTTCATCATAAATTAGCCAACAAAGGCCAATTCTCTCTCTCCCTCTCTCTCTCCCCCCCCAATACCAATCAGTTCTTTTTCCTCTCACTATTCCAAATACATTTTCCATGGATTATTTCACTGTTTTCCACTTAATTGGATTGTTTCTTACAGTCCATCCTATCCCCATAGAATATCTCTAAGGATTCCTCTTCAAATCCTGCATCATGAATTAATCAATAAAGACCAATTATTTCTCATTCTCTCTCTAGAAGGACGATTAAGACCAAATCTTCTCACACCCATTATTCCTTACTACTCAATCCCCATGTTGATTTCACTGTTTTCCACTTCATAGATATTTCCTTTTTTGTAGTCCATCCCATCCCACAAGATACCTCCTGAGATTTTTTTTGATGGAATAAAAATTCTAAAGCTAGTGTGCAACTTTAGTAGGAATCTTTCTTTTAAATGGTCACTTTTATTAATGATGCAAAGAAGATAACTGGCAGAGCACTGACAAGAAAGGCTTGAACGACCAGCAATGTGCAACAAACCTTCTAGATGGGGAGAAGTCTTAACAAAAAGAACACTTACACCCACCAAAGGCACGAAGGCTAAAATGCCACTTAAAGTTGCGAGGCTTAGTTGGGATCTTAAGTAGGGCCAAATTGTACATGGCTAATTTGGGTAAATTTGCTAGGGTTGCTTTGATGAGTGCCCCTCAGCCACCGAAAGGTAAAGTAACTAATCCTAAATATGTGGTTTTTTTTAATGTGTGATTGTTCTACTCTTGCAATCAAGAATAGGAGATAATGATTCCCCCTCGCCTAAATGCTATTTGGCTAAGAAAGGAGCTTTTTGGACCTTCATTGGCTTTAGAAGTGAACTGAGGATACATTTTCTCCTTGAATTCCATTTGACACCAAAGTCTTTCTGGTTGAACATATAAGGGACAAACCAATTAAAGAATAAACCTTCGTGCCGCTCCTGGTATTTGTGAGGCATGTTCTTGCTATCGAAATCCCACAACAATGTTCCTTGCAAAGGTGAAATGATGTCCCAATTATCTCCTTCAACCTACTTGCAACTATGACTTTATATAGGCTAGCCACAAGGTTGATAGGTCTAATTTTAGCTAGTTTTGTCGCCCTTGCATCTCCTATAAGTTAAGGTGTTTAAGTTGGAAACTTTATCAATGCAACAAACTTGTCAAAGACATGCAAAAGATCATCCTTGATCCATCACTTTTGGTAGAATGCCACCTCGAAGCCATTGAGTTTTGGTGCCTTGTCTTTTGTAATGTATTGTATCACACCAACAATTTCTATTTCAAGAATTTGAGTTTAAACTTGCCATTTCTTGGGGAATTCCTTGGAAGTAACACCGTCTCATGTAGGCCTAATTCATGCTTTAATTTTCTGATCTCTTTGTTGGTTCTATGTAAATTTTGTAATGTTCCTCAGTATATATCTCCTTTAGTTTGTAACTTATACCTGTTATTTTCTTTATATTAATAAAAAATCTGTTACTGTCTTAAAAAGGGTAAAAAGAAAGTACTTGATGGTTTTATTCTGGTCCCTATCTTCTATCAGTGTGCAATGCACCTCCACTTTTGAACTATATTTGATTTTCCTGCCTAAAGTTGAAGAAGATTTGTTTTGTCTCCCTACCTGCGACACACTTGATCTTTGTCTCCATGATATCTCTTCACATTGATTATTTCTTGCATTTTAGGCTAAAGTTATTCTGTATCAGCAATATCCTTTTTGAACAAGTTTTTTCTTTTCTATCTACTGGTATTGCCTTGAATAGATTTCCTTCTTTTCCACTTGATGTCTGAATTTATATACTGTTATGTTGGAGTTGATCATCATCATAAAAGCCAATTGCTACCTGGGTTCAGATTCCTGTGTACCTATGTTCCACTTCACATTATAAAAAATGATAATAAAAGAGACAATTGAAAGGGTATTATTAAGAACCAAAACTAGTACTTGGAAGAAGTGGCTGAATCTTGCAAGGTTATGTATGATCTCTGAGAATCAGAATTGTATGGTAAATTGTTTTAATGGTCCAAATTGTTTCCTGTCTTAAATTGTAAGATTCTTTTTTTCTATTTGAAAGAAATGATATAATGTCATAACAATTTATGCATTCTGTCCAACCATTAATATTAATGCAACACGTGACTGTGTATAACCTACAAGACATGTATGAATCATGTGTAACTTTGCGACTTTGCAAGGTCCCTCTAAACCACAACCAAGAACAGGGGTCTCCATACAAATTTTCCTACATCGATGTATAATGGTCATTGGTAATCATTAAACTTGAGATGTTATCAGTTTCCTACGGTGTGTTTGGACAATTATGATCCAACATTTTGCATCCGTAAGTAGATGATTAGCCTAGGGTTTAGGCCAGAAACATTGCGTTATTTGTCATTTTCTGAGTATTGCAATTTTAGAACTTCTATGGGGCTGAAAACTCTAATATTGGTTGGGTGAAACCCAGCAAACTGGATTAGATGTCTTAACTTACTTTAAGTTTGCTAACATGCATGACTAGGATAATTGGATCTACTTTACACCTCAATGTTAAAAAAATATATTGTAATGTTCTAATTTATGATGGAAATACTTTTTTTTTTCAGTGCAAGAAACGAGGAAGAGGTTCGTTTATGTATCAAAGACCTGAACTCCCCAAGTTCCTATCCAGACATGGTTATGCTTTGGGTGACTGATTCCTTTGAGCGGAAAAGCGATATTGACAGGGATCTTTTGGCTAAGCTCCTTGTCAGACTCTGCAAACCTCAAGATAACTTGTTAAGTCAAGTACAGCTCATCAAAGGGTATGGTGCAAATTTCTGTATCTTTTAACATTAAACTCTTTTGCTGTTATGATTTTTTTCGACAGAAGTTTGTATGTCTCAATTGCTATTTTTTTAGAAGTAAAAGAAGAGAGTGCCTGTCTCCTTGATGGCAGATCTCCTATCGTATGTTCTGGTGTCCAATATTACCCTCACAAAATGTGGATCTTTGGCTGTTATGCCATTTTTAATCCACCAATGCTAGGATTTTATTTTACTTTTAGAGAAGACAGTAATTTGTTGAGAAAAACTTCACCAAGAGTCATAAATATACAATATTTGACAGGAGTCTATCTAGGCGACTCATTGAGGGTTGGCTATGTCCATTCGACCAAGTGAATCTCCCTCCTAGCAACGGATAATCAATAAGCTAACATAAGTTAATACACTCTGAGACACAGATTATTACTCTCTTATTCTATATGACACCCTAGTACCCTACCATGAACTTGTCTGATGCCTTCCTTTTGAACAACCATCCATGTGCAATTAATTCTGCAAGCACCCATTGGCATGGGGATCCCTGATGAAGGATCTAGATTGTTCATGCCTGTGCCCATATGAATCAATCACCAATTTCCCATTGTCATATTAATCTGAGGCAGAGATTCTTGTGAATCCTCATTCAATAAGTGAGCCCTAGATCCTCACAAAAAGAAATCATTCTAATATCTCATGATGGGATTCTTCAAGAAAAGAAAATACATTTCACTGTGGGGCTCAACAGATGAATACTTGTAGGTTTACTGTTTTTATCATTTAATTTCTTTCATTCCTGATCATGATCTTATCTAGACACTTTTTTTTTTTCAGGTTTGAAGCTGTGCTCTCGACCTTGGAGGATGCTGTTACAGATTCTCCCAAGGCTGCAGAGTATCTTGGTTGCCTCCTTGGTAGAGTGATCTACGAGAATGTTGTTCCTCTGAAAGAGGTTGGGAGATTAATTCTTGAAGGTGGTGAGGAGCCAGGTTGCCTTAAAGAGACTGGGCTTGCGTCTGATGTTCTTGTTAGCATTCTGGACATCATTAAACAAGAGAAAGGGGACACCTATCTTAAATGAAATCCGAATGAGCTCCAATCTACGGTTGGAGGATTTTCGACCTCGAGATCCCATCAAGTCAAGGAAGTTGGATGCATTTATTTAGAAGGTGGTGATCTTATGGGGTAAGGGATTCATGTCTAGATCTAGGGTCAATGTGCGGGAATGTTCTCTTGTTCAGCTCTAATATATTGATTTATCTTTTGCCACCAATGGCTTATTCTATTATACACTGCAGAAAATGAGTTGAGAAGAATTGACTCAGGGTGAGAAGCATTTTTTCCCCATGTTGCCCTGGGTATTTCTGTCTATTACCGTTCTTCTGTGTTGCTTGCATTTTTTTCTCTTTAAAAAAGGATGCCGTTGTGTATGGGATCAAATTCACTAAGGTGCTAGTTAAATATCACTCATTGAAGCTCACATCAGGTCCTCGACAATATGACTATTTGCATACAATGTGGGCCTGAAACGTAGAAAGAATGGTTAGGATGGAAATTTTGATTTATTTTTAGTGTTTGGTTTTGAATCTACAATCGAAACTATTGGTTTAATTTTCTTAGGCTGATGTAGACCAAGTGAGATCTGAGTTAGATCAACCAGGTAACGTGATTGGCGGTAATGTAAATATATCATAGTCATCTATATTATTATCATATTGTAACAAATAATACAGAAATGCTAATGTTTGTATCTGCAGCAGTGTTGTTGAGTTTGGATTATGATCTGAATGACATCTACAATCTGCTTAAGCCTCATCTGGTTGTAGTTCATTTTATGCTGTGGATACACATCATGTATTTTAACATTGGATGTTCATGCAGATACTCTCGAATATACCTTGGAATGATCTGTTTGCACCTCGATTCTTCTGTTCTGCATTGTGGTTGTCTCAAACAGGTTCCAAAAACATCCATTTTCAACCATGTTTGGTACGTCAGTGGGCATAAAATCTTTGCTAGAACTGGAATTTTGTAGAATTTATTATTAAAAAAAAAATTATTCATGATCTATCTTTTTCTTTTTTCTAGTTTTGTGAAGGACTGGGATAAGCCAAATTTTCAGAATTTTGGTCAATTCTTAAAATAAAACAAAAAATTCTGAGCCAAAAATAGGTCAAAATACGGTTAAAAACTTTTCGGCCCATCAAGAGCCCAAAATGTCATTTATTTTGTTCAAAATTTTAAACTCTTAGAACTTGGGTCAAGTAGTTTCCTTGTGTGACATGAATAGTTCTTCCTTACTAAAAGAAATCAATGATACCAACGGACTTGAAAAATATAATATAATGGCTGTAACATTTCATACTAGCAGTGGCATATATGCGTGGACGAAGGGAGGGGGTTGGAGAAGTGGGCGGAACTCATGTTTGTCCAATCAGTTTAGCCTTATGAGATTGTGATTCACAATACCTCAATTTCAAAGGCCAAAAGTAAATTGTTGGAAATGTTTGGATGGGAGATGGAACTTCATATAGATGGAAACAAAATTCACCACTGTATATCCTTTCATCACTACTTAAGTTTTACCACTACAATCTAATATGGTATCGCAAAATAGCTCATGTTACAGAATTTTATTCTTAAATGTCAATGACTGCTAGATGAAAAAACTAGATTAACAGCAATTTGACTAGAAACAAGATAGTCATTTTCAGGGTATGTGAATCAAGTACATCACAATCCAGAAATGTGGATGCAATTTGAGCCTGATAAGGTGCAGAGAGAGAGAGAGAGAGAGCAAATCATAGGGAGAATCGCTTTGAATACCCGTCGAATGGTTCACATGAAGTTAATTGTAGCTCCTGCACGATTAAAAAAAAAAAAAGGTAAACATTATTGTATAAAGGATAAGGTGGAAGCGGGAGATTGCAGGTTTGAGTCTCATGGCCTAACTTGGTGTGCCTTAGGGGTAGTGGGCTCATCCGTGGGAGTTTTAGTATGGCTGTGTTTGAATTTCCCACACTTTAATTCAAAAAAAAAAAAGATAAGGTGAAAGGAATCGGCAAGGAGCTTATCCAATCACAGAGGTGGTAGACTTGAGAATTGATGGGTTCAAATTAGGTCCAAATTGGCGTGAAAACCAGTCAAGACCAGGAAGAGAGATATAAAGAGGGGTTAAGAGACACTGGTATGCATGATATTACCCCACATACTTAAGCCGGTGCCCACTAAATAGGAGGTGATAAGAGTCCATTTGGAAGTATCTCTACTTGAGTATAAGGCCTACCAATTGGATCAGTCAAGCCATATCTTGAAGGCAACAAAGTTTAAAGATTAAAAAACCAACTGACGCTAATCACAATTTAGGAGAGTATAGAAAACCTTGATTGATGGGTGACCCCTTTCTCACCCATTTTGACATCATGGTTGGGGACAACCACTCTTGTGGCCAGTTCAGTTCAATCTGATAAATATAAGGTCACCTGAACTACAATTCAGTTCAATCGACATCAGACCCACATGATCGAATGTGTGTGTGTGTGACATCTTCGAAGAGTCTTGGGAATCAGTACCTGTCTCAACCCACCACTGATGCTGCCTCCTGTTAGAAGCATTGTGATTAGTCACGTCACTGGACCGCCTGCCGATTTCATCACTGGCATTACGAATGGTGGATCGTATTGAATTCAACATGCTCCCATATGTAGCCCCATTTCCATGCTCGATTGCTTGGATGAAACAGTAAGTCATGGCACCTGTTGAAGTGATTCTTGATAATGCCTGTCCACATGAAAAACAATTAGAAGTCATTAACTTAATTGGGGTAAGTCTCAATGATTGAAATTGTCCCTTTTTAATTTTTTTTTTTGATGAATTCTGTTTGTTGTTAGATTAAAACTGTTGAAACTCTTAATCACAGCTCTAATTTTACGTGAAAATGTCATTGAATCTATAGAGAAAATGTTTTTTTTTTCCTGCTTATAACCAGTACATAGAAAGAGTATTTGAGACTTAACTGAGGTGCCGGCAGAGGTTTGATCGTCATCACAGCCACTAAAAGAAATGGCCTCCCCACCACTTGTTCCCTTCCATATCCCTGATCTACTCCCACACATACTGCCCACTCCTACAAATGTGAAGAAGACGCATATTAGCAAAAAAAATATGACAACTGAACAAATTTTAATTGTTTTTGGAAGATGTAAACTGTTGAACAATTTAGCTTGCAATTATTCTATAATGAGAGAGAGAGAGAGAGAGAGTATTGCGATAAAACTTCATTTTTTGAATAAGTTGATATAAAAATTCATCACAAGTCCATGGTGAGAAGTATTATCTCCTTACTAATCCATGGAGCTTAGCACCAAAATAGATGATCGTGATACATGAACAGCAAGATTAAAGTCAACTGGTCCTCTCTGGGATAATTGAGGACAGAATGCAGTACAGTAAAAAGAGCTCCGGTATTTGACTTATGTTTAAGCTGAATGTGAATTAGGAGGTGCCTAACTCCATTACAAGGGCATGTATGAGGAATCAATCTCTTCTTTTTTTTTTTTTGGCCCAGTGAGGGGATGCCTGTACGCTGTTTTGTTTCATGTCCAGTATAGTCCTCTTATACTATGAGATCCTTTTTTTCAGTATACTTGTTTTTGAGAATTCATAGAAATTTTATTGTTAATGTTTCAAAAAAAATCCGACAATGAAACTGCAGTAAAAATAATAGTAGAAAATAGAAATATTAATGCCATTATGGGATTTATGGATCTTCGTTTTTCTTTTCTCATTTAAGAAGAGACCGTTGTTTCTCTACTCATTTAAGAAAGGCAAGGTTAACGACTGCTATAACCTTTCTTTTAAATTAAATTTGGGCTAAAACAGTAACTTACAAAAAATAAAACAGGTATTTTTCAGAGGGGGAGGGAGGATCCCTTGGTTGGGTTGTCTGGAACAACAAAGTTTTGGTCGTTCTGGCCGGAAAGATTCAGCTATTACACATGAAACAGTCTGGAACACACTGGAATTCAAATGAAATGACATTCACAATCCATTCCGGTCAAATGAAATGAGCAGAGAACATAAACGAGGAACATTGACATGTTTGCTACAATTCTGTGTAAAATCTGAGGTACAGATATGACAACTGTTTCTGAGATTGCAATTATATTCAGAGAAGCAAGTTAGGCTAGCTAATGAGAGGAAAGTTAAAGAATATATACAACACTGGATCCATTGAGAATTAAAACTAAACTATATCCAATGGTACCAAGTTCCACAAGTACATAAATTTAAAATATAGAATAAGGGACCATTAAAGAGACCTTTAAAGGAAGCCCCCAATAGATAAGATGATGAGAAAGATGGAACGCCATTTAAGGTGGTTTGGGTATGTAAGTAGGAGACCAGAAATGACCCTTGTGCGAAAAATTGAAAGTACGCAAGTAGAAGGAATTAGAAGGAGAGGGAGGACCTTTAAAAGCATGGATTGAAGGATTAAACAATATGTGATAGATTGCAAGACAATGAAGGTTATAGTTTTTTATAGCATAGAATGAAAGAGAAGAATTCAAAAAACTGACTCCAGATAGATAAGATTTCTCATTCAAATATTCATCACAACCGGCATGGCCAAACAAAAGTCAAAGGTTGTTTTGGTACTCGCATAAATTCTAAAAATCGATACTGATATTGGCAATACTGATATTGGCATGTAGACTAACAGCCCTAAATGAGATTTCAGTGACTAACAGAGCTAAATTAGATTTCAGCTACATATGTAAGTCCATAAAATGAACAAAGCTATCTGACGCAGATATCTATCAAATTTGTCTTTAGATTAAACATTATAAAGAAACAATTATTAGAAGTACACATAAAAAGTAGTCACCAAAAGTCCTCAAAAACCATACCAGCAAAATTAATGAACTACTACAATTGTTGCACTGACCTGTTCATTCTGCATAGGAATGGTAAATCTAGCACAGTTCCACTATGGCAAGCATCTATGATTGCATGCAGCTTAACCCCAGGAGGAAGAGGCTTCACTATCGTCGCATTGATTTCATCATCAACAATCATACCCTGAGTTTGAAAGTCCAGAGGACATAGTGTTTCATCATAGCCATCGACCTCATCTCCGGTATAATTCCGCTGCTGCAATCCATGACCAGAGTAGTGGAATACTAAAGAATCTCCCGGTTGGCAACCTTGTACAAGCCAATATAATGCCATCTGCATGTTGTGTTTAGTTGGAACCCTGTATGGATCAGTTTCTTCTTCTGCAAATCAACTTTCAGGGAAGGATAAGATTAGTACTAGTTAATAGGAACCAAGAAAGAAATTAAGTAAGATCCATTTTGATTTCAATTTCACATTACAAAAAAGTATTATGTTAGAGGAAAAGTATCATTTAAACCATGTAACCAAGTCAAGAATGAATGGTTCAAGAAACCAGACAAATTCAAACCATGGCACAGTCAACAAAATAATCAAACTATTAAAAAAAAAAAAAGCGAATGGAATCTGTAATCAGCAAATCCACAATGCTTGAATTCAGTCATCAGATCATCGGGAACAATGTACCCAACAATGACAAAGTGTTTACTAGTGAATCTTTTAACCAAAATAAAAAATAATTCCTAAAACCATGGAAATCATTGATGGAAATCTGCTTAATTCAATCAAACCAAAATGCACATCTCATCAGCACATCTATAACAATGCACCAAACAAAGAAAAATGATTTATTTGTCAAATCATTCACAAAATTAACTGAATCCAAGAAAATGGGGAGGAATCTATTTTTACCAGCTCATCTGTAATAATTAACCAGACAAGGAAAATGATTTATTTATTGAATTATTAGCAAAAAGTCACTGAATCCAATCCAACCTAGAACACAGTCATCAGTTCATCATAGTAAAGTATACCCAACAAAGAATATTGTTTTATTTGTCAAAGAAGATTGATTTATTTGTCAAAAAAGAAAGATAACCTCTTTTTACCGGAATTATTAACAAAATTAATTTGCTGAATGAAATCAAATTCATGTGTAATCGCAGGAAATTTAACAATGAAACGATAAGAATCAACCAACCTCTTTTTGGATAACATGGGTATCCCCCACCCCACATCTTCCTAAAACTTCAAGCTCCATTGGAAATAAAACAAGAAGACCTGAATTCAGTCATCAACTATTGAAAATTAACAGAAAAAAAGAAGAAGAAGATGTATTTATCAAAATATTATTGAACATTTGCTCAATCCAAGTAAACCCAGAAAACATGTCTTATCAGCTCATTGAAGATAATGATAACAAATAATCAAAATATTATTGAAAAATTTGCTTAATTCAATGAAACACAGAAAACATATATCATCTCATCAATAATAATTAACACAACAAAAACAACTTATCTGTTGACCCTTCAGCAGATATTAGCTATATTTGATCACACTCAGAACACGAAATGCAGGAAATTGATTTTTGGGGGGCTGGGGTCGTACCAGTAAGCATGAGGATTGAAGATTCAGGGAACTTGAAGCGATTGATGAGAAGGTAGCGCATGCACTTGGCATCGTTGATACAGCCCTTGAGCTCGTGGCGGGAGTAGCGGTATGAGATGCCACAGATGACAGCCCTCTTGCACCATAGGGAGATGGGGGAGGACCAGGAGGGGCGTGATTGTAGGGGGATGGAGCTGGAGGAGGGAGGGCAGCATAGTTGTAATTGTGTGAAGGAGAGGGAGCAATGCCGCTGGGCTCAGCGATGCAGGTGATGGCATGGCAAATGGCACATCTAATGGACTTGGCTCCTGGAGGGAGCTGAAGAGGAGTCCTGCAGTTGGAGCAGACCAGCATCATCATGGTAGAGACAAAGGAATGGACAACTGCAGATGCTATGTAAGTTAGAAATGGAAGGCCCAAAACTTAGAAATTGCACACAGAGAAGAGGGAGGGGGGGGGTGGGGCGGGGGGGGGGGGGGGGGGGGGGGGGGGGGGGTGCGCAGCTCAAAACTTAGAAATTGCAGAGAGAGACAAAAGGAAGGCTCAAAACTCTGAAATTGCATAGAGAGAGAGAGGCATAAAATTTAGAAATGTAGAGAGAGAAATAGGCTGACAAAGGAGAGCTCAAAACTTAGAAATTGCAGAGAGAGAGAGAGAGAAGGAAGGCTCAAAACTTGGAAATTGCATAGAGAGAGAGAGGCCTAAAATATGGAAGTTGCAGAGAGACCCCAAAACAGAGAAAATGTAGAGAGAGAAATAGGCTGACCAAGTTTTAGGAGTTGCAGAAAATAGAGAGAGATAGAAAGATAGAGAAAGGTCAAAATCTCAGAGAAAGATCAGACAAAGGGATTATATGAACCTGTAATTTTGTATGGGAAGCCCAAACTTAGAAGCTGCAGAGAGAGAGAGAGAGAGAGAGAGAGAGAGAGAGGAGGTGGGGATGGTCAAAATCTCAAATGAAGATGAGAGAAACCCGGCAATATCATATAGGAATATAGGATGAATGAAGAAGAAGAGATGAGTATATTATATTTACATGGACGTGTATGAAAAGAACTTTCATGAAACCGATATTGGAGGTTTGGCTTCATGGAATCAGAAGGAAAAAACGAGAATTGAAAACATGACAGCACTTTCTATGAAAAAGGACTTCTTAGATGAATAATATAATTAAACACAAACCTCGTCATTTGATTCTCGTAATTTTATAATATGAGCTATGAAATAAATTAATATATAAGAATCAAATTTTCAAACTAAAATCATATAGTTAAAATGATCAAATGAGCATCAAATATTACATCTTATAATTTCTCAAAAAGTTTGCATGGTTGTGGGTTTAATCATATTTTAAACATATAGTAACTAAGGCTTCAACACGGGTGAGTCGGGCTTTTGGGCTTCAGGTTTGCTTGAGTTTGGGCCAGGGTCGAAAAATCGGCCTTGCCCAGATTTCGGCCGAGATTTTTTCTCTCTTCTCAATTTTTTTTTGAAAATTTCAGTGGCCTTTTTTTTTGAAAAAAAAGTCATTTAAAAAAAAAATAAAAAAGGATGTTTAAAAAAATATCATCTCATATGGGCAAATATCGGCTGAATTATTTTATCTCTAGTCATACTGTGCGTATCGGCCGAGATATCTCGGTCCTTGAAAACCCGAGATATCTCAACCGATACGCACAGTATGGACCAAGATTTATACTGCTCGTTTGGGCTCAATTTGTTATTGAATGACTTGTGCCTGAATTTGATTGACCAAATTTGTTCAAAAGTTGAGTTTTGATCGACTTAATTTATATAATGCAAAATCTAAGTTCAATTACGAATTTAAAAAAATATGAAAATGCTTATTTGGGCTCAAACTTTTTGGGCTAAAGATGAGTTTGTTTTCATTATTTTATAAATTATAAATTATAAAAACTATAAATTTTATATCTATACATAGATTTTGATTCTAATTTGAACTTTCAATTCAAACTTATGTTTTCTTGTGTTTATATAGTAGTACCTATTCAGTGATAAATTGGAACAATTGAATGTATTATTTCTATTAGATTTTTCAATAAAAAAACTCATATAATTCATCTTCACCCATCTAATTTAAGGTCCTAAAATAATTAAAGTTAAAAATTAAATGACTAAATATAATATATCTTTGATTTTTTTTCATTTTGACAAATCTAGATACTTACTTTCGTTTTATAGGGTAGAATGAGTTATACTTTAAAATAATATGTAAAACCTTACGTAACATATCTTAAATTAAGATAAAAAAAAGTTATTTGTCAAATTAGGAATGCAAGTCACCTGCCACGTTGGATCCTAAGTCAATTCGTGTGAAGGCCTATTTCAATTGTAGAGCCACAATTTAAATTCTCAGGACATTTTTTAGTTCTTTCTTAGTTTTTTAATTTTCATCTACTATCTCTATTGGTAAATGAAAGTGCCGCCGGTCCTGACAACCCTTAAAATTTGAAGGCTCTAGACAAAATTGACAAGAGAGGCTTTACTGAAGAGGCCCTAAAATCTCAAGAAATCCTATTGCAAGATTATTTTTAGATTTATTTTGGAGGCGCTGCCGTCTAATACCATACCCGGCTTTGGTAAATAATCATCTTGAATACAAGAGAAGCTTATCAATGCACAAACATATTTTTAATTTCAAAACCCATTGAGAGATGTGGATGGAGGAGTGGTCGATTTGTGTCATTTATATTTAAGATTGAAGTTAAGTTTATAGTTGAATGATTAAGAATTTAAATTATTAAAATATAATTTATAATTTTTAGTTCTAATATTATAGTTGAATGTTTGAAATAAACACATAATATAAAACGACAATTTGTATAAGATGAGCTCTTATATTTAAGTTGAGTATGAGTTGAATTTAGACTACACTGTGTTGGTCTTTAATTTGTGAGGGTTGACATGACGGTTAAGAACCCATTTGAAATGCTATAGTCTTGGATTATTCATGTGAGTTAGATGGGTCACTTTTGTAATACCCTGCCCCGGATTAGGAGTGTTTTAGCTTAATTTCCGTGTTTAACCGGTTGATCTCGAGGTTTTCGATCAGGGCCTTGAGGAAAGCCCAAGCGAGGCCCAATCCGAGCTCGTGAGCTCAGAGATCCAGCCCGTTCAGCTGGAGGGGTATTTTGGTAATTTACCACCTGTTGTGATTATTTCTCTAAATTGTGTGATTTGATGATCTTTATTGGTGAATAATACTCTCCCTATGGAATGATTTGCATTTATTATTTCAAAATGATTTAGTTTTCAGAAAAATAATATTTATTTATCAACCGTCGGAACCCCGAAAGAGAGTTTTAATTATTTTAAATATTTTCGGGAAAGAGATAAATTTTGAAAATGGTATTGGGTGTTAGACCATTTTAATATTGATCTAGTTATTTCCTTTCATCTCAAAATAAGATTTACAAATGAGTTATTTTTACATTAGTTTAATTAAGCAATTATGGATAAAATATGATTTTTGTTTAAATCAAGGGTTTTTAGTGAGAGATAATTCACGAAATTTTTATGGTAACCTAAGTTTTAAAAACCCAACCCATCTTTAAGGTTGGATCTGATTTTGGAGTCTTAAATTTATTACTCATAGTTCAAAAAAATCAGTTTTTATTAATCTGAGGCCCTTTCTGCAATTTGGGAAATACTTAGGGACTGATCTGCAAAAGCAGAGCAGCCTGCACACGGCATGCCGCGTGCACTGGCCGCTCGGCGGTGATGATTTCGTTCAGCCGTCCCGTCCCATCCTCCCAACCGATTTTCCGGCCAGCCAGCCTATAAATTCAAGCCTCTTCCGATCGTTTGAATTCCCAGCAGATTTCTGCATTTCTTCCCTCTCTAATCTCTGTTTAAAATCCATCCGAAGAGACCTGCTGAGCTTCTGTTTTTCAATAACAGTAAGCTAAGTGGGAGATTTTCCAAAGATCCGAATTTCAAACCAGGAACCAAAACCAAGGTATCCATTGCTTTCCTTTTTAAATTTCAACCGATTTAGAATCAAACAAAACTGATTTTGACCCTGTTTTGATGGAGAAAAACGATTTTGAAGTTTTAAGGAAAACCATGGGTTTTATGTACCCGTGAGGATTTACCCTTAAAATCGGATGACCCTTTGAGCTTTTGAGCTCCAAACCTCTCCCTATGGAAAGAGGACTCTCAGAGGAGTCCATCAGACCAGACGGATGTGAAAAGCGAATCCAGGAAGCCCTCCCTTTCTGGAATCGCATTTCACCTGTTTTCCGCCGTGACTGTCTGCTGTTGCAGACAGTCGGAGAAGACGACTCTCGGAAGGTCCGAGAGCCGATCTTCGGACGGTCCTAACGTTCGGACGGTCCGAGCAGTGACCCTCGGACGTTCCGAGCTTCAACCCGAAGCCCAGTTCGCCCGAGGTGAGCCAGACCCACTTCGGAAGAACCGAGCCAGCTCGGAAGGACCGAGCCAGCTCGGAAGGTCCGAGCATCCTCAGAAGGTCCGAACCTGTATTCGGATGTTCCGAGATCTGCAGACCCACGAGACTTCTGTTTTTTTTTTCCGTTTTCTGGACTTCGGACGGTCCGAGACCCACTCTTCGGACGATCCGAAGTCAGGCCTCAAGATCCGAGGCCAGTGACTCAGTTTTAGGTGGTTCGGATGATCCGAAGCCACTGACCCAAGTTCCGAAGTGATGTTCCGAGGAACACTGTTTTGAAAAATAATAAAATATTGTTTGATGACAGTTTTAATCTTGATTATTTATCTAATGTGTGATGATTTATACCCCCCTGTTAATTAAAATTGTACTAACCCTTTTTCCTCTTATTATTTATAGTGTAAATACTATTGTATACGCTTTCAGTCCGACACTAGTCGGGAACTGAGTGATTCACTTTCAGGACGACACTATAGTCGGGCACTGAGTGACCTCGAGGCCTACTCAAAATGTCAGCTCTGGTCCTATCCAGAAGACAACCGAGAAGTGACCCGAGGATCTAGACCTTACTCAATAAGTCAATCTGGTCAATGCCCAGAAGACAATATGAGTTTGGACTGAGCCCCTTATGTTTATTATATTATTATCTTGTGGATGATTTAAAGAGGATAGAAACCAAATAGGAGACTCATTCCATTAAACCCGGATATTTTGTAGGAAAATATATGATTTCCAAATTCTACGTATATGTACGTATTTGTTATGTATATTGATTGAGCACTTGTATGTTGTTTGACAGAGACCGCGAAACCACACAATCACGGTGAGGGAACTTAACTCTGCAGATTTTGTAAACAGGTGTTATATTGAGCAATGAGTGGTTTCGGTTTTGATGAACCCACTCATGTGCCTATACATGATGCACTATGGTAAGAGTGCTGTGATGATTTGATATTACGGTGTTGACCGTATGTGTATGTAAGACTGCTTCCACGTACCTGGGCTATTGAACCAATATCGGCCATATGAGAGATGGTTTATGTCTACTGGACCATGGGCGGACCATGCTGTCGTCAGTTGCTGACTTGAGGGTGTCAGTACCGGTTACGTTTAAGAGCCGGAGATGTACTTGCAAGGATGTATTTTGACCGTGTCGGGACTTAATACTGGTCTCAGTGTAGTCGGCAGGCGTTACGGTGGATAATGGCAGTGATTGATAGTTGATGATGTTATTATCTTATTTGAGATTATGCTTACTGTTATCAAGCATGTGATATTAACTGTTGTTAACCTGTTTTACTATTTGCTTAATGTGCACTGTTAATTATCCTTCACTGGGCTTGTTAGCTCACACCACTCACCTTTCAGGCGATGAACCCGAGGAGGAGGACCCTCTCTTTCAAACTTAGGGCGTTTGAGCCAAGGCAGTGTTTTGGGATTCCCCCGGAGCGGAATGCCCTGATCTCTTTTTGTTGGTTCTCGGAACCGTTATTTTTGTATTAAGTACCGGATGTGGTACTTAATTTGCATTTGACTATTGTAATCGGCTATGTTGCCATTTGAGACGATGTTTTGGATTGATTTATCAATGTTAATATTTGTTTGATCTTATTATTAATGGATGTTATTGTGTTGTTTTGCTATGTCTACGGGGCATGCTTATGGTACATGTTTGAGTCCTCTTAGCGGGCTGATGCGTAACCGCTGGGCCTAACTGTTGATCCGGCCCAGTAAGAATGCTTGTGGATTAGTTTACTTTCCTTTCAAAAAAAAAAAAAATCAGTCGCGTTCCGGGCCCACTGGTCGGGTCGGGGCGTGACAGCTTGGTATCAGAGCGTAGGCTCAACTCTAGGACTGTGATGGGTTACTACCTAGTTAGACTTGTTTTTGCCCTAGTATTGCTATTGTATTGACATTTCCTTGTTTGGTGATACAGATATGTCAAGCAATAATACCGAGTGCTTCCAGGGGACACCTAGCGACCCTATCGTCATAGATTCTGGAGATGACTCCGGTGCGCCAAATTTCGATGAGGTTGCACCTAGGGAGGAGGTAGTAGTGGCATCCCCCGAATACCACGTGGGTGCTGAACCTGAGGAGGAAGAGGGAGATGTCCCAATTCCTGAGGAGTCGGTGGGGGAGAATGGATCACCCGAGTATGTTCCGGCTACTCCGCCATTGAACGAGTACCAAGATGAGATGTGTGAGCTCTGCAATCAGGCAGGGCACAATTTCATCTGTTGCCCCTATCCACCCAGTGTCATTTGCCCTGTTTGCGGACTCCGCGGACATGGAAATGCCAGAACCAATTGTCCTTATGTAGGAGGACCGGGGATCATACCCTGTTTAACTTGTGGGGTGTACGGGCACAAATCTGAGACCTGCCCAGATAACTTTTATTATTTTGGTAGTGAAGAAGGATCTTTTTCACGGAATTAGATCAATCACTGTTAGGGGGCATCAGAGAGTTTTATAAGGGTTAAGTTTTGTTATTTTGAAGGGTTTTTACACCCTACTAACCTTTGTACTTGAATTGAAATTGTTGAATGAATTCTAATTGAAATTGTTACAACTTGTGTCTTCGACTTTGATAAAAATTTTAAAATTTGGTTAATGATATTTACAAGTGTAAATAACAGATGTCAGGACCCAACGCAAACCGAGCCAACTTTCGTGGGAGGAGGACTGGTCTTCCACCCCGTGACCTACCCAATGAGGCGATACGAGCGGCGGTTGAAGCATTTCAGCAGATAGCTGAAAATATGCGACGTCCGCCAGTCCAAACGCCAGAGGAGAGAGCCACCTCGGCTCTGAAAGAGTTCAAACGTCTGAACCCGACTAGCTTCTCGGGAACAGAAGACCCCAGCGCTGCGAGGAACTGGCTAACCCAGATTAGCCGAATCCTCAATACCCTAGCAATCGCCGATGATTTACGTGTGACCTTGGCAACTTATCAGCTCGAAGGGAACGCCTATGAATGGTGGGAGGCGAAGAGCTTGGTTCGTAATCACGAGCCAATGACTTGGGAGGAGTTTTCTGCAGCCTTTTTGGCCCGCTATTTTCCAAAGACGGTGAAGGAGGCAAGGAAGAGAGAGTTCCTCAACATTCAGCAGGGTTCAGATACAGTGGCACAGTATGCCATGCGCTACATCGACCTGATGCAGTTTGTGCCGTGGATTGCAGCCAATGAGGAGGAGAAGATCCAGCATTTCGAGAACGGACTCAGACCCTTCCTACAGCGGCAAGTGGCCGGCCTAGTGTTCAACACTCTGGAGGAGATCATCGAGCGCGCTTCGAAGGTAGAAGCGGTGGACTCTATCAACCGGAGCACTGACAGCTCTCAGAAACCTTCTTCTAACAAGAAGGCAAGGTTCAATCAGCAGAAGAGGCCTTTCTTCAGGAAGAGCCAACCTAGTGTGGGCCAGTCCAGTCGGTCCGACTCTCGGCCAATCGTATGCTACACCTGCAATCAGCCAGGGCATACTTCTAGATTCTGTCAATCCAAAGGAGAGAGAGCTTGTTTTCACTGCAAGCAAACCGGGCACCTGTTCAAGGATTGTCCTTTTTCTGGTAAAGCGGCACCTTCACAAGGCGCAGGAGTTTCCTACTCCGTGGCGCAGCCATCTGTCGGCAGAGGTTCTCAGCAGGCTTCCAGAGGATCAGCGACACCGAGGAACGGACCACCTCGGAGCGATCAGGGGAGAGGACGAGGGCGTCCTCAAGGGAGAGTCTACTCTTTAGGGACTCAGAAGGAGGAACCAATGGAGAACGCAGTAATGGAAGGTACCCTTCATCTTTTCAGTCTTTTGGCTCGAGTGTTGTTTGATACCGGTGCTTCGCATTCCTTTATCTCTAGAACTTGTTGTGTTAGATTGGGTTTGAAACCTGTAGAAGTAGTTAACCCGCTAATGGTAGTTTCACCTTTGGGTAGGAAGGCTTTGGCAAACCAAGAGTGTAGATCTTGTGTTTTGAAGATTAGCGGAGTGGAGTTGTCTTATGATTTTCTAGTTCTGGAAATGACGGACTTTGACATCATCCTTGGTGTGGATTGGATGTCTGTTTTTGGAGTCTTGATAGACTGCCCTCAGAAGAGGATTCATGGGGTCTCCTCAACCGGTGAGAGGTTTGTTGAGAAGTTGGTACCCTATGAAAGGATGAGAGTCACTTTCTCTGGCCTTAGGGCGTATCCCGGTAGTGTGGTGGCAAGCATGGGTTGGGAAGATGTAGGTGGTGTAGGGTCTGTTGCTCCTCGGGTGGTGTGTGAGTTTATGGATGTTTTTCCTGACCAGTTGGCTGGGCTACCTCCACGCCGAGAGATAGAGTTTGTTATAGACCTACAGCCAGGAACATCTCCAATTTCCATGGCACCTTATCGGATGGCGCCGGCAGAGCAGAGAGAGCTAGCTACGCAGGTAGAAGAGCTTCTTAGTCTTGGTTTTATCCGTCAGAGCAACTCGCCGTGGGGCGCACCTGCTCTCTTTGTGAAAAAGAAGGATGGATCGATGAGGATGTGTATAGATTACCGGCGGCTTAACCAGGTAACTATTAAGAACAAGTATCCGTTGCCTAGAATAGATGACCTCTTTGATCTTTTGAGGGGATCGAAGTGTTTTTCGAAGATCGATTTGAGATCGGGTTACCATCAGTTGCGGATTCGAGAGGAGGACATTCCAAAGACTGCTTTTCGGACGCAGTATGGCTTGTACGAGTTTGTTGTGATGCCTTTCGGTTTGACGAACGCACCAGCCATGTTCATGGACTTGATGAATCGGGTGTTTCGACCGTATCTGCGAGAGTTCGTGATAGTC
The DNA here is from genome assembly GCA_013350335.1 of Chimonanthus salicifolius. Lineage (NCBI taxonomy): Eukaryota > Viridiplantae > Streptophyta > Magnoliopsida > Laurales > Calycanthaceae > Chimonanthus > Chimonanthus salicifolius. Next base: position 62,299,607 of record CM023541.1, on the reverse strand, counting down.
TTCATCGACGATATCTTGATCTATTCGTCATCAGAAGAGGAGCATGAGCGTCATCTGCGGATTGTTCTTCAGACTCTTCGGGAGCATCAGCTGTTCGCTAAGCTGAGCAAGTGTGAGTTTTGGTTGACTCAAGTGCAATTTCTGGGACATGTAGTGTCTCCAGGAGGAATCTCGGTAGATCCAGCAAAGGTAGAGACCGTGAAAACTTGGGAGAATCCCAAGAGCGTGTTCGAGATCCGGAGCTTTCTGGGATTAGCAGGATATTACCGAAAGTTTATCCCGCGCTTCTCTCAGATCGCGGTACCGATGACTCGGCTGACGAGGAAGAACGTCAAGTTCGAGTGGAGCGAAGCTTGTGAGAAAGCATTTCAGGAACTGAAGGAGAAGTTGACGACGTCTCCAGTATTGGTGATACCCGAGCAAGGACGAGGTTACGATGTTTATTGCGACGCGTCCAAGTTTGGTTTGGGTTGTGTGCTGATGCAAGAGGGGAAGGTAGTAGCTTATGGTTCCAGGCAATTGAAGGGACACGAGCAGAACTACCCGACTCATGATTTGGAGTTGGCAGCTGTTGTGTTCTCGTTGAAATTGTGGAGACATTACTTATATGGCGAGAAGTTCAATGTGTTTTCTGATCACCATAGTCTCAAGTATATCTTCACTCAGAAAGACTTGAATATGAGGCAGCGTAGGTGGATGGAGTACTTGGGAGATTATGACTTCAGTCTCTCCTATCACCCGGGGAAAGCCAATGTGGTGGCCGATGCCTTGAGCAGGAAGTCTCATAACGACGTGGCGAGGATGGCATCCTTGCAATGGAAGATGCTCGAAGTTCTGTCCGAGTACGATCTGGAGCTGATCGAAGGAAGCGGGTCAGCAAGAATCCATAGTTTGGTTCTGCAACCCGAGGTAGTTAGTTTGGTGTTGGAAGGACAACAAAGCGACCCAGAAGCAAAGGAGTTGGCAACTCAGCTTTCAGGAGGAGCAACTTTAGAGGATTGGAAGATCAAGGCAGACGGAAGTCTTACTTTCAAAGATAGACTGTTCGTGCCAAAATCGGACGAGTGCAGGAGGAAAGTGCTTGATCACTTTCATCGATCTCGCTTTGCAGTGCATCCCGGTGGTACAAAGATGTATCGTGACTTGCGGCGACTTTTCTGGTGGAAAGGTATGAAGCGCGAGGTAGCAGATTTTGTGTCCAAGTGCCTAACTTGTCAACAAGTGAAGGCGGAACATCAACGACCCGGTGGAAAGATGCAACCTTTGGAAGTGGCTGAATGGAAGTGGGAGCATATCACGATGGATTTTGTAACTGGTTTTCCTAAGTCTCCTAAGAAGAACGACGCTATTTGGGTAATAGTCGATCGATTGACGAAGTCAGCTCACTTTCTACCGATCAAGAAGACGGATTCCTTGGCTACTCTAAAGTAGATTGTATTTGAAGGAGATAGTCAGATTGCATGGAGTGCCTGTATCCATTGTATCTGATAGAGACCCGAGGTTCGTGTCAAGGTTTTGGCAAGGATTGCAAGAGGAGTTGGGGACTAAGCTGTGCTTTAGCACTGCTTTTCACCCTCAGACGGATGGTCAGTCAGAGAGAACCATTCAAACCCTAGAGGATATGCTAAGGGCTTGTGTGATGGATATGCGGGGAAGTTGGGAAGATCACTTGCCTTTGATCGAGTTCGTCTACAACAACAGTTATCACTCCAGTGTGCAGATGGCACCCTACGAGGCTCTGTATGGCAGACCGTGCAGGTCACCTCTTTGTTGGACAGAGGTAGGAGACAAAGCACTACTAGGACCTGATCTAGTGCGTGAGACGTCAGAGCAAGTTGAAGTAATCAGACAGCGTCTCAAGACAGCCCAGAGCAGACAAAAGAGTTATGCTGACAAAAGGCGACGACCTTTGGAGTTTGCAGTTGGCGACCGAGTTTTCTTACGTGTGGCACCACGTCATGGAGTACAGCGGTTCGGGCGCAAGGGAAAACTATCACCTCGATATGTTGGACCCTTTGAGATCTTGAAGAGGATAGGTGAAGTGGCCTATCAGTTGGATCTTCCTCAGGCTTTGGAGAGAATGCATAGTACGTTCCACGTGTCTATGTTAAGAAAGTATGAGCCTGACCCGTCACATGTGATCAGTTTTGAAGATATTGAGGTATCAGAGGACTTAACTTTTGAAGAAGCACCAGTCAAGATTCTAGAGCGTCGGACTCAAGAGCTCAGGAAGAAGTCTATATCCCTAGTGCGAGTGCTGTGGCAACATCGCGACGTGCAACATGAGACGTGGGAACCTGAATCGACGATGCAGAAGCTGTACCCTGGCTTGTTCACAGGCCAAGAAGGTAGATTTTGCCTTAAATTTCGGGACGAAATTTTCTTTTAGGAGGGTAGGATGTAATACCCTGCCCCGGATTAGGAGTGTTTTAGCTTAATTTCCGTGTTTAACCGGTTGATCTCGAGGTTTTCGATCAGGGCCTTGAGGAAAGCCCAAGCGAGGCCCAATCCGAGCTCGTGAGCTCAGAGATCCAGCCCGTTCAGCTGGAGGGGTATTTTGGTAATTTACCACCTGTTGTGATTATTTCTCTAAATTGTGTGATTTGATGATCTTTATTGGTGAATAATACTCTCCCTATGGAATGATTTGCATTTATTATTTCAAAATGATTTAGTTTTCAGAAAAATAATATTTATTTATCAACCGTCGGAACCCCGAAAGAGAGTTTTAATTATTTTAAATATTTTCGGGAAAGAGATAAATTTTGAAAATGGTATTGGGTGTTAGACCATTTTAATATTGATCTAGTTATTTCCTTTCATCTCAAAATAAGATTTACAAATGAGTTATTTTTACATTAGTTTAATTAAGCAATTATGGATAAAATATGATTTTTGTTTAAATCAAGGGTTTTTAGTGAGAGATAATTCACGAAATTTTTATGGTAACCTAAGTTTTAAAAACCCAACCCATCTTTAAGGTTGGATCTGATTTTGGAGTCTTAAATTTATTACTCATAGTTCAAAAAAATCAGTTTTTATTAATCTGAGGCCCTTTCTGCAATTTGGGAAATACTTAGGGACTGATCTGCAAAAGCAGAGCAGCCTGCACACGGCATGCCGCGTGCACTGGCCGCTCGGCGGTGATGATTTCGTTCAGCCGTCCCGTCCCATCCTCCCAACCGATTTTCCGGCCAGCCAGCCTATAAATTCAAGCCTCTTCCGATCGTTTGAATTCCCAGCAGATTTCTGCATTTCTTCCCTCTCTAATCTCTGTTTAAAATCCATCCGAAGAGACCTGCTGAGCTTCTGTTTTTCAATAACAGTAAGCTAAGTGGGAGATTTTCCAAAGATCCGAATTTCAAACCAGGAACCAAAACCAAGGTATCCATTGCTTTCCTTTTTAAATTTCAACCGATTTAGAATCAAACAAAACTGATTTTGACCCTGTTTTGATGGAGAAAAACGATTTTGAAGTTTTAAGGAAAACCATGGGTTTTATGTACCCGTGAGGATTTACCCTTAAAATCGGATGACCCTTTGAGCTTTTGAGCTCCAAACCTCTCCCTATGGAAAGAGGACTCTCAGAGGAGTCCATCAGACCAGACGGATGTGAAAAGCGAATCCAGGAAGCCCTCCCTTTCTGGAATCGCATTTCACCTGTTTTCCGCCGTGACTGTCTGCTGTTGCAGACAGTCGGAGAAGACGACTCTCGGAAGGTCCGAGAGCCGATCTTCGGACGGTCCTAACGTTCGGACGGTCCGAGCAGTGACCCTCGGACGTTCCGAGCTTCAACCCGAAGCCCAGTTCGCCCGAGGTGAGCCAGACCCACTTCGGAAGAACCGAGCCAGCTCGGAAGGACCGAGCCAGCTCGGAAGGTCCGAGCATCCTCAGAAGGTCCGAACCTGTATTCGGATGTTCCGAGATCTGCAGACCCACGAGACTTCTGTTTTTTTTCCGTTTTCTGGACTTCGGACGGTCCGAGACCCACTCTTCGGACGATCCGAAGTCAGGCCTCAAGATCCGAGGCCAGTGACTCAGTTTTAGGTGGTTCGGATGATCCGAAGCCACTGACCCAAGTTCCGAAGTGATGTTCCGAGGAACACTGTTTTGAAAAATAATAAAATATTGTTTGATGACAGTTTTAATCTTGATTATTTATCTAATGTGTGATGATTTATACCCCCCTGTTAATTAAAATTGTACTAACCCTTTTTCCTCTTATTATTTATAGTGTAAATACTATTGTATACGCTTTCAGTCCGACACTAGTCGGGAACTGAGTGATTCACTTTCAGGACGACACTATAGTCGGGCACTGAGTGACCTCGAGGCCTACTCAAAATGTCAGCTCTGGTCCTATCCAGAAGACAACCGAGAAGTGACCCGAGGATCTAGACCTTACTCAATAAGTCAATCTGGTCAATGCCCAGAAGACAATATGAGTTTGGACTGAGCCCCTTATGTTTATTATATTATTATCTTGTGGATGATTTAAAGAGGATAGAAACCAAATAGGAGACTCATTCCATTAAACCCGGATATTTTGTAGGAAAATATATGATTTCCAAATTCTACGTATATGTACGTATTTGTTATGTATATTGATTGAGCACTTGTATGTTGTTTGACAGAGACCGCGAAACCACACAATCACGGTGAGGGAACTTAACTCTGCAGATTTTGTAAACAGGTGTTATATTGAGCAATGAGTGGTTTCGGTTTTGATGAACCCACTCATGTGCCTATACATGATGCACTATGGTAAGAGTGCTGTGATGATTTGATATTACGGTGTTGACCGTATGTGTATGTAAGACTGCTTCCACGTACCTGGGCTATTGAACCAATATCGGCCATATGAGAGATGGTTTATGTCTACTGGACCATGGGCGGACCATGCTGTCGTCAGTTGCTGACTTGAGGGTGTCAGTACCGGTTACGTTTAAGAGCCGGAGATGTACTTGCAAGGATGTATTTTGACCGTGTCGGGACTTAATACTGGTCTCAGTGTAGTCGGCAGGCGTTACGGTGGATAATGGCAGTGATTGATAGTTGATGATGTTATTATCTTATTTGAGATTATGCTTACTGTTATCAAGCATGTGATATTAACTGTTGTTAACCTGTTTTACTATTTGCTTAATGTGCACTGTTAATTATCCTTCACTGGGCTTGTTAGCTCACACCACTCACCTTTCAGGCGATGAACCCGAGGAGGAGGACCCTCTCTTTCAAACTTAGGGCGTTTGAGCCAAGGCAGTGTTTTGGGATTCCCCCGGAGCGGAATGCCCTGATCTCTTTTTGTTGGTTCTCGGAACCGTTATTTTTGTATTAAGTACCGGATGTGGTACTTAATTTGCATTTGACTATTGTAATCGGCTATGTTGCCATTTGAGACGATGTTTTGGATTGATTTATCAATGTTAATATTTGTTTGATCTTATTATTAATGGATGTTATTGTGTTGTTTTGCTATGTCTACGGGGCATGCTTATGGTACATGTTTGAGTCCTCTTAGCGGGCTGATGCGTAACCGCTGGGCCTAACTGTTGATCCGGCCCAGTAAGAATGCTTGTGGATTAGTTTACTTTCCTTTCAAAAAAAAAAAAAATCAGTCGCGTTCCGGGCCCACTGGTCGGGTCGGGGCGTGACAGCTTGGTATCAGAGCGTAGGCTCAACTCTAGGACTGTGATGGGTTACTACCTAGTTAGACTTGTTTTTGCCCTAGTATTGCTATTGTATTGACATTTCCTTGTTTGGTGATACAGATATGTCAAGCAATAATACCGAGTGCTTCCAGGGGACACCTAGCGACCCTATCGTCATAGATTCTGGAGATGACTCCGGTGCGCCAAATTTCGATGAGGTTGCACCTAGGGAGGAGGTAGTAGTGGCATCCCCCGAATACCACGTGGGTGCTGAACCTGAGGAGGAAGAGGGAGATGTCCCAATTCCTGAGGAGTCGGTGGGGGAGAATGGATCACCCGAGTATGTTCCGGCTACTCCGCCATTGAACGAGTACCAAGATGAGATGTGTGAGCTCTGCAATCAGGCAGGGCACAATTTCATCTGTTGCCCCTATCCACCCAGTGTCATTTGCCCTGTTTGCGGACTCCGCGGACATGGAAATGCCAGAACCAATTGTCCTTATGTAGGAGGACCGGGGATCATACCCTGTTTAACTTGTGGGGTGTACGGGCACAAATCTGAGACCTGCCCAGATAACTTTTATTATTTTGGTAGTGAAGAAGGATCTTTTTCACGGAATTAGATCAATCACTGTTAGGGGGCATCAGAGAGTTTTATAAGGGTTAAGTTTTGTTATTTTGAAGGGTTTTTACACCCTACTAACCTTTGTACTTGAATTGAAATTGTTGAATGAATTCTAATTGAAATTGTTACAACTTGTGTCTTCGACTTTGATAAAAATTTTAAAATTTGGTTAATGATATTTACAAGTGTAAATAACAGATGTCAGGACCCAACGCAAACCGAGCCAACTTTCGTGGGAGGAGGACTGGTCTTCCACCCCGTGACCTACCCAATGAGGCGATACGAGCGGCGGTTGAAGCATTTCAGCAGATAGCTGAAAATATGCGACGTCCGCCAGTCCAAACGCCAGAGGAGAGAGCCACCTCGGCTCTGAAAGAGTTCAAACGTCTGAACCCGACTAGCTTCTCGGGAACAGAAGACCCCAGCGCTGCGAGGAACTGGCTAACCCAGATTAGCCGAATCCTCAATACCCTAGCAATCGCCGATGATTTACGTGTGACCTTGGCAACTTATCAGCTCGAAGGGAACGCCTATGAATGGTGGGAGGCGAAGAGCTTGGTTCGTAATCACGAGCCAATGACTTGGGAGGAGTTTTCTGCAGCCTTTTTGGCCCGCTATTTTCCAAAGACGGTGAAGGAGGCAAGGAAGAGAGAGTTCCTCAACATTCAGCAGGGTTCAGATACAGTGGCACAGTATGCCATGCGCTACATCGACCTGATGCAGTTTGTGCCGTGGATTGCAGCCAATGAGGAGGAGAAGATCCAGCATTTCGAGAACGGACTCAGACCCTTCCTACAGCGGCAAGTGGCCGGCCTAGTGTTCAACACTCTGGAGGAGATCATCGAGCGCGCTTCGAAGGTAGAAGCGGTGGACTCTATCAACCGGAGCACTGACAGCTCTCAGAAACCTTCTTCTAACAAGAAGGCAAGGTTCAATCAGCAGAAGAGGCCTTTCTTCAGGAAGAGCCAACCTAGTGTGGGCCAGTCCAGTCGGTCCGACTCTCGGCCAATCGTATGCTACACCTGCAATCAGCCAGGGCATACTTCTAGATTCTGTCAATCCAAAGGAGAGAGAGCTTGTTTTCACTGCAAGCAAACCGGGCACCTGTTCAAGGATTGTCCTTTTTCTGGTAAAGCGGCACCTTCACAAGGCGCAGGAGTTTCCTACTCCGTGGCGCAGCCATCTGTCGGCAGAGGTTCTCAGCAGGCTTCCAGAGGATCAGCGACACCGAGGAACGGACCACCTCGGAGCGATCAGGGGAGAGGACGAGGGCGTCCTCAAGGGAGAGTCTACTCTTTAGGGACTCAGAAGGAGGAACCAATGGAGAACGCAGTAATGGAAGGTACCCTTCATCTTTTCAGTCTTTTGGCTCGAGTGTTGTTTGATACCGGTGCTTCGCATTCCTTTATCTCTAGAACTTGTTGTGTTAGATTGGGTTTGAAACCTGTAGAAGTAGTTAACCCGCTAATGGTAGTTTCACCTTTGGGTAGGAAGGCTTTGGCAAACCAAGAGTGTAGATCTTGTGTTTTGAAGATTAGCGGAGTGGAGTTGTCTTATGATTTTCTAGTTCTGGAAATGACGGACTTTGACATCATCCTTGGTGTGGATTGGATGTCTGTTTTTGGAGTCTTGATAGACTGCCCTCAGAAGAGGATTCATGGGGTCTCCTCAACCGGTGAGAGGTTTGTTGAGAAGTTGGTACCCTATGAAAGGATGAGAGTCACTTTCTCTGGCCTTAGGGCGTATCCCGGTAGTGTGGTGGCAAGCATGGGTTGGGAAGATGTAGGTGGTGTAGGGTCTGTTGCTCCTCGGGTGGTGTGTGAGTTTATGGATGTTTTTCCTGACCAGTTGGCTGGGCTACCTCCACGCCGAGAGATAGAGTTTGTTATAGACCTACAGCCAGGAACATCTCCAATTTCCATGGCACCTTATCGGATGGCGCCGGCAGAGCAGAGAGAGCTAGCTACGCAGGTAGAAGAGCTTCTTAGTCTTGGTTTTATCCGTCAGAGCAACTCGCCGTGGGGCGCACCTGCTCTCTTTGTGAAAAAGAAGGATGGATCGATGAGGATGTGTATAGATTACCGGCGGCTTAACCAGGTAACTATTAAGAACAAGTATCCGTTGCCTAGAATAGATGACCTCTTTGATCTTTTGAGGGGATCGAAGTGTTTTTCGAAGATCGATTTGAGATCGGGTTACCATCAGTTGCGGATTCGAGAGGAGGACATTCCAAAGACTGCTTTTCGGACGCAGTATGGCTTGTACGAGTTTGTTGTGATGCCTTTCGGTTTGACGAACGCACCAGCCATGTTCATGGACTTGATGAATCGGGTGTTTCGACCGTATCTGCGAGAGTTCGTGATAGTCTTCATCGACGATATCTTGATCTATTCGTCATCAGAAGAGGAGCATGAGCGTCATCTGCGGATTGTTCTTCAGACTCTTCGGGAGCATCAGCTGTTCGCTAAGCTGAGCAAGTGTGAGTTTTGGTTGACTCAAGTGCAATTTCTGGGACATGTAGTGTCTCCAGGAGGAATCTCGGTAGATCCAGCAAAGGTAGAGACCGTGAAAACTTGGGAGAATCCCAAGAGCGTGTTCGAGATCCGGAGCTTTCTGGGATTAGCAGGATATTACCGAAAGTTTATCCCGCGCTTCTCTCAGATCGCGGTACCGATGACTCGGCTGACGAGGAAGAACGTCAAGTTCGAGTGGAGCGAAGCTTGTGAGAAAGCATTTCAGGAACTGAAGGAGAAGTTGACGACGTCTCCAGTATTGGTGATACCCGAGCAAGGACGAGGTTACGATGTTTATTGCGACGCGTCCAAGTTTGGTTTGGGTTGTGTGCTGATGCAAGAGGGGAAGGTAGTAGCTTATGGTTCCAGGCAATTGAAGGGACACGAGCAGAACTACCCGACTCATGATTTGGAGTTGGCAGCTGTTGTGTTCTCGTTGAAATTGTGGAGACATTACTTATATGGCGAGAAGTTCAATGTGTTTTCTGATCACCATAGTCTCAAGTATATCTTCACTCAGAAAGACTTGAATATGAGGCAGCGTAGGTGGATGGAGTACTTGGGAGATTATGACTTCAGTCTCTCCTATCACCCGGGGAAAGCCAATGTGGTGGCCGATGCCTTGAGCAGGAAGTCTCATAACGACGTGGCGAGGATGGCATCCTTGCAATGGAAGATGCTCGAAGTTCTGTCCGAGTACGATCTGGAGCTGATCGAAGGAAGCGGGTCAGCAAGAATCCATAGTTTGGTTCTGCAACCCGAGGTAGTTAGTTTGGTGTTGGAAGGACAACAAAGCGACCCAGAAGCAAAGGAGTTGGCAACTCAGCTTTCAGGAGGAGCAACTTTAGAGGATTGGAAGATCAAGGCAAACGGAAGTCTTACTTTCAAAGATAGACTGTTCGTGCCAAAATCGGACGAGTGCAGGAGGAAAGTGCTTGATCACTTTCATCGATCTCGCTTTGCAGTGCATCCCGGTGGTACAAAGATGTATCGTGACTTGCGGCGACTTTTCTGGTGGAAAGGTATGAAGCGCGAGGTAGCAGATTTTGTGTCCAAGTGCCTAACTTGTCAACAAGTGAAGGCGGAACATCAACGACCCGGTGGAAAGATGCAACCTTTGGAAGTGGCTGAATGGAAGTGGGAGCATATCACGATGGATTTTGTAACTGGTTTTCCTAAGTCTCCTAAGAAGAACGACGCTATTTGGGTAATAGTCGATCGATTGACGAAGTCAGCTCACTTTCTACCGATCAAGAAGACGGATTCCTTGGCTACTCTAAAGTAGATTGTATTTGAAGGAGATAGTCAGATTGCATGGAGTGCCTGTATCCATTGTATCTGATAGAGACCCGAGGTTCGTGTCAAGGTTTTGGCAAGGATTGCAAGAGGAGTTGGGGACTAAGCTGTGCTTTAGCACTGCTTTTCACCCTCAGACGGATGGTCAGTCAGAGAGAACCATTCAAACCCTAGAGGATATGCTAAGGGCTTGTGTGATGGATATGCGGGGAAGTTGGGAAGATCACTTGCCTTTGATCGAGTTCGTCTACAACAACAGTTATCACTCCAGTGTGCAGATGGCACCCTACGAGGCTCTGTATGGCAGACCGTGCAGGTCACCTCTTTGTTGGACAGAGGTAGGAGACAAAGCACTACTAGGACCTGATCTAGTGCGTGAGACGTCAGAGCAAGTTGAAGTAATCAGACAGCGTCTCAAGACAGCCCAGAGCAGACAAAAGAGTTATGCTGACAAAAGGCGACGACCTTTGGAGTTTGCAGTTGGCGACCGAGTTTTCTTACGTGTGGCACCACGTCATGGAGTACAGCGGTTCGGGCGCAAGGGAAAACTATCACCTCGATATGTTGGACCCTTTGAGATCTTGAAGAGGATAGGTGAAGTGGCCTATCAGTTGGATCTTCCTCAGGCTTTGGAGAGAATGCATAGTACGTTCCACGTGTCTATGTTAAGAAAGTATGAGCCTGACCCGTCACATGTGATCAGTTTTGAAGATATTGAGGTATCAGAGGACTTAACTTTTGAAGAAGCACCAGTCAAGATTCTAGAGCGTCGGACTCAAGAGCTCAGGAAGAAGTCTATATCCCTAGTGCGAGTGCTGTGGCAACATCGCGACGTGCAACATGAGACGTGGGAACCTGAATCGACGATGCAGAAGCTGTACCCTGGCTTGTTCACAGGCCAAGAAGGTAGATTTTGCCTTAAATTTCGGGACGAAATTTTCTTTTAGGAGGGTAGGATGTAATACCCTGCCCCGGATTAGGAGTGTTTTAGCTTAATTTCCGTGTTTAACCGGTTGATCTCGAGGTTTTCGATCAGGGCCTTGAGGAAAGCCCAAGCGAGGCCCAATCCGAGCTCGTGAGCTCAGAGATCCAGCCCGTTCAGCTGGAGGGGTATTTTGGTAATTTACCACCTGTTGTGATTATTTCTCTAAATTGTGTGATTTGATGATCTTTATTGGTGAATAATACTCTCCCTATGGAATGATTTGCATTTATTATTTCAAAATGATTTAGTTTTCAGAAAAATAATATTTATTTATCAACCGTCGGAACCCCGAAAGAGAGTTTTAATTATTTTAAATATTTTCGGGAAAGAGATAAATTTTGAAAATGGTATTGGGTGTTAGACCATTTTAATATTGATCTAGTTATTTCCTTTCATCTCAAAATAAGATTTACAAATGAGTTATTTTTACATTAGTTTAATTAAGCAATTATGGATAAAATATGATTTTTGTTTAAATCAAGGGTTTTTAGTGAGAGATAATTCACGAAATTTTTATGGTAACCTAAGTTTTAAAAACCCAACCCATCTTTAAGGTTGGATCTGATTTTGGAGTCTTAAATTTATTACTCATAGTTCAAAAAAATCAGTTTTTATTAATCTGAGGCCCTTTCTGCAATTTGGGAAATACTTAGGGACTGATCTGCAAAAGCAGAGCAGCCTGCACACGGCATGCCGCGTGCACTGGCCGCTCGGCGGTGATGATTTCGTTCAGCCGTCCCGTCCCATCCTCCCAACCGATTTTCCGGCCAGCCAGCCTATAAATTCAAGCCTCTTCCGATCGTTTGAATTCCCAGCAGATTTCTGCATTTCTTCCCTCTCTAATCTCTGTTTAAAATCCATCCGAAGAGACCTGCTGAGCTTCTGTTTTTCAATAACAGTAAGCTAAGTGGGAGATTTTCCAAAGATCCGAATTTCAAACCAGGAACCAAAACCAAGGTATCCATTGCTTTCCTTTTTAAATTTCAACCGATTTAGAATCAAACAAAACTGATTTTGACCCTGTTTTGATGGAGAAAAACGATTTTGAAGTTTTAAGGAAAACCATGGGTTTTATGTACCCGTGAGGATTTACCCTTAAAATCGGATGACCCTTTGAGCTTTTGAGCTCCAAACCTCTCCCTATGGAAAGAGGACTCTCAGAGGAGTCCATCAGACCAGACGGATGTGAAAAGCGAATCCAGGAAGCCCTCCCTTTCTGGAATCGCATTTCACCTGTTTTCCGCCGTGACTGTCTGCTGTTGCAGACAGTCGGAGAAGACGACTCTCGGAAGGTCCGAGAGCCGATCTTCGGACGGTCCTAACGTTCGGACGGTCCGAGCAGTGACCCTCGGACGTTCCGAGCTTCAACCCGAAGCCCAGTTCGCCCGAGGTGAGCCAGACCCACTTCGGAAGAACCGAGCCAGCTCGGAAGGACCGAGCCAGCTCGGAAGGTCCGAGCATCCTCAGAAGGTCCGAACCTGTATTCGGATGTTCCGAGATCTGCAGACCCACGAGACTTCTGTTTTTTTTCCGTTTTCTGGACTTCGGACGGTCCGAGACCCACTCTTCGGACGATCCGAAGTCAGGCCTCAAGATCCGAGGCCAGTGACTCAGTTTTAGGTGGTTCGGATGATCCGAAGCCACTGACCCAAGTTCCGAAGTGATGTTCCGAGGAACACTGTTTTGAAAAATAATAAAATATTGTTTGATGACAGTTTTAATCTTGATTATTTATCTAATGTGTGATGATTTATACCCCCCTGTTAATTAAAATTGTACTAACCCTTTTTCCTCTTATTATTTATAGTGTAAATACTATTGTATACGCTTTCAGTCCGACACTAGTCGGGAACTGAGTGATTCACTTTCAGGACGACACTATAGTCGGGCACTGAGTGACCTCGAGGCCTACTCAAAATGTCAGCTCTGGTCCTATCCAGAAGACAACCGAGAAGTGACCCGAGGATCTAGACCTTACTCAATAAGTCAATCTGGTCAATGCCCAGAAGACAATATGAGTTTGGACTGAGCCCCTTATGTTTATTATATTATTATCTTGTGGATGATTTAAAGAGGATAGAAACCAAATAGGAGACTCATTCCATTAAACCCGGATATTTTGTAGGAAAATATATGATTTCCAAATTCTACGTATATGTACGTATTTGTTATGTATATTGATTGAGCACTTGTATGTTGTTTGACAGAGACCGCGAAACCACACAATCACGGTGAGGGAACTTAACTCTGCAGATTTTGTAAACAGGTGTTATATTGAGCAATGAGTGGTTTCGGTTTTGATGAACCCACTCATGTGCCTATACATGATGCACTATGGTAAGAGTGCTGTGATGATTTGATATTACGGTGTTGACCGTATGTGTATGTAAGACTGCTTCCACGTACCTGGGCTATTGAACCAATATCGGCCATATGAGAGATGGTTTATGTCTACTGGACCATGGGCGGACCATGCTGTCGTCAGTTGCTGACTTGAGGGTGTCAGTACCGGTTACGTTTAAGAGCCGGAGATGTACTTGCAAGGATGTATTTTGACCGTGTCGGGACTTAATACTGGTCTCAGTGTAGTCGGCAGGCGTTACGGTGGATAATGGCAGTGATTGATAGTTGATGATGTTATTATCTTATTTGAGATTATGCTTACTGTTATCAAGCATGTGATATTAACTGTTGTTAACCTGTTTTACTATTTGCTTAATGTGCACTGTTAATTATCCTTCACTGGGCTTGTTAGCTCACACCACTCACCTTTCAGGCGATGAACCCGAGGAGGAGGACCCTCTCTTTCAAACTTAGGGCGTTTGAGCCAAGGCAGTGTTTTGGGATTCCCCCGGAGCGGAATGCCCTGATCTCTTTTTGTTGGTTCTCGGAACCGTTATTTTTGTATTAAGTACCGGATGTGGTACTTAATTTGCATTTGACTATTGTAATCGGCTATGTTGCCATTTGAGACGATGTTTTGGATTGATTTATCAATGTTAATATTTGTTTGATCTTATTATTAATGGATGTTATTGTGTTGTTTTGCTATGTCTACGGGGCATGCTTATGGTACATGTTTGAGTCCTCTTAGCGGGCTGATGCGTAACCGCTGGGCCTAACTGTTGATCCGGCCCAGTAAGAATGCTTGTGGATTAGTTTACTTTCCTTTCAAAAAAAAAAAAAATCAGTCGCGTTCCGGGCCCACTGGTCGGGTCGGGGCGTGACAACTTTAGTCTTAAGAAAAATTAGATTAGTTCTTAAAATACAATACTTGAGATTATTCAATTTTAAGTTTGGATTTAGCTAAAAAGAACTTGACTTCTATAATTTGAAATTTTTTTTTTTTTCTCAAACTGAGTTGGGCTAATGTAGGTTAGATCCAAGTTAAATTACACCTCTATTTTTAAAAATAAAAACTTTAAATTTTTAATAATATAAAAAAGAATAGAAAATTTTAAATTAAAAAATATTAGGACTTCTTGAGATATCTTTCTTTTCTAATTATGAAATATTAATGGCTTTCCAATTTTTTTAATAAATCCAGTGGAAACTGGGAAGGGCTCTCTTTAAAAAGAACAATACTCCATAACATGAGCAGTTATTAGCGTCTTGCGAGGCATCATCCAGCATCGATTGGCCGAGAAAGAAACCCTAGAGAGGTCTTCTTCAAGGGCGAAAATGGTACGCATCACACACACTCTCTCTCTCCACTGTTTTGGATGAATGTAAATGAAAGTACTTTATTGGAAATAACAATTTTGTCTAAAGTAGAGATGGTTTTAATCATTTTTGTCCGAAAATGAACTCTGTTTGGATGGAGGAAATTGGAAGTACTTTTTTGAAAATAACAACTTGACCTCAATGTTTAAATGGGTTTAATCATTTTGGTCAGAAAATGAACTCTTTTGGATGAACGAAAATGAAAATATTTTCTTGGAAAATAACAATTTTTAACCTATAAGTAGAATGGGTATTCTATTATTTAGAAAATGTTCATTTTCCTGGAGAGCATATTCCCTATCTATGCATCCCACCTACGCCTGAAAAATGGAAGAATCAAGCTGCTTATTATTTTCCCCCCTAAGACGAGTGAATTCCAAATAACGAGATCAAAAGTGCCAAGGTATTGGATCTTCACCAACTAGCAAAGTGTGAAGAAACATTTGGAAGTAACCCAAATCACGGACCTTTCTAATGTCTTGACAAAACGTTTAATGAGTCTCTGGCTTTGGGGTTATACCAAAAGGAAAACTACAACTACATGGAGAATGGTCCTAAAAAGTGATATGAGGAGAGTTACGCTAATGAGACTTTCGTTGCGAGTCTGCAACAAGACTTTCTATCAAGTGGATCATGTGGCATACATAGTTGGCTGTGTTCATAGATGACAAGAATGGATTTGAGGTCTGTAAAGTTTCATACCAACTAATCATTCTATCCTTGTAATCTTGGTCTTTTAAATTTCAACGAATTTAAGTCATTGATATTTAAAAGTTTAAAATGGAGGGATAGGATGATTAGCATATAACTAGAATATAACTAGAATGGATTTGGAGTGTGTAAAGTTTCATCATCAGCTAATCAATCTATCCATGTAATCTTGGTATTTTAAGTTCCAATGAATCCGTGATATTTAAAAGTTTAAAATCAAGGGATATGATGATTACCAGATGACTAGAATTGATTTGGAGTGTGTAAAGTTTCACCGTTCAACTAATCATTCTGTTCAACTAATCATTCTATCCATGTAATCTTGGTCTTTTAAGTTCCAATAGATATAAGTTATTGGTATTTAAAAGTTTAGAATCAAGGAATAGGATGATTAGATGGGGGTGAAACTTTTTACACCCCGTATTCATTTAACCCTTTTCACATCACACCCAAACCGTGACCCAAGTACCATTTCAAGGCCCGTTTCAATAGTCAATTCAAAATCTCATTAGAGTTTTTTATTGGTAGATATACACAAAATGATTTGCATAAAGTTTCACTCATTTGATCATCTTAACATTGTGATCTTGGTCCTTGAAATTTTCAATACCACATGCTGTTGATTTTTCTTGGCCCTATATATGAGGTAGGGTGATTATATAGGAATTGACATACATCCTCACCCTATCTATGTGGTTCTTTGCACATCCCATCTAATCATGTGGTCCATTCATCACTTTTAGGGCCATTCTCTTTATTTATTCTCCTTATTGATATTCTTCCTAGAGTTTCTTGATATTGATTTGAGATTTCAAATAGGAGGAGTTGGGAAAATTGAAGCCCTTATTTTTGTAACGACCAATCCCGTTAGCATGATATTGTTCGCTCTCGGCCTCACACACGGCCCTCACGGCTTTCAATTGGCGAGCCAACCCACTGTTGCTACCAAAAGGCCTCATACTAGAAGGAAGAAGGCTATTACTTATATACTAGGGAATTTCCAATGCAACTAGCAATATGAGACTTTTTTTTTCTGTAGGCATGTGGTATTATAATTTACCCTCTTAAAGCCAGAGCCGTCCCCGGTTTTGTGCACACAACAACCAAGCCCACACCCTCAGGCAGAGAGTTGAACCATTCTCTGACACCATTTGTAACGACCCGTCCCACTAGCATGATATTGTCCGCTTTGTGCCTCACACATGGTCCACACGGCTTTCAATTGGCAAGCCAACCCACTGTTGCTCCCAAAAGGCCTCATGCTAGAAGGAGCAAGGCTACCACTTATATATCAGAGAATTTCCAATACAACTAATAATATGAGACTTTTTGGGGCGGGGTATTATAATCTACCCCCCTTAAAGTCAAAGCCGTCCCCGACTCTGCACACACAACAACCAAGTCCACATCCTCAGGCAGAGAGTTGAACCATGCTTTGATACCATTTGTAACGACCCGTTCCGCTAGCATGATATTGTCTGCTCTGGGCCTCATACACGGCCCGCACGGCTTTCAATTGACGAGCCAACTCACTGGTGCTCCCAAAAGGCCTCATGCTAGAAGGAAGAAGGGTACTACTTATATACCAGAGAATTTCCAATGCAACTAGCAATGTGAGACCTTTTTTCTCTATAGGCATGGGGTATTATAATTTTCAATCTGAATAGAGATTATAAGGTTCTGTTTGGATGTGTGGAAAATAGGGGTTGAGAAGCACTTTCACTAAGGCCAGGCAGTTTGCCCTTGTTTGATAAGCAACTAATATGGAGAAAAATGGAGGCCACTTATCTGATTTGCTAGTGTAGAGGTTTGGACTTTTAGGGAGTGTTGATATCACTATTTACCGAAGACGACCTTGCTCCTCACTTCATTGTAAAAATCTGCTAAAAGGAAATTCTTTTAGTAATGTGTATGGGCCAAATCATGATGCCACCAAAGATCAGTTTTTGGAGGAAATTGCTTCGAGGAGAGGGCATGGCACTGCCTCTCTTCCAAGGTGTGTGGGGGGTACTTCAATATAGTACGTTGAATGTCCAAGAGGAAAGGATGCAATAGATTTTCTCCCCAAATGCAAAGATTTAGCCATTGGATTGATGACATGGAATTGTTAGATTTACCGTTGGGTGGTGCATCCTTTACTTGGTCGAACATGTAGGAAAATTCGAGTCTTGCCCGTGGACAGATTTTTGATCGATCTAGGTTCGGTGGACTGTTTTCATCATTCTTTGCAGGGTGTTGCTTCTAATCTAATTTCTGACCATGTCCCAATTACCTACACCGTTTCGGATTGAGCTGGCTTGGCTGAAGGTGGACAGATTTTCGTAGATGGTTGAAAACTGGTGGAGGGAGACTACGGTAGAATAATAGACTCAAGATAAGAAATAAAAGAGAATGGAGAAGAAATTCTCTGTATATTGTATTGATGTGTTCTAAATTGAAGGGATTACGTATATAAATAGAATAAGAAGAGCCAACCTAGGTGGCTGAAATAGGAAAAGAATAAAAGAATCGTTATCTACAATCAATCATACAATTTAATAAGATGTCTTTCCAAAAGTAGATGATTTAGGTCAATTCTGCCCTGAAGTGGGTCCCACAACACTCTCCCTCAAGTTGGTTCGAAGATGTTGAGTAATCCCAGCTTGCTAACGGCCGAATTGAGTAGAGTTTGAGGAACTGACTTTGTGAAAATGTCCTCAAGCTGATCTTTAGACTTTACATTTATTAAGAGTCCCCAAGAAGGGGGATCCTATGCCCAAGCAGCTCAATTTTGTCACTAGTGGTCACATGTATCAACCTTAACATACTTGCAATTATTACCTTTCATAAAAAAACATGCATGCAATTATGACATCTCTTTTTTTTTTCCGAAGATATGTTGCATTTTCCCTGGTGGTTGATATACCTTTCTGCCATTCATTCTGTAGACCAAGCGAACAAAGAAGGCTGGGATTGTAGGGAAGTATGGTAAGTTGTTACGTGATAGATGTGGTTGTTTTTCTCTCATGACATTGTACTGACTACCAAGCTGCGTTGGTTGCACAGGCACAAGATACGGTGCTAGTCTGAGGAAGCAGATTAAGAAGATGGAAGTGAGTCAGCATTCAAAATACTTCTGTGAGTTCTGTGGGAAGGTATGTTTTCTATTCAATCCCATCACATTTGGTGTTTTTTATTAGTTCTTGACACAAATATGTCCGCCAATGTTGCAGTATGCAGTGAAGAGGAAGGCAGTTGGCATTTGGGGTTGCAAGGACTGTGGAAAAGTAAAAGCTGGTGGTGCCTACACATTGAAGTAATATTCCCGTTTTCTTTTCTTCTTTCCCTTCTGATGCAAACTCAAGTAATGCAACATGTCCTGTTTATGTCTTGAATTATGGGTTATTGTGTTTTCAGTACTGCGAGTGCTGTTACCGTGAGGAGTACTATCCGACGGCTGAGGGAGCAGACAGAGGGATAGAACTGCAACTTGCTGCTTGTCCATTTCTTTAGTTTGTATGTTTGGAATTTACAGTTTTAGTTGCTAACATTCTTAGCTATTGAGTTGTGATTTTGATTTGATAATTCAAAGTTAATGACTGCCATTACTCCCCAGAATTTTGCAAATGTTTTGAGTAATCTTTAGGCAGGTATGCATTTGAGGTGACTGTCGGGTATGTGCAAAACTTGCATGTTTAATATTCCATATGTGATTCATTTGGTGTATGATTGATCCCTATGAATTTTCAGAGCAGGCCATCTGTCGGGTGCTCTTTGTTGGCTTCTAATTTCTTGAAAGATGATGGGTGGATTTATTTTGTACCCTCTCTCACTTGTGAAACAGTTCTCATGAGTGGATTTGGTTGCAAGCATTCCATGTCTTGCACTTAGTTACAAATTTAGGTCAAAATCAGTTTTTTGTTCTGTGGAGGGATCAAATGATTTTGACTGAATTTTTCAGTCATATCGACTATCTTGGCTGAAATTTGTAAATGGGCAAAATCACTGAAATTTAATCATTTTTTTTTTTTGGAAATATGACCTAAATTTGACAAATAATAGCAGATACAGTTTCTCCAATAAGTTACCAATATTTCTGATATGTTTCCGCCCATATAAAAACTGAAAAGTCTGTTGGAACTTGGATTTCAGATGAAATTTGTAACTAAGGTGTTGTAGGGCCTGGATTTAAATCTCAGGCAAGAAGCACAATTGTCTGCTGTCTAAAACTGAAATTGGATTTAAACAGTTCAGTTTTAGTTAAAAATTATTTAGATTGCTTGACTACCCTAAATGCAGTCTACAATTTTCAATCATGATGCTGTGCTGCACCTTTTGATTTGAAAGATGCAAAAGAAGATGGTTGCTAATGGCTGAATATAATACAAAATTTTGATATTATTCGGACTTTCTGACCAAAAAAAATTGTATTGCCATTTTTTATTTCTCTTAACTGCTGAAATTATAGTAGCAAACTGATATTTCAGCTAACACTTCAGTCGAAAACTTATTTCTGATTTTTTAATTAAAATTTTTGTACTAGCCTAAATAACCAATACGACTAAGATATCAGTTGTTATTTTTTCAGTTCCCTGAGGGACTGAAAAATCTGTATCGTCCAACATTTTAATTTAAGTGTTGATTAGTGATGAATAACATATGTACTTGCAGCAATTAATTGTCTACCATTGCCGAATCCCCAGTAAACAAATATGAAAAAACAACATTGTTTCTTGTCTCATTGAGAAGAGAGGGAGATGAGATGACAAGCAATGCAGGTTCAGTCCTGCCATCTTACTATAGAAGCCTCAGTTGAAAATTCAAATACAAGAGAGGCTGGGCTTGAGGGTTCTTAACCTAGGCACCAGCACATAATAAAACAACTCACCCAATCCTTATCTTCACGTGCATCACTCATTCTATATTTACATGTAAATTTAACCAAGTGGGACACTGACTTGCTCCACAATCGGCCATCGTCAACAGCCCGATGTAGTTCCAAGCAGGGACCGATCCATACTGCTGACTACTCTTGAAAAGGGATAAAGAAAAATTAAAAAACAAAAAGGGTAACATCAGTGGAAAATTTGGCTTGGTGCTCTTCCATCATCTCTTCCTCACATCATGCAAGCTTGTATCAGGGGTGTGCCAACTGCAGACAGAAGAACGGAGTTCAGACTATTGGAATTGGGAGGCCATCCTTGTCGATATTCATTCTCTTCTGAACAGCTTTCACGGCTGCAACTCTTGCTGAATTTGCTGCTTTATCCGCAGCAATTACTGCTTTGTTTACTCTATCATCCACTCTAGGCACAAGCAATGCTTTTTCCGCAGCTCGCCGTGCTTCCTGATGGTAATCATCACAATCAGCAACTGAGAAAAATGTCCTAACAGTTTTGTTCATAGAAAATATATAACTGATCTAGAGTTTGCTCACTCCAACAAATTGCTACTGCAGCCCTCACAGAGGATAGGGTGTTTTACCAAATTTCTATCACTCCACCAGATGATAATTAACCGTTTGGTCGAGGACTTTCAAAAGGAACTATTTCCTACTGTTGGTCATGGTTCACTCAATGAGGCAACCGACCAATACTCCCACCTTTCATCAGGTTCAGAAAAAGGAAGCCATTTCTAGCAAATGGGTAGTATGTCATACCACTTTGGTTCATTATTTAATTTTCAATGTCAATTAAGAAATCAATTACTTACTAGGAAGAATAGAAACTTTTCCCAACGTCTAAGGAAAAAAGAATTTACCTGAACTGCAATTGGTACTTTGGAATGATTAACTGCAACAGGAAATCCACAATCAGTGGTGCTTGAACTCAAAATATCAAGCACACCATTTTGCCAGTGACCTGACTGTGGTTCACCAGTCCTAAATGTGTACATTCCAAGTCCTTGTCTTCTCCCTTCATGCCAAGCTCCCTCATACAGATGCCCATTAGAGAAACAGTATACACCAAATCCATGCATCTTATCTGCAAAATATTCTCCACAATATGTGTCCCCATTTCTGCATTCAGTTAGAAAATCAGTACTGAAGCAATGGATTCATGTTCTTGATTTATTACACATGCATGCATCAACAAATGCACACCATATAAATTGTAATGCTAGAGACAATTATCTGTCATAGCTGTAGTCCCAAATCCTGGATTTCTTACTATAGTAGAAAGAAGAGGGCACCAGCCACCAACTCAGTCAATAAGGAGGCTCAGGCAGATGAGTTGAAACAAGTTTTGACTGTCACAAGGAGAACACTCATTGCCTGTATAACATTACAAAACTAATGGATCCCATACCACTCAAAAAAGGGGGAAAAAGACTAACAAAAATATGCCAACATATCTACAAGAAACTTAGTTTTGACTTCCATGGATGAGGATGAGGATCTACAAAGTTGGGAAACAAACAAGTTCCAATTAAGATTATAAATCAACAATCCAAATAGCCAAATTAAGATTATAAATCATACCCTAACTCATAGAAGAACAGAATCTCATAGTAGTGGTGCATATCACAAACAATGCTTCTGTCTTTAACCTCAAAATGAAAGGTGAAAACAACAAACAAAAGCAAATCATGCAAAACACAAATTTAAACATATAAATAGTATTTCAGGTGGTTTGAGCATGAACAAAAAAGAACCAAAACAGCCCCAGTACAAAAAGTACAACGATTATGCGTAGAAGATACTAGAAGAAGATAGAATCCATTGAAAACACTACTATGTGGTAAAAACAAGATATGAAAGGTTTTGGAGTGAGTGAGTAACGATGAACTTGATCATGATAGGTTTGTGTGGAAAACTAGAACTAAGAAAACCAACCCTTAAAAGATGAAAAAACGACTTTATGATGATGATCATTAAATGTTGTATAATCAAATCAAACATCCACCAGATTTTGTTCTTGTGAAAAGAAAAGAAAGCAGTAGGAATGTAAATGGATATTCGAAAATCCCAATCATCCAACCTGAAATACATAGGTTTGAATGCAAATTTATATCCGTTCAAAATGTTGGATCCAAACCCGAATCCAAATTTAACATCCATTTATATGCGGATGGGATATGGATCTAACCATATCCAAATATGATAACCTGTTAACTCAAATGACAAATGATGTAACGAACATATTTATTATTAATATGCATGTTACTTACTAAACTATTTGAAGAAAAAACCTTAAAATTTACATTAATACTCCTTCCCATATAACCCATCAAATTTGGAATTATATTCCACCGTTTGAATTATAGATTTTTATTCTCTATCTTGACATTTTCTTTTTTGCATTTCTTTATTTCTTTGAGGCATTAAAGTAGTTTTTTGAAATTATTTTTTAGATGATTTCTTTTAATTTTCAATAATGAAATGTTTTATGGGATCTGAATTCTTTGTTAGGTATTGAAGTTTAACTATTTAATTAATTTTAATTTCTTTATCAACGAAAATGTCAAAGTTTTTAGTTTCGTGGATATCTGACTCCAAATTCGAATCACAATATTAAGAGGAATGCAGATATTACCTATATCCGATCCAAATCCAACCTGTTTACATCTCCAGAAAGCAGCGAAAAATAGAAAAAATATACTGCAATTATGTGCATAAAATATGACAAGTACAAGACCAAAAAAAAAACTTTTCCATACTTTAATAAATAAAAAGAACCAATTCAAACCAATTCCCTCATATCAAATTCAAGGGCCTTACAACCCACTACCCTCAATGGCTCAAACCTCAACCCCTCCTCCCAAAAATATAAAGCCTGTAAAACAAGATCATCATAATCATCATATCGGCCCGAACCCACCACCGAAACAATTTTTTTTTAAACAAAACAGGCGAAAGCCAATATCGGCCGATATTATTACTTTACGGCCGATACAATTCTCAATCTATAAAACTCGAGATATCTCGACTGATTCGTATCGGCCCAGATTTTCACCGTTGAAACCAAGAACCATATCCATCACATTCAATACCTTAAATATTCCATCTCTAAAAACAGAAACTTATAAATACAAGGATCGAATATGAAATATTTACCTGAAATGGTAGTGGCCGAGGCCGTGCTTGACACCCCACTTGAATTCACCAAAATAGTGGCTCCCATCCTCGCAAGTATGAATGCCAAACCCATGGCTCTGCCCATTTGACCATTCCCCGGCGTAAACATCCCCAGTATAGAATCTGTAAACCCCAAGCCCATGCCTCAGCCCCTTTCTGTACTGCCCACGGTACTGGCTGCCTCTCGCCCACGTCTCCACGCCGTACCCATGATACTTCTCATCGGCCCAATCCCCTTCGTACCTCCCACTCATGTAATAGTAATACACCCCGCTCCCAGAGCACTTTCCGTGGTGGAATTCGCCCTCATAGACATCCCCATTGCTGTAGACCTCAACCCAATTCCCCGAATTCACGAGCTTCTCCGACTTGGGCTTGGATCCGATAGACCAGAGAATGGGTTGGGTGGGGCGGGGGGAGGGGGAGGAGAGCTTGAAGAGGGGGAAAGAGCGGCAGAGGGAAGGAAGGCGGGGGAGGGCAAGGTTGAGGGAGACGAGGAGGGCACCGGAGAAGGCAAATGCGGTTAAGAAATCTAACAGGAAAGAGCTATTGGGGTTGGAGCAGAAGGAGATTAGAGAGTGGAGAGAGAAGAGGAGGATGAACCGGAGATGGAGATGGAGCCGACGGAGGCGGTGAAAGATGAAGTCCAAGCCTTTCAAAGCACAATAACAATAAGAAGCAGGATTATGAACATTTAAATGAGGATGATTCCGATGGGAAGAAGGTGAAGGGGACGAGGGGGGTGATAACCGAATGGAGTGAAGAGTTTGGGACCGGGACAGTGAGGGGTGGATGAGAGGCCTCTTGTGGGGTGTAGAGAGGAGAATTGGGGTGGTTGTGGGGTCACAGGGGGGATTTTGGATGTGAGCTAGATTTCGATCATCATCGGGCGGGATTTGGATTTGATGGTGAGCTGGGATTGAATCTTGTTGGAGATTCTTAATGGGAAGAAGGGGCGGTGTAGGATTGAAATCTGATGACACACCGCTGCTTTCCTTCTCAATCTGAAGCTCAGATTTCTTTTGATGCATTTACATCCCACACAAATCAATAAAAGCAACAGAAAACCAAAAATTAGAACACAAAATCAAAAGGGTATTCAGAATATCAAGGGAAAAAAAAAAACCAACAACAAACAGAGCAGACAAATCAAACGAGTCTCAAGAAGAACCAGAGAAAACAACAAACAGAAACATAAAATGAAAAGGGTCTTGAGAAGAAGAAGATAAAAAAATTATCTATCTTCTACTTTTCCAAATTCTGCCTCTTTGTCTCATCTTTTTTCTGAATTTCTAATCTGATTTCTGGTATTTCTGACCGACGTTTTCGGGCCCTAAGACATACATACTTACGTAGAGAGAAGGGTGACAGGGAAGGTTAAGACAGAGAGCAATGAAAATGCCCCTCTATTCTTCTGTAATAAAGAAAAATGGCAGTGATTTATTTAATAAAAATATCACCAACGGCAATGATTCTGTACAAATATTTTTCATATAAAATATTGTTTTTATGATTTAAATTTATAAATTTTGTTTTTCTACAAATATTAGTTTTTTTTTTAATTTGGTGTAGCAAAAATAAGATGCAGGTTACAACTTAATTATAGCTAATTTTAGATAATAATGATGATCATAATTTTTAAATAAGATCTAAACTAACTGTACATATTTGTATAATTTTTACAAATTAAAAAATGATGTTTATACATTTAAAAAATACATATTTTTTAATCTTTAACAATTCAAACTTAATTATAATATATTATTAATAAAACACACTTTCTTATCTTAAATCTTTTATCTGAAAAAACATTCTGCAAGATCTGTAAGATCGGGATTATCATGGAGCCATTTATCTTATTAATTTAATATTGACATTTATAATTAAATTTAAATCGTGGAGGAAATGTTATTACTTCTATTGCGGGAAACGAAAGACGACCCGTTCAGAAAACACCAACCGAAACGAATGGGCCAACCTCTCATCTCTTGCCACGTGGCATCATTGAGAAGCCGGGCCGTTGATTTTTTTAGGCGATTGCTTATTCTTCATCGTCTTGTGAGCTCTGTACAGTTTGGTGGGCAGAAGACATTAAAGTTTAGCTATTTATGGAGAAAAGTAGTTTGACGAATTTTTTTAATTCAATTTATGTTATTTATGGATGTTATAAAATTCGGTCTTATATAATTATATAGTGTTGTGAAAATATGATATTTTTGTTTTTCACTAAAATTATGCTTTCTTAAAAAAAATGGAACTTTATCTTGATAAAGATGGTTTTTTTAATTAATTTTTTTATCTCAATGGATTTTTGGGGAAAAAAAGGAAAAAGTCTAATTCTTTTTTCGTTATTGCAACGTGACCTTATTCTATAGAATATGAGAGAAGGGGCTATTTTTTATATTTATTTTTATTAGAAGAATAATGACAAATAATATATAATTTTACGAAAAATTCCTCCGCTCGAAAATTATAATTTTGCTAGATAGAGTATACAAAATCAATTATTTATGGGTGCCCATATAGACACCGATGCTTTCTGTTAGCAGACACCGAATTTTAGATTTTAGGTGAAAATTACGATTCTGCCCTTCATGCATGAAGGAATCGATCGGTTGATTCCCGAACGGGTGAAAGAAAACACTAAAACCGATCGATCGCACGATGCAGCGATCAATCCGTTTTCAAATGAAAAATCAGCAGTGTAACAGATCGATCGTGCGATCGATCTGTTTAAAAATAATTATATTATTTAAATAATAAAATTTCCTTTAAAATTTTACACTTATTTTTTAAGCACTGTGTATTTCCAAAATTTCTCAAATTGAATATCTAGACTAATTAAAATAATCTGATAAAAATACCTTAAGACTTCAAGGTCTTTTGACACTCCTAAATATTTAAAACACAGTATTTTACAAATAAGAGTATCCCTAGGGTATGTCAAAAATACATTTAAGAGTGTTAAAAGACCTTGAAGTCTTAAAGTATTTTTATCAGGTTATCGTAATTAGTCCGGATATTTAATTTGAGAAATTTTAAAAATACACAGTGCTTAAAAAATAATGTTAAAGTTTTATCTTTCCTTTAAAACTTTACACTTGTTTTTTAAGCATTGTGTGTTTTCAAAATTTCTCAAATTTAATATCTGGACTAACTAAAATAATCTGATAAAAATACCTTAAGACTTCAAGGTCTTTTGACACTCCTAAATATTTAAAACACAGTATTTTACAAATAAGGGTATCCTAGGGTATGTCAAAAACACATTTAGGAGTGTTAAAAGACCTTGAAGTCTTAAAGTATTTTTATCAGGTTATCGTAATTAGTTCGGATATTGAATTTCAGAAATTTTGAAAATACACAGTGCCTAAGAAATAACTTTAAAGTTTTAAAGGAAAGATAAAACTTTAAAGTTATTTCTTAGGCACTGTGTATTTTCAAAATTTCTGAAATTCAATATCCGGACTAATTACGATAACCTGATAAAAATACTTTAAGACTTCAAGGTCTTTTAACACTCCTAAATGTGTTTTTGACATACCCTAGGATACCCTTATTTGTAAAATATCAGATTATTTTAATTAGTCCAGATATTAAATTTGAGAAATTTTGAAAACACACAATGCTTAAAAAACAAGTGTAAAGTTTTAAAGGAAAGATAAAACTTTAACATTATTTTTTAAGCACTGTGTATTTTTAAAATTTCTCAAATTAAATATCCAGACTAATTACGATAACCTGATAAAAATACTTTAAGACTTCAAGGTCTTTTAACACTCCTAAATGTATTTTTGACATACCCTAGGGATACCCTTATTTGTAAAATACTGTGTTTTAAATATTTAGGAGTGTCAAAAGACCTTGAAGTCTTAAGGTATTTTTATCAGATAATTTTAATTAGTCTAGATATTCAATTTGAGAAATTTTGGAAATACACAGTGCTTAAAAAATAAGTGTAAAATTTTAAAGGAAATTTTATTATTTAAATAATATAATTATTTTTAAACAGATCGATCGCACGATCGTGCGATCGATCTGTTACGCTGCTGATTTTTCATTTGAAAACGGATCGATCGCTGCATCGTGCGATCGATCGGTTTTAGTGTTTTCTTTCACCCGTTCGGGAATCAACCGATCGATTCCTCCATGCGTGAAGGGCAGAATGGTAATTTTCACCTAAAATCTAAAATTCGGTGTCTGCTAACAGAAAGCATCGGTGTCTATATGGTCACCCTTATTTATAATAATAAATATTTCAAAGTCCAAAATCATGAGATTAAAATAATATTGAATCAAAATTCATACTCATTAAACCAAAGGGGTTGGAGTTATGGTCAGGAACCTACCTCAAAAAGTGGGACACTGAAAATTCTAAATTCGATTCTCACTGCACCCTCAAAGAGCCACTCTCTATAGAGTTATCTAATATGTGTGGATATAGAGATTTGTACATCCTCCGAGAATTACTCAAGTGCTCTAAGAAGCCTGGACACCTTGATCATAAAAAAAATAATGCAACCATTATCCTTATTATTTTTCACATATCTTTAACCAATTTCACTAGAACCAACTAATCCTAGTTTATTGATTTCTATCGTTAATTAATTTGACTAAAATTTAAGTTGCACAATCTATTGATTTAATTCTATAAATTTCTACCATTAAATAAA
The DNA here is from genome assembly GCA_013350335.1 of Chimonanthus salicifolius. NCBI lineage: Eukaryota > Viridiplantae > Streptophyta > Magnoliopsida > Laurales > Calycanthaceae > Chimonanthus > Chimonanthus salicifolius. The sequence goes on along the minus strand of CM023541.1, from coordinate 62,271,374 downwards.
ATCGAATACTTTAGAATTATAAAAAACATGGATTTACTAAAAGGACTAAGACGTTTGAATACCTTGATTTTTTTTTTTAAAAAAAATTGAGTTTCCCTTACCATTATGAGTCTTCCTTTTTTGCATATGGTATCAGTCCAGGGGTCTGAATATCGATCAATACGAATCATATCGGCCGATATGATATGATTTTAAAACATAATCATATCAGCCGATATACCGATATTAAAACCGCCTCATATTGGCTGATATCGGTAGGTTTTTGTTAACAAAAAAAATAAGGAGACACTAGATACCTTTTTTTTCGACCCCTAGTACTATCACCACTCTCAGCATCCACTAATTTGAAAATAATGTAAAAGCCATTTTCCCAAAATGTTTTCATAATGCCCCTAATAACCAACAAATAACAAGCCTATGGTAGTTGCTTATGACAAATTAACCTCTAAATTTGCCAATATAACATATAGTTATTGATGGCACAATAAATTGTGTGGTGCCACTCAGAGGATCAAGTTCCACTCTTCCATTAATGCATCCATCTAATAAGTAATCTCAACATTTCCTTAAAATGTCAAAATTATTAAAGTAGGATGAAATTTTGAAAAAAAAAAAATTGTCCATTCAACCCATTTTATCCAATTTTGGTCCATTTAGGAAAAGTTCAATCGATCTTTCTAATGACTAAATTTTAGGTCAAATGTCTTAAAGCTCGGTTCTTAAAAATCAAAATATTGCCATTGGTACGAAATTAAAAAAAAATAATATGCCACTTGGAAAGCCAGGTCAAGTTTAAATTTATACGATTCAATTCGTTTAGATAGGGAAGGACAAGAAATAGTTCCTCCGATCTAAAAATACTTGCCTTATATGTATTTTGAAATTGTTCTAAATTATTTGTCCGATTTATTTATTTTAAACTCCAAGTTACATTCTAACGTGATGGATATAATACGACATTTTATAAAGTTTTTACCTGTTCAAATATAAAATACCAGCTGAAAAATAATATTTTATAAATTTGATCTTTAATAAATAAATAAAATCTGAAATGGGACCTAAGTATTTTGAGACATTGGTAGTATAAAAGAGAGATGGATCTGATTGTGTGCCCTATTCTGCTTGATCTTATCCGCACTTTATCTATCCTTTTCAAGGTCATGTTCGTCCTTGTCATCATGTCCCCTTGATGCTACTGCATTCAAGGGTCATAGCATATACAGAGAGATCATTTAAGAGCAAACTTCGTAAGAAATCCTTTTTAAGCGATGGAATTGACTTTTGCATACTTCGTATTAACTGCTGCAAATGGGGTAAAAATTGTCAACAGAGCATCTGACTTGTTTTATCCCAAAAAAAGTACACCAACACACAAGATATGGTTATCCATGGCTGCCTACCATGCATGCCAATGGCCCAATTCACACGTAAGGCAACCAAATGGTGTGAACAGTTCATAATCATGACCTTACACACTGGTGCCTGTTAAATTCCAATTGACAAATTCATATCGATGGATAGTTCACAAATATGAAGCTGCTTCTTGGTAGATGACTAATCAATAAACGATAAATGTTCCCTTCTCCCTACCTGTACTAGAACCATTGTAATTCAAAGTGAACAGTCAGAATTTTGAAGGCATGATATGAATGATTTGGTGGGGGAAATTGAGAAACCTGGAAGAGCAGTTCCACCATCTAGTGGAGAATGATGAGTTGATGACGATGGCCATGCGAATCGCATACAGCAATCTGTTCATCTCCAACTAAGTGGCCAGCTGAAAGTTATGCACTAGCATGCCATGGAAGTAAGAACAGCGAAGATGACAGTACATTTGAAATATTCAAATGACTAAAATAAAAAGGAAACATTTGAGTAAGTTTTTGGAGAAGCACCATTGCATCATTTACCAGACAAGACCAGATTATTGAATCTGCAAGGCATGAGTATAGATGGCCGAAGCTGAAAAATGATGTGACACACATTTATCTGATGGAACTGAAACTCACAAGCATCACTGGAGGCAATCCCTTGTCAGACATAAAATGGATCCCCTGTGAAAAGAGGCTGATGCCATGGCAACAGTCGGCACAATGTGTCAAGTAATCGTATCCTATGTATTGAATTGTACATGAACAAATGCCTAGTCCATCCAATCAACACAATATATCAACAGCAGTGAAGTAATAAAAGATCTACATATATTGTCTAATGTCTAATAATAGAACATGGGATAAGAAAAATGAAGAACAAACCCACAACTAGATTCTATCACCATACAGCCATTTTGTGGGGCACAGCCAAGGCATTTTACAAGGATGTCAAGAAAATAAAAATCTGAAATAATGAGCTGCTGCTGCACCAAACATATATAGAAGTTATTACCGTGGACAGATGCACAATGAGTACAACAATGGCAAGGCACTGATATTCTCAAGCATGAAAACCTTGCAGAGGCTCTCTACATACAGCTAAATTAGAAGAAATAACAGCTTGACAGATTGCTTTCAATCATTTCTCTTGTTCTCGGAGAAGCGAACAAGTGGCTAACTCAAGACATTTCGTTGACGTTGCAGAATTGATCTGAGAAGAAATTATTCCTTGTGCAAATGGAGAGCATCAGGGCTTGTGAACCTTGAAGCCAAATATTTTAGGAACATAGCTCTGTGACGGCTTCTGTGGTTTGAGGTGACCATAAGTCATCAGAAACAAGTGAGGAAATGTTGTACCAAAATAAGCTCCATCAACGTCTAGGACATGGTCAAGAAAACTTTCATGAATAACGCATAATACATGTGCAATCGTGTAGAGGGCTGACAGCATGTGAGAAGGTTTAGTTCTAGTGCTGCCATTAGCGAGAACCCCTTCCCCAATATGTTTGGCAGCCAAATGTGGAGATTTACACACAAACTATATATATGCTGCCAGTACGCAGACTTCAGTCTGCATAAGGAGGCAGTTTTGGAGCTTTTGTAATTGGAGGCTTGTGTGTGCCTCTTATATGGTGTCTGGGGATTGGGGTTCTTGCATTTTAGTTTTGTTATGCATGTTTATTGATGTATATGATTGCTTTGTTTGTGGTTTTGCTTTGATCCTGATGGCTCTTGTATAGCTCTCTTATATGCAGTACGTAGATGATTTATTCTCATTTTCTCTAATGCTAACTATTTCTGTCTCTGTTTCAAAAAAGGCGGACTCAGTCGAAAATCTTTCATAAATCACTAATGAAATGTGTGTAAATTTTTGTGCATATTGTCATGCATCTTTAGAAAGTACACAGTGAAAACAACTGCTTAGGATGCATTAGTATAAAAAAAATTGGTTAGCAATATGTTGCAATACAGCTGTAGAGGATACTGCCTTGGTATTTGGATCTTGGATAATAAACATCCTCACATTTGGGGCAGTAGATTTTCACAGTACTGGAACGAGGAATATCTGATTGACCAACAGGAAGACAGGGTTGACCACAGCAGTATACTCTTGGGCATCGACCAAAATCATAGTTCCTGTACTTGTCTAGCTGCAGAAGTTCAAAGTTAAACCCTTCAAAAAGATCAGACTTCATTTTCATTAAAGGCAACAGAAAAAGTAGGAGTTGCAAGAGACACACCATTGCAGTCATCCCTCTGCCAGTTAATATATATCGAACATGAATAAGACCATATAGCATCTCTGCTGCAGATTCAACCAATTCATTTTGCTCCTCTGTAAACATATCACCTGTGCATATCCATTGTCCACACTGTGATATAGATTACTTGCCCATAAGCCAAATCAGACATACAGTACACAAGGTAGAAAATTAGAATTGGCAACTGATATTTTTTTTTGAAAGGTAACTATTTTATTCACAAGAAAGAACAAGAGCTTTACAAGAGGAAATCCACAAAGCTGGGCAAAACAGAGCCCGCCACCCCCAAAACCCCAAGAAAATACAACCATCTAATTACAAAATCACACGACAAATGAAGACCCTGCTTAGCCAAATCATCTGCTGCCACATTCGCTGCTCTTGGAGTCTGGACCGTGAAATGATTCAAAGAGATGTAATGCTGAATTCTTTCCACTTTATCAAGAATCTCCATCGACATAAGCCTCCCAAAGCCCAACCCAGAATCACCCTGGAATCCCCTTCCAATATACTACTCCATGATGCACCCAATTCCTTCATCTCCAGAAACACTCTCCATAGGGCATGCAATTCTGCTTTGATCACAGAACAATTGGGAAGAGGACCAGCAAATGAGACCCGAACCTCCCCAGAATGGTCTCTAATTAGCCCACCATATCATCTAATTAGCAACTGACGTTTCAGATCAAAATTGACCAAATCATCTCTCTGATTCTTTATATGTGAAATGCCTTTATCATGGTACTAGAAATACACACCCTCATGTTAATAAAAGAATCCAAGAGAAACAGCCTATAAAAATCTACTTTGTAAGTGAGCTAATGTTTGTCCTCTTTATTGAAGGGACCACCAGATAACCTATATCCTCCCAAACTTATTCTAAACTAGAGAGGAAGAAAGCACATAAGAAAACAAAGAAGACAACAATGAAATCATAGGCTTATATCAGTCTGAATGGTTGCTGGGATTGAAAACAGAAAAAGTGACCAGAGAGATCCGATTTCGTGTGAAGGAGTTGTATAAGGTTAACTTTCTTCTTAATTCTTCTGCTAATTTCTTTTTAACTTCCTCCGTCATTCTTTTTTAAGCAAAACACAGAGAACCCCAATCTTAACATCTTACGCAGAGTTAACTAAATATAAGACACTAACCTTTTAATACTCGTAACTAAGGATGTAAAAAGGGACAGCAAAACCCTTAAATTGAGCCACCACCATATTATTTGAAAGGTAATCAACAAGTCAAATAAACAAGCATGATCAATAACATCATAAGTTATTGAAGCATTCAAAACAAAGTTAGATAAGCTAATGATACCTTGCAACCCAGGGTGCATGACATATGCCAAGCTCTCCCATGGAGATGGATTGGTTAGAAACAACTATGCATGAATATGGGGCCCCTTGAAAATCTCGTTTGGATTGATCAAACCATGGTTTTGAGAGCCATGAAATTTTGATCAGCGCTGAGCTCCCCTATGTGGGGCCCACTTGGAGCTATAGGGGTGGGTTGGTTCGAAAGCTTTATGCTTGAACAGAACCATTAAAATCTCTGTAATTGGATCACTCAGGCCATAGTTTTGAAAGCTGTAAAGTTCTTTGGATTAAAAATTATTTGAAGTGATCAAACTTAGTGTCTTTCAAACCATTGCTCAACTGATCCAAATGTTTCTGAAATTTTTGGTGAGCTCCATATTCAAAGCACATATGCTACTCTTTCCTATTGTGTTATGAGAGGGATATCAAAATTCTCTGTACTCTGGTCTCAGCTCTATCATGGGTATTTTCAGATCACTCCCCTATTTTATTAGATTCAGAAACATTTAGAACGGCCCATCACCCATGCAAGTTTGAGATTGCATGCTTACTCATCAAGGTTTTCTCAATTGATTTGATTGTGTCTTGGTGAGAGGAGAGCACGTACAGGGATGGGGCTGCCTTCAGATTTGGGGGGAAAAAAATTGGTTCATGGAAGAAAAACTGAAGGCTCAGAAGAAAGTGAAGTTTGGTAGAGATGTAGAAAAAGGTAATGCTCAACAGGTTATAGGAGGCCAATTCGAGAGAGGGTATCTCTAAAAAAAATTGAGAGAGGACAACTTCCTCCTCTCCCTCCCCCAATGAAGATCAATAGAAGCTGGGACGTCAAAAAGAGCTTAACTCTATTTTTTGGGAGAGGAGATGATATGGAGGCAGCTTCTAGAATCCTGTCCCTTTCTCTTGAATCAATACATCCATTAGCGATGAGAATCCCATCTAAGATCTGTTTCCTCCTCAACAAAGTGCCCTAAAATTTAGAACTTTTTTCTTTTGAATGATACATTGATTCCCTAGAATTTAGATGTTATCAAAGGCATAATCTCTCTCAATCTATTGGTGAGTACCTTTGCAATAATCTTATATAAACTGCAAACCAAGATGATCAATCTAAATTTAGAGAGCTCCATAACCTTTGGAATAAGGGCTACAAAGGTAGCATTCATCCCTTTACGGAGTCTGCTTCAATGTGGACTTCTTCTTCCTTGAGCAGTCTTTCTAACTAAAAGGCCTTTTCTGACTGCATCCCAGGGGAATCAATACCATCTACTTGTGGACTTCCATGTGGATTGGTCATATTTGATCTACATGCTTTGGAGATTTGGATTTGGAACACACTAACTTGTAGGGCTACAGGAACACAACACCATATTCAAATAAATTTAAATAATTTATTTTAAATGAAAATAAAGTGCAAAAAATAACACCAATAGAAAAGAAAAACTCTAGAAGTCTCCCTATTTAGGGAGGCCATATATTTTTTGATAAAACATGTAGAAAATGATAAGGTCATTCATTGTGTAAAATTTAAGCTCCATCTGATCATAGCAACCTTGTGATTTTAGACTTTAAAAATTTGATTCCTACAAAACTACTGATTTTTCATGGCCCAAGGTTATGATAATCAGATCAAGGAGTTTCACTTGCATTATATCATCCATGAAGTCCTCTATCTATTCCACCCAATCATATAAGACCCATCTCATGATAAATGTACAGTCTCCTAAAATGGGTACCCAAGTCTCCCTGGAGCTGCTCAATAGAAAATAATGCATTAATTTTATTCTAAACGATGAAGTGAAACATAACAATATTTTAATTAGGTTATGAGGAAAAAAGGGATAGGAAATTTTGTTGAAAATGAACAAAATGTTATTTACCTTTATCATTGGTACCCTTCAAAACCATACCTAGACCATCTTCCCCTCAAAAAAACCTATTACCCAGATTGATCCAAGCAACCTAATTTTTTCTTACCCCAATTTGAATGTAGACCTTTCAAAACCACCCAAATAAACACATGATGACACATCCAGGTAGACCCTAGACAAACTAACCTATCTACTATTAGAATCATTGGGACCTTAAAAATTATACCAAGATCAATCCCTTATTACTCAGCCAAGGCACAGCACCCTCAAACCATCAACTCTTGAGTAGATTAGTCAATAAGAAGCAAATTTTGTTTCAAGGTCCTTATTTGTATATACTCTTGACAGTCTTCTCTTCATTGATGCCACTATTTTTTCTTTTAGGGATAACAAAGATCTATTGAAATAACGAAGAATATACAATAGCTATCTTTACTCAAAAAGAGAGCAAAAACTTGAGCACCAATGGCATATAATGCAAGCGGATATGTACCTCTCCAAAATAATGTAGTCCAAAGATGAGATTCCCAAATTCTTCTAACATTCTCCTCCAATGAACCAATGATTTTATTTCATTTCCACCGACGAACTCCTTATACAACCCATTAACAACATAAGCTTTTAGGATTTAAAGGTTTGTTTGAGCTCATACCTACATACAACATAGGTGTGTTATACATATGTTCAACATTTCTTTTTCTTCTTTTTTTTTTCCTTTTTTTGGGAGCAAAAGACATGCAAGGGAAGAAAACAAATGATCAAAAGAACTAGAAAGAACAATCACAACTAGAACCAAGCCCAAAAGGACTGCACAAGTAACAAATTTCAAATATATTTCTGAAAAAATAAATTATGTAGGCTGCAACAATAATGAAATCAATACACAAAAAGAAAGTATATCCACACATGTCTTCAAGAAAGGCATTTTTGAATAAAAAAGATGAAGATTTCAGTAGAAATTTCAACAACAATAATAATAATCAGCTCACCATGAGAGGATTCAACATCCAAGATCAAATCAAGGGCATAATCATAGTAAGGAACTTGACTGCTTAAACCACAAAGATTAAAATCATCTTGTATGTACTCGTCATCAACTTCACAGAAGAATTCATTCCCTCTTAGATTGCAAAACCATGATATCCAAGATGTGTCATCCCCATCTGAACCACTAACATCTGATTCTTCACTATCTGTTTCAGACTCTTCTGCCAAATTTTTGAAAAAAAGGGCATAATCAACAACTCAGCAAGCACATTGGTTGTGTTTAAATGCAATAGAACCAGTGGTAAATAAAATATAACATGTGAAAGGATAAAATTAACTTCAAAGATCACAGAAACTTTGAACTACCTCGCATGTAAAGGAATATCAAGCATCTCCAACCCAGAATATCCTGTAACCACAAGATCCTCACACCTTACCCTAAAAACATAGGCTGCATCAGGATTTATTTATTTTGGGGGGAGGGGTGTTTAGGGGGTAGGATATCATGAGTCCTCCCTAGGTGCTTAACGGTAGGAGAACATGCTGACATAGCATTGTCCTAAAGAGTTACCATACAGGCTACTTGGGGGAAGCTTAAACCTTTCTCCACTGTTCTCACTATCCAAACTCAGCTCAGCTTTAACAAGCACCCAGGTCCTTAATGCCACCCATAAAGCTGAAACTTCAAATTCCTAACGTTTCCTCCACTAGGGATTTATCTATTTACACATTTCGTAGGACTTTCTCCCAAAACTCATTGAATTTGGGATTAGTAGGATACCAGTCAACAAGGATCAGCAAGTTGTAAGTTGCAACAGGTCTAATGGCAAATGGAAGGTGACGCAAGTAATATATGAGATAGTAAAGGTAGCTTAAAAGTTTAAAAAGAAAAAAGAAAAAAAAATGATTGCATCATTTACCTTAGTTCATTGAGTACCAATCGCTTCATAAAATGAACACATTCTTGGTAACAAAAAGGGAATCCAAAATAACCTTTCGAAGGAAAAAAAAAAAAAGGAAATCCAAAATAAGCATTCTTTATTTCAGCATTCTCAGAAGACGATATGGACAGCTCAATAGAGCAAGAATAACAAAGAATGTGCAATTCCCAACCCCATAGCAATACCAAAACTACAAAAAACTACACCAGTCATACTCACAGTTACTATCTGAAGTCCACCGCATAACACTATCAAGAACACCCAGAAGTTCTTAATTGAATCATAATTCTATGGATTTTCAAACTGCTTGTGACAAGGAATTCAACAGAATTTAAACTTAAAATCACTATCCAAACTCCGCTTCATATCCTAACAATATCAATAGCCTCCAGAATCTCTTAATGAAATCAGAATTCTATGGATGTTTAAATTGTTTAAGGGATGCGATTCAACAGAATTCCAGTTACAAAGCGCATATATCATCAATTACCCAAATTTTTTTTTTTGCCCGGGCGGAACAGAAAAATGGAGAATAGGCCTAAAAAGTGTAAAAAGAATTGCTTAGACAGGAAATTGCGAAATATTACCGCCAGAGCACTTGTTGTTGGAAAGGGAGGTGGACCACTGGTCGCGGTGATCTGATGGCAACTTGCCGGCAGAGGTGGACGGTACAGAGAACCGGTCCTTGTCTTTGGCGTTCAGACCCTTGGATGTGGACGGCGAGGATCTCTCCAAGTGCTTGTCAAGGGCATCATTAATTCGCTTCCGATCAAGGGAACTGATCTCAATCTTTGATCCGCCGGCCCTATCTCTGTACATTTCTCCCCCACCCCTTGACCCAATTCTCCCTTTTTTTGGGAAAAAAATCAATCCTCCCTTCTAAACATGGTCAGAGAAATTTAAGGGGGGAAAAAACCCAAAAAAAAAAAAGTGATAAGAGAGAATTGGCCAGAAGAAAATTGCGAATCTTGATATTGAAATTCAATAAAAATTGAGAGGAGAGGAAGAGAAGAGAAACGGTTCTCTGTTTCGAGAGAGGGGGCGTAACTGGTTTAAGTGATTTGAGTCCTGACTCGGAAAATAATCGAGTCAATTAACTCGGATGAGTTCTTTAACTCTATTGAAAAACTCGGTAATATTTATTGATTTGTTCGAGTCAGAAAGCTTATAAAATCGAGCAAACTTAAATTAATCAACCTATGCTATATGAGTATATATTTGAACATGTTTAGGTGATGGGAATTCTCAATTCTTATAGAAATTGAAATTTTATAGATTTTTAAAATATAATTTTAATTATGATTTTTTACAATGACGTTAGCACTAGACATTCTGAAAATGCGATTAGCAAGTGGGTGAATTACATAATTAATGTATGTTGGCATTTTAGCGTTCCTCATCTTTTTTCAATGCTCACGTAAAAGAAAATTAGTCTATTTGTTATGAATATTTAAATAAAAGTAATTGGTTAATTATCTATATTTTATAAAAAAAATTAGAATTAAGCTTAGTTAACTTGACGTGGAACTTCCAACTGAGAAGACACGGAAACTTATGATAAAAAAGGATATTCTATAATTTTAAAGTTTATAATGCTTGACCTAAACTTCTAAAATTAAATTAGAAATCTTGAATTCAACTCTCCTTCAGATTTATCTGATATATAAGCCTTGTGGATAGTTTTGTGTATCCGTAGAATTAGTCTCATCTCTAATATAGGATAAAGATACCTATATTAAAAAAGAGAGTTTATTTTACTTTGATTGTAGTATTCATCAACTTAAATCAATGAATTCCTGCAAAGGTTTTATAGATTTCGGTAATCATTTCAAATTTCAAAATGACATTTATCTTACAAGACCTTATAGATCTTCATGTAATTACAAATTTGTAGAATTTCATAATTCTTACTCTAATTATAGAAGAACAATGACCTGATAATGTCCTATCAATTTTTGTTCAAGAATCAAAGATGCGATACACATACTTTAACCAAGTCAGCCAATCTAGATATTCTCGAGCTCCTAACATTAAGATCATGTGCATCTATTTTTGAGTCTATTGAAATTATTGATTCCTCCATAAAAAAACAAAAAAAAAAAAAAAAACACCTCGATATTTTGTGCGACAGGCAAAAGGGTCCTTGTGAGACTGCTAAATTCAAACCGTCAAAAATGATAATTCTCTCTTCAAATTTAGATCCAGTCATTTTATATGTCCATTCAATGGATCTTCATTGTTAGATTGATGAAGACTCACCACACTCATGTGAGACGGCAAGATGTAGATCTTGGCCGAGTGCTGCATGTGATGAGGGCCTGACATGGCCGCATGCAGGAAAGGGTGTGTGGGGGGATCACACCATCAACAGCAGATCTGATACTATCTGGAGGACAGCTCGATGGCCGGAGAGGGGCGTAAGCAACAGTGCAATACCACTGCAGATCTGGGTTGTCAGATCTGTGAGTGGCAGCCAGCAGGAGTGCGGCTGGAGAGACGAAGCCCCCTCACCAGAGCAAAGGTAGAGATCTGTGTGTGTGGGACACACCATCATTGGAGACGCTCGCGTTTGAGAAGCATATCAGGAGTTGCTCGTAGGACGTAGGAAGCGTAGAGGGAGAAACACAGAAGTTGGGTTCACTATTCTGGATATGAGACAGAAATACATCAACTGAGAGGTGACGTTGGTGTGTTATATACAAGGGTGTGCAAGGGGCTCGGAACTTCAGGTTTGGGCTCATGACTCAAGGGATAGGTATGAATATTTATTCAATTATTTTTATCTTAAAAAGACAAAGGTCAAGACAATTGAATAAATCAATATAATCTAGCCATCAGGAGGACGTAACAAGGTAGCACCATAAATGTACTCACGATCAAAGTGTCAACCAAAGAAACCAAAGACTTGCCTCAGAATTCAGAAATACTCTCACGAGAAGCAAGTGTAGTAGAATAGCCTAAAAATTAAAAGAATATTGGCTAAGACAATTTTGGCACACAGAACACCATAAACAGCTATTGCATGAGGAGTCGAGGAATTAAAAGTAATAGGAGAATGAGAAAATCATTACAAAATGAGTCAGGCTGATGGAGTTGGGTCGAAGACTATAACTTGGAAACTTGACTCGAGATGATGACCGTGATAATCTCATTTAGTAATCCAGTGCAATTTGGGATGCATTGGTTGGCCACAAGTTGGGAAATGTGTCTTTGAATCTCATCCCTCCAAGGGGGCCACTTCTCGTAGTTTTACACGGTGTGTGTAGGGAGATTTGCAGACACTCCGGAGACTAGTTGTGTGCTCTAAGAGGCCTTAGACACCTTGGTCATTAAAAAAAATTGGGACGTGTCCAAAATCTGCAGTTAAATGTTTTCAACAGATAGCTGATCGCAGTTTCTACCAAATACCTAGCACAAAATACTTTAGAATATAAACATAAATACATCATCATACACAAAAAGTGTCAGAGAAGTATGGGAAAACTCTAGAATTTACTCTAGCTTCGCACACTTAATCTTCATCAAAGTACTTCTCTTCAGCATCTTCGTTTACCTGCCTCAACCAGTGATCATCCAGTGTCTCATCATCATCTATTTTAGAATAGTCTAAATGTTCAGTGTCTTCTCCAGCCAAAAATTTCTGTTGCATCAATTGCATGAACTGATCCATTTGATCTTGCATCTCTGCAGCAGATATCGATTGCCCACAGGGTTCTGCATCCACATTCTGTGGACTCTCTGATTCTTCATCTACACGCACCTGCATTCATTTAACAGTTCTAATCAGAAACAGGTATCATGTTGAAAACTGGCATACAGCATTGATAAATTTCAATAAGCTCTACCAATCATGTGGGCAAACTTTTGGACACCCAAAGAACATTCCCTTCAGTTCTGATAAGCAACTCTTCCTACCAATGGAAGCACCAGTTCTATTTTCCATTCCTTCCCTATCACTGGGGGTGGTCCACTTCTCTTCTCTTTTATTTTATTGGTGGTGGGGGGAGATTTCATCAAAGCAATTATCCCATCTATCTGTTGTTGGTTTTTTGAGTTCTAGTTTTTAAAGCCAAGTCTTTAATTGCCTCCCCCTATTGCAAGTCTTTAATCACCTCTCCCATCTCCCAGTACTTTCTACTGGTCATGGAAGTTTATTCAAAACATTGAGAATTATTTTTCCCCTTCTTTGGGAAGACAGACAGAGAGGGGGGGGGGGGTGGGTGGGTTGGTGGGGGTGGGCGGGGAGTGCAGGGGGCGTTGGGGGGAGGTGTGGGGTGTGTGTGTGTGTGTGTGTGGAGAAGGGGGCGGGGTGTGCAGTTTGCACATTGTTTAACATTCAGTTGCTCTGGTTGAGAATAAAATAATGCTTGATCATCTCATCTACCTGTGAGTCAGCTTTTTTATTTCTATTCCCCCTCCCTCTCTCTCTCACACACTTTTTTACCTGCTCTTTTGATTGGGAACAAGAAAAATGACCTGATCTTATGACAATAGCAAGAGGAAAACATTTAAATGAACATTAAATAGTAAAAGATAATCTGGCACGCTATAAGCAACATAAATACTAAAAAAAGTAAAAGTACTATTTTTTGTTAAATCTTTTTGAAAGGTTATTTTTTCTTAAATTTAATACTATAAATACTTTACCCTAGTGGATGTAAACACAAATGAGGCACAAAAGAGGTAAGATGAATGACTAAAGAGCCAGTACAATGACAAGTGCTCACAGCACATTGTCACATGCTTCCCATACAACCTTAGAGATTCTGCATTCAAGTCATGTTACCATTGAAATAAAAATAACAAATAAAACCCTAAAGATCCTACCTTAGAATGTGAAGAGTGTATTCAGTTGTTCACAGCATAAAGGAAGCGTTCATGTGCAAGATAAAATCCATTAATGAGGTGGAAATATAACCCCCATCTAAAAAAAGAAAAGAAAGCAAAACAGGTTGATCCATTAATGAGGTGGACCACATGCATATCAAATATATAGTGAATTGGAGACTGGCATTTTTATTAACATTGATATTTCTCAGACATGTAGTCCCTCAGATTATTGGGCAATCTTTATTTTTGAGCCTGGGCAAGTTCACGGTGGAACAGTGCATGTTCATGAATCAATCTCATACAAGTGCACCACAGCAACTTGTGTCTGCAGCGATCCCCATAAAATGTCATGGCACAGTCTTATCATGAAATAGGGAATGTGGTGATTTGATATACAAAAGAAACGGAAAAATGTTAGGAGAAGTAGCCCAAGACATAAACAAATAACAGTGATCATAGGTCACCTTAGACAGGTGAATGCCATCCTTTCCTTTCCCAGCATCTTCCTCTGCATCTAGGTCATCATCTTCCTCTTCCTCTTCCTCCTCTTCTTCCTCTTCTTCTTCTTCTTCTTCTTCTTCCACCTCCTCTACCTCATTACCCACCCAATCTTTCTTCTGTATACCTAACCTTTGTTGTTCTCCTCTAATCTTTGCAACTAACATAGCTTCTTCTGACCGGCGCATGAGAGTCTCAGACCAGCGTTCCCCAGGCCGAGAAAGACTCCTGCTAGTGGGGTCTTGGAACTGCCCAACATACTCATGATGCAGATATGGCTCCCTCTCCCTCATGGCCTCTTCTGAGAAGTACTGACCATCAAGGATAAGCTTGTTCAAATAAGCATGCCGACGATTTTTAATTGTCACGGATCGAGAGTGTAACTCTTCTGTAGTTGGGCTAAGTAAGCTCCGAAGATGCCTCAAATGCCAATTTATTTCGTAATCATCTTTCAAGCTATCAAATTCCTTCAGCTCCACATCAGTTAACTGTGTACCATATCGTTCTGAAGGGACAAGCAATTACAGTATCACACAGTAAGAATCAACATGAAGGAAAAATATGAACAATGCAAGGAAAATTTGTATTAGTAGCATGAAAGAGAACAAGGAGAAAGCAAAACTAAGCCAAATAAATAATAGACTCCATAAGCTACTATAAGGAACCCAGTTGCTTTTTTTCATTGAAAAAAAATGAGAGACCTAAAAAAAGATTGAATTGCAAAACAGCTAAAAAAATGTTTGCATGTAGCAGACACAAAGAAGTGTCTGCATTTCATATAAGCCATCTTTTGAAAAACAGGCATGGCGAAAGTTCATTCACAGCAAATTTTCATAATGGTCTGATAGAACTTCAAAACTGTCTCAATGTGGGCCCATGATCTCGTCATATACTAATGGTCTTTTTGGATGGGGCAAAAATACATTTTTTCCTGGAAAAAATGAATTCAACAATATGGCAACTAAATAAGGATTCCAAAAAAAAATGGCAATTGAATTGCATGGTAAAAAATTCTTTCCATTTCCGCCTCATACAGTGATTCTTATATCATATACAGTTATACACAATCAATCGATTTCACTTTTGGCTGGAAATTTTGCATCAGCAATCCCTACAGAATTGCCTGAAAATGTTTGTATGATCCAAATTTATCCTGAAAGATACAACATGGAAAAGCATCAGATTCCATCATCATCTAGTTCCTGTCAGCGATGACTGATGACGATTCATATATAACTCTTTGTGCAGCCTATATTCTAGGACTTCCTTTCATGGTCTGTTTGTGAACAAAATTCAACCAAAATGTCTCTTTCAACAGAGTTTGCCCAATTTATCATTCAGATTTTATCAATATTCCAGCAAATGAAGGTTGTGTTTGGACATGGGAAAGTAAAAATGGGCATGCTATTAAGAGAAGCTATATCAAGGTGGAGAAACCCCTACACTGCACAGAAACTATGCATTGTACTTTGCATCTGTTTGTCTTCGTAGGTAAAAGTGAAAGTTGGAGAAAAAGTTATGTAACACAAAAATTCATCAAGCATTTGGAGAGAGAAAACAGGGAGAAGATTGACAGAGGAAAATGACAGTTTCACCCGTTCACAAAGGTGCAAATGTTTGCACCAACAGGTGGGCTGAGCAGTCTACGTCTTTTTCCAGTCAGGCATATAACAAACTGGGGCAAACCCTAATACTAGTGAAAACATTTTCCTCACCCCTAGTCAACCCATATCCAAACACCAGTGCACCACCATAAGGTCTGGGTCTATGGACATGGAAAATTCTATCACTCGCGACATTTCAGATGAAATTGGAATGATCGATGCATATAAAATGAGTAACTGATCACCAGTCCGTCTGGTGGGTTTTGATACATCATACAGAAGGTTCAGTGGGCTGCAATCACCTGTGCTTGAACAATCAATCTACCAAAAATCAGTTCAACCAGATCGCTTCAGGTACTTTAGGTATTCTTTTAAGGCCACAAAAGATTCAGTCGATGAGATCAGATTCCTTGAAGCAAACCTTGATAGGGTTCTGGGTTTTGGGTCCTGATTGGCAATGGTTGGTTGGTGGGTTTGAATTATGGAAGGCCTTTGCTCAGATTAGAAGCAGAACAAAAGTCAAGTTGATTGGATAGCTCTAAGTTTTGTTTTAAAAGCCACAAAGATCAAATATCCAATAGGACATAAGCTTTAATTAAATGGTGAGTAACTCACAATGAGGTTGAATTGGGCAAAGATCCAATTCATAGGTGTGTGCTGGTGGGTAGCCTTGTCACAAATATCGGCGGTATTTTCAAATTTACCGCATTTTTATCGGCAAAATACCATTACCGCGTTAAAAACGTGTTTTTATCGCCACGACCGATAAATTCCCGATAAATTCCAGATAAAATCGCGTTAAAAACGCGATAAACGTTAGTATCGCGATAATATCCCAGTAAATTTCCGGTAAATTCCTTATACCATTTTTATTTCATTAATTTTTTTATTTATTCTATTTTTTTATTTTTTAAATATTATAATTTCCGCGAGATTTTCCCGTTAAATTCCACGTAAAAATCTGAGAATTTAAAAATATCCCGTTATTACCAATTGCCGTTAATATCCCAAGAACGGTATTTGTCACAATGGTGGGCAGGGGAGCAAATGGATTCCATTTGGCCTGGTACTCAACCAGTGATGCGCCATTAAGTGCTGCTCGGGTGATTAGTAACAATAAGAGTTATGCTCTTCTGTAAGGGAGACAGCTTTTGCTTTAATCTTTATTTTTTTTTTTAAAAAAGTTACACAACAAAAAGGTACTTCATGAAATTCTTATAAATGAGATAATTATACAATTCGGAGGGCTAAGATAGATGCATCCCTAGTTCTCATTTTCAGAGCACGCCCTACTTAAAATAGTAAAACAAAACCATACTTGATTATGTAACTACAAAATTATCCTCTTTTTCATCATTTTAGACAAGGGCTGCCTCCATCAATGGCTTATTTACTATTTAATCGAAACAGATACTATCACTGTTCCCTTTATAAAAGAAGGGAAGCTCCCAACCTATCTCCTGTAATATTACATTATATATAGCAAAAGGAAGCGTGGTCGCTATTATTGTGGAATAAAGACGAAGAAGAAACAAAAACAGAGGAGACCCAATTTTTTGGAAATTTGGAAGCCAATTATCATTGCATTAGAATAGAATTAAAAAAAAAAAAAGGATGGGGGAGATGTGGGACTTGCGAATATTGAAAATTTTACCTAAGAAGACGGCAACGTCTCTAGAGAGAAGGTCGAGGAGAATTTCCTTTCGCTGGGAGGGCTGAGAAGCATCGTCTCGAAGGGCTTGAGGGAAATAAAGCCCTTCTATCCATGAAAGCCTCTCTGATATTCCTTCCATCGCCTCACTACTCAACCCTCCTCTCTGCATCTCTCTCTCTCAGCAATGTCGGTTTTACAGTTTCATGAGGTTTGGTTTTCCCCATTTAAAACTATGAAAGCATGAGACGAGAGACTCTTCAGATCCTCTCGCGCGAGACGCGATTTGGTTTTTTTTTTTTTTTTACTTAGGCTTTATATAATAGAATTTGTAATACCCTGCCCCAGATTAAGCATGTTTTAGCTTAATTTCGTATTTTTAACCGGTTGTTCTCGAGGTTTTCAGTCAGGGCTTCGAGGAAAGCCCAAGTTTGGCCCAATCCGAGCTCGTGAGCTCAGAGATCCAGCCCGTTCAGCTGGAGGGGTATTTTGGTAATTTGCCGCTTGTTGTGATTATTTCTCTAAATTGTGTGATTTGATGATCTTTATTGGTGAATAATACTCTCTTTAATGAAGGATTGCATTTATTATTTTAAAATGATTTAATTTTCAGAAAATAATATTTATTTATCGCCCGTCGGAACCCCGAAAGAGAGTTTTAATTATTTTAAATAATTTCGGGAAAAAGATAAATTTTGAAAATGGTATTGGGTGTTAAACCATTTTAAGATTGATCTAGATATTTCATTTCATCTCAAAATAAGATTTACAAATTAGTTATTTTTACATTTGTTTAATTAAGCAATTATGGATAAAATATGATTTTTGTTTAAATCAAGGGTTTTTAGTGAGAGATAATTCACGAAATTTTTATGGTAACCTAAGTTTTAAAAACCCAACCCATCTGTAAGGATGGATCTGATTTTGGAGTTTTAAATTTATTACTCTTAGTTCAAAAATCAGTTTTTATTAATCTGAGGACCTTTCTGCAATTATAAAAATCTTCAGAGGGCTGATCTGCAAACTGCAGGATTTTCCTGCCTACGCCATGCAGGCGTGCACGACCGTTCGGTCGGATTTCCGGCCATCATTGAGATCTTCCGTCTCATCCCATCGAGCAGCAAGTTTTCCGGCCCTCCTTACCGTTGAATCATGAGTACTGGCCGTCCCGTCCCATCGCTGCTGCTAATTGTGCAGCTGATTTCCGGCGTCTCTCTTGAGCTGAATTTCCTATAAATTCAAGCCTCTTGGATCGGTTTCAACTCCCAGCAAATCCTTTGCATTTCTCTTCTCCCTCTCTGTTCTGTTCTCTGATTTTCCAACCAAGACCGAGAAACCTGCAGACAGAAACTCTCTGTTTAAGCTGCTGTTTTTAAGTAACAGTGAGCTTAGAGGAAGATTTTCCAAAAATCCAAATTTCAACCCAGGAATCGAAACCAAGGTATCCATTGTATTCCTTTTTAAATTCTAACCGATTTAGAATCAAACAAAACCGATTTTGACCCTGTTTTGATGGAGAAAAACCTGTTTTAAGTTTTAAGAAAAACCATGGGTTTCTTGTACCCGTGAGCTTTCACTGTTAAAATCGGATGACCCTTTGAGCTTTTGAGCTCCAAACCTCTCCCTATGGAAAGAGGACTCCCAGAGGAGTCCATCAGACCAGAC
The DNA here is from genome assembly GCA_013350335.1 of Chimonanthus salicifolius. Classification (NCBI taxonomy): domain Eukaryota; kingdom Viridiplantae; phylum Streptophyta; class Magnoliopsida; order Laurales; family Calycanthaceae; genus Chimonanthus; species Chimonanthus salicifolius. The sequence goes on along the minus strand of CM023541.1, from coordinate 62,252,380 downwards.
GGATGTGAAAAACGAATCCAGGAAGCCCTCCCTTTCTGGAATCGCATTTCACCTGTTTTCCGCCGTGACTGTCTGCTGTTGCAGACAGTCGGAGAAGACGACTCTCGGAAGGTCCGAGAGCCGATCTTCGGACAGTCCGAACGTTCGGACGGTCCGAGCAGTGACCCTCGGACGTTCCGAGCTTCAACCCGAAGCCCAGTTCGCCCGAGGTGAGCCAGACCCACTTCGGAAGAACCGAGCCAGCTCGGAAGGACCGAGCATCCTCGGAAGGTCCGAACCTGTATTCGGATGTTCCGAGATCTGCAGACCCACGAGACTTCTGTTTTTCTGTTTTCTGGACTTCGGACGGTCCGAGACTCAGTCTTCGGACGATCCGAAGTCAGGCCTCAAGTTCCGAGGCCTGAGACTCAGTTTTGTGTGGTTCGGATGATCCGAAGCCACTGACCCAAGTTCCGAAGTAATGTTCCGAGGAACACTGTTTTGAAAAATAATAAAATATTGTTTGATGACAGTTTTAATCTTGATTATTATTTATCTAATGTGTTTGATTATTTGTGATGATTTATACCCCCCTTGTTAATTAAAAATGTACTAACCCCTTTTTTTTCTCTTATTATTTATAGTGTAAATACTATTGTATACGCTTTCAGTCCGACACTAGTCGGGAACTGAGTGATTCACTTTCAGGACGACACTATAGTCGGGCACTGAGTGACCTCGAGGCCTACTCAAAATGTCAGCTCTGGTCCTATCCAGAAGACAACCGAGAAGTGACCCGAGGATCTAGACCTTACTCAATAAGTCAATCTGGTCAATGCCCAGAAGACAATATGAGTTTGGACTGAGCCCCTTATGTTTATTATATTATTATCTTGTGGATGATTTAAAGAGGATAGAAACCAAATAGGAGACTCATTCCATTAAACCCGGATATTTTGTAGGAAAATATATGATTTCCAAATCCTACGTATATGTACGTATTTGTTATGTATATTGATTGAGCACTTGTATGTTGTTTGACAGAGACCGCGAAACCACACAATCACGGTGAGGGAACTTAACTCTGCAGATTTTGTAAACAGGTGTTATTTTGAGCAATGAGTGGTTTCGGTTTTGATGAACCCACTCATGTGCCTATACATGATGCACTATGGTAAGAGTGCTGTGATGATTTGATATTACGGTGTTGACCGTATGTGTATAGTAAGACTGCTTCCACGTACCTGGGCTATTGAACCAATATCGGCCATATGAGAGATGGTTTATGTCTACTGGACCATGGGCGGACCATGCTGTCGTCAGTTGCTGACTTGAGGGTGTCAGTATCGGCTAAGTTTAAGAGCCGGAGATGTACTTGCAAGGATGTATTTTGACCGTGTCGGGACTTAATACTGGTCTCAGTGTAGTCGGCAGGCGTTACGGTGGATAATGGCAGTGATTGATAGTTGATGATGTTATTATCTTATTTGAGATTATGCTTACTGTTATCAAGCATGTGATATTAACTGTTGTTAACCTGTTTTACTATTTGCTTAATGTGCACTGTTAATTATCCTTCACTGGGCTAGTTAGCTCACACCACTCACCTTTTCAGGCGATGAACCCGAGGAGGAGGACCCTCTCTTTCAAACTTAGGGCGTTTGAGCCAAGGCAGTGTTTTGGGATTCCCCCGGAGCGGAATGCCCTGATCTCTTTCTGTTGGTTCTCGGAACCGTTATTTTTGTATTAAGTACCGGATGTGGTACTTAATTTGTATTTGACTATTGTAATCGGCTATGTTGCCATTTGAGACGATGTTCTGGATTGATTTATCAATGTTAATATTTGTTTGATCTTATTATTAGTGGATGTTATTGTGTTGTTTTGCTATGTCTATGGGGCATGCTTATGGTACATGTTTGAGTCCTCTTAGCGGGCTGATGTGTAACCGCTGGGCCTAACTGTTGATCCGGCCCAGTAAGAGTGCTTGTGGATTAGTTTACTTTCCTTTCAAAAGAAAAAAAAAAAAAAAAATCAGTCGCGTTCCGGGCCCACTGGTCGGGTCGGGGCGTGACAGCTTGGTATCAGAGCATAGGTTCAACTCTAGGACTGTGATGGGTTACTACCTAGTTAGAATTGTTTTTTGCCCTAGTAGTTGCTATTGTATTGACAATTTCTTGTTTGGTGATACAGATATGTCAAGCAATAATACCGAAGTGCTTCCAGGGGACACCTAGCGACCCTATCGTCATAGATTCTGGAGATGACTCCGGTGCGCCAAGTTTCGATGTGGTTGCACCTAGGGAGGAGGTAGTAGTGGCATCCCCCGAATACCACGTGGGTGCTGAACCTGAGGAGGAAGAGGGAGATGTCCCAATTCCTGAAGAGTCGGTGGGGGAGAACGGATCACCCGAGTATGTTCCGGCTACTCCGCCATTGGACGAATATCAAGATGAGATGTGTGAGCTCTGCAATCAGGCAGGGCACAATTTCATCTATTGCCCCTATCCACCCAGTGTCATTTGCCCTGTTTGCGGACTCCGCGGACATGGAAATGCCAGAACCAATTGTCCTTATGTAGGAGGACCGGGGATCATACCCTGTTTAACTTGTGGGGTGTACGGGCACAAATCTGAGACCTGCCCGGATAACTTTTATTATTTTGGTGGTGAAGAAGGATCTTTTTCAGGGAATTAGATCAATCATTGTTAGGGGGCATCAGGGAGTTTTGTCTTATAAGGGTTAAGTTTTGTTGTTTTGAAGGGTTTTTACACCCTACTAACCTTTTTACTTGTATTGAAATTGCTGAATGAATTCTAATTGAAATTGTTACAACTTGTGTCTTCTACTTTGATAAAAATTTTAAAATTTGGTTAATGATATTTACAAGTGTAAATAACAGATGTCAGGACCCAACGCAAACCGAGCCAACTTTCGTGGGAGGAGGACTGGTCTTCCACCCCGTGACCTACCCAATGAGGCGATACGAGCGGCGGTTGAAGCATTTCAGCAGATAGCTGAAAATATGCGACGTCCGCCAGTCCAAACGCCAGAGGAAAGAGCCACCTCGGCTCTGAAAGAGTTCAAACGTCTGAACCCGACTAGCTTCTCGGGAACAGAAGACCCCAGCGCTGCGAGGAACTGGCTAACCCAGATTAGCCGAATCCTCAATACCCTAGCGATCGCCGATGATTTACGTGTGACCTTGGCGACTTATCAGCTCGAAGGGAACGCCTACGAGTGGTGGGAGGTGAAGAGCTTGGTTCGTAATCACGAGCCGATGACTTGGGAGGAATTTTCTGCAGCCTTTTTGGCCCGCTATTTTCCAAAGACGGTGAAGGAGGCAAGGAAGAGAGAGTTCCTCAACATTCAGCAGGGTTCAGATACAGTGGCACAGTATGCCATGCGCTACATCGACCTGATGCAGTTTGTGCCGTGGATTGCAGCCAATGAGGAGGAGAAGATCCAGCATTTCGAGAACGGACTCAGACCCTTCCTGCAGCGGCAAGTGGCCGGCCTAGTGTTCAACACTCTGGAGGAGATCATCGAGCGCGCTTCGAAGGTGGAAGCGGTTGACTCTATCAACCGGAGCACTGACAGCTCTCAGAAACCTTCTTCTAACAAGAAGGCAAGGTTCAATCAGCAGAAGAGGCCTTTCTTCAGGAAGAGCCAACCTAGTGTGGGCCAGTCCAGTCGGTCCGACTCTCGGCCAATCGTATGCTACACCTGCAATCAGCCAGGGCATACTTCTAAATTCTGTCAATCCAAAGGAGAGAGAGCTTGTTTTCACTGCAAGCAAACCGGGCACCTGTTCAAGGATTGTCCTTTTTCTGGTAAAGCGGCACCTTCACAAGGCGCAGGAGTTTCCTACTCTGTGGCGCAGCCATCTGTCGGCAGAGGTTCTCAGCAGGCATCCAGAGGATCAGCGGCACCGAGGAACGGACCACCTCGGAGCGATCAGGGGAGAGGACGAGGGCGTCCTCAAGGGAGAGTCTACTCTTTAGGGACTCAGAAGGAGGAACCAATGGAGAACGCAGTGATGGAAGGTACCCTTCATCTTTTCAGTCTTTTGGCTCGAGTGTTGTTTGATACCGGTGCTTCGCATTCCTTTATCTCTAGAACTTGTTGTGTTAGATTGGGTTTGAAACCTGTAGAAGTAGTTAACCCGCTAATGGTAGTTTCACCTTTGGGTAAGAAGGCTTTGGCAAACCAAGAGTGTAGATCTTGTGTTCTGAAGATTAGCGGAGTGGAGTTGTCCTATGATTTTCTAGTTCTGGAAATGACGGACTTTGACATCATCCTTGGTGTGGATTGGATGTCTGTTTTTGGAGTCTTGATAGACTGCCCTCAGAAGAGGATTCATGGGGTCTCCTCAACCGGTGAGAGGTTTGTTGAGAAGTTGATACCCTATGAAAGGATGAGAGTCACTTTCTCTGGACTTAGGGCGTATCCCGGTAGTGTGGTGGCAAGCATGGGTTGGGAAGATGTAGGTGGTGTAGGGTCTGTTGCTCCTCGGGTGGTGTGTGAGTTTATGGATGTTTTTCCTGACCAGTTGGCTGGGCTACCTCCACGCCGAGAGATAGAGTTTGTTATAGACCTACAGCCAGGAACATCTCCAATTTCCATGGCACCTTATCGGATGGCGCCGGCAGAGCAGAGAGAGCTAGCTACGCAGGTAGAAGAGCTTCTTAGTCTTGGTTTTATCCGTCAGAGCAACTCGCCGTGGGGCGCACCTGCTCTCTTTGTGAAAAAGAAGGATGGATCGATGAGGATGTGTATAGATTACCGGCGGCTTAACCAGGTAACTATTAAGAATAAGTATCCGTTGCCTAGAATAGATGACCTCTTTGATCTTTTGAGGGGATCAAAGTGTTTTTCGAAGATCGATTTGAGATCGGGTTACCATCAGTTGCGGATTCGAGAGGAGGACATTCCAAAGACTGCTTTTCGGACGCAGTATGGCTTGTACGAGTTTGTTGTGATGCCTTTCGGTTTGACGAACGCGCCAGCCATGTTCATGGACTTGATGAATCGGGTGTTTCGACCGTATCTGCGAGAGTTCGTGATAGTCTTCATCGACGATATCTTGATCTATTCGTCATCAGAAGAGGAGCATGAGCGTCATCTGCGGATTGTTCTTCAGACTCTTCGGGAGCATCAGCTGTTCGCTAAGCTGAGCAAGTGTGAGTTTTGGTTGACTCAAGTGCAATTTCTGGGACATGTAGTGTCTCCAGGAGGAATCTCGGTAGATCCAGCAAAGGTAGAGACCGTGAAGACTTGGGAGAGTCCCAAGAGCGTGTTCGAGATCCGGAGCTTTCTGGGATTAGCAGGATATTACCGAAAGTTTATCCCGCACTTCTCTCAGATCGCGGTACCGATGACTCGGCTGACGAGGAAGAACGTCAAGTTCGAGTGGAGCGAAGCTTGTGAGAAAGCATTTCAGGAGCTGAAGGAGAAGTTGACGACGTCTCCAGTGTTAGTGATACCCGAGCAAGGACGAGGTTACGATGTTTATTGCGACGCGTCCAAGTTTGGTTTGGGTTGTGTGCTGATGCAAGAGGGGAAGGTAGTAGCTTATGGTTCCAGGCAATTGAAGGGACACGAGCAGAACTACCCGACTCATGATTTGGAGTTGGCAGCTGTTGTGTTCTCGTTGAAATTGTGGAGACATTACTTATATGGTGAGAAGTTCAATGTGTTTTCTGATCACCATAGTCTCAAGTATATCTTCACTCAGAAAGACTTGAATATGAGGCAGCGTAGGTGGATGGAGTACTTGGGAGATTATGACTTCAGTCTCTCCTATCACCCGGGGAAAGCCAACGTGGTGGCCGATGCCTTGAGCAGGAAGTCTCATAACGACGTGGCGAGGATGGCATCCTTGCAAGTGGAAGATGCTCGAAGTTCTGTCCGAGTACGATCTGGAGCTGATCGAAGGAAGCGGGTCAGCAAGAATCCATAGTTTGGTTCTGCAACCCGAGGTAGTTAGTTTGGTGTTGGAAGGACAACAAAGCGACCCAGAAGCAAAGGAGTTGGCAACTCAGCTTTCAGGAGGAGCAACTTTAGAGGATTGGAAGATCAAAGCAGACGGAAGTCTTACTTTCAAAGATAGACTGTTCGTGCCAAAATCGGACGAGTGCAGGAGGAAAGTGCTTGATCACTTTCATCGATCTCGCTTTGCAGTGCATCCCGGTGGTACAAAGATGTATCGTGACTTGCGGCGACTTTTCTGGTGGAAGGGTATGAAGCGCGAGGTAGCAGATTTTGTGTCCAAGTGCCTAACTTGTCAACAAGTGAAGGCGGAACATCAACGACCCGGTGGAAAGATGCAACCTTTGGAAGTGGCTGAATGGAAGTGGGAGCATATCACGATGGATTTTGTAACTGGTTTTCCTAAGTCTCCTAAGAAGAACGACGCTATTTGGGTAATAGTCGATCGATTGACGAAGTCAGCTCACTTTCTACCGATCAAGAAGACGGATTCCTTGGCTACTCTAAGTAGATTGTATTTGAAGGAGATAGTCAGATTGCATGGAGTGCCTGTATCCATTGTATCTGATAGAGACCCGAGGTTCGTGTCAAGGTTTTGGCAAGGATTGCAAGAGGAGTTGGGGACTAAGCTGTGCTTTAGCACTGCTTTTCACCCTCAGACGGATGGTCAGTCAGAGAGAACCATTCAAACCTTAGAGGATATGCTAAGGGCTTGTGTGATGGATATGCAGGGAAGTTGGGAAGATCACTTACCTTTGATCGAGTTCGTCTACAACAACAGCTATCACTCCAGTGTGCAGATGGCACCCTACGAGGCTCTGTATGGCAGACCGTGCAGGTCACCTCTTTGTTGGACAGAGGTAGGAGACAAAGCGCTACTAGGACCTGATCTAGTGCGTGAGACGTCAGAGCAAGTTGAAGTAATCAGACAGCGTCTCAAGACAGCCCAGAGCAGACAAAAGAGTTATGCTGACAAAAGGCGACGACCTTTGGAGTTTGCAGTTGGCGACCGAGTTTTCTTACGTGTGGCACCACGTCATGGAGTACAGCGGTTCGGGCGCAAGGGGAAAACTATCACCTCGATATGTTGGACCCTTTGAGATCTTGAAGAGGATAGGTGAAGTGGCCTATCAGTTGGATCTTCCTCAGGCTTTGGAGAGAGTGCATAGTACGTTCCACGTGTCTATGTTAAGAAAGTACGAGCCTGACCCGTCGCATGTGATCAGTTTTGAAGATATTGAGGTATCAGAGGACTTAACTTTTGAAGAAGCACCAGTCGAGATTCTAGAACGTCGGACTCAAGAGCTCAGGAGGAAGTCTATACCCCTAGTGCGAGTGCTGTGGCAACATCGCGACGTGCAACATGAGACGTGGGAACCTGAATCGACGATGCAGAAGCTGTACCCTGGCTTGTTCACAGGCCAAGAAGGTAGATTTTGTCTTAAATTTCGGGACGAAATTTTCTTTTAGGAGGGTAGGATGTAATACCCTGCCCCAGATTAAGCATGTTTTAGCTTAATTTCGTATTTTTAACCGGTTGTTCTCGAGGTTTTCAGTCAGGGCTTCGAGGAAAGCCCAAGTTTGGCCCAATCCGAGCTCGTGAGCTCAGAGATCCAGCCCGTTCAGCTGGAGGGGTATTTTGGTAATTTGCCGCTTGTTGTGATTATTTCTCTAAATTGTGTGATTTGATGATCTTTATTGGTGAATAATACTCTCTTAATGAAGGATTGCATTTATTATTTTAAAATGATTTAATTTTCAGAAAATAATATTTATTTATCGCCCGTCGGAACCCCGAAAGAGAGTTTTAATTATTTTAAATAATTTCGGGAAAAAGATAAATTTTGAAAATGGTATTGGGTGTTAGACCATTTTAAGATTGATCTAGATATTTCATTTCATCTCAAAATAAGATTTACAAATTAGTTATTTTTACATTTGTTTAATTAAGCAATTATGGATAAAATATGATTTTTGTTTAAATCAAGGGTTTTTAGTGAGAGATAATTCACGAAATTTTTATGGTAACCTAAGTTTTAAAAACCCAACCCATCTGTAAGGATGGATCTGATTTTGGAGTTTTAAATTTATTACTCTTAGTTCAAAAATCAGTTTTTATTAATCTGAGGACCTTTCTGCAATTATAAAAATCTTCAGAGGGCTGATCTGCAAACTGCAGGATTTTCCTGCCTACGCCATGCAGGCGTGCACGACCGTTCGGCCGGATTTCCGGCCATCATTGAAATCTTCCGTCTCATCCCATCGAGCAGCAAGTTTTCCGGCCCTCCTTACCGTTGAATCATGAGTACTGGCCGTCCCGTCCCATCGCTGCTGCTAATTGTGCAGCTGATTTCCGGCGTCTCTCTTGAGCTGAATTTCCTATAAATTCAAGCCTCTTGGATCGGTTTTCAACTCCCAGCAATTCCTTTGCATTTCTCTTCTCCCTCTCTGTTCTGTTCTCTGATTTTCCAACCAAGACCGAGAAACCTGCAGACAGAAACTCTCTGTTTAAGCTGCTGTTTTTAAGTAACAGTGAGCTTAGAGGAAGATTTTCCAAAAATCCAAATTTCAACCCAGGAATCGAAACCAAGGTATCCATTGTATTCCTTTTTAAATTCTAACCGATTTAGAATCAAACAAAACCGATTTTGACCCTGTTTTGATGGAGAAAAACCTGTTTTAAATTTTAAGAAAAACCATGGGTTTCATGTACCCGTGAGCTTTCACTGTTAAAATCGGATGACCCTTTAAGCTTTTGAGCTCCAAACCTCTCCCTATGGAAAGAGGACACCCAGAGGAGTCCATCAGACCAGACGGATGTGAAAAACGAATCCAGGAAGCCCTCCCTTTCTGGAATCGCATTTCACCTGTTTTCCGCCGTGACTGTCTGCTGTTGCAGACAGTCGGAGAAGACGACTCTCGGAAGGTCCGAGAGCCGATCTTCGGACAGTCCGAACGTTCGGACGGTCCGAGCAGTGACCCTCGGACGTTCCGAGCTTCAACCCGAAGCCCAGTTCGCCCGAGGTGAGCCAGACCCACTTCGGAAGAACCGAGCCAGCTCGGAAGGACCGAGCCAGCTCGGAAGGTCCGAGCATCCTCGGAAGGTCCGAACCTGTATTCGGATGTTCCGAGATCTGCAGACCCACGAGACTTCTGTTTTTCCGTTTTCTGGACTTCGGACGGTCCGAGACTCAGTCTTCGGACGATCCGAAGTCAGGCCTCAAGTTCCGAGGCCAGTGACTCAGTTTTGTGTGGTTCGGATGATCCGAAGCCACTGACCCAAGTTCCGAAGTAATGTTCCGAGGAACACTGTTTTGAAAAAACAATAAAATATTGTTTGATGACAGTTTTAATCTTGATTATTATTTATCTAATGTGTTTGATTATTTGTGATGATTTATACCCCCCTTGTTAATTAAAAATGTACTAACCCCTTTTTTTTCTCTTATTATTTATAGTGTAAATACTATTGTATACGCTTTCAGTCCGACACTAGTCGGGAACTGAGTGATTCACTTTCAGGACGACACTATAGTCGGGCACTGAGTGACCTCGAGGCCTACTCAAAATGTCAGCTCTGGTCCTATCCAGAAGACAACCGAGAAGTGACCCGAGGATCTAGACCTTACTCAATAAGTCAATCTGGTCAATGCCCAGAAGACAATATGAGTTTGGACTGAGCCCCTTATGTTTATTATATTATTATCTTGTGGATGATTTAAAGAGGATAGAAACCAAATAGGAGACTCATTCCATTAAACCCGGATATTTTGTAGGAAAATATATGATTTCCAAATCCTACGTATATGTACGTATTTGTTATGTATATTGATTGAGCACTTGTATGTTGTTTGACAGAGACCGCGAAACCACACAATCACGGTGAGGGAACTTAACTCTGCAGATTTTGTAAACAGGTGTTATTTTGAGCAATGAGTGGTTTCGATTTTGATGAACCCACTCATGTGCCTATACATGATGCACTATGGTAAGAGTGCTGTGATTATTTGATATTACGGTGTTGACCGTATGTGTATAGTAAGACTGCTTCCACGTACCTGGGCTATTGAACCAATATCAGGCCATATGAGAGATGGTTTATGTCTACTGGACCATGGGCGGACCATGCTGTCGTCAGTTGCTGACTTGAGGGTGTCAGTATCGGCTAAGTTTAAGAGCCGGAGATGTACTTGCAAGGATGTATTTTGACCGTGTCGGGACTTAATACTGGTCTCAGTGTAGTCGGCAGGCGTTACGGTGGATAATGGCAGTGATTGATAGTTGATGATGTTATTATCTTATTTGAGATTATGCTTACTGTTATCAAGCATGTGATATTAACTGTTGTTAACCTGTTTTACTATTTGCTTAATGTGCACTGTTAATTATCCTTCACTGGGCTAGTTAGCTCACACCACTCACCTTTTCAGGCGATGAACCCGAGGAGGAGGACCCTCTCTTTCAAACTTAGGGTGTTTGAGCCAAGGCAGTGTTTTTGGGATTTCCCCCGGAGCGGAATGCCCTGATCTCTTTCTGTTGGTTCTCGGAACCGTTATTTTTGTATTAAGTACCGGATGTGGTACTTAATTTGTATTTGACTATTGTAATCGGCTATGTTGCCATTTGAGACGATGTTCTGGATTGATTTATCAATGTTAATATTTGTTTGATCTTATTATTAGTGGATGTTATTGTGTTGTTTTGCTATGTCTATGGGGCATGCTTATGGTACATGTTTGAGTCCTCTTAGCGGGCTGATGTGTAACCGCTGGGCCTAACTGTTGATCCGGCCCAGTAAGAGTGCTTGTGGATTAGTTTACTTTCCTTTCAAAAAGAAAAAAAAAAAAAAAAAAATCAGTCGCGTTCCGGGCCCACTGGTCGGGTCGGGGCGTGACAGAATTAATTTAATTTTAATTTTAATTTTAATAGCATATTTTAGATTTGAAAAAATGAGTCTAATTTAAGCTCAATAAATCTGAACTTAATTTTCTTTATTTTTATATAAACTCATAGTTAACCATAATTATACAACTGAGTTTTCTTCATCTTAGTTTGTCTATCAGATATCCTTTTATTTTAAGAATATTATAGAATGGAGAGATTAGTTAATGCTCACGAATATACAAAATTATCTATTAATTATATATATTTAAATAAATTTGATTTAGAATTAAACCCAAGATCCTTAATCTACTCTCAAGAACTCGAGCTAACTAAGTTATTCATACAAATTAGATTGATTAAAATTTTAAAACATATTTCTAATATAAATATATACAATCCTTCATTTGAAAGTTAGCTAAATAAATTTGAATAAAATTATTTTGAAAGTCTAAACATTTTGACAAGCTACTAAAAAATTATACCATTGAATAGATATTCATTAAAGCTATAAAATTATTCAAAATAGAATTTATCAATTTACTCTATTTCTAAATATTTAAAATTATTAAATATTATCTAAAGTATTATTCAAATAGTTAAAATACATCGAAAAATTAAATTTAATGAAAAAGTAAGATAAAGAGCTTTTTAATTCAAACTGCTTAAAGTGAAAATTATATATTTATTATAAGAAGGGCTCTACATGGTCAAGCGTAGGGAGGACTGTATGGATAATAGAAATTAAAAGTTAAAATCATATAACTAAGATATTTTAATAAAATTCAAATATTTTAAAAATCTATATTTTTGTTATTCTCCGCAAAATTTCATAAATATATATTAGTTTACCTACGGCATGCGGCATGGAGCAAATCTCCCTAGAGTTTTCGGGTCCGTGTCCTCTGAGTTCTTCCGAGTCACCGGGTTCAACTCAACGAATCATACCAGAGTCAGAGTCCGAGTAACGTATTCCGGCACCTTTAAATCCCCATAGCCTCGATCAGAGCTTCCGATCAAAATCGAGTCGATCTTCTCAACTCTCGTTGCAGATCTTCTGCTGTTTCCTTCAAGAGAGAAAATGGACTTTTCCGAACAGGACGTCGATATATTCGGAGAAGAATACGAGCAGGAAGAAGAGGCCCAGAATAAGGAAGAAGAAGGCGACGGAGACAGTCATGGTTCCTCCTCCTCGTCCTCCTCTTCTTCTTCTTCCTCTTCATCCGCTGGGAGTGGAGGAGACACCAGCAGCGGAAGTGGAAGCGCCAGCAGCAGCGATGCTGAAGAAGAAGACGAAGCTGACGGAGAAAGGGAAAGTGAAGAGAGGGATCTCTTTGGTTCTGATTATGAAGAGTACTCCAAGACTCCAGCTACCAGCCCCTTTTCTATTCCTGGTATGATTTCTGACTTCTTTTTTTTTGAATTTTGGTTTTTGAGTTACATTTTTCAGGAATTTCATGTGTTTAAAGCTAGGATGATTTGATGTCTTTGCATTTCTGATAAGATTTCTGACATGGGACAAGTATATTTGGATTGTTTGGATTAACATAAACATGTCTGAAAGTCTTAGATGTGTAGCTTTACTTGAAATTGCCACAACTTTCGATTTGACTCACTGTCATGAATTACTTACGGGAGATACTGACAGAGTTATGCCTCTTTTATATTAGTTTCTCTTGGTCTTTTGGATTTTCTTTTTCTTTGTAGTGATTCCATGTTTTTAAAGCTAGGATGAATAAATCTGCCCCATTTCTTATATGGTTTCTCATATGAGTTCCTAATGTAGAACACATCACGGATGGCTATTTGGATAGTCGGATCAACATAAATGGGTCCTGAAGTCTAGACGAGCAGCTTATCTTCAAATGGCCATAAGTTTCAATTCATCATCAGCGTTGCTTACATGAGATACTGACAGAATTGGCATAACCCTGTCGTATATAATTTTTTTTACTTTCGGAATTTTGGTTTCTGGGTCACTTTGTTTTTAAGCAATTTCTTGTGTTTAAAGCTCTTATACAGTTCTTGTTACATTTTCCTGATATGGGTTTCCTTTAAAAAAAAAAAAATTCGCATCCTAACTTCACGTGTTTACACTTTACAGCACTTCTTATGAATTCGATTGATATTTTGAGATGGTATGTGAATCTAAAGTTCAGTGTCTAGAAGTAGGAATTGCAAGTGTCATTCTGGTTTCAGCTGGAGAGGTTTGATATTAAAGGGAAAAGAGGTGCTTTCAATGTCTGATGCAAAACTATGTTGGCATTTCTAGCAACTCAACTAAAATTACCTATTTTATCACTTCATTTTTTCTTTCCCACTTGATAGATGATTAGGCATCATAGTTGTCAAAGGTGTGCTCGCTCAAGACTTTGGGCCTTGAGCAGAAGGGTCACGCTTGTGATGTGTTAGTTTTGATTTTTATTAGTTTTTTTTTTTTTTTGTGAAAGATTTTATTCCTATTTAAGAATCAAATCATAAGAATCGTTATGGATTATTGTGAGTTGTCATGGATATATTACTGTTTTAAATGATAAAAAATCTATTTTAATATTTGTTTTATAAAGATACCAAATAAATAATGTATTGTATTTACGTGCTAAATTTAAAGAAGTGTGCAGAGCAAAATTAGAGCTGTACCTGGTAATGGATCTTCTCTTTAAGCTCCAGGATCCATTTCGGTGTAACTGGTGTAAGTGCATTTTGTCCATCGACCATTTTGTTGGGCTTAAACTGCCAATTCTCTGTTTTTAATGCTCTTGTTAACAATGTCAGTTTCATGGCTTCACTGGTTAGATTCATTGATGTTTGTAAGGGTACTGTGAATAGTTAATTGAAAAGGGCATTTGGAGTACTGTGTGCTGGTCAATGCCCAGATGTTGTCCCCAACTGGGACTTTTAGTTTGTTTAGTCTGCTTTTAATTCAAATTCAGGTAATTAGGGGCTGAGATACTTTTGGGTGCAAAGACTTTAATTCACTGAACATGGGGCAAGCATGCTATTTTCATTTACCCCTTCACCCTTACTGGGTTAACAAAGTTTATCAGTTTGATGTATGTTCTGTTGCTCAAAAGGGCCTATTGAGGCTTCTGTTTGACATCTGGGTATCATTTCTTGAAAAAAGAATTCTGGGATCCACACATATTTTTTAATGATGGTGCTGCACTTAAATGGAATTTCTTTTATGCTTTATAATTTCCTCACTTTTCTTGATACTTATGTGGCAGTGTTGCCTGCCATTCGAGTCAACAACAATCCAAATAGAGGAAATTTTGGACGTGGTCGGGGTCAGTTTGGTTTTTCAAATGACAGAGGTCCACCTCTCCTCCCACGACCAGGACCTTTTCAACATAGGCAGGCCTTTGGATTTGGTTCTAAATTTTCTCATCCGAACGGGCGTAATGATGAACGTTTTGTTTCTGAATTGAAGCTTTCGAAGAGTGAAGAGACTTTGTCACGGAAACATATTCAATTTCAGGAGGTCTCTCTCTCTCTCTCTCTCTCTCTCTCTCTCACACACACACACACACGCACGCACATTCATGTTGCGTTGGGTTATGTTTGTATACTGATAAGTATCTTTCTCTTTCTTGTTGGCATGGTCCGAAAGCCTTGTGAGCTTGCATGCTATAGCCGTGTTGAGGGTGGAGATGTTTATTTCGATGACCGCAGCTTGGTATGACTAAAATCTTACTAATGCTCCTTTAATTAAACATCTCTTTGCATTTAACCTCAAAGTTTGATCCTAGAGTTTTATCCAATGTTTGAGGCTTTCTTTAGTGACAATATGCTAATATTATGTGTATTCATTATTCAAAATTTGTTTTTCATTTTTTACATGACAAGATCAACATCTTGGTTGGTTTTAGAAAGTACATTCTGCTCTTACTGGGGATTGGAAAGTGCCACGGTTGATGATGATTCTGTTCTTATGGGTATTGCTTGTAGAGTGCATGATGCATATTCTAGGTTCTATCGATAAATTCTCTTGCTCATTGTAATAAATGACAATCCTTGATTCACTTTATTCATGCACTTCTCTTCTGTTGTTGCTATTAGAGACTCTTCAGGCGCCATGTCTGTGATGATGTTGGTGCCGATCTGAATGAAGGGTTTGAGTCATTTGTTGAGAAACGAGGTAGGTAAAATGTTTTATCTATTTTTGGTTGCTAATTTTCATTGTCTTCTCATAAGAGAGTTCAGAAACATGGTTTGATTTTATTTGGAATTTTGCCATTGCCCTTTATGCTATTGGTTCAGTTGTTGTTATTCTCTCTCTATCTCTATCTGGTTGGAATGAGTAGCATATAATATTGAATTATCTGTCATCACAATAAAGCAGTTTGATTTCTGTTTCAGATGTAAAGGGAAGAGTTATTTGACATCACTTATATCATGCCTATGATTTCAAAGCATAATGTGTGAGAACCACAACATGATAACTTGAGACCACATTCAACATTCCATTGATCAAAGCACCACAGAAATAAAAAACAAAATGACATATATCTTGAAACCTTTTGACGCCCAGGGTACAAAAACACACAAGACAAAAAACTACAGGTCAAGAAACTTTTTCTCTCCTATATATATATATATATATATATAATGTATATGTTTTGTGTCAAAACAGTCTATTGTTCTCGATATTAACTCCACAAATAACTTTATAAGGCTTCCATGTAGATGTTGTATATAATTTATTTATTTTGAGATGGTAGCGCCATGCAAACCTTCAACCATATGGTTGCAACAATTAGCAGGTGGCAACTCTGCAGGTTCATATAAATTTCAAGATTGCGTCCACTTCTATGGAAACACAATTTTGCTGCTGTGTCCATGCTATTTATTTCAATAATGGCACTCATTTGATTGTAAATTTGTAATACATAGAAAATAATGAATTGTCAAATAGCACCACGCATTGTTTGCACATTTGCAACCCTATTTAGGAGTACCATTCATTTCCAAACTTACCCCATCAGCTTGCGCATGTAGTTCCTGTCCATTTTGCTCTCTCTCTCATATATGCCTGTCATATCTTCTACAATTACTTGTGATGGTGAATGACCTTGCAGTGGTCTGATTGTTGATGCTTATTTTTCATATGGTTTGCCTTTTTTCTTCCATTCTGGGTTTAAAAAATTGCAGAATGCTTTCCAAGTTGAAAAGTTTTGCTGCATCAAATGCTATCATACAATGTGCATAAAAGTTTTGGACCAAAAACATTATACCTGTATTTGAAAGACAAGCATGTAAAACAGTACTTTTCATATTATTTGGGAAGCCAACCTAGGTATGCAATTTTTTCATATTATTTTGGAAGTCAGCCTAGGTGTATAATCTAAGAGGGGGATTCACATGAGCTTGTTGCACAGTTGGAGATGCTCACGGTCACAACCATGAAGGTAAAGGTCAGTGGGGGGATTTGGCAAGTTGTTCACATATTGGCAGATATTGAGACCTACAGTTTTTAGTTGTTTTGGAGGTCTTTCCATTGTTAATGTGACCTTATTTCCTTGATACCCCATTTTTATTTTTATTTTGAAAAAAATTATATGGTAGTTGACTCGAACTTGCAAGATTTACAAGTGCAACAAAGAATACATTCCAACTGAACTATTGGCTGTCCTCCCTTGTTTCTCCTTTTCTTTTGATAAAATTATCATCATACAATGAATTGAAATGGTTTATAGTCTGAGTTCTAACAGGGCCACATTGTTTCTGTTATGAGTCAAGACAGTGCCTATTGTTTTACTTTCTTATACTTCTTTCTGTGTGTTGTTTTGGTGCGAGCGTGTGTTCCAGATTGGGACATAAGTAGAGCTTTTTAACATATAAAAAATGATTCTGGATCTTTGTAGATGGAGGGTTCTTTCCCGCTAGCCCCTCTTAAGGAGTTTTAATTTGTTTGCTTCTACAGTGGAGATAGATTACACAATAGTCGAATAAACAAGAGAGCCGTAACCTTATTGTCGAAGGTGATTTGGCTAATGTCTTCTCCTGGACTAGTAACAGGAAGCGCCCCCCCCTCCTTTGGAAATTGGTAAACATTGTTAGGGACATTAGGAGATTGAGCGGGAGGTGAGAGTAAAAAACAAAGACCGACAATCGAGCTGTTCTGATGGTGGTCTTGATTTGGGTGTATAGGGTGATTGGGTTTTCTTGTTGTATCTTATGTTGTCTGTGGAGCATTGTACATATAAAGATACCTTACTGACTCTAGTTGTCTTTCTTATGGCCTTGTATATCTCTCTAATACTTGTTTGTATCTCATTTATATTCTTTATTTGAATTAATGAAATTATTTGTTACTGTTCCAAAAAAAAGGTCAAATAAACAACCCAGTGCATGAGCAGACTTTTAAGACTCTGTATATGTAATTCAGACTGTGTTAACATTGACCCGCATCTTCTATCTACTTTCATTTTTCTGTCTGTTGCTTTTTACTAGCTCATGGTAATTGGTTTGTCTGTGGTGTTTTTTTACATGTATCTTTGGCCATCATGCATGAGGCTGACTTTTTTCGGGCATATCTGCATTGTTTTATTTAAATCAGAACTGGGCTCTGAGGGTTTTGGCGATCTTCTTGCCTGCATTAGAAACAAAAATATTCCTCTCCAGAATCATATTCATTTTGTGGTAAGTGACCTTTTTTGGGTACATTGGAGTTTGTGATGTAAAATTTCATACTTTCTATGACAATACTGATACCATGTTTGCTGTTCCAGACTTTCCGTAACAACCTTAACAAGGTAATGGTTGACTTATTCATGATTTCAATTTCTTTTCATATGTGATAATCGCTGAGTGGCTCATTTGATGCTTTACTCAATTACTAGGCATTATCTTTTGTAAAGTTTTGACATCATGTTTAGAGTGGTCAAATTCACAAAATCCATTTGTGATTGTTTTTGATGTTTACTTCATTGGAAGTAAAGAATCTTTTGCTGTAGTCGCTGATGAAAATGGTTTTTTGTCCCCATGCAGATAATGGCTACTGCATATAACAGGCATGAGCCCTGGGAAATGGGCGTGCACAAAAGAAATGGGGTTGTTTATCTTGATGTGCATAAACTTCCTGAAAGGAGACAAACTGATCTAGATCGTCGAAGGTATTCCTGTATTCCTTCCTTATTATGTATCAATATGTTGTTTCCGTCATGCATGAAATCATGTTTATAACAAATGGTTGTGTTGTATTCCATATCCTGCTGATGGACCCTTGAACTAATTTTGATTTTCATGATTGTAGCTAGAAACCCCTGCATATATGATTATGCTGTGTGATTTATCATTAAAAGGACGAAATCTAGCATCATGCATGAAAGGAAAGGATGTCATTAGCCAGCCTTGAGTTCACGTTCTCCTTTCTTTGTGCTCCCAAGCTATGAGAGTTTGCTCTCTCTTGCTTGCAGGCCTTTGTAGCTAATTTTTTCAAGTGGATTCTTTGCTCCTTGCATTATGCAGTTTTGTGCCTCTCTTTCCAATAGAAGTTTCCATTTCAAAAGAAAGAAAAAAGGGAACCTAATTTAGCTCTATTTCATTAGATAGTGATTGGCACCCGATGTGCTGTGACGATCTTTTGAGTTCTCGCAGCAGATGAGTTTAATTATTAAATTCATGATTGAAGTGTTGGGCTCATAGTTGTCACATACTCTGGAACCTGTTCCAATTTTATCTCCATAACTGAATGTTCCAGCGTTCTGGTTATTTCGGTGTTCTGTTTCGGAAAAGACTGCATAGAAAATTTTTAAAGGTAAAAAAATATATAACAAGATATAAAGACAATAATAAAAACTTATTAATTATTTTCTTACATAAATTATCATCATATAACCACTTGTATGTATAATCTCAACTCATAATAGCACTAATTATCAATTACTAATTAAAAAATGTTTGAATTTTACTCTAATAATAATCAAATACAAATTGAATCATACGTGCATAAAATACCCAATAAATAAATTTGAATTCTCATTTTATTCAAAATTAAAGGTTGAAACTTAAAACAAATAGGTACACCAAGTCCATTTCATTTTTTTTCTCAAATTTCGTCATATGCATTAAAAATAAACCATGCGAATTAAAAATGTACTTAATGAATTACAAGTGGACCAAATTTTAGTCACTTGATTTTAGTGGTCAAAGTCACAAGGAGTTTTTGAATTGAAGGACGCCTAATGACTTTAACCACTAAGATCAAGTGGCTTTAAATTGAACTTTAAACTCAATTTTTTCCCACATTTATCTCATGAAGTCTAGTTTTTAGTTGTATGGTTGGATTTTATTTGTATATCTAAAAAATTAAAAAAAAAAATGAAATGGTAAAGTGGAATGGGTTGGGCCAAAACAAGCCATTTTGACCCGTTCCGGCTAGAGCAGCACCCAATACCAGACTTGAACCTATTCCTCTCCATTTTTTGGTTGGATCCATAACATGTCGGCCGTTCTGGTTTGAATGAACAAAATTGACAACTAAGGTTGGGCTTGTTGGTTAGCTTAATGGTTTATATTTACTAAATTCACTTGTTCCATCACAATTCATGGTAAGAATGATAGAATAATTTGAAATAACTCAACCCTGTAGGGTGGTCAGCGGTAGTATGCAAATAATGTGCATAATCGCCCGTCAATAAACATCTATCAATACTTTCATTTTGGGGTGTGAGACATCACCCGAAAGAGAGAGAGAGAGAGAGAGAGAGAGAGAGAGAGAGAGGGGGGGGGTAGGATTGTGCTCGAGGTTTCCCCCCATCTGTCATAAAAAAACTATATATACATCTATCAATACTCTCCCTCAAGTTAGTGCGAAGATACCTACTAAGCCCCAGCTTGGCAAAAGACTCCCTAAGTTGTGTTTGAGAAACAACCTTGATAAGCATATCAACCAATTGATCTTTGAACTTGATGTGTGGAGTGGATATTGTCCTCGAGGTGATATGATCCTGTTGGAAGTGCTAGTCAACCTCTATATGCTTAGTACACTTGTGAAAGACGGGATTCGAGGTAATATGAATGGCAATTTGATTATCACATTGCATGTCATGTACTCTAGATGGATGTGAGAAACCGAACTCAAGAAGAAGATGCTTACGGGACAACAATTTAAAGTTGTATTAGCCATGGCCCGGTATTCTTCCTTAGCATTAGAGTGGGCCACGACAATTTGTTTTTTGTTGCGCCATGAAATGAGATTACCACCCAAGATAGGAGAAGAAGTTACTAATGGGATGATTAGTGCAAGCACGTTTACCTTTTGAAGAGCAATTGAGAGATCAAGATCAACAGGGGGAACTTGCGCTGGAAAAGATATTCAATTAATGCAATAGCATGGGCCCTTCAGCAAAAGAAAAGCACAGTTGAGGTTGATGATGGTAGTTATAGAAATCACAAATGAATATGGGGGCTTGGAAGTTTGTTTTAAGCATATGAAGAGATGTGGGTACAATGTGGTGGATTTTTTGGCAAAATTGTGCATGGAAGGGCAAGATGCTCACTGGTGGTTGTGGTGCTTGCTTCTCATCACGTTGTAAAGAAATTTTCTTGTACATGTGCACATTTAGCAATCTTATACTGTTTTGTACTCTTTTAATTCTCAATTTTTTTTGTGAAGTCTCAAAAACTATAAATCATTTAAGGAAATAAATCTCAGTTTGAAGATTTATTAGAAAGAGGAAAACTTTTAAAAGCAGTTACTAAGAGAAATTGTCTCTGAGAAGGTAAGAAATACTCATCAATTAGAATGGGAAAGAATGGTCTTTATGCATTCTTTCTTTAGTGTGTTTGCTCCCCTTGCATATTAGGTGCTTCAATGGATTCCGCCAGCAGTTTGCACATGCACATGCATGATCAGATGAATGGTACTCTTAGTCACGTACAAACTGACTGGCACAATCACTGTTTAGGTGCTATTGGGGCTATGCTTTTGAGAGTCTTGCCACTGAAGATTCCAGCATTGATGCTGATGGGTTGCGTCATGTTGACGCAAATGTCGAATATTGTTCCATGATTAAGACAAAATTAGGTGCTCACCGTATCATAATGGGTGCTGAGATGGACTGCTGTGATTCTACAGATGAAGGAAGGAGGTTCTATGTGGAGTTGAAGACAAGTCGTGAGGTTTTTATCTATTTCATATCAATCTTTATGCTGATTTTTATCTAGAGATATTGAGCATTTATTCCATCATTTGATATATCTTACTACTAGCTAACTAACAATTTTTTTTTTATTTGTAATTTTTTTTCTATTTTATTTACAGTTGGACTATCATACAGAGGAACGATATGAAAGAGAGAAACTGCTGAAATTTTGGGTACTTCCATTTCAATATTGAATATCCACGCTTTAGCGTGGCATTTTTTGAGAGATATTAGCATGATAGCCACTTTCTTATGCAATGGTTTTCTGATAATTTGATGAAATTACATGTTTTGTTAGTATGTTTTCTATATTATATTTTCTTGAAGAACTTCTGTATGATATCAATCTAATAGAAAAATAATTAGTTGCATTTTCTGCTGTTATTCTGCTATCAATAGAATGGATCATATATTGGGCCTCGACCATATTCATGTAGTTCATTCCATTCGAGCACAAGTAAAAGGATAAGCTGCTTTATTTCTAATTAAAGGAGCTTGGCTATGGGTGCGAATATTGGATCACATATTCATATTAGCATGGAATGTGGATTTGGAATTATATTTTGCTCTCTCCTAATTCAGTCAAAAGATCTATTGAAAATATTTTTATAAAGAAAAGATAGCATGTTTTAACATTTTTATGTTTTGCTCCTTATCATGTTATGTAGTAGACATGGAGAGGTGATATCTGAAGCTCGTACATCAGACAATTTAACCTTTCATCTAGCGATTTTTTTTAAATGAAATTATTTCTCTAGGATCCCAGATAGATGGTATCTTGACTGATGATGATTTTCTCTAGGATAACCAATTGCAAAACAAAGTGCTTTTGATAGTGTATATATATATCCCATGCAAAATTTATATTAAGCTAGAACTAGAAGTTTTGGTTCCTGCACTATCCACCACTTCCCCATCAATCAGGTGTTAGGGATCTGATCAATTTGTCAAAAGCTTCAGAGCTGATGGAATGCAGAAAATCTGGCCCTTTATCCTATCCCATGCTAGGTTCATCCAACTCAGCACTTGTACTACAGGCCTCCTGATTGGACCCTACTAGGCATCTGACAAGTCATCAATGAATCTCAACATTTGGGTTCAGTATTTTGAAGTTTAATCTTTCATTCTTCCTTAAAATAGGCTATATCCTCTATAACTCCATAATGCATCATATGCTTTATCCCTTCTCTCTTGGTTTAGAACAATGTCCCTCTCCTCCATATACATGTGACTTGTCAATTTTTCATGTGAGCATTGCTCTAGTTGTTTTACATGCATTTGTCCAACCTCCTTCAATGGCTTTCGCTCATTTTCTCTTTTATTGGGGCCATTTTCAAGGTCTCCCTAATGTGGTGGTTTCCAATTTTTTCTTTCAATGTTACTCTCTACATCTATGTTAGCATACACATGTTATCTTTGCTTTGTCTACGTGTCTTTTTCTCATGCACAACACATTGTCTATAAATCATTATTAGTTTGATAGCTATTTTTTTAATCGACATGGTAAGTATTTTATTACACTTCATTAGTAGCTTGCCTACATTTAGCCCACCTCGTTCTCATTCTATTGGTTATGTTTGATCCTACATTTGATTCAATGGTTGGACGAAGCATCTAATCTTATAATAACGTGTTACCTGGGTCATTTCCAATTTTAATTCTTACCACCACCTCCCTATTCTCTATTCTATTAATTTTTGAGCTGTTTTGTCTCCTAGATTTACTCCATTTATTCCAACTTTATATTTAAATGATTTTTTGTCTAACCAATTAGTACCATATCATATGTAAATTGCATACACCATGACACTTCATCTTGGATTTCTTATGTTGTTTATTACTAAGGCAAATTCTTGGTGAAGTCTCACTCCATCTAGGAAGTTGTGTATCTCAATCACACTGTTCTGACACGTAGTTGTTCTCCATATATATATTGTATAACCTTAACGTACTTGTTTGAGATGCATTTTCTATTTAACATTTGCCATATCAAAAAAGGAAGAAAAAAAAATAAAACTAATATGTTGCTCTCTGTTATTCTAATAATATCTTACTGACTTATTTATGATTCCAAAGCTTTTGGGTGCTGCACAACAGATAAGCTTGTCAATGTTTATGCCCACTTGGGTGGCATTGAAAGTACATCCAAGTGTGCTTTTTTTTTTTTATTAAATTTATTGATTATTGGCTTGTGCATGCCATAATATCCTGTTCTCTTTTAATTTTTTTATTTGACATCAAGCTTGTCAGAGCCTTTTTGGTTCTCTTATTTCTTTCCAGTGATGGGCTTCTATTGAAATTGTTGTTTGTATGAAAAATGCTATACTATTGTTTGTTGAATGTGCCTTGCCATGTGGCTGATTATCTAATACATGGTTGTTGCAATACCAAAAAGAATCCCTTCCATTGGTTATCTATACAAAAGGATTAGGAGCAACTGTTCAAACTGTCATTTGCACCACTGATTGGTTATGTGCTTTGATGTGATATTTGATACTTGTGATTATTATTTCGTATGGTTAATTATTTGCAGTATGGTGTGCTATACACTTAAATGGGTTTAACTTGCCACAAAGTTTGTATGAAGAAAAACGTTGCTTACTTATAATCAATGGTTTTTTCATAATTGTTTATTTATTTTTAATTTGTTACTCATTGATCTTATTATGCTTTGAGTTACTATGCTGTATTTTGACTTAGGGAGTTATGTATGATTGCAGATTCAGTCATTCCTAGCAGGTGTTCCATACATTGTCATTGGATTTAGGTGATTTATTTCCTTTCCTACAGTATCTTCTTGTTTCTCCTTTGAAGTTTTTTTTATAGTATGCCGTCTCCAGCCTGAATATTTCATAGAACACTTCTACCCTCTGATACAAATTTCCTTCCATTTAATGCCTAAGATGGTTTTTCCCTCCTTCTAGAGAACCATGTAACTAGAAGTCTGTATGTACTTTCTAAAGAGAAAAAAAGGTAAATGAATGAAGCTTTGCTGAATCAATGTGTAGGACACATGCCAACAATGCTTTTCCTTAAAAAAAAATATTTCCTTTAATTTTATAAGTTGTTTGGTAGTGCTGAATAGGTTCATTTACCCTGTCAATTGAAGACCAATCACCAAGTTTTTTAAGATGAGGAGAACTATGTGGCTCTCAGCACAGCTGATAGATTCATACAATTTCTGTTATCATGATTTACAGAATTCTCAAAGAGAGCTTGCTCTTTTATGTCATTCTTGATTTCTTTATTTATTCATATTTGTCGCAGTCTTGCATCATTCCCTATATTTTGGACTTAAATGAGCCGGTATTTCTATACTCTGTCTGTCTGTGCTGTCCATACATGTGATGATCTCACAGCATTCGGGGAGATCCTGTGATTGCCATGTGTGATGGATGGCCATGTCTGATGGAGCCCTGTCGGCATTTGTCAATGGTGTGTCATTGTCCTATTATGTTGCATGATGCTTTGCATTCAACTCTTAATTCTGTGCCTTCTAAAAAAGAAAGTTCTGTTTCTGTCGTATTATTTGCTGAATTCATCCATAACTCTGTAGTGCTTTTGACATATTTCTCA
The DNA here is from genome assembly GCA_013350335.1 of Chimonanthus salicifolius. Lineage (NCBI taxonomy): Eukaryota > Viridiplantae > Streptophyta > Magnoliopsida > Laurales > Calycanthaceae > Chimonanthus > Chimonanthus salicifolius. The sequence continues at coordinate 62,227,805 of CM023541.1, read as the reverse complement.
AGCCAGGGATGATACGGGCCGATTAGTTCGTACTGAGAGGCTAAGGACCAAAGATATAACACAAAGAATAAAGATGAAGAATTATTGGCAGGTCATGAAATTATTTTTTCCAGTAATGATGTTTGCAAATGGCCTTAATTTGGAACATGTATCAATTACCTGGAATTTTAATGATTACAACTATAGTCAGCGTTGTACACTGTAGATGTGAATGGAAATCTAACCTGATACATTTTCCAACTCGTTGAGTTTTTGGATCTGAACCCAAATCCTAATTTTGTATCTGATGCGGATGTGGATGCCAATGCAGATCAAGCACCTTTGGTAGCACATTGACGCACTAAATGAATTTTAAGAATATAGTTATGCATACACCTACTTTTTTTATATAAAAGAAATTGAGATTATTTGGACCTCCAATCTTTAAAGGCATTCGTGCCGAATACATACATATCAATGTGGCCAAATAGACATCTGCACCTGGAGTCTTCCCCATCCCTGCCACACATGATATCTATACTCTTGTTTGTTTGGACTGAAAACTTTACCCAAATTGCTGCAGGGAGGAGTTTGTCTGGCATTTGCCGATGAAGTGTTGTGCTGGCTTTATGGGACTGTCAAAGAGAGTTGGGTTCCACATTCCTTTATTTCTTTTTTGATTTCGTATCTGTAACTTATGATGAAATAGTGACATTTTAGAGTTCATGCATTGTGATTTCAGATGAAGATTACATCCTGCAGTTTGCTCCACCTTTCCACCGGCTAGAGCTTCTACAAGCGTCTTGTTGCCCAGAGGTTATTACCAAACATGTGGAGCTCGTTTAGGCTAAGGAATTGTTCTTCCTCCTTTTTAATGCAGAGATCAAATATAATTAATAGTTTCAGATATGTCACTATACAATGAAGTTACCCATATATGGATCCTATTGATTAAGCCCATTTCAATATTTTGGGGCCACTGTAATACAATTAAGAATTTAGTAATGAAACACAGAAATATCGTAAGCAAGTTCTTTTTCAAGAACCACCCTTCATATACTTGTTGATTTTTTTTTTTTAAATGCACATTGTGTGTTGTTTACTCATCATTCCGTTTTTACACTGCATTGACTTTTTGCAAGCGTGAAACTTGAATATGAGATCTAAGCTAATCATGAATCAAGCTTTTTGAAGCAAGTGGATATTTGTTAAAGAAGTCGGTCCTATTTCTGTTTCTCATCAATTTTATTCCTCCTAATTTTTGGAAGAGATGGCGTGACGTACCCCATCGACTTTATTCAAAAATCTCCAATGACAACTCCATCCCAAAGTCTAGCCAGTCACCTTGGAATCCCCTCTTAATTCTTCCATATGTTTGTGCCAAGTGATTTTGCGACTTAGGACTTTAACTCATTGTGAGGTCAGTTTATAGATGGATAATTCAAAATCAACATTGACATATATCGTCATCATCAAAGTTATTTATATCATCCATTTGTTGTACCCATACACAAAATAGAGCTGCTCCAATCCTTAAAGAGGATCGTGGAGTAAGTGGAATAAACTGTTACCGTAGATAAAATGGTCGAACCATTGCAACTCTTGCCTTAGATTTCCTTCTTCAGTTGTCTTTACCATCTAAACGCAGCAGTGCCAAAGAGTGTTTGGAGAAGTCCGAACTTCTTCTTTGATCAATCCTTGATAATTTTAATAGTTGTATGAACGTTTTGCTTGAAATAATTTGAAATATTTCTAACATCTCTTTAATTATAAAATGCCACTTATTGCCATATAAATTTATTTCTAAATATCATAATTGAAGTTATTAAAAAATTAAACTAAATTATCAATAATTATAATTTAAAACATTTAAAAAGTATCATTAACAATAATATCATGATAATATCATATTTTGACAATAATAACGAAGGAAGTGGTAGAAACTTGATATTAATGAAAACGATATTTTTTCGATATCACAGTAAAAATAAGTATTTATTAATTGGTTGGAGGATATAGCTCAGAAATTGAAATGTGTTAAACTTTAAGGCAATAAAACGACAGCTTACTCTTTTTCTCTTTTGAATGATGACAAATTTTATCGACAATGAATACAAACAGCCCCAAGAATCAACCAGAGGTAAACAAGAGGAAATGTGAATAACTCATAAGAACCTCCAAACACAATGCAATGCAAAATACTTATGTCTGTTCATTCCTCAAATCTAAGGAAACATAGGCAAGGATTTGCCCAAGACACTCATGAAATAAATTGTCATTACAAATATTTTTTACCTTTTTTTAGAGAGAGATTTATTGCTCACAGACGATGTAGAAATTGCAGGTTCCTTCATCACAGAAAAACCCTAAGTAGATGAAGTCTAGAAGCCGCAAATTTGTTAAGAGAGGCTGAAATAAAAATTAAAAAAATAGAAAGGCAGCATAAAACATACAGATACAGCAAGGCTCAAATTTGGCATTTCTGATTTAGAGCTACACAAGGAAACATCTCACTGAAATTTATGAGTCTGGGAAAACATATGAAGGAGCTGGCAAGAATGGAAAAGGAGCTACTGAAGCATATGCAACTGGTGGGCGTGCTACTGCTGCAACAGGGTTCTCTCTTTGCACTGGTCTCTTGGGAAGTGAAAGACCAACAAGCATATCCGAGTCAGTTGTAGTAAGTTCCTCCTGGCTATTGGGCAGGCGGTGCAGAAGAAGTCCAGCCATAAATACAGGAAGGTATAACAGGCTGGAATGAAACATCCTTCTAGCATTTTTTGCAGTGCGTTCCCAGCAAAACAACAGTGCCCCAGCACTCATGAACAATGTAAACAGTGATGATTCAATGCAAAACCATTCTGACGTGAGACCCCCTGCATACAGTTCACTTTAAACAATAAACACGAATAGTATAGATGATAGAGATAAACCAAAACAAGGAACTACATCAACTTTGCATGGACCAATTTATTTACTGGGCGCAGAAGAATTTAGGAACTGTACAAATCCACATTCATGGAATGGAGGGTGCAACAGAAAAGTTGTCAAGCATATAATTGGACCCAGCTTTTCAACCAGGCTTAAAAATCACAATGGCCCTCTATCACCGAAGCAAAAAAACCTTGTCCTAGACTTACCAAAAAAAAAAACCTTGTCCCCCAGCAGTTGTTGGACGAAAATGAAAAGTGAAAATTATCAGCCTAGCCACACACGCAACATGCTCACAAAGTCTCAATAATTATTCAAAATCAATCGAAGCTTCAGAGTTGCAAGGCTTCACTGATTAACACGACTAAATAATTCATGTGCAGGCTCTGTAGACTGTAGAGAGAACCAAGAACAGAACTTACAATTATAGGCAAGAAATCCCAAAGGAAGCAAGTAAAGGCAGTTGCGCAAAGCCACAAAGGCAGTTCTCTGACCAGAGGCATCAGCAAGAGAGAACATTTTAAAGCTGAAACAATGCAACCAACAACAGAAAATTAGCATGAACAATGAATGATTTTCGATTAAATTTTGAAACCAAGAAGCATATATACCCCCCAGCAACGTAATCATTGCGGCACAAGTATGCAAGGGCCATAAAATGTGGTATTTGCCAAAAATATAGGGCAGCAGGTAGGATCATCCCATTAAGCGAAACCTGGCCAGAAGCAGCTGTCCATCTGAAAAGTCATGCCAATATGCTTAATGTAAGCATGGTTTCGAATGCAACATTTAAACCATAAAGACTTCTGATAAAAATGAAAGTTCACGGTGAAGAGCCCTCAAGATCCTAGCAAGTGATTATCATGAGTTGAATTTAAATTGTCAGTCCCAAGCGACAAGCCACGGAATTGATAGAGGGTCTCATCACAAAAGAAATTGGGAACAAAAGCACAGCTACATTATTAGAAAGAAACATAGCAAGTAGAGATCTATAAATAAATGAACAACATCCATCCCGAAAGAAAATCATAATATTGGTTGTCTGCAGGCATTGTATTAATTAATTACTAAGCACTCTGAGTTTCTCAATTCAATTAACATTTCAAGTTCACAATCTTCTCGACCAAACCTAAGAAGAGCTCATGAAACAAAGACCACCAAACAAACTAACAAACAAATAAGTTCTCACCTAAGATGCGAGTGTTCCCTAATCAAGTGGTTTCTACTTGGTTGCTGATGATGATAATGATAATGATATGCCTTCGAAATTAATGCATCAATTTGACCATTTATACCAGTTTCTCAATTCAAATTTTTGAAAAACCCTTATGGTCATTATCATCAGTCATTCTTCCATTATGGGGTTCAACTTTTTTAGTTCTAAATTTCCAGTCTACCCTATCAGAAGTCATATTCTTCAACCATCCATAATCGATCATGTTATTCCTTATGCCATCAGACCAAGTCATTAAAAGTCTCCTTTTTCAAGTACTTTCCACTTGTAAGCTTCAATTCTTATTAGAGTTGGGGGTTGTTTCGAGTCATCTACATATGCACCCAAACCATTAACACTCTCTCACCTTCTCATGTATTAGAGCTACCTCCAATTTCCTTTGACTTGAACATTTCTAATTCTATCTTTTAATGTTACACCAAACACCCTTCCTGACATATGCATCTCTATTATCATTATCTAGTTGTCATCTTTTTACATAACCCAAAACAATTCAATACATCAAAGCCAATCTAATTCTCGTCTTATAGAGTCACCTTGCTAATTGATATGCTTATGTACATTCAACGTACCTAGCAACCACCCTACTAGCTATATCAAAATTAGATACTCTATTTGATTCTATAGTTACACCAGGTACCTAAGTTTATCAGAATGTTTTACTAAGACATTTTAAATTTTAAACTGTTCATCCTCCTAATCTCAAAGCCACTAAAGTTGCACTCAACTCATTTTGTCTTTGTTCAACCAATTCACAAACCATTTGTCTGAAAAGCTTTCCCCTACAATAGCAGTTTATTGTTTAACTTCCTTCTTTATCTCAGTAATACACAAACATCTATACCACAAAATCTCATCTTAGGTTTCTATTGTTTAGTTTTTTTTGTTGTAATGGTCTCTCTCTCTCTCTCTCTCTCTGCAAAAAGAGGCCACAAACCGGGCTAGCCAGAAAGCCAGGCACCCCCAAAAAACACAAAAGTTACATCATTCTTTTTGCAGACTCAAAAGGCTCCCCGAGACCCTGTTTAGCCATTACATCAGCAGCCGAATTTGTATTCGTAGGGACCCAAGAGACTCTAAAACTATTTAATAAAATAGAATGATGAATCCTTCCAACTTTATATAGATATCTCCATGGACACGCTGGAACCCAAAGTCCAACTCAAGATCACTTTGGACTCCCCTTCCAAAATGCCCCCAACAACTTCCAGACCCTCCATCTCCAAAACCCCTCTCCAAAGAGCATGCAACACTGCTTCAATAGTCAAGCAGTTTCGAAGGGGACCAGCAAAAGCAGACCGAGTCACGCCAGCATGATCTTTGATTACACCACCAAACTATTCTTACACTTGTTGTGACCCATTACCAAATATCTCATACAATCTCAACATATCCATTAGAGATGCCTTTCCTGTTCAATGTTTACTAAATTAATTACCTCAGTACACCATATAATAGGTATTTTCTAAGTCGATATAAATCATGTGAATTTTTTTTTTTCTCACTACACTTATCCATAACTTGCCTCAACACAAAACTGGGTTCTCTTGAAGGATCTACTTGGCATAAATCCAAATTGGTACTCCAAAATATTTGATTTTGCTATTATACATTGCTCTAATAGTCACTTCAAAAGTTTCAATATGTGGCTCACAATGATGCCCAAACACTGCATAGATATGGCAAGACACAATTTTCGAACATAAAATGAAGTATCCAACACAACACTAAATGGAATATTGCTTACTTAACACAATATTGTCTACCTCAATTATTGTCACAAATTTAGATATTTCAAAAATTCTTATAAACAGGGACCATAGTACTCTTTTCTCACTCTTCCAAAATTCTTTCTAAAGCCAAGATTTTATTAAACAGCTAGTTAACCAACAAATCCCAAATTTTTTTTTTTGGAAAAATTATAAACAAATCCCAATTTCACCCAACAACATCCATGCTTCTATGCATATACCAGCTGGTCCTAATGATCTATTTTTCTTCATTTTTTGTTATTGCTACATTTATTTCTACTTTGAATATTTTATTAATCATCAATTCATTTGTTTCTGCTTCCACATCAATGTCACTCACATATTCCATATTTAATATCATCACCATATCATCATCGAAGCCTATGTCCCATCTATATTCTGCATTTAATAGGTCTCTAGAATATCTTCCTCACCTATCCTTTATTTCTTTATCTTTCAATAAGATCCCATGACTTGTATCTTTTATACAAAATACATTATTTTTTTAAATGTATACAAAATACATTATCGAGGTCTCTAGTTATCATCTCTCTTAATTTAACATCTTATAAATATTTTCCCCATACTCTGTTGAGAATTTGCATGTTGCCTATTCCCATTCCACCCACCCCCCACACACATTAACACAAGAAATCTTCTAGTTCTACCCTAGTTGAAGACCAACCACATGTGCCAAAGGCTCTTGGCAGGCTTACCTATAATTTCCCTATAAAAAAAGCTTGAAATAGAGAAATAAAAATCCTTTAAAGATCAAGGGGCAGGGCAAATATAGCTGGTACAAATCGGTTCATAGGTATCAGCCACATGCTCATATTAGTCAGTTCATGAAAGTTTTTAGGTCACCCTTACACAAACCATCATATCATGAAGGGGACCCCAACTTATCCTATATGATGCTAACGCTATTATACCTTCACAATGACATCTTTAATAAATATATAAAACTTTGATCGGAAGAAAGAATGCACCCAAAGAATCACTGAAAACAAAGCTAAAAAAACCTCAGCCAAGCTCATATTACATACAAGACAACCTTAACAATTCAATGTAATTTTTTAATGTTCATTATAAATAATATCTACTTCATATGTTGGTCCAAAAAATTGAAACGGATTTAAACCAAGAAATTATCAAGTTATTGCAAATTTTTATTTTCCAAAGAGAAATTTTAGTTCCATTAGCTAGTACTTGGGATCAAAGAACACTTTCCACAATACCACATGAAAAATTAATAAAAAAAAATCGAGTGGGTTTTGGACGCAACAATTTTTGAATCTTATGTATCCTGTGAAGTTAAGCACCATGCGTCATGGGCATAAAAAGGATATATGCATGGCAAACCCAATTTCATCAACCTATAGAAATATGAAGTGGACCATTCTACAAAATTGTAGAAGCAAAATAAACTTCAAAAAAAGAGGTGAAAATTGAACTAAAAAGGAGAGAATTACCCAAGAAGAGGAGGAATAGCACCAACAATGGCTCCAACCCACGTATTCACAGGGTGTATTTGCTTTAAAGGGGTGTATACAAATGCATACAGACCAAGAGTAGAAGCTGCAAGTCCTGCTGTCAAGGCATTAGCCTGCAACAACCTTGCAATGAAACTTTCATTACCATTGGGTATTTCACTCAATTAGTGACAATAAGAAGAGTCGTGTAATTAGGAAATTAAAAGCAATAGAAAAAAATTGTTTGGACACCTTCAATGCTAACAAAGTTGTGCCGGCAATCCCAACACTAGATGCCCACATTGTAGCATGGAAGAACACTAATACGCCCAGAAGGAAGAGGTCTGTGCCTTGTTCTTTTCATTTTAGCATCATTATTTATCTCAAACACCTGGGACAAAACACATGGTTGAGTGATCTATGCTGATCTATGAGAAAGGAGAGAAACGTCAACATATAGCAGTAACATTAAAAAAAAAGTTATAAGATACAAAAGACATTGAAATCAATTAAGTGCTTCCAGTTTCATTCATTCAACAGTCTCTCTTCTTCTTCTTCTCCTTCTCCTTCTCCTTTTTCTTCTAATTCGTCTTCTTTGAAAGGTATTCCACAATTTCCACTTCAAATGCAAAAGATGGAAGCACAACAGAACAGCAAAATGTTTTAATTTCAAGCTTGACACCTTTTCTTCAGAGAACCCATAATTTATAAGAGAATAGTAATAATTAAAGAGCCACCTTTCTCCAAGCCTTATGGTTGTCATTGTGATAGCCGCTAATCCCATTTATTAGGGATAGGCTTTTTGAATTCTACTCTTCCACTCAACCCCATCAAAAACCATATCCTTTAACACCCTAAAATCTATTATATCCTTCTTTGTCCCTTCAAACTAGGTTTTCAATGGCCTCCCCCTCTCATCCTTGTCTATTTGTAACCTTTATCATATAATGGATGTTTGGCCTTATAAATACATGCCAAAACCACCTTAGACAGCTAGGGGTTATCACAGTACTGACCAAATGTTGCAAACAAACTGTTTAGCAGTTAATATGTCAGCTAATGAGTTTGTTTATCCAAAAAAAAAATATGAATGGTTTTTGTTTATCCAACAATTGAGCCCTATAAGCCTCCAATAGGATTTAGAATTTTTCCTGATGCCTCTCTGAAGGATGATAGGATCCTGTTGGCCTAAGGACCTAAATATACTGCTAATAACTCATAAATTAACTACTTTATTTCAACCACAATAGAAGTATGTCGAGTTTACAAATAGGTGAGCCATGAAGAAGAAACACCAAGCACCTGTTATGGGAGCTGTTACTTTTCTATATTCATTTGATGAAGTGATGACTGTCATAAAAATGTGGAGTTTCAAGCCACTACAATGATCAGTTGGCAGCTAATATGTCAGCTAATGATTCTGTTTATCCAAAATTTGAGCCCCATAAGACTCCAATAGGGTTCAGAATTTTTCCTGATGCTTCAGCTATCTCTGAAGAATGACAGGATCCCGTTGGTCCAAGGACCAAAAGATACTGCTATTAACTCAATAACTTCTTTGTTTCAACCACAATAGAAGTATGTCGAGTTTACAAATAAGTGAGTCTTGAAGAAGAAACATCAAGTACCTGTTATGGGAGCTGATACTTTCCTATATTCATTTGATAAAGTGACGACTGTCATAAGACATGTAAGAGTTTCAAGCCACTACAATGATCAGTTGGCAGTTACTGAGTTTGTTTATCCAAAATTTGAGCCCCATAAGCCTCCAATAAGGTTCAGAATTTTTCCTGATGCCTCAGCTATCTCTGAAGGATGACAGGATCCCGTTGGCCCAAGGACCAAAAGATACTGCTAATAACTCGGTAACTTAACTTCTTTGTTTCAACCACAATAGAAGTATGTTGAATTTACAAACAAACGAGCCTTGAAGAAGAAGCATCAAGAAGCTGTTATGGAGCTGATACTTTTCCATATTCATTTGATAAAGTGACAACTGTCATAAGATATGTAAGAGTTTTAAGCGAATACAATGATCAGTTGGCTACATCAGACATCACTAAAAACTTGACTAAATCATACTATGTTGGATCCACAATTTAGAAGAGTATTCACCATGTGGACTGACTTTGATTCACCAAATTTGCCCGGTGGGAGTGTTTTGCTGCATGTAATGGAAATCAGAAAAGGAAAACTTATCCTATTTTATTGTCTAGAGAGGCCTTCTTGCATGCACTCAGTAGTACTCCTCTCTTCTCAAACAGGCCATTTGGGTAGGCCCCACTATTTGATGGTGATGACATAGAGGATGTAAATCAAATCACTTCGATGTTCTGCTTGCTAACCATGGAACCCATCTAATCATTGTAACACTTGATCTAAAGATTTAAAGATTTAACCACTTGATAATGAATATGTTAAATCCAATGGTAAAGGTCACTTCAATAGAAGCTTCAAAGGGTCTTCCTAACGATTCAGGGGATGGTAGGGTGTATGGAAGGTTAGGATTGGCAAAAAAGTGAGATCTACAACTCAAAGAGGTTGGAGTGATGGCCAGGAACCCACCTCAGGAAGGGGGAATCCTGAGTTCGATTCCCACTCCACCCCAAAGGGTCACTCCCCATAGAGTTACCCAATGTGCATGGGTAGGGAGGCTTGCACATGCCCCAAGGATCAGTTGGGTGCTCTTAGAGGCCGGGACACCTTGGTGATAAAAACAAAAAATAAGTGGGATCCACCCTTTAAAATATGAATAAAATAGATATTTTTGGATGTATACAAGAAGAAAAAAAAGACCAAAAGTATTTGTTTACCAACAACAGGGAATCCCAAACCCATTGTAAAGCACATGACAAACAACAACAAACTACACAAATTTATTTCAGGATAAATTGAATCAAATAACACTTTATAATACTCAATTCCAAAAAAAAAAATAACTAGACAAAAAATGGCAAATTTGAATAATTTTGCGACTCAGCACAAGCACTGCACCTGATTTAAGGAGTTAGCTGATGCTGCAACCATCATTGTACCAGCACAAGTCCAACAAAGCCCAGCAAAATCAATGGTGCCTCCACTCCCAAGGACAAAGCCCGCTCCAGAAGTTGCAACCACAAGCATGCTTTATACAAGTAATCATTAAATACTCAGTTCCAACAAGATAACATCTAATGCATACTATATCAGCAAATAATCAGTAGACATCAACAGGTTCAAATTACAGACAGCAGAAAGATTAGTAAACGAACAATATATATCAGAACCATACCCTTTTAATCTCTAACTTCTAAATACAACAAAAAGAAAAAAAATTGAATGACTAAACTCAAGTAATGTCCTGGTGAGATTAGAACCTTTAAAAACCTGGATTGAAGTGATTTAAGGGGAAAAAAAGATATTGTAGATTGTGAAGTGACAAGAATATGATCTTTGATATAGTAGAGTGGAAATGCAGTACAGTCTTTTAAACATCATTGGTCTCTAACTTGATGTGAGCCTGAGTCGAGACCAAATCATATGGCCAAGTTCAAAAGAAATAGGCTGAAAAGTGACTGAGAATTGACAAACATGACTGAATCCTAACCACTAGGACTAAGTCATACCAATATCAACCGAGTCCAATTGTATTGGCCGATTTTAGTAACCTATGCAGCACTGAGGAATCCAGCTCAAGTAAGAAAATGGCTAGAATGATCTTTTGATTTCATTTCAAAAACTTCGAGACATTATAAGTGTGGAGTGACAAGAAAAAATGATTTTTGATAAGAGTGGGAATGTAACACCAGTGCTTGAATACCAGAAACCTTGGTCTCTGATTTGGTGTGACTGAGCCTGATTATAGTCCAAATCATTATTGGTTTAGTTGAAAACGAATGGGCCGAAAAGTGACTTGGAATTGATAAAAAAAAAAAAGGCTGAGTTCTAACTGATAGAATAGAGTCCAAGTCATATCAGTATCAACCGTGTCCAAGTTATATCGGCCAATTTTTAAAACCATGGAATAAGAAGAGAATATGATTTTTAATAGGGTAGAGTGGAAATGCAGCACTAATGTTTTAAACTATCCAAATCACTCACTAACTTGGTTTAAATGAGTTTGAGTCAAGTCCAAGACATTGGCCAAGCTGAAAAGTGACTGGGAATTGATAAAAATGTGGCCGAGTCTTAAGTCCCAACAGATACGACAGTGGAAGTGATATTGGTATCAACCCAGAGAAGCACTCCAGAAGCCAACTCCACGATGACGATAGCATTTCAAAAACCTAAGATATAAAATGATATTACAAAACCCAAGTAGCCTAAAAACCGATCACATCAACACATTATCCGCGTCGAAATTCAGTCTATTCCGACAGAACTCAAGTAACAATTCATTTGAATTATCCAATTTAATATTTCAAGAAAAAATAAGAACAAAGAAGCTTGAGATCTGACCTGAGCCGAGCTTTGGAGAGCTCCCAATAGCAACGCCCGTAATGCCGGAGAGTGTCAGTGACCGCGGAAATCGAGGAAGGGCTGAGGACTGACTGCAGAAGAGGAGAGATCAAAGGCGGTGGTGACTGATGATTGGGATTTGTGGAGCCCTAATTTGAGAGAATCGAGAGGAGAAGGGATGGAGTGGATATGAGAAAAAAAGGGTGGGGAAAAGAAGATGGCGATTTCTCTTTCTCCACCTTTTCGGACGCCATGGATTGGAGAAAATGGAGCGGAAAGGGCGGAATTAGAGCGAGTATGGGAGAAAAGCTTAGAGGAGTTTCTCCACATGGTGATTGCCGGCGAAAGAGTGGTGAATATTTTTGGGCAGAGAAGCCTGAGGGGGCTTGAGGGGTGGCGTTCAACACAGAGACTTAAAATTTCTCGGGCCTAAGCATTTATCTAAAAAAGGCAGATTTTATATTTATTTTAGATATAAAAATGTTTTTTAATTACACTAAATCGTATTTAAATGTTAAGAGAGGAATTATAAAATGCTTATGGATGAATATGCATTTTTTACTCTTCAATGATTATTAAATATTGATACTTGATACAACATTTATATAGATGTACATACATCCGAGAATACTTAGATATTTAATTTTTTTTAATCATGTGAAAAAAGATCTCAATTATAAATTTTGGTCAAAATTAATTTTTTCAGTTCTAGTATTTTGATTACATCAGTTATATTGGTCAAAATCTGAAAATGGGTCATTTTTCAATTTGGTCAAGATTTATTAAAATTTTAGTCAAAATTTGACAAATTTCCATTATTACAATTTTGACTAAATATTAATATTATTGAAATTTATATATCGACTTATATCCAAGAGAAAATTTACAACCTTGCATTACGTAAGTTTGAAATTTTTAGGCCAGATTATTTGTCTATAACATGTTGGCCTAATCTTAAAAATGTTGATTATTTTGTTGATTATTTAAGATTAAAAATGTTCATTTTTATTTTAGATCTAGATCAATATTAGATTAATGTTTATTTGATACATCTTCACCATTAGATTGAATATCATATTAAATTTATTTATTCAATTACTTTCATCTTAAAATTTAAAGCCAAGATAAAATAATGGACTCTATTTTAAATAATTTGATGATCTTCATGATTAATTATCTTAATTATATTCTTTTTATTATGAGGTAATAGGATCCATATGAAAAGCCATGTCAAACCGCCTAAGACCATCCGGTATGGTGACCATATGGCCAGTTAGCTGGCCATATGGCCAACATATTTTAACCGTGTGGTGCTGGCCATAAGTGGGCCCACATCAATGTTTGTTAAATGGCTGGCCACATGTAACACAAAATATATGAGAAACAAAAAATTAAAATTATTCTGTACAAAAAATTAAAATTATAGCTATTGAGAAACAAAAATATTAAAAATAATATTTTATTCATCGCAAACAATATGAAAAATTACATTTCTAAAAATATTCTCTTTAAACTTCTTTATTTCCAAATTTATTCCACAAATGTTCCATGAGATCTCTCCTGAGATCCAGATTGTTATCTACATTGCGAATCCTGATAAGCCGAGTGGAAATGTGTGCCGCTAAAAATGATCGGTCTTGATTGTAGTGTGGAAGACAAACTGTCTCATCTGTCGGAGGTGTCCATTCTTCAATGTTGGTGTCGCGTTCATCTTCTATGATCATATTATACAGAATGATGCACGTTTTTATTATCTTGCTCAGGTCTTCTTTTTTCTAATCATACACCTGTCCATGCATTATAGCCCACCTTATCTGCAACACGCCAAACGCCCGTTCAACATCTTTCCTAATGTATGTTTTGTTAATTTATTTAATTACTTGTGAAAAAAATATGTAATGTCTTTATATTTATTTTCTTTCAAATTTGTTTAAAAAATGTACATAAAAAATAATAATAAAATATTAAAAAATAGTCATTCTAGTTGACACTATACCGTGTGATGAGACTGGCTAAAAATTATAGCCAGTCATGTCATCAAAAGAAATATTATTTAATTATATGGCTAGCTAAATTATATGGCATAGCTAACCACAATTATGTTCACCATACCGGCTGCCCTAAGTCTTTAAGCTAGAGCATCTCTTAGACTTCCTCAACATATTACACCAACTTGAAAAAGTAAAACAAGTAAGTATGACTATGGCCCACCTACCTTGTTAAATAAAATAAAACCTTTTATGTGTTTGATATAAAATTCAACATAATTCTAAATATGAGAACATGTTAGCATATAATAAAATTGGTGTCATTCAACTAGTTGCCTCCCGCTTCATAAAGCGGGAGATTGTGGGTTCGAATTTCCATCTTAACCTTGGTGTTCTCTAGAGATAGTGAACTCACCTGTGAGAGTTTTGTGAGAGTTTTAGTAAGACTGTGCCAGAGGTTTTTCCACGTGTAAATCCAAGAAAAAAATAAAAATCAACATTGATGCAAAGAATTTATATTCTATTGGTGATTGGGACTTGGGAAAAAGGCAAACTTTTAAAGATTTGATTGAAGAGATAAAAAAGGGCATGATAAAATATTAGGAGACAGACAATATAGCTTTTGATAAAATAAAATAGAAATGTAATAATAATTAAAAAAAACAAATAAAAAAAGATAGGTCATCATCATCATTGTTGATGAAACAATGGAATTTCTAGTTTTAGGGAAAGAATCATAATTCCATTTCTAACATTTAAATCAAATGGTATAAATTTAGAATGAAGCTGAATGCTTTTTACATAGTTAAATAAAAATGGTCCATTTCATTTGGTATCATAATCAGGCTCACAACTCTAACTCATGCTTCTTTTGAAGACTTCAAACAATTCGATGCAACATGTGTTGCAAAATTCTAACTCTTTTCAAGGTGTAAACAATATGACTTTGTCTATTTCATGATTTTATTACATCAAATTATTAGAAACATTGATAAGAGACTTTCACTTGGTAGAACCAATGAATTACATGACTATGCCATGTTATTTCTGGTGGTGCACAACATAAAGAAAAAACAGGTAAAACATGACGACTTCTACATCTAGTGGGAAAATCTTCACTGGCCACTGTCATCACATTTAACGAAGGGGCCCAAGCTGCTATGCTTCAGCATTGGAAAACACTGGTTCCACTTCTGCAATGACACGCTCAGCTTCAACAATCTCAGGACCTTGCTGATTCGATTCCTTCACTTCTTCCTGAGATTATAATAATTAAAATAGAAAAAACCATGTTAAAGTCCATTTCACTAAATTTAAAAATAAAAAATCAGTTCAGTAAGCTAGACATACCAGGGTTCCTTTTAAGTCAACAAGGGAAGCCTCCAGTCGTTTGTGGCAATCAGGAATCATCATCCTTGACTCAGCCAACACATTCTCCTATTTAAACCATTGAAACAATGAACTGGTAAGCATATTAACTATAATATCATAATTCAATTTGAAATGCATCAGTGTGCCTGACTCTCAATGGATTATCCTCTCTCTCTCTCTCTCATGGATGTATCTAAATACAAACAGGAGGAAACCATGATCAAATTGTGATTAACAAACAACAATACCTGGAAGGACCTTTTCAAAAATAAATAAAATCATAGAGGAAGAGAGAGAGGGAGAGATTGATTAATCACATACAAAGGATTGTTCAATACATTTAGTCAAACGGTCAATATGGTGTGACCATTCAGAAGAAAAAAAAAAAGTCAATATGGTGAAGGGGGAATGGATAGAAAGGTGCCCACAGTTGGGCCCAACAAGCTAGTCTATATATAGTTAAGATGTGACTTAATACATGTGTGGTTGGTGTTACTGAGGACAATGATCAAAGAGAAATTACCATATAGTGACAAAAGTACCGTAGCATTTGCTATTGACATCTGGGATTCATCATTTATTTCATATCCAACAATCATACCATAAATTCATCAGTCACTGTCTCTCTCTCTCTCCCCCCCCCCTGCGCCCCCCCCCCCCCCCCCCCATTTCATATCCAACAATCATACCATAAATTCATCAGTCACTGTCTCTCTCTCTCTCTCTCCCCCCCAACACTCAATCCTCTATCTTCTTATCAAAAGCCAGCTCACACCTAGAACCTTTCAAACCAGCAAAACAGCACCCCCCATTGTAGTCTGGTTGAACAACTGCCAATTCTTAAAGTTTCCAAGGAAGGCCATTAGTAATACATGTCTCTAGTGCTCACTACAATACATAGACTTCCAAGATGTTTGAAGCACCTGTATTGAACACTTGCATCCATGCCTAACATTCACACGCATTCTTCATGGTTTCTTCTAGTGCTTTTATAATATTGTTTTCCAAGATGACTAAAATATTACAACACTATTCTCCTCTTATAACCGAATTAAAATATTGATATGTTTGTCATTTGATTATTTAGGATAAAACTAGTACATTATTTTCTACCCATGTTATTTTTGCATCTCATTTTCATTTAAAATAATTTTAG
Organism: Chimonanthus salicifolius; assembly: GCA_013350335.1. Taxonomy (NCBI): domain Eukaryota; kingdom Viridiplantae; phylum Streptophyta; class Magnoliopsida; order Laurales; family Calycanthaceae; genus Chimonanthus; species Chimonanthus salicifolius. The sequence continues at coordinate 62,211,486 of CM023541.1, read as the reverse complement.
ATTTACATATATTTAAAATATTTTAAATATAGAGCCATGTTCCTTGTGTCCTAGATTTCTTAGTTTGCTGAGTCCAACACCTCACACCCTTGTCGAACTCCAACACTCACATCCATACCCATGCAAGTTAGGGCACTTACAATTCCTTGGCATGATTTGGAGTTTGATTTTGTTTCCTTGGCATGATTTGAAACATTTTCTCCAATGAACTCCTGTAAGCTCTCTGTTTTTTTTTTAAAAAAAAATATCATGGGTATCTTACTCAAGATTGGAGGTGAGACTAAACCCATGGATACACACCAGGGAGGGCCAAACCAAGACCTCTGTCTATTTCTAGAAGTTCAAGCTAACTAAGCTACACCTTGTGTGGGCTGAAGTTCTCTAATCTGTGGATGTGGATGTTGGGTTTTCTTTTTTTTAATAAATCATGGGTATCCCCACCTCATGTTGGAGGTGAGACTAATCCCTTGGATACATGAAACCAGCCGCATGCCTCATGCATCGGGTAACTACATAGTCGAACTCGAGACCTCTAGTGTATTCCTAGAAGCTCAAGCCAATTGAGCTACACCCGTGATTTCTAACTTTTATCGATCCTTGGGGTGAGATGGGTTTAAGCATGTAGTATACAACGTTTACATGTCTGAAGTGGATGGATTTAGTCTCAATGGGAATATGTAAGGCTAGCCACTGTCACCTAGTAATGGTTTTTTTTTCTTCTTCTGATAAACAAATGGTGTTGTTAATAAGACAGGAGCATTAGACAGCTAACCAGGTAAATGCATTTAATCATAAATTCTTTTCACATTTCTTGCAATGCCTCTAGATCTAGTGTACGCTGCTCAAAAAATGGATGTCTGCAGGTGAGATTAAGTTTAAGGGTTTGTGGAAGACCACAGCTCTCACCATTTCGTGATAAAGGCCATTATGAAACACCTTCAATTACAGCTGCAACAAATTAAGTAGCATTTTTCCAAAGGTAGATATAAACTTTAGCTGCTAAAGGTAGATATAAAGGGAGTTGGCATTTAATCATCGGAGGTTGGGATGATGCTGGATCTCATTCTCATGCAAAAGCCAAGAAGCTAATGGCTTGGATCCCCCCTCAGCATGGTTAGCTTAAGCTGCACTTTGATGGCAGCAGTAATAAGGATAGTGAGAAAGTGGGCTATGGAAGTGTCATTAACAATGATAATGAGGTGGCCATTCTGTCCTTCACAGGTCCTCTTTCGTTCTGCTTATCGAGTGAGGCTGATGTATGCATTATGGAGGGGGGAGAGGGAATTGGAAAGAAATGAGACCCAAGGTGATAGGAATTCTGCGCCACTGGAAAATGATGGATAAAGTTAAGGAAGTTAGGCATACTGTTGAAAAGAAGGGCTTTATAATTTCCCATGTGTTAAGGTCCGCAAACAGTAAGGCAGACATTTTGGAGAAGGAAGGTGCTGGCCAGAATGCTAAACTCGTTGTAAGGGGATTGGGATGAGAACTTGTATGTAGAGGTTCTAAAAGCAGGCCTGCTAGGTTCTTTGCTTTATTATGTAACGAGTTGGGTTGTATTTCTCCCCCACCCCAAACCCCCCTCCCCCAAAATTCATAAATTGGTTATCTTTCAAATAAAAAAAAAAAAAAATATATATATATATATATATATATAAATCACTAATTTCTAATGGAATGCACTTCTTACCGTCTTGCAAAGAACATCCGTCAGCTGTAAATGCTCCCGGAGCACTCAGAAACATGTTCCCATGCTACATATTACATCTGATATGTGTTTGTGTGGGTAGAGAAAGGGAATTCCAGATAAAGAAGAGAAAAAAAGGAGATGAGGGGGGCATTGTGGGTGTTAAATTGGAAGGGGATGAGGCATGGGCTCGTTTAAAAAAGGGAGAGACGTTTTAGCATCAGAGAGAAAAATGAGAGCCCAATGACCGGTGAGGGTGCATTTTGGTCCTAAATTGAAAGGGGATGAGGTGAAGGCTGGCTTGGAGAGAGGAGATAGGTTTAAGCATCGGAGAGAAAACAGATAGCCCAAGTGACAGTTTCTTCCTCTTGACAAGAGAGCTCTGACCATTGAGTAGGAATTAAGTGGTAGATTCTCGAAATCGATACCAAATGTCATAATAAAAAAACTTGAAAGTCATACTCTACCTGGAATCCAATCTAATAACTTAAGCAACTTTACTCAGAAAAACATAGTACAAGAATCTCTATCTCACTCAATTCAACGTGCAATTGAATTGAGCTGTCCTTGCGAGTCAACTGAGATTCCAAGCTTTAAGCTAAACCAGATGCTTAGTCTATCGATTTTAGTGTATGATCATTTCTTAAGATCAATTTTTGTATAGAAACAATTCACAAGAAAGTAGTGGATGAGACAATGGTAGATGGAAAGGAGGGCCAGTTGGGCCCCAGAACTACTGCACACAACGTTAGGACATAGAGTGGATGCGTACAAGAACCAGAATGCAAGACAGACAGAAAACATAAAGCCCATATCATATCAACACAAAAATCACATTAGTGCGCCAACAGTAAAATCACCATCATCATCATTGAATCCTTTCTCCATACTCCTTATAACACCAATCGTATTCTCTATCACCCCACATTCCATATCATGTCTTACCAACTCAATACATGTCTTTAATGACCTCTCTCTTCTAACTGTAATCCTCAAACTCTTTGTACTCAAGATGTCTCTAGTCTTCTAGTCTTCTGCAGATACACCTGAAACATCTTGGTGTGTAAACAGTAAAATAAATAAATAAATAATAATACTAGTAAAATAAAATCATAATGTTTTAACAATGAAGATTAACAAAATAGTATTAATGAACCATATGGCTGTATTTGAAATAATAAGTGAAGCGTGCCCAAAGAAGGAACCAGGTGAAGCAACTTTATTTGTTTCGTATTTGATAGGTAAGGATAAAGTTCGACACCTGACCTCAAAGGTTTAGGTATCCCACATGCAGCCAAACTAAACCTTGATAACAAATTAACCCATGCATGAGGAAGGATTTAGAAGACCAGTGACAGCCTAAAATGAACTGCAACTCAAGTTGCACACTTGTAAAACATAAACTGATAAATAAAAAAACTTCTACTAACTCAGTAGTGAATACGGCAGGTAAACAAAACAAACACTGAGAATCCAAATCAGCACATGACAAAACATTTAAAGTATCATTACAAACAAGAAATCCAATGGAAAAAATGAGAGAACGGAATATCCAATGACAAGAATTCTCCAAGATTTGGTCTTGGTGGACAAAGAACCCAATTCCTTTTCACACTTTTGGCCTCGGTGTGTTTTTTTGTCGTATCATTCTCTCTTTGCTTTTAAAATAAAATTTACCATCACCATCAGTAAAAAAAGAATTCTCCAAGATTTGCAGAGATAGACCTGTTGTTTAAGATCATAGGGATCAGCTCCTTTCTCCTTCATATCTGCAGTTTTTGCAGCTTCTTTCTCAACCTCTTTCTCATAAGAATGAAGCTCTTTAATAATGCGTTTGCAAGTACCAGTCTTGATTTTCAGATTTCTAAGAGTTGCCATGTCAACCTGCATCGAAAAGAGGCATTTATCAGCTTAAACACTATTCAAAACCATTCAAGAATCAAAAGGCTACTTATTCTTCCAACAGAACATAAATGTTACCTGCAATGTTCTTAAAGGTAATGCCATTTAAATGCATGCGTTGCATTGTCCGCACATTGTGCAGATTTGACATTTTCCCCTGCAATGTTGAATAAAAAGGCCTTGCCGGGGAAAATAATCTTATTCATTGGATGGAGGAATGATCCTTTCAGTGTGAAGGGAAGAGTGATGCGGAAGTGTGTCCCATATGCTTAGTTATGGGAATCCATTTGAAGGGGAACTAAAGTGCTTCTAAGGATAAGATATTAGAAAATTACAGAGTGACAAAGAAGTTACAGCCACTCTCTAGCCTGTTGGATTTTGTTGGATTTTTGGCTCAAAAGGCCTGATCAACCTTTTCGACCCAAGTCCAAATTTAGGCCCAGTTAGGTCCAGTCTTGTGACTTAGCCCACTTGTATATAATGTCTCTATGTTTTCCATAGGAAGGAAAAAACCGAAGAGAGAGAAGAGAGAGGCTTTTTGGATTTAATCTTTTGTAATGATTCCTCTTCTTAGTGGATTCGTCTTACACGCTCCGTGGATGTAGGCAAGATTGCCGAACCACGTATATCTCTGTGTTCATCTTTCTCCTCTTCATTTATGTGTGTGACTGTGATTTCTTTGTGGGCTTCATTGCACAACAAATACCAACGAATCTCCACCTTGGCGAAACAAGCCGAGTCCAATGAAGAATGATGCGTTGTGCTTGTAACTTCTCCACCCGCTGAGAACTCCACCAACTCAGGAAATAACATGAAGTAGACTCATGTCCTACATTTACAGATCTCTACATATCGGCTGCTCTAGGCAATGCTCCACCTGCAGCTGCAATCCTCTGCATCTCTGTGTGAGATGCGCATCCCCACGCTCTGGGATGCTCCACCCTCTTCTTCAACTAGAAGAATCGGCCAAGTCCAAGCCCCGCTTGAACTTGACTACCCATTTCATTGTTGAACCTTTTGCATTCTTCTCCGTGTGGGACATCGACGCTTTCATCTTTCCATCACTGCTCTCACCTGTATCATGGAAACTAACCAACCCATCACAACCATCTAATGCAAAAGTCACCTTGTTCTTCAGGCCATTCTTCACTGATGTCTTATGGGTTCTTCTCCTTCTACCCGCAGCCCAACTAGAAGAGATGTGCTTTCTGCCAAAAATTGTGCTCCCCAACAGTGTATACAGACCTCCTTGCCTCTTCCCCTTCATCACTATCATGGCTTCTTTAACCACTCTAAGAGCCCAATCTTTTGCTTTGAAGGTGAATCCTTAAGATTCAAGCATACCTGATGAAATTAAATTCATCTTCATGTTCGGGGCATAACGCACATTCTCAAGCGTCTTCACCATACCATAAAACATCTCGATTTTGATTGTCCCGGTCCCAATAATATTGCCAATTGCTTCATTTGCCATTCAGGCAATTCCTCCATTGCATGGTTTGTAGGTGTCAAACCATTCTCTCCTCGGACACATGTGGTAGGAACACCCAGTATCTAAAATCCATTGATTATTTAGATTGTACGTACCTGTGATGACTGTCAACACTCCAGCAACTCCAGGAAAACCTCCTCTGCTGAGGCACCATGTGTGTCGCTCAATTGATCCAAGTCTTGTGATCTGCCTTCCCGATCATGCTTCAGTTTGTTGCAGTCCATTAACGTGTGTCCTTCCTTCTCACAGTAATAGCACTTGAACTTACCAACACTCTTCCCTCTTGATTTTGGCCGTGACGGCCTCATACTACCAGAGCTTTTGTCAAAACCTCTCCCATGGCGATGATCACCTGTAGCCACCAGCCCCTCTGTACGATATGATCTCGAAGACTCACCCGATTCCTTCCTACGGATTTCTTCGCTTAGAATCAAATCCCGAATATCATCATATGTCAATTTCGTACTTCCTTTGGAGCTGCTAATAGCTGTGACAATAGCATTCCAACTTTCTGGTAGAGAGGACGGAAGAATCAATGCTCTGACCTCATCCTCAAAGTCAATCTTCACCGAACTCAACTGACTCGTGACTGAGTTGAACTCGTACAGATATTCAGCCACTGATGCACCTTCGGACATCTTGAGGTTGAATAACCGTCTCATCCGATGTACCTTGTTGGAGGCAGAGTTTCTTATACATGTTTGCTAGGGTTAATCGAATAACGCCAACACCCATCTGTCGAGAATTGTCCAATCTTCTGCCTTCATATCAGCTGGCTTTGTTCCATCAAGTGGTTGGTGCATTTTCATCTGATACGGATAATCCTCGATTTGCATCTTCCATAATGCAAAGTCTGAGCCATTGAATCTGTCAATCTTGGCTTTCACCTCTTTTGACATTGCTACCCACTGAGATTTCCACACACGGCCACTGTCAAATCCCCAAACTCCAAATCAGCACCGGTCACTGTGTAGATCCTGTCACTGTGAACACACAGACGAAAACAGATCTGAATTCTGAGTCCGAATGACTCCAGAAACTGCAAAACAGTCTTGACTGTCCATTTTTCTCTACTAAAGGAGTATCTAAAACTGTGGTCCTGCGAGATCACCGAAAACTATAGTCCTGCAGACTGCCAGAAGCTGCAGTACAGTAGTCCAATGAGACTACCCGAATCTGTAGCAAGATTGAGAAGCAGATCTACTTACTTGGAGAAGCTTCCAAACCCAGCCAGATCTAAGAAGGAAAACCGCAAGCAACAGGTAGAAGGGTTGGTGAGTTTCTTCTCTTCGGCGTTCAGATCTGAGAAGGAAGTAGAGAAATCTCGGCAGATCTGAGATGGTGGAGGCAGCCGTGAGCAACTGCAGAACCACCGAGACCCATTGCACCCAGCTGTGAGCGAGAGTCAAAGACCAGTAGCAGAAGCCGGAAGGGAGCAGATATGGGTGAAGTGCGCAGCAAGGCGGAGGCTAGAGCGAGGAGTGTCGGCAAGAGGAAGGCCGAGCAATCATCAGATCTGAGACTTTCAAATCTGTCCAGATCTGTCAAAAGGAGTCAACAGCCAGCAGCCCAGATCGGTGTCAGGAGAAGAAGAAGAGGAAGCTGAAAACTACAGAGTCAAGATAGAAGATCTGTGTGTTTTCAAGGGCGGCCTGCATCCGCCCATCTCTCGCAGCAGAATCGGTGTTTGGGATTTTCACACCGCATACGAGAGTGTTGGACTCCGGGCAGAAGTGAAGATTTACCCCACCGCCAGTGCAGAGAGGAAGGCCGAGCAGCAGGGATTCCCAAATCAACGCAGATATGTGGATCTGCAAGAGGAGAGACAGCCAAGCAACAACTGGCAGTGAGGGGCTTAGGCTCGGAAAGCGGCGTCGGACGCAGCTGCAAGCGACGGTGAGTCGAGACCAATAGCAGAGGGTTCTTCAAATCTGATTTGGCAGAGGGCAGTTTGCTGAGAGAAAAGAGAAACCCAGACAGATCTGGTTTTTCGGCGGCAGCCAGCCGTAGGAGCAGCGGCAGGCGCCAGGAAAAGCGCCGGTGGAGCAGCAGAGGGGTGCCTCAGGTCTGATCTGGCAGAGGAGAAGAGGAGACTGACTCAGGTTTCACTTGGTTTTAGGTTAAAACCGAGTGGAAAGTTTTTAATTCAGGTAGTCTCACTGAACTACTGTACTGCAGCTTTTAGTAGTCTGCAGGACTACAGGTTCAGGTGATCTTGCAGGACCACAGTTTTAGATACTCCTTCAGCAGAGAAAAATCGACGGTCAAGACTGTTTTGTAGTTTCTGGAATCATTCGGACTCGGAATTCAGATCGTTTTCGCCTGTGTGTTCGCAGTGACAGGATCTACACAGTGACCGGTGCTGATTTGGAGTTTGGGGATTTGACAATGGCACTGTGAGGAAATCTCAGTGGGTAGCAATGTCAAAAGAGGTGGAAGCCAAGATTGACAGATTCAATGGCTCAGACTTTGCATTCTGGAAGATGCAAATCAAGGATTATTTATATCAGATGAAAATGCACCAACCTATTGATGGAACAAAGCCAGCTGATATGAAGGCAGAAGATTGGACACTTCTTGACAGACGGGTGTTAGGCGTTATTCGATTAACGTTGTCTCAAAATGTTGCCTTCAACATAGCGAAGGAGAAGACCACGAAAGGTCTGATGGATGCCCTAGCAAACATGTATGAGAAACATTCTGCCTCCAACAAGGTACATCTGACGAGACGGTTATTCAACCTCAAGATGTCCGAAGGTGCATCAGTGGCTGAACATCTGAACGAGTTCAACTCAGTCACGAGTCAGTTGAGTTCGGCGAAGATTGACTTTGAAGATGAGGTCAGAGCATTAATTCTTCTATCCTCTCTACCAGAAAGTTGGAATGCTACTGTCACAGCTGTGAGCAGCTCCAAAGGAAGTACAAAATTGAAATATGATAATATTCGGGATTTAATTCTAAGCGAAGAAATCCATAGGAAGGAATCAGGTGAGTCTTCGGGATCATATCGTACAGAGGGGTTGGTGGCTACAGGTGATCATCGTCGTGGGAGAGGTTTTGATAGAGGCTCTGGTAGTATGAGACCGTCACGGCCAAAATCAAGAGGGAAGAGTGTTGGTAAGTTCAAGTGCTATTACTATGAGAATGAAGGGCACAAGTTAATGGACTGCAACAAACTAAAGCGTGATCGAGAAGACAGATCACAAGACTCGGATCAATCGAGCGACGCACATGGTGCCTCAGTAGAAGAGGTTTTTCTTGGAGTTGCTAGAGTGTTGACAGTCATCACAAGTACGGACAATCTAAATAATCAATGGATTTTAGATACTGGGTGTTCCTACCACATGTGTCCGAGGAGAGAATGGTTTGACAACTACAAACCATGCAATGGAGGAATTCCCAAATGGCAAATGGGGCAATTAGCAGTATCATTGGGACCGGGACAATCAAAATCAAGATGTTTGATGGTATGGTGAAGACGCTTGAGAATGTGTGTCATGCCCCGGATATGAAGATGAATTTAATTTCATTAGGTATGCTCGAATCTGAGGGATTCGCCTTCAAAGCAAAAGATGGGGCTCTTAGAGTGGTTAAAGGAGCCATGATAGTGATGAAGGGGAAGAGGCAAGGAGGTCTGTATACACTGTTGGGGAGAACAGTTTTTGGTAGACAACACACATCTTTTAGTCGGGCCGCGGGTAGAAGGAGAAGAACCCACAAGACATCAGTGAAGAATGGCCTGAAGAACAGGGTGACTTTTGCATTAGATGGCTGTGATGGGTTGGTTGGTTTCCATGATACAGGTGAGAGCAGTGATGGAAAGATGAAAGCATCAACGTCCCACACAAAGAAGAATGCAAAAGGTTCAACAATGAAATGGGTAGTCAAGTTCAACCAGGCCTTGGACTTGGCTGATTCTTCTAGTTGAAGAAGAGGGTGGAGCATCCCAGAGCGTGGGGATGCGCATCTCACATAGAGATGCAGAGGATTGCAGCTGCAGGTGGAGCATTGCCGAGAGCAGCCGATATGCAGAAATCTGTAGATGCAGGACATAAGTCTACCTCAAGTTATTTCCCAAGTTGGTGGAGTTCGCTGTGGGTGGAGAAGTTACAAGCATAGCACATCATTCTTCATTGGACTCGGCTTTTTTCGCCAAGGTGGAGATTTGTTGGATTTTTTGCTTAAAAGGCCTAATCAACCTTTTGAGCCCAAGTCCAAACTTAGGCCCAGTTAGGTCCAGTCTTGTGACTTAGCCCACTTTATTAATATCTATGTTTTCCATTTAGGGTAAGGTTGTGAGTGCACTGTAGCAGCTGGGTGAGAAAAGAGAGAAAGAAAGGGAAAAACCAGAGAGAGAGGAGTGAGAGAGGGTTTTTGGATTTAATCCTTTGTAACGATTCCTCTTCCTAGTGGATTCGTGTTACACGCTCCGTGGACGTAGGCAAGGTTGCCGAACCACGTAAATCTCTGTGTTCATCTTTCTCCTCTTCATTTCTGTGTGTGATTATGTGATTTCTTTGTGGGTATAATTGCACAACATAGCCAGCCGTTCTTCTATGTTTTTGGTAAAACTATGTGATATTCTAGCAGAGTATGCATAGTTCACAATCCTAACCACCAAGTTTTGGTGTCAACTGTGTTGATGGACAAGAAAAAACAATAATCCTATCTTAAACATCTGACCAATGGATTTTTTATTTTTTTTTGAAAGATTCTGATCAATGGATATTCTTTTGGCCAATTCGGATTTTTTACCAATTTTATTTCAAACCATCCATTCTCTGAAACCAACTGGAACCTCAAATAACAAGTATTTAGGTCATCCAACCCCCAAGACTGTTATACCCTTCCAGCATATCATTTACACCATGTCCATGAAAGCACACATTCATGGCCAGAATGTATCCACGGTCTGAATGGGGGAATCATTCCATACTTGCATGGACCACATTTCAATAACCTAAAACACTCATATGGTGAGACCACTGCGATGAAAAGAGCTCATCCACTGGAAATCTGTAGCCATCTGCAGTTAGAATAAAGTGACTGATATTTGATTTCAGCTGTAGAGGCACAACCACACCTCTCTCTCTCAATGGATTATCCAAAGACAAGAAAAAATCCTTTGTATGTTCAAAAACCATGTGGGAATTCACCCATCTTTATTATCTAAAACTAAGTAAACGTGTATTACTGATCATTACTTGTGATTGAGCCAAAAACCAATTGAAATTCAAAATTACAATTTTACAGGAAAAGGATTCAATGACCAGATATCAAAAAAAAAGAACGTAATTTTGACACAGCCATCAAACCAATTGAAGATCCATTAGAGAAAGATGGAACCCAATTTGACTCCACAAATGAGATTGCATTTCAATTCCACTCAAGAATCGATGGAGGAAAGAGTGTTACGACCCTCCATCAGATGGTGGGACTTGTGGGATAGCAGCCCATGGGACATAGACCATGGTGCATCCAAGTGGATCAGGATGAATGATCGGACCCACCTACCTAGAAGTTTCCTCTGACAAAAAATATCATACAATTCTACATGAGTTCATTGCTAAATAGCATATCAAAGTCAGTTTTTTTTTTTGTTTTCCCTTATATAAGGCGGGTCCATTTTGGGCTGGACTTACCTGTTCCTGTGATGTATTTACACCTCTGGTGTTGTTTTTTATCTATTAATATATTATATGAACCATTTTCAAAAAAAAAAAAAAAAGGTCATCCAATATCAAAATATAAATATAAATATTAGAAAATAATAAACAAGTAAATGATATAAGGATTATACAAACAACTGACAATATAAATGTCATCCAATATTTCAGAAAAAATAATTACAGAAATTAAAGAACATACCTCAAAGGAAGAAAGGCGCCAAGCCGAGTCGTGCAGCAGCAAGCCAGCAACAAAAAAACACTGAAAATAGAATAGAAGAGAAAGAGTTTAAGATTTGAATTGAAGAAAAAAAAGAGAAAAGGGAAGAAGAAAAAATAATAAACGCTTAGAATGCATACAATTCGAAAGGAAGAAGGAAGTAGAAAATAAGGATGGGAGAAGATTAAGGAGACGAAGAGAGAAGCTGGCACCTGGCAGTGACGCTGGTAACGTGGATCAGAAGATGGAGGAGAGTCTCAGGCTCGAGAAATGGTAACTGGAAAACAGAGGAAAAGAAGTCACATGTTGGCGAGGTAGATGAAGAAGAAGATGTAGAAGAATGTGATGAAAGAGGAAAATGGTGGGATCTGATGAATGCAAAATCGGACTCGGAGTCAGTAGAGGAAGGCGTGGAAGGCTGGCAGAAAACCGATAAGAAGAAACTGTGGACAATATTAGAAATTAGGGATTTTACCCTTTTTCCCAAATCCAGTTGCAGGGGAAAGAACGGACGGCGAGCAAGACCGATCAACCGAAAAAGGAAGAAGGAATTCAGGCCGGGATTTTGGATTCTCGACTGCGAGAACTCACAGGGATTCGTTAGGGATCAGGATTTTGGGGGTAAATGTTCGCTGGTGGGCGAGAGAGAGTGAGGGACTTCTAGAGTGAGTGAGAGGCACAGTGTGAGACTCGAGAGAGACGTTTGTGTTTCATTAAAAACGATTTCTTAACTCAATATTATTATTTCTCAATAAATAGTCATTTTTAATCTGAAAATGGTATCTTTCCTTTAAAATCATCAACATCTGTTACATTTATTGTACGATCCACTTAATATCTGCTACCATTGATTTTAAACCCAAGCAGAAAGTATTAAGAACACTATGTTTTAGAGTGACTTGAAATTTGAATTTCCACACTAAGTATAGAGCAAATACGATAGTGGTGATTTAAGAGACAATAATAAAAAAAAATACTAAATTTTGAGAATCCATTTAATAATTTATAGAGTTGAAAAAAAAATACTAAGTTTTGAGAATCCATTTAATGATTCTATCTTATCAAAAGATAGGAGAGTTAATTCAATAATAATTTTCAAATAATTTATTTGAATAATTGATGATTAAATGCATTTGAGTATATATCACATATCATATAAATTCTCAAGCGTATCAGGAGATCATAATAAATCAAGAAAATGTATAGACATGGATACGTTTTTGAAAATTTATCACAAATACTAAATGAGTTCTTCAAACATTTAACGTGTTTAAAAACTACAATGAATCAAGGAAGATTTATAATAAAACTTGAGATTAGATTAAATCATGCACAATTGTTGAATTAAAATAGCTCCCTAAATTATCAAACTTCCCCGCATTTTCGCAATAAAAGGTATGGAAATAATTAAACTCTTAAAAGGACAATAAACAACGTTTTAAATAAATTAAAATTAAATGCTCGTAAAACAAAATAAAACAATAAAATGCAAACGAATTACTTAATTAAATTTAAAAGGTAAAATGAAACAATGTTTAAGAAACCACATTCTGACATAAGTGAAATGAAATTGACACACAAAAGAACACAAAAGAAAACACCTGCGAAACAAACAGAAGAAGGAAGAGATGCTACTGAGTCTCTCGCTGAAACAGAGAGTAGTCACGCCTGGGCTTGATGTGGTCCTCGCTGGCTGCTATCTGTCCCCTTTGCACCTCCTGAAAATGATGGCTGCTGTCACCAGCCAATCTCTCCAATGGTCGCTCAAGATAGATCAGATAGGTTCCACAGCCATATGATTGCTGCTGCCTTTTTCTGACTGCTCCTTCCACCGATGTCCCGTCCGTTCAATTCTCTCTTCTTTCTATTGAAAATCGACGCACAGATCTGATCTCTCTAATCGCTGCTCTGGCGTGCCACTTGCCGATCTGCTAGCTGCCCGAAGTTGATTCACTGGCCGCCTGTTGACTGCCCAGCCTCTGTCACCGACTGGGTCGCCGTCTGGCTCTGCTTCTGCTTGCCGTTCTCTTCACTGCACTAGCCGATCAAGACCTGTAGAAAAGAAAGTGGAAAAACAAAAGAGAAAAGAAAAAGATCTCTAAAACCCAGCGACGGCTAATTTTCTCTCTCCATGCCAACGGCTCCTTCCATGTTTCCATTTTCGTGTTTCACAGCTCACATTTCTCAGCCTTCGCATCCTTTCCTTTCTTGTGTTTGTCAGCTCCAACGGCTACATTCCATTCTCATGCAATTGGATAAATTAATAAGAGCTTCCAACGTTATCTTTATAACTCGCTTTTACTTTTTTCACGACTCAGATTTCGACTCACTTTATTAAATCTGCTTATTCTAGTCATCTGAAACAAAAATACATGTAAATCAATCTTTAATTAAATAAAACTCAAATATATCTATAAATTATGGAAAGAAAAATAAAATAATATGATAATGCTCAATAATATTAAGATATAAAAGCAATTTTTAGCATTTATCATCAACTCAATTAATATTATTAGAAATGCATTTTCTGACCCAAAAGAGTTGGAGTGACAACTAGAAAATCATCTCAGTCTCAGAAAGTGAGAGTTATCCAATATATAAATGGGAAGGTTTGCATCTTCTTCAAAGATTACTCAACTACTCTCAAAATCTTAGACACACTAATTATTTAAAAAAAAAAAAAAAATACTCAAAATCTTAGATTACATGTCATATTTTTCATCTATGGCATCTTTTTGAGCCAACCCTAGTATTTAACATTAATCAAAACCCTGTTCATTCTCTTCTTTAAACTATCTTTTAAATTAATATAAATCTCATATAGTTGTATGTGTATGGCAATAGTCAGGTCGTCATAGCCTTTACAGTTTTGTAAAGTCTGATGTTTTGTTTGATGGTCTCTATTATGTAGTCTCTCTGTAGCTTTAGCTTCTATTATGTACTCTTTTACACTATATTAAAAAATATAATATAAAGCTACTTGCCTACCAACTCTGCTATTAAATAAAGGCACCGGGTCTAAATTTTACTTATTTCTAACAAGGAATGATTAGATTAAGTCGATCACATTTATATTGGAGCTCATTCTTCATCAAATAAAACTATTGAATTTCTAACATCTCAGCTCAATGGATAATAGACTGCAAAATAAACTAAGGAAATTCGTTTTCTATTGAATTTAGATAAATTTTAGTGTCTCTTAATCCAACATATATTATTGTGTATATCAATTCGACTGTGAATATTAACAATCACAGTAAGTTGTTGACATCCAAGAACTTTCTTTTATTAAAATAGATTCCACATTAAAACTAACTCGACCTAATCTTATTGTGACTTGTCATGTGATAAACCTCGTTTAATAATTTTTTTTGGTTAAGTAATATGGCATCGAATGAGCTAATCTGCTTTAAGTGTCCCCCACTATGCAGCTAATCTGTGAATTTTGCATTCGTTCAGATTTTTGTTTTCTGCTAGAAAAATGGCATTATTAACACAATTCTCACAATCCTAGCTTACATCATTAACATCATTTTAAAAATCCCTTGTGGTAAGATAAATCCTATGGAGTTCTAAACTTCTAATAAGAGTAATGAGACAAATATGAAAATCTCTTGTGTGTAAGTTTGTTGACTGAATTTCAAAGGGAGTTATCTAATTAGATCTCTACGCCAAAAAATAAATAAATACTATCACTTGAATAATGAATTATATCTATTTTGATGGACAATTATTAAAATAACTTATTTTTATTATATATTTATTATTAAATTTTAAATATTATATTTTTCTGCGAGATTTTCTCAATTAAACCCTCAAAATTTGTAAATATTTTAATATTACCAGTGGCAGGTAATATTCCGAGAATGATTGTGACATTGTCACGATTGGTAATTTGGAATGCCTACTCTTGGACTTGCAAGTTATTATTCTTGTTTCTATAACATGAGTTCACTGGATTCTGATACTGAGGTGCCTCTTCTTTAGAGGCAAATGGGATTAGCCGGTTGACTTGCAAAGAGTTTCGTGAAAATATTTTGGATTCTATTGTCCTTTTTATATGATGGATTTGGATTTGTCATGACTTTGTTTTCTGCTTTCGATTCCAAAAATAGGCCCCATAAAGTCACTGACACAACCCGAGAAATCAATGGGTATGAGTTATGTTTTTATATATTTTAAGTTGAGTCGGATTGAGAAAAAATAAATCTGAATGAAAATCAGATCGGGTTGAAAAATTTAAAAGCAACTCGACCAAACCCGACTTGAGTTTATCAAGTTATAAAACGGGCATTCGGGTTGAATCGGGTAAGAAATTTGGATCAAGTTGGGTTCAATAATTTTTGACATGGGTTGGATTGGATTTATTGAAACTTAACCTGATCCGAATTTCAGCCATAACTGCATAATTAATTTCCCATGAAGGGGCATTGGAAAATAAATTCAGAAAAGGTCATGTTAGGGGTCCGAATATCGGCCACATCATATCGGTCGATATCACAATATTGTCATCCGTTTTTGTTAAAAAAAAATTAAGGAGAGAAAAATATCGGCCGATAACAAGATATCAGTCGATATATCGGCCGAGACCATTTTTTCGACCCCTGAGTCATGTTTTGCTTTTTACATTTCATAGTATCATTTCTGCATTTCTAGCAGAAAGCAGCCACATTTGGGGAACGACAGAAAGGGTAGACCCAGCAACTTCTGTGAATTCCGGTAGACGGTGGCCGGCCAAGCTGGGACATAGCTTGTCAGTGGAAGTGTGTGAAGGAGGAATCAGGTAAATGGTTTATGACGGTTGCACAGAATGTTTGTCCTCAAGTCCCATAATAGATGTATAAACCTAAGACAACATAAGCAGGCAAATACACATCAAAATATTATGAACAAAGACATGATATCGCAAATAAAAAAGTGAAACAGAATTGCAAGACTACAATTTACAAAAATGCCTATGGATGCAAGGCTCGTACAAGTACTCAACATAAAATAATAACAATAAGAATAATAATAGAAGCAAATTTATTCTACAACAACAAAAACTGTGAGACCATAATAGATGGAAAAAAAAAACAAATTTTGTGAAGCATGTGAATGAAAGCATTGATAGGCACCCTCCTTTTGGTGGATAAGCCAACATGGCAGCATCTGCAGTCCCTCAAACCCAGTTGCTTCGCCGAAAATAGACAAATGAGATGAGGTTTAGGCGGAAAGAAATATCACAACATCGTAGGGCACTTGGCATCTAGGAAGTCTCTGAGTGTCTTCGCAGCTTTCTGACCTCCCATCAGTTCTGCCAGCTTCTCAACTGGGAGAAGAGCGAGTTCCGCTAGGCTCTTACACCCATCCATCAAAGCCCTGTAGTTTGAATCAGTCACTCCTGGGAGGCGCCTCAAGAATTCAATGGCAGATGTGTTGTAATTTTCAGCTCTGCAAACAACTTCCAAATATGGTTATCAAGCAAATTTCATAAAATGAATATCTAATCTATCACCCTATCCACTTTATTTCATGACAATTTCCAGATGATAATACTCATTCATCTATTCTTCCTTAAAAATAAAAAAAAAAATGAAGGCAATTTCACCATACATTTTTCTGTACCCCAACAGTAAAGTTTCCATTTCGACCAATTGTTTTAAAAGCCAGACTAGCTTGGCTGGTTGGAACCGGTTCAACCAGAACTGGTGTCTGGCTCCGCTAGGTCCTGTCCCAAAACAGTGCAGTTTAGCTAGAGGTTACCAGTTTGATTGCACTGTTCGAACAGTTTTAATCACCAGATATATTTTTCAAATATTTAATTCTTTTCCATTCTTCAGCAAGTTCAGTCAGTGCAGACCAATCCAAACCAATTTGCACCAAATAGTTGCCAAAACAGTTCTTTTCCATTCTTTGGCAAGTTCAGTCAGTGCAGACCAATCCAAACCAATTTGCACCAAATAGTTTTTTTTTTTGAATGGTTAATATATTAAGAGAAAAGATAGCACCAGAGGTGCCATAACAAAAAGAATTTGCACCAAATAGTTGCCAAAACAGTTCAGTCACTGCTTCCTTTTTTATAACATTTCTGAAGCCTACCCCTGAGGCCCTGACCCCTTTTCCACAAACAAGCAGAAAACCCACATGGGATGCATGTGCAGCAGACAGAACCCCCAAAAATATGTATAAATGTAGAAAAACACAAGGCAGTAAAAATAGTGCCAACCATGAAAAATGAAGAGCAAGCAAACTAATAGTGTGCTGTTGCATGCTGTTTCCCACCTTACATCATTTTCTATAATGCCGTCTTCACTCGGGACACCAACTCTCATTGCCTTGTTTTCATCAGGTTCATCCTGATTTGCCTTTAGTGATGCAAATATTTCTGCTGTTGCATGCAGGCTCCGGGACCAGATGAGCCGCAGACGGGGAAAATGCAGAACAAGTAATGACAACTTAGATACTATACTTGTTGGAGTGACATCATCACCAATATCACTAGCAGACTACAAAAGGACAACACAAATATTAAAAATGATTGTGTTATGAAAAAATATTAAACATGATTGTCTTCTGAAAAGTAATTAATAAACGTTTTTCTTTTGCAAATTACAAATACTAAACATGAAAGATGCGTTCAAATGTAATATATCAGGTAAAAAGTAAATAGCACTCAAATACCTGAAATGAGAAGCACTTATCCTGTGAGAACTCGATCAGAAGCACAGGTATACGATAGTAACGGGCCATAGTCTCTACTTGATTATAGAGACGGCCTGTTTTGAAGCTATTAAAAAGATCCCCAATACTCTTTCTTTCAACACAAATCAGAGGTGAAAGTACATAATCCCCAACTTCCAGCAGAACAGGTATAATCCGCATACCTTTCTGATGGAGAACATTTGGAAGGCTACTCATGAATTCTCTCATGTCTACTATCACCTGCAAAGAACACATTAATGCATGATTTCAAGCATTATGAGAAATCATTTGAATAACATCAGATGTCCAATTTGTGAGCTTCCCTATAGTACTGACCTGCATTTCTTTCTCTACTGCCTTCCTACCGCCTGCCTTCCTAGTTACTGAATTCTGAGAGATCAGTGATTGTGGCTCATTGGATGAACCTAATCCAAGACACCTCCCATCCTGGTAACGGACCAAATCAATTAGCCACTTGAAAGGGGGTTAAAGATAAAGAGTCCAATATTAAAAATTAAACCTAGATGAAATTCATCTACAGAAACACTAAATTGCATGGGCAAGAGCATGACACCTATTTTCTGCATTTCTCATGAGTCTCTTCTTCTTTATTGTACATGAGATATCAAACTTGTATATACACCATTTCAAAGGATAAATGATCCTAGAAACTTGAACACATCAAAGCTAGTTATCATCAATATGTGACATAATATAGACTTCACCTAGTTGGTTTTTCCTATTCACAACATACACTAAAAGTTAGGGGTGTTCTTCAGTTGGGCTCGGCTGGGCTTCACTGAAAAAGTCTAAGTCCGATTACTTTTACCGAAGCCAGAGGCCGACTGAAGCACGACGGGCTTTGAAGGCCTAAGCCCAAACACATCAGATTAAGCCCGACTACTTTGCATCTGGTACCTTTCTTTTCAAATTGTTACACAAATTAAAAATATAACTGTACCAATTGAAAATATTCTTGAATATCTACCATCAATTAAAAGTAATAGGACTTAACAATTTCTAGCCATTTGATCTTGATAGTAAAAAATGTCAAACATCCTTGAAAAGATGATGCTTGGTGATTTTGACTGTTAAGATTGAGTGGCTAAAAATTGATTTTTAGCCCTACTAAAAGTGTAGGTATGACATGGCTATAGTAGAAGTTGGGTAAAATGAAATGCAATCAAGAAATCGTGTAATATATTTACATATATGTTTGAAATATCTATAATACAATATTTGCACTTCTAAGGATTTGCATGATGCTGAATTCAACAGTAACAATAGAAACAAACTGTGTATGAAATAATCCAAAACATGTGAAGAAATGGGCAGAAACACATCTAAAAGGTAGAAAAAAATAAAGGATATACAAACCAAAGAGACATGAAGTGCCCAAGAAGAAAACCTGATCGACAGGGATCAACATCAATGACTTCTGCCTAATCAAAGATTCAAATGCTCCATTTTCACGGCGTATACTTGCCTCAAACTTTTGCACCTCTGTAGAGTCTTCATAAAACAAGAAATAAACTTTTAACTTCTTTGAGGGATTCTGAGCTTTATAAAATTCAATTTCTCTAACAAATGTCATGTCTGGATGGTAGACAATAATAGTTGAAGGCTTCAAGATATCAAGAATATGCTGGTCACTATCAAGTGCATAGAATTGCACAGGTGGGATTGGTTTAACATGCTTAATTTCTCTATTGTCAAACTCTTGATTATGCTTTTGAAGAATCCCCTTGTCTTTACTAGTTCGCAAATTTTCCCGAAAATCACATACATCTGTAGGATCAGTAGCAGTTCCTTGGCCTTCATCTTTCAATTCAGATATATCAGATTTGTCTTCTACTGTTGGCTTAAATTTTGCAACAGTTCCAGAAGTTTTTATCCCCTTGACTCCTTTCCTGGTCCTCCCTCCTCTTCTTTCCCTTCCAGTTCCATGACCTCTGCCAGCATGAGTTCGAAAATCATCTCCAACAGTAACTTTGTCCTTTGCAACATTTTTTATCACTGATGCTGCTGCCATCAGGGCATCATGTTCCATCTTGTAAATGCTATTTGCTTCAGAAGTCTCCATAGGCACAGGTGGAACTTCCCCATTCAGTATACCAAAACCTTTTGGCTCCTTAGGTTTCTTCTTGCCACGTGTTTGAAAGCCATGCAACTCTACCTTGCCCAGTAAGTATTTCTCCCATTCTTCTCGCATAACCTACACCACAAAAATAAAGAAACCATTGTCACGTGATCCTATGAAGAAAAGCATGGATGATACATATCATTGGATGAATAAAAAAGTAGATAGGAAGCTTAAGTAATGATCTCATTTAGGCCAGCAGCATATCTCATAACATCCTCAGACTAATCTTTTCTTTTCGAACAATATAAATCAAAGTAGAGGGAGAGAGAGAGAGTGATCCGATGGCATTACATGAATAAAATATGTAGATAGAAAACTTAAACATCATCACCATCATCATTATCAACAGCAGCAGCCAGTATCCCATTTATCTAGGGTTGCCCTTATGAGTTCTTCTCCAATTGATCCTATCATATACCATGCCATCAGTCACTCCAGAGTCTAGCATGTCATTTTCTATCCCTAACCTCCAAGTTTTCAAAGGTCTCCCTCTCTTCCTAGTGCCTTCGATCCGTAGCTTCTGACATAGAAATCTTAAGCAATGATACTCATTTTGGCCAAGCATCATAGCTCGTAACATATGCAGTCTGATCTGTCTTTTGAACAATATAAATCAAAGGGGAGAGAGAGAGAGTTCGCTTTGGTGATCAACATCAAGGTTCTAGCTCATAACATCCTCAGTCTGATCTTGTCTTTTTGAGAGAGGGAGAGAGAGGGAGAGAGAGGGCCCAGGAAGTCCAGAAAACAGTGTGTGCCCTTGCTCAGGACATGGGCCAGGACAAGTTCCACGAATGACCAAATGCCATTTCCTGTTATGTAGGCTACAAAAGTGTAAGTTTGGTAATAGGTGCATTCTAACTTTTGCAAATGTGAAATATACTAAAGTCTTGGGTCGTTCCATTGGTGAATAACTGCTTCAGGCTTTCAAAATATGAGTGAACATGATAGATTGTTCATGAATGATGAAGAAAGTTAAAGACAATAAGAAGCAAGAAGTTAGGCATCCTTGCACAAGCAACAAAAGTAAGGGCCTATGGCAAGATATCTTGTGTTCCTCATTTTGCTACCCAGTTTTTGGTGAGGATTCAATTGAAAATAAAGAAGTGGCAAGGGCAGTATATTAACTAGGATATTTTGGGTAAACTGGAACGATACATCAATCACCAAAAAAAAATAAAAAAGGATGGTGAAACAGAACTGCGGGGCTCTTCCTGTTCTTCATCAATACAACCAAAGTTCTAAAAAAAATCAATAAGCATGAAAATTGCAGGTTTAGGTACTTACAGAAAGGAAAAGAATAAAGGGGGATCAATAAAAACAATAGCAGGAAAAAAAACTGAAAAAATGAAATTGAAGAAGGAAGTTCTCTAATGACCTAACAGAAACAATGTGGCAAGTTGAAAGGCATAAAGATACACCTTTTGCGGGCCCTTCATGATGCAATCTTCCAGTTGTATGCATGAGCGTTCATCTTTACAAGTTACCAAAACAATTCCACAATCATCATCAGCATCTTCTAATGCACAATCTCCTTCAGTTGACACGACTTGCTTCTGCCTTTCCTCCTCTATCTCTTCCAGTACTTCCTGCAGTAACAATACAACAACAGAAGCAACAAGTGATATAAAGGAATTAGAGGAAGGTTATGCCATTCAGATGATAAAAGAACTACTTAAGAAAATATTCAAAGTTAATGAACGACAAAGATGAAACTATAAGGAAATCAGAAGCACCAAAAGCATATATTAAAATAATCCATCTACAAAGCAAGCTGACATCTTCAAGAAATATATATATATATATATATATATATATATCATGTTCATCAATAAAACACTATCACATCATACGACAATCTGAAACTTGAGATCTAATAGCTTGAGGAATCAATTTCTTAAAATTATCCAATGACAAGGTCCACAATGGAATAAACCATAATTAACTGAAACTCATTAAAAAATCATAATTAACTCAAATCAACAGTGTCATCCAAATATGAAGACACTGCTCCAAATATTTCATAGAAAAGTAATGGAAGTCACTTACTTACACGTAAGACCTTCCACTTGGGTGCTTCCTCTAAAACTTCCTCCAAAACGATTCCATAACTTGTCTCTGTGTCCTCCTTTCCATTACCCACTACATGTACCCACAAAGAGGAAAAGAAATCAACATTTGATATAATTCCAGTATTACCAGACAAAAAAAAATGGCCAGGATGCAAAGCCAAGAGGATGAATGAATAAAATGTTTAGGTATTTGATTTTATTCAGATTAAGGTGATCCTGCGAGATAGATGGCGAAAGCTTTGATGATGATTACAAGACAAATGAATTCAATTAATTTCTCTTTGTATCATTTTCATTCTAAATCTAATGAATCCATCCATACTTCAACAGTTGAATTACAATCCTGAGAGTAATAACTATACAATTGTTATTATTATTATTTCAAAGATCGCCACCATACATTATTAATCCAAAGAAGTTAAAGAGAACAACACAAATAAGCAGAAGCTTCTAAAACCATCATCACCTTCTTTCTTGTTCTTGATAAGTTCCTTAACTTTTCTTCTCTTGCTTGCTCGGCTCTTACTATCCAGCTCCAACTTCCCACCTTCGGATGTCACCAATCGGTATATCCGTTTCTTTGCATACTCAAAAATCTTATGGCTTGAATCCGCAAAAATCCAAACAGAATGAACACCTTCTGAAACTCTCAGTGTATCCAAATACTTCAAGTAAGTCACAGCGTCATACCTATCCCAAACAAATCCACTTTCAGCTACATAAAGGTAAAATGAAGAGGTGACTATACAAATGGAGTCCGATCTTCCATTTATCCAGATCATCCACCTGGCATGCCCACCATGGATGGGGGTGTGAAAAAGCGACCACTGCCTAGCAATGCTGGCAACTGTATAGCTGGCATGCAAATGAATGTACATAAAAGAAAGTACATGCAACACCATGATTTGGATCAAGAAGGACATTTTTGTATCATTCCATCTATGAAATGCTGAGATGGATGAAAAATGTATGAACTTCTGTACCAATGTTGGGTACACGCCTCATAAAAAGAATCCCAAAAAGAGAGAAATTGCCTCCGTTTGGATGCATGGAAAAGAAGTATTTGGGAAAAAAACCATCTTTTAGCAAAAAAGGTAAAACCATTTCATATTTATTAAAAAAACTGTTATCTTTCTAAGAAAGCATTTTCTCTTCCATGCATCCAGAGTCTAGAAATCAGAATTAACAGTTGCCTATTATGTACCCAGAAACAATTAATAAAAAATGACTATCAGCCAAAAAATAGTTTATTTTTCAAATAAGAAGTTTCCTTACTATGCATTAAATCAGAAACATGAGAATTCAGAACTAATATCCACCTGTGACATTTCCATCAAAAAGTCACCTTCAACAAAAAAATGGTTAAACCCACTTCTCTTTTTAGCTATTAGATGGTTATTTACCAAGAAAATAGTACTTCCCTTAAATAGAATCCAAATGGTGCATGTAGAACACCAGAACTGAAACTGGGGAGGGCATTACCGGACGAGATAGTCTAGTAGCTTCCGAAGCGTCTTCAAATCAAAGACGAGCTGCTTCGTCTTCTTCCCAAGGGTATGCCATATGGGATCGAGCTGCCGCCTGACAATCTCATCGAAGGACTTGAACAGGCCATTCTCCAACGTCAAATCCTCTATATCAACCTTATTGGTCTTTCTTAGCTCCTTAAGGCATGCATCCATTGCCTCCACCACTGCCTTCTGTATCCCCTTCATGAGGGGAGAGAGAGGGATGCGGAGGTCAACAACGTCCGGTGGGGTGTGCTCCAACTCCTCGGAGATTAAAACGTGGAAGCGGGGCCAGAGGTGGAGGCGGCGGAGGAAGAGGCACTTCAAAATGCGCTCAGCCTTGGCGAAGGAGGAGAGCATCGCCTGGGGGCGGTCGGAAAAGGCATGGACGTATGCTGGTGAACGGTGGGAGCGGAGGATGCGGACGGCAAAGGCCTCAGTGGACGAATCGGAAAGAGTGTGGGCGTTGAGAATAATTAGACCGGCAAGACAGGAAGGGGGGAGGTTGGAGGTGAGGAGATCGACAATGAGGATGCGGGAAGTGACGAAGAAGATGGAACCGCTCGAGTAGAGGACATGCCGCTGGTGGGGCAGGAGATCGGCGGAGATTTCAGATGGGTAGATAGTATCATTGGAAGAACTAGGTTCATTCGGGTGAGGATTCCGGTGAGTATTACTAGAATTAGGATCAATATTGTTGGTTTTAGGATCATTAGGGTTGGAATTAGGGTTATGGTTTATGAGGGAGAGGGAGCGGAGAATGCAGGATTTTTGTGAAGGGGAAGCAGAGAGGATAAGGAGAGTTCCTTGAGAAGGTGAGTGGAGCTGGAGAAGAGAGGATATGAGGGAGTGGAGGGAGAGACCAGAAGACAGGATTACCAGGCCTCCGTTCGGATCTTCAAGAAGATCCGAGATGATGTGTTCGTGAAACCTCACCATCTCTACCCGCTTTCTTTTTCTCTCCCTCAATCAGACTTTATTTCTCTCTTCTTCTGCTACCTGCGGTGCGTTCGTGATGGTGGCGGCGGCCGTTGTGGTGGAGGAATTTGGGCGAAGGAAGAAGAAGAAGAAGAAAGAGTGACGGCAGTCCGGCGGTTGACAGTCGAAAAGAGAATGGAGACGACGACGACGAAAATCATCACTAAACGAGGGAACGTTTAAGTTAGAATTATAATAACATGATGTTAATCGTTTTGTACGTGAGAAAATGGGTTTTTCATTTTTACAATTTTATCCTTTCTCGACAATTCTCTAATAATCATTTTCTCCTAAAAAGTGTCAATATAGAATTTGATAAAATTGAAAAAATATAAAAATTGAATTTCTTACAATTCAGTGTTAGTAGAAACATCAGTATCCAAATCAAATAAGTTCATCACTTAAAATTAAGAAGTGTGTTAAACTTCAAAATTAAAAGTTAGAGTAAAAAGCTTCTTCTTTTTATATATATTACGTTTAAATAATATCTAAATTAATAGTGAATTGCCTCCTAATTTTAATATTTTAAATAGAATAGCTACTAATGACTTTGGTCTAAATTTTTCGTTAAAAGTAGTTCACAATCTCTTTTTATATGGTTAGATGAAAGAAGAACCGAAAAATGTATGTGTTTGGGCCGCTTATGTTAGATATTATGATTAAAATATTAGATGTTTCAATAAATTATATTATAAGAAATATTTAACTATTCAAAATGAAATTTAATAGAGCCTCCTATTTTTTTTAAGATCAAAATGAAATTATTAAATAAATATCTTTAACTATAATACTCAATTTAATGGTAAGAATGCATAATAGTTAAATTTAAATCTCAACAAGAAATAAAATTTAAATAATTTAAATTTATCATTGAAAAGACACGTAGCTCATGTCTCATGTCCAGTCAAACAACTTACATACGCTGATTTTAATTTCGTCTAAAATGAAATATGATGTAGTTGTCTTGTTGTATGAAAATTCATTTAATTTATTTTAAAATTTTAACTATTTTAATTTAAAACTTATAAAATGAATGATTTTACATGCTGATCCTGACCCTTCTAAAGTTTATATAATGGTCCATAGATACCCATATTAAGTAGAGGTGCCACTTGCATTAGTTTAGCCCACATGAAAAAAATCTCAAAAAAAACTTAATTTCGTATTGGGCAGCCTTAGTTCAAGAAAACTCAAGTGTGGCTAGAAAGCCTAAATTTGAGCTGAATATTATACTCTCTATATCCCATTTTATTCGTCACATTTGAAAAATTTATATTTTTTAACGAACTCTCTATATAAAACTAGTACTCTATGTGATCTCATCTATTTCAACAGACTTTATACTATTCCTATATAAATGAGACAACTATTTTGGGACAATTTCAATATCCATATAAGACAACTAATTTAGAACAGAGAGAATAAATATTTAATTTAACAAAATGTTATATAAAAATATAAAAATTATGTCATACACAATTTCTATTCTACAAAAAAAAAAAAAAAGACTATTTTATGCAAAAAAACCAGAGCCACATAAGCCAACATATGCATTTCACGGGCCTGACAAATACAAATTGATCTGGGCTCAGGTTAAACTATTTTTGTCAAATTGGGTCTATCCTGATATCGGGCTTTTAAATTACAAATCAAGCCGAGTTTTGATCGGCCCAAAACCCAGCCCAGCCCATATGAGTTGCAGCTCTGTATTAGGTGCCAGTTGCAGGAGCACAGAATCACTATAATGATCAGTGGTTCATGTCTATCTGTTGTCATTCCTCAGTACAAAGGTCAAATTAAACCATAAATGTGTCCCACTATAGATACACAAATTCTAAAAAAATAGATGAATTTAATGAATTAGCCACCTCATAAATGGGAATTTCTTTGATGAATTGGGCCATTTGAAAATGCAAAATCCTGTAAGATCTAGCTTCAATTCAAAGAAACAATCTTTTCTCAGTGGTATGAGAATGTGATTTGATAATCGAAAGACATCTAGCTGTGTTTCAACCAAAATACAGAGATAAATTAATGTGTTGCTTTCCATGGGCATACCATACAAGTCAAATGTATATAAAAAATGAGTACTATACCTACCCTAAAAGGAACTGGCAATGGCAACCAATTTTCAGTTTTGATCTGTACATGTTTGCAATCTCCGTAAAAACTTGACTGCAGATTTCAAGTATACAATAGAGTACAAGAAGAACTAGAGAAGTCCCAAATCGGGAATGTATAAAATAATCATTTTATTTAAATTTATACAACACAACAGATCCTAGTAGAAATTAGAGACCGTTTTTTAATTCCCCCAATCATGTCGCCATCTTCCACAAAATTGCACAAAGACGACAGGCATCGATCACTTGTGGATGGGGAAGCAATGGCCATTAGTGTTATTTTGCTGTGACAGGTACCAATCTGCTAGATACTTCGTGTACCTGCAAATTGTATTCATGACCTTTCAATAACTAGTACTTCACACAATAACTGCAGATAAGCCAAAGAACAAGCAAACAATATACCGATCACTGTTATTCTTTGCACTCCTGGATGCCCCAGGGACAGTTCGTGATGGTCCTGCCACCTGCAAGATACTAGCTCAATATAGATGTGGACAGACAGCTCTTCAACAAATGTCAGAATTTCACTGATGCAATGAAGATCGTGGATCCCATGGACAAAGTCATTCAGAAAGGTATGAGTGGCAAGTGATGGAAGCATGGACCAAACTCTGTTAATGTAGATTTGTAGAGCCGGTACATGTGGATGAAGTTTGATGGATATAATCTGATGTTTGCATGACATGAAATTGGATCCATTAGATAAATAATTAGCTTACCTTTCCAATGAACCTAAGTTTGTGAAACTTTGTGGCCAATTGAAGAAATAATGACCTATTTTCTAGTTGAGTATACTAAGGAGATGAGTTAAGAGGTATTTTTGGGCCATCTCAATTTATGTTGATTTTAGATGGTTAAAATTATAATCGCAATCAATATTTAATAGCATGATCTGGGGCTTCTTCAGTATTGGAACAATATAGATATCACGAAAAGCCTGTTCTTTGATTTGCTGAATTGTTTATAGGCTTTTTGAGAAAAACCCAAGGGAGGAGACCATACAACTTTGTGGAAGGTCACTCCCAAACAACAACAATAATAAAAATTCAAAAGCTCCTAATATTGAAGAAAGGTCGTTTTATATCATGTTCATTTTCAGTCTAACCCAACATATCGAATATCATTGATCCTCGTTAAAACGGGAAGAAAATCTCAATGTAGGCGTATCCATTTATTATTTGAAACTTGTAAAAAAATAAAAAGTAAACCAAAAGGTAGGTATAGGAGGTCTAGTTAAAAACTTCGACGCAAGGTCATCTCTTCCTTCTCTAGTCTTGCTCATGGGGATGACACAAAAACAATACAGGTGAAAACTCTTCTTAACGGATGGAGGCTCCTTGAAATGCTTCAGGTTTCAAATGCTCTCATCAAAGGGGATTCTAGAAGTGCTATATCTTGCGCAAAACATAATTCACCCTACCTGTAAAGATTGGCAGTTTATATAGAAGAGCTTAGGAGCATTATGTTTTTGTTTTAATAGCATTAGGAGCATTATGTTCTTGAGACATCATTCTATTTCTCATATTCCCAGATAATTAGTTAATGGTGATGCAGTCTCTTTGGCATGCTTTGGAATTCTCTTCACTTTATTCTGCTTTATAGCTTTGTCTTAGATTTTTTCCTCACTTGTTTAGATTTTTTCCTCACTTGTTTTAGGCTTTTTCTCTAAGCCTATTTTCTCCTTTTTTGTCCTCTGAATTCTCTTCACTTTATTTTGCCTTTATAGATGTCTTAGATTTTTTCCTCACTTGTTTTAGGTTTTTTCCTCTCCTTCCACACACACACCAAGTCCTCGTGGTCTCACAATGGCTTTTTACAACGAATGTTGGAACACATTAAAAGTCAACATTATGTATGTTTTCAACAAATTCCACGAAGGATAGATTTCAAAAGGGGGTGATTGATTTAGGAGAAACTTGGCCAATTAGTCTTGTGGTAAGTCTTTCACAAAGTTATTAAGAATCTTGGCTACTTTTCCAAGGGAAGGGATGCACAATGTCATCCACATTCCAAGGAGAATTTATCCATGGCCGGCAAATCATTCAATGGTGTGCTTATTGCAGCAAATGCATTGACTTGAGGGAGGGGTTGACAAACTAGCTTCTGAATGCATATTGAATTGGAGAAACCCCAAATGGATTGGTTTGTGTGTATGTCTTTGGCCCAATTCTCCACAGAGAACACTTCTGTACAAGTTAAAGAGGTCCTTCATCACAATCCTCTCTCACTTTGTTCTCTATGGTGGCATAGGGTCTTGGATGACCCTTCCTGCGAGCTCGCAAATTGGCATGGTTGAGGATGGGAAAATCCAACTTAGCAACTTCTCACCTCCATTTCGCAAATGATACTATTGTTTTCTCCAATACCACTCTTTCCCAAGTTCAAAATGTTTTCAGAACCCACAATGCTCTGAGGTGGTTTCCAACTTAAAGGTGAGTTCTATAAAGAGAGAATTTGCATGGGCTCTCATATCAGAATGAACAATCGTAAAGCTCTCTTCCTTGATTGGTTGTCAAAATGTAAGTTTCCTTTACATTATCTTGGCCTACCATGGGGGCAAATCCTAATCACCTTCATGTGCAATTGGATAGTTGAAAGATAAGATCCATCTTGTCAATTGGAAGAAGACTGTTAAGATGTCAAAGGGAGTGGTACATATCTTGAAGAAAATAGGGCATTATAGAAAATATTTGGTAGAAAGAAACTTCGTAGAGGTGATAAATTGAAGAATGGGAAACAAGGATGATCTCGCATCATTAAAAGTATTTCAAAGATAGGAAAAATAGGTAGGAGAGATGGTAATTTCCATGTCACTCTTTTTGTATCTATCTATCTAAATAAATAAATTAACAAAATGGAAGTACAAACATTGGTCGGTGTATGAAAAAAAATACTTACCAGATGTGTAGATACCTCACTGCTTCTTCCATGGAGCTGAAGGTATTCTTCATATGTCTGCAATATGAAAATGAACTAGGTTACACAAAATGTCAAACAAATTGAAGAAAGCAGTTTTTCCTTATAGCTATTCAATTCCAATTTATTTTTAGTTGATTCTTGTCCTCTCTCTCTCTCTCTCTCTCTCTCTCAATTTCCTTTTCTTTTTTGAGAGTTGATTCTCATCTTAGTGACTAGGAAGGCATTATCTGCAAACAACATGCACCAAGAAACCCAACTCGAAGTATGAACTTTGTCGCCTCTCCACACGCTATTCTTACACTTGATGGCCCTCCATACACGTCCCATATAATATCAACCCATCCTTTTGGGATTCCCCTTTAACATTTCCCAGATTAATTGTTTTCCAAACCCTATTGTAGGCTTTCTGAAAATCATTAAAAAGGACAGTAGTTGAGGCACTACCATATAAAAAATGAGAATGCCCAAATCAAAACCCCATGAGTCATCTCAATAGAATTCAACATTGTAATCATGAAAATGATAATACTTTTATATTATAAATTGCAGCATACTACTACATAATTCAAATGGCTATATGCATTTAAATCAATACAATTACTAAAGCGTCTAAGCAGTGGAGCTACTAGAATTGAAGGAGGCATTGGAATTATTGAAGGAAAAGCACTATGGAAGCTTCTATCACTACGAATGGAATACAAAGCTATAGCAAGAACGATACAAAATCTGATTTCAGCATGTCACGCATTCAACCAATTGGATCATAAATATTCTAGCCAAATATGGGACAAATATACTTAGCTTAACCACAGGAAACTCACTATATTGAAGGACACGTTGTGATTACACTTGTGGACAATGGTGTTATCATTCTTCGTAGAGTGGGGTGGCTTTTGTGCATCCAGACAGTATGGCACCCTTGCATTTCTTTTCCTCGTACACTTGTAACTATAACATTCGAATGGAAAATATCCAGGGTTTGGAAGGAGTGCATCAGATTGTCCTCATTGTATCCATTTTTATTCTGGAGGTTTTTTTTCTTTTTGGGTGTATTGTGGAAGAGGGCTTTCCATTTCCGGTGTTTGTCTGTGTAATAGGTCTCCAGGCTCTCTTTTTCTTTTTGCTTGATTGTTCTTGTCATCTTGAACTTCTGGTGCTTTTTTATTTTAATGTAGTAACCATTTCAAAAATAAAAAAATAGAACGGAAATTTTTCATTATCTTTCTTGGAAAAAAAAGGCTTCTATTGAAAAGCTTGCCTTTCTAGGTATTTGGTAAAGAACATATCCCCACTTAGCTATCAATTCACAAGCTCGATCAGAAGAATCCACCAAAGTCCAAAGAAAATGGTTCACTTCCAACATCCAGACTGGGAAAGTGACAAAAGTCCCACATCGGTTAATTTGAGAAACCAATGACTCCATCTAACACTTAAGACACCCTCCTCTCAACAGCTAGCTTTTGAAAGTGAGTTCTACTTCAAGAATATTCTCAAGTCGTGGTTTTGTAACATGATATCAGAGCAGGTTCCGTGTGTAGCCATAGGATCCAATTGCACGTGAGGGACCAGTTGCACGTGAGGGCGGGCCTGAAGTTTCTACATGCAGTTGCATGTGTGTGAAAGATTCGACGTGCAGCCGCAGGACACAACTGCACGTGAGGGCGGATGTGAAAGTGACAAAAGTCCCACATCAGTTAATTTGATAAACCAATGACTCCATATAACACTTGAGGCACCCTCCTTTCAATAGTTATCTTTTGAGAATGAGTTATACATCAAGAATGTTATCAAGTTATGGTTTTCTAATACAAACCACCACATTGGTTGAATCTCCTCCGCTAAAACACTTTTATGAAAATCATCTCTTTTTTTAATCCAATGTAGGTATTTTCCTTACTCTATGTCAGGAAGATCATGACATACTTCACACATTAATTCCCAAGCAAACAAACACTTATTATCTTCTTGCTCAAAAATTGTCTTTTTTCTTGGAAACAGTGACCCATTTTGCTTTACCTTATGGCTTTTAACATCTCTACTGGCTATTTTGCAAAACCACCAGTTCAAATGGTCACATACTGGACCACATTTCCCTAATATAGCTTTGTTAAGGAGCCCATTGCAGATCATCATAGACAATATCTGCACCCATAATCTCTTTATGTGAACATTGTCATGCGTGTGCATGCGCGTGAGAGAGAGAGATTGTAGCACTTGCACGTAATTTGAACAATCCATGACTCCCTTGCTCTGTGACAGATGACACAGTATACTGGGTTTCTTTCCAAAAGGTATGACAAAGTATATACAGTAATATTAAACATTATACATTGTAAACATCAAACAAGGACCAAATAATATCTTTATACGACTGGCATTCAAGACCCTGAATATGATCCAAACAAAGATCTCAATACAAGTAAATGACTGGCTCAATTCTCCAACAAATAAGAAAGTAGTTAAGGAACGAAAATGTAAGATAGCCATAAAAGTCATCATCATCATTTAAGTCATTTATCTAATCAGAGTTGGCCTCTAAGATAACCATAAAAGTATAGTTAAAAAACTTGAAAGTTAAGACTTGGCTCGAGATCTCGACTCAAAATCTCACCAAGTTGATTAACTTGGATAAGTTTTTATATTTGACTCAGAAAAACTCATCAACTTGTTTCAATCGAAAACCTAACGAGTCGAGTCAAGCTCGTACTGAATTGTCCGTGTTTTTTCCAGTTTCTAAACTATGCATAAAACTACCCAAAAAATACACTATCAAGATCCAAGAAGAAATGAAACCAAACTGTCATCTTCACATGACAAAACAGTGCTCCAAAGTGGCATCAGAGTGAAAAACAGAAGTAAGAGAAGATTGCCTTACCATATCAAGAATATCTTCATCAGACAGGGAATCAGCAATGGGACTTCCATCATTACATTCCCTACCTGAATGAAAAAGCATATCCTTCTTCCCTTTATTATTAGTTAGATCACCATGAATATGAGAATGCTTCACCCCTGAATTGCCTGGCATCTCCATGTGGACAGGTAGATGTTCAGAAATTGCTCCTCCAGGCGATCGTCCATGTAGCATTTGAGCATTATGGGCATCAGCTAGGACAGCATGTTGGTATAGCAAAGAAGGATAAACAATAGGTGGTCTGGCCCAGGCTATTTCATCTTGTAGTGAAACTGGAGACTCCCTACATGGCCTTTTTAAAAGGAACTCATCTCGAAAAGCATTGTTTCTGCATTTAGTCTTCATGCAACTTAGAAAAGCATGGTGTTTAACTTTTATAAAACCATATATCTAACATCAAAGTAAAGAAACTACAATAGTACCTCTTCAATTTCCCATCCACATCAATAAGTGCACAGAGTGCTTCACCAACATCTGGTGGTAACTCCTGTAACAAATGAGTGATCATATACCAAATGTTCAACTTATACTTTCTTCAACATACTAATGCAAAGAGGAATTAACAAAATCTTAATGTCCCAATCCATATACACTGTCCTAATCACCGCAGCCCACTGTTGGTGATTCAAATCATTAATATTATAAATCCCAGCAGGGCTAATGATTTCATAGATAATTCTGATTCAAAGATCCTATCCATCCAATAGATTCCCATTTCTCCTGATCATGTATGTATTTTCTTTATGTCGCTTGCTTTTTGTAGGCCAAAGATTGTCAAATCATGAATATTTTGAAGGCACTCCTCATTGTTGGAAGGGCCCCACAGCATTAAAGATTACAAACACTGGAAAGGGAAATTGATTTAAAACATTCCTGAAAATGAAAGTCCTGGAATGTCAATCCAGATTTTGGACTGACATGCAAATAACTTAAGATCACAATTCTTGAAAATTTTAGAACCCATGATTCAAAATACATGTATCTAAGGAAAGACCTGACTTTTTATGAGAGGAAAAACCTGACAATCTCGGCTAATTTTGACAGGCTTGAAATCATTTAATGGATTCTTGAGATGAAAAGTCTTTTGGAAGGGCAAGTTGTTTAATCCAAGCCATTTAACTTTGAAACTGCGGCCCCATGGATTACTTCCACCACTTGATTCCCATTTCTCCTGATCATGTATGTATTTTCTTTATGTCGCTTGCCTTTTGTAGGCCAAAGATTGTCAAATCATGAATATTTTGAAGGCACTCCTCATTGTTGGAAGGGCCCCACAGCATTAAAGATTACAAACACTGGAAAGGGAAATTGATTTAAAACATTCCTGAAAATGAAAGTCCTGGAATGTCAATCCAGATTTTGGACTGACATGCAAATAACTTAAGATCACAATTCTTGAAAATTTTAGAACCCATGATTCAAAATACATGTATCTAAGGAAAGACCTGACTTTTTATGAGAGGAAAAACCTGACAATCTCGGCTAATTTTGACAGGCTTGAAATCATTTAATGGATTCTTGAGATGAAGAGTCTTTTGGAAGGGCAAGTTGTTTAATCGAAGCCATTTAACTTTGAAACTGCGGCCCCATGGATTACTTCCACCACTTGATTCACTCCAAACATTATCACGCCTCCAGCCAACAGATGACATCATTTGGGCATACCCTTGGAAGAAACCGCTCATGTTGACACTAAAAATAAGTATTACTCTATCTGAATTCTGCAGGAAAAGAAATGTCACTCTAAAAGTATAGACAATAGGATGGAGGATCAGACAAGACTAATGAAACTCTTACGTGAAAGGCCTCCTCCAAAATTGGTTCATTCATGACTTGAGTAGCCCATATGCCCTTGTCAATTGAGAGCTGAATATTGTCGTGGTTCAAACTTTTGATTATGAAATATCTTGCCGTGTTCAGCTTTTCATTTCTTGGACTACTCAAACTTCTCACACCATTAAAATGATAATCATGTTCTTCTTCCTTTAAATGATAGCTTTCTTCATTTTCTTTGTAGCTCGAGCTTCCTGAGAAGAAAGCTCAAGCTCAATGACGCAACCTCAATATAAAACCTCAGAAAAAATAAAAATGAAATCGTAAATTTTTTAGAACACAGACAAGAAGAAATTTGATGCCATATTGAAGCACTAGCAGAATCAAAAGAACCAGAATAATTCAGGAATTAGAGATCTCACCCTAGTCATTGTCATGCATTTGTATTGTGCTGTAGCACTAAAGGCTATAAAAGGATCACCCAAGCAAAAAAAAAAAAACAAGGAAAAAAATCCAGTGAATTAATTTGAATTGAAAATGCTTGGGTGGAGTCATACACAGCTGCAGACCCAGGTCCTATTGGAGTCTGAAGTCAGCGTATGCACAGAGATGACAAACTAGGGTTGGTTCAAATCGATTTAAGGGCATTTTTGGTATTTGTACTTCTTAGGTTATAATGGTCAATTATTAGCAATTGCCGATGTCTTATGGATCATGATTTTTTCTCAGTGAAGTTATCTTTTAAAAGCTTTATTAGAGATCGGGCTGCCACCCAGAGGGGTTCTCAATGGTTTGTAGGGCTTCTACTCAACGCTTTACTTTTTTTAAGAAATGGCAAGGGTTCATTGCTGTGCTGTGAAGACTTGCATATCAAATCTCACATGCTGGTGATTTTGCATGTTGCCCCTCAAATCAATATTCAACAATCAAGGGTAAAGAAGAACCCAGAGTTACCATGTGAAACAATTAATGTGGGAAGACATTCAGTTTGCACATGTCAAATGATAGGAACAACATATGGATAAGAGTTGTTCCAGACAGCTTCTGCATTGCATCTTTAAATTAGAATAAAATGAGGCCATTTGTTTCACCTTAGAACATGTAAATGCTCCAATAAACATTAGAGAAAACAGTTATACTGGCTTAGAGAACAATGTGCACTACTTTCAAGAAAAAAATAAGAGCACACTCGTATTTGAAAGTTGTGGCAGCAGGTGGATGGACTGCAACAAGAGGTCAATAAACTGTCTATAGGATTGTCGGTTGATGACATGGTTTGTTGACATGAGCTAAGGGGCCATATGAACCGATATTGGTAGCTAAGGCCTGTCTTGTTATAACATATTTTATTGGCTACGATTTTCTGTTAAGTGGTGGCAATATATCAGAAAGAATTGATTGCTCACTTAGGGGCATGTTTGCATTTTTCATTGAAAGCAAGACTTTTAAATGAAAATGGGCTTTTGCAAAAAGAAAAAGAGAGTAGTTCTAACAAAAAGCAAAATGGTTTCAAACCCCATCTTTCCCATTCTTGCAAGAAGATGAAATTTCCAATGAAAACGTGCATTGATAAATGTGAAAAAAAAAAAGTAGATTTCCCTACCTAAAGGATCATTTTCAAGGAAATCACCTTCTTATAGTGGGGTAGGAAAGTTAGCTTTTCTCTCCACTTTCTTATGCACTGAAACACACAAACATGCCCTAAGGACTGAGTAGAGATTTTTCATGTACTTGATACCTGGTTGTGACTTGTGAGATACACTCATTGGAAAATCAAGGTTTCCATGATCTTGTTTGCATCATACATCCTAGAGCTGGGTGGTTTTAAATCTCCAAAACTGTTTCAAGGGATGAGCAGATCCATTAGAAGTCTTCTTCCTCTCTTTTCCCCTCTTCTTTTTGGTGGGGGTGGGGGATGAGGTTCATGAAAACATCAACTTCAAATGGATACTTGCCTTTGTCAATTATCTCAGGTGTGAGATGGGCAGGACTCATGCACAATTCAGCTCATCTTTTAGGAGATTTGGGAGGGGGTGGAGGGATAAGTTTTGTTTCCAATCCATTCCTGGCCTACTGCACAAAACTAGGATGATGGGATTGTGGAGTTTCCAAAGCATCCTTCCATCCATGTGGTCTGCAAACATACTCCACAACTACAAGGGACCCAACCCATTATGGATGGCCTGTCACCCTAGTAAAAATAACTACCTCTGCCTCCATAGAGTTGCTTGACATAAAAACATGATTACATATCAGCATACAACTTTTTCTTTCATCGTCATTCAGGATACAACTATTTGAGTTATGACACTCTTTGAAAGGTTTTGGAGGGAAAATCTCCACTAAAAACACCATCTTCCACTCTTTCACTTAATAAAGTTTGAGCTTTTTAAAAGGGAGATGTTGGCAAAATCTAGCACTCTTTTGTAGTCAGTTTCCAGATGAAACACCCATGACAGCGTGCATAAATCCTGTATGCTTACAGTTAGAGTATCATTAAAAAACACGAGCAATAATCTACACAATAAAGAATTTGTCAATTGTGTTCTAGTTAATTTTTAAATTAAAAAAAAAAAAAAAAGCAATATTTAAAGCGGAAAATACTTTTCTTTAAATATCTGGCAACTTAAGCTGAACCTTGATGGAAGTTATATGAGATCTGAAGAGAGTTGGGTTAGGGGGGCCCTCATATGCAATGACAAGAAGGAGGCTTTGCTCTCCTTTGCTGGTTGCGTGACTGTTCTCCCAATGAAGCTGAACTTCATGCTCTCTGGTGGGGTTTTAAGGAATTAGATAAGATTCGTTTCAAAGTGATTTAATTGAAGGAGATTGCTTTGTGGTAATTCAATGGGCCAAAGGTTCAGTGTACCCTTGGAGGCGGTTAGAAAAAGTGGAGCAGGTGAAGAAGACCATCAAAAGGATAAATTTTGAGGTGAAGCATATTCTTAGGTCCGCCAATGAAGAGGCAGATAAAAGAGCTAAAGAAGGGGTGGGCTAGATTGTAATGTAATTAGTAGGTGATTTTTAGGGGCCGGGTGTTTCAGGTTGGGTTTGTTCCATCCCTGGGTGGCTGGTAGATGTTGGCCTCATAGCTTTTTTTCTTGCTGCCTCCTCTGCTGTGTTGTTTCTTTCCTTAGCGAAAATAATGTCACCATTTCAAAAAAAAAAAAAAAACTGCTAAAAAACTTCTTTTTAAATGGTAAACAATTTATTATTTAGGGGAGAACGGTAAAGCACAAGAAATGGAACAAAAGAAAAGGAACACAAACAGTGGCTACGAAATAAGGCCATGCATGCCTTACCACCTCAGCCAAGGTATCTGCCATGCTGCTAGATGAAGATCCAACCTCGAATTATTCTCCTTATCTCAAATACCCAACTAAATTTTCAACAGATAAGTGCTCCCTCCCACTCGACCATCAGATTATACAAAAAGAGTTACCGTTCAAACATCACTCAAAAAAGGTCACCATTTAAAGAGAGAGCATTTATTTTACACAAGATCATGAAAATGGGAAAGAAAACACACACACACATTTGATTGCATGAATAGGTTTTTCTCTTGAAATAAGACGAAGAAAAAGGATATGTTCATTACCTGGATCATCACAGATCTCCATGTCTTGTTTAGATGCAGTCAAGGATGAATCGGCTATAGATGCATTTTCCTTGGTGGTATCAAGTGATAGGTCCTTCATTTTACTCCTATATTCGATACAAAGACCCCTTTTCAGTAAGAAGTTATGTCTAAAATCTTAGTGGAAAAGAATCTAGTAACTAAGATAATGGATGAAGAGAATTTTTTTTTGCATTCTAATTGTTCAAACATATTCAAAAGTTGGCGCAATTGATGAGCACAGCACTTGGACACCTCAATAGGTAAATGGGTAAGATAATTCAAAGTAAAACTTGAGGAAAGATAGACCAATTCCATAGCGATCAGGAGTGATGCTCTTTATCACCAGTCAATTGATGGATATGAGGTACGGGAGTTTGGAAACCTTTCAAAAAAAAAAGGAGTTTGGAACTCAAGATAATGGATGTCTTGACAATGAGTTGAAAGTCCATATAACAAATTGGGGTGTTATCAAGCTCTTTAACATCAAAGTTCAAAATGCACCATAACATAATTTAATTAATAAGAAGGCACTAACATGATATCATCACCTATATATAATAATCATCATGTTGAAGCCTTATCTCATCTATCTAAGGCCAGCTTAATGAATTCTATCTCTCCAATTAATTTTGTTTCGGGCCAAATTCTTTGCAATACACCAATCTTTGGAGGTTTTTTTTTTTTTAATTTAAGTGGTAACATGACCCAACCCACAACCTTTATAGTTGTGAGTGAGCACTTCCCCATTGTGCTACATGGGACTACTAAAACCTATAGTAGAACAGAACTCAAACTAAGATTGAATCTAAATGGTAACACATTAGCTTTAGAATCAATTTTAAAGGTAGAGATCATATGGGTGGGGAGGTAACTATCACAAACCCAAGTTCCAATCATCAGCAGCAGCAATTGTTGCCATTTTCCCATTTATCTGGGGACATTTTTTTGAGTCTTACATTTCCATTTTACCTTATTAGAGACCATATCGTTTGTCACTCAACATTCTATCATGTCCTTTTACCCCTTTGAGTCTTTGACATTCTATCATGTCTTTTACCCCTTCTATCCAAGCCTTTGAATGTCTAACTCTCCTCCTAGTTCCTATCACCCGCAATTTATAAATTCTTCGTACCAAGGTTGTTTCTGATTATCTATGGAC
Organism: Chimonanthus salicifolius; assembly: GCA_013350335.1. Classification (NCBI taxonomy): domain Eukaryota; kingdom Viridiplantae; phylum Streptophyta; class Magnoliopsida; order Laurales; family Calycanthaceae; genus Chimonanthus; species Chimonanthus salicifolius. The sequence goes on along the minus strand of CM023541.1, from coordinate 62,172,627 downwards.
ATGTCCAAAACACCTTAGGCACCCTTCCCTCATCTTCTCACATATTAGGGCTACATTAAAGGTTTTCCTAATGTAGTTATTTCTATTTCTATCTTCAAATATAAACCCCCACTCATCCATCTTACCATGCACATCTCTATTGCTTGAACTTTTTCTAAATGTCTTTTTTTATTATCCAATACTCCGCACCAAAAGCATTCCCAACCTCAATAAATTTAGTTAGAAATTCCCAAAAATAATAATAATAACATTGTTCGCCTAATTTTTTTTTATAGAATTTTCCTTTTAGTCTAAGTTGTTACCCTATAATCACAAAAGAAACTAACTAGTTTGTCTACATTGTGCACACCATGCATCCAATCCACAAAATCTAATTCAGATCCTCTACCTACCTCTACCTTCAACCCAAAATATCTAAATTTACCTTACAGCTTTACTAGATCATTATCAATTTTTATAGGTTCCTCTATAGTCTCCATTCCACTAAAGCTGCACTCCACGTATTATGTGTTTGTCCTACTAATCTTCAAACCGCTCATCACCAAAGCTTTGCTCCACTATCTTAGTTCATTGTTTGACTCCTCATTTTGATAAGTAGTATCATATATTCCACAAACAACATACACCATGTGGTCTCATCTTGGATTATTGATGTAAACCTATCAACAACTAAAGCAAATAAATAGAGGCTCAACACAAACCCTTGGTGAAGTCAGCCCAATAAGGAACTCCAGATCTCTACGAACTGTTCTTACACATGTTGCCACTCTATCATTCACATCTTGTATAATTTCTACTTATTCATGAGGGATACATTTCCTTTTCAACATCAACCAAATTAATTTTCTCGATACCCTATCATAGGCCTTCTCTGAGTCAATAAAATGCATGTGTAAATGTTTCCTTATCTCTCTATACTTTTCCATAAATTGTCTTGATATAAAAATGTCTTCTATCTTGAACCTTCTTGGCATAATCACAAATTGGTTCTCCAATATACTAGATTCTTGTATTAAACATTGTTCTATAATTATATTACTCTTTCCCAAAGTTTCATTGTATGACTCATAAGCTCAATCCCTCAAAAGTAGGCACAATTATATTTTCCATTTGTTTCTGTAAATGGGAATTATAGTGCTCTTTCTCTGTTCTTCAGGTCAAATCAATTATCCGCATTTGAGGCCAATACATAATGGAATAGCAACACATAGTAGAGTTTCATCAACCCACATTTAACATTACTACAAAACCCAACAAGGGACACGTTCAAAAGGCACAATCTGTCGTCCAAAGCAATCTCAAAGAGCTACTTGATTTACTTAGAAAGAAAAGGAATGTCGGTGACCCAAACCGTCAGCTGTCTGGACACAGCAGGGGAGCAGATGGGCCATTGCCATTACTTCCTAAAACGCCCATCAGATAAAACCCGGGATCTTGTGTTTTATGCTTTAAAGTTTTTCCTTTGCTCTAGGGGTTTTCTTCCAAAGCCAATTGGCCTACCGACAAATTACACTTGATTCTAAATTTCTAAATTTTGACGAGGGAATCAACTGGTGCAAACGTGTGAAAGAAGAAAATAAATTCCAGTGATTATGGTTGGAATTCGTGATAAAAGAATTGGGAGAAAGCAAAAAGAAAGAAGGAGAAGAATAATAAGAAGAAGGACGAGGAAGAAAGAGGAAGAGAAGGTAAAAGGACTATTTTAGCTTTTCTACGGTGAGAGGTGAAAAGGAAAGAGGAAAAAAAAGAGGCAAAATGGAAAAGGGATGGTGAAATCCGTACCTAAAGAGAGAGGAGAGAAGAGAGTCGGGTCTGGAAGACGAGCCCTAGTTCTGTTGCAGACGGGAGAGGAACTGAGGAAGCGCCACTTGAGTTTAAAAAACTCGGGACTCACGCAATGTTCGAGTTACGATTCTCTGTGGCACATGTTACAACGACTTCAGTGTAGCCAATGTCACATATAGTTCTTAGAATATTATCTAGAGCATTGGGATATTTTAAAATTTTAAAGTTTTCATTGAAATTTTATTGAAAAATATTGTAAAATTATAATATCTAAAATAATAAAAATATATATTTAAAATTAAAATAATCATCAAAAACTTGCGATTAAAGTGCAGGTATGCTATAAGAAATAATTTAGTTCGATAATAAGCTAACAAAATAAAGTATAATTTATTAAACATTTTTTGAACTATAAAATTCCATCTAATGTCACACATTGCATTGTTAAATATCATTATTGAAGGCAAAAAAAAGTCGAGTTACAAATGGGTATAACTTAAAAAATTTAAGATGCCATTAATATCGTGATATTATCAAATTTTCATGATATTATTGTTATAATACCAAATTTAATGAAAAGAATAAAAAATGTTAAAAATCCTATTGTTAATGAGAAACGGTTTTTTTTCTTATATTTTTATGAGAAAAATAAGAATACTATCAATATTTGTTATATTGAGTGTAGCTTGAAGTGAAACTTGGGTTTTCAAAAATTTAATGAGAAAATATACTTAAAATGGAGAAAGTACATAAATCAAGTCAAATTATCGAGTTGAGTTGCACTCCGTTAAATTATGCTCAACTCATCCAAGTTTAAACCCTAGTGTAGCATTATGTGTCACGCCCCGACCCGACCGGTGGGCCCGGAACGCGACTGAATTTTTTTTTTTTTAAAGATAAGTAAACTAAACTACAAGCATTCTTACTGGGCCGGATCAACAGTTAGGCCCAACGGTTACACATTAGCCCGTTAAGTGGACTCAAATATGTACTATATGCTTGCCCCATAAAAAAAAGACATAAAAACATCATAACATACTCAAATCAAATCTAACATTGATTAATACAAAGCATAAGAAACTTAATCATTGATTCATCATTCAAAACATTGTCTAAAAAGGCAACATAGCCTATTACATCAAATGGACATTAAATACCACATCCAGTACAAAAAAAAAAAGGACAATGGTTCCAAGAACCAATAGAGAAAGATCAGGGCATTCCTCTCCTCGGGAATCCCAAAACACTGCTTTAGCTTAATCGCCCTAAGCCTGAAAGAGAGGGTCCTCCTCCTCGGGTTCATCGCCTGAAAGGTGAGTGGTGTGAGCTAACTAGCCCAGTGAAGGATAATTAACAATGCAAATTAAGTAAATATAAAACAGGTTAGTAACAGTTCAATATCACATGCTTGATAGAAAAATAAGCATGATCTCAAGTAATATATCAACATCATTAAATCACTGCCATTATCCACCGTAACGCCTGCCGACTACACTGAGACAAGTATTAAGTCCCGACACGGTCAAAATACATCCTTGCAAGTACATCTCCGGCTCTTAAACGTAGCCGATACTGACACCCTCAAGTCAGCAACTGACGACAGCATGGTCCGCCCATGGTCCAGTAGACATAAACCATCTCTCATATGGCCGATATTGGTTCAATAGCCCATGTACGTGGAAGCAGTTTTACATACACATACGATCAACATCGTAATACCATAGCACTCTTACCATAGTGCACCATGTATAAGCACATGAGTGGGTTCATCAAAATCGAAACCACTCATTGCTCAATATAACACCTGTTTACAAAATCTGTAGAGCTAAGTTCCCTCACTGTGATCGTGTGGTTTCGCGGTCTCTGTCAAACAACATATAAGTGCACAATCAATATACATATCAGATACGTACATATACGTAGTATTTGGAAATCACACGTTTTCCCACAAAATATCAAGGGTTCATGAAAATGAGTCTCCTACTTGGTTTCTAGCCCTTTTTAAATCATCCACAAGATAATAATATAACAATAAAAGGGGCTCAGTCCAAACTCATATTGTCTTCTGGGCATTGACCAGATTGACTTATTGAGTGAGGTCTAGATCCTCGGGTCACTTCTCGGTTGTCTTCTGGATAGGACCAGAGCTGACATTTTGAGTAGGCCTCGAGGTCACCCAGTGCCCGACTATAGTGCCGGCCTGAAAGTGAATCACTCAGTTCCCGACTAATGTCGCACTGAAAGCGGATAAAATAGTATTTACACTATAAATAATAAGAGAAGAGGGTTAGTACAATTTTAATTAACAAAAAGGGGTACTAACATCACATCACAGAATCTAACAAAATAATATTTTTTTTTTGAATAAAATAATAATATTTAATTATTTAATTATTTATTCATTTTTTTTATTCGATGGGAACCAACATTTAAAACCATAAGCAACTATAATCTCAAATATTTTTTTTTTAATAAAATAATAATATTTAATTATTTAATTATTTATTCATTTTTTTTTCTTCGATGGGAACCAACATTTAAAATCATAAGCAACTATAATCTCAAATAAAAATAATTTTTTTTTTGAATAAAATAATAATATTTAATTATTTAATTATTTATTCATCATTTTTTTTTCTTCGGTGGGAACCAACATTTAAAATCATAAGCAACTATAATCTCAAATAAAAATATTTTTTTGAATAAAATAATAATATTTAATTATTTAATTATTTATTCTATTTTTTTTTCGGTGGGAACCATCATTTAAAAATATGAGCAACCATAATATCAAATATTTTTTTTTAATAAAATAATATATATATATATATATATATATATATATATATATTTTTTTTTTTTTTCTTCTTCTTCTTCCACGTTCACTGTCTGCAACAGACAGTGAACGACGGCCGTGAACAGTAAACTCGAAAATGGGAAATGGGCTATTTTCTGGACTCGGTTTTTACATCTGACCGGTCCGATGGATTCTTCCGGGAGTCCTCTTTCCATATGGAGAGGTTTGAAGCTTTGAAACTCAGTGAGCCATCCGATCTTAACACCGGAAGCTCACTAATACGAGGAATCCTAAAATTTTCCCTAAATTTTGAAATCGTTTTTCTCATTGAAAGCAAAGCCAAATTCAAAAATTTTTGATTCAAAACTAATTGAAATTGAAAGAGGAATGCAGTGGTTACCTTGGATTAAATTTCTGGGCTGAAACCCAGATTTTCTTTTGAAATTTCCCTCTAAGTTACTGTTTACTAAAAGAGGGTCGGCCGGCTGGTTTTTTTTTTTGGAGAACAGAGACAGAGAGAAGGGAGAAGAGAAGATGCAGTTTCTGCTGGGAGTGAAGACTGAAGCTTAGGCCGGTTTTTATAGAGAAAAGGCCGGGAAATCCGGCTGTGCATGGAGCGACGATCGGCCGGAATCCCGCTGCACATGCCACGACAATGGGACGGGACGGGGAAAAGTAATTATTGCCGGCAGTGACGATGGGACGGGACGGGGAAAAATCATCATCGCCGGCAGCGACGATGGGACGGGACGACGCCGGAAAATCGGGTCGAGCAAAGACGCTGCATGCCCGCACGCCGCTGATACAGTTTACTGATTTTTTTTTTTTTTTTGCCGATCAGCCCTCCAATTTTCCATTTTTTGCAAAAAGGGCCATATTTTGATAAAAACCTGATTTTTAACTAAAACAATAATTTCAAAGCTCAAAAATTTAATCCAACCTTACAGATAGGTTGGGTTTTAAAAATCTTAATCACCATAAAATTTTCAGATTTTAACTCTTATTAAAAACCATTTATTTAAATAAAAACCATAAATTTACACTATTTACTTAAATAAAGAATTGTTAAAATAAACAATTTAGAAACATCATTTTGAGATGAAATGAAATATCTAGACCATTCTACCATAAAATACAAATTTCAAATTTTATTTCATTTTCAAAACCCTTTAAAATAATTAATACTCCCTTTCGGGGTTTTGACGGACGATATTTAAATATCATTTTCTGAAAATAGTTTTATTTTAAAATCAGAAACGTAAATCCTTCATTAAGGAAAACATTATTCACAAATAATATTCACAAAATCACACAATTTATAAAAAAAAATACACAACAAGTGGTAAATTACCAAAATACCCCTCTAGCTCGACGAGCTAAATCACTGAGTTTTCGGGCTCAGATCGGGCCAAACTTGGGCTTTCCTCGAAGCCCTAACCAAAATCTCTGAGATTAACCGGTTAAACAAGATTAACGAGCTAAAACTCGGCTAATCTGGGGCAGGGTATTACATCCTACCCCCCTAAAAGAAAATTTCGTCCCGAAATTTAGAACAAACTCTACCTTCTTGACCTGTGAACAAGCTAGGGTACAGCTTCTGCATCGTCGATTCTGGTTCCCACGTCTCATGTTGCACGTCGCGATGTTGCCACAACACTCGCACTAGAGGTATAGACTTTCTTCTGAGCTCTTGAGTCCGACACTCTAAAATCTTGACTGGTGCTTCTTCAAAAGTTAAGTCCTCTGACACTTCGATCTCTTCAAAACTGATCATATGCGACGGGTCAGGCTCGTACTTCCTTAGCATAGACACGTGGAATGTACTATGCACTCTCTCCAAAGCCTGAGGAAGATCCAACATATCGAGGTGATAGTTTTCCCTTGCGCCGAACCGCTGCACTCCATGACGTGGTGCCACACATAAGAAAACTCGGTCGCCAACTGCAAACTCCAAAGGTCGTCGCCTTTTGTCAGCATAACTCTTTTGTCTGCTCTGGGCTGTCTTGAGACGCTGTCTGATCATTTCAACTTGCTCTGACGTCTCACGCACTAGATCAGGTCCTAGCAGCGCTTTGTCTCCTACCTCTGTCCAACAAAGAGGTGACCTGCAAGGTCTGCCATACAGAGCCTCGTAGGGTGCTATCTGCACACTGGAGTGATAACTGTTGTTGTAGACGAACTCGATCAAAGGTAAGTGATCTTCCCAACTTCCTCGCATATCCATCACACAAGCCCTTAGCATATCCTCTAAGGTTTGAATGGTTCTCTCTGACTGACCATCCGTCTGAGGGTGAAAAGCAGTGCTGAAGAACAGAGACAGAGAGAAGAGAAGAAGTTTTGGGAGTTAAAACAGATGGGGAAAGCCGGAATTTATCGGTTTTTCGGGCGGGAAATCCGGCACACGCGATGGGAAGCGACGACGGGCGAAATCACCGGAAAATCGGGCAGCAGGGCATGCGCCTGCGGTGGCTGAGACGCTGCTACAGTAAACCGCAGGTTTACTTTTGCAGATCAGCCCTTCCTGTAATACCCTGCCCCGGATTAAGCATGTTTTAGCTTAATTTCGTGTTTTAACCAGATGATCTCGAGGTTTTCAGTCAGGGCTTTGAGGAAAGCCCAAGAGAGGCCCAATCCGAGCTCGTAAGCTCAGAGATCCAGCCCGTTCAGCTGGAGGGGTATTTTGGTAATTTGCCGCTTGTTGTGAATATTTCTCTAAATTGTATGATTTGGTGATTTCTATTGGTGGATAATACTCTCCTTAATGAAGGATTTGCATTTATTATTTCAAAATGATTTAATTTTCAGAAAATAATATTTATTTATCGCCCGAAAGAGAGTTTTAATTATTTAAAATAATTTCGGGAAAGAGATAAATTTTGAAAATGGTATCGGGTGATAGACCATTTTAAGAATGATCTAGATATTTCATTTCACTTGAAAATGAGATTTATAAAATAGTTATTTTTACATTTGTTTAATTAAGTATTTATGGGTAGAATGTGATTTTTGTTTAAATCAAAGGTTTTTATTGAGAGATAAAAACTGAAATTTCTATGGTGACCTAGGTTTTAAAAACCCAACCCATCTGTAAGGTTGGATTAAGTTTTTGAGGTCTTAAATTAGTACTTTTAGTTTTAAAAATCAAAATTTCTTAAACAAGGCCCTTTCTGCAAATTGGAAAATATTTGGGGACTGATCTGCAAAACCAAAGCAGCCTGCACACGCCATGCCGCGTGCACTGGCCGCTCGGCGGGTGATCATTTCCTTCGGCCGTCCCGTCCCATCCTCCCAGCCGATTTTCCGGCCAGCAGGCCTATAAATTCAGCCTTCGTCGATCGGTTGAACTCCCAGCAGATTTCTGCATTTCTTCCCTCCCCAATCTTTGTTAAAATTCCGTCCGAGAAACCTCTGTTTTGCTTCTGTTTTTCAGTAATAGTAAGCTAAGTGGAAGGTTTTCCAAAAACCCGAATTTCAGCCCAAGATCCCGAACCAAGGTATCCATTGCATCCCTTTTGAAATTCTAACCGATTTAGAATCAAACAAAACCGATTTTGACCCTGTTTTGATGGAGAAAAACCTGTTTTAAGTTTTAAGAAAAACCATGGGTTTCATGTACCCGTGAGCTTTCACTGTTAAAATCAGTTGACCCTTTGAGCTTTTGAGCTCCAAACCAATCCCTGTGTAAAGAGGACTCCTAGAGGAGTCCATCAAACCAGACCGATGTGAAAAACGAATCCGGGAAGCCCTCCCTTTCTGGAATCGCATTTCACTCTGTTTCCGCCGTCACTGTCTGCTGGTGCAGACAGTTGAGGAAGACGACTCTCGGAAGGTCCGAGAGCCGTTCTTCGGAAGGTCCGAACCTTCGGACGGTCTGACCCTCGGACGTTCCGAGATTCACCCCGAAGCCCAGCATGCCCGAGGCGAACCTGACTCTTCGGACGCACCGAGCCGAGCTCGGAAGGACCGAGCCCAGTTCGGAAGGACCGTCAGCCTTCGGACGTTCCGAGCTTCAACCCGAAGCCCAAACCGCCCTAGGCGAGCCAGACCCTTTTCGGAAGGACCGAGCCAACCCGGAAGATCCGAACACCTTCGGAAGGTCCGATCCCAGTCTTCGGACGTTCCGAGATCTGCAGACCCATCGAGACTCGTTGTTTTCTGTTTTTCTGTTTCGGATGGACTTCGGAAGGTCTGAGACCCAGTCTTCGGACGATCCGAAGTCAGGCCTCAAGATCCGAGGCCAGTAACCCAGTTCTGAGTGGTTCGGATGATCCGAAGCCACAACCCAAGTTCCGAAGTGATGTTCCGAGGGACCCGTTTTTGAAAATAATAAAATACTGTTGATTACTGTTTTAATATTTATTGTTTATTGTGTCGTTTGTATATGATTTATACCCCCCTGTTAATTAAAATTGTACTAATCCATTTTCCTCTTATTATTTATAGTGTAAATACTATTGTATACGCTTTCAGTCCGACACTAGTTGGGAACTGAGTGATTCACTTTCAGGACGACACTATAGTCGGGCACTGAGTGACCTCGAGGCCTACTCAAAATGTCAGCTCTGGTCCTATCCAGAAGACAACCGAGAAGTGACCCGAGGATCTAGACCTTACTCAATAAGTCAATCTGGTCAATGCCCAGAAGACAATATGAGTTTGGACTGAGCCCCTTATGTTGATTATATTATTATCTTGTGGATGAATTAAAAAGGGATAGAAACAAAGTAGGAGACTCATTCCATTAAACCCGGATATTTTGTGGGAAAATATATGATTTCCAAATTCTACGTATATGTACGTATTTGTTATGTATATTGATTGAGCACTTGTATGTTGTTTGAACAGAGACCGCGAAACCACACGATCACGGTGAGGGAACTTAACTCTGCAGATTTTGTAAACAGGTGTTATATTGAGCAATGAGTGGTTTCGGTTTTGATGAACCCACTCATGTGCCTATACATGGTGCACTATGGTAAGAGTGATATGGTATTACGATGTTGATCGTATGTGTATGTAAGACTGCTTCCACGTACATGGGCTATTGAACCAATATCGGCCATATGAGAGATGGTTTATGTCTACTAGACCATGGGCGGACCATGCTGTCGTCAGTTGCTGACTTGAGGGTGTCAGTATCGGCTACGTTTAAGAGCCGGAGATGTACTTGCAAGGATGTATTTTGACCGTGTCGAGACTTAATACTGGTCTCAGTGTAGTCGGCAGGCGTTATGGTGGATAATGGCAGAAATTGATAGTTGATGATGTTATTATCTTATTTGAGATGTTGCTTACTGTTATCAAGCATGTGATATTGAACTGTTGCTAACCTGTTTTATTATTTACTTAATGTGCGTTGTTAATTATCCTTCATTGGGCTAGTTAGCTCACATCACTCACCTTTCAGGCAATGAACCCGAGGAGGAGGACCCTCTCTTTCAGGCTTAGGGCGTTTGAGCTAAAGCAGTATTCTGGGATTCCCCCAGAGAGGAATGCCCTGATCTTTCTGTTGGTTCTTGGAACCGTTGTTTTTGTATTAAGTACCGGATGTGGTACTTAATTTATGTTTAAATGTTGTAATCGGCTATGTTGCCCTTTTGATACAATGTTATGATTGATTAATCAAATGTTGGTATCTATTTGATCATATTATGAGTGGATGTTATTGCTGTGTTGTTTTTGCTTTGTCTTTGGGGCAGGCATATGGTACATGTTTGAGTCCACTTAACGTGCTAATGTGTAACCGCTGGGCCTAACTGTTGATCCGGCCCAGTAAGAGTACTTGTGGTTTAGTTTACTTACCTTTCAAAAAAAAAGAATCAGTCGCGTTCCGGGCCCACCGGTCGGGTCGGGGCGTGACACTTCCATTTTCCAATATTTGCAAAAAGGGCTATATTTTGATAAAAACCTGATTTTTAACTAAAACAATAATTTCAAAAGCTCTAAAATTTAATCCAACCTTACAGATAGGTTGGGTTTTAAAAATCTTAATCACCATAAAAATTTCATATTTTAACTCTTATTAAAAACCATTTATTTAAATAAAAACCATAAATTTACACTATTTACTTAAATAAAGAATTGTTAACATAAACAATTTAGAAACATCATTTTGAGATGAAATGAAATATCTAGACCATTCTTAAAATGGTCTACCATAAAATACAAATTTCAAATTTTATTTCATTTTCAAAACCCTTTAAAATAATTAATACTCCCTTTCGGGGTTTTGACGGGCGATATTTAAATATCATTTTCTGAAAATAGTTTTATTTTAAAATCAGAAACGTAAATCTTCATTAAGGAAAACATTATTCACCAATAATATTCACAAAATCACACAATTTATAAAAAAAAATACACAACAAGTGGTAAATTACCAAAATGCCCCTCCAGCTCGACGAGCTGAATCACTGAGTTTTCAAGCTCAGATCGGGCCAAACCTGGGCTTTCCTCGAAGCCCTAACCAAAACCTCTGTGATTAACCGGTTAAACAAGATTAACGAGCTAAAACTCGCCTAATCTGGGACAGGGTATTACAAAATAAGTACCAGTGCATCGGTATGCAGAACATATACATACAGAGTGGTGTATTATCGGTGCACCGATACTTGTTCAACGGTGTACCGGTAAAGGTAAAATGATCATTTAACTCCATCCCGTGTCTCATAAAAGATTTTGTTTGTGTTAAGATGGTCACCCTTTCTTAATTCTCCTATAATAAATATAACTTAATTGTAATGGTCAACTGTTGTAAAATTTTAAATATTTTTAAACGTACGAACCATTTATTATATATATTTATGAATACGAAATCAAGAAACTAACAAAATTTATACAAAATACATGACAACGAAATTATGTAGTCTAAGTTCAATTTCGAAATTGTAATTTATTTTGTATTTTAATTTATTGAAAATCATAAGTTTTAAAAGTTTAAAAAGTAAAAATACTAGTGGGACTTAGGACCCACGCCCTATATATTATTGCTTTTAAACGCGATACCTGACCCTTATTATTTCGTCTTTGGTATCCGTCAGTCCCGACTCTCTCTCTCTCTCCCGCCAAATTGGCCAAACCCCCGTCTGGAATCCTACCTTCCTATTCTATTTCGTTATCTCCTTTTCTTCCCCAAATCCAGCCATCGCAGCTTCTTCTTTCCCAACGCCAATCTCCCAGCACTCTTGGCCGTGCTTGTCCCATCGCTCACTGTCCAGGCCACCGTTGCCGTTCAGCCCTTCTGGCTGCCGCTGCTTGCAACGTCGGCTTCCCCAGCTAACGTTCGCCCGGATCTGCCCTTTCAGCCAGTGAGCACCATCACCTCCTGCCGCATCTACCAGCCCTTTCCGCCGGGTTAGGTCTGCTCTCAACAACCAAACCAGGTCCCTAGTTGTTGTATCACGTGAAGGTCAGTCACGTGGGAGAGAGTCCTCTCCTTCCAACCGGTGCCACGTTCTTTTCTCTTTCACGTATTCTCTCTTTCTCTTTCTTCTCTCTTCCCTCTCCCTCTCCCTCTCCCTCTCTTCTCTTTTCTCTCTCTTCCTCTCTGCACCACATTAGACCAGTCAGCAGGAACTGCCTGTGTCTACCAGCCCGAGAGAAGACTTCGCCTGAAGCTAGAAGTCTGCCCTGCCTGCCCTGCTGCGGATCCTGCCGTCTCTTAGGTAAGTTTTCCCTATTTTCCTTCTTGTTTTATTTAATTGGTTTGTTCAAAGGTTTTCCTCCTTTCTGTTCTTTTCAATTACTTTTTCAAAATGATCTCCCTTTAATTATTTCAATTGTTTAATTTAGTTGCTTTTACCGATTGGCAAAAATCAAAATAAGCTTCAAAATATTTCGGCCTTTACCAACATTTCTTTTATACCTTTCTTTCAATTAAATAGTCTCATGATTTAAAGTCGCAAAAACATTCTATTATTTGATTTCGAAATTTCTCTATCATCTCTTGGAAAAGAATTTGTTCAACTGGATTTAATTATTTATTCACTTGTTTTCTTTTGTAAAAAAAATGCTCGACAACTCAGGTTTACAAGTTAGCCCCCCTTCAATCCATCTTCTTCAATATACGGATTTCATCAACACATTAGGTGAGGGCTCATCACACTTTTCCGGATCCAATTTGGACATTATTGATGTTTGACTTTGTATTTTCCGCATCAAATGCGTGATCGTTGGAATTAGGGGAGGAGGTTGTGATTGGCGTGGAATTTAATCTTCAGTGATGGATTCACTGTCTGCGGAGCGGGCCAACATTGAAGGGCAGATCAATGACATCTATCGAGCTTTGTTGTAAGGACCTTTTTATTATCTATCCTTTGAGTTTAGATATAGCTCTGGTCCTTTGCATTTGAAGTTTTGTCTTAATTTGAGTTTCAGTGTTCTAATTGATCTTGTTTAGATGTAAATTATTAGAGAAAATGTTGATTTTCACAACGCTGGTGTATTTTTTGAAATGGTTCATATATTAATAGATAAAAAGCACCAGAGGTGCAAATACAAAGAGCACAAAAAAAAAAAAAAAAAATAGCTGGATAAAACGGCTAAGAAAGAATTAAAGCTAACAAACTATAAATATTGCTACGAGAGACACAGCTGGATGAGGCGATGTAGCATGAACACGACGGTCACTAAATCGGAACAACAAAAACATCATTGTCCAGGATAAGAATCCATTGAATCACCACAAGTTTCTCTAAAAGCATCAGGTGTCCTGTTTTTGCAGCTGGAGTAATTGATAGAGGAACTCAAGCGAGTTAATTCTCTGGCGGTTCTATGTTTTCTACTGGACTTCACGGGAGTGGATTCAGATTCCCTTACAGCAGCGAGGTAAGAGAGGAGGCTGCTATCCTGGCCATTGGAGATCAAACCAATCTTCCTTCCAACCTCAAGCATTCTTTGATCAATCCACTCGACTGGTTGGGAATTAACCAAAAGGGTTGTTGATTCAGGCTGCGAGGGAATTGGGTCAGGAGTAGACGATGCAACGACATCAATCCCAAAAGGGAGACCACCAACCGGAGCTGAGACATGCTGGTCTATTGATTTGGATGTTTTTTCAATTAGTGTAATATCTGATGATAATGCTCAAAGAACAATATTTTTTTTTTTTAATCTGGTCAACTTATATGATGGTAGAGTAGAAAAGGAAAAATATTCAAATAGATAAGGAATATTACAAAAGATATGAAAATGGGAAAAATCACTATATAGTTTTAAAAGTTGTGGATAGGAGAAAAGGAAGGTTGATGGTATGGGTACGGATTTTTCAATTACAAATAGACCAATGTGATGTTTAAAACTAAGCTGTTTGTAGCAAAGTAGGAGCACAGAGACTCCTCTCTGTGTCATAGTGTGCCCATCGAATGTTGACTGGGAATGGGAAGAGTGACACACTCAGTCAGACTTCCTCAATCACCAATTCTTGAAAGTAGAAAATTTCTGGTCTAAAAGTGGGAGAGATGAAATCAATGTAGTCTTGTGTGATTCAAGAAACACCCAACTTAGGAGAAATTGGAGGAAATTTCCCCAACAGTTAAATTACCAAATAGCTGACTCCATGATCTCCCCTAGTGTTTTAGTTTTTCCGCCTAATCAAAACAGACCTAAAAGGCAAGGATGGTCCACTTCTTATCATCTTTTGTTCTTTGATGATGATTTGGTGGTGATGGATTCACCCAAACGAAGGTTTGCCCGTGGGTGGTGATGGATTCACCCATTCGAAGGTTTGCCAGTGGGTGTTTCACACTGTAATGTTCCCCTTGTTTATGTCATTACTGGATAATTAGCTTTAGTGGATGCTCTATCCATTTAGGCGATGAGCTGCGGGGTTTTCTTACACAGCCGTAGTGTGTAATTGATGCCAATAATCGCTTAAAATCATACTGTGGTTGATTTTTTATTTATTCATTTATTTTTAGAAGTTACAAGTGTCATACTGTGGTTGCTACGAGTCATTATGTATTTTTTTTCTTTAGATATTACACTTTTTCTTTTAGGCTTTTGCCCAATATTGGGTTTGACTATTCTTTATGATGATATCTGAAGTCACACGGTGGCTTTATGTACAGAAATGAAGTGGAAGAACTCACTGGGAAGATGTATGAATGTAAGAGGTAGATGAACTCTTCTCTCTTTTAAGTGTGTTTTTAACTGTAATCTAGGCCTGCATATCAGCTTTGTTGTTAAATGGTAGTTGCTTGATTGCTTTTAATAGGGCCTTTGCACACAAAGCACTTGTTATTTGAAGGAAGTGATCATGGAGAATTCTGAATTTTAAATTATGGATCTCATCTGTGACATTTTTTATTGGTTGTCAATTGTCATTTTTAGGCTTATTGAAAAATTTGATCGAGAAATCAAGGAAGAGGAAGTCAGGAATACACCTGATACCAATAAATCAATGGTACTGTTCACTCCTTAAGTTCTTTACCAACTATGTGCTAATGGATTCAATTTTTTGGTGTTTTATTAATTATAATCTTAGTCCAATTGTATGTATGAGTACACTCTGAAACCTTTTTTTCTTTTTCTTTTTGCAGATTAAAGACTTGAATTCGTATGTTGCTCTTAAGAAACAGTAAGTTATGAACTATCCACTAGAAGTGTTCATCCTTTCATATTAATATATTTCTTATTTAATAATGTATCATGTATATTGTATTGGTTACCATATAAAAATACAGTTTTTTAATAATAAAATAGCAATTTGTAGAATTAATAGTTTTACATAATATATTAAAAATTAGTTTTGTATAATATTTTATTAATACAATTGTTGTTCTATACTTTAACATTATAAATCTTTCAAGATATGTAGAAATTTCTTTTATAGATCATATTATTATCATCTCGTGGCAATTTTATTAAATCTATTCAATTGAAATTAAATTTATTATTACGTTTAACAAATACATTTTTGAAATTATCTATCTAAAATACATACTATTCAAATTCAATCACGTGTTTGTATATTTACTTATAAATTATGAGGAATTGAATAAAACATCTTATTATTATATGTCATTTTATATGTAATTATAGTATAAATAATATCTAAATAGTTATCTTTAAAAATGATATCAATTGTAAGATTCAAATTGTAAATCGTAAGATTTTAATAACTATGCAAATAACTGGCCTTTACCCACTTGATGACACATGGTAGAACTTGTAATTTAATAATAGCTGGTTATTATTACTAAAATTTCTCTTTAAGTGAGGAAAAAGTGGCTGGTTCTTTTAATGTTTTGTTCACATACTATTTTGGAAATATTTCATTTGCATATATTCCTCTAGTTTGTTTATTTATATTTTAAGAGGTTCATTTCTTCCTATTATGCTAGCAATTTTGTTGTTGTGACTGCCATCAATCTTGTCATTTTAATGCAATATTTTAGTTTATCTTGTCATTTTCAAGTACGTTCGGTACTGTAAGACATGAATCATCATCACCATCAACAATTTCTAGTTTCCCATTATCGAGCATAGTAGTTTTGAGTTACACTTGTCCATTCTATCCTGTCATAATCAATCTAATAATAGGTTTAAATTTGTAAATAGAACTCATGAAAGGATTTAATGAAAGGTGCATTGACCAACTTCTTTGAATGATGCCTCATATCATTATAATGTTTTTTTTATTACTAAATGCCTGCTTTTTTTAATGGCATAACAGGCATGCAAACAATGTTGAAAAACAAGTTGATCTTTTTGGTGGACCTAATGGTGGAGAGGGGTTTGGCGAAGAGAATGTTCTGCGGGCTTCAAGTAAGCCTTTTTTTTTCCCCCCACCTGCAGTTTGCTTTTATTTCTATTTCATAGATTTGCTTTCATTGTTGATTTTGGTCAGTTGTGGTTTCGTATAGTTACATCACTCAGTAATTCACCTTTTAAAAAAAAAACCCCTCAGTGCTTCAATGTCAGATTTTTTTTTTTATGAAAATGACACAACAATCAACCAGAGGTCCAAGTTTGAGTCCCATAGTAATCTGATGCCTGTGGCTTATGGGGGCTTCATGTATCCGTGGGGTTTTATCCAACGCCCTCATACTCTCAAAGAGATGGAGATCTTGAAGTTTTTCTTTGTCAAAAAATAAAAAAAAATGACAGCAGGCAGCACCTCTACCTACCTTCATTGAGATTTGGAAATACTTTCCTCTGTGTAATCAGTTTCAATTCATCAGATAATCAATCACTGGTAGCTTAAATCGGGGGCATGTTGTTTCTTTTGTACCAAAGATGTTGATGCGGTGCATCATCCTGCTGTGCTGTTGCTATTTTTCTTACTTGCTATTTCCAGTTTTTCTATTTTTGTGTGTTTATTTTAAGCAAGGGTTGCCTTTTTCTTTACTTGCTATTTCCAGTTTTAGTTAGTTTTATTTTAAGCAAGGGTAGTGTTGTAGTTTTGCTTTATTTTATTTTAAGTAAGTGATTCTTTATATAAGGCTTTGTAGCCCTTTGGGCAAAGACAGTTTTTACAATGAAATAAAATCAAGATTGAGAATTTCTCTGCAAATCCTCTGCCGTGATTATCTTGGAGCGAATCCGAGAGTTTGGCGTGAAGCTGTTTCCCTTTCAGGTACTTGATCCTCTTCCTCTTCCTCTTCTTCTTCTCTCTCTTCTTCTCTTCTCCTACTCATCGTATACCCTTTAACTCCACCCAGATCTGCTGAACCCCTTATCTTAGCCTCCTTTAACCCTTTCACTGTTTTAAACCTCTTCATCCAAACCATAACAGTCCACCATACAGCTGCCCTCAAATCTTTGGACCCTTTTCAAGCCTCATACAGCCTTTACCACCTGTCCCAACCTCCATACAGCCCTAAACTACAGCTGTCATGTTTTCCCATAGCCTTTCTTAACCTCCTTTACAGCTGTCCTGTTCTTCCGGTCCCCATCTTAGCCTTTTCAACCTGTTTTCCCCTCTCTCTTACTGCTGTCCTACAAAACTGGGCCTTTTCTTAACCTCATTAACCTCCCACACTGCTGTTAAAATCAGATTTAATCTTTATTTGATGTTGGTTTTATGTGTTTGTGTGATTTGATCATCCTTTTGGTTTTGAGAGCCTTCTACTTTGAGCTATGACATGGTTTGGATTGTGATTTTATTACTTACATTGAATCCTCTGAATTTTATTGATTATTTGTGGTAGATTTTATTATTCTAATTGTTACTATTAATTTTAATTTTAATTTCAGCCTCATTTAGTTTCTTATTATTGCATAAATCGCATTTAGGCATTTAGGGTCACCTTTTGTCTTGTTCTGCGTCAAATTTGGTATCAGTAGCAAGGTTGGGTTGTTTCCTTAAACACCCACGGTCTTAGGTTGCATCTTATTTTTATTTTAGGAAAAAAAAAAAATTTTATTTATTTAATTAATTTTTTTTTTTAAAATAATAATTAAAAAAAAAAAAAACATTCATTGCATATAGATTTAAGTCATAGCATATAGTCAGAATTAATCCCTATATTTGTGAGTCTAGAGGAACACTAGTGCGTGTATCCGTGCATGACCACTAGGAGTGGAGTTACCTATCAGAAAGAGTCCGAACCATCCAGCGAAATGTCCGGAGATCAACCCCCAGTTTGGTTTACTCAAGCCTTTGCCCAATTAGATGCCCGGCTCACTGACCTTAAGAGAGGTCAAGATACCTTAGGTACTGACATGACCAACTTGAGAAACTGGATTGAAGTCCTTGAAACCCCTAGGAATGATGAGAATGGGTCAGTTCATGAGGATAATGAGAATTTTAGGAATCGAGACCATAGAGGCCGCAGATTTGGTCATGGTAGATTCCAACAGCCACACAGGCATCAGGAACCCATCAATCATGAGGAACGTGCTTTAAAGAACGTGTGATTAGAAGCCCCTGAATTTAAGGGACGAGCAGACCCTAAGGTTTTCTCAGATTGGTTGTCAGACATGGATCTCTACTTTGAGTGGCATGATATGTCGGAACCTCGTAGGGTCCGTTTTGCCAAAATGAAGTTGGTGGGACAAGCTCGACTTTTCTGGACCACAGTGGAACATAAACTCCGGAGGCAAGGAGTTGAAGCCGTCAATCTGCATTGGGATGAGATGAAAGAATATTTGAAAGAAAAGTATATCCCTCTCAGATACAAACAAAAACTCATTGACCAATGGAACTCTCTACGTTAGGGCAACCAAACCATTGATGAGTACATTGAGAAGTTTGATGAGTTTCTTATGAGATGCGAGTTGGATGAGGACCCCAGCCAAACCCTTTCTAGGTTTAGAGTAGGTCTTCGTCCTGAGTTCCAGCATGAGCTTATCTTACATGGGGTAGAAACTTTGGAGGATACTTACCAAATAGTCCAAGGTTTAGAAGGTTACTTTAAGCCGAATCCTCCAAAGCATTTTGACTCCCGGGGTGCCAATTCTAGGCCTAATCCGCAAGGATCTCGGCAGAATACGGTGAGTCAACCCAAACAAGCCACCAGTACTCCATCCAAGAACAAGGATGCAAGTTTTAAGGGAGCTTTTGGTGCGAGCTCTTCTAGGAATGGTCCTCAGTGTTACTACTGTCAGGGATTCGGGCATTTTGCTCGTGAATGTCCTACTAAGACCAGGAACCAGGAAAGAGCCCTTTTGTTGGGAGAACCACCCATTGAAGAGATTGCCCATGAAGATGGCATAGAAGCTCAATTTCAGGGTGAATATCCTTCGAGTGATGAGGAACTTGATGAGGAGATCGATGCAGATTTTCTTGCAGTAGTTAGATGTGCCTTTGCTCGATCTCAACCCTCAGAAGATTGGAAGCGCACAACTATTTTCCACACTTACATTAAGTGCGGTGGGAAATCTTGCAAATTGATTGTGGATAGTGGAGTCCTAAGTCAGGAAGGACATCCTGTCGCTTACTTTAGTGAGAAGTTGAATGAATCCAAACAACGATATTCCACCTATGACAAAGAGTTCTATGCGGTTAGGCAAGCACTCCGTCATTGGAGACACTACCTTTTGCCACACGAATTCGTTTTGTACTCGGACCATGAGGCCTTGAGATATCTCAATTCACAGAAAAAGTTAAATTCAAGACATGCCAATTGGGTTCAATGTCTTCAGGAATACACTTTTGTGTTGAAACACAAGGCCGGGGTTGAGAATAAGCCAGCTGATGCATTGAGTCGTAGGGTTGCACTAATACACTCCATGAGTGTAGAGGTGACCGGGTTTGAGCAATTGAAGGATGAATATCCCACATGCCCGGATTTTGGGGAGTTGTATGCTTCACTCTTGAGTGACTAAGAAAGGAGTAATAAAGAGTTTCTCATGGTGGATAATTTATTATTTAAAGGAAGTAAACTCTGCATTCCTCGAACTTCCCTGCGTGATTTTCTTGTTTGGGAGTTACATGCCGGAGGTATGGCCGGACATTTTGGGAGAGACAAGACGATTGCCCTGGTTGAAGACAGGTTTTATTGGCCTAGTCTCAAGAGAGATGTGGCTAAAATCATTGGGCAATGTCGAACTTGCCAACTGGCAAAGCAAAGGAAGCAAAATACGGGATTGTATACGCCTTTGCCAGTTCCCCATATTCCTTGGCAGGATATCAGTAAGGACTTCGTACTTGGACTTCCGAAGACTATTAAGAAGTACGATTCCATTTTGGTGGTTGTGGACCGTTTTTCTAAAATGGCCCATTTCCTTCCGTGTTTTGAAACCTCCGATGCTTCTAATATTGCCAAGATATTTTTTGGAGAAATAGTGAGACTACAAAGGTTACCAAAGACGATTGTGTCAGATAGGGATGTTAGGTTCATGAGTTATTTTTGGAAGACCCTATGGCACATGATGGGTACTAGGTTACAGTTTTCGTCTGCGTATCATCCTCAGACTGAGGTAGTTAATCGTAGCCTAGGAAATCTGTTGCGTTGTTTGGTTGGTGAGAATACTCGAACGTGGGATGTTGTTCTACCGATTGCAGAGTTCGCATATAATAGTTCGATCAATAGATCTATAGGTATGAGCCCCTTTGAAGTCATGCATGGTTATAAGCCTAGGAAGCCTATAGATCTCATTCCCATGTCAATGTCAAATAGGCCATCTGAGTCTGCATCATCATTTGCATGTCGCATACATGAATTGCATGCTGAAATTAAAAGAAAAATTAATATGAGCAATGAAGTGTACAAATCTGCTGCAGATACTCATCGTAGATTCAAAGAATTTAATGTGGGTGATTATGTGATGATCCGCATAAGACCTGAGCGGTTCCCACAATGAACTGTGAAAAAGTTACATGCTCGTAGTGCAGGGCCTTTCAAAATTTTGAGGCGAGTTGGATCCAATGCATACATTGTAGACCTACCATCTAATATGGGTATTAGTCCTACTTTCAATGTGGAAGATTTAGTCCCTTTCCAAGGCCCAACAGCTACACCTGTAAGCCCATCATCATATCAATCCCTTAACCATTCTACTGGCCTACCTGACCCACTTCATGAACCATGGCATGAACCTTCCCAGTCTTCACAGCCTTTACCTACTTTACCTTCCTTGCCACCTAAGAGAGATGAGATAGAATCTATTCTGGATGAGGAAGTTGTTTCTACACGTGCTGGAGGTTATCAGAAGTATCTTGTGAAGTGGAAAAACAGACCGATTACAGATGCCACATGGTTGACAGAAAGTGAGCTACAACGACTTGATCCAGACCTTCTAGAGAGATATCGGAGTTTTGTTTCGTCAGAGGTGCCCTCTTCTTCGACAGCAAAAGATGACAGCAATGACAAAACAGGTTTTCGAGTCTATCAGCGACGACGGAAAAGAGCCGCTCCAACTCCATCATTATGGCTTGATGAAGATTCACTTGGTTGACATTGAAGACCTCACGTGCGCGTGTTTGCACTATGAAGACCCTACACTGGGAAGACGCGTGCGTGGGAAGATTCGTGTCTTCTCATCTGTTTGAACTCGATGTCGAGTTTTTCTCAGATGGGGGGATTGATGCGGTGCATCATCCTGCTGTGCTGCTGCTATTTTTCTTACTTGCTATTTCCAGTTTTTCTATTTTTGTGTGTTTATTTTAAGCAAGGGTTGCCTTTTTCTTTACTTGCTATTTCCAGTTTTAGTTAGTTTTATTTTAAGCAAGGGTAGTGTTGTAGTTTTGCTTTATTTTATTTTAAGTAAGTGATTCTTTATATAAGGCTTTGTAGCCCTTTGGGCAAAGACAGTTTTTACAATGAAATAAAATCAAGATTGAGAATTTCTCTGCAAATCCTCTGCCGTGATTATCTTGGAGCGAATCCGAGAGTTTGGCGTGAAGCTGTTTCCCTTTCAGGTACTTGATCCTCTTCCTCTTCCTCTTCTTCTTCTCTCTCTTCTTCTCTTCTCCTACTCATCGTATACCCTTTAACTCCACCCAGATCTGCTGAACCCTTTATCTTAGCCTCCTTTAACCCTTTCACTGTTTTAAACCTCTTCATCCAAACCATAACAGTCCACCATACAGCTGCCCTCAAATCTTTGGACCCTTTTCAAGCCTCATACAGCCTTTACCACCTGTCCCAACCTCCATACAGCCCTAAACTACAGCTGTCATGTTTTCCCATAGCCTTTCTTAACCTCCTTTACAGCTGTCCTGTTCTTCCGGTCCCCATCTTAGCCTTTTCAACCTGTTTTCCCCTCTCTCTTACTGCTGTCCTACAAAACTGGGCCTTTTCTTAACCTCATTAACCTCCCACACTGCTGTTAAAATCAGATTTAATCTTTATTTGATGTTGGTTTTATGTGTTTGTGTGATTTGATCATCCTTTTGGTTTTGAGAGCCTTCTACTTTGAGCTATGACATGGTTTGGATTGTGATTTTATTACTTACATTGAATCCTCTGAATTTTATTGATTATTTGTGGTAGATTTTATTATTCTAATTGTTACTATTAATTTTAATTTTAATTTCAGCCTCATTTAGTTTCTTATTATTGCATAAATCGCATTTAGGCATTTAGGGTCACCTTTTGTCTTGTTCTGCGTCAAATTTGGTATCAGTAGCAAGGTTGGGTTGTTTCCTTAAACACCCACGGTCTTAGGTTGCATCTTATTTTTATTTTAGGAAAAAAAAAAAATTTTATTTATTTAATTAATTTTTTTTTTTTAAAATAATAATTAAAAAAAAAAAAAACATTCATTGCATATAGATTTAAGTCATAGCATATAGTCAGAATTAATCCCTATATTTGTGAGTCTAGAGGAACACTAGTGCGTGTATCCGTGCATGACCACTAGGAGTGGAGTTACCTATCAGAAAGAGTCCGAACCATCCAGCGAAATGTCCGGAGATCAACCCCCAGTTTGGTTTACTCAAGCCTTTGCCCAATTAGATGCCCGGCTCACTGACCTTAAGAGAGGTCAAGATACCTTAGGTACTGACATGACCAACTTGAGAAACTGGATTGAAGTCCTTGAAACCCCTAGGAATGATGAGAATGGGTCAGTTCATGAGGATAATGAGAATTTTAGGAATCGAGACCATAGAGGCCGCAGATTTGGTCATGGTAGATTCCAACAGCCACACAGGCATCAGGAACCCATCAATCATGAGGAACGTGCTTTAAAGAACGTGTGATTAGAAGCCCCTGAATTTAAGGGACGAGCAGACCCTAAGGTTTTCTCAGATTGGTTGTCAGACATGGATCTCTACTTTGAGTGGCATGATATGTCGGAACCTCGTAGGGTCCGTTTTGCCAAAATGAAGTTGGTGGGACAAGCTCGACTTTTCTGGACCACAGTGGAACATAAACTCCGGAGGCAAGGAGTTGAAGCCGTCAATCTGCATTGGGATGAGATGAAAGAATATTTGAAAGAAAAGTATATCCCTCTCAGATACAAACAAAAACTCATTGACCAATGGAACTCTCTACGTTAGGGCAACCAAACCATTGATGAGTACATTGAGAAGTTTGATGAGTTTCTTATGAGATGCGAGTTGGATGAGGACCCCAGCCAAACCCTTTCTAGGTTTAGAGTAGGTCTTCGTCCTGAGTTCCAGCATGAGCTTATCTTACATGGGGTAGAAACTTTGGAGGATACTTACCAAATAGTCCAAGGTTTAGAAGGTTACTTTAAGCCGAATCCTCCAAAGCATTTTGACTCCCGGGGTGCCAATTCTAGGCCTAATCCGCAAGGATCTCGGCAGAATACGGTGAGTCAACCCAAACAAGCCACCAGTACTCCATCCAAGAACAAGGATGCAAGTTTTAAGGGAGCTTTTGGTGCGAGCTCTTCTAGGAATGGTCCTCAGTGTTACTACTGTCAGGGATTCGGGCATTTTGCTCGTGAATGTCCTACTAAGACCAGGAACCAGGAAAGAGCCCTTTTGTTGGGAGAACCACCCATTGAAGAGATTGCCCATGAAGATGGCATAGAAGCTCAATTTCAGGGTGAATATCCTTCGAGTGATGAGGAACTTGATGAGGAGATCGATGCAGATTTTCTTGCAGTAGTTAGATGTGCCTTTGCTCGATCTCAACCCTCAGAAGATTGGAAGCGCACAACTATTTTCCACACTTACATTAAGTGCGGTGGGAAATCTTGCAAATTGATTGTGGATAGTGGAGTCCTAAGTCAGGAAGGACATCCTGTCGCTTACTTTAGTGAGAAGTTGAATGAATCCAAACAACGATATTCCACCTATGACAAAGAGTTCTATGTGGTTAGGCAAGCACTCCGTCATTGGAGACACTACCTTTTGCCACACGAATTCGTTTTGTACTCGGACCATGAGGCCTTGAGATATCTCAATTCACAGAAAAAGTTAAATTCAAGACATGCCAATTGGGTTCAATGTCTTCAGGAATACACTTTTGTGTTGAAACACAAGGCCGGGGTTGAGAATAAGCCAGCTGATGCATTGAGTCGTAGGGTTGCACTAATACACTCCATGAGTGTAGAGGTGACCGGGTTTGAGCAATTGAAGGATGAATATCCCACATGCCCGGATTTTGGGGAGTTGTATGCTTCACTCTTGAGTGACTAAGAAAGGAGTAATAAAGAGTTTCTCATGGTGGATAATTTATTATTTAAAGGAAGTAAACTCTGCATTCCTCGAACTTCCCTGCGTGATTTTCTTGTTTGGGAGTTACATGCCGGAGGTATGGCCGGACATTTTGGGAGAGACAAGACGATTGCCCTGGTTGAAGACAGGTTTTATTGGCCTAGTCTCAAGAGAGATGTGGCTAAAATCATTGGGCAATGTCGAACTTGCCAACTGGCAAAGCAAAGGAAGCAAAATACGGGATTGTATACGCCTTTGCCAGTTCCCCATATTCCTTGGCAGGATATCAGTAAGGACTTCGTACTTGGACTTCCGAAGACTATTAAGAAGTACGATTCCATTTTGGTGGTTGTGGACCGTTTTTCTAAAATGGCCCATTTCCTTCCGTGTTTTGAAACCTCCGATGCTTCTAATATTGCCAAGATATTTTTTGGAGAAATAGTGAGACTACAAAGGTTACCAAAGACGATTGTGTCAGATAGGGATGTTAGGTTCATGAGTTATTTTTGGAAGACCCTATGGCACATGATGGGTACTAGGTTACAGTTTTCGTCTGCGTATCATCCTCAGACTGAGGTAGTTAATCGTAGCCTAGGAAATCTGTTGCGTTGTTTGGTTGGTGAGAATACTCGAACGTGGGATGTTGTTCTACCGATTGCAGAGTTCGCATATAATAGTTCGATCAATAGATCTATAGGTATGAGCCCCTTTGAAGTCATGCATGGTTATAAGCCTAGGAAGCCTATAGATCTCATTCCCATGTCAATGTCAAATAGGCCATCTGAGTCTGCATCATCATTTGCATGTCGCATACATGAATTGCATGCTGAAATTAAAAGAAAAATTAATATGAGCAATGAAGTGTACAAATCTGCTGCAGATACTCATCGTAGATTCAAAGAATTTAATGTGGGTGATTATGTGATGATCCGCATAAGACCTGAGCGGTTCCCACAATGAACTGTGAAAAAGTTACATGCTCGTAGTGCAGGGCCTTTCAAAATTTTGAGGCGAGTTGGATCCAATGCATACATTGTAGACCTACCATCTAATATGGGTATTAGTCCTACTTTCAATGTGGAAGATTTAGTCCCTTTCCAAGGCCCAACAGCTACACCTGTAAGCCCATCATCATATCAATCCCTTAACCATTCTACTGGCCTACCTGACCCACTTCATGAACCATGGCATGAACCTTCCCAGTCTTCACAGCCTTTACCTACTTTACCTTCCTTGCCACCTAAGAGAGATGAGATAGAATCTATTCTGGATGAGGAAGTTGTTTCTACACGTGCTGGAGGTTATCAGAAGTATCTTGTGAAGTGGAAAAACAGACCGATTACAGATGCCACATGGTTGACAGAAAGTGAGCTACAACGACTTGATCCAGACCTTCTAGAGAGATATCGGAGTTTTGTTTCGTCAGAGGTGCCCTCTTCTTCGACAGCAAAAGATGACAGCAATGACAAAACAGGTTTTCGAGTCTATCAGCGACGACGGAAAAGAGCCGCTCCAACTCCATCATTATGGCTTGATGAAGATTCACTTGGTTGACATTGAAGACCTCACGTGCGCGTGTTTGCACTATGAAGACCCTACACTGGGAAGACGCGTGCGTGGGAAGATTCGTGTCTTCTCATCTGTTTGAACTCGATGTCGAGTTTTTCTCAGATGGGGGGATTGATGCGGTGCATCATCCTGCTGTGCTGCTGCTATTTTTCTTACTTGCTATTTCCAGTTTTTCTATTTTTGTGTGTTTATTTTAAGCAAGGGTTGCCTTTTTCTTTACTTGCTATTTCCAGTTTTAGTTAGTTTTATTTTAAGCAAGGGTAGTGTTGTAGTTTTGCTTTATTTTATTTTAAGTAAGTGATTCTTTATATAAGGCTTTGTAGCCCTTTGGGCAAAGACAGTTTTTACAATGAAATAAAATCAAGATTGAGAATTTCTCTGCAAATCCTCTGCCGTGATTATCTTGGAGCGAATCCGAGAGTTTGGCGTGAAGCTGTTTCCCTTTCAGGTACTTGATCCTCTTCCTCTTCCTCTTCTTCTTCTCTCTCTTCTTCTCTTCTCCTACTCATCGTATACCCTTTAACTCCACCCAGATCTGCTGAACCCTTTATCTTAGCCTCCTTTAACCCTTTCACTGTTTTAAACCTCTTCATCCAAACCATAACAGTCCACCATACAGCTGCCCTCAAATCTTTGGACCCTTTTCAAGCCTCATACAGCCTTTACCACCTGTCCCAACCTCCATACAGCCCTAAACTACAGCTGTCATGTTTTCCCATAGCCTTTCTTAACCTCCTTTACAGCTGTCCTGTTCTTCCGGTCCCCATCTTAGCCTTTTCAACCTGTTTTCCCCTCTCTCTTACTGCTGTCCTACAAAACTGGGCCTTTTCTTAACCTCATTAACCTCCCACACTGCTGTTAAAATCAGATTTAATCTTTATTTGATGTTGGTTTTATGTGTTTGTGTGATTTGATCATCCTTTTGGTTTTGAGAGCCTTCTACTTTGAGCTATGACATGGTTTGGATTGTGATTTTATTACTTACATTGAATCCTCTGAATTTTATTGATTATTTGTGGTAGATTTTATTATTCTAATTGTTACTATTAATTTTAATTTTAATTTCAGCCTCATTTAGTTTCTTATTATTGCATAAATCGCATTTAGGCATTTAGGGTCACCTTTTGTCTTGTTCTGCGTCAAATTTGGTATCAGTAGCAAGGTTGGGTTGTTTCCTTAAACACCCACGGTCTTAGGTTGCATCTTATTTTTATTTTAGGAAAAAAAAAAAATTTTATTTATTTAATTAATTTTTTTTTTTTAAAATAATAATTAAAAAAAAAAAAAACATTCATTGCATATAGATTTAAGTCATAGCATATAGTCAGAATTAATCCCTATATTTGTGAGTCTAGAGGAACACTAGTGCGTGTATCCGTGCATGACCACTAGGAGTGGAGTTACCTATCAGAAAGAGTCCGAACCATCCAGCGAAATGTCCGGAGATCAACCCCCAGTTTGGTTTACTCAAGCCTTTGCCCAATTAGATGCCCGGCTCACTGACCTTAAGAGAGGTCAAGATACCTTAGGTACTGACATGACCAACTTGAGAAACTGGATTGAAGTCCTTGAAACCCCTAGGAATGATGAGAATGGGTCAGTTCATGAGGATAATGAGAATTTTAGGAATCGAGACCATAGAGGCCGCAGATTTGGTCATGGTAGATTCCAACAGCCACACAGGCATCAGGAACCCATCAATCATGAGGAACGTGCTTTAAAGAACGTGTGATTAGAAGCCCCTGAATTTAAGGGACGAGCAGACCCTAAGGTTTTCTCAGATTGGTTGTCAGACATGGATCTCTACTTTGAGTGGCATGATATGTCGGAACCTCGTAGGGTCCGTTTTGCCAAAATGAAGTTGGTGGGACAAGCTCGACTTTTCTGGACCACAGTGGAACATAAACTCC
The DNA here is from genome assembly GCA_013350335.1 of Chimonanthus salicifolius. Classification (NCBI taxonomy): domain Eukaryota; kingdom Viridiplantae; phylum Streptophyta; class Magnoliopsida; order Laurales; family Calycanthaceae; genus Chimonanthus; species Chimonanthus salicifolius. The sequence continues at coordinate 62,144,549 of CM023541.1, read as the reverse complement.
GGAGGCAAGGAGTTGAAGCCGTCAATCTGCATTGGGATGAGATGAAAGAATATTTGAAAGAAAAGTATATCCCTCTCAGATACAAACAAAAACTCATTGACCAATGGAACTCTCTACGTTAGGGCAACCAAACCATTGATGAGTACATTGAGAAGTTTGATGAGTTTCTTATGAGATGCGAGTTGGATGAGGACCCCAGCCAAACCCTTTCTAGGTTTAGAGTAGGTCTTCGTCCTGAGTTCCAGCATGAGCTTATCTTACATGGGGTAGAAACTTTGGAGGATACTTACCAAATAGTCCAAGGTTTAGAAGGTTACTTTAAGCCGAATCCTCCAAAGCATTTTGACTCCCGGGGTGCCAATTCTAGGCCTAATCCGCAAGGATCTCGGCAGAATACGGTGAGTCAACCCAAACAAGCCACCAGTACTCCATCCAAGAACAAGGATGCAAGTTTTAAGGGAGCTTTTGGTGCGAGCTCTTTTAGGAATGGTCCTCAGTGTTACTACTGTCAGGGATTCGGGCATTTTGCTCGTGAATGTCCTACTAAGACCAGGAACCAGGAAAGAGCCCTTTTGTTGGGAGAACCACCCATTGAAGAGATTGCCCATGAAGATGGCATAGAAGCTCAATTTCAGGGTGAATATCCTTCGAGTGATGAGGAACTTGATGAGGAGATCGATGCAGATTTTCTTGCAGTAGTTAGATGTGCCTTTGCTCGATCTCAACCCTCAGAAGATTGGAAGCGCACAACTATTTTCCACACTTACATTAAGTGCGGTGGGAAATCTTGCAAATTGATTGTGGATAGTGGAGTCCTAAGTCAGGAAGGACATCCTGTCGCTTACTTTAGTGAGAAGTTGAATGAATCCAAACAACGATATTCCACCTATGACAAAGAGTTCTATGTGGTTAGGCAAGCACTCCGTCATTGGAGACACTACCTTTTGCCACACGAATTCGTTTTGTACTCGGACCATGAGGCCTTGAGATATCTCAATTCACAGAAAAAGTTAAATTCAAGACATGCCAATTGGGTTCAATGTCTTCAGGAATACACTTTTGTGTTGAAACACAAGGCCGGGGTTGAGAATAAGCCAGCTGATGCATTGAGTCGTAGGGTTGCACTAATACACTCCATGAGTGTAGAGGTGACCGGGTTTGAGCAATTGAAGGATGAATATCCCACATGCCCGGATTTTGGGGAGTTGTATGCTTCACTCTTGAGTGACTAAGAAAGGAGTAATAAAGAGTTTCTCATGGTGGATAATTTATTATTTAAAGGAAGTAAACTCTGCATTCCTCGAACTTCCCTGCGTGATTTTCTTGTTTGGGAGTTACATGCCGGAGGTATGGCCGGACATTTTGGGAGAGACAAGACGATTGCCCTGGTTGAAGACAGGTTTTATTGGCCTAGTCTCAAGAGAGATGTGGCTAAAATCATTGGGCAATGTCGAACTTGCCAACTGGCAAAGCAAAGGAAGCAAAATACGGGATTGTATACGCCTTTGCCAGTTCCCCATATTCCTTGGCAGGATATCAGTAAGGACTTCGTACTTGGACTTCCGAAGACTATTAAGAAGTACGATTCCATTTTGGTGGTTGTGGACCGTTTTTCTAAAATGGCCCATTTCCTTCCGTGTTTTGAAACCTCCGATGCTTCTAATATTGCCAAGATATTTTTTGGAGAAATAGTGAGACTACAAAGGTTACCAAAGACGATTGTGTCAGATAGGGATGTTAGGTTCATGAGTTATTTTTGGAAGACCCTATGGCACATGATGGGTACTAGGTTACAGTTTTCGTCTGCGTATCATCCTCAGACTGAGGTAGTTAATCGTAGCCTAGGAAATCTGTTGCGTTGTTTGGTTGGTGAGAATACTCGAACGTGGGATGTTGTTCTACCGATTGCAGAGTTCGCATATAATAGTTCGATCAATAGATCTATAGGTATGAGCCCCTTTGAAGTCATGCATGGTTATAAGCCTAGGAAGCCTATAGATCTCATTCCCATGTCAATGTCAAATAGGCCATCTGAGTCTGCATCATCATTTGCATGTCGCATACATGAATTGCATGCTGAAATTAAAAGAAAAATTAATATGAGCAATGAAGTGTACAAATCTGCTGCAGATACTCATCGTAGATTCAAAGAATTTAATGTGGGTGATTATGTGATGATCCGCATAAGACCTGAGCGGTTCCCACAATGAACTGTGAAAAAGTTACATGCTCGTAGTGCAGGGCCTTTCAAAATTTTGAGGCGAGTTGGATCCAATGCATACATTGTAGACCTACCATCTAATATGGGTATTAGTCCTACTTTCAATGTGGAAGATTTAGTCCCTTTCCAAGGCCCAACAGCTACACCTGTAAGCCCATCATCATATCAATCCCTTAACCATTCTACTGGCCTACCTGACCCACTTCATGAACCATGGCATGAACCTTCCCAGTCTTCACAGCCTTTACCTACTTTACCTTCCTTGCCACCTAAGAGAGATGAGATAGAATCTATTCTGGATGAGGAAGTTGTTTCTACACGTGCTGGAGGTTATCAGAAGTATCTTGTGAAGTGGAAAAACAGACCGATTACAGATGCCACATGGTTGACAGAAAGTGAGCTACAACGACTTGATCCAGACCTTCTAGAGAGATATCGGAGTTTTGTTTCGTCAGAGGTGCCCTCTTCTTCGACAGCAAAAGATGACAGCAATGACAAAACAGGTTTTCGAGTCTATCAGCGACGACGGAAAAGAGCCGCTCCAACTCCATCATTATGGCTTGATGAAGATTCACTTGGTTGACATTGAAGACCTCACGTGCGCGTGTTTGCACTATGAAGACCCTACACTGGGAAGACGCGTGCGTGGGAAGATTCGTGTCTTCTCATCTGTTTGAACTCGATGTCGAGTTTTTCTCAGATGGGGGGATTGATGCGGTGCATCATCCTGCTGTGCTGCTGCTATTTTTCTTACTTGCTATTTCCAGTTTTTCTATTTTTGTGTGTTTATTTTAAGCAAGGGTTGCCTTTTTCTTTACTTGCTATTTCCAGTTTTAGTTAGTTTTATTTTAAGCAAGGGTAGTGTTGTAGTTTTGCTTTATTTTATTTTAAGTAAGTGATTCTTTATATAAGGCTTTGTAGCCCTTTGGGCAAAGACAGTTTTTACAATGAAATAAAATCAAGATTGAGAATTTCTCTGCAAATCCTCTGCCGTGATTATCTTGGAGCGAATCCGAGAGTTTGGCGTGAAGCTGTTTCCCTTTCAGGTACTTGATCCTCTTCCTCTTCCTCTTCTTCTTCTCTCTCTTCTTCTCTTCTCCTACTCATCGTATACCCTTTAACTCCACCCAGATCTGCTGAACCCTTTATCTTAGCCTCCTTTAACCCTTTCACTGTTTTAAACCTCTTCATCCAAACCATAACAGTCCACCATACAGCTGCCCTCAAATCTTTGGACCCTTTTCAAGCCTCATACAGCCTTTACCACCTGTCCCAACCTCCATACAGCCCTAAACTACAGCTGTCATGTTTTCCCATAGCCTTTCTTAACCTCCTTTACAGCTGTCCTGTTCTTCCGGTCCCCATCTTAGCCTTTTCAACCTGTTTTCCCCTCTCTCTTACTGCTGTCCTACAAAACTGGGCCTTTTCTTAACCTCATTAACCTCCCACACTGCTGTTAAAATCAGATTTAATCTTTATTTGATGTTGGTTTTATGTGTTTGTGTGATTTGATCATCCTTTTGGTTTTGAGAGCCTTCTACTTTGAGCTATGACATGGTTTGGATTGTGATTTTATTACTTACATTGAATCCTCTGAATTTTATTGATTATTTGTGGTAGATTTTATTATTCTAATTGTTACTATTAATTTTAATTTTAATTTCAGCCTCATTTAGTTTCTTATTATTGCATAAATCGCATTTAGGCATTTAGGGTCACCTTTTGTCTTGTTCTGCGTGAGATGTGGCTCTTAATCCACCAACCTTCTTTGATAAGAATGTAAGATAATTGCTTCTTGTTTATCCTACCAATGAAATCATGTCATATGGGTCAAGGTAAGGTCCCAAGTAATTAATTTATACCCTGATTGAACTGGTTATTCTTTTCCTAGTGCCCAACCTAAGCCTAATTAATATTATTACAGTATGCCTCTGGTCGGATCTAGTCAATTTTTGTGTTTGACCCATCCATTTCACAATTCTATCTGAGTGCTACTTGTCACATCCTTTTCTAAATGTTTTTCAATGATTTTGGTGGGATTTCCATGTGTTTTATACCTAATATACCTCAAAACCCTTAAAAAAGGCAGTTGTATCCTACTGCTCCATTGGGACAAATCTAAATGAGAAGTTGTGTAATTTGAATGAACAATTTGGCCTCCCCATCATTTAGCGGATGCTTCAAAACTGGGCACCTATGTTACCATGCAATGGATCAGTCCCAGCATCTGCTGATCACCATCTCTTAATCAACTAAAATATGGAATAATCTAGGGCACAATTTTCTTAGGGAATGATAAGTAGCCACTGGGTCAGCCCTGAATTGGATCCACGTCACAGTGACCAATCCAATATAGTTGCAGATTTCCAAAATACAGAAAGTTCCATAGGCTCTGTGTTACTACCAATCATCTAAAGGCATTTCCAGCTATGGATTTTGTGATATTTGAACTTTTTTAAGTGTAGTCCTTCGTAATTCAAAAAAGATGTATAGGAAAGCAACCGGCTATATGTATTAGAGATATGCTTAGGAATGTACAAAACTAAGTATGAATGTAAAACTTTAAATATGAATCTAATTGCTAATGCCCTCAAATTAATGGGATAAATGGCTTCGGTGATAAAATCATTTTTCGGAAAAGCTCTGCGGCGGTTGGAGTGAATAATTGCCCTTTCTAGGGAGGGAGAGGAAAATGTAGATACTCTGATTGTGAGTAGAATAATGGCAGATTCCTGATAAACGAGTCAACAATGGTGTAGTGCTGGAAAGATAGTTTTATTTTTGTTTTGTGGGTAATATTCCAGACTGGGGGGGCAAGCGATTTGGTTCAGGTGTTTGGCGTTGCAGGAGTTGTGTTTGATAGTTTTGTTCCTTCGATAGGAAATCGGGGAACAGGAGGAATTTCGCTTTTCTCCGTTTTAAAACAGAGAGAGAAATGTCAAATGTGATTTAAGTTATTGGATTGTAAGATATTCGAAGGTAAGGCGATTCAGGATAATGAGGCAAGATTTGGGCCAGAAAATAGAAGTTTTGGGTGTCGTAACGAAAGAACAACTGCTCATTCTAGACAACCTATTTTGCAGAATCCAAGTTCTAAATTGGGATCTTTACTGCAACCGAGATATATCATACAATATCTCATCCTACTGAGAATCTTTTACAGGTTAATGAGGCATGTAATGGGCCGGCCCTTAAGTTTCTGGATTTATGATGTAATAAAGGGGTTCAGGCATGTGAGAGGTTGATGCAGAACAAGGTATAGGGTAACCTTAAGTGTCTAAATTTGGTTTCCTAAATATTATGAGGGATAAAAATAATGCACCCTAAGTCTAAAATGGGTTGAAATTAAATTATGGAGGAGATAGTGTCTCAGGGTGCTTTGGCGGGAGGAGGATGTTCTCTAATAGACCTTGTTTAGACTTGATACTTCTCTTCCATTAGACTCCTCCTTACAGGAGGAATTTCTTTCCATTGTTTTCATCTTTCAAAATGTTTTTTTTCTAGATTTGTGCCTTATTATTTCTTTCTAACTGCATATCAATGTAATACTAAGATGTCAATTTTATTCATATTATAATATATGTGTTGAAACATACATTTGTTGTGCAGGTATGACCAATCAACAATTAATTGATAAAGGCAACCAAATAATGGATGAGACCTCTCAAGCTAATATGAGGTCCAAAAAGGTTAGTGTCTTGATTGATTTGAATTTTTTAGAAACTGTTGCGGGGCCTCGAATGATTGAAGGACTCCCCTTTTTTCTTCCTTTTCACCTTCCTCCAACTGTCGCTGCTCTTCTTTCTTCCTTGTCTTTTTTAACTTACTCGACTAGTTCTCCACACCCGACATGTTCTTTTTTTTCCTGTAAATCTATGAGAATTGTTGACAATATCATCCATTTTGATAAATCTGCCGGGAAGTATCGTGGTTTACCTTCATTAGTTTTGGGTTGGAAGTTGAAGCTCTTCTTGCCATTATTGTTCAAAGGGGTCTATCTCAAGTTGCAAACGTCCTGTTGTGCCAGCCCTAAACCTCGAGCTAGCGACAATTCTCTACCTTCTCCCAAGTTTCTAATCCTGCCTTTTTTCCCAAGTTGTTTCAGCTCCATTTTGGATGGTTATTTCCGAAAAAGGCAGATCCATCATTGCGAGAAAAATCTTGTTGAGAAGATGTCAAATTCCTCGAAGAAGTGCCTTGTTGGTACTTTCTCCTATCCCTCGGTCAGCATCCCAACCTTAGAAGCCTGAATATTTGAGTGGCGTCTGCAGGATTGATCGTGCCCATTCCTTGCTCTTCTTTGGAAGTTATTGAAGAGCCTCTGTTGAAGGAGATGCATGCTCTTCAAGATGCCCCTATTCTCCGATTTTGAATTTTGGTCGGCAAATCTCGATACAAGATCAGTCTGTGTTTGGGCATTTGGTCCCTCTTCGTGCTTGGTGTCCGAAAGCCCTCAAAGCCATTGGTGGGTTTCCCGGTAAGGTGGTGAACAATTGCGGGGAGGCATTTCGTTTTTGCCAGATTTTTTTGGTCACCAAGCCTCTACCCAGACTTTTGTGCCCATGCCTCTCCCCCGTCCCAGGCCACTCTAAGACTTTTGTGCCTGTGCCTCCCTCTTCTATCCCAGGCCAATTTACTTTAACCCTTTTGTTTTTGGCCTGGGCCCATTTTGGAAAAGCTTCCACCTCAGTCTTCTTCTCCTCCCTTAGTTACTCCTAACATTGTTCTTCAAGCCCCTTCTCCCGCCCACTTCAAGGTGTTTTAACTATTGCCCTTGGAAGGCTAAGTGGAAGGGAAATCTTTAATTTCGCTGAACAGAAGCTTGAATTTCAATGTCAACCTTTTGTTGTTGTGAACCTCCCCCACCTTTATGTTTCTGGGGTTTTTATTGATTTATATACCATGCATTGTATGTAGGTTGTTGAGGACACCATTATAAATGTTGGAGAGGACATAACAACCCCTCTCTTAAAATTACAGGTGTGTTACTATCAATCCTGATTTCGTTGCCGTTGACCTGTTTTTCAATTGTCTTTTTTTGTTTTTCTGTTAACATAATCTATGCTGATTAAACCTTTATAATTTATTACTCTCAGACAGAACAACAAATTTGGAGCACTATCGATTCTGATAATGTCAGGGTCAGTTTCATCAGATACTGATTTTTCTGCTTTTATTGAGCTATTCGACTCTTCTCTCACAATGTGTGATTTATTCACTCACAAATTTTCAGCATAGGAACTGCTTTCTCCTCTTCCTTGCTTACGTGTTGGCGATGCTTTTAATTGGTTTATGGTATAATGCTAGGTACTTTCTCGCATTCGCATTTTATTGTAACTTAAATTCTGGCTTCCAACTTATACTCAAAAAGACAACTGGCTTTTGAATTTTCAGGAAGTCATTTACCTGATCAAGCTATTCAATTCAACTTTAGATATTCAGACTGTTGTGGATCCAACAAGGACATTAGATGAAGTATCCGACACGAGGCGACATCAAAAAAATTCTTATGCTATTCATTTTTATCAAGTAGATTAACTAAAATACCTAAATTCAGCTTCCTAAATTATTTTAATTTTTTTGAGTAATTTGAGATATGACAAAGGGTAATGTTATATACAATCGGTTTTTATTTATTTAAAATTCCTATTTTACCCCTCAGTAATTCATTCCTTCTTTCTTCTTCGATGGCTATCATTAAATATTTGTATCTATTCATCTATTTATAAAACAATTGAAACAGTTTTTAATAATTTATTTATAAAATGAACACACTATAACATTCTAAATTTTTTTTGTTCCTAACTGATTTACTTATATTATGCTACTATAAGAATATACGTAAAGTTAGTTTATTTTTATACTATCCGGTACAAAGTTGTGTTCATGATCATCGAATACAATAGGTTTTTTTTTAATATATGATTTTTTACCTTCATTTATGAGTGGTGATTTTTGCATCATGAGTTGATCTCATAGTGCATCAAATTTAAAAGAAATTTTAATTTTACTCTTATTTTTTGGAAAAGAGAAAAGGAGGGAAGTAGGAGCAAAATTAGAATTTTCTATAAAATTTGATGTGCTATGAGATAAAGTCATGATGTAAAAATCACACAAGTTTCTACAATATGCTAGTTATTTATTCATTTGTGTTACCATTTTTGTAAATTATTTTTCATTTGGGTCGTTCACTCTGATGATTCGAGTAGAAGTTCGGGTGTCTCTGCTTTCATCCATAGCAGTTTATAGTTGTGATCCAGGCCTAGGATGTGGGCTTATGTGGGATCCTGCTTTGTTGGCTGGCTGTTTTGGGCATCTTCCACGTCCTTCTGTTGTTGTTTCTAATTGGTGTTTTCGCCATCATATCTGGGCTTGTCATGGGCTTTAGATCGTTATTTGTAGGCTGTTTCTGTTTTAAATGCCTGGCCTGGATTGTGGGCTTCTTTCGTTCTTGTGTTTGGCCCTTGAACGGCCCTTTACACTCATCTTCCCCTGAGTTGTAGGTTTGTTTTTGCCTGGCATGGGCTGTGGGTTTCTTTCTATATTTCTGTGCTTATCCTTTCTTTTGAATAATTAACCAACCAATCTTTAAAAAATATATATCAATTATTTTTATCATGTATAATTTATTACTATTTTTAACTTTTTTCTCTACACCGTGCATTGCATGGGCTTAAATGCTTAGTTCAAATATCCAATATGACAAAGGCTCAACTACTTGAGTCATGGCATTGATGTCTAACCAGATTTTCATAACGTAAAGTAGCCACTTGGTAGACTTGGTCAAGTCAAGAACAAGACACGGCAAATTCCAAACCGACCATAATATTATTTAATATTTAACTTGATTTGATCTTAATTTTTAACTAATGAACTTATTTGACTTGATTTGGTCATTTTGAACTAATTTTTATAAAAAAAAAATTTATAAATAAAATGAAATTTTAATAAAAAAATAGAAGACAAGAAGACTTTTCTTTCATATTAGACCATTGTACTGTGAAAAAGTGGAGATAATAAAAAAAGGTTTTTATGAAATTAGAGTGAAATATAGATAAATCCAACAGATAAGAAATAGAGTGTTTAAATGATTTTTTTACTTCAATTAGAATTATAGTTGAGTTTGAGTCCAAGATTTCTCTATCCAGTCCGGTCTAAATTTATTATGAACGAGTATCATAAAAGTCGTGAATGAATTAAATTCAAATTTTCGAAGTTGGATTGGGTCAAAAATCGCTATTCATATCTGCAATGCTAAATTGTGAATCTTTTTTTTTCCAATTGTCCTATTTTGTAGTTTTAATTTTTTAAATGGAGCCTTTTTTGTAATGAGTATTCTCACCTCAAGTTGGAGGTGAGACTAATCTCACGAGTATGTATATCCATATGCACTCTGCCTAAGTTGATACGGAGTAACTCCATGTAGAGTGGTTTGGAGTAGTCGAGCACGAATCCAACTCAAAACTTTACTTCCTGAAGTGAGCATCTTAACTGTCAAATCAACCCTTCTAGAATTATATTAAATATTATAAGATTAATTATAATTTTTTAGACATTGGTGCTCTAATTACAACTAACTGCGACTAGGAGCAAAGTGTAAATAATCTTGAGGGGTTAGTTTGATGGTCAATTCTCACCCTTGTTTATTAGAGGTTTTGGGATCAAGTCCTCCTTAACACAGAAAGGGCCACTCTCCTTATTACTTTCGTACTCAACATGTGCATATTGATTACTAAAATACCATTATCAGTTGAAGATTATGTTTTTTTTGTAAATTTTAGAATTGCAAGTACTATTATTAATTTCATTATTAAAGTCATCTATCGATCTAGTATCAACAAATTATGTTTCAATTTTATAAGTATTTTCTATGAGCCAGCTACTTATTATACATTCAAAAAATTTTAATTTACTATTTGTGGTCTGACAGTGGATGTGTCCCAAATGGGCTTTGGCTCGTCAAAATTTAGAGTCGTGAAGCATTTCAGGGAAAATAAAAGTTATGGTAAATTTAAAATATTTAAAAATATCTATTTGAAAATTAAAAAATAGAAAACTAAAATAAAGGGAAAGAGAAAGATAATAATTATAAAAATAAATAAATGATAAGATATATCAAAATCATAGAATTACAAAAATCTAGTTACTAATGGACGAAGAAAAAAACAGATTAAATTAAGATTAAATTAAGAATAAGTAGAAAAGTAGTTATACTTATTTAGCTGAAATGTGCCCTATTTTGTTGACAGGAATGCATTTTTTTTTTAAAATTTATTGAAAATCATAAGTTTTAAAATTTACATACAGAGTGGTATATTATCGGTGCACCGATACTTGTTGAACGATATATCGGTAAGGGTAAAATGACCATTTAACTCTATCCCGTACCTCATAAAAGATTTTGTTCGTGTTAAGATGGTCATCCTTTCTTAATTCTCCTATAATAAATATAACTTAATTGTAATGGTCAACTGTTGTAAAATTTTAAATATTTTTAAACGTACTAACCATTTATAATATATATTTATGAATACGAAATCAAGAAACTAACAAAATTTATACAAAATACATGACAACGAAATTATGTAGTCTAAGTTCAATTTCGAAATTGTAATTTATTTTGTATTTTAATTTATTGAAAATCATAAGTTTTAAAATTTTAAAAGTAAAAATACTAGTGGGACTTAGGACCCACGCCCCAATACCCGTCCCTCTCATAGGGTTCGTATATATATATATATATATATATTTATTGCTTTTAAACGCGATACCTGACCATTATCATTTCGTCTTTCGTATCCGTCAGTACCAAATCTCTCTCTCTCTCCCCCCAAATCGGCCAAACCCCCATCTGGAAACCCTACCTTCCTATTCTATTTCGTTCTCTCCTTTTCTTCCCCAAATCCAGCCATCGCAGCTTCTTCTTTCCCAACGCCAATCTCCCAGCACTCTTGGCCGTGCTTGTCCCATCGCTCACTGTCCAGGCCACCGTTGCCGCTCAGCCCTTCTGGCTGCCGCTGCTTGCAACGTCGGCTTCCCCAGCTAACGTTCGCCCGGATCTGCCCTTTTAGCCAGTGAGCACCATCACCTCCTGCCGCATCTACCAGCCCTTTCCGCCGGGTTAGGTCTGCTCTCAACAATCAAACCAGGTCCCTAAGTGTTCTCGTCCCCTCTATCTCTAGCTAATCCTTTCGTCCTCATTACTCTCGATATGAATATGTTGGAGATGTCAGAGAAAAAGAATCTGATTGAAAGTGGAAATTGCTGAAGATAGAGAACATCTTTCAGAGATTGAAGAAGAAAATAATAAAAGTGAAGTCGATTATGAAGAACGAACATCTTCGAAAGATTGAAGAAGAAAATAATAAAAGCAAAGTTGATCCTGAAGAACATCCAAGAAGAAAAAAATTGAAGTGTTGGTGAATCCCACCGACAAACACGCACGGGAGTTTCTAGAAGGAGAAGAGAGTAGACTATCTGCTCCAATACCATACCACCTCAACAATGTCGGTTTCCCATTGCTTTTTTTTTTTTTGTTATTTTTAATATAGTTTTAGGAAATAGTCCTTTCAAAGGGTGGGCTCTCATCGCCTTCTCCTGCATACAAACTTTCATATTTGGTTTGGCATTGACCCTAATTATCCGTCGCTATAGTATCAAGCAGCAAATGCTCCAAGAAGATTGGAGGTTGATTTTGGACCAGCCAGAATCATCTTATTCTGTACTGTAGTGCATAAGAAGAAGAGAATACTATAATATATCACAGCATTCACATGCTTTTATTGCCACTGTGCTAAGTCTATTGATCTTGGCTGTTAGCGACGGTGATTGGAATTTTATGTATTTTAATTCGACATATTATACATGTAAGTTTCTAACGTTCAGTTCAGATCCACTTTTTTTTTTTTCCTGTAAAAAGAATCCGACTTCCACTCTTGTTTGCTTTTTAAAACTAAGATCAATATGCCCATCAATGCTAGAGTGTTATTGTTGATTAAGCTTTATCATACCAAGCATCACTCTCTAAGTCATCATATTAATTGGTACCTTATTGTATTTTATATGTTCCTTTTGCTTTAGTTTAGTGTTAAAGATAAGAATTTAGAAGGTCACAAATGATTTTGATATGGTCTTAGGGTTGAAAATGGCCACCTACTAGGTCCCAAATCTGTCCAAATGGCAGACAGTTATCGTTATTTACTATAGCAAGTTGCAAGTGCTGGTGCCAGTGTTGAGGGTATCTTGCTCTTGCTCGGGACATTGAGGCCATGGAACCAAAATCACCTGAAGATATCTACAAGGTAACTGCTGCATAGCTACATGGGAAAAAATTATACCATGTGATAGACTTCATACATTTTGTGTACTAGATCCCATTAGACTCCATTGATAAGCATCGTGAATCTCTCTCTAATCTGATGAAATTTGGGGCATGCCATTTTATGGGGGTTGGTTTAATCCAATGATATCTTCTAATCACCAAAAGGATCACATATGTGACCAGTTTGCATATGTATCTGTGCTGTATCTAGTAGTAATTGAGCTCTCCATATTCGAGCTGAGTGCTTAGGTTCATTTAAATGTTTGTTGTGGATGTCTTCAAAATCTTATAATACTCTCTGCACTAGGTCCCAGTCAGATGTTACTTGATATATTTTTAATTCTTGCTTTTTTTGAGGTGAATGGATTACAACTAAGTTATGTCTTTGTCTTCTGTGATGTGCTTGCTTTGTTTAATCAGGCCCACTTGATTGATGGTCGGGCAAGTGCTGGTGCCAGTGTTGATTCAGCCAGATAGAACTTAGCTGCTACCTTTGTAAATGCATTTGTGAATGCAGGTTTTGGTCAGGTAGAGCTTAGTAATTTTTAAGTCATGGTAATCCCTTGTATGCACTAAATTCTCATTCTGTTCCCTTCATGCAGGATAAGTTGATGACTGTCCCATCAGAATCTTCGAGTGGTGGTTCTGCAGGAAGTTGGCTTTTCAAGAATAAAGAACATGGGAAGGCCAGCGCTGCAGCAAGCTTGGTACATTTGCATTTGATATTTGTACATGTGGTATAGGCATTGTGAATTTAATGATATTATTAATATCCATTAGAATCTTCGAGTGGTGGTTCTGCAGGAAGTTGGCTTTTCAAGAATAAAGAACATGGGAAGGCCAGCGCTGCAGCAAGCTTGGTACATTTGCATTTGATATTTGTACATGTGGTATAGGCATTGTGAATTTAATGATATTATTAATATCCATTACCATTTTGTAGGGCTTGATTCTGCTGTGAGATGTTGACTTGGGTCTTGCACAAATCGACAAGTATTTTCATAGCAATGACAATCATGTCATTGCAGGAGCTCCATTAGCAGTTGGGATTGTCACCTGTGGTACAAAGAACGACTGTGAACCTGTGAATGTCCTTTAGTTCCTCTCTGCAACTAACCTCCCAGCCTTGTGTCGTGTGTATATAAAATGTCTATGGTGTGAAGTGACATTTTTTGTACTGGTATACATGTGGATCCACTTTCTAAGGCCCCTAAGCTATTTATCTAGTTGTACTTACCATGGGATGGAGCATCCTCTGATGGTCCCAATTGGATGATTTTCTCCATCCAGTGGGTAACTGTCATCAAGCACAATTGCAGCTACTTATTCATCTTTAACAATGGTCGGATCATAAAGTTTTTTTCCCCTTTTTCTTTGGTATTATCTGACATTTAATATGCTTTATGAGTCCTAAATATAAACCGTATGGGCTGCCTTAAGGTCACTTGCACAATTTTTTTCAGGCCAAGATGATGATACATATTAAATTTTTTATTTACTCTAAATATTTTGTGGGTGTTTACCAAATTCTTTTGTTTAGGCCCTGGCTCTTCTAGGCGACTATATTAACAAAGAAGATTCTAGCATTCGAATAGGGGCAATAATGGGCCTTGGCCTTGCATATGCAGGATCTCAGAAGGAGCAGGTGAAAATGCCAAATACTTATTTACTCTGTATTGTTCTTCATTGGTTTATTTTTTTCTAGAGGTGCGATTTTTGTCAGAGGCATCTTCTTTTGTTGTGGGTTTCATGTTTGCTGACATCTATATGCTTTATCTTTTTTGTAGATTCGTAGGCTTTTGACCCCTATTTTGGGTGACCCTACTGCTCCACTTGAAGTCATTGCCTTTACTGCCATCTCACTGGGGTTGGTCTTTGTGGGATCTTGTTTTTACTATATAAGTGGGTTCATCAAAACCGAAACCACTCATTGCTCAATATAACACCTGTTTACAAAATCTGCAGAGTTAAGTTCTCTCACTGTGATCGTGTGGTTTCGCGGTCTCTGTCAAACAACATAAAAGTGCACAATCAATATACATATCAGATACGTACATATACGTAGTATTTGGAAATCACACGTTTTCCCACAAAATATCCAGGTTCATGGAAATGAGTCTCCTACTTGGTTTGTAGCCCTTTTTAAATCATCCACAAGATAATAATATAATAATAAAAGGGGCTCAGTCCAAACTCATATTGTCTTCTGGGCATTGACCAGATTGACTTATTGAGTGAGGTCTAGATCTTCGGGTCACTTCTCGGTTGTCTTCTGGATAAGACCAGAGCTGACATTTTGAGTAGGCCTCGAGGTCACCCAGTGCCCGACTATAGTGCCGGCCTGAAAGTGAATCACTCAGTTCCCGACTAGTGTCGGACTGAAAGCGGATACAATAATATTTACACTATAAATAATAAGAGAAGAGGGTTAGTACAATTTTAATTAACAAAAAGGGGTACTAAACATCACATCACAGAATCTAACAAAATAATATATATATATTTTTTGTTTTTGAATAAAATAATAATATTTAATTATTTAATTATTTATTCATTTTTTTTCTTCGGTGGGAACCAACATTTAAAATCATAAGCAACTATAATCTCAAATAAAAATATTTTTTTTTTGAATAAAATAATAATATTTAATTATTTAATTATTTATTCATCATTTTTTTTTCTTCGGTGGGAACCAACATTTAAAACCATAAGCAACTATAATCTCAAATATTTTCTTTTTTTTGGAATAAAATAATAATATTTAATTATTTAATTATTTATTCATCATTTTTTTTTCTTCGGTGGGAACCAATATTTAAAATCATAAGCAACTATAATCTCAAATAAATATATATATATATATATATATATATATATTTTTTTGAATAAAATAATAATATTTAATTATTTAATTATTTATTCATTTTTTTTTCGGTGGGAACCATCATTTAAAAATATGAGCAACCATAATATCAAATAATTTTTTTTTAATAAAATAAATTTTTTTCTTCTTCTTCCCCGTTTACTGTCTACAACAGACAGTGAACGGCGGCTGTGAACAGTAAACTCGAAAATGGGAAATGGGCTATTTTCTGGACTCGGTTTTTACATCTGACCGGTCCGATGGATTCCTCCGGGAGTCCTCTTTCCATAGGGAGAGGTTTGAAGCTTTGAAACTCAATGAGCCATCCGATCTTAACACCGGAAGCTCACTGATACGAGGAACTCTAAAATTTTCTCTAAATTTTGAAATCGTTTTTCTCACTGAAAATAAAGCCAAATTCAAAAATTTTTTACTCAAAACTAATTGAAATTGAAAGAGGAATGCAGTGGTTACCTTGGATTAAATGTCTGGGCTGAAACCCGGATTTTCTTTTGAAATTTCCCTCTAAGTTACTGTTTACTAAAAGAGGGTCGGCCGGCTGGTTTTTTTTTTGGAGAACAGAGACAGAGAGAAGGGAGAAGAGAAGATGTAGTTTCTGCTGGGAGTGAAGACTGAAGCTTAGGCCGGTTTTTATAGAGAAAAGGCCGGGAAATCCGGCTGTGCATGGAGTGACGATCGGCCGGAATCTCGCTGCACATGCCACGACGATGGGACGGGACGGGGAAAAGTAATTATCGCCGGCAGTGACGATGGGACGGGACAGGGAAAAATCATCATCACCGGTAGCGACGATGGGACGGGACAACGCCGGAAAATCGAGTCGAGCAGAGACGCTGCACGCCCGCACGCCGCTGATACAGTTTACTGAATTTTTTTTTTTTTTTGCAGATCAGCCCTCCAATTTTCCATTTTTTTGCAAAAAGGGCCATATTTTGATAAAAACCTGATTTTTAACTAAAACAATAATTTCAAAAGCTCAAAAATTTAATCCAACCTTACAGATTGGTTGGGTTTTAAAAATCTTAATCACCATAAAAATTTCAGATTTTAACTCTTATTAAAAACCATTTATTTAAATAAAAACCATAAATTTACACTATTTACTTAAATAAAGAATTGTTAAAATAAACAATTTAGAAACATCATTTTGAGATGAAATGAAATATCTAGACCATTCTTAAAATGGTCTACCATAAAATACAAATTTCAAATTTTATTTCATTTTCAAAACCCTTTAAAATAATTAATACTCCCTTTCGGGGTTTTGACGGGCGATATTAAAATATCATTTTCTGAAAATAGTTTTATTTTAAAATCAGAAACGTAAATCCTTCATTAAGGAAAACATTATTCACCAATAATATTCACAAAATCACACAATTTATAAAAAAAATACACAAGAAGTGGTAAATTACCAAAATGCCCCTCCAGCTCGACGAGCTGAATCACTGAGTTTTCGGGCTCAGATCGGGCCAAACTTGGGCTTTCCTCGAAGCCTTAACCAAAATCTCTGAGATTAACCGGTTAAACAAGATTAACGAGCTAAAACTCGCCTAATCTGAGGCAGGGTATGACATTATGGTTTCTCATTGTAAAAAACCATGATAATGCTTTATAACAATAAAAATCATTTTTATAATAAGTCTCATTACATTAAATATATAATTGTAGAATACTTCTAAGACAAAATTTGAGATCAAAAGTGGTTGCCCGTCGTTCAATCAAAATGCATTGTTATCAATAACCATAATGTCATTGTTTTTGTTGATATGATAACATTCTTAAGGTAGAACTTACTTTCAAAAGCTAATTTTTTAGAGCAAAATGCCTCAAGTGTGATATGAAGTCATTGACTTCTTCACGTGGAAACTTGAGATTCACCCTGACATGCATTGGGCATGCAAAATCTGTTGTGAGATGTGCACTGGGCACGTTAAACCTGTTATGATACCTTATTAGAAAACCATGACATGATAACATTCTTCAGGTAGGAGTTACTCTAAAAACTTAGTTATTGAAAGGAGGATGTCTCAAAGTATTATATAGTCCATTGATTTCTTGGATTAACTGATGTGAAAGTTTTTTTTACTTTACAAATTTTAATGAATTCAAATCTAACTACTAAAATTAAAATTTGGTCCTATGTTCTAATTCTTTAACTACACTATAACTTTAGGTTTATTGTGGCAAGGTCCACTAGCTCAATAAACATCTTAAACATTTTCTGAAGGTAACATACAAGACTATTTATGAGCTCAACCCAGGTTCAATCTCGTTATAATGAAATATATGCATTGTACTAATCGGTCGAGCACAGGCTTAATTTTGAGCCAACGAACATACTATAAAATTATATGGGTGGCTATTTAGACACGAGAATTTTTTTCAGCAAATACGAGTTTTCAATTTTTAACTGCAAATTACCATTTTACTCTTCCGCTTTCACATCCGGACATAAGTTAAAAACATTTTTCATTCGTTCAGACTATCGAATCGTTCGAACCATTATTCATACGTAAATTCCTTTCGTCCAAAAAGTAAATATTTTTTTTTTTTGTAAAGAAACGTCCTAACGTTGTCCGAACGTTGCTTGGGCAATTTTTTTTAAAGAAACATCCGAACGAACGCGATCTCAGTTGCTGCTTCTTCTATTCTTCTACTCCTTTATTTTCTTTTCTTTTCTCCTTTTTCCTTGTTTTTGGTCCAGGTCCTCTTTCCTTTGTTCTTCTTCTTTCCTCGCTCGTCTGAGCAGCAGCCAATCATCGTTCGATGCAGTCCTTCTTTCTCTCTTTTCGGATTTTCTTTTTGTCTTCTTCCATTTTTTCTCTTCTTTAGAATTTCTCTCCACTCCATCTCTAGATTTCCATCTGTTTTCTAGCTCGGCTGCAGCCTGCAGCACCATTCCGCCCTCGATATTTCATCCCCTTCTTCCTTTCTACACGCTGGACTTCTTCTTCCTCACTGTTCAGTCTACTGGTTCCTTCCTTTCTTTTTTTCTTTTCGGGTTTCCTGATAGCACCGTTTCTCTCTCCTTTTTCTTTACCTTAGATGGCTGTTTGGGACTATCTCAAGAGATTATTATAACATGGATGAATCGGAGGTGGCAAACAACCAGGTTCTGGTTTACTTGATAAGCCTTCTTACATTGATTTTTTGCTCAATTGCCTATTTGTTAAATGGGTCTGTCCAACATTCCAGATAAACAGAGATGTGCCACTTTGGTCTCAACTCTCAAGGAGCATCAGAGCCCGATCTGGAAAGAAAGGGTCTGGAACAACGCTGTATGTCCAGATCTAAAGAAATTGGCGCAGTGGAGAAGAGAGAGATCGGTGAAGTACACCGGTAGATCTGTAAGAGAGAACGCATATCGAAAGGCTGAGGCGAGTTTCTTAACTCACGTCTGGATGGTAGGGAAGCAGAACGTCAAAATAGTAATTTTTAGTAAAAATTCAACCCGTGTCTACTGAAATAAAAATTTCGTGTCTAAATAGCCATCCAATATTTATATAAATAATTATATTTTTAATGTGTCATTATTACTTTAGTTTTTCATATATATATTTGCTCTCTCACTCAGAATAAAATTAACTCATCTCATTCATATTTGAAATGTAATCTTAAAATGGACTTCAAATTTATTTTATTCCTCTATAAATAGGTTTCAATGCATAGACTTTGAGAATATAAACTCAGCTTGCAAACATCCATAAAAAATAGGAGTGATTTAAATGAAAGAATACCATTTGATAGTTTGATTTATATAAGGCAAAATTGAGTTTTATTATATTTTTCAATCATTTCATATGTAATTTATAAAATGAATGTTTGATACTAAAATTATAAAATTTATAATTTTCAAGATTAATTTTAGCACAAAACATTTATTTTTCACTACAATATCAGATGTTTAAAATCTTAAAATGAGGCTGAAATTTTGCAAATGAATAATTGAGAATTTTCATTCCCACATGACATTTTGTAAATTTCCAAAGTCATGAAAATTCCCACATGACATTTTAAAATTAAACAATTAGCCTACTCCTTTCGTATTTTAGCATCATTAAAAATAAAAAGTCATCATCGTCTTTTTCATCTTAGTCGTTTATCCCATTAATTTAGGATCATCTTTTATATTTATATTAGACAAATTATTTTCATGAACTAACTGTCTATTCAATACCCATCAAATATAAAAAGTCATTTTACATACATTTTCTTGCTATGCATTCTATCTTTACAAAATCGACAATTAAATTTGAAATTTCTCCACTTTTATGCATGCAATAAAATGTAGAACAATGATCCTATACTGCATCTTAATGGCAAGGACAGCCGTAAATAATGAACACAAGTAAGTACTAAATAGTAGTATTTGAGTCATATGGAGATGATTTATAAAAATCTCGAGTACTCGAAGAATCTTATCATAATAGTAAGGATGACTTCAAATAGTGTTCTTTGAAATATGTAATGTCCATCTCTTAAAAATTTAAATTATTCATTAATTTCTAAGCACAAAAATCCAAATCCGAGATCCATTTAATCATTCAAATAGACCCAAATCACATTATATATATAGATATAACTTTGTGTAAACCACTTTCCATGGTTGAGCCCCAAAGAGCAAGCACTATATAATATTGAATAGTGGACACTAGTGTCAGCTAGTGGTTCCTCCCTTTACAGAAGGGGATGTTCCTCTCTTTTTAGGGTTGTGCCCCTCAATCATGGGGCCTGTCATTTATAATTTACTAAACAAGGTTCATGAACCATCAAAGTTCATTTTGAATAGAAAACTAGAAACCAAATCAAATCAAATCAAATCTTCCAATTTGATTTGGTCTCAGATTCAAATGCAAAGGAACCCAACATGGCAATGAGTAGGAAACCTGTGTATTTCATATTTTTTTACTAAATTTTAGCCAGAATCATGGAAATGAAGTGAACCATCTTTACAGAAACTGGTATTATTTATTTCTTTTTATTTTGTAAAGTATTAGAAACCATTGATGCCGATCTTCTGTAATAGAAAGCATATCTACTCTAATTTTTTTATGAGAAAACTTTTTGTGCAGAAATTCATCAAGATCTTGCCCGTACCATTATATGTAAATCATCTATACTAGGGAATCATTTATATTTAGACTTTAGTGGGAAAGATACTGGACTTGGTTTAATGGCAGACTCAGTTGACTCAAAGACTCAACTTGTTGTAAATTTGTGTATGACATGACACATGAATTTTGCAATTTTTGTTGTGAATATAGATGACGCTATAAAACATATAGCTTCCGACTGATCTTCGGGGCATGTACAAGCCTCTCTAACCACATATACCGGATAAGTCTACGGAGAGTAGCCCAATCTTTGCTTGAGTTTGTTTGATAACTTGAGTTCAGAATCAACCGAGTTTTGGTTGGTCTTTTTCAAAGTTCAAATGCAATAAACTTTAAAAAGTTATGCTTAAATTCTATATTTTGAGAAGTTGGGTTATGTTAATCTGAAAATCAATAAAGGCACGAACCAATCTTAAAATTTTAGACAATGCAACAAAATTCCTAAATAATAAGAGAATAGGGGAAAAAAGAAGAAGAATAAGAACAAAAAGAAAGAAAGAAGAGTCAAAACATCAGCTCATCTGTAAAGAAGGTTACAAAATTATCAACAGAAACAAATTTTCAGACGATTCTGAATTTCAAGATTAGTAGGTTGAATCATGTAACAACTACATATGTCTTGGAATGAAGAAAATATTTCATTAGTGAAAATTTATTAGTAAAAAGAAAATAGTTTGTGCTTAGAGTATTTACACAACTACTTCCACGGATCCCAATTACACCACCAATTATAGGTTCTAATTCTTGGAGACAACCATGTTAGGATTAGTGGTATCTTTGGATAACCATGTGTTTATTTCGTTAATTATGAGTTGAGAGTTGTTAGTGTAATCATGCATCAGTTGCGTATATACCTAAAGTTATGGAAATTGATAAGGACATTAGCATTTTTTATAAAAAAGAACATCAGTGTATCTTTTCATCACTAAAGTAATGACAGGTGAGCAAAAAAAAAAAGGCTGCTATTCTTTGTTATAAAAATCCACGGTGTCCCATCAATTATAATAGGAATACAAGCTACTCAAAGTGTTTTCTCCAACCTTTTAACATGGGTGGTATTCTTGGGATAACCTTGAGTTTGCTTCAATAATCGAGAGCTGTTGTTGTAATTGTGTATAAATTGATAGTGTATAAGTTATATATATAAACTCGATACGAATACAAGCGAGTCAAGACATTTTCTCCAATTTGTTTTTAACAAATTAGACATGAGAGCATCTTCAAATCTTATTTGCAATGATTTTTCACCTTTTCAAGAGTAAATAATCTATAATTTCATACGAATTTCCATTGATCATATGTAACTAGCTAAACTATAATGAGGGCAAACATTAGATAACAGCCTTCCCATTGCTTTGGAGTGAATAAAACTAAGATCAAATGAAACTCTAAGTGAGATGATCGACCCAATGATGGATACAAAGTGGGTCACACATTGCACATAATCTAGAGCTCCTAAGAAGATCATAACTATCATTTTGTATTGGTCATAATAAGGCCATATCTAAAAAAGAGGAAGATATGCCAATTGCCCTTCCAAAATTGATCTGCTCCCACAAAGTTTATGAAATAACTTGTTAAAGCTTAAGCAATAATGGTTGAAGTCTAGCTGTGAAATCTCTTTCATATCATGCATGGTGGAAGAATTGTTTTCAAATTGTTTCCCATCAATAGAATAAGACAGGAGATCTTTTCCTGCTTTCAATATTGCTCAATACCAAGTACAATCAAGGCTATGAGATCAAGTAATAGAGGATGAAGTCCAGAAATGGAATTTAACATCTAGAAAGACAAGTTCCTTACTTCTAATATCTACATGGATGATCGGCCGTTCGGCCTTATTCTTTTTTAGCCACTAATTGTGGCTGCTCTCTGTTTGGCTTAGTCTGTGGGCTTTATGTATATTTGAGCTTTAGGTTTTATTTGAATGAAATACTAACCCACCATTCAAAAAAAATAAAGCCTACATGGATGATCGGCCAAAGGTACACCTTTCTTAATATTAACTTGTAGAATGTTATAACTATCATTTTAATGTCTTTTATTCTACAATGGTCCAAGCTATGGGGGTTTCATAAGGGGTAGCACCCTCCTATTAGGGAGTTTGGCATTCATTTATATCAAAAGAAACATGAAGAAGAGAGCATTATAATTCTATTTCCAAAGATAGTGAAAATGCTCCATCTCATGTAGATGTAAGCAAACTGAGAAATCGCATAGATCTCATGTATTTTTATGTGATTACTCGTATTTTCGATTTAATATAGTTTCTTTTATTTCCAAGAATAATCTCTTCTACACAAATGTACGAGTTCTTGTTCTTCTCCTCCACCTCCTCTCTCTTTGTTTCATGATTATAGAGCTCTGGTATTTGAGCTAGTGACAAAGTCTACGTTCATATAGGATGTTTACAAAGATTTGTGGAACAAAACTCTTATTGATGTAACATGTCCACTTATTGAATTTAATTCAAAGAAGAAAAAAATTATAGAGTGAACTATAAAGCCTCTCTCTCTCGCCCAAAGAAACAATATTCATATACTAATACTAACAAAAGAATATTGTAGAATATATTGTGTTTATTTTTCTTCTACAGAGTAGGCTAGACTAACTTTTTTTTTCTTCTAAATAATGCCTATAGTGAACCATAAAAGCATGTAATGCTGGTGAACTGAAAGTCTAAATTATATGTAAGAGAATGATGAAATGGTAAATATTAACCTTAATTCTCAATATAAAATATTTTATGCATTGGTAATTTGTCATGATTCATTCCAAAGCCCGAAAATGGAATAGGGTTGCATCAAATAGAGAGTTGTGATAAAAATATATCAAATCATGGGAAATGAAACACTAGATGGAATGGATAAGGCCCAGTGATGACTCTGTAAAAGGAAATCTAACATAAGATCAGAATGACCAAAGTAAATAAATTATTAGCTCAAATGGAGTTGTCCCTGACGGTCAAGAAGCTCCCCTCATAAAAGGAGGTCTTGGGTTCGATTCACACTCAAACCTCTCTAGGCCACTCCCCACAGGTTACTCCTCATCAACTTATCCAATATTGGGAGGTTTAAGTATGTTCATGCTGAAGACCAGGGGTTCAAAATTCAGTATCGGCCGATACGTATCACATCAGCCGATATTTGAACCCCTGCTGAAGACAATTATCTAAACAATTTCAAAGTATTCATTCTCAAAAATCATCATATGCTCATTCCTATTAGTTGCAGTTGATTATAGTTTCTATTGGAAGCCCACACAATGATGTAAATGAATTAAGGCATATACTATTGAGATTAACAATTTCCATGAAAATAAGGCTACCTCTATCATTTTTCATCACAAGGAAAGACACAAGCAACTTTTAGTAGATAGTGCAGCATCCATAACAAGGTGTTTTGATCAAAGATTCAATACAAAGCCCCATACTATTGCTATCTACAATGAGAGAGAGAGAGAGTTGTCATACAATTAGGAAACCCTAATTAAAACAAGGGACAGGTGTTTGTGCTTTATAAGTAGGAAACCCTAACCCTAGAAAGGGACCATAGTGCTGGCTGAGATAGAGATTGAATATAGTAGTAGAATTATCAAGTACCTTGAAGATTCAATTCGACAGGCAAATTGAATCTCTCAGTTTCTGCTCTAGTCCCTTTGAGTCAACTTCTCTTAGGATCATCAATCTGCAGTTAGAAGTTGCCATAATTGAGTTGTAAAAAAATTAAATCAAATCTTATAATTGGAGGCTAGCAAAGATGGCTAATAGGAGAAAATGTTCTACCTCACACTCAAGAGTGTATATTGGCTGCCCTTTGATGTAACTTGAAACAGCAACAACATTGAGGCCTTCTTCTTCCAATGCTGCAATTGCCCGCGACAGTGGGACTTCAACCGTCGGCGAGCCAACTATGATTACTGCAGCTCCGGAGAAAGTAGTCGTGACTGTTATATGAGGATAAGAAGTGCTTCCTTTGAGGGGAGATTCAGTATCCGATGACGACGATATAACTCTTTTCAGTCGGTCTCGCTTCTCTTCAAGCTCTTGGATCTTCTTTTGTAGATGTTTTATGTAATTGGTTGCCTCATTCAAGTAGTCGGAGATCGCCCGCTTTCCCTGCAAACCATCCATAAAACCCAGCTAAAAAATTAGAAAAAAATCAGAAGGGAAGAAGCCAATAACAAACCATCCAAAGCACCCACCTCAATTTGTATAAAAACCTGAAGGGAGAAGAGGGATGAGGATAAGAAAAGTTGAAAGGAGAAAGAAAGCAACGGCTATCCTTGCCTTGAGATATTCGAGTGGGAGGAGTGATCTCAGTGACATGTAGAGCACAGACATCTTTTCGCGGCGCTGTCTCTCAACATCCCGATGGATGATCTTCTTCTTCTTGCCACGGCAGTTCTGATCGTCAGCAGCATCATCGCCAGCAGGTGCCCTTTCCTTCTTGGGTCTTGCTTTCTTAAGCTTGCAATTGCTGTCGATGGATATGGCAGGATTTGCTGCTAGCATGTCTTGGATCGCATGCTGGAAATAGAAGTTGGGTGCAATATAATTCATTCTTGCCATTTCTGGGAGAAGATCTTCTTACGAAGAACAATATCTCTGATGGCCCAAGAGTCCCAATACCCTCCCTCCCTCCCTCCCTCTCTCTCTCTATCAAGTTTTGGTTGTGGAAATCTTCACTGATCCAAAATCTCTCTCTCTCTGTGATTGTAGTTGAGGGAAGGAGTGACTCAGTGTTGATTGATGAGAGAAAGTTTGAGTATGGTTGAGATTTCTGATACAGTGAGACTCCTAATGCAATTAGGACTCTTCTTTGTTTTTATAAATTCACAACAGCTGTAATTCTCACATACAGCACAATAATAAAATTCTCTCTTTCTCCATGGTTTTTTCTCATAGGGGTTTTTTCACGTTAATGTTCGTATTATGCTGTGATATGTGTGTCACCTTTTCTACCCTTAAGCAATTCTTCTAAGGTGGGAGTCTATAGTCTTTGTTAATTAAAAAAAATTGTAAAAACCCAAAAAGGAGAAAGACAAAGAGAAGTGGCAGCAACAGTATCAAGCATCACATCTTTTTTTTCTTCTATTCTTTAGTTTTAAATGCCAATCTCCTCAGCTTCTATTGGGAGTTTGTCACCTTTGAACAAAGCATTTAAAAAAGAAAAGAGGATTAATCTGTTCCTTTATCTTGTTTCTTGTTTTTTTACCAGGTAAGCTCACCAAAACATGTTTAGCAATAAGCTCATTAGTTTATTGAGTTTAATGTTAATAAATGATTACAAAAGCAGAAGAAAGGAATGACTCGTGGTGTGTGAAATGGGAACAAAGTGCGGCGGTGGTGATAGATTGTTAGCTTCGTCTAAACGTTTTCCTCGCCTCTTGGGGACCCACCTTTTTTTCCCTTGACCTAA
The DNA here is from genome assembly GCA_013350335.1 of Chimonanthus salicifolius. Classification (NCBI taxonomy): domain Eukaryota; kingdom Viridiplantae; phylum Streptophyta; class Magnoliopsida; order Laurales; family Calycanthaceae; genus Chimonanthus; species Chimonanthus salicifolius. The sequence continues at coordinate 62,118,586 of CM023541.1, read as the reverse complement.
GGGTTGATGACTTTGGGATTATTTATGTTTTAAAATTGTCACAATTTCTTTAAAGATGAATGTGTTCAAGTGTTTCAAGTGTCTCGTCTGCCCACTAATCAATGTGACATGTGAAAACATATCAATATGTACACACGGGAGTATAAGAATCTCCTAATCTCTGCACACGGGGTACATGTGAAGACCATGGTCAAGATATTGGCCGATATTATACGGATTTTTAGTGCCTTATTATATCGGCCGATATGTATTGTATCGGCCGTACACAGTAGTTCTCTACCGATATATCGGCCGATATTCATAATATCGGTCTTTTAAAAAAAAAAAAAATCAAAACGGTGGTGGATCCGAGTTGATATCTCGACTGATATTTTCATTTTCAATTTTTTTTATTTAAAAAAAAAAAACTTCTTTTTGAATTTTTATTTATTTTTTAATTCAGAAAAAAATAAAATAATAAACAAGTACCGATATTAAAAAAAAAAAAAACACAAAAGAGGATTCACAGTTCCCTATTGAGTGGATATGAATTATTTGTGAAATTACCATCCAAACTTTCAGACATGAGATTCTTAAATGGAATAATAATGGATTTATATTGATAATTGATATCATTGTCATCATGGGAAGATATGGTATCAGGAAGAAGGGATAAAGAATCTAATCCTGAGATATGACACTACATAAATATGCTACAGCTAACAATTTGATTAAAAAAACTACAGAAACCAAACATGCCACCTCGTCAGGATCTCTTCTTACCTTTGGCATTGTCCTTAACATGGAGGGATGCTGCTTTAGGGCATGTCCTACAAATCTCTCTCTTTATCCTCTTCTTTTATTTTTATTATTTATTATGAATATTATATATTTTGAAGTATTTCTTTCAGATCTCCTTGTCCTTGGCTGTATGTGGCTTATGATACTCCTCTATCCAAAATGGAGTCCATTGGAGGGTGAGTTGTAAAAACACATAAATTGATCTTATTTCTCCCTTTTTTCTCCTATCGAATTTGGATTGCTTGTGTTTTTCTTTTTCTTTAATGGTTGTATTAGAAACAAATAAAAAGGTCTCAATAGATAATAAAATAAGAGGCAAACCACTGGAAATTTAGAAAAAAAAGATAAAGAAGACAAGGTGAACAATGGAGTGACTAACTTTATGATTTATAATATGGTCAAATAAAGAAGTATAACTCGAAAAACCAACTTCAGATTAACGATGACGACGATGATGATGTAGTTATAATTGGATAGTTTGAAAAATTAAGATAGATTACAATGTATTGATCTCCTAGGGTTTTTTATCAACAAAATTCGATAATATTATCAAGTAAGACTTATAATTAGATTAGAGTCGTGGAAGATGCATGGTGCAGTATATAGCTCTGACGAAATATATTCAATGAGAATTTGTATGATATCAAAGCATTGATTTTGAATGATAATTTATTCGCAACGAGAATTTACAATCTTCATGAGACAAAGATGAGACTATGATTTTTGTGTTAGTAGCGCATTTATAGTTTTCATTTTCCATTTTTAGATGAGTAATTTGTGAAACTTGATTCACTATTTCGTGTTTAGTGCTTCTTTCATATAACATTTGTTGAAATAGAGAGTCAACTAGATAGTTCCTTTAAAAATTCAATCAACCAAAATACGCAATGATAGAATGTTAATGATAGAATGTTTTTAGATTTGCACAAGAAAGTCCCTTCTATACTTTCATTTTGGGGACCCAACCATAAATATTATAGGTTAATTGTTCTTTCTTTTTCAATAATAACAACCCATCTCTAACGTTGTATAAATTTAAATTTTGTACAAGAAGCAAACAAAAATATACTGTTCTTTATGTGTATGTTCGTACATCTACAAATGCAAAATTTGACCAAGTCGACATGTCTTAATTTAAAAAATTATTAGTTTAATCAACAATCTAACTTGTGACTTGTACATATTATGGCCCTACCAAGCTTCAATGTATGTATGAATTAGAAGGTTTTTACAAGAACTCTATAAATTTTGCAACATCTACCTATTTTATAGAACGCCGTTGATTATATAGTTGCAGCTATTTAATTTAATCATTCATTTGTTGGGTCTTAATTCATATTATGTTCAAAAAATGAACTTAGTTTAGTTATATATGTTTAATATTTACTTTTCTAGATTTGTGTAAGAGAACGTCGGAATCGAATGGGTTGAAAATTAATAAAAGTAAAATAAAATATATGAAATGTAATTTTGGTAGATTAGACGATAGCGAGGGTAACTCAGTGTGTGTGGATAAAAAGGCTTGCAAATGCTCCAAAGATACTAATTTATATTGGAGTTAAGTGGCAACCATGTGAATTTGCCATCCCTTTCTATATACTTAGCTATTATATCACTAGAGTTAAAATATTGTACCTGTCAATACGTAATTGATTTTTAAAATTAGAATATGAATTCATCTCAAAATTTTAAATAGTCACATGCAAGAATAGACTAATCTAAATAATCTACCTGAGTTGTACCATTTAACTTCCAAAAATAATAAAGATAATAATAATCTACATGAGTCTCACTTTTCTTGGTCAATTCATTTAACCAGATAATATCTAGTACCCAGTATAAGTTTCCAATTTCAGACATGGATTTCAGATACAATTTCAGATGGGAGAATTTTTTTTTTTTTTATATGACATTTCTAAATATTTTCAAAACATAGATTAATATTTCCAAAAAAAATTACATTTTAGCCCAGGCTCCGACCAACAAATTTCAGCCAAAATTAGTGTGTGTATGGCTCATTCTACAGAAATTCATACCTTTAGAGCCTAAGGAAAAAATAAATATTGGCTCATATCAGCCAATATTTTTTGGATATTAGTTTTTATTGGAAAACACATGAAAACCAATGGGCCCGAAATTTGGGCTGAAATGGATCCGATATTCGGCCCTTTTTGGCCAATATTCCACATTTCCACTATATTGGTCTGAAATAGTTTAAAAACCTAGGCCCAAAACTGCCTGTACTTTGGTGTTGGCCCATTAAGGACTCAATACAACTATTTTGGTAGCATTTAAATCTTAGAACAGACTAGCTTATGTTTTTAAGAAGGTTTTTGGTAAAAAAAAAAAATTAAAAAAGTGAGCACTTTTTTAAAAAAAAATTACATGGAAAACCGCGGGATACCTAGCATAAAATCCCCACCGGTGGACTCCTACTTCTAAAACACACCAAAGTTAGGCTATGGGGGCTCGAACCTGTGGCCTCCCGCTTCACAATCATGTTTATAAAACTCGATAGAGCATTTAAAAACAAAAATTGTGCATGTCATGAAGCAGCTCAGGAAGATATTTTTATTCAAAATAAAATCATAACTAGGCTTGAAGATTTTGTATAAAATTGTTGAATTGCCGAGTGTCTCAATCTCATTCCTAAACAACCAAATTATTTCATTATTGAAGCTGGAAACATTAGATTCCATTTGGTTGCGTGGAAGATGGAAGGATTGCATTTTTGAAAAATAGTTGTTTCTTATATTTGGCTCTTACCCTTGCAATGTAGCACATTATATAACTCATCAATTTTTTATTTTACTTTCTTGCAAAATCTAAAATATACCCATCGCTTTATTTATTTGAGTGGTTGAGTATTCTCATCTTATGCGGGAGATATTGTCCTCGAACCCTTGAAGCTCCTAACCTGATCCATGGTGTTTGTGAGTGGTGTCGTGGATCCTGAGTTTTACCTATGATCACCACGAAGTAAGGTCGGCGGGTTTCCACGTATTAAAAAAAACAAAAAAAATCTAAAATATGCATTTTGTAGGACTGCCAAAATGGCCATTTCAGCCCACATATTGAACTAATTGGGTCACGTCATGGACCATTCAGGCCCTAAATATGAGCGCAGACAAAGATAGAGAGGGAATTCCATAAATTATCAAAAATTCAAAAAAAAAAAAATAGAGTTATTAATTGTATGGATTAGAGAGATTTTTTTAATACAATAAGCTCGGAGATATCCACATACACGTATGAAATATGAATATAAGATCCACACTACTCATGGATAGGTATAGTTGTTTCTTATATTTGGCTCTTAAGATAGGGCCAATGGTGTCATAGACACATATTTGTAATTTTGCTCATCCAACTTTTTTTTTTTTAAAATTAACAATGGAGTGCTTTGCGAAATTTATACTAGAATTAAATGAATACAACATTTCACAAAAGTTAGTGAGCAAATATTAATCTCCACTCTCAGGAAGGAAGTGGGAAGTGTTAAGTTCGAACCCCCATGACCTCACTTGGTGTGCCCTAAAAACAATGAGTATCACTCGTAGGAGTTTTACGCTAGATTTTCCATGATTTCCCACACGTAAATTCAAAAAAATAATATATCAAAACTATACTAAGAAAGAAATTCTAACTACCTTATTTCTACCAACTTCATTTCTTGTCACATGATTGAATCATATTTTGGAGTAGGGAACTCACATTGGGCATGTCAGCCCATTACTTGGCTAGGGTCCAACCATTAAGACTGTTATTCCTTGAAATGTGGCAGTCCAATGACCCATTTATCGAATTATCAGGTTGCTCCAGAGAAGGGATATAAAATTCAGCCGATATGTATCGTATTAATCATAGGAAAAAATATTCAGCAAATTTCTTATTTTTTAAAAAACAAATATCGGTTGCAGACTCAGTCGATATCTTGACCAATATTTATATTTTTTAATTTTTTCCTTAAAAACACAGCCTTTTATTTTTTAAATGAATTTTTTCAAAACAAAAAGTCACCGAGATTTCCGAAAAAATTTATTTTGATTAGAGAAAAAAATTCGGTCGAGATTTCTACCGAATTTTCGACCCCTGGTCCAGATTCAGACTCGAGCTAGACCCTAAACCATCAACAGCCCTAACCAAAAGAAGCCGAAGATGAAAGTGCTCATTTAAACTCAGGCATCATTAGGGATGCAACTCAGGTGGGCAACCAAACTTCTCGCGTCTCCAGGTTGGTAGCAGGGTTTAATTTACAGGACCCAAACACCAGTACGAAATTGGCCCATTCAGTCAAGCCCAAGTTCCAAGCCAATTATTACTTCCCTCCATCCCATTTTAGTTGTCTCATTTGAAACATTTATATTTTTTAAGCAACTCTCTATATAAAACTAGCACTCCATATGATCTCATCTATTTTCAACACACTTTATGCTACTCCAATATAAATGAGACAAGTATTTTGAGACAATTCCAAAATCCATATAGTCAACTAAATTGAAACTGAAGGAATATATCTATTGGCCATGGGCCTACACTCATGCCTAGGTGAAAGATGTTATGAAATTTTAATTAATATCTTGCTTCTAGAATTAATGTTGTAATCCAATGTATTAGATGGTCAGGTCAAGTATGATCAGAACTAATCTTGAAGTATGTGAGGACCTATATGTACATCAAATTGTACCTTTTTACCCTAATACTGATGTACACAAGCTACCGTTGATTTGGCCTTTCAACAGCAAGAAAAGAAAATGAAAGAAGAAGCCACAATAGAGCAAGCAAAAACAATGGAACATCTCGATCTCCTTCACAAGACCAATAATTACATAGACATCACTGTGAGCCAATAGGGTTGAAGCAAGAATTAGAAAATAATAATAAAACCTACAAGGCAGACCGATTCCAATATGAGAATCCACATCAATTTCCAACACATATCTAAGAATAAGTTCAAGAAACTCAATAACCCAATGGTAGCATAAATTTCATCCCAGACTAATTTCAACCATTACTGTTAATAATTAGAGCTGCGGTAGAAGTCATACAAAATCACTAACTTTTTTTTTCCTTTACAGGAACTAGAGGAAAACTTCACGCCATAAATACATGCTAAGTGATATGGACAAAATGAACTTGCAAAGCTCTACAAGCTGGGTTGTGATACTTACAAGTAAAGCCATCATGGAAATCAACTTGGAACATAGGGCTCGAAGAGAGTGACATTAGGGTTGGGATCATATTGAAGTATATCTGCAGCCCGTTCAAATTCCTCCCTTAGAGTTTTTATGCTGTACTTGTCAACAACACGACCAAGATCATGATTAATCTCAAAAGGATCCTCTATGCATATCAAATGACGGTCATTCCCAACGCGCCTCGTCCAATCCTTGAATCTCTTGCTGTAAAATAAATAATTCTTTGATCAGTATCAAAAACCAATTCCGCACATAAAAATCAATAATAACAAAAGTATAGAAATTCATCCTCAATCAACATTGTAGACTTCTGAGACTTGCACATTAGAATTAGGCAATGCAACATCCTTCATCTACACAGCATATTGAGGGTACACCAAGCAATACCACAAAATGTACAACAGTGTGTCCTTCGAGGTATCTCAAATAATGACATGAAAACATGATCGAGTTGTTAACTGTCAAACCATGGAGGAAAAATCAGCCCATTCTTCATTTTCAACCGTCAAATGTAAGGCAATAAGGCTATGATGGTTGAAATGAAATCATTAGAGCTGTCATTTTATGTCCTTTAGATCAGATGGCTACGATTTTCTATTTGTGCCTTTATCAACAACCTCTCTGACTCTAGTAGGGTGGCTAGTGGTTATAGATGTATCACACCATCCATTTCATCTCCAACTCCCCTGTAGTTGCAAGGACTTGAGTAAGTCTCCTCAGTATCATTCAAGAGAACTAGGAACATCATGGAAGATGATCAGTCCCCGAAGAAAAAAGAGATTTAAAAATCATGGGTGAAAATGAGTTCTTAAACACCCAAACTCCCATAATTTCAATAAACAAGCAAAATACCTTTTGAGTCACTCGGTTCTAACATGGGTAATCATCTAAACATTGAGCAGCCGAGAAAAGGCAATTCATGCTGCAGGGGCATCACAAATGCAATTAACATTATCAAGTTCACAGTTTAAAAGGGAGGCAGTGTCAGGCCGACAGGGAACATGCTTTAAACTAACTAAATTACCACCCAGTACAGGGGTTAATGTAACCATTCAAGAACTGAAAGGTTGACAAGTGAAAGATGAGACTGTAATATAAGTTGCCTTATCTCCAACAAAGCCAATAATAATTCCAGAGGACCACGAAGAAAGGTATAGCACCATTGGAGGAGACCATTCATGGAAAATGAGAATGCAGAAACAATAACATGAGCAACTAAGTGAGTCTTTTGATATAAACTCATACATAATTTGTTTGCCTTTTGGGCAGATTGCTAAGAGAAGAGGCAGTATATAGTACAATAAGTTAATAAGTGACATGGAAATTAAATGTATATGTTAAGCCAAATCACAACAATTTGAATGCTTTGTCAAAAGTGGTCAAAGACGAGCAATTGACATAGCAAGAAAATGGCAGTAAAATTTGCCCAGGCATTGCTTGCGACACCTCAAAAGCCCAGCATAGCTTTGAATGAGGACATCCACATCAACCCTAAAGATGCAGCTCAAACAACAATAACCAAGCTTTTAAACATGCCAATTCAATAATAATAATAATAATAATAATATAGCAATGGAAATTGATAACTAACTATTCTGTGGAACAGCTCACCTGATAATAGCTCCAGTTCGAACAGATATGACAGCATTTGCATAATCATGACGATAGGCCCAATAATCAAAGAAAGCCCATAATAGATATGCAATACTTTCCTTGTTCTGTGCACCAAAATCTATGAGGCCCTCGACTCTGTCAAAGTATGCACATTGAACATCACCAACTTTTTCCTCATATGTTGCCTCCATTTCCTGGTATAGAAATAATGGTAAAGTTAGAAAGTGGACCTGCCATTCAATGCATCCACCACACAGCAGCAGAATACAGGTTCATTAAACAACAGAAATCAAGAGGGAAAATAGAAGAAAGGGCCACTCTCCACATGGACAACCACACTTACAAAACCCAGTAGGTCAGTTCCCCATGCTTAATTTCACCACCATTCTACCCTACTTGAATCCACATTCCCCATTCATCAATGACGTGAATCAAACACATTCCCTGTATTTCAATTTCCTTTTCTAATGTATAAACAGACGCATTCTTGAGGAGCTCTGTTTATTTTAGATTTAATGCAACGTGATGGTTAAAAATTAGAAAGCTGACAGCTATCTTCATTCATGTCCTTGGCTTTTCCTCTCTCTTTCATTCTTCCTCTTTCTTTGGAGATTCTTTCATGCTCTTGTGGGATGTAGCATTGTATACCTTCCCTTTATACAATCACACATTACAAATTAGTTGAATTCTATTACCCTGACAAAAATGATGTCTGAATAGTGTGTAGTTCCAACTCCATCTTCAACAAATATGCAGCCAAATTTATTCAGTTTCTTCACAACCATTTGGTCCTAGTAGATATAGTTTCAGCATCTTAATGTCTGGATGGTGACCTCTAAACCAAGGAATCTATCAGAAGCTTTAACTTCATTGTGAAAGTGAAACAACATTACATTAGACCATTTGGGTAATTGAGGTATTAATCATGAAGTGTTCAAAGATAAAATACTCATATACCAATTTACAACCATAGTAGCCAAACATCAAGGCTTACAGAGGGGTCCTGGAAACTAAGGCGCACAGTAGTAAGTGTAACTATAATTTCACCTAGATTCTCTCGTTTATATGTAATTTTTAGAATATATACAATAATTCTTTACTTCATCAATTTATAACACATAATTAAGAAAAATAAATTTTATCATACAAAACATACATGGTATCACACAGCATCTAAACTCCATTTAAAAAAATGGTATCAAAACTGAAAATAAGGCATTGGCAGAAGTGTGAGCCTTTTAGAATGATGTGGAACCTAGGAATGAAGAAGACTGGACCCCTTGGAACAGCCTAGGGGCTGCTTTGACTTACAATTGATTCTCAGTTGAGAAAAAAGGAATATGAAAAATACAAACCTGTAAGCAAGGAAGAATAGCAGGCTTGCGCAGCTGTAAGAAGTGAATGCACATTAGCACGTATCTGAAAAGCCATTAAAACTATTAGTGTATCTGAATTTTGGAAAAAAAAGGCTCAAGCAATTATAGATTGGCAAAGGATGAAAGGTTGTGCTCGCATCTCACTCACGCATAACTAGATAGTGTTCCTTGATACGTTTCATTGACTCCCCTCAACTTGGCCCAATGCTTCACGATAAAAGCCATTTGCCGCAGTCGAACATCTATTTGTGCATAATCTCTGAGGAGCTTTGTATTAGTAAGAGCTAATACATTATTTATGCAAATGTCACAGGAGAGTTTGGTGACTGGATCCATAAGCTTCACTATAGGTACTCTTGCACGAGTAAGTGCCTGTCAACATTTGGGCAATATTGATCATTCAAAAAATAAATAAATACTTTTGAAAAGATAATATATATAAATAACTTCATCATTCAGAGAAAAAAAAAACGTAGAGACAATATTAAGTGAAATAATTAAAGCACTAAGCAAGAATTGATCTTCATCATGATTCAAGCCAGCTTGCATTTCAAAAAGGATGATCACCCACACATTGGTGTGTGACATATTATCCTGCATATGGGGCCCATCAAATACGGTAATGATAGGCCCATTGGTAAGGTCTTTCCTTAAATATGTAGTCCACTAAAAATCACTTGATTGCATCAATCAGGTCACATTTTTAAGCTCTCCAAAATTTGATCGATTTAAATTATTTTTTTAACCTTCAAACTTTGTGGCCCTTAAAAAATGGCTTAGTTGATTCAATCAAAGTGATTTTTGGTAGCCACATATTTAAGAAAAGACATTTCCGACAAACCCATTACTATTCCCATTTGGTGGGCCCTATGCCTGGGTGTAGGATAACATGCCATACACCATTGTACAGATGATCTCACACATTTCAAAGGGGGAAAACAGTACTGCACATTAAATATTTAATTTTGTGTTATAGGGATTTAACCAGTGTTTGAAAAACCGCCCCGGCCCACGGTTCAACCGGCCGGTTCCACCATGACAGGCTTGGGTACGGGCCGGTTTCCTCAAAAACCTTCTCGAGAATAAAACCGTAAAAAACCTGTCAAACTCACGGGTTTGACCAGTTTTCTTAAAAAACCGTGAACCCAACTCGGGAAGAACCGTTCAAAAGTTATAAAATAAATTCTTGGTTTCTTTAGCTTGTATTTTTTATAAAAAAAGAAATGGAAAAAAGGGATTTCGTTCGAGATAGCCTCAAACGGGATCGAGGAAGAGGAACAGAAGTTAGTAGTAGGAAATGTACCTGAACCGCAGACGTTGATTAGTGCGGATGGCCAGAGACTGGGGAAGTGGAGAAGAGATGGGTGTTGGGAAGTGGGACGGGAGCAGCTCTAGAGTCTAGAGACTTCTTCTGCAATGAATTCACTGTTTTGAGAAGTGGGGGAACTTGGGAAGTGGTAAAAAACATGAGAAGTTTGCTTCCAACCGTGAGTACGTTGTGGGCCACCCAACCGTGAGTACGTTGTGGGCCACCCAACCTTCTTTCAATTTAGTTTTAGGAAGTTGAAATTACCTTTTTTTCTTTTTTAATAGATATTTATTCATTTTAAAATGATTAAAATCATCAATTAAACGTTAGTTAATAATTTAATATTATTTATAATCTAATATTCATAGCACAGGTTTGACCGAGCTTGACCATAGTTGAATCCGGTTGAACCCTATTTAACCCAACCTTCCCATGAGACGGTTCAGTAGACGGGCCGTTTTTAAAACATTGGACTTAACTAATCTAACTACAATGAAAGAACAGTAGTCAATACATTATTGACATAACCAAAAAGTCAATCAAATTAAGGTTCAGTTCACAGCTTGTAACCAATGAGATGTCTCCTAAAGACCATCTCAGTCTTCCTCTTTTCTTTTTTTGAAGATAACAGAAAATATAACTAGAAGAGAGTAAAAATGGAGAAGAGGTGGGGTAGGATCCAAGATGGAAAACTACACAAGCCACAGACAACAAAGAGAATGAAAGAAAAACATATACAACTCAATCTACTTCATTCATGGAAACTAAACAAGCCACACACAAAAAAACCATGTTACTGTTTGTTCACTCTTTTCATGAGATCAATTCATTTTGGACTTCCTAAGACTTTATTTTTCATTATGAATTTGACGATCTACTTCATTCATTTCAAAGAAAAATAACTACACCCTTTAACAGCATCACCTACATCCAAAATGTTCACCTGACAGCAGTTTCATGTTTTAAGTAAAATTACTAGTTTAACCAAGCAGCAAATTTAGCACTGAGAACACAAGACTGGATGTAAAAATGGCCAAATTAATTGATCTGGCAAACTTAGTTTGGACAACCCAAAAAAAGCTGTTTGATTCACAAACACGTTGATATGGTTCCAGCAGTACATTCATACCAATTTGACCTATTGCTTGCATTTTAAATATTGGATAATTGGAAAATGGAAACTGGAAAGTACATCAGAATGCATGGGACTAAGCACTTCAACTCACCTGCACATTCTGAAGATTATTTGATTCCAAAATTTCAGCTAATTTCAATAACATCTCGGGCTTGCTTACATCATCATCATTTATAGCCAGACAAACATCGATGTCACTGTTAGAAACTCCAAATGAATTAGCACAAGATCCATAAATACGCAACTGAGCATTAGGCCATTCTTTGTTGACCAGTTTCTCTAACGATGCTCGAAGTTGTTCCTGCTTTGCCTTTTCTTCTTCTAGTGGTATCAGAGATTCATAGATTTTAAGGAAATAAGGGGTAAATCTGTCTATGTCACTGCGACATGCAATCTCCTTTCTACGATGCCTTATTCGCTGAACAGATACCAGCTGTCCTCTAGGCCTATCTGGCCTAAGGTCCTGGAAACGGGATAACAGAAAAAGATGTTACAGACAGTAGAGAATGGTCATCCAGATGCTAAAGGCATTCAACAAATCATTATAGCCAACAAAAATACCAGTTAAGTATAAAAGAACTCTGAGATCTCATTCACAGATTTAGTAAGATGTTCCAAAGGTTGATAAAATAAAGAGCTTCATTGTTGATATAGATATGTATGACACCAAATGCTTTTTAGTAAGCATTGATTGATAAACAAACAGTTCAAAAATCACAGGATGACAATTAAATGTTCTAAGAAGGGAGAAAGATGAAAGTCCTTAAACAGGATCAACCAAGTCCAAGTGGAATACCATTGTGCCAAGTCAGCTTCAAAGTATAGAACTTAACGACTTCACTGATTTTCAATGACTTTCAGCCTGTTCCCATCCAACTTGTCAGTCCCTCCCAAGTCAAGAACAAGTCCAATATTTTATACCTTGGTTTGAAAGTTGAAACATACTTCCCTATGAGATAAAGAAAGGCAGCTGTTGAAAAGAAAATAAATAGCAACTATGTTCTCCATAGAGAGATACTACCATCACCTATGCCACCTCCAACATTAAATGGTGGAATTTCAAATTTCAAATTATCAAATTTTTTCACATGTATGGAAGAGATGAAGAACCTAACCTTATTATGGTCAAGTCTCCTACACATGATTATTTCTCATCTTTTAGGCCACGTTTGTTTGCACAAATTCTCTCAAGAAAATTTGATTTTCTTATGAAAGAAGATTTTTTCATGTTTATTTACACAAATTTTCCTAGGAATCTGAAACTTCAGGGCCAAATTTTCCCAGGTAAATTGTCCAAAAGTTTTCCCATCATGATTCACGACTCATGGAGAAAAATGCTTTCCTGAGAAAATTTATGAAGTTCACTTTGAGGGATTTAATAAATCTTAAACAGCTTGATTATATGCATACCTAAACTTGACCCATTCATTAATTGGATTGATACAACCCAACTAAGCTATGAATTGATGTAACCTAACCCATTTATTAAATAGATTAACCTGGCCCAACTAAGAATTAATGGGTGACCCAACTTAGCTCATTTGCAAAAGGGATTGACCCAATAAGTCCCAACCCATTTAATAAACGGGTCAACCCAATCCAAGTAGACAACCAAGATTCAATGGATTGACCCAATTCAGCCCATTTATTAAAAGCTCAACTCGACATGACTCATACTAAACTTGACCCACTTGTTAATTAGGTCAACTTAACCCAAACAACCATAAATAGGTTAATCCAACCAATACATGAACAAAATCTTTCTTAAATGAGTTAACTAGATCGAAACCTGACAAAGGTTCAATGGATTGACCCAATACAGCCGATTTATTAAAAGCTTAACTCGACACAACTCATGCTAAACTTAACCCACTTGTTAATTAGGTCATCTTAACCCAAACAACCACAAATAGGTTAATCCAACCAATACATGAACAAAATCTTTATTAAATGAGTTAACTAGATCCAAACCTGACAAAGCTTAAATGGGTTGGCCCAACGTCTGGCCCATTTACTAAATGGTTGATCCAACCTAGCTTGCATCTAACCCAAACCATTTATTAAGTGGGTCAAACCAATTAGAAACAACCCATTTATTAAACAAGTTGGTTCAACCCAAATAATCCTAAATTGGTCAATCTCACCTATAGCTCGGGTAACTTATTTATTAGATAGGTTAACCCAACCTTAATACTTGACACAACTTAAATGGGTTGACCCACTTGGCTCATTTATTAAATGGTAGACCCACCAAGATACCTACCAATCTCGATCCAGTTTGTTAAATGAGTCAACCCAACCTGACTCAACCTATTTAACTATAGGAAAACTTTAAATTAGAAAGTGAATTCCTACCAAGCCATTTTCCAAAGAAAATTTTCCCATCAGAATCCATTTTCCCATTGGAATTCATTTTCTAAGGAAACTATCAAGCTTCCCCTTAAAATGCATTCCCACCTATCCGTTATCTTTCACTAAAACCCACCCCATTTTCATCTTTAATAGAGCTTCCATCATCAAGATCACCATTTTCCTTTTCTCATATCATAGGAAGCTTCTAGAGATCACTTTCCCCTTCCTTTGTTCACAATTGGTATAAAGTTAAATTGTCATAAGCTCCATACTTGGCTTTCCCTATTAACTTTCTTCAGCAACTACTATTGTCATTCAATATCTTCTTACTACCTCATAACAGTGCAAAACTAAGTCATTTTCAATTAAAACCAACTCATCCTCCCCAACATCATTCCATTAAAATTAAACTACATATATTATGTTTTTACCCTGCTAATGTTCATGTTGTAAGCTTCAAAAATTCCTCTCTGCAATTTAAACTTGTTATTAGTTGACATCTCATTATCAGTACTGCATTATCTACAAACAACATGTAAAATAAATGAGTTATGACAATAAGTTGTCATGCCACTAGAGCAGGAAAAAATGGTAAGCTGTCCAGCAGTTTACCTTACTACGCGGACCATTACTACGCACCATGCCATTTTTGCTACTCTCTCCATCACCAACCATCAGAAAGCTCACAAGCTGTTCAGACAGCGCATCCCGCTCAACATCCTCTCCATCCAGACTGCTCATCCTGTCCACCATCTGAGTCAGAGACCGCCGCCGGTCTGCAGCAACCTCACCATGCAAATTCTTCAAAGGCTCCTCAATGTCAGCAGCTGGGACAGAACGACGATTGTTCCCCATTAGTGGGCCCGGTTTGTCGAGCTGAACACTAAGTGGTAGCTTACGAGGCGGCTGATTGACTGGCATCTCATCTTGCTTCTCCAAATTACGCTCTCCATCCTGTCTTCCATTCGCAGATACCCACCTCTCGGGCCCCTTGAGTCTCTGCGAGTGACCAACTGCTGATGATGCTGCTGCAGGTGAAATTCCAGCTCCTTTATCATGAGATCGAGTGTGTGGGCCCTTGGAGCTTCGGCCCACTGCAGAGGTGGTCGGACTGTGCGTCGGCTGGAGCTTTGTGACAGTGGAATTCGGAGCATTGAGTGATCCGAATGTCAGGGATGCAACACCATCGGGAAACATTCCATCTTTAGGCGGCGGCTGCAGCAGCGGGGGGATCATGTGGGAGGAACCGTTGCGGAGAAAGCCTCCCCCTCCCATCGGGTGGAATCCGTTAGGATTTGGAGGAGGAAAATTTGGTGGGGCCCGCAAATCGAATGAGGGGAGGGGCCAAGGGTTTGGAGAGAAGAGAGATTGGGGCGGCGGAGGGAGGAAAGGGAAGAGAGATGGGTCGGAGGGCCACGGACGGAAGGGATGGCTGGGGCCCACGGCGGCAACAGCTGGATCGTGGAGATGGAAAGGGAAGGAATCGGACGGTGGAGATGAAGCTGGCGGCTGGGGTTTGGAAGGAGGTTTTTGGAGGAGCTGGAGGAGAAACTCACCACCAGAAGGAGACGGTTCGGGTAGGGTTTTGACTCCCCGAGGCTCGGCGAAGGAGGGTTTACGGCCCCCGCCCATGATCCAATCGATCTGTACCGCTCGATCGATCTCAATGTATCTCGACCGTTGGATCGAGATCTCGAGATATAGATCGAGACGAAAAAAAATAAACGAACAAGAAAAAGACGGAGACGGAGAAGATGAAAGTCAGGACGCAGCGTCTCTGCAAAGAGTCTTGCAAGTTAAGTCTAGTAAGATGGGCGCACGTGCTGTATGGCACGTGTTCAAAAGCTCAAGTGTCATAACCTTAACTGTGGTTACTACGAAAAATAATCCTCAACTGCTAATCCAATGATAAAGATGATAAATTACAGTTAATGGTATCTATGGTGATGGACAGTCAACTTGTGAAAATTCTTTAATTAATAATTTTTTTTGTTGGGTTGGAATGAAAAAAAAAAAGTTCCATTCAAATGAAAATCGATTTGAGCACTGATATTTTTATCAACATTGAGCATTGTTTTATAATAAATTAATTCTTTTTCCATCTTGTCCTTTAATTTATCACAAGTGAGAGAACAAAGTCGTTAAAAATCTAATTTATCATGAGATAATACTTATGTTAATAAAAATATTAGTGTCCAAATCAATTCTTCATCCTTATTGCTCTTTGATTTAGTCTCTTTTGTCTTGATTTGCCATCTGACTTTGACGAAATAAGTAGATTTGGTTCATTTCAATCAATCTATATTTTTTATATATTCCTTTTGTAGTATGAGTATTCTAAGACTATTTTATATATTTTTATAAATTAATGTTAAATGATAAAAATATTTAGTTTTACCTGTTCAAATACTCACATGATGTGATTTTGATATCTATTTAGTAATTAAATTATAAAATAAAATTGGAAAAAATATATTTTAAATTGAAGTATTTAGTCATCTCATCAAAAATATTAATATGGATTGTTAAAGTTACTAATTTAATTTAAGAAATAAATATTTTCTTTTAATTTAGTTATACAATTTTGAGCTTTGCATTCTTTTTAAAACTATTGATTTGATAAGAGTTGGCATCATGGATATAACTCTCTTTTAAATGAACACTTTAATTATATCAATTAATACATTTTAAAAACATATATGTGATAGAATTATCTAAATTTGGTTTAGACTCCCTTGCATTTGGTTATTTTGTATTACTTCTAATGAATTTAATACCATGCAGAGAGTCCACAGTCATAGAGGGTCATTCCTCAACAAATGTTTTTTAAAGATAAAAATTAAACATCATTGTACTTCAATAAGGCTTACCATAGACTATTCATAGTATTAAGTAGAGGCATTAACTTTATAATTAATATAATCAACAACTTCTTTTATTAATGTGACACTGCATCATTAATAATGTAAAATCTCATAAAGTATTCATATAAGAAGAAAATTAATAAATATAAATAATATCTTAATTCAATATTCAATCTAAATGAATTAGAGTGATGATAAAAGGATGTTTGAAAAACAAACAAAAATCATAAATTCGACTTTCATTCTACCTCAAATGGTCAGTAACATATAATTACCTCACATGTATAAGTAGAGTGTGAAAAATTGTGGGCTACTCAACCTAAAATCTTACAAATAAGTCCACTATCTTCATAGCACACAAAAATTAAACTACGAAAGTTCGAACTCACAACCGGCTACTACAACTACACTGGATAATTTCCACCGTTAATTATCCTTTATATTCAACGCTACCTCAATCCGCATTAACCTCTCATTCAACGCTAACATGACTACAGAATCAAAGATTTCTTACTGACCGTGACATTCGCATCATGATCAATCAGGTGGGGCCCACAAAATCAACGGTCTTGATGGCTACACGCGTAGACGTTTTGGCCTTTCTTTTCAGTGAACTAGTTCCCTCCAGAATCCAGATGCGTGACAGCCCATTAATCGTACACTCATAGCTAGAAGCCCAGTTACCTCTCTTAATTAAATATCATTACAAATCGACCCACTTCTCGCAACCGTCCGATAAAAAAAGAAAAACCGACGGCTCAGCTTCCTCTCCCTTACAGTATATTCACAGAACAGTCCCACCGCACATGTAAACGACCGAGTGCGAGTCTACCACCACTATTCTATTATATATCGACCCACTTCTCTCAACCGTCCGATCAAAAAAAAGAAAACCCGACGGCTCAGCTTCCTCTCCCTTACAATATATTCACAGAACAGTCCCACCGCACATGTAAACGACCGAGTGCGAGTCTACCACCACTATTCTATTATATATCGACCCACTTCTCTCAACCGTCCGATCAAAAAAAAGAAAACCCGACGGCTCAGCTTCCTCTCCCTTACAATATATTCACAGAACAGTCCCACCGCACATGTAAACGACCGAGTGCGAGTCTACCACCACTATTCTTTGGGTTCTTTCTTCTTCCCCCCTGCAAGCCATGGCAACGCTTCTGCTTGCCGGCATTCTGCTCGCCGTGGTCTCCGCAGCGGCCGATTCCCTTCCGCCGTACACCAACCACACTGTCGGCGGCTCCGCCGGGTGGTTATTCGATGTCGCTACCAACTCCTCCTCTGCCAATTTCTCCCATTGGGCCGCCAATCAGACCTTCAATCTCGGCGACTTTCTCAGTAATCCCGATCTTCGAATTTCTCCTTTTTTTTTTTCATATCATATATCTGATTATACAAAAAGATTATATTTTTTAAAAACCTTGACGAACTTTATGGGTTTATGCTTCATTGCTTGATTGCTTCTATCTCTCCAATTGGAATTTGAAATTTCGTGGTGAATGTGGGTATTTTTTTTATTTCTTCATTTTTTCAGGTGGGTTTGAATGTTTCCGGGTGAAGGAGGGGTAAAACCCAACTTTTTGCAGTTTCCAAGATTTCCACTTTTCAGTGATGGAAGACTGACATTTGGGAGCGAATAAAAAATTAACGTTGTTTGAAAATTGAAATTTTATACTGTTTTCAAAGAAATTTGTCTATTTTAACTCATTTGAGCAGAAAATCTCGCCCATTTTTCACTTGAAATTTTCTAAATCTATGTCTTCAACTGAACTTAATTCAATGCAAAATCGTAGTTGATGAAAGTTATTATTTAAAAATCTGAACCCAACGATGTAGTTCCAGTATCCATAACTCTTCGATTTGATTTGTTCAAAAATTATTAAAATTTTATTTATTTTATTTTCATACTTTTTTTTATATAATTATTAATAATTTTTAAGTGCATTTAGTTTTTAGATATCTTGTTTTTATTAATAATTTGGCCATATTATTCATTTATTTATTTTATTGTTTCCAGTATTCAACACGAACGCGAATCAGACTGTGATCCAAACGTACAACGAGACGACGTACTCAAGCTGCAGCGCCGACGACGATTTCGGCAACTTAACGTCGGTCTACACCGGCGGGGTGGGCGTCGGAACGTCGGTGACGTTAACCGTGCCGCTGACGATCAAGGGGAAGAACTATTACTTCTCTGATGCCGACGATGGAATCCAATGCGAGCAAGGGCTGAGATTCGCCATCGACGTCGCACAAGGCCGCGGCCTTCCCCCCAGCCTCAACCAGCCTCCCCCTCCGCCCTACGCCGAGCCGCCGTCGGATTCGACGTCGGCGACTGCGACCACGAACCAAGGCGAGACCTTCCACAACGGAGCTGGTCTAGGAAAAGTGGTACGGACGAGATTGGCTGTTTGGATATTTCTTTTCTCGAATTTTGGATTTCTTCTCTTTTGAAAAAGTGGAGAATACGACCGCTTTTCTTTTCCACTCTCTTCTTTTCCGGGATTTTACTTTCCTTGATTTTTTTTATTTTTAATTCCTTAGTCTGTGGGAGCTTGTTTGGTAGCGATGTAAGCGATTTACAGCTGTTTGTTGTATACTTTTTTAAAAAAATACTACTTTGACTAACGTGATCACGTGCTAAGGCTTTGTTCTTAATATCAATTATTTAGAAATTTAGAAAAAGTTTGGCATCAGTGCGATTTAAATGAGTTGCCAGCGTCCATGATTAATCTCTAATCAAATATAATTGTATTCATGTGTTAATATCAATTTCAATTTAAGATAAAATAAAATAGATAGTAGGATTAAATTCCATTTTTTTTAAAAAATTATGTGTGGGAAACTTCAGCAACAACGTAAAACCACTGGGGTAATACCTAATACTCTCAGGACACATGAGAATAAAACCATGGGAAGCTTATGGGAACTCGAACTCGACACTTTGTGCTTCTTAAAGGGTGGGAGAAGTTGGGAAATTAGATAAATAACAGTGTAAAGGTAAAAGAAATAGTTATTATTGGACAAATTTAGAAAAAAATATAAAATATAAAGTCATTTAATTGAGATTATGTAAAATAAATGATTAAAGTGGAGCTAATTATTATCTGACATATTGTTTGAATTAACTGATAATAAATTGTCTTTATAATTAATACATTTTTCTATCTTTACTTTCATTATAAATACTAAAATATACATTTTTTCAAAATATTTTATATATATAAACTTCTCCGTGCTTCTCTCATTTATTTAGTGTAATGCACTTTTTAAAAATTTTCAAAGTCTACAGTTGAATATGTTGGATAGTCGATATACGGAGATGGAGTGTGTAAAGCTGTGTAATTAATTGATGATTCAATTAAATAGTTTTAGCTTTTTAAATTTTAATAAAATTATAATCAAGTGTTTCTTATAAAAATAAAAATAAACAGATAATTGTAGAATATTTTATAGCAAAGATTGATATAAAAAGTGTTATTAGTCATTCAATTTAAATGCATTAAAATCAATAAATGTTTTACTATTAATTTAAATGAATTTAAATTTGATAACTAAAAATGGTCTTTCATCTTAAATTATATAGAATCCATACAATAACTTAAATAAAAATAAATTATATTATTTAACCATTTTTTATGTTAACATTTTTGGTAGGAACCTAGAAGAAATGCAAAAGGCAAAAAATAAAAAAGAATACTATTAAATTATAATACCAACTAAAGAGACTCTATCAAACCAAAAGCAACTTCTCCTTCTTTTATCTTTTTTCCTTCTCTGCTCTCTTTTACTTTATAAGTTCTCTTTTTTATCCATTAAGAATATCAATAATTAAGAGTAATGGACTCCCATCATGAACTTCTATCACCACTTGGGCTCATAAAATTTTAATTGCACAAACAAAGCAATGTCAATTTTCTCCTACTCATATCTTTTAAGGCGGATCATATAGACATCATGTTTTTCTATTAAGCAGACACTAATTTTCATTTTAGATGACAAATTATCATTTTGTTCTTTCATTTTTTTTCTGTCCGAACGAACAGAGAGTATATCCATATTTATGTAAGTAATTATACATTCCATCAAATAATACAGTTCAACAACTATTTTTAAGAATCATTCTACACATTCTCATAAGAATGTAGGAGATTTTTCTCTTTCTTATATTTAGTATTTATTAAATAAAAAAAGAGTAGAGTCAACTTTTCTCCTCATTTTTTCTTTCTGGTCCTTTTGCGCGAGACTTTCTCTTTGTTTATTTTCTCCTCAAAACTTTTACACTTACAATTACTAAATAAGATACAAAAGAATTTATTTACAAGAGAATTCCATAATAAAATAATCTATTGAAAAAACTTTCTCATTATTCATATATAACCTTAAACTCATTCACCTGGTAGCTTTTTCTTTTTAATCTAATGCTAACAAATAAATTTTGCTCGTACCCAATAGACAACAACTACTAACCATTCTTCTAAGTAAGTTAGAATACAAAAAATTTATTTGATCTATAACAATTAACATAATGTAGCATTTGAATACTAAAGGTTTCTCATCATTTAAAATAAATAATTAAACAATTTAGAGATAGTCATCCATTTAAGGATTGGAATTGGTGTAGATATAATCTTCCATCTCAAACACACTTTCCTCTACCTTATCATTCTCCTCTTGCACTTCATTCCAATCTTCTTACAATCAATTTCTGCGCCTCTGTGATCCACCAATAACCCATTTCACTCAAATTATTTAATCATGGAAAAAATAAAATAAAGGTAAATTATAAGATCATTTAAAATAGATGATGGAAATTCAAGACTTAACTTTATTATAACGATGTCATCTATACTTGATCATTTCTTAAAAAATATATATTTCCATCAATCAAAGGAATAAAACACTCCACAAGTGTTTGGACTTATTTATTTCTATTATTTTTAAAAGCTCTTATTTTCAAGTTGAGATAACGATTATATTTTGTTTTCTAAAATAATGGATATTGATTTTTGCACCATCATTTTTTTTTTGTCAGTGTAATAATGAAAGAGGGAAATTTCCTTTAAGAGTGATGCATTGTGAAAAAAAGTGGTGTGCAAAAATTTCTATCCAAAATAATGAATTCAGTGAAAG
The DNA here is from genome assembly GCA_013350335.1 of Chimonanthus salicifolius. Lineage (NCBI taxonomy): Eukaryota > Viridiplantae > Streptophyta > Magnoliopsida > Laurales > Calycanthaceae > Chimonanthus > Chimonanthus salicifolius. The sequence goes on along the minus strand of CM023541.1, from coordinate 62,096,807 downwards.
TAAATTCAAATAAAGATCAAGAGAGAGATCTTTATTTTGGTTTTTTTTTATTTCTATTATTTTTCAAAAACTCTTACTTAAAAGTAAATGAATCTTAAAGAAAATAAATGGAAAACTCACCCCATTTTGAGAATTAGCAGATCCCAACACAAGTTGGTGCTTTTCTGCACAAACCAGTATGAAAAGAATTAAAAAATCTTTCCATGAAAAGCTCAGAGAGAGAGAGAGAGAGAGAGAGCAGTCCAAAGGCCAAAACACTCACCTACGCCTACTCTTAAGGCTCTTGTCTCTACACCCAACAAGAATAGCATTGGTGAGAAGAGAAGATAGAGAAAGAGAGGGATGGGCCAAAAGGAAGTACGAATCGCCATGTTTCCAACCAGGCACGAAAAGGGCAAGGATACGAAGCAATTTATGAATAAAAAACATTAAGAAAGAGAAAGAGATGGAGAGAAGGTGAGAAGGCGAAGATTAACACCAATTACCGACAACGCAGGACAGAATCACATGTAAAATGCTCAAGAGAGGGAGAGGAGAGAGAGAGAGAGAGAGGCAAATGGGATTTCGGAACTTTGGTTCTGGCTTACTTTTCAATGTGGGTTGTATTAGGGGTGCAAATCTCTGCAAGACCTGCATATCCGCTCATAAAATTCTTACTCATCTTGTGTACAGTATTTTTTTTCTGAATTAATAAATAGATAAATAATTTAAAAGAAAGTTTTAGAAAAGAAGTTGAAAATGAAAATATCGGCGGATATTGGTTGATATCGACTGAGGTATCATATTGGACCCACCACCAGTTTTATTTTTTTTTAAAAAAAGAGATTGATATTTGTACCCATGGGTTATATAAGTCACGATTGGAATGAATCGGGTTGAGTTGGTTTAATTTATTTATTTTGAAATATATTTTTTAATTTTAAAATTGACTTATTCAAAATAATTAAAATATTTTCATTTTGAGAATCAATTCAAATTGAGAAATGACACTCACTACTCAAGAGATGCGATTTACTACATTTTGAAAATTGCTCGGAATCAATAAATGAGTATTCATATTTGAGAGATGGAAATCTACTTATATAGTTCAAAATCTTTGATTTTTCTAAATATTTAATTCTAAGCTATTGTTTACGTAAAAAATAAATTAAAAATATAAGATTTTAGATTTTACTTGTGTGAAATTTTTACAGAGCGATGCCTTTGTTACATGTGAGGACGGATGTGAAGTGACAAAAAAAAGTCTCACAATGGTTATTTTGTTAAACCAATAATTTTATATAACACTTAGAAGCACCGTTCTCTCAATGGCTAGCTTTTAAGAGTAAATTATATCTCAAGAATGTTATCAAAGTCATGATTTTAAATTTAGATATTCAATTAAGGGTAGCGATCCTCCTATGGGAGTTTTGTGTAACACGACACGAGTTTTATTATATTGTCCGTTTTGCCCTTCGAATCAGCTCACCGGATTACTAATCCTTCCACTGCGATATAAATAGGTTTACTGACCGGCACACTGAATTTTATATAAGTGATACTGTTTTTTCATATAGAATAACAAATCGGATCACTGATTTTTTAAAAAAATACTTTCGTACGGCAGTAAAAGAGTAAAATGAGCAATACCCTAAATCTCGTGTCTTATTACACAAAATACTCATGCGAGGATCGCTACCCTCAATTAAAACTCACTTTTAATCTTCACATAACGTTTCTACTATAGCAAAAACAATCTCTCCACCAGTTAATGATGAGGAACCAACAAAATCTTAATGTGAGTGGATTTCTTTATAATCTCTAAAACTTTAAAATCTTCTATTGCTAAATCCACCCTTGCTAAACAAACCTTAAGTTAAAATATTTAATTCTCTGAAAGTTGAAAACTCTTGTGTCTTGAAATCTTTAATGGTCATAAGACAAATAATTTTTTTCATAAATTGAATAATATGAATAAATAAATCATTTTAAAGACCAGATCTGAATTCAGCTGGGTCAAATCAAACGATTCGATTCTGAATTGTAAAACACTGCTCATGACTCAGTTTGGACTCATGCCGGAGAGTCAGGAAAGAGTTGAAGATTCTGGCCAAGGAAAGAATAAAAAAAAGAAAGAGAGAGAGAGTTGAGAGGTGTGATGATCTGTCAATGTGAGTGAGATGAAGAGAGAGATTGTTGGGTAGCTTTGACCTGCCTGCTCATTCTACTGCAACATGCACAATCTTCAAGTTTTCTGCTTGGCTGCTCTGGTTTTTCTCCATTACAATAGCCAAGGAGACAAGGAGCCATTCTACGGCACATCTCAATTAAGAAGCAAGTGGGCTGGATATTGCAGTTTTGCAGTCACTTATCTGATGATCCTGTACGTTCCTTTGGTGGACCATTCATCAATAGGCAGAGACTAACATTGCAATTTATTCCGTAGTTTAGTCTATTCATTGGTACAGCGAACAAGATCCATATTGAAAATGTAGAATAAGATCTCCTATTAAAACTCTATTTCATGCTCATTCACTCAAAAAGATTGACGGGTCTCATCTTATTTAAATTTTAAATTGGTCATTATTTTTGGGCTTATGCAGAACAAAAAGTGCATGCTAATAGGACTCCATTTTAAGAATAATCTTTGTTTAGTAAGACATCCAATTATATTCAATTTTCATTTTTCTAAAAGAGTTGCCATTGTTGAATAATGAAATGATGGATCTTTGACATGTGATGAAGATTAGTTTTCAAGAACTAACAACAAAGATTGTCTCGTGCTGAAAAAGTCGAAAAGACTTTCTCTAGTAATACTTAATAGGAAGAATTCTCTTTAAATAGATTTTTTTTTTCACAATAGATGTGATGTAAAAAAGAAATATACAAATAAAATGTGTGTGGAATTTCAACCTCAGATAGTTTGATTAGCTCTTAATTAGTTATCCTACTTTCTGCAACAATTTTCAATAAATTTCCAATGGAAACATATATTAAAAAAAATTCAGTATTATACTTCTATAATAATTTTTCGATAATGATATTTTACAATGTCATGTATATAGAAGAAAATAAGCCCGACTAAAAGCCGACGGCGCATTGCTTTAGATTACCTTACGTACATAGCTGTCATTATTGTAAATCTCAAGGGCAATAATGTCAAATGATATTTTTCTGTCTGTCTGTCTCATCTTTTCAATATTCCGATCACAGTCCAAAAACACAGGTAAGGGAGCTCTCGCAGATTTGCACTGGTACCATTTCCATTTTTTTCTGCCAAAAACCCATCTTTTCCGGGCCCGAATCGAATCCGAACCCCAACCCCAACCCAAGTGCGAAACCGACTCCGAATAATCTTGTGTCAGAAATGGAGATGGGTTGATCTCGGATCGCAAAAGGCAGGACTGGATCGAGGCCGTCCATTGATGGAGGTGGATCATGGCGGCAATGATGGGAATGAGAGACGGAGTATCAGCAGCCGTTTATTCTCCGGCGAAGGAGAAAGGCAGCGACGAGGGGCCCCTTCCACGGCCGTTCGCCGTTGTGGCGGACTCGTAAGCTGGTGGGCGTAGGCAGGGTGAAGCTGCTCCTTGCCTCCTCCCTTTTCTTGGCTCTTCTTCTCTTCTCCTCTCGGATTGGACCCTTCATGGGGTGGAACTTGCATCCCTCTTCTGCTGTCTCTTCTCCTTCCAGGTGCCTCCTCCCTTTTATTTTACTGTTTTTCCTTAAATTTCTAATTTTCTTTCCTTCCCTTTTTATTTGGCTTTGTTGGATGCCCTGATCATCTTAATTGCTTCCAGTGTCTCTGCTAATTGGATGTACATCACTTTAAAAACTCAAAACTTGGGACGCCACTCGAAATTTTAGTCACAGTCGAGGCGAATTCTTCAAACTGGACTAAAGACTTGCTAAACTCAAAACTTTATCCAGTCAAGCAAACTCGGATTCATTCATCTATGGTTTTGTTTTCTTTCCCTTTTTCAAAATTATAAACCATGTATAAACAGATATTGTATATGCATGTGAAAAAAATGTTCTGCTCTAAGATGTATTAGTTAAAAAGTAGAGGCTACATGACAAGTTGTCTTTTTTTTAACAGGACCAACACTGATAGTATCTATAAAATTGAAATTTCATTACATTTTTCAATTATTTGTCATAAATTATTGCTAAGCAACGCAATAAACTATGACATTCTCATTTCATCGGAAAAAATATTGAAATTTCAGTTTTATGAACCTATCATTGCCATTGCATTGAAAAGGAAACTTATTGTGTGTGTCCTATACTTTGGATTCATACATCTCATAGTATTATATGAATTTCTCTATAGATATATGGATTTATAATGCACAATAGAGACTCATTTAATTCAGGGAAAGGAAGGAATACATTTTTAGAGAGTAAATATCTTTTTTAATGATGGCTCGTCTCAACTTAGAACCTTTTAATTGCATAATAAGCCCTTAAGCAGCAAGCTTTTAAGAAGAAAGTCACCATTTTAAACTAATGAGAAATGATTATATGTTGTTGGTAAGTATGGTAACTATCATATTGTTGGTTCAAAATGTTGACTAAGATCCAGTTTTGGTCTCAATTTTACCTTGTATTTGCAATCCTACTCTTTTTGTGTCTCTACATGATCCAGTCTAATTATAGTCCTTAATGTTAGATTAATAATATTAACCACTCATGCACTTCTTATCAATCTAATGGTGGAAACCGAAGTTGGATAAGATGTAAGTAGGGAGACGGGGACATAGACATAGGGTAGGATGTGTGAATAGGAAGAATTGATTATATGGGTATCCAGAGTCAACAATTTGACCTGGCAACATGGTAGTTAGCATATAGCTGGTAATATTTGATCATCCCAACTAAAACAATTAGATTCATTTTTTATTTTTTCTTAAAAGTGATTTTTTTTTAAAGAAAGTATTTTGCTTGCCATGCATCCAAAGGGAAAGGAAAGTATTCTTAGAAAATAACATTTTTTTATTCCTTAAATCCAAAGTACCATTCTTTTACCATTTTTTGATTAAATTATCATGCTTTTCAAGAAGTACTTTCCTTTCCACAAGCTCATCTGTAACGATGGATTCATGGAAAAGTACTTCTCTTGAAAATAACTACCTTTAAAAAAAAAAATCAGAAGAGTCAAACTCATTTCTAATTTTGGCTAAAATTATTATTTTGGAGAAAGTACTTTCCCTTCTATGGAACCTTAGAATACATCTTTGCTTCCTTCCTCCACATTGAGTTCTTATGGCTGATGATGATTTCGAGTGAGTGGTGAATAAAATAAGTGCTAGGTAGATTTTACAGGAAACCCATTCCAAAATTGCATTTGGATGAGTCTAAACTGGTTGTATGATGTTTCAAGAATGCCAAGAAAGTGAACCTTTTTTTTATTTTTAATTGTTGTGTCTTTGAGACTGGTGATTTGAAGTTTCAATATAACCAAACAAGAAATAGTTATTCTCAAGGAAAGTAGATGCATATAACCACACAAAACTTGTAATTATTTTCTTAGGAGAATAGCATTTTTTCTTAAGAAAAGAGAAACAATCACATACAAGAGACCCAGTGACAGTACCATCAGGCCTTGCATCTCCATCAGCCCTAATGTAGAATTTTAGATTATGGGATTTTGAAAATGTAGCACATCTAGTTCCACCATTGAGTTTGTCTAGAAGGTGGTTGCCAACAAAGGTGGTGAACTGGTAATTGGAATGTCAAAGACTTGGTGACTGGAAATGTACTTCCTGCTCTTCTATATCTGATTGTCTCAAGGAACTAAGGATCTGAATAGCAGTTAGATGTTTTAGAATTTGTGTGTTAATAGTGGATGTTGTTAGGCTAAGCTGAATGCGCATATCTTTCGTTCATTGCTCTCTGCAGGCCTTTTTTTAGTTATCCTGCTGTTATCCATTTGACCTTACTGTCATGGGACTGGCGAGTCTCTTCCTTGATTCAATCCCGCTGGCACTCTCTTAAACAGTCCATCGCCAAGCGAGTCAACCTTACCACCAATATGTTCACTCTTTGGACCAATGTGATCAAACCAAACCACACACAAATTTGAACACAAAGTTGAGAGAGATGGAACACCAAGAATGTTCTTACTTGAATTGATGAACGCAAAGAAAATACAAGGCTTTGGAGACTCAAGCTCTCACTCACACACTTAGCTAGAAGTCTTTGTTAGCACACAACCTTGAAGCTATTCAACAAGCTTCAACACTTGGGGAGTTCAACTCTTTCCCAAACACCACTCCTCTCTAGCTTGACTCCTCTCTCAAGCTCTATGTGGAGGAGCTTGTTTTTCAAATGAGCTCCCCACTTCCTTATATAGGTGAGGCCATGGACCAAGTGTGGTTGGAATTATGCCATGTGGCAACAATCCAATGTCGATGAAACTTCTAGACCTTGTTGTAGAACCCTTCATACAAAATAGCCTAGATGTTTTTCTACATGACTCCATACTACACTAGAATCTTCCACACACTACTACAAGACTCCACATTTCCATAGAGTTCTACAACATTCTATAGAATTCTACAAAACTCTACAATTTCTACAATCTTCTAGGGAACTCCATAATTCTATAGCACCTTGTAGAGTCTTCTTAAATCATCTAGAACCTTCCACATTATTCTGGACTCTTTGTGCATTTCGGGTCATTCTCAAGCATTTCGAAAATATCTCCACTATTGAAACCTCCATCTTTTAAGTTCGGCCATACCTTGTGCACAATTTTAGCACAAAAGCCGAATTTCGCGTATTCTCGTCTTGTCACAGAGTCTCGATTTGTGACATTATGTTTGTGTAACGACCCGACCCGAAAACAGGGCTTAGGGCCCAACTCAGTGTGATATTGTCCGCTCTGGGCCTCACACACAAGTGAGCCCGCACGGATTTGCCTTTGGGCCTGGGCCCACATGGCCCGGCCCAAAACGCGTCACACAAGAGTTGTGGGAGGTGGCCTCAAATAAACCCCCACTCCAATCCATTCCAAACCGATGTGGGACTCTCCCACATCGGTGGTGTGTAGCTAGGGGCAGGGTATCACAATCACCCCCCCTAAGGCCTCGAGCCACCCTCGGCTCGACTCGGCCCAGCTTAACAACACCAGGGAAGGAGGAAAGCCCACACAGTCCGAGTGTTGAACTCGTCTTTGATACCAATTTGTAACGACCCGACCCCAAAACAGGGCTTAGGGTCCAACTCAGTGTGATATTGTCCTCTCTGGGCCTTGCACACAAGCTGCCCTTACGGATTTGCCTTTGGGCCTGGGCCCACATGGCCCGGCCCAAAATGCGTCACACAAGATTTGTGGGGGGTGGCCCCAAATAAATCCCCACTCCAATCCATTCCAAACCGATGTGGGACTCTCCCACATCGGTGGTGTGTAGCTAGGGGCAGGGTATCACAGTTTGTCAATTGGGTGAATATCCAAACACACCTAAAAGCCAATTTGGTAGTCATTAGTTCTTGTTTGGAATTTCAGTGATGTAAATTTACAAAATATCCCAAAGAATTGCAAGTTTGGTGAAGTAGGGATTTGAAATCCACATATTCCAATTCAAGGGGATTTATAAATTTTGTGTGAAAGTGATATTTTGGAACTTTTAATGTTTCAATTTCTTAACTTAATCATTCCCTAATTAGAAGTAATAGCTTGAAGCCCTAACAAACACAAACGCTAATGTATGAATTTTTGCGAGGAAAATGTGAACCTTACCCTTGAATTGTACCATTTTATTCCCTATGCTGATGTGGTAAGTGATTTGATTGTTTTTTTTTTTATCGGTCAGTCATTTGATTGGTATCATAACTAACTCATGAAAGGCCAACCAATTGTGTTTTGCTATGTCAGCATGATGGTATGAAAGGGTATAATTTAATGGTAAGTGTAACATCTCCCTTTTTGAATTCTAAGATTAACAAAATTTGCTAAATCCAGAATTTATGGAATTGTAAATCCTGCTGGAGTTTTCTACCAAACAAGTCTTAAGTTGTTGAGATCAACTTGAAAGATCTAGTAATATGTAAGTCCCAAAGGTGGCAGCCAGTACCAGTGTGCATATGTTAGTAGAAATGGGTTAACAACTTATCAATTGATGAGACTTCCATCATCTTATTTCGTTAACTGTTTTTTCAAACGGAGATAGAAATATTTCATTAATTAAAAGTGTGGTACAAGAGCATGGAGGGCTGTGTATAAGAGATTTATACATGTCCCTCCAAAGAGAAAGTACAAAAGCAAGAGACATAAAAACAAGAAAGGTACTATTTTGGTTATAAGGGTGATTCCAAATCCTTTACAAGCCAAGATATCCTAAAGGACATGGTCCGAGGGGAGATACTCAACCCTCAAACCCCTACTTCCTGTGGAGGTTGAAGAGAAATACTTTTATTGCTGGTTGAGGTTTTTGTACTCCAACCTTGGCTAAGAAGTCAACAACATTGTTCGCTGAGCGGGCCGTAATGTACGAATCGGATGATTCTGTTCCTAAACAATCTCCTAATGTTCCTAATAGTGTTGACTAGTTTCGGGGGGGTGGGATTAGCATAATTACTTCTGATGATGAGGTTGTCATTCCCAAGACTAGCTCAAAGATGGGCCGCTCGCCTAATTGGACTCCATTGCATCCTACCTTGTCACCATGAAGGCCGGCCTATCCCTGCTGGGCCCGATTTACCCCTTGCTGCGTCGCCGACATTAAACTTATAAAAACCTTCTTCAGGTTTCACCCATTTCACCCTAGGTCTTTCTTATTTCGTTAACTTGGTTTATTTTATTTATTCAAAGAGATTTGTTAACTTGTTTATTGTTCCCACAAACCATCAGAGAATTACTAATCTTGAATTCAATGTTGGCTGTAAATGAACTCTAACTCACCTCTTCTTTGGTCCTTGTGTATACCTTCTCAATTAATCAATTTTTTTATAACACATTTTACAATTATTTGGGATCATACCTTCTGAGGCTTTGTTGTATTTTCTAGGGGTGGCTACACAGTGCTGCTTAACACTTGGAAGCGCAATTCTCTTCTCAAGCATGCTGTGGCTCATTATGCATCTTGCAGTGGCACTGAAACAATACGAGTAGTGTGGAGTGAAAGTGATCCACCGTCAGAAAGTCTGAAAGCATATCTTAGGAAAATTGTGTTGTCAAAATCTCAAAGTGCTCATAAACCTAACTTCAGGTTTGAACTAAATGAGGAGGATAATCTGAATAACAGATTTAAGCCAATAGACGACCTGAGAACTGATGCTATCTTTTCAGTTGATGATGATGTGACTGTTCCTTGCCATACTCTGGATTTTGCATTTACTGTATGGCAAAGTGCTTCAGATACAATGGTGGGCTTTTGTTCCACGCATGCATTGGTTGGATCAGAAGGTGAGTCATTTGATGCAGCTTATGGTGTTGTCATTGTATTGTCTTTGATGCCTTGCTTGTCAAAAGCAGTAGTAACTGCAGTTTGAGTTGACATATATGATATCCTTTCCAGAACATGCTGCTTTATGTTGGTTTAGAGAGATTGGAAAGTGCATCATGTTTCATATTTTTAAATTGTCTTTCCCTCAATGTCTAGCTGCTTCTTTTGTTTCTTCTTCTAATAAATTATTGCCTTCTGTCAGAAATGAAGTTGTTATTCATCAATCCAGTTATTTCTTGTTAAGAAATTGGGTGTGTGCATTTTCCTAAGGTTGGAATTTCTATTGAGTCATTATTGTGGTTTAGAGTTTAGACAGACACATGTTAAACTTGTGATGAAAGACTTGCCTATGTGGATCTCACTGTTGATGTCTAACACCTGCACAATAATCTACCATGTGCGATCCCCCTCTGTTTCACACCAATACAAATTGAAATGCATGTAAGATGCACCATGGGTGTTCAAATTGTATAAGCTCACAAAAATTTTGGGCTTTGATGGGGGATGTTGATCTCATTGAACTCATTGAGGGGCTATGGGTCAGTTGTGGTTCTTATTCTAAGGGGAAGGATTGTCCCTGCTGAACTGGGATCCTCTAGTAGGAAGGCTGAAATTAATTTTGATGGCAGTTCTATGCCTGAAATTGGTAAATCAGGATTTGGTGGGCTCGTTTGCAATGTAGATTTTAGGGCCCTCTAGATCTGTGCCATGCAAATGTAGCTGAATTACATCCTCTGGATGGGAGTAGAGGAGCTGCAGAAGATGGGCTAAGCTGGAGACATTATAGAGGGTGATTCCTTTCTGTTAACCCAATGGGTGAAAGGTGCTGATTGTCCGTGGACCCTCCTTGATAAAGTCGAAAAAGTTAAAGATATCATCAGCAGGAATGGTTTTTAAGTGCAGGCAGATGAATTATTCACAAGAGGGGGCTACTTCAATCAATGTTTAGTCCTTAGCCTTTTGGCAGCTGGCTCTTACTAATTCTGTTTTTTTTTTTTTTGAATACCAAGGTGTCCAGGTCTCTTAGAGTACCTGACTAATCCTTTGGGCATGTGTAAACCCCCTATCCACACACACCGGTAACACTATGGGGAGTAGCCCTTTTGTGTTGAGAGTGACTTGAACCTAAGACCTCCCACATCTCAGGCTGGTTCTTGACCGCCAAGCCAACCGTCACGGGTTTACTAATTCTGTTTTCTGTCTCTGGTTTTTTCTTCTCTTGTCTTATGAGAGTCGTTTTGGTTGTATTCTTTCTTCTTTATTGATAAAATAGTAACCTTTTTGATGAAAACCTTTTTAGGGGTCTTCGAATTGATAGGGTTTTGATTCGGGATTTTAGGCCGAATTACGGATTTCAGGTGAAGAAATCCAAAATGTTGTTCCAGGGCTCAAGTTCAGTCTGAACGTGGAGAACCGTTCTCAGAGTTAAGTATGGTCTAACTAGAGAACCTTCAAAGTTTGCATCAATAGCTGCTAATAGTTTACTGGCATCATTTTATGGTAGAACATCCTCTTATGGAAACGGATCACTCGAAACTGTCAGTTCAATAATAACGTCGCTTGATGCTCTGTGGCAAGAATCAAATGTTTGAAAGGCAATTGCCAAAACAATGTGTCTCATTATCTTGATCCAATTCTAATAAATCATGCTCTCCTTATATTTAATTTTTTTTAAAAAAAAAAATTGTAGGTGCATGTGACCATGTGACATTTGAAGTTATTTTAGATAACAAAGCCTATGCTGTACCTTCATGCAGATGTTATCTCATGAAATTGTATTCACGTATTGCAGAGAGATGGGGTGCCGTACTACAGATATGGAGGTTGGTGGTCCGTGTGGTGGATGGGAACTTACAGTATGGTTCTCTCCAAAGCAGCATTTTTCCACCGGAAGTACTTGGATTTGTACACCTATAATATGCCCTCATCAATCCATGATTATGTAACACGAGAAAGGTATTGTTCTAGAAAACTTCTACTATTGGTGCTACTCCTACTCCAGCTTATAATCCTACTCTTGCCTCTTATGCTGTCTCCTTCGCTCCTGCTTCTGCTCATGAATCTCGATCCTTCTATCTGTTCCAATTTCTACCTGCTTGTTTCCATGAATGAATGTGATTGATCTACCATGCATGCTTTGTGAAAATAAGCTCAGAACATGTTCTGTATTTTTGCACCTTTCCATCATTTCTGTGATTTGATATTTCTCTTCTCTTGTGCACTTTTCCGATCATTTCCGTGATTTGCAGAAACTGTGAAGACATTGCTATGTCTCTACTGGTTGCTAATGCCACCAATGCTCCTCCAATCTGGGTGAAAGGTACCTGGCCTTTGTTAATTTTCCTGTTGCAAATTTTTTCGAATGGTGTCATTTGAGGTTCATCATTGAAGCCCTTTTTTGAGGTTAAATACCATTGTAACTTATAACCCATTATGTTGCAGTAATAATTTCAAGATCACTGTTTATTTTGCACCAAATACACTGTAACAAATCCAATTTTTTTGTTACAAATAACAAAAGAGTGCACTTATATTGTACAGGTAAGATATATGATGTTGGAGCCTCAGGCATCAGTAGCTTGAAAGGTCATAACACGAGAAGGAATAAATGTCTGAATGATTTCATTTCCCTCTATGGTATGATGCCTCTGATTGCAACAAATCTTAAAGCTGTAGATGCTCGGCACGAATGGTTCTGGTAATGTACTACTTTTCTTCATGATTAGTTTAGCACCAAGAACTCAATGGGTCTTCTGAATACTTTCTATTCACATGCTTCGAGCCGATGTAGAATCCAGATTGTTTTTTTTTTTTTTTCATGTACTTTACACGTTTAGATCATGAGACGAACTCTGTAAAAACTCTTTCACCATGTGTATTTATGGGCTGAGTTAGTAGCTGCTTGATTCTTCTATTTATTAAAATATCCATGAGTAGGATTTGAGATGTACTTTATAATATGTTTTTGTACGATCCGTAATGTGATTTCCACATTTCCATAGTATGGAGTTATTCAAATTTGGGATGCTTATCCATGTCAAATTTATGACAATGGGTGTGACATTCACTCTTTCAAACTTCTTCTTTTCATTGACATTATTGTTCTACTGATCTGATGGTTTTACTTTATTTATCTGAATTCAAAATAAATAAATAAATTATTTGATATTATTGTAATTTGCAGTCTAGTGACTTCTATATTTGTTTTTTGTTTTTGGCTAACATGGGTATCTCTAACCCACATTAAGAGTGAGACTAAAAGAAAGTACGCTTTAAGCTCTGTTTTGATGCATGTAAAGTATGGTAGCATCTTGATAATTATTTTATGTAATAAAAATAAAATTAACTTATATATTTATTAAAATTAATTTTAAAAAATCTCTCCTTTAAATATATCCAATCTACACCTTACCCTATAATCCTATAAAAAGGGTTTTGTAAAATATTATCTAATTACCATTTTACTAGGGCTGCAACTCGGGTCGGACGGGTCGGGTTTTTTAAAATCCAACTCAAGTTGATATATATGGAATCCGACCCAACTCTACCCGAATGCTTAACCCAAATCTCACAATCCGACCCGACCCGAATTCTAACTCGAATTTTGACCCGACCTGCATTTTGAACTCATTTTAGACTAATTTTAGCTGGGTCGGGTTGGGTTAACTTATAAATCCTCAACCCGACCTGATCTGAATTTCATGTGGGTTTTTATCTTCTCAACCCGACCCGATTTGCTGACCCGAAATTTTGAACTCGACGCGGATGATTTCTTGGGTCGGGTCATGTGGGTTGGGCCAAAACCCGACCCGAGTTGAAGCCCTACAATTTACCATTCTTCTCAACAAATATTGTATATTTTATTTTGTCCCCACTCATGACTTAGAATTCTCAATGCATTTTGCTGCCCTTGTTCAGTCCTTTTCTCCTCTGCTGCATTATCTTTATATACATTCTCTGAAGTGGGAAGGGCAGCACAAAAGGCCAAAGGCCCTAAAGTCACTGTATGAAGACAATGTCGAATTAGAAAAAGAATATGCAATAAGACAAGAACAATAACTTCATCAATTAAAACAAGCTTATTTTTAGATTTTGCATTTTTTATACTTCTGGGTTTTTTTAAATACTCAACAAGATGTTAGAGCTAAAGAAAATTCGATTAAAAATCTAAAATTTTGATCAATTTTCTTCAATTTTAAACCCATCAAACATGAAAACAACTGTGTGTAGTTCAACTGGTTAACCTCCTCTGCCTCAAGAAACGGGAGGTGTCAAATTTGAGCTTCCATGGTTTAACTTGGTGTACTTTAAAGGCAGTGGGTATTAACTGTGGAGATTTTACGTTGGGTTTTCTACGGTTTTTCACATGTAAATTAAAAAAAAAAAAACATAAAAGAAAATTTCAACCCCTTTAAACAAGTATTTTGGCCTATTTTGAAATCTTATTTTATATTTTGATCTTTAAAAAAAATTACAATTCTTTATGATATGATTAATTAAAAGAGAAACATTTATAAAGTCGATTTTAGATACATGAGATACTACATCGTTCATGATTTAATCTCGAAATTAGAACCATCAATCTAACCCACTCTCGCATTGATGAATCGTGACCCAAATCATGCATGATGAATTGTATGTATCTTTTCATGGGTGTGTATTTATAGCAATACATGGTTCATCCAAAAAATGGACCATGTACGAAAATAATAGGGACTAGAAGATCCATAACAGGGGCCCTTCTTTAAAACTTATCTTTGACTCTATTTGTGAAGAGGATCACGTGTGGGGAGGCTAGAGACTAAAAAAAAGGATACAAATTTTGTATGGTTTGCTTTAATTTTTTTTTTTTTAATTTACTTGTGTGAAACTGTGAAAAATCTAGCGTAAAATTTTTATCTGTGATATTCATTAGTTTAGAGTATACTAAGTTAGGCCATAGAAATTCGAACTATAAAAAGACAAAAATATCAAAAATGTCTATAAAATCATAGTTATTTCTTACACTAAATTTACGTAAGGGTGTTTTTCTCATTTTAATGAAAATAAAGTAGTAGAAAATAGAAATGTTTCTTAGGTTGATGGAAAATGAGACCCTTCTTTCTTTAGTTATTGAATAAATGCTCTTTATCAGTAACACAAAAATGAGATTTGTTTTTTTTTTTTCCCCACTTTTTGTAAAGAATCCATTTTCGAGAAGAGAAGAAAAAAATTTAATAAGGAAAAAAAGAGATTTTCTTTATTTGTTAAGACAATGTTTATTCATTTTCAACAAAAAAAAAATATTTCAACACAAGATTAAAAAACATCATATTTTTCATAGCCCCATATTTGATTGGGTTTCATAACACTTGTTAGATGATGAATATCGAACTCAAATATAAATTCTCTAACAAAATTAATTTCTTCAAAAAATTTGACAAACAACCTCATTTTTTTTTTTTATGATCAAGATGTTTAAGTCTCTCAGAACATCTTATTCATCTTCGAAACATGTAAAAACCTCTTCATCCACACACCAAATAAAGAGTTATCCTTTTGAGGTGAAGACACACAACCTCCCGAAAAAAAAAGAAATTACTATCAATCTCCTTACAATTTTTCTCAAAAAAAAATTAAAATATTTTTTACAGTTTTACGGTTTTACCCTGTTCAAAGCTTAGAACAAAGCCTTCACTTTTTTGCATTGAAAAAGTAAATAAAAAATAGCAGCTCAAAACAAAAGGGTAACCCATGAGATTCCTCCAATGTTGCCATTATAACGATGGTTATGAATATGATTGAACACTTGAATAGGCCAAACAATGGATGGATGGTGTCATACAATTCTGAGGTATTTAATGAGTTTGACCTACTCACTATCAAGTAACCCACACCACCAACAAACCCTCTTGGATTTTCTATAAACAAAATCGAAACCGACGATTTTGTACAGCGAATAATACATGGCTTGATTCATTTATGAGGCTTCTATTTCTATGATCTAATTTCAAATAAAAAGTTTTATCTCATAATAATTTTTTTAATTTACGTGTAGAAAATCGTGGGATACCGAACTTAAAAATCCCATGAATGAACCCACAACCTTTGGGGCACACCAAGATTAAATTTAAAAATATAATTTATTTGATATATTGATGAACTTTAAAATATCATCTATCATATCATTAAAGAAAAAACTAGACAAACTTAAAAAGAGATAGTGTTAATTTTTTTTTTCAAATAACATAGATATCTTCACCCCATATTAGAGGTGAAACTAATTCAATGAATATAAAAAGAGAAGCTGTGAGTGTCCTTAATATTGATATTTTTCTCTCTTTTACCTTCACTGCATGTAAAAGCGCTAAGCGACTTTGGTTGTAGAAAAAATTCAGTTAGAAAAAACTTATTGAGATTGTTTAATCATTTTTTTTTTTTACATTAGAAGTGTACATGAAGATTTAGAAATTTATAAATACTTGGGTCACTTCTACCTAATATATTAGTCTTTTGAGTTGGATATCCAGTTCTAATAAGTGGTATCAGAGTCAGATCTCACTGCTGCCTCATGTAGGATTCAGGAGACTTCCTAAGTGAACAGAATGACTGACTTCGTTCTAGAGAGAGATTGTTGGGGATATGACGAGTCCCACGTTGGAAGTGCACAGAGAAATCTAGAGATTTATAAATACTTGAATTATGCCACCTAACATGCTAGTCTTTTGGGCTTGATATCCAGATTCTAACCAATATAGATGTAAAGTTTGTAAAATTCTACAATAATTAATTAGTTTAGTTATATATTATTAGTTTTTTAAATTTTGATAAATGTAAATCATTATTATTTAAAAGTTTAGAAATTAAGAGATAAAAACATAGAAATTATATCCATTCTCTACTCATAAAGTCTATTTTACATCATGCCGAGTTATAAAATCTAATATTAATTTAAAAGACTCTTTTGATATCAAATCTTAATAAAAATATCTTGTTATTTTTTTAATAAAGTGCTAATATTTTAGAATCACTCGTTTGTATGCTTCCCCATCTCACATGGCACGAGTTTATGCGAGTCCATACCGTCCAAATTGTGGGCCTAACTTGAAGTGGTTGTGGACTAAAATATCAACCACATGAACTACTCCCATTCTTTTCTTTGCTTTAATTTTCAACTCTTTAATATTGCATAATCATAGGGGACAGACTAAAATTTTAATTATTTACAAAAAAAAATTATTTTAATTTAATATGACTGTATCTAAAAATGGGTTTAATTTGCCTTTAAATATATGTTAAATGTTAATATTCAGGAAGAAGGGAAAAAGCTAATATTTTAAAAATCAAACTATCAATTGAACTTTCTTTGTCACAATTTAATTTAATTAGACTGAATAGTTGGATCAAGATTATGTGGTATTAGCATATCATGATAATAAAATGTTGTTTATTTTAAAAATAAACTTTAAAAATATAAAAATTACAGATAAACCATACCATATTAAGAATGAGACCTCTCTTATTATTAAGTGATTAAACTTTATTAGGTCAAAGTGTATGATTCAATTTAGTTTTAAATACTGAGATTACTTATTATTAATTATTCCAAGTTTTAAATACTGAGATTACTTATTATTAATTATTCCAAGTTTTAAATACTGAGATTACTTATTATTAATTATTCCAAGTTCAACGAGAGACACTTTAACTCAAAAATCAGAAGTCTCATTCCGTAATTACTTGAGTTTCAAAATTTTATTAATACCATTACACTTAAAAGAAGTGTTGCAATGATATATTCTTAAAAAATAGTTTCTCTTTATATCTTCACTTTATTTCCAACAAAATTGGATCTATAATCCATTATTGAATTAAGCTCATAATTTTTTTTAAAACCTATTAAATATATTTAAAATTTTAAAATGGTTTTTATAGACTTCAATCTTAACAAAAACATGCCAAGGGCACGCACATTTCCATTTTTATCTTCGACTAATCCATTTCCTTTTCCATTTCCAATTTTAGTTTCTGGTTCAGTTGCTCACTGTCACTCTTCAATGGCAATTCCCTCGCTTTCTCTTACCAGAAGAAGATCAAAACTCTGAGCTCTCTTTCTCTCTCTCTCTCTCTCTTCTTCTTCTTCTTGCTAGAACCAAAACTATCAGAAAATGAGATATCCATCCAAACGGTATTTCACATAAAAAATGAATTTCTCTCTCTCAGAAAATATCAAAATCTTCTTTCATGAAAAGGAGAAAAAACAATATCTTCCGTGGGAATAAGAAGTGAGAGGAAATGCTTGCAATTTTTTTTGCTATGTGATTGGATCTGTAGCTTCTCACTCTGTGTTACCAGTCAAAATGCAATCGCGCCAGCCGTCGCTTCCGCTGCCAACGCCGACTCCGCCGCCCGTCCTCCACCGTGCAGGCCATACGACGCTTCTAACTCCGGTCGGTGCCACCGCGGCGGCGCTCTCGCTGCTCATCTTCCTGGCTGTGCTCTACCGGCGGCTATCGAGGAGCCGCACTGCGCCGGCGGATCTGAAGCCGCTGCGCCGCTTCTCCTACTCACGGCTGCGGCGCGCCACCTCCTCCTTCTCCCCGGAGCGTCGGCTCGGCCAGGGCGGCTTCGGTTCCGGTCTACCGTGCCACTCTTCCGTCGGGCACCGACGTCGCCGTCAAGCTCATGGACGTCGGATCCCTCCAGGGCGAGCGCGAGTTCGAGAACGAGCTCTCACTGGCTAACCAGATCAGCGGCTCCGATCGTGTTGTGTCACTGATCGGATTTTGCTCCGACAGGCGTCGGCGTCGGCTCCTACTCGTGTACGAACTCATGCCCAATGGCAGCCTCCAGGATGCGCTCCTCGACCGCCGATGCCCAGAGCTCGCCGTGTGGGCCCGTCGGTTCTCGATTGCCGTTCAAATTGCTCAAGCGCTGGATTTTCTCCACGTGGCTTGCAATCCACCAATCATCCATGGCGATATTAAGCCCAGCAACATCCTTCTAGATTCCTCTTTCTCAGCCAAAATCGCAGATTTTGGCCTTGCCCGCGTTAAAAGTGATGATCAAACGGTTCAGATCAATCCTCCACCTCCTGATCTTAAATCCGGCAATCCAGCGGTTCAGGTTGATCCTCCCGATCTCAAATCCGACGTGAAGTCTGAAGAATTGGCGGTCCAGATTGATCCCCCGTCGCCCCATCTGAAATCCGATGATCTGACGGTCCACGTTGATCTCTCTCCTTTCCACCGGGATTCCGCCGGAGGTGGCGGAGCATCACCGAAGGGAAAGGAGGCGGATCACGAGAATGGATCGATCACGGAAGAGGCGTCGGAGCTTTCGCCAGAGAGGTCTCCATATGCCGCTTCAGCATCGCCAGAGACGATGGTGACTGCAGCTTCGGCGTCTGACGGGTGCTTCGACCGTTTCAGCATCGAGAGTGGTGGCCAAAGAGGCGGCGCAAGGACGAAAAACGTTTCAGGCAAGGACTGGTGGTGGCGGCAGGACTTGAGTAATGGGGGGATCACTGATTCTTCTGGTGTCAAGGACTATGTTATGGAGTGGATTGGGTCGGAGATCAAGAAAGAACGGCCAAAGAGTGACTGGATCGTATCGGACGACAAATCTAAGCCGTCCGTTGCAAGATCAGACAGCAGGAAGAAGCAGCAGAGGCGGTTGGAGTGGTGGGCTTCACTTGATGAAGGCCGGAGCTGGAAGAAGGATAAAACCCGGCCACCACGGGAATGGTGGCGGGAAGAGTTCTGCGAGGAATTGAGTAAGAAAAAGAAGAAACCCAAGTCACTTGGGGGTACGAATGCAGGCATTGCTGAGCAATGGTGGCAGAAAGATGACAATTTGGATGATGACAACCATGATACCAACCTGCAGGACCTAAAAAAGAAGAAGAAGAGGCGGAGTTGGAGCCGGAGCAGAGGCAGTAGGAGCAGCATTGATTGGTGGATGGATGGACTGAGTGGAGAATTCCGGTTCGGTCGTAGAAGTAGTTTAGACTGGATGAGTGGCGACATCCCGAAGAGCGTTGGTGTCAGCAGCACTCCCAGCATGAGGGGCACAGTATGCTACATTGCCCCAGAGTATGGCGGGGGTGGGTCACTCTCAGAAAAATGCGATGTGTACAGCTTTGGTGTCCTGCTCTTGGTTTTGGTCTCTGGACGCCGTCCTCTTCAGGTGACTGCCTCACCCATGTCAGAATTTGAAAGGGCAAACCTCATCTCTTGGGCACGGCACCTTGCTCGCATTGGAAAGCTTCTGGATCTTGTCGACCCATCTATCCAATGTTTGGACAGTGAACAGGCGTTGCTCTGCATAACAGTCGCTCTGCTCTGCCTGCAGCGGTCGCCAGTGCACCGGCCCACCATCAAAGAAGCTCTGAGGATGCTTGCTGGAGAGTCGGAGCTGCCCCACCTTCCTGTAGATTTCTCACCTTCACCACCTTCTGGTTTTATGTTCAAATCCCGCAAGAAGGGTCGGTGAGTTATAGAATCTCATACCCTGCCGTATAATTTTCATGGGTGGCATCACAATTGTTGTAGATCATGTTATTATTTTCCATCCATTTGAGATGATTCATGTATACAACTTAATTTCATGGATTGGGGTTCCCTTTTTTCTTGGTTTCGTTTGGATATGCCTGGCCTACAATGCAAAGTCACTTTTTCAGAACAGCCACGATTTCAGGCGAAAAAGAGATACAGACACCACTTTTGGTCATGTTGAATTTCATGAATTCCGGACATCGTTGTAAAGGAGATGGGTATTATGATACTCTAATTAGTGAGATCTATTCATTCATGAGAAATTGATTGGACTTCTTCCTTTACTTGTCTATAAGTGTTGATTAGGTGTATATAAAAGTTGATGGCCATGAGCACTTTTCCTTGCCTTTTTTGGTTGTCCTGTAACTTTATTTTTCTTTGTAAACTTTTGGGAACTAGGTCAATAACCTCTGGTCCCACTGAAAGTATCAGGTTGAAAAGCAAAAAGAGACTCTAGTTCCACATTTTCTTTTGGATTCGCTTTAGATGTTGTTACAAGCCACGGTTCTTGTTCCAAGAAATGCTCTATGTTGCTGGTGAAGTTGTGGGTACGACGCTCCTGTTGTTGTGCAGAGTCTTCAGCATTTCTTCTGTTGAAAATTAAACTTCGTTGCCAGTCCTAACTTGTTAAGCAGTAACTTCAAAGAACCAAATGACGTGAAGGGTGAGGAACTCTGTTTGTGAGCACATTGAATAGCAACACTTGCACCCTCTCTGTCATTTTCAGACTCATTCATATGAAAGTCGCATTGAAAATGGGTGAATTGTAAAGGATCAATGGTGAAGAGTGGAGATCTAAATGGCGCCATTAAAGCTTCTGTACTTAGATAGGAATGTATTCAGTTTTCTCATCCTTCGCCTTGCCAAGAAGAATCCATGCATTTGAGGGAGCCATGTTAATATACACCTTTGAATTCACTCTCTTACCTTTTGATTGTAGCCATTTCCATAGTAATTCTGTTAGAAAATGGCAAAGAAACTCAGAAGACATGTTCCTTTAGTCCAACTATATTTCTACTGATATCAAAGTCAAATTTGAAATGGACATCAAGAATAATTTGGGGTGGGAGAAGAAGAAAATAAGTAAATCTGACCTCATATACCTCAATCTATCTGATTGGATGGACACTCATTCTGCCAAAATATACAAAGTGATAGCTGGTTCCTGTATCCGAGCTAAACTGTTAGTGTTATCTACAGAATGTAGATGCATATCGCCTTTCTTATGCCATTTATGTTGTGAAGCTGCCCTATGTTACTCATAAAAGCCTTTTACAGGTATTGTCACTAAACTACTTGGTCTTTGTACCTTGAAAGTTCAAAAACCAGCACCCAATGCTTTGCTTTCAAAATTGGAAAATAAAATTTATCAGCGTTGAATGTCCAAAGTAAATTGCTATCAGGGTAAAATGTGAAGCAAATTATTGTAAATGGGTCAGGTTGGACAAACCAGTTGCACCTCGGGATTGAGTCCATGATAGTTTGATTTTGTTTGGGGTTAAGGATCCAATTCTCCAAGATCAACAGATCAAAATAATATAATGACTGGAACCCAACTGGCGAGCCCAGACCCAAGGATCTTGAAAAGCTTGAAACAAGAGGCTCTTTTCAGAGGTAATATACCCCATGTCTTTTTTAGATGCCAAGCTGGATTAGATGCTCTAGTGTGTTTGTGGTGGGCAAGCATGAAGTAAGTAGGATGAAACCATGGCTATGATCTATTTTAAAAAAGGAAAAAAAGAAGAAGAAACCACACCTATCTCTTCTACTCTTTTTTTTTTTTATGACTAAGGTGTCCAGGCTTATTAGAGCACCTGACTAATCCTCAGGGCATGTGCAAGCCTCCCTACCCATACACACTGGTTAACTCTATGGGGAGAGGCCCTTTGGAGTGTAGTGGAGTGAGAATTGAACTCAGGACCCTTGCTTCCTTAGGCGGGTTCATGGCCATCACTCCTACCCCTTTGGGTTCCCTATCTCTTCTACTTGATGATGAAATTACCATCAGATTGGCCTTGGGAACTTCACCTTGGGATTGTATTAGGGAATGAGGAGTTGTAATATTCAGAGATATGAATAGAACATTGGTTCTTGCTTATGCAGAATGACTGAATTACACTAACACATAATGTATAGCCATTACTATGGGCTCGAACATGGATACAAAAGGGGATACAACACTCCTTTTTTCCAAGATCCAGGACAATTATATGGAGGTGAGTCTCCTATTTTAATATATGTTGATATTATGTTTTCTTACTTGGAACATTGTACCCTTGCTGTTGTGTCTTTAATTTTATTAAATGAATGTGTCTTTCAAGCATGCTAAATGTCACATTTTTTTGTTGATGACCAAGGTGTCCAGGCCTCTTAGAGAACCTGACTAATCCTTGGGTTATGCGCAAGTCTTTCTACCCACACACACTGGATAACTCTATGGGGAGTGGCCCTTTGGGGTGGACTGGGAATCAAACTCAGGACTCCCGCTTCCTGAGGCGGGTTCCTGGCTATCACTCCAACTCCTTTGAGTTATGCTACATATCACATTGATGTCTATTTTCTTAAGCTTTTTATAATAATATCGTTCATAGCATTGCTTTTGTATGTATCTTATGACAATAGTGTAAAAAATCATTAAAGCATTTTTTGTGATCCTAAAAGTATCAGGGTATCTGACGGAGGTATGGGGGTGTGACATAATATGTTGACCATATACAATTGTCTGGGCATCCTTGACACTAACCATTAGAACTGGAAATTTTTTGCCCCAAGTAAAAATCTCCAAACATGCATCTAGGTGCAACTAGGGGTTACAGCTTAAGTTGTGTTCAACCTGAATTTGTATGACAAAGCCTGATTTTGTGTTGAAATTCCTTGGTTTAGGGCTGGTTAGATTGGGAAATCAAGGCTAGAATACAAATCAGGTTAGGTTCTGAATGAAGGGCCAGGTTGAACCCTGCTTAGTCCAACCTACCCATGTATTTATGTCCATGCATGTTTATTAAAATGATTACGTAACTCCACACTCACACCCCTCGCCCCCAACCCAACCTGGTTCAACCTGACACAAGAACCTGATTTTGCAAATTGCGTTGGGTTCGATCTTGTTGGATTCAATGAAATGTTCTGGTTATGGGCTTTCTGGATTGGGATGTGTGTTTATGTGGGTTCAGGATAAGAGTCTTTGGCATGTTTTCTTTGGTTGGAGCTATACTCAGCACAAACTGACCTAAGTTGCACCCTAGATGCTGCCCAGTGTTGTATGCAGGAGGATTTACCCAGTTGCTATTGAAGTGTTTCTAGACGTGGAGTCAACAGAGAAGACCAAGGTCTTTGGTATGTTCTCTTACAGCTCCTCAAACTTATTTCTTACCAAAACTAAAGTGCTGGTCTCCATTGGCCAATTCAGTGTTGGACCATTCATCAAGACTATGCCTACAAACACTTGGTGTGACTATCAAAACCCAAGCCACATGGAGATATCCAACACCTTTGCCGCATCAAAAGGAATTTCCTGGTGATTCCCTACCTGGACCAGAGATCATCTTGAAGAACATATATTTGGAAGCGCTTTGTGAAAGCTCCGCGAGGTTCTGGGAGTACTTCTTGTATGGAATTTTTTTTTTTGGCTTTTTCTTATCGAGAAATGATGCAGAATGCACTAACTGAATCTATGTACCTTGGTCTTGGCCTACCTCTGGTCACTGAAACCCCCACCAATCAACCCACCTCCCATGAATTTATTAAGATAGAATAGAGTTCTGTTGGATTAGGAGTCCAGTTTGTGCCCAAGAATTTGAGTTTATCTAGAATTATTGTGTGTCTATATGTTGAATGTTTCTTAATGAATGAGAACATCACAAGTTTGTTTCCAGCCTTTTATGGATGTGTCCAAACCATTTAAATGACATTCTCCCTTTCTTTTAGATGGGATTCTGGCTAATGACGATGATGATGATTCTCCCGATCTTTTATTGGAGCAGCCTTTAGGTTTTCTTTAATGCACTTATTTTGAATTCTTTATTTTGTTGTTACATTACACTTGTCTTAACATATGACAATATCTTCATCCTCACCACTCTCAGATCTACTGAATTTTATTCCTCAAGGTCTATTTCTGTCCCGTTGATATTCAAATCGTTTGTCTCGAAAGCTTTCCTCTACATTTCCAACTTTTTATATAGTCGATGTTTTCTCTCTAATTGGCACATTGCCATCTATAAATAATATACACGAAGGGACTTCATCTTGGATTTCTAATTTTATGTTTTCCATAACCAATAGCAAACATGGACCATAGATAAAGTGAAAAGGGAACTCCAAATACCAAATATGTGAACTTGGTCTCCATCTCCAACAATGGAACCGTCTTTGCTTGATCTAATATGTATCATTTTTAGCATTTTTCTTGAGTGGTAATACATTTGCTTTGTTTTTTTCTAAAATAGGATTAAGGTACTAAAGCTACTATACAGTAAAAAAAAATATTTTATAAGATAAAACATCATGTGATTGCAAATTTGCTACAAGAGTGCCTTTTGAATTACAACTGTGCTACATGTTGCAGATGGCATTTTTGGTGTAACTGCAACAGGAAAAGTCGACTACTTTGGAATGCATTTTTCTCATTGGAAAACAGGTATGCCCCAACCATCTTGACTTTTTTAATTGTTGGATTGCTTTGATAATGATGATATTTAACTATGTAAAATGATCACCCGTACACTGGTCTGGGTGGTCTTACCCCGCACACCGATGCATGGGGTCCACCCAACAGGGTGGTGATGGGTCCGTTGGAAATATCTTTCTTTGAATATGTGGTTCACTAAAAATCACATTCATTAAACAATCAAGCCAGGTTTTTAATCTCTCCTAAATCTGATATAGCTTAAATGAGTCGATTAAAGTGATTTTTGATGGGCCTCATACTCGAGCAAAAACCATTCTAACCGATCAATTGCCACCCTATTTGGTGGCCCCATGCCTAGGTGTGTGGGTAGTCATCCTTTTTTAACTATTAGGAGGACTTCAAAATAGGAACTCACTTTCAATGAAGGTAAATCTAGACAAAGTGTTTTAAAACACATGCACTTTTCCTATTTCTGTTACAAACTGGTTCACTGCAACGAATTGGGTTAAGTTCCATTGAAAAGGAGTTCAGTGGAGCTGAGCTGTGGGCAATAAAGATCGCATTGGAGTTGTGGTGGGATCTAAGTTAAATTAGATCTCCGATTCAGGTCGGGACAATTCAGGACTTCTGACTTAAAAGAAGAAGATTGAACTGAGTTGGCTCAGGGAAAAAAATGTTATTAGATACAACCAAACAGTGTTTTAGGCCAACTAGGCCGCCGCCTAGGGCCCCCAATGTGACCAATGGGCTGTAGAGTCTCCACTTGCACTGCTCTCAGGACCTAAAGTCCCCATCAATACATTGTGCCTAACGCCCTGAGATTTCAGGGCCGGTACTGCAATCAAATCATCCCCTGCTCAACCATCCCGACCCATTGATGCTCCTATCATCAATTGATTATCAATTTTAAGCCTACCCAATTCATTACCAGCTTGACTTAATCAAATTGATTAACTTCAAAATTGAATCTTAATTTCAAAAACTTAAAGTACAACGACACACACAAATCTTCTTCAGGGTTCCACTGATGTACAAATTTAAAAAAGTAAAAGTAAATAGAATAAGAAATGGAAAAGAGAACACTGTAAAAAAGTCAGAAGTATAGAAAATGCGAATAATCTATTAAAATATTTCAGGTCACATCTTAAGTTTGAGTTTTTTTTTTTTTTTTTTGAATCTATGTGTGAGAAATCACGGGAAACTCTGTTTAAAATCCCCACAGGTGTAGCTCAACTGGTTACCTCCTACCTCAGGAAGCGGGAGGTCACGGGTTTGAGTCCCCATGGCCTAATCTTGGTGTGCCTTAGGGGTAGGGGTCCACCCGTGGGGTTTTACGCTGGATATCCTACGGTTTCCCACACATAAATTCAAATTAAAATAAAAAAAGCACGGAAAACTCAACGTAAAACCCCCACAGTTGATACTCACTGTATTTAGGGCACACCAGAAGACTCGAATCTAGCACCGTTTTTTTCTTCTTTCGTGACTTGATTCGGAAAGAATCTTACATGTTCGAAAGAATCAATAAGCTTGATTTTATGAAATCAATATACTTTAAAATTGAATCTTAATTTCAAAATTTTAAACTATGGCACTAACAGATGTTAATAGTTCCACTAAACTATGTCACAGGTGATCATTGTTTTAAACTAATGATTGAAATTAAGTGATTGAGATCTTCAAAAGTTACAATTTTTTCAAAAAAGTTTCTATTTCCAATAATAAAATGCACTTCTTTTTTTGACCGAAAAGATGATAAAATGGTAAAGAATATGACTAAACAAATTGGATCTCAGCACTAGACACGTAAACAGTAAATAACAAAAAGATCTTCTTAGGTTGATAAAGTCATCTATTTTATTATAAAGTTTATTTTATTAATGGGGGTTTCTTTTGATGGTCACATGGATGGTTAATAAGAAAATTTATTTTTTCTCTTCTCTGTCACCTGATTCCATCTCTTTTACAAGATGCCATTTGTCTGCACTTGTCTGAACTTTGGCTAAGGTCATGTGCCCTACATTTTGGGACAACCAAGACCACTTTTAAAGATGGTTTAAAATTCTGATTGTAATTCATAATTTTGATGGGATTTAAGGGTTTTTTTAACAAGTTCTTTTTTTTTTTTTTTTCTAATGTCACGTGAAATTGATATTTTAGTTATTAAAAAATATTTTAGTTTCTTGTGCATTTTATAATGAATATTTATGTTGCCTCTCGCTTTGAAAAGTGAGAGATTGTAAGTTCAAACTGTCGTGACCTAATTTTAATATACCCTCATATTATTGAGCTAAGTTTTATGCGAAAGTATCTCACAATTTCCGACACAAAAATTCAAAAGAAAAAAACACCACTCTAATCTTTTCCCCAAGTTTGCAGTGATGGAAAGAAGAGCAATGAATGATGTTCAAACAAAATCTTGAATGAATAGGGTGTCTACTGCAAAACTAGGAGGTCCTTTCTGCTTGCATCATTTCTCAAAATTCAGAGCCCAATAATGTCCATCTTGAAGAGGCCAAGGATAGACAGATCTAATAATAGTGTGCTAGAATTTAGTTTGAAATGAGTGCGATAGATGTCAGTCCTGCCCATCATTCAAAACCACTCTCTTTATTTTTGATAATTCAGAAATTGAATATAAATTAAGAAAACCAATTTAAATGATAATGTTAAATATTTAATTCTGTCAAATTTAATTTCTCGTCAACTTAAAGGGTTTGGAGTGACGGTAAAAAATCCATCTCATAAGCATGAGTCTTAAGTTCCATCTTTACTCTATCAGTCTATCTCAAAGGACTACTTGTGATAGAATTACATAGTGTGTATTGATAAAAAATTTACGTATATTTCATAGATTAGTGAGATACTCTAAATACCTGAATACCTTTCTCGTGAAAAAAAACTTAATGTATTATTTATCTTATTTTACTGTTACATGTACAAATCCCTTTGCCATCTAAACAAAGGCAGGCAAGGGTGTATTGATAAGCGGGCCTACTCTATGTCAAAATAATTTGATGAGGGTACATTATCATAAGAAGTATAAATTAAAAAAGAATATCCACTCCCATTTTCTCTAATGTGCACCATTTTAAAAAGAATTTTTAAATTTGCTCTTGTTTTTAGGAAAAAGAATAAAAGAGGGGAAGAGAGAAATAAGAGTAAATTTGGAAATTCTTTTTAAATAAATGTACTATGGGAGA
The DNA here is from genome assembly GCA_013350335.1 of Chimonanthus salicifolius. Lineage (NCBI taxonomy): Eukaryota > Viridiplantae > Streptophyta > Magnoliopsida > Laurales > Calycanthaceae > Chimonanthus > Chimonanthus salicifolius. The sequence goes on along the minus strand of CM023541.1, from coordinate 62,069,011 downwards.
AAATAGGGGTGCAAAAATCATTATCCTCTCTTGATAAATAAATTTTAATTTGATGACGATGATAAATTATCATGGAGACGTTCAAACTATTTAAAATAGAGTCATCAAATCATTTTAGCTTTTGAATTTTAAGATCATAAAATAAATTAAAAATATATATATATTTTTTTGAATTTACGTGTGGAAAATCGCAGAATAAAACTCCTACGGGTGAGTCAATTTAACGGTAAGATACATCAAATAAGGATCCAAATTTAAAAGATAAAATAATATTTTAATCTAAAATTCCAATAAAGTGAATCTTATGTAGCACTCATGTGCTCAACACACAAATCGCCTTAATATTTTTTAGAACAAAGACTTTTGGTTCAATTTTATTCATATAAATAAAATTAGAAAACATCAATGACTCATTAACTCAAATATAAATTTCTGCTTCGAGCTTAAATATAAATATCTACTATAAAATTATTTTTGTAAAAAAACTGAATTGACCGAAATTTATCAAATTTTAGCCTAAATTTTGGTAATTTTCAATCCTCGATTTATTTTACTGATGTAATTGATAATACCCATGCACAAATTTTGACCATTGGCTATAATTATAGTTAATATGACAAAATTATTAGTTAATTTTTTTCATACAATGTATGTCCAAAAATTAATATAATTGTATGATGTAGAATAAAATGTTGACTATAGGTTTATTAGAGTTTTTGCCTTTATATATAAATAAATTAAAAGACGACAATCTACACTACACTAAGGTAGACAACCTTGGCACGTCCTTAATGATGAATTCGGGTTACTAACTTATTGATCTGACTTATATTTTAGTCATTTTCTTACTGAATTCATTTTTAAAATTATGATTTATTTTTAATTTTTTTTATTTAAGTGTGGAAAACTCAGCTGTTGTGTTGAATGGAGCCTATATATATATATATATATATATATATATATATATATATATATATATGTTAATTTTAATAAGCTATTTATAATCAATTTAAGTCAACCTGCAAAATTAAATAAAATTGAGTCTCATTGTGTTGAATGGAGCCTATATGCTATATCCATCACATCGAGCCAATTGACATGACAACTCAGTAAAGGACCAGTCCTTTGTTGCACCGAATTTTTAATCCCTAATTTATCTATAGTAATTGTATCTACCTGAGCTCATTTTGGGAGCCCCATTGCAATGAATTCAATTTTAGAGCATCCAAAGTGGGTTAGTAGCCAGGAGGGAGGACAAGGGAGTCAGGTCTGTGTTTGCACCAATTGGGTGCACCAACTCATGAGCCATGGCTCTATTTGATGACAGAATCCGTAGGACATAAGAGTACATTTTTCTACCAAACAAGCACCAACTCCTAAAATCACATTACATCCAAAGAAGTGGGCCCCAAAATCACATTCCTCCTCTTTTTCTCATTTTGTATTTTCATTTTAGTTTTATTATTTACGAAACATATTTTTAATAATTTAAATAAACTGAGTACTCAAGTGAAAAACAAAACAAAACAATACCTCTTCATCATCTTCAAATATCAAAATTCCATGTACAGTAATGCAGTACTGTATAAAGTTATAACTTGTTTAAAATAATATTGGTAGTTAGTCCCGACATCGGACTAATTCAAAATGTGATAAATTTCTCTAACTCAGTATTCATTACATTCAAAATAAAAATTGTATTGTCACAACTATTGTATAAAGTAATATTCCATACGTTTAGAATACAGAATTACTGTAAAAATGACTAAGGACTTCACAAATTACATCATCTAAACTCTAAAAAAGTAATTTGAGATAAGACTTCTGGATAAGCCGAAATGATAGGTGAGTTTTCAAAATTTCTCGATTTTGATTGAAAGTCTATATCAATTTCTTTTGCATTTGGATGGGAATAGAAGATTATCCTCCATTACTCTAATTTGATAACTAAAGAATAGAGGTAAAAATCAACTTTTTATTCTTTCCTTCTTATTTTTGAAAATTATTTTCAAACAAAAAGTATTTATAATATCAATATAATCCCTAATCAGAGTAACTCCACGTGACTTCGGAAAAAATTACCTCTCATTCAAACACAACATAAATAGTAGAGAAACTTACAAGAGAAGAAAAGGAAGGAAAGTAGAAGGGTAAAATAGGAAGAAATTTCTCCAAATTTCCACCTGGAAAAATCAGCTCCCTTAAACTAACTTAATTTAATGAAAATGCAGTGGTGAGAATCCAGTGACATTTTCATTAAAACATATGGCTGGACTTCTCTGCCCTCACAAAGTCCAACTCTTTTATCCACAACTTCTGTCCCCTCATTGACATGGGACCCACTTCACATGATTGGGACCCACATCACATGCTCTGCAGAACTTAGTGGCCCCATCTTATCTTAGCTTTTCCAAAGTTTAAAAAACTACGGCTTTATGCCATTTGTCCACATTCCAAATAATATCCATCTATAAGTCACAAAATTCCAATGTAAACTGATTTTGAAAATTAGAATTGGAGAGGAAGGTTTCCCTAAATAGTTAAAGTATTACATTTACTTTAAATTTTGACTGAAGCGGATAATTGGATTTTAAGTGGGTTAAGATCTTTGGTTTAAAATATTGATTATTTTAATCTACGTTCAGTTTTTTTTTTTTTTAATTTTCAAAAGTAAAATCCTGTTTTTTTTAAAAAAATTGAATCTAACTATGTGACTTGATTTGACTGGACCTGAACCGATTTTTAAAACAGTTCATATTTTATACAGCTCGATTTGTTAAAAACTATTCTAATTATTTTTCTCTTTTTTCACTAAAACGCCATCTTCCAGTGTTTGTGATACGGTATTATAGTTGCCATATGATTTTTATTTTTAAATAATCATATGATTATCATATTATACTGATATCCTAAGTTAAAAACAAATCAAATTTATTCGACTTTGTAGTTGAACTTAATTGAATGATATTTGCAGTATTAAATTCAGGAGAAGTGATTGATGCACCAATATCTTTATCTTTGGTCCATCAAATTTACGTAAAAGGTTTATTTTATTAATAAATAAAAAAAGAAAAAAAGAGATTAAAGAAAATTTAATAAATATTTTATTTAAATTTAATGTACTGAAAGTAAATTTTCTTTAAATTCGTCCATCAAAAAAATGGATTTTTGGCGAAAATCAATCTGATTCTAAAGTATTTTTGTTGCTGAAAGATGGAATGAGATTCTGCAAAGGTCCTTTTCATGCGTGTGGTAACGGCGTCAAGTACGCTGCGCACTCTCAATTCCATGTGGTGTCAACCACAGATTAGTGGGTGGAGGAATCCTCTGACGCTGCAGCAACAGAGATCTAGATTCGAATAGACTAGGGTTAGGCGTTCAATCTGTGATCCGCAAGGTTACACCGGTCTTAAATTCAAAATAGACAAATTTTTAAGGAAAATAATTGGTGCACCCTTATTTTTATCAAATGTGCATTTTCTATGATTGAAATGTCAGTTTTGCCCTTAAATGGAGGTACTTTATTGCAAAAGGAAAGAAAAGTTGATGGCAAAGCTGACATTTCATTCATAAAGAGTGCACCTTGGATAAAAATGAGGGGTGCACCAATCATTTCCCATTTTTAAAATATCAACCAGTAATAATTTTCCAAATATATGTTTTAATCTAAATTTAAATTTGAGCAAGACAGAACAATTTTGCCACTATTTGGAATGATGTATTTTACTAAAATACTTCAAAATTTGAAAAATAATGAGTAATAAATAAGGAAGGCTAATTTATCGAGTCCAACCTATATAAATGGACTTTGTTGAAGCTCATTTATTCATCTCGAAGATAGGTTCTAATTTTTACTTAAAGTCTGTCGAGGGCTGTTGAGCTCGCACTTAACTATATTTAAGCTTAAAAGATAAACGGAGTTAAATCCCTGAGCTTGACTCGTCGAACAAAAACTCTTTGTCGAAGCCTGTTTATTTAGGCCCGATTTTTACTAAGACCCGTCGAGGCCCATTGGACTCATGTTTAAAAAATTAACGGGTTTAAAAGCTCGAACAACCCGCCGACAATTTTTTTTTTTTGTCGAAGCTCTTTTATTTAGGTCGTGGCTGGGCTTGGACTTTATTTAATGCCTCGTTGTCTTGTTGTGGCCCGTTGGGCTCGAACTTAATTGTACTTTGATTTAAAAAATAAACAGATTTAAAAGCCTGAACTTGACCTGTCGAAGATAAATCTTTGTCGAAACTCATTTATTTAGGACGGACTCAAACAAATAAACACAATTTAATTATTACTCATTAAAAAAAATCATCAACAAGATTAATTGATTTACATTAGAAACAAGTATCACTTATTATAGTCTAGTAGTAAAGATACTTGTTTCTCAATGAGTGCTGCATATAAGTAATAATTTTTAGGGTGCCCATATAGACACCGACGTTTTCTGCCAGCAGACACTGAATTTCAGATTTTAAGTGAAAATTACCATTCTGCCCTTACACGCATAAAGGAATCGATCGATTGATTCCCGAACGAGCGGAAGAAAGCAGCATTACAGATCGATCACACGATGAAGCGATCGATCTATTTATGAATGAAGAAAGCAGCGTAGCAACGTAATAGATCGATCGCACGATCGTGCGATCGATCTGTTTGTAAAATAATTATATTATTTAAATAATAAAATTTCCTTTAAAACTTTAAAGTTATTTTTTAAGCATTGTGTGTTTTCAAAATTTCTTAAATTTAATATCTGGACTAATTACGATAACCTGATAAAAATACTTTAAGACTTTAAGGTCTTTTGACACTCCTAAATATTTAAAACACAGTATTTTACAAATAAGGGTATCCTTCGGGTATGTCAAAAACACATTTAGGAGTGTTAAAAGACCTTAAAGTCTTAAAGTATTTTTATCAGGTTATCGTAATTAGTCCGGATATTTAATTTGAGAAATTTTAAAAATACACAGTGCTTAAAAAATAACGTTAAAGTTTTATCTTTCCTTTAAAACTTTAAAGTTATTTTTTAGTCACTGTGCTGGCAGAAAACGTCGGTGTCTATATGGGTACCCTAATTTTTATCAATTCAGTACTTTTGAAAAAAAAAAAATACAGAGTTGTCTTTGATGCAGATGGAGACAATTTCGTCCAAAAAAATATTTGACTGGAAGTACAGGACATCTAATACAATAATTTTTTTGAAATTACAATAATTCAAAATCTAATTTTCAATGCATTTATTTTAAAAACATCCCATTTCCTAAGTGAGCCCGTGAAAAACACAAAAGCAGGTTTGAGAGGTATTAATTAAAGAAAGTGGTAAAATAGGGAAGCAGGATTTGGTGGTCAGGTGAGGATGTGGGCCCTTTTTCTTTAGCTTTGTTTTGGGGAGCGTGAGATACTGAAATGGGAGCGCAGTCTTCCATCGTCATCTTCTTCCTTTTCTTTCCTACATCTCTATTTCCAATGCCACCTTACCCTCACATAAAACCAACAAAGTTTTGCTGCTCGAGGTCTTCTTCCGCACCTTTCCCTTTCCCTTTCTTACCTCACCTTAGCTTTCCTCTTCCTTCTTTTTCCACTCCCATTTCTTCTTTTTGGAGGTGAGATTGTTGGTATGCAATGGGGAGAGAGTGGTACTGGAGCCGAACCTTTAGAAGGGGTGGTGACAAGGAGAGTGTCGGGTGCATGACCGGCCTCCTTCACTTCTTTGATTTTCACCAGCCTCACTTCTCCACCCACCACCACCACCAGAAGTTTCCAAATGATTGTAAGCAAGACTCAACTCGAGGTAGAAATTACCATCTATTCAGTATTTTTTTTAAGCTATTAATGGTTTGTATTGCATTTGTTTGTTCACACCTTTTTTTTTATAAACATGTTGATATTTATTTGCATAAATTTTCTTATTATGAACTGTAGAAAAATGCATTTCTTAAACCAATCTTAAACATTTTAATCATATATGTATTTGACTAGAACTAGAACTAGAACTAGAACAAGAGAAAAAACTTGCAGTCGAATTTAGTCAATTTTTTTCAGATTTTATTTTATTTCCATACTTTTTCATTATAGATTATTTTTTCAGAAACTCACCAGACGTGCCTTCAAGAAAAATGGGTGGGTGGATGTTTAGATAACTCAGGAGTGGAAGCACCAAGAAACAGCTTGGAATTGGATGCTGATGCTGAAATTCCTTCCCCTGAAGTAGCTTATAAAGAAGATATTCCGGTAAGCAGAAAGCAAGATCTCCATTTGCTTCTTTACTTACTTTGATATATATTTTCTGCCCAAGTTTAAAAATTCAAGAATTAGTCTTGATTTGAAATCTTATACAAGTTGAGTAATTTAGATAAAATTTATCATATGGTTATTAACGGTATGATTTAAAATGTAACTCAGTGAAGTTAGACCAACTCATCCAATTTTTATTTTAAAAAAATTAAGCTATATATATTTCTTTCTTTTTTTTCAACGTAGGTTGGAATTCAAGTGCAACCAAGACTTTCAAGAGGTGTAGACGAGGACTCAACATCAGAAACCAGAAGCTTGCAGGGATCAAAGACTCCGAACCTCGTCGCTCGTTTGATGGGTCTTGATCTCCTTCCCGACCAAATTTCTTCCCCACTAATACAAACCCGACCCAGTTCTTCTCAATCGAGATCAATTCAAAGAAGAGACAGAACACTCACCGTAAATGACTCGGGCAGCCGATCTTTGCCCGGTACCCCGAGAATATCGTCGGCGAGAAGATCAGATGTAGATCCAAGGTTCTCTCTGCAACTCAACAAAGAAAACATTGAAATTTGCGAGTTCAATTGCTCACCATTTTCGTCGAGAAGGACGAGAGGTAGAGAAGGAAAACATGGAGATGAAAACAAGAGCCCAAGTTCTTATGCAAGAGAGATTGTGAAGCAGATGAAAGAAAGCGTCAGCAGAAGAAGATTTGGAATGGATATCACCAACACCATCACCACCACCACCGGCAGTAAAAACAGGTGAAGCAATTGAGTATTCTGAAAACCAATCTAAACCGTACAATTAGATCTAAATGTGTCTTTAAGATAGTTCAGTTCTTTAACACAAGCGTAGTTCAATTTTATGTATTTTATTATCTTTCGTAAAGTGATAAAAAGTTTCACATCTATTTCCTCTATATAATACTTGAGTCATCATTCTCTCGATAACTAGTTTTTAAGCGTGAGTTCTACTTAAAAAATGTTATCATGATTTAGGTTTATTGTGAAAGGCTAATTTTTTTTATATAATGACAGTGACGAAGGATCGAGTTCAAAGAAGGCGAAGAGTGTTTCGAAATCAAGCGAAGAATCGATTTCGTGCTCTCCTCGATTCAGGTTCTTGGAGGCCAAGATCAAACGAGTGGAGAGCAAGGATTTTATCTCCATCTGCAACTCACCAAATCCATCTTCTTCATCAAGAAGTTCACCCCCTTTTCCACCATCGATAACTCTGAAGAAAGACGAAAAATCCAAGTCCAAGTCAGTTCCAAAATCCATATCCAAGTGCAAAAAGGCCAGCTGCGAACGCTTCACACAACGACCAAATCAGCCTCCGACCACTGCCCACAATGCTCTTCGGATGAAATGCAGGACTCCATTATCGAACGACCTTCTCCTTCAAATCCAACGTTCCTCAAACACTAGTCAGCATACTCCAGTGAGTAATTTCTTTTCTAATCTCTCTCTCTCATATTTTTCAAATTAATATCTCTCTAACCAAAATCTCAGTAAAACTTATAGATATTTGAAAAAAAAAAAAAATCTCGGTCTTCATTTTAAAGTTTTTATAAAATTAATATCTTCATATTCTGTACGATTGTCGGAACTAAAAACCTTAATTTTGACTTTAAATTATCCTATCAAGAAAATCTTGATTCTCTCATTGTTTATTATTATTATTATTTTTAATCTGGGCTTTTACTTTTGGGTTCTTTGCAGACGCAGAAGGTCGTTAGTCCGCCGTTATCTAGTGCCCCGAGCCAGATTTTGCAGAAGTACGAACTACAACAACAGCCGCAGCTGCAGCCAAATCCGCCGCTCGACGACCGAGGCGGAAGGGCTGAGCTTCGGTACGTGAAAGCAATTCTCCAACGTACTGGCATCGAGAGGGATACCGCCATTTCCTTCGCCAGATGGTTCTCTCCATCCCACCCAATCAACCCAACTCTGTTCTCCGACCTGGAGTTTTCCGTTCAACAGCCCATCTCCGGCCTACTCACCCGACGCTGCAACCGGCTGCATTTATTCCATCTCATCGACCAACTCCTCCGCGAATCTCTCAATCCCCACTTGGATCTGAAGCCATGGTTGCAACAGAGGAGAATGAATCTTCTTTCCGTCTCTTGGAGGCAGAAAACAGGGGAACAGCTCCTCCAGCAGCTGCTCTTGCGGCTGAGTTCCTTCCCTTCGGCCAAGTACGAGACGCTGGAGGACATAGACGAGCTGGTGGGCCCCGATCTACCCGACTTCAACATGGCAAGAAATGGATCCCACTCGGAGGACGTGGAGGAGACCGAGTCGGTGGCGTTCGAGTTGGAGAGGCAGATATTTGACGCAGTCGTCGAAGAAGCGGTGCACGAGCTGATTTCACCGGACTCTGTCGTGTGTAATCGGAGAGGGAATATCTCACACGTGTGGCATGCTTATAGATTACATGGACTCTGCCAAGTGCCAACTATAAAAAATAATAATGACAATAAAAACTGTTACATTAGCTTTTAATCACATTTTACAGTGTATATAGCCTACTTATTAAAAATTAAAAAATAAATTCCCTTCTATTTTCTATTTTATTGTCCCTCTCTCTTTATTAGATTAAATTTTGAGAAATTTTAAATAATTTCTATTTTAATTTTTTTTAGTATGTCTTCATTATGACCAATTTATCATATTTAGAAGAGGGCTTTCAACCATGTAAAAATTAATAAAATCTCTCATAATCATCAATTCACTTTTAAATTAATACATGCAATGATTTTTTTTGTGACGCCATAACTTGAAATAATTAAATTTATTACTTTATCGGTTAAACTAAATCTTGATCCAAAAACTCATTTACTTCATTGTATTGTTACATAAAGTTTTTATATGAATATATATTTAATAATTTCAATTTAATGTTAGAAAATTAAAAGTCAAATTAATTTAATGAGGCATTTTAAATAGTTTTAGGAATACATGAAATTTTGTAGTTATCCATCATTAAATTCATCGAGAACGAATTTTACCCTCTCTAAGGTTTTAAACAATAAACTCAATCTCTAACTCACTCAAAATGAAGTTTAAGTCATATTGATTGAGTTAGATAAAAATAAATTACAAATCACTCAAAATTGAATAGAAATGATCAAATTTAGTTAAAACAAGTTAATCAATATTTAATTCTAGACAACAAAATCTAAATTGTTGATGGACAGAATTTGTCTATTTTGAAGGAAACAAAATAAAATATTTGGAATAATATTTATTTAGAATATTTTTATCATTAAATTGATCATGATAGATAAAATATATATTTAATAACTTTTTAAAATTTAAAAAAATTTAAAACTTATATAATTCTATAAGTTTCTTTTTTATAATTAAATACTGAAATTCATTCATCTATATAACTTTTGTGATTATAAAGTAAAACTTCATGGCAGGTAAGGCGCTAATTTGAATGAAAATATTTTTTTATAAATTATTTTAAAATTGCAAAAGATGTCCGAGCCATTGATGATCACACACGGAATGGCTGGTCGAGTTGCGCGCTACGGGCGAGAGGTTAAGTGGCATGACGCAATCTCAGCCGTTCCGTACGACAGCGGCTCTTAACAATGAGTGGTGAGATTCGTCAGAGAACAGCAACAACATGATGGGAATTCACGTGACAAAATGCTGTATTCATTGAAGGAAGGAGATGCTCCTGCCACGTGTAGGTTGGTCAACTGGTCATACCGACAATTCCTTCAGCTCTCTCTGCATCAGCCCTTTCCAGTTCCACAGGGAGTTTCCTGGAAACCATCTCTCTACTCGACACGTGGCATATTTTCCCGCTTATTTTTGAAGTACGTTGGATCCATTCCACTGACCTAATTATAGAACGACTTTAAGTTGTGTTCTAACCGTTTTAAGTGTAAGCATTTTAAAATTAGGCCGGTCGTAAACACTTTTTTGATAGCAGACATTGCAAAACTATCATTTTGTATTTACGTGTTTTGATAATCTGAACGAAGATTTAGTTTATTATATGGAGAGAGATTTTCAAAAGAGGTCATTTCTTTATCGATCTTTACAAACAAGATATTAAAATTTATCTACTCTTAATTTTATGAACTTCGAAACTAATTTTAAATGAAAATGGTATAATTTGATTTAAAAAATCATACCTAAAGAATTAAGGAAAAATAACCTTTCCTCTTATTCTTAGGTATGATTTTCGAATCTCAAAACTATATCATTTTCATTTAAAATGGAACCCGGAGTTCATGAAATTCAGACTACATGATTTTGATACATTTTTTTATAGAAATTGGTCAAGAAACCGCCTCCCTGCCAACTATAACCTATGCGCGTTTGGCTCGAGTTTTCAAATCACGTGGTTTCTCAACCAATTTTACAAACATGTATACCAATTTTACAAACAAAAATTACATGTTGGATTCGGCCCGGATTCGTTCGATTCAAATTAAGTTTAGTGAAATTACAGGTGTCACTAGGTTAGGCTGGATTCGTTCAATTCAAATTAGGTTTAGGTAATCTAATTTTTTTTTTTTAAAAGATGAAAAATTAAAAAAATGGATGAAAAAGTATTTTAGGCTAATGTCGTATGGTATAGCATTATTACAATCAATATTGGATAATACGGATATTAGATGTTGTCGTTGTTGTGAAATTTATCCTAGTCAATGTGTTCCAATAGCAATTATGATCTTAAGAAAGTTCATAAAAATTTATTACTTAGATAAAAAAAAAATCATAATTATATGTTTAGATTCGTGTATTAAGGTATGATACTTCCCATTACCCTCATGCATGTATCAAGACATGTCATGATCAATTCCATATTTTGTTCCATATGTTCATGATTTTACTTTCTTTAATTACTTCTTTGACTATAAAGTTTTAAAAGAGAAAAAGATTAGCATGATCATATTAATAAGAACTAAGAACATTCTATAAAACTCTTTAACCTCTAAATCTAGAATATCTTATTTTCATGTGATTAATAGAGTTTAAAAAAAAAATATCTATTTTTGTGATAGAGGCCCAGTGATGCTTGTAATATTATATAAATAATCAAAATATTGTCAAAAGAAAATTGACCTCTTTTTTATATTCATAGATTAAATTAGATCTAAAAATATTATATTAAAAGAATTTTTTTCATTCAAATTTAATACATTGATTGTTTCGTTCCTGCATAAAGTTAGGAATGAGGGGTGGTATGATTATCAATGAAGGAAGCATGTGAATGAATGTTTAGTACTAAGAGAGTATAGAGCCTTGGGACTTGGGTTTGGTCCATGCCTTTGGTTATTGGGTCCAATGTGGTCTTGTTGGGCTGTCTCCTCTTCTCTGGTCCTTAATGATGGGGTTGAGACCATTATTAGTGGAGCCTAAAGTTTACTCTTCCAAAATCAAAATTAAAATCAAATCTCCTATTCATTGCTTTAACTTCACCATAGAATCACACTCTGTGGTCACAATTGTAATTAAAATCAAATCTCCTATTCATTGCTTTAACTTCACCATAGAATCACACTCTGTGGTCACAATTGACAACATGGTTTAATTCAAAGGAGTTGGAATGATGGTCAGAAACCCACTTCAAATTAATCATTCTATTGAGAAAAAGAAACGCTCGGCATGTAGACACCGCATTTCAAATTTTGAATGGAAATTACATTTCTGCCCTTCCGTGCGAAATCGACCGATTGATTCTGCAACGCATTTTCGCTTCGATCGATCGATCTGAGGCGTATACGATCTATCGATCAATCAGACAGTTCATTTTCGAATCGATCAATTGATCCTAATACTTATCATGCGATCGATTGAATCTCGTGTTAGGATCAATTGATCGATTAGAAAATGAACTGTCTGATCGATCGATCGTTCGTATACGCCTCAGATCGATCGATCAAAGCGAAAATATGTTGCAGAATCGATCGGTCGATTTCGTGCGGAAGGGCAGGAGCATAATTTCCACTTATAAATTTGAAATGGGTTGTCTGGTAACAGAAATGCAAGGTGTCTAAATGCTGAGCCAAAAGAAATATGTTATTTTGATGTCCACACGAAACCATTAGAAATGACCCTTTAGGTTAATCATTAATTACCACTTATAGACCCTTTAACCAAAATATATGATTTTATATCTAAAATTAATATCTATTAAAAATGGCCTACTTGATTATGTGACATTATAAAAATCTGTAGTTTATTATTATATATGATCAATTTAACCATGTATTGATGTTTGCGGTATTACCATACATATTTAATTAAGTATTGGAAAGATCTTTATTTGCATAAGAGCTCTACTCAGGATTATTTTGATCAGATCAATCGAGCTATGTTTTAAAAATAATTTAAACTAATAAAATTTTCAAGAGATTAAAAATGTGTCTTCACTTATTTAATCAATGTGTTTTTTGTGGGCCATGTAATTAAGGAATAGTCTTTCTAGTGGACCCATCACCATCTCATTTGGTAGATCAGCTCAATGGTGTAAAACAATTAATGTGTATGTGCCTCCAAATATGGAATTGTCCATGGTTAAAGATAAAGTAAAAAATAAAATTTATTAGGATTTTAATTCACACCAAAAATCTAAGGAGGTGTCAGTCAAATCACCCACCATTTTTATTACTTGATGGATGCCCCTTGTGGTCCAAAAGGGCCCTATAGAGTCAAGGTTGGTCCCATACAATTAGGTGTACATTTAAGGCTTTGAGTTAAATTTGGATGCCATTCAAATCCAAAAGGTACAATCCCTCTCAATAATGTAAAAAATCAAACAAAACAGATAAAAACTGGCCAATATTTTGGTAGCCAATATTTGTAAAACTACTATTTATTTTTTCAACTGATCATCATTATTATCAAATGCCAAAAATCCCATCTATCTTAAGTTGAGTTTTCAAAGCTTACTTTTCAATTTGACCCTATCATAAATCATTTAGACAAAAAATATAGAGATGAAAAGAGAAACAAAAAGGGAAGGTATGGGTCAAAATAAGCAAATGTAGGTCAAAATTTGGCAGAAACTTTAGCAAAAAAATTAAACTATTCTCAGCCAAAAAATGGCCATGTTTTCCTACAACTGTAGTTGTCTTGCCAACTCAAATTGCATTGTAGTGTAGTGATCAAAGGCCTGCAATCAGGTACTGCTTACAAAAAAAAAAAGGTTATTAAGATTGAAAAGGCTGAGAACTGATTTAGTAGGGACTAGGGATAGTCACCTGCATGATTTAGTGATGGTACAGTTTGGAAATGCATTGTATATGATGCCCGACAAGAAAAATGTCCAGAAGGTTGTCAATCTAATCAAATTCAAAATTTGAAAATTCCAAGCAAATTCAATTAAAAGTATAAGCTACATTATGGAATTCAAACTTTGTGAACATCCCCAATGATTGGACCACCTGCAAATAAATTGCCCAAATACATGGCAATTGCTTTTCATACACTTTATTTACAACCAAAACTGATTTGAATTCACACAAATGATCAAAATGTGAGTTTCCCGGTAAATACAAGAAATTGGCAGAGGAAAATACATCATTTACAGTAAATGCGGTTCTTCACATTACAGCACACTTGTCTTTTGACTTGGCATCCTGCTTGGGAGAATTATTGTTGCTGCCGCCACTTGGTCTCTGCATAAGGCATTTTTTCAGGTAAACCCAATCTAACATCATTCATTTGTAAACTTGCACTTTTGTTTAACATGAAATCAAAGGAACAAGACATTGACACAATAGTAGATTCTATAAACAACAGCAAATCAGGCAACCGGCTACTGGTAACATGCAACAATTATAGTATGGCATTCAAGGATATGTCAAAAGATAATAATAGATAGTAATAAAATAAAGTAAAATAAATATTTGCAAGTACAAAGATGAGAGATCATAAAAAATTATCATCATCACAGCTATTTTCACATTGATCTAGGTTGGCCATGTGCAAGGAAGAGATGAATGAAAAAGGTATATGCAGTTTGATGCTTGCATTGTATACTTGGATAAGTGAATGAGAAGGGCCACTGAGAAACATTATATACTTGTATATCATCATCATCACATAGAACTGTGATCCTTAACCCAGAGTGGGCACTAAAGAATTTTATCTGATGTGTCATGAAATTCAACAAGAAAACATCTGTCCCTACAATTTCATTTCATTCCTAGGGGTTGAGTTGAATCATCGATTCCCAATGCCTAAAAATCAGTTTTGGTTTAAATAATAAATTTCTACCATCAGATTTATTTAGCACAATCAATACCATCATATAGGTGCAAAAGATGTAAGATCGAAACACCAACATTAGGCACAGATCATGATATCTAAAAATTATAACTTATGATCTTGATCGCAGATCGTACCCCTAACCTTGACCACAAGGATGGGAGAATTTGGTTCAAGGAATAGGTGGGATATTTTAAATAATTCCACCTTCTTCTAAAGCCTTCCCCTCCGTCTCCTTTCCATTTCAAATGCATTTGGAAGCCCATTGCTCCCTCTAAAGTCAAGGCATCTCGTTATGTCACCTACCTTAGCGAAATCCTTATCCATGATATCCTTCAAGCAAGGAAATATGCTTTGCACAGTATTTTTGTCCTAAGTGGAAAACATGAAAAATCCCTTCATCACCTTTCCTCCGTCGCCCTCTTCTGTCCACCATTTGGTCTTTCCTTTTCCAGCTGGCTTTCCTGAGCTCATGTGGATGGATGGTGGGTAGGGTCGCCTCCTAAGAAAGCCAACTCCTCTGGAGATGTGTGGCCTTTGACTAACTCGTGAAGCGTGTGAATGAGCATACGAGAATCTTTGAAGACAATGCCTTCTAGGAATGTCATGGTGCAAACAATCAAATCTTGCATCACTCAGTGAGCCTTGGGCTCTAATGATCTTGGGACCTTGACTTAGGCCCATTTTGGAGAATATCATGTGCAAAAATCAAATCTTGCATCACTTAGTGAGCCTTGGGTTCTAATGATCTTGGGGCCTTCACTTGGGACCCATTTTGGAGGATTGTTGGGAAGGAGTTTCTTGATTATTTTCATTTATGACTATCCAGGTGTAGTTTGTTCTGTCTATCATTTTTGTTTTCTTGTGGCAGCTTCTGTGTCTCCCAGAATGTCTTCGAGTGTTTCCTGTTTCGTTCCTTCTAGTGGGTGATAAAAAAATTCATTATCTTTCAAAAAATATATAGAGACCATTCCAATGAATAGTCCAGCTATGCTCTATGAAGCAGATTATTGGGCTATGAAGAAAAGTCAAACTAACAAAGTAGGAGAGATGGGCATGTTACGATCGATGAGCGGTTTAATTCTAAAGGATATGGTTAGAAATGATAAGGGACAACACAAAAAAAATGCATCACTAAAGGTGGTTTGGCCATGTAAGTAGAAGACTGGAGATGGCCCCAATACATAGAGTGGAAAAGGTAGCAAATGGAGAGGCAGACCACTTCAAACGTGAAGGGAAGGGATTAAATAGTGGGGTGGCTGGTGATATGGTTTATAATAGGGTCAAATGAAGAAGTAGAACTTGAAAAGACAACACAAGATGGATGGGATTTTGGCAGCATGGTGATGATGATGATTCCAATGAGCTCGTCCCCATGTTCCTACACATAGGGGTGTACACTCAGTGCATAGGTGATCTGGGCTTGAAATAGTAAACATTACTTGAATCCACAATCTTTACAGTTGCTACAGGCAAAAGTCATGTCTTCAATAATAAACTAGTTTTCTGAAATAGTTTGGGGAAAAAAAAAGTTAGTACAGTGTTTTCCTAAGATTCAATTGGTGTGAAGGAGTCAATTGGCGCAGAATAGTAGGCAAACAAAAGGGCCTTGGAGTTGGGATAGGATATTGGGATTGGGAACTAAATTGTGGGGAGTGAGACAGTGAATGCAATATACTGGGTGCAAGAGCAAGAGAAATTTCCTTTGAGATTGGTGGCAATATATAGGGATACTAGGAGGCTGTCAAAAGGTATGGATGTTACTTTCAAACATGTCAGACACGCAGTCAATGGAATTGTAGGTGGCTATAGTGGGGTGGATAGATTTGTTAGCTTTTGTAATTTTGTTTTGCTCTACTTTGTTCAGTATAGAGCTCCCATCCTTTCTGAAGTGATATAAAACTTACTGCTTAAAAAATAAATAAATAAATTGAACTTTATGCTATCAAGTGAATTAACAAACCACATCAATATGGTAAAGAAAAAGATATAGGCTAAAATTATATCAACACCATTGTTGCTGCACTTTTCATTCAGCATCATCAAAACCTTACCACATCTATCTGGAGTAGGTTTGAAAGGAGAGAACAGTGAACTGTATGACAAACATGGATCATGGCCATGACAGTTCCGAATTCTATTTATTTATTTAGTGGGGTGGGGGTGGGGGTGGGAGGAAGAGAATCGATCGTTCCAGAAATAATTATGACATTATGATGATTTTTTTTTTCAAAATCAGAGGAAATATAAAGGTAAACTCCCACATATTTATAGTTGAAACCGAAACATGGAAGATATTTGCAATCCACCACTTGCAACCAACAAGACCACTATGACACTTATCACAATCCGTTTACAAATGAGCACTACATATGCAAGGTAATCCTAGGTTGGATGAAATTGCAAAAAGAATGTAGGAACTAGATCTGAACAAACATGGGAGGGTGAATATCATTCAGCAGCAGGAAGATGTAAAGAAGTAAGGCTTGGATCACTGGTTATTGTGATGGATGTGTGGGCCAAAGAGATTCATGCAAGCCGATTACCACGAGACAACAAGCATTTGTAGCATCTCACCAATGTAGAAATCAAAACATGAAAACTGAAGGTAAGGAAAAAAGAGAAAAACTTTAATGTCGGGTCTTTTGAAATAACCAAAACCATTCCACCAGCTTGGAGGAAGGTTTGGAAAAAAAAAATCAAATATAGCCACCACATATGCTGCTTGCCGAAGAAATCAAAACATGAAAACTGAAGGTAAGGAAAAAAGAGAAAAACTTTAATGTCGGGTCTTTTGAAATAACCAAAACCATTCCACCAGCTCAGAGGAAGGGGGTGTTTGGAAAAAAAAAAAATCAAATATAGCCACCACATATGCTGCTTGCTGAAGAAATAAGTACGAAACATACAGAAGTGATCACACTTTGTTAGATCCAAGGTCAAAGGATACGCCCAGAGGAATGCTATTTATTTTTTTAAATAAGCTAAATGCTAAAATGATAAATGGGTTTAATGGATGGAGGGGTCAGAGACCCCACCCGAAATGCGAACCGACCTGACTTGATTCATTGCCAAGTCTCTCTAAGTAGAGTTCAAAAGAAATTCATGTAGATCCTCCCTCCCAGGCAAGCATGGTGGAAAAGATTTTAAAGCTTACTCTATTCCCCCGACATCAAGAATGGCAGCTCGTCAGGGTAAGAAGTTTCACCTTACTCCATTCCTTCCTGAACGGCAGCTTGTTAGGGTAAGAAGTCTCGCCTTACTCCATTCCTTCCTTATGTCAGGAATGGCGCCAAGGTAAAGCAACTAATGTTTCTCTGTAGGGAAGACGAACAAGCTTTTGCTTGATAAGGTAATAATCAATTGTCTGCTTTTCACAATCCAACTCAGAGATGGAGTATACTCTTACGGAAGGAAAAGAAGACATAAATTTATTCTCATGAATCGAATAGATTATAAACAAGAATCAGTAGTATTCTTAAAATACAGCCTTACCTGTGGACCTGTGACCAGCCTTGAATGCCCACCAAGGGAAGACTGTTGTGAGTTTTGCGCACTTTGACGTTGAGGTTGTTGTTCAAACTCTTGTTGTTGTAGAGCAATTGCTAGTTGTAGATCAGAACTATTAAAGTGTCACAAACACAAAAGGACACCATCACTAAAGATGCACAAAAGTTGGCTAGTAAAAAATTAAATCCCAATGAAAAAGTAATGTGAACCATTTACAGACATTAATTTTGAGCAGAGAAAATCTATATATAATGGAGATAAAGCACTCAAAATTATGTGCCATAACATCATTGATCTCAACAGGAGGAGAAAAGAAAATTAGGAAAAGATGGGAATCAATCAATAACAACAAATAAATAAAATAGAAAAAATGTATCCATTGCAAATTTAACTCAATTGACTGGAAAGAAATCTAAAAACTACAGAACCAAGTTGGAATTGGGCATCAGTAGACTAAGCATGGTTCTAATACAGATAGTTGGTTGCCTTTTCTCCTTGAACCAGTGTTTGCATCAAGGAACTAAGTTTTTAGCTAGCAAAGGCAATTGCATATACTCCTGAAAAGATGCATGGGTCAATGAGCACTACTTTTCACTTTCCAAGTTCACACAGAGCCAGCACTTCCTACTAGGGAGTTGGTTTTGGTTCCTCTTTGCAAAGAAGAACAAGTTGAAGAATATGGGTTCATGAAAATACCACCATATAAAGCTTATCATTTGGCATAAAAGATGCATAGAGCTTATTATTTGGACCTGAACAACACAGATGAGGCATTCCAAGTGTCTTTTCATGATAATCATGGTTAACGAAGTATACCTCTAATGAAATAATAATAATAAATCACTGCATAGTCAATCCAAATCACCCAGAAGACGCATATATGAAGTGTTCCAAACATTATTCTATGACTACAATTTCTTGATTGCAGTTTCTTTTTACTTGTTTATTGGTGACGTAGAATTCCAACGTCTCTCATTTTATAATTTGATAATCATCAATATTTTTTTTAAAAAAAATAATCATCTATAGAAAATGTCACCAATAATAATAATAATAATAATGATCATGACGATGATGAAGATGACGACGATGCAACACTAGTCCATCATTAGTTTCTAGACAAAAGCTCCCGTTACTTCCTTCAGATTACCCACAACCATCTGCAATTCAACTCACATAATGAAAACAAAAACAGCCAGTGGAGAAGGCATACTTCAAAGTTGAGCCTTCTTGGCCTGAATTGTCAATGCTAGCAAGATAATCCTGAACAAGGGGGAGAAAGAAGAGTTTTAGTTTCACGAAAGTCATTGAGGATAAATACACATGATTCTAGCCAATAATTTGAGTAAGCAGATACATACGGCAGTGCTGGACATGGCATTGTGCTCATCCCATGAGTCACCACCTTGATTTTCTGCCTTAAATTCCTTGAAATTCCCAGTCATGAACACTGAATCTCCATTTACCTAGAATTATTGGTACTTAAAAGGTAAATTAGGCACAAGCGCACACACACATATATATCAAAACAAATAAGGTAGATGCTTGTGTTGTTTTTGAAAGATAAAGATGCTTGTTAGATTAAACTCAAAATTGATGGAAATGAAAAAAGAGTGGCCTCAATAGTCAAGTGAGAGTAAAGGCAAAGGCAAAAGCATTGGAGGAAACCCCTTTGATCAATACAATTTCACAAAGAATCAGCCTTACCTCATTTAACTTTTCCCATACCAAATCAGGTTGATTGATATAACCCTGGTCAGTGGCTAAGAGATATAGTTCACCGTTGAACTGAAAAAACAAAGCAGGGAATTTTTAGAAAACATTTTGATTAAAGATAAATCTGGATCACTATAACTCCCATAGCCAATATATTCAACCTACAGGACTTTGGTTGCTTGACATGAGAGTAATCTAAAATAATTAAGTGTTATGAAAAACTGACCTTGAACATGGTACTGAAGTGATTGTTACGAAAGAACACACAAAGTTCGCGCTCTTTCAGTCCTTCTTGTAGGCAAAATAGACTGAAAAATAAGTAACCAATCAATGATGAAAAATATAGTCAAAAGATTAAGACCATGACAGCAACATAACAAGCATAACTATGAAGTAGAAAGTCAACATACACACCCATATATGGTCAACTGACTTGCATTGTTTTTCAGAAAGTTCCGAATTAATTCACCTGAAGACAATATTATGTCATTTCCACAACATAATGCAAAAGAATAATGCTAAGAATTTTATTTTCTTTATATTCGTTGCTCATAATGTACTAAAATTTCAAGAACCTAACCAGTACCTTTCCTGAGAGCTTCCTCAGATTGTTCTTCAGCATTTTCATCTTTAGAAATTGGGCCACAGGAATCTCCTGTTGCTCTGTCAGATTGCTCAGCAAGAATCATCTCGCCTTCATACATAGGCTCTCGATTTTCATAGACCATGTTTCCTGAGTCAAGGATGCACTCTTCACCTTCATAAAGGGGTTCACTACCAGACAGGCTCGAAGAAACGTCTTCAGAAACATCCAGAAGCAGTGTTCTTTCAGCAGTTGAATCTGAATCTATATTTGGGGAAGATGAACAGAGAAAAATTGTTGAGCTGCCATTACTTTGATTATCATCAAGTTTAAGATTGTTAAGAGACATAGAAGCATCTTCCACCATCATTTGCGGATTTGCACAGTCGTCTTCCACGGAATGTATGTGGTCTTTCTGTGAGAAAGATGCAGCAGAAGCATATCTGTTTGGGAAAATAAAGGGTTCAGTTTGGTTTTGGACCAAATTGTCAGTTCTTGTCGCCTGTACCAAATCACTAGACATGAAACTCTCCCCAGATTCATTGCAGTTTGACTGATCCTGGTGATTTCCAGAAGCAATCTCAGTGACCAAATTATCAGATTCCTGTGAGAGAATACCCGAAGGCAACCCATCATCATTAAAACCAGTGCCTGTATAGGAATTTTGTGACATATCCAATTCAGACTGATGGGATCTATTAGACTCAATTCCAGATAGGGATTCATAGATATGTGTGCTTTCATCTGGGCTTGTAGATGATCCACTGCAATTAGGGTCAAGTGTTTCACCTAATTGTGATGGAGGTGAAGCATCATCTCTTGACAACTGCAAGACTCTCACCAGAACCTCTTCTTCTTCCAAGTCTCCCTTTCTTGCTCTTTGATCACCATTGACTGAAATAGGAGAATCGCCAAAAGATCTACCTCTTGAAAGGGTTGGAGAAGGAACTCCTAAAGTGGCAGTGGTTGCAGCAGCAAAATCAACACAATCATCTAGAAGAGCATTCCTTTGTTCTCCCCCTGCATTCCGCGTTTCAAGGGAAACAAGTTCCCCAATAATAGTGTTATAAGACTTTGACCCAATTGCAGCTAAAGTATCAGTATCCTGGCACACAGCAATAAGAAGCACAATTTTTTAGTATAAGAAGAGGCACTTTAACTATAATGCTGAATCAGAAAAAAAAAAAAAAAAAGAGTAACCAAAAGTCACACATTTAACAGGATTTGGAACAGAAGTGTTATTATTATGACCCTTTGTTTTTTGAGAGAGAGAAAAAGGGGGGGGGGGGGGGAGAGGAGGGGGGGGGGGGGGTAACAGATTTGAGAAAATTATAATAATTCTAGTAAAGTTCTTGTAAATGATTACAGCTTCCCATATTCTATGCATTTATGAACTGAATGAATATGAAGTATCATATTTTTCAAATTTCAACATTAGTATATGGATATACCGATGCATCACAATGTTAGAGTTTGCAGGTGCCATATAAGATATCTTTAATGGAGAATAGAAATTGACTACGCTAATAAACTAATCTATTTAATCTCTGTCATCCATTAATCTTGATGCGAAATCAATACCAAATACATGTCCAATCGAAGTTGCATGGCATGCTGCACCAGCCACATTCCTCTTCTTCTTTTTTAGAATGATGATAATAATTTACCAAAGGAAAAGAGAAAGATACAAGGGCCAAAACCACAAAGAAACAAACGGCAGCAGGCTCCACAGACCCAAAACAAAAAAGCCCAAAGGTCAAAATTGAGGAACACCTAGATAGGAAGCAGGCAACACCCATCTGGCAAGCGAGCAAAACACCTAAGAAATACAGAATATGAAAAGCATGACATTGCACTGTTTAAGTGACCTTACTAACCTTGCTCCATTTGATGCATCTAACACTTTTCACATCTCAAAACCTGCCTGTGAACTGGCAGACCGACTGTCAATTATGGCCAGCAAACCTCAATCCAAAACAAAGAAGCAATCATAGAAGGCAATAAAAAGATCAAAACCAGTCAATTGACAATGATCTAGTGTGAAACTCTGATAAACTTCAACACTTAGTTTCAGTTGAAGAGATAAAAGGATGGGAATGAGGTGGGTAAAATGTAGGCAAGCTAGTGAGTTTCTGTGTGATGAGAGTAAACAACTAGAGTAACAGAGTGACTCTATAAGACAAAATCAACAAGACTAGAAGAGTGATTCTATAAGACAACAGTTGCACCAACAATGTTTAATGGATCAAAATTCTGGTCAGTGAGGAAAAAAAGACAGAAAAATTACAAGCAAGAGATGTTTGTATATTGAGATGGATGAGTGGCTTAAGGGAAAATAGATGATAAAATGAAGGAAAGCCATCCAAAGATGATTTAGAGCTTTAGACATGTTTGTAGACTACCAGACACAACTCCCTAAGAAATAATAGAAACTATCTCATGCTAAGTCAATCCACAATCCAGCTCCTCTGATAGAGAACCTCAACGGCCTTGCCACCATACAAGTGACAATCACAAGTCATGGCGGTCAAGAATTTGGAGGTCCTCTAAGGAATCTGTTTTCTTAAACATTTGTCTCTGTTCTGAGCTTGTATCGAAGATCATTTAGAGCTTTTGAACTTTGGCCTGCAGTTCTATTAATGTTTCAGAATTGTATCTCTCAACAATTTTTCCAGAAGAATACACAGCAGATGATATTTGCATAGACATCAAGCAATAGGCAAGGGTTGCTGATGTCCCATTCAAAAAAGTTTTTTTTTTTTTCGAAAGATGATGATTTATTAAAAAGGACAAGAAAACAACCAGGCCCAAAGAAGGGCACAAATGAAAGCCCAACGGGGCAGAAAAACCAGGAAAAAAAAAAGGGCACAAGCAAAGGAAGATAAATCCCTCCTAAGCAAGCTTAAAAAGGAAAACCAGCGGGACGAGGATAATATAGTATGAATACGAAGCCAATCAGAAAGGTGGTAATAGCAAGCTAGTAAGCAACATAGGAATAACAGCAAGCAATAGGAACTGGTGTAGGAGTTCGTGTAGGAATAGCAGTCATAGGCAAGCAGGAATAAGTTAAAATATTCATCGCTAAAAATCAAAATCGAAATTGGAGCGGGAGTAGGAAGAGCTGCATAAAGCAAACAGACCAAGGAAGCACCACCCACCCCACCCCCAACACAGAAGGGAGAGGGGAGCCAGTTACTATTGCAAGGAAGTAGCAATAGTAACTGGCTCTGGGGACTACCCAAGCTAATGACAGAGGAAGAACACTTTCCGGTCAGATCCCATTGATTGATCATAATGATATCCTGGAAATGTTGCATGAACCCATAAATATAGAAAGATTGTCTAAATGGAATCATATTGTGAATCAGTCTAGGGGTGTGAACCGTGAATCATGAATCATAAATCATAGAATCGTAAGATTCATAAAAATGCATTAGAAGTCAAGTTTTAACATTCCAAAATACAGTATATTGTACACCATACATTATACAATATAACAGTATATTGTTATACACCATACATTATACTGTATGACTATGGAAGGGAGATTGTTGACCTGCAAACTTAATTCTATAATTATTTCATGAAATTTATTACATACATGGCATTCAATAAGTCATGCGACTGATAACATAGAGAAACGAAAGCAGAGAAAGAAAAGAGAAGAAAAGGAGGAGAAAAATGAAAGCCTAGAAAGAAGAGAGACAATTTTCAGAAGAAGAGAAAAACAAAAACATAGAAAGAAAAATAGAGGCATGTTAGGCTCTATGGAGCCTGATCATCAAAGATGTGCTAGCGCGGACCCGTTCCGCCTTTTCAGACTGGCCCATATTATTTTAAAGATTTTTTTTTCAAATGGACTGAAGTTTTGTTGAGCCGCGAGTCATGGCTGGAGATTTAACTATTCAAACCGTATTGAGCTGCGGCCCAATACGGTTTGATAAGGTTTTTCATCTCCAGCAATTTATTAACAGAACCGGGCCTTCAAGAAGGCAGTCACGGTCGAACCAGAGGTTCGACCGCGGCCCGGCCTGAATCTGATAACACTGGTTGCAACTCATTGTTCAATTGGTTTCTATCACACTAATTGGTACTACACTCAAGGATGCAAGATAGGCAAACCATGCCAGGTGTTCAATCAATTCAAGTTAGGGTACGCATTGCAATTACAAGGCCTAAACCTACACCAAGGGTCTAATTATTTAAAGTTAAGCATGTGACCTAAAAAATAAGTAAGGGCTTGAATGAGCCATTGGGTATTTGGCCCTTACTCAGTTAACTGTTTTTTCCTCCTCCCTTTTCCCATTACTAACTTTGCATTGCTAATGGGCCATATTTAGATAATGCAAAAGGCTGCTAACAAGTAAGCAATTGCGCGCTTTCAAGTATTTCTTTTCAAGATGCAATTGGACAATTGAGTTTGAAAGAAACACATTAAGATCAGGGTTGAGTTTACGGTCAAATGGTTAGGATTTTATTGAGCTAATTAAATGATATGATTTTTAATCAAGTTTCATAATACAGTATTTAATAGAATTTGTCGTATAAAACATATTATTAGATATAACAGGCCCTCAAGTTTAAATTGGGCTTGGGTCTAAACTCAAGCTTTCAAGTCAAGCCGGGCTAAGTCCTTAAAAAGCAAGGCCAATGACCAGCTTAATTTACCTCTTTTTGAACCAAAAATTGATCTAGGGCCCAAGCACAGGTTTACCCAATTGTCTGATAAAAAAATGCATCATGAGATCTCATATTGTATTTCTGATGCCAAATTATCCATAATTAAGACAAACAAATGAAGGCTCAAAGCAAACCCTTAGAAGAGTTTGATCCAACTAGAAACTCTTCCAGCTCTCCACATACAATGCTTACTCTTATTGTCACTTTAAAGTACATATCGTTAATAGTTTCCACATGTTCACTATCTCCTTGATAGGAGTAGAAGAACAAGCTAGGACAATGGCGTCTACACTAAGAGAGAAGAAGTTGGGAAGGGTGCTAAGTGGCAGTCCAGCACCAATCTAAAGCATGATGCAATAGCTTTCACAACAGAAGTATGATGTACACTTTTCCAACTAACAGTTTGAGGAAAGCCATTTTAAAATCTTAAAATCAATACCTTGGCATTGAGCAAAACTTATGGCGACAACTCTAGCCTTAAGTTGCTCACCGCCATAAGTTTTGCTCAGCATTGCATTTGGAATCAAGTTAAGTCTTAAATACCCATTTGCAACAAACTTTTTTGAGAGCCAATGCAATTGAACAAGATACCATGCTCAACATTGCAACCAACACTCTGATGTCATCTACCAATTTCAAGCATCCCTCATGGTATCTCACCACAAAGTAGATATCTACTTTCCATGACTTGTTTAAATATCAATGAAACTTTTCATTTATAAGTTGTGTAATCCAAGAAGAGTTTTCTAGAAAATAACTTTTTAAACGACAAACTTATTGGTTGAAACCATAGCAGCCATTTGGCCCAAATTGGAGGATGTAAGATTTATCTTACGATAAAGGCGGACCATTTGCATTTGAAGGCCACTCATGGATCACATGGTTTAATTACTCCTGAGTTGAGTTTTCTAGAAACAATTGGTTGCCATATTTAAAAACAATCTCTAATTCGACAAACCCATTGCTAGTAGCAATCCTAGAGGAATAGAAGCAACTTCCACTAAGAGATGGTTTACAATGAGAAAATAAAGTCTCCTTGTTATAGAAAGAAGTTGGGTGATCCCTCTCTTAACCCTCCATCATTATATTCCCCATCTCTCTTTGGGTTTTCTTCCATCAACCGAGTACTCATATATCTAATAGAAAGAGGATCTACACATCATGGTCTTCAATTGAGGGAGGGAGGGAGGGAAGGAGGAGGCAAGAGAGGGAGAAGAAGGGGGGGGGGAGGGGGGGGAGAGAGAGTAATTTAAAATTTAATCCAACCAGCAAGTCTAGTATAAAGAACAACTAATAATGATTGTGGGCTCGAGTTCAACTCTATATTATTATGATTCATGTCCTTACAAATAGGACAAGCTAGATCCAACGTTTCGCTGCAAGGAGAAAGTAGAAAATTCAGGATGGATGGAAGGAACCTTCACTAAGCTACCTCAGTTCAATATTAACAAAAAAGCAAGGAGGAACCTAGACCCACTGCTACAGGGAGAATCCTAAACGGTTTGGGTTTTACAAAGGTTACAAGACAACCAAATAATCTAACCCACCCCCCCAGCAAGGCCACATTTTCATGACATCAGAATAAAGTTTTGGTTTGCCTGGTGTTATATGATCTCCTTTGGAGCTAAGCACAACTCACATTTTCAAGACATCAAAACAAAGTTTATTATATGACCTCATTTAGAGGTAAACAAACATATAAATACTAGTATTTCAGTACATGGTAAAAACTTTCATACTAGCTTTCTCCTCTAGATCCACATGTCCTTTTTTGCTCCGACTCACTGTTGAAAGAGTTTTGACCTTAGAGTGAACTTTACCGATTGGACAAGCCCAAAATCCAAATTGTGAATGCTATAGACACATTTAACAACATTTTCCATACTCATCCATTAAAGAAAATAATGATGATAGCAAAATGGTGCAATGAAGTGTGGAATGTTCATAAGTAAGACAGATTTGAACCTGAAAACAAAATGAATGGAATGTGGATACTCAAGTGGGATGAGAGTGCAAGCATGTGTACCCACTATCCAATGACACAAGAGGAGGAAAAAGAAACCTGATTGATAATATTTTTCCTCACTGGGCACTACTTACAATCAAACCACTTTGACACTTTCCAGTTATTCAGGTTATAGATAGAATTCTCCACTACATTAAAACAAGCACTTAACTCACTCAACTTCCAGAAACAAGCCCATTCAAACGAAGATTCTCAAGACAGACTGCAGTTTTAAGGTCAAACCTGGGGATCAATTATCCAGCCATGATAAAGTTCAATTCCCAGGAGATCAAATATAGCACGCTCTGGTGTGAACTCAAAATCATCAATTCTGCAATATCCGAGCAATAAAGAATCCATATCAAAGTATGAAAACAGCAACAAAATCCCAATAGCGTATGCCCAAAAAATCCAGATAAAGAGCAAAAGGGCCAAGGTATTTACTTTCTGAAGTGAAGGTTGACATCAATTCCAGTTGCAAGACGAGGGAGCATATCAATTGCATCCGCTATATTTTGCTGCTGGTTTTTCACATACCCAGCATCCTTATCCTTTACTCACACACATCAAGAGCAATTCAATCAATATCAGTGCAAAATGCCAACCCCGACACACACAAAAGGAAAAAAAAAAGTTCTTTACTGTTTTTATCACCTCAACATTGCTATTGGAATCAATTAATCGTTCAGCAACAAGTGACAGTAATTTCTGCAGCGGGATTTCCGTGGTTTCCAAGCTCAGGTTCAGATTATTTCTCAGTAGAAGAACATTACCTGCAAAAAATGCAATACAATCATCCTCGAATTCATCTTTGTATTCTCAAAGAGGGCAGCAGCATTACAAATATGGATGCAATAGATTGATCCAAACAGAACAGAATGGTTGAAACAGAGATATGGGGACTGCAAAGGAGAAAGAAGGAAACCCTGGGCTCCGTTTGGATGAATGAAAATGAAAGTAGTTTCTGGAAAACAAGAATTTTGGTAGAAAAAGAGAGCCCTGGGGGGTTGTTTGTCATTTTCCAGCTCATGGAAAGTGAAGAATAAAGAAAAACTCTACCGAGACATGCCATGTGTTGGTTGATGGCGAGACATCCAGTAAAAATGAATTTTAGGGTCCACGTTGTTAGGTCTAATGTAAAGTGAACCATATGAATAGTTCTTGTATGAAGTTTCACCTCCATTTGATGATCCTATCCCTTGATTTGATGATCCTATCCCTTGATTTAAAACTTTTAAGAATCAACAGCTTATACTTATCAAAATTTAAAGGCCGAGATTATATGATTTGGATCATAAATTGATAGTGAAACTTTATATACTACATCTTCATATAATCACCTATCAAATGAACCTAAATTTATAGACCCATGATCCATCTAATGTCATGTCTCGCTAGCCTAACTCAAGATTAAAGAAAATGAGTCCTCACTCTTCTTCACGAAACAAGGTCTATCTGCCAAGAGCATAAACATAAGACATTTTTCACTTCTTCTAAGGAATTCATTTAAAATTTAATGAGGAAAAGAGAGATTTTCCGAGCTTGGCGAGACAACATCTTGTTCATTTTTTTATGAAAATAAGATTTTTAATGCAAGAGACATAAATGTTGGGTTTTCATGATCAGACAGGACGGCAAAGTTTATGACATGAGTCAAATAACATGGATTACACCCAAAGATAAATTTTCTTGTGGAAGGGGAAAAAAAAATATTCTAAGACTAGCCATTTTCTAACTAATAATAGAAATGGGTGAGCCAGTTTATGTGAAAAACTTGTTATTTTCAAAGAAAAAGACCAGTTTTTGTAATAAACTTGTTCTTTTCAAAGAAAAAAGAGAACCACTATTTTCTAACCAAAAAAAACTTCAACCAATCTTCGACAAAAAAAAAAATCTTTTTGGGAATGAACTTTCTTGGAAAATGACCATTTCCTTACTAACACAGGAAATGGGTTTTATCAATTTTGGTTAAAAAAGGTCATTAACAAACAAAAAAAAGGAGGGTCGCCTAAACCTAACTCCTCTTTTACTTAATAAGAAATGGTTATTTTCAATGAAAATGGTGGTCTCCGTTAAGAAATGATTTTCCAAGGAATTTAGTTTCTTGGAAAACAACCATTTTCTTACTAAAATAAGAAATGGGATTAATCGATTTTGGTTTAAAAATGCTATCAACAAAAGGGGGAAATCCAAACCCATCTCCTTTTTCAGTTAATAAGAAAGGGTTAATTCTGCATCAGAAGTGGTGATCTTGGTCAAGAAATGTTTTTTCCAATGAATGAAGCTTATTGAGAAACAACCATTTTGCAACTAGAACAAGAAATGAGTTTAATCAATTTTGGTTAAAAAAGGTCGTTGACAAAAAAGAGGGCCATATACCCATCTACTCTTTCAATTAATAAAAATGTTTATTTTCCACGCACCCAAACAATACATTAGAACGAAGGGCAAAAAAAAGGCAAAATAAGGGAAAGAAGGAGCAATACTTATGGCGATGAGAGGGCAAGGGCCGTTGTCGTTTTGGAGGATGACGGGGATGGAACGGCCGAGGAACTGAACGACTTTGGTCTTGTAAAGGCCTTCGAGCTCCGTTCCCGTTTCCTTTCTCCGCTCTTCCGTAGCCATCGATGCCGCTCTGAGAACAAGAAGACTGACCTTCTTTTCTTCTCTTCTTTTTACAGAGAGAGAAAGGAAGGGGAAGCAAATGAGAAGAGGAGAAGAAAGACAGAAAGAAGGACGGCACGGCCTTTTAATTTTTTTGGCTTTGATTCAATCGCTCCGCCTGCTACGGAGTATGCAGATCATCAAACTAATTCATGTTGTCAAAGTTAAAAATTCCTCTAATTTGATGATATGTAAATTAATTAATCTCTCTCATTTAAAAAAAGAAAATCCCATCATATCTAGATTATATATTTCATTTTATGAACAAACTCTATTCTCTTATTGTTGCTCATTTTATACTCTTAATCATTCAACAAATCAAAATTCTTCTTTAATTGTTTTGATGTCTTCTTCATTTTATTTTTAATGGTCTAAGAAATAAGAAATAATAGCTCATTGTACCAGTGTTGTCAGAAGTGGACCGAACCATCAGGGTTAAAAAACCATCGAGCCAATTGGACCATTAAAAACCGCTGTGAATTGTGGTTTTGCAGATAAAACCACAACCGCTGTGAATTGTGGTTTTGCAGATAAAACCACAAGCTGTGAAAGGTGGTTCACAAGATTTCAAAATTTTTAATTTTTTTTTTTTAAATCTCCTTCAAAATATTAAAAAAATGGATATATTTAAAATATAGAAGTTTATTATCATTTCTATTCCATATCTTTCACTATTCTGGTATATTATTCAGAGTTTGAATGTTATTTGTAATATTTATATTAATGTTATTTGTAAAAGGTATTTTATTTAATATAATATTTATATTATATTATTGCTTGACCGGTTTGGACCGGCTTTGATGGTTTGTTAGATGGTCTGATTATGATAACATTGCATTATACATGTTTCTTACTTTAGCAAATGGCAAAATATACTGATTTATCATTTTGATTAACAGTTTGAATGATATTTTCATAAAAATCATATTATTTTAATTTAAAAATTTATGATTTTAAGGCTTAAAAACCAATTGTTAAAATAGGATCAGTTTTACATTGATTTTTTTTTTTTTTTTTTAAATTTAACAATGAAGATCAACTCAAAAATAAATTAAATTGAATGCGGACACAATTTATAGAGATAGATAAAGTGTGAGAAGGATAGTGTCACTTCACATGAGAACTGAAGTTTGAAGTTTTTCTTATCCTTTTATAGATTTCTATATATTAGAGTTAACTGTTTATTTATTTATCATTTAAGATAAGTAATGATATAATCTCATTTTTCACAACGGAAAACTCTAATTTCAATTTAAATAATAAGAATAACCTTTCTTAAATTTACTGTAAATCTACCATAGATAATTTTTATCATTTAAATTAAATATATACTACCTCTTATTTAATTTTTAATTTTTAATTTATTTTGTCATATACTATTTTTTGTAGCAGAACAATAGAAGATTTCATTATAGAGACAACACACAATGGCCAACATAAAAATATAATAACTTTAGATATATCATTATTATTATTATTAACAACATTATTATCATCATTATTATGATCAGCACTAAATATGGTAGCTCATTAACACCAATGGTTTGCATTTAAATATAAATTATATATAAACAGAGCATTCATTTTGTTCAAAAATACCTTATTATAAAAAGTTTGATTTTGAATCTAAATTCAGATTATAAATAAGATACAAATGCATACTCAAATATAAATATTACGATATAAAATGTTTCAGATCTTATATATTGGTGTTTTCAGTTTAAATGTAAATATTTTATTTATAAATATTTTCACTTTTATAAGAAAATTGTGCTGCTTTTAAAAAAGTTTTTTGGGATTTATCTTGTACGCTGAAGAAGAAGTGAGGAGGCATTCAGCTTCTCTCACAAATTAGAGGAAAAAGAAGGTTAGTTTAATATTAAATTTTCATTTCTTTAATTTTTTTTATTTTCTTCTATTATTTTATACTTTTATATTATTATTTATTAGATTAGATATAGATTTCAATTTAATCAATTGAATGAGAAGAAGCAATGGATCAAACCCATTTTTAAATATAATCATTGTATCAACCAATCCCATTTAAATTTGAATTTAGAAGTTTCTCAACGTTCATATAAAAAATAATGTACCAAAATTGTTATATAAGTGTATATTTATTCATAAAGTCCATCAAATAGAATTGTGATAGAATCATCGAGAATTTTTTCAACGGCTCAACCTAAATTGCTGGCGTGAATTGATGGTTCGATTTAACTCGACTGTTATATTAAATTTTTTTAACTGAGTCGGTCAAGTTAGGTCGAATTAGGTTAATTTTAAAAAAGTATGATCCAACCCAACATGAATTTAATTCATATTTTTTTCTTTAATTCAACTTAACCCTAATTTAAAAATACAAAACTCAATCCACTTATTCTTTTCAAATCGAGTCATCCGAGTCGGATTAAAACCCACTCGGATTAAAACCCAATCCAGTTTCTTCCCTTTCAAAAGCTATTGTTCTAAATTGAATTTTTTGTCTCTCGGAATCTACCTGATTAAGACGTCACCTTTTCTGCTTCGTGGGCAAGAATTAAACCATGTAATTCAACGGTCAAGCCAGAGCACTGTGGTTCCTTTGACTATTAGTTAAATTAGCAAGGGCGTGCCCGGACTTTAATAATTTTATTAAAGTATATAATAAATTATATTTTGTTTGAGAGATTTTTAGTATAATTTTTTTTCATCGTCTTTTTTATCATTTTATATTAATGTTAGAATTATTTTATAAAGCTGTCGGGACTCGGGAATCTTAAAGACGAGGAATTCATCAATTTTTAATTAAAGTGTTTTCCTTAGAATTTCGTCTTTAGATTTGTACCTTTCTAATAGTCCCTTCTTATTAAGCAAAAGTAGATTCCACGTGAAGTGGAAAAGTTTAGAAATTAAAAATTATTTATATGTGCATCTTATTTTTGGCTAAATATGCTGAGTTCAATGCAAAAATTTATACATGAAAGTAACCACATTGATTTGATCAATAACGCATTTTTTAAACAGTTTCAATTTTAATGACTTTAATTTATTTTTTAATCTTTAAATTACTACACCTTATGTGAGAGAATGGTATAGATACGTTTCAACCAATCCGTTGCATATCGGATATTGTATTCAGTCAATGCGTATCAAGTTCTATCGGCCCTTATAAATTTTTATTTATTTTTTAAACCATTTCGGCTGTTTTTCAAGTTAAATCTTACATTAAGAGTAATTTTAAGAAGGTTCAAGAACAAGCTCTTCAACTGTGAAAGATATTTATCAACTTCAAACATTCTTTCTTAATTTCCATTAAAATATCTTTATGAGGTTGATTAGTCATATTTTTAAAATTTTCAAAATTTCATTATTTTAAAGCATTAATCCCTAAGTTTATAGTCTTTAAAAACATAACTTAATTGATCCAATCGAAAGGAGTTTTAGTAGACTAACATATTAATAAAAAGATTATTACAATGAACCCATCACCATCTTATTTGGTGAGCCTCACAACTCAAGAGTACATTTGTATTAACATTCCTGTATAGGTCAAATATTCATTTTTTGAAATTTATTGATAGTTGAAAATGCATATTAATAATAGCAAAGATTTTTCTAATGAGAATTTCTAACGAGAGTTCCTATCAAATAGATCATGAATACTAAATAGTTGAATGCGTGACGATTTCACTAACAAACAATTATTATAGCCTTGCAATTTAATCCTAACCAGATGGTTGAGTGATTTGGTTGCGAAAGACAGCC
This sequence comes from Chimonanthus salicifolius, assembly GCA_013350335.1. Lineage (NCBI taxonomy): Eukaryota > Viridiplantae > Streptophyta > Magnoliopsida > Laurales > Calycanthaceae > Chimonanthus > Chimonanthus salicifolius. Next base: position 62,035,632 of record CM023541.1, on the reverse strand, counting down.
TTTTAATTCCTTTTTTATTTTATTTTAACGGATTCATATTTAATTTAAACAGCAGAATATCCAAAGTATGGTTCACTAGATGGACAATTGATTGCTTATTCTTCTTCATCTGCGTCCAAATCAAGTCACAATTTTTTGAGTCAGACCCGTTTGACCATTAATTTTTTTGGGTCATACCCTGAAGTTGAACCAAATAAAGGATTAAATTAACAAAACGTGTCTTGGAGTGATGGAAGCTCTATCAATGGGAAGATATTCCTCCAATCCTACCCATTAAGAAAACCAATACTCCCAAAAATATTTTATTTAGTTTCATGTAACTCAATCATGCAAAAACAAAATTGCAAAAGGCTGACAGATATTGGCTCAGGCTCATCTCAATTGCAGGGCAGATCTAAATTGGCAAAAAAGGAGAAGAAAGAAAGAAAGAGATGATGGAACTCATCTTTTATTTTGAATACATTGTTTGGATAAATTTAGGCTGATCATGATCAGACCCAACACTCTGGCCCATCTAGACCTTGAACCAGTTTTCAGGTCAGGTAGTCATGTCCCGGACATTGACATCTTCATATCGGTATCACCATTTTCAGCGATCAGGCCATTCCTCTGTAACATGCGATTATGCACAGTTGCAAACCATACACCATTTCAAGTGAGATAGTTGGCTTCATGCTCCAAAGAACTTTTCCTTTGGAGTATAGACATTTTTGGAGCATAAAGCCGATCACATCGCTTAAAATAGTGTAACGTTTGCATTATAGCATCAATTGTGGAGGAATGGCCTTACAAAGAAGTCCCAAGAGATCGATAGGACAGCGCCATATCATCAAATAATAGGAACTCAAGCCTACATCCTGTATTTTTCATCCCTGGATGTTACTTTGTTACTCAGATCCACATATTTTGATAATGTGCCACATCCGACTTCATGCATTTACTTTTTGATGGGATTCCCACAAGAAGATACGAAATGATTATGTTAAGGTGGGAAATCTGAGTGAGAATGAAAGTGAGATATGGAGTAAGAAACAGATGCATAAACTATGGTCCATCGGTCACGGCCAAGATCAATACCACCCACCAAGTAGGACCCTTAAACTGGTCCATGACAGATGCCCAATAAATAGACTGGTTTTCTTATTGGAATCAATTACCTTCTCTCCTTTTTTTTGGCATTGTAAACATGCATTCAATGACGCTAAACCCAAAGGATAAAATTTCTATAGAAAAAAGAGGGAGAGAGAGGGGGAGATGAGGGAGGAATGCAGGGGTTATGAAAGTATGAAGACAGATCAATCAAGGCAAAAGTGATCCATAAAAGACAGGTTTGATGCATCATTGAAAAAATACATTGCCGAGTACATGTAATCTACCAAATAAGAGATGATTTAGTAAAGCATGTAATACATCTTCAATGATAATTACCATAAACAACAGAACAGCATGCTTAACCCAGAAAGTAATCAAAATATGTTAAAGGATGCCTGCTCACCATATCCATTGTCATAAAGATATCAAGAGCAATCTGAGCACAACATTATAAACCTTCCAGGGATTTCCACAATCTTTGTTCTCTAAACGATAGCTACATCCAAGTAATCTCCAATCTATGGAATACGAAAGCAGTAAATGAGTAGATTATCAACATAGATTATAAGGTTCTTGTATAAGAAATTATCCATAATGCTTGTGGTTTTACCTGAAAGTTAAGTTCTGCCAATGCTTTGTTATCATCTAATCGCCTTCCATTCCCATATGAGTTAGTCATCCCCACCTTCACAATGCATGAAAAAACCCATTTAATTGCATCAATGTCTGCCCGTGTGTTGATGTTTCATATTAATCTGTGAATAGAATATGCATTCACAATGTTGCCTGAGCAGATTATGTACAGCATAGTGTCATCAAGCCTAAAGTTTGGACAAGCAAGGCTGCAAATGGACCTGAATGAGACAACATGCTATTTGCCAGTAAATGCTCTTGAGCTCTCGAGACAGAGAGAGAATATAAAACACTAGACTCTTCCACTCTTGAGATGCGTCAGTGCTACACTTGAAGTCCTTCTGAGGACTTATTCAGGGAGACTACACTACTTCAATTAGAGGATAGAAGGAACTCTCATTATAGGAGAATACCATCATCAGGTCAACAAACTGAAAATACAGTTGAAAATTACTTTTGCTCATTTCCAATGCAAAAATGAAATCCAAATGTTCGATGAGTAGGATCTACTGATCTACGACAGTTTGAAGAGTGCCTTACATACAGTGTGTGCAATCAGATAAGTTTTTTACTGAAAATGAGATCAACTGCCCAGAGCTGTGAATTGTTGGCTGAGGATAATATGCATTTTCCAAATAAGAGATCAGGTAATTCTTTAATTACACCCTGTATGGTGAGTGGAGAAATTTATATGATGGAAACATTATAATTTGCACCCAGAGGATTACATAAAAGATTACCCCCCTCAATCAGGTTACAGTGCCACATTCAGTGGACATCCTTTGTACATGCTGATAAGCAATGTTAAGGCCACTGTTTAGGAGCTAGAAAAATCTTGATTTAACTACACTAAGTTTATCAAATTTCAAGAAACACTATAAAAGAAAAAAAGTAAAAGCTGTTGAACACCAAGCCAGGTGAAATTTTTATGTTCCTAATGATGTCATTGATATGCTTGGTGAAGCCTGAGTGTGATCAGAATGTTTGTCAGGAGGCTGTAGGCAGAGGAAGCCTGTAGAGAAATGAAAAAAACGGTTCCCTTAAATTTAATGTAAATGGTACAGTTGGGAAAAAAACCAGAGTCAGCAGGAATAGAGGGAGTTTTACAGGATCATCAAGGAAATGTGTCATCTTTCTTTTATAATCCCATAGGTATTAACGACTCTAACGAGGCTAAACTCATTGCTATTAGGAGGGCACTTTCATTGTGGGTCAATGGGGGTCATTTAGTAAGTAGTTTAATTGTGGAAGGAGCTTCGGCAAATGACATTGCTTGGGTTTCTGGTAGGAGAAAACTTCCTTGGAGGCTTATTTTTATAGCAAGAGCTATCTCCTTGCAAAGACGAAGACATCTCTTTCAGGCTTCTTAGAAGGTCAGCCAACTTGGGTGGCAGATTTCTTATCCAAGGTGGGGGTGGACAGGGATGAGGGTTAGATGGGTAATTTGTAATCAAGTTGTGAGCAGTTTGTATTGAGTTTTAGAATACACTTGTGAATTAAAAAAAGGAGCTTGGTGAAGCCTTCAAGGAAAAACAATGAACAATTAGGTTGATCCTAAGTATAAAGTTTTCAAATAATGACCAAAAGTAGATTCATCCATTAATTATAGCTTATGCATCTAATCAATGTCAAAGCTTGATTTTGTCAGATTTTTAGTTAAGGAAAATATCATATTTTTTCCTATTCCAAGAAAAGTAAGAGGTTTTAAATGAAAACTGGTGTGGAGGCACATGATTATTGAAGAACTGGTTGTGCCTTTCTTCACACTGTTGGTGCAAAGGAAGGTAACTATTTTCCTTCATTTTTTTCAAATGGAAATAGAAGGGTATCTATTAAAACACCACATATGGATATATCACCCCCATTTTGAAATTCTCCTATACAGAAAAAATCCCTTTAACGGGGAAAAATGCACATATCAGTTAGGTTATAACTCTTATTTCACTCAGCTGAATTGAATCAAGATGATCCTGAGTGACAATTAAAATCTTGAAACTGTTAGCAATTGGGCAGAATTCTGTTGACAGAGAAGACTGACTGATGCACAGGGGCACGCACGCGTGCACACACACACAGAGAGTAGGAAAAGAGAAGATCCAAAGCTCAGATCGTGCTCTCATGTTTGCTATTGTCATCATTAATAATGGTGTTGAAGGGGATCTGATTGACAGAGATGGTGGAGAAGATGGTGGGAGTGACATAAGCGGCGAACTGGGGGATTCCTCTCAGGAATTTGAAGAGGGAAAAAAAGGAGGAAAAGGAGAGATAGGAAGGGATTCTCATTGTTGGTCCTGTTCTGTCGGGTAGAAGAGCAGCTTGTTTGGCCGCATTTTGGAGCAAGTTGGCATCTTAACAGGGTGCACCTAATTTGCAATTGAATGATAATAATAAAAATGATTAGGAGAAGAAGAATATCAAGCCTAAGTTCCCACCCTTTTAGAACCTACCAAACAAGTCCTAATCATCATCAACATCATCGAACTCTTAGAATTACAAGAACCATGCACAGAATACTTTATGCGGACAGGTGATATTTTTTTTAGATTTCCAGAGTTTATGCATTGTTCTAATGAGTGATATCTTTATTTTTGTGCTGATCTCCTATCTTCCGATCCTTATTCAAAAACCTTATCACTTGACTCATTTGACCCAGTGGTCCACCTTTTTTCAGTGATTTATAATGTTCATAAACTATGGTGCATAGCGGATGGCAACGTAACAAAAGAATTTATGCACATCTGAATGCAATCCAGTATTTACCAATAGAAGAAGCCTAGCACAATGTCTGCAATTGATTTGGGACCATATGCTAGTAAGATCTGAACAATTGCCAGTAAGCCAAACTGATGGAACGTCTTGAATGAATGGGTGATGATGATGCCATAAATTGAATGGATGGAACCTATTGCTAGTAAGATCTGAACAATCCAGATTCACCGGGAACTGAAAGCCATGAATCACAAACTTCAAACTGAAGTTCAATCCTTATTAGCAAACATGGCATATTTCATCTAAATTGTCATCTCTCAGGATGAAACCTTCACCTTGGAGAAAGAAGGAATTTGGCAATTAGTTGCCTCGTTTTAATTCCCAACAATTTTCATACAAGATCACAATAATCATTATAAATACAAAGGCACAAATACCCAAAACCAAAGACCTATAAACGAAAACAACATTCTTTTTTACGTTATTTTTTAATTTTTTGAGACTTCAATAATCATATATATATTTACATTAATTGGAAAAAGTTATTGCACTCGTTGACATCATTTGGTCTTAAATATCAAAATTCATGCCACTTCAGGTTTTAACTATATAGCAATTAGGCAAGAAAAAAAAAATAGTGTTATGGCATTGAATTGAATCATTATAGTATAATTTTTTTTTTTTAAATATAATATTTTTTTTGTCATCCATAACCATGCCAAAAACAACCAGATTACTTGCAGATAGATATAAACAGAGGAACGACTCCCATTGATGAGTGCACATTGTATCCATTAACGCTACTGCCATATTTATATTATGATTAGATATGTATCAGAAAAAAATTGGAACCACTCCACCAGTGAATAAATAGGCTCGAAACCTCCCAACATGGTAATACAAATAATATTACCATTACATCAAATCAAACCATTCTATTTATCTTTAGTAATGTATTAAAGGTAATCAGAACCTCTAAACACATATATGGACACATGATCGACAAAACAAAAGAGGTTTCTCTCACCTGTCTCACCACATAACGGCCATGCTTATCAGGATATACAAAAGCAAATGATAGTTTTGCTTCTCTTCTCCTTGCCTCAGGAGCAACCTCTTTAACCTAAAAACCCCATCATCAGCCACTAACATAAAGAACATACAACTAATATTTAGGAAAAAAAGGCAATCCAATCTTACAAGATCAGTCAGTTCACGAAGAGTTGCATCTTTCCACGTATATATTTGGACCTCATCCTTTGGTTCTTTCCCTCTCACTGCAAAGTCTTCTTTTGTATGATGATCACCGATCTATGGAAAACCAAAGAGCTTAATACATTCTACCTGTGAATAAATATGAACATAGTTTTCTTCCAAGGATAAGGAGAGACAATTGCAGACCATGAAATACTAAAACAAGGGATAAACAAAAGAATGAACAACAGCTGCTTCACTAGTTCCCCTCAGCACATCAAACACAAAATCACATTTCAGTGGTTCCTTGTTAGAAATGAAGATGCACAGTATTTGAAATCCAGTCCCCTTCCACAATGAGGCACATAAATAAGTGGTTAGAGAAGATTAGGAAAATATAAGCCTTCCTTGGCATTTAGTGTTGGCTTTGATACACCTCCTTAACAGCAACATATATCACATGAGATGACACCCCCATTTTCATTCAAAACTTGAACACTAGACAGCTATACATGCTACAACCAAATTTTGACTTTATGTCTCCAGTCTTGCTTTAGCTGCACTCCAACTCATTATGCCATTCTATCAACTAAAGAAATTGTGGAAAGATACTCTCCAAAAGGATTTTCCCTTTTTTACCACAAAATTCAAAATTCAACCAACTACCCGCAAATAAATCAATAGTCTGACCTGGGATTTTGTCAAATAGGTCAAATACCCAAAAGGAGTTCCTAATTTTTTTTTCAACTCACAACAAACTCAAAAAAGAATGACTGTCCACTATTCTTCATAGTACACAAGATAAATAGCCACTACAAAGTCCTTTACTGACTCAGACCCACTAAGCATGAGGTTCATCAACATCAACTGGATCATTAGCTATTTCATGGTATGTAAAGGATCAAAACTAGTGCATACCTTAGTGAAAACTCGAAGCAACAATGGGCAAGTCTGCAAGTACCAAAGTAAATTTTCATCAATTTCAATATAATTATGCTATGAGGGGTGAAAGGCACGTACTTGAATGAGCAATATTAACATAAAAGAAGCACCCAATGATATATCCTTGTTGGTTAATATTGAGCAAGTCAACAACATTACAATAGAATTTTCATCATGGGCAAAGAATGACATAATAATAACAACAAACTTGTGGGTGTAACAAATTTAGTATGCAAGGTCCATGCAATACAAAAGTGGATTTCCTCTTTGGTGAAAAAAAGGTTTAGTGACATGGTGTAACATGGAAGTCAAAGCACACCTTAGATGCGCCGAAGCTCCAAAATTATTTTACACCTCACCTAGCATAATGCCTGGCTGATCTCATAGTCTGTTTTTCTAGAAAAAAAATTCTATAATACTCCTTTTTTGTAATACAAATAGTTAATGTGAATTCTTAGCCAAATTTTCCTGGTTAGAAACTCTAATTAGTACATAGGACATTTGATGATCTACAATAAGCATTTGATTATTAAGTTTGGAAATTCGGCCAATCTAATTTTGTGTTTTATATGAATAAAATTGTATTTTGCTAGTGTTGATGTGATAAAGCCAAATTAATGAAACTACACTTGTAAATCCAAACCATCTAAGAAGATCACCTAGCAAAAATTAATTTTGAAATGGTAACCTCATGGATAGAGAACAAGCAGTGACCCAAAAAAGGGGAGGTGCATATTAACAAGAAGAAACCTCGAGAGACCCAAACACAAACATGGAACCAAAAACATAGAGACAAAAAGAAAAATCCCCACAGAGAAACCCGACCACCACATATTAGATTCCATCAAACCAATACACTTCTTCTAGGCTCTAGAGATGTTTAAGATGGAAAAGTCCTAGAACTCCTTAAGGGTAGAAGCCCAAGCTACAAACTTCACCTTAATTTTGTGACCAACCTCAGAAGGGTCCTCTTCTTTAATCCTAAATTTTTATTGTTGTGTTCCCACCATAAGCTCCAAACTATAGAAAAGGCTAACAACCAAAAGATATAGGCAGTGGATGGCATCATCCATTAAACATCCAAGAGGCTTAGAGTGGAACTCCAAACAGATGAGGAGAAAAGACAGTGGAGGACATAAGCTCAGAGACAAAGGAGAAAAGCACTAATCATGATCCCAGTCTTTTGCAGACGTTACCTTGGGTGAAAATATTCCCAAGACCCACAATCCAAAAGAAAGTTGATAGCCCAAGTCACTAGGTCAATCAAAAGGCACAATCACAAAGAAGGATTTCATCAAAAAGGAATTTGAAAAGTATGGAGTTCCACTCTAAGCACTAGCAATTAGGCTCTTGCCTAAGCATGCACCTTGCACCTTAGGCTCCAAGAACCCTTGGTGCCATGAGTGGGCCTTGTGCCTTGACTACTATGTGTGCAATATGATTAAGGTTGGGAGAATGGAGACTTCTAGGTGTGAAAGACATGAAAATGGGTTTGGCTTCTTGAAGATTTCCGAACCATAGTAAATCCATTATCTTTTGGCGTATTCTTTCTTGTGAATGCATGTTGGTTCTCTATGTTCTTGCAGGGAGCCTAGAGACTTCTAGGTGTGAAAGACACGAAAATGGGTTTCGCTTCTTGAAGGCTTCCTAACCATAGTAAATCCATTATCTTTTGGTGTATTCTTTCTCATGGATGCATATTAGTTCTCTATATTCTTGCAGGGCTTCCGTGGATGCCACATCCAAGTTTGAATAGAACAATATGATGAAAAAGAAATGCATGATGAGCCAATCAGGAAGTTAATCAAGTTTTCACCAAGGAGGAAGAGTCACATATCCTCCATAAATTCACTCGGACAAAGCCTCATATTTTGAGAACCAAGAGTGGCAAAATTTCTTCATTCAATAAAATTATTGAAGATCAATAGGAGGCCCATGGCTTTGTCGAACCAAGGAGTTTTTCTCCACTTGCTTCAGCCCAATCCGAGCTCCAGTCTGAAGATTTCAGTGGCGCATTTCATCAAGCATCTCCAAGTGTAAATATGGAAATATCATTTAAAGAACAGAATCAACAAAGCGAAATGATATAGAAAAATAAAAAAGACCTTGCGCATCTTACTGAGCCCCAACCAGTTTAAGATCTCAAAGGCGCATTCTATCAAACATATGGTGCTAGAATACCAAACACAACCTCAAGAAGAAGAAAAAGAAAATAGAAATCTTTGCTTGGTAAAACCAATGAGAGTGTTGTCCGCCTGCTTCATCCTCATGGAATTCAAGGATTCCACTGGCGTACTTAATCAATCATCTATAGTTCAACTGTGCGAGAATACCCGAAAAATAATTTCTAAAAAAAAAAAGAGGGCATTCGATTTTGAGCTAGGTAAGCCCGAGGAGATATTTTCTACTTACTTCAGACCCTGTCTGATTGGAATATTTCGATGAGACATTTCATCAAGCATATATAGTGCAAAAATGCTGGAACCCAATTTATAAAGAAATATGATAATGGCAACCAGGGGCTGAATGAAAATACAATTAATTGAACAAAAAATGCCTATTTTTCAAAGAATCAGATCAAATGACACGCGCAGTGAGAGAGAGAGAGCAGTGAAGAATTACCTTCTCGCGGTCGACGGGTTCAAAGCGGGGACGGGAAGGGGGAGGAGGAAGAGGTCCCCTAGGCTGAGGAGGAGGAGGAGGAAGACCCCTCCCTCCTCTGCTCTGCACTTCGCCTGCTCCTGCCATCACTTCTCTCTCTCTCGTTTCGAACTATCGAGACCTCTCCAAACAAGGAGTGCTGCTTTGAAAAGAGGAAATGATTAACCCGCTAACACTTAGCAGTAGAAATAAGGGTACAGCGTCAAAATAAGGATAGGAAAGTCTTTGGAAATAAGAAGAGCAACAGAAAGACACGGGAATCAGTGCTTTTCCAATTCTACTGTTTACTGTGAATTTTCGGCCATCTGATCTGAATTTTGAGTAGTCGATTTACTATTTATATAAATTTTTGACTGATAGACTTATTATTTATGAGAATTTTGGCGATTTGATATTATTGTTCATATAAATTTTGACGAGTTCATTACTATTTATGTAAATTTGGCGAAGCCGATTTACTGTTTATATGAATTTTGATAAGTTAATTTACTATTCATGTGAATTTTGACAAAATTTACTGTTCATGCAAGGGTTGATAAGCCTATTTTACTTTTCATGCGAAGGGTAAAATTGAAAATCTATTAATTTCCATGTCTTGTTAAACAAAAAATCCATGGAATGATCGCTACTTAGGAGAAATTGTGAACATGTATTTATACTTATCCTCACTTTCATATTTATTATTATTTTATAAATTAAATTTACATCATATTTTAAGATACATTCACTGTTACATTGAGCTCAAATCTTATATATGATTAGTTTTTTTTTCTTTAAAACTAAATATAATTTTTAAAGTTAAATGTTACCATATTTTATAAATAAAAAAATCTATTAAATAAAAAATTAATTCTCATCATCTAATATGAACTCTATCAAAAGTTAAGGTGAAATAGTTTACAATGAACCAATTTATATAAATAATTCTTTATGAGATATCATTTACATACACTCATCTTCTCTCCGGTTAAAAACAATAATATATTTTTATTGCTAATCAGATGGTTATTTATATCCTTCCATTAACATAATTTGCTAAATTGCAAAGGGAACACTTTTCTTTCAGCATTTAAATAAAGTATCATTTTATAAATATCTCTTCTTTATGTTTTTAAGCTTTAATGCATTTGAGCTCCATCTTGTCCTCCTCTGTACTGTGAGCCCATTCATAGACCAAGTTAGGGCAAGGTTTCTCCTATCCTAGCTTTATTCATTTAAATATATAAAAGTCATTAAAAAAACTATTCTAAGACCTCAAATTTGAGAAAGTATGAAATTCGAGCTTGCATGTTCGAGCTCATTCAAAATTCAATCATTTAGATTCAAAATAGACATGATAGACTACAATTGGACCTATTTTTGATAAAAAAAAAATCTCAATTTATAGCTAATTAAACTTAATAGTCAAATTGTAATGGCCATTGAAGTCAAGTTGTTGGTGAGCTTAGAATTAAAGAAAAGGGAAATCAGTTACAGGATCAAACTTCTCTAATACCCTTTCAGAGATATACTTTTATGTGTCCTAAATTTACTAGTCAAATTTCAAGGGAGAAATCCTCACTCAAATTTTATTGGAAGGCAATTTTGTATTTTTTACATTGGACCTTTTGTAAATCTTAAAAAGGACAATATATGTTTCTTTTTTGTAGTGATGCTCTCATAGGAGTTTTGTATAACTCGACACGGGTTTTACTGTATTGCCCATTTTGCCATTCAAATTAGTTCGCTGAATCCTTCGAATTGGCTAGCTGGATCACTAACCAGATCACTGACCCTTCCACTGTGATATAAATCGGCTCACTGAAATTTAATCTAAGTGAGACTGTTTTTTTATATAGAATAGTAAATCAGATCAATGATTTTTTTTAAAATACTTTCGTACGACAGTGGAAGGGCAAAATAGGCAATACCCTAAATCCGTGTCTCGTTACACAAAATGCTCGTGAGAATAAGAGTCGTTCGTCCTTCAATTTTTGCCTTTGAGCACAATGGATCAATGTTGAACTGTGGACGTACCGAAAATGAACCACTTAAATCTATGTGTGCTAAATTTCTTTCTTCTATTTTTCTTTTCAATATTATTATTTCTGTGTGGAGTGAAGAAATATGAGGTTCACTAGAAATTAAACAAATCTAACACAAAGTAATTCCTTTCAAAACCAAGCTCCCCTGGGAGATGAATAAATTCAATTTTCTAACCATCTAACAAGCAAGGATGAGTTTACTTAAAAAAATCTAAGTTTATTTTTAAATTACTCTAATAAAATCATTTCTAATTTAATTTTTTTTTTTTTGAATTTATGTGTGGAAAACTGCATAAAACCCAACATAAAACCCCCAAAGTGGACCCCTACTCCTAAGATAAACCAAGGTTAGACTATAGATGCTCGAACTCGTAACCTTCTACTTTTTGAAGCAGGAGGTAACCAGTTGTAGCTTTCTATAATAAAAAGAGAGGTTTCTTTATTTCACTATTATTATTTTTGATAATATAAATATCTCCACCTATATTAGATCTGACACTAAAATTTCTAATCCAATCTTAAAAGTTTAAACTAAATGAATTACTGTACAAGTTTTTAAGCAAATTTGGCTGAACTTTTTTCTTACTTGGTCAATGCAATTAAATTAAAAATTAAAAAAGGGGAAAAAGAATTGAACTGCTGAATTTTTAACCATGATTCCAATAAGGGCTAAGATAAGCACATAATTTCAAAGGGGATATTACTAAGTTCTAACGACATGACTGAATCGTAACGTTCTTTTGATTCAGTTGGAATTATATGAATAATTTTTATAAAATAAAAAAAATGATTATTGTTGTGAGAATTTTAAAATAAAATTAATTTCATTAAATATCTAAAGTTACCCAATTCAAGCTAAGTAAAATAGATCATTAAAAAAGAAGTGGCTTATCAATAAATGATTTTATTTACTTAAACCAAATGGATAAAAAACTTTTAAATAAAACGGATTTTTTTAAATCAAAATATTGAGAATCTAAACTTTAGTAAGCTTATTATTTTTAAATATTAAATATCGCAATCAATTGTCTGTCCTTACACCTGCCAAAAACATGAGGAAAATGATTGACTTCAATAGGGCGGAAAGTCTGGAACGACTCTTAATAAGTCAATGTGTGACGGATATAAAACAATTATTGAATAGAACACGACTCTACTCAAATTGCTCAATCCATTATTTGACTTGACTCAAATATTATATGAAAGGAAGAGCTTGCAAATGTGAGTCTTTCATCTCCTGGCTCTTCTTCAAGGACCTGTAAAAATAAATAAAAGAAATATTAGTTCTATAGAAATGTACCATCAAAAGACATTCTTAGCCAAATCAAGCCCCCACAAAATTGACAGACGCCTAATTTAAATTATAACCATCTACTTAGGAGGGTCTCATACCGTTTTAATCAATAAAAGGATAGGATTGAAGTCTTGGGTTCGATCCAAGACCAATTTCGATAAGGGCTATTTTCCATGGGGTTTCTCCCCATTAAAGAATCTAGTATGTGTGTCCAGAGAGGTGTGTATATGTCCTGAAAGATTAATCGGATGAGACACCTTCAATAAAAAAAAAAAACTGCTAGACTCAGAGAAGTAAATCACAAATTGGGGGTCAAATTCAAACATGATATGATGACTACCACAATCCCACTACAGTAATTTAGTGCCTGTTATTTTCAGAACTCTCTCTCTCTCTCTCTCAAGTTTTCTCATAGTTTTAGCAATCGTTATAATCTAGTTGAGTCTTAACACTTGATAATTCTTAGTTTTTGGGAGGTAAAGTACTCTATGTAAGCAATATTGAGGTTGGATCACCAGCAAGTTCCTTTGGGTTTGATTCACTGGTATATGTTTTCTCTTGAAGAATCAACGAAGGGGCAACTCTACGGTCCTTCACCTTATTCCATGTGAGTTTCTAAATACTTCTTCCTTCTCTTTTTCAAGAATTGAATTGCATGAAGGGGAAAGAGAAAGTGAAGCAAAAAACAAAAGAAAATAACTTCTCTCTCATGCTTGAAACTTCAAACTATTTAATTGATATTAGTATAAAAAACCCAATAACTAATTTTAGTAAGAACCTAGAACCATAAGCATACCAAAATGTTGATGGATAACAATTACTCTCAAATAAGATACAGAGGGTATGTATCTTCAAATACTCAACAGGAAACAATAATTTATAAGTTCCAATTTCCAAAACCTCTAATATAGCTTACTTCCATTCCTTCAAACAGATCCTTCATCCATCTATTACTGGAATTACAGGAGAATGGTTTGGATCAAAGAAATGCAGGAGAATCTGTTTAATGTCTTGGAGAGGCTCTTCTTCAAAGGAAGAATGATAAGGACATAAAGTCACAGTATAAATGAAATCATCAGCCAAAGGCCATTCAACTAAACCACCAAATGGTTTAGTAGGGTTACTTACTCAGACCCACTAAGTATGAGGTTCAACAACACCAACTGGATCGGGTTCAACAGGTGTGGCCATTCTGTAGTCATCCATGGAAGCATTGAGCACACGGGGCGCTACCTTCATTGCGATTATCAATATCCAAATCAAGGTAGTCAGAAGCACCTTCTGCAACTTTGCCATCCTCCCTCTAAAGTAAGACATAGAAAGGAGCTATTACAGTCTAGAGAGCATTTTATTCACTATTTCATTAACATTGCAATAGCTTAGAAATAAGAATGAGGAAAATCATAATGTTTACAATTTGCCATTTATCATGAAGACACTATCTTAACTCTTGTACTATTAGCAATCTGCTAATCAAACATCAAGCAATTGAATGTGTAACTGGGAACACAAGTCATTCAACACAGCCACCTTAACAAATATATGGTGGGAAGCCCATTGGTACTAATTAATCATAACTTGCAGGTAGAAGGAATAAGAGGAACATATTAGCCACAAACCACCACATGAATTTTGCATTTTGTGACAAACTTTGAGTGGAAAGTAAAACTTTGTGACAAACTTTGAGTGAAAAGAACTCCAAACAGAAGAAAACAAAATCAGTGCATAAGATGGTAAAAAGCTGCATTTAGAAATAGTCAATTCTAATACAAGTCTATTATGCATTTCAAATCAAAATCACAGTGAATGCATGAAAACTGTGGAGACTAGTACATAAGAGGTTATTTTTAATCATAAAGAATCTCTTTAATCCAGAATAAAAACAAATGAACAAAAGAAAAAAAAATAATCAAAACAACAAATTGAGCTAGTTCTCCAATAAATTCATAACTTTGTGATAAACTTATTCAGATTTCAGGAAACAAGCAAACAGAGGAAATTGCAATTTCTTTCTCATGACTTCTCCCACTTCTTATATCTGATAAGGGGAGCAGAGAAGCCCTCTTTTATTCCCTCTCAAATGAAACTTAATTAACACAAAATATTGGAGTACATAAGTCAGCTCTTTGCTACGGGTGGTCACTGACAAACCCTAATACCCTTCTTTTAATACCCTTCTTCTCTTTCCCTCTCTATTAAACCCTAGCCGCGGCCGTCCTCTGTATTTTTCCCATCAACGAAGAAGAAAAAGAAGCAGAGAAGAGAAAGGAAAGCAGGTGTAGCGATTATTTTTTCTTCAATCTTTTCTCCATATTTTCTTTTTTCCTCTTTCCATTCTCTCTTTCTTCAATCTTTTCCCTCTTTTTTACTTCCGCACGAGGCGTATCCCGTGCCTCTTGTCTCGGCCGTGTCCCGACAGTATCCTCTTCATTTGTTGCCGTATCCTAACCCAGATACACGTATCCGGGAAGTATCCGTAATTAAAATATTTTTTAATTAATTGAATACGTATCCGGTACGTATCTGAGGCATATCCGGCCGTATCCGTGTCGGATACGTACCAGACACGGGTACTTCACTAATTTTGAAGTATCCGTGCTTCCTAGATTAACACAGAAAGACCAGAAAACAAATGAATGAATAAAGAACATAAAAGAATCAGAACTTATTCATACACTCAAAGATGCATATAAAATGGAACTAATGCATTCTGATTTAATTAAGAGCTCTTTATTGGAAATATGTAAGGATATTCCAAATGAGGACAACATATAACCAGGAAGAAGGTCCACAATAAATCATGGCAAGGAAAAAATGAAGCAATTTAGACCCAGCAAAGAAGACAATCCACATAAATGACCCCAACATGATACCCATAAATCCTAGCACTTTGATCAAAGTGTGAAAAATAAGACAAGAAACCCATAAATGGTTCGTTCCTGCTACTCATATCCATCTGATACGTGCAGGGGAAAAAACACAGTCAGACATCCAAATTAAAAAGAAGACCCACAAAAAAGAAGCAACCAATTGCAGAAATTAAAATCAACAACCAATCACCAACTGAAATAGATTTAGATTCATGTAGAGAAATCAATCTTTTTTTTTTTTGAAGTAACATATATAGAAATCAATGTTATTATAGCCACGCACACAACATTCCCACACAGAAAGAATTGCAGGGAAAGCATCTAATCAAAGAAAGAGAAGAAAAAAAAATTCTGTACAGCTGAAAAGTTTATGTTTGAGAGAGAGAGAGAGAGATACCTTCTAAGGCTTGGTTTGAAATCCCAAGAACGAAGAACAACAATGCCAAGGCCAACTGAGAGAGAGAGAGAGATGATGTGCTTTGGATGCTTTAGTCATATAAATAGACTACTCGAAATCACCGCCGTCGTGGTCTAAGTAATTTGAAAATAGTCTTAGATTTTGTTAGGTAGAGTCTTCCTACTTTTGATTTCCTCTGCTTTCGATCAAGGCCACACTATTGATTGATCCTCTGCAAGTATGGCAGCGCTGAACCCATCTTAGTGTGGACGATCAGGTGGGGTCCACACGCTCGAGGTGGACTACTTCCATTTTGCATCTCGTGGGGTCCACATGGGACTTGAAGTGTGATCCACTTCATGTGGTCTTTAACAACTCTTCTAAATAAGTGGCACACTAATAATTTTAAGATCATTCTTTTTCTGAGAAATTTTATAGAAAAATTATTCATTACAATTTTAAGTAGGTCACCTATCTTTTTATTCCTTATAATTTAAAATTTAAAATTACGCTTGCCATAAGGTCTTAATTTGTATGGAGGAGTTTTTCTAGAATAATTTTATTCATAAAATTCTCAATCTCCCTAAATATTCTTCTCTTTATCCATTTGCCTGGAATCTTTAAGTGGACCACGTATTTTCATTTAAGATAGGTAAGAAAATGGCAATTATAATGGATTACTAAAAGTTGACCTTCATCTCATCGTTTTTGTTGTTTGGATTCAGATTATAAAAATTTAATTATTATAAATTGTCGATTTTTCATAGTCCATATTATAAATAAAACTATTATAAGTTTATGACTAAATATAACCGCTTTTGTTTTTAATTACATCGGCAACATTATCAATATCATTCGTGAGATCCTCTATTTATATCACTTAACAATATTTTCAGCCCAATATATAAAAGAGTACAGTCTCCATTTAAAAAATAACACTCTTTCTTTCATTTAACTTTTTTCTAATTCACTTTATTGGAAATTAAATTCCACAGTAAATCATTATTTTTTATAGATAGATTACATATCATGAAAAATAACTAAAAAACTTTAAAAAAAAAAGCTAAATTAAGTTTCTAAAATAATCCCAAGAGATGCTATGAAGGGCTTGAGATGGAAAAGCCCACGAGCCAAGACTACTAATAGAGAAAAGATCCAAGCCCAAAAGGACACTGAAAGACCTCAGTACCTCACAGAAAGATGAGAGAGAGAGAGAGAGAGAACCCACATCAGGTGCAAAGAAATCAAGAGACCAAGAACTGTCTTCCACAGGAATTTAGGATGGGCCCTTCTGTGGATGAAGGGTGCATAGAAAGCCTCATAAAAGGATTGCATGATCTTCTAATTTTCAGTGGCCCACCCACAAACATAGAGGAAAATAGAAACCAAAATATTTTATGTACAAAGAAATCTCAAACAAATATAGTCTCGTTTTCATCATCATACAAAGCCTCTCGTTTATATAAAAGAATGCCAAACAAAGCGTGAAAAATAAGACAAGAAACCCATAAATGGGAAAAAAATATAGTCAGATATTCAAATTAAAAAGAAGACCCACAAAAAAGAAGCAACCAATTGCAGAAATTAAAATCAACAACCAATCACAAACTGAAATAGATGTTAGATTCATGTAGAGAAATCAATCTTTTTTTTTTTTTTGAAGTAACATATATAGAAATCAATGTTATTATAGCCACGCACACAACATTCCCACACAGAAAGAATTGCAGGGAAGGCATCTAATCAAAGAAAGAGACAAGAATTTTTTTTTTTCTGTGCCTCTGAAAACACAACTTTTTTGTTTATGTTTGAGAGAGAGAGAGAGGAGATACCTTCTAAGGCTTGGTTTGAAATCCCAAGAACGAAGAACAACAATGCCAAGTGCCAACTGTGAGAGAGAGAGAGAGAGAGAGAGATGGGCTTTGGATTTGGAAGGCAAATAAAACAAACACACCAATCTTACCTAGAAGGAGCCGACCCTCCTTACGGTCAAACTTTCTAACTAATTCAAATCCTATTAAGATTAGCCAAGTGCCAAATAAAAATTAAATTAAATAAGATAACGACTTTATCTAAAGTCACCACCGATTAAAACAAATCTAATTCTAATAAAACTAAACTCTTATTCACCACCGACCCTAAGCCAAAGTCACCACCGATTAAAACAAATCTAATTCTAATAAAACTAAACTCTTATTCACCACCGACCCTAAGCCAATCAATCCTATGTTGATCAGCACTTAGATATTGGCTGGAGTAAATTTGAATCTTTTCCAGATGAGTCAATCATGGTAATTCACGTCCAATATTGGCTTCACGTATTTTGGTCCTGGTGAGTTGGGCCTTGGTCTGCTTTCATGGGCTTGGCTCACTTTGGACTTTGGGTTGACCCAAATTGCTCACGCACCTGCCGGGATCGAAAAATAAAATTTTCATCTTTCGACTCAGAGACTGCACTTGCTAATTTGCCAATGCACTCGTCTAGATCAAAAGTGAAACTGTCTCTACCTCCACGAATGCCCACATTAGTCAACGTCGTGATAGGTACCTAAGTGAGAGAGTGATATGCCCACTCTCTTGAATGAGGACAATTTAATCTAAAATGTGTCTAAATCAACGTCGCAATCAGGGTCAAAAAAAGGCCCGAGATATCTCGTATCGGTCGTACGGTTAAGATCTTGGCCGAGATTTGTAAAAAAAAAAAGAGAGAGAGAGAGAGAAAAAAAAATATCACCAAATATCAGCGAGATATCGGAGTTGGCCGAGATCTCGGATCCTCCATTTTTTGGACCCCTGGTCGCAATAGGTACCTATTACCTATGATAGTGAAAGAGTGGTAGGCCCACTCTACTGAAGTAGAGGTGAAAAAAACATTACCCTTAAAGATAGCCATTACTTAAATTTAAAAAGTTATTTGATTTCTTTTAGACTTTTGCTTCTCTAACTGTTTTTTTTTACTTTCCGAGTTTGAAGTGAAGGTGTGAAAGACTAATTATTATAGGGTTGAAACTCGATTGGATTTTAATAAATCCAAATCAACTTGTGTAAAAAATTATTGAGTTTGACTTGATTCAACTAGAATTGATGACACGAGTACAAGAGTCTGACTCATTTTTAACCCACATTTGGAGAAAAAACAGCAAGAAGCTTTTATATTTTCTGAGACTCGGGTGGGATCGGGCCAATTTGAGTTGGGTTGATTTTAAATTTTAGAGCCAGTTTAACTTGATTCCATACGGTTTTTTTCCTACCCTGAGTGTCCCTAAATTTACAAATACATGACTCAATCCATTGATTTCTTGAGTCGGGTTTTAAGTTTCACCCCTAGAACTTGTCCACGAAGAAAGAGTTAGGTTCTTTGCAATAGTTGTTAGATCCCTTTCGAAATTTATTTTGATTTTGTCATTATAATAGAATATTTCGACGTTCTGACTCATTTCGGTATTCCCTTTTAGAGAAGACAATATAAAAATTAAAAAAAAATTAAAAGATATAATAAAATGTAAAGACAATAATACAATATTATAAATATATAAATCCATCATTTCTATAACTTTACAATAATCTACATAAATAAAAATATATTTGTCATCAAATAATTACTTGTGATTGTAATCTCAATTTATGGTAGAATAATTATTAAAATGCTAATTCTAGAATATATAAATTTTACATATAAGAATCAAATACATATTGAATTAAATAATTTTTTTTATAAAATATCTAAGAAATAAACTTTTGACAAATTTAGAAGTTTGGCTGACAAGTTCCAGCGTAAGCATGAGCTGAAATATAAATATAGATAATATTAGTATTTTAAAAAAATTATCAAACTTTTGACAAAGAAATTGATAAATTTTAATCAAATTTTAGATGATGAGGCTACTTTTATATAATATGTGATTAAATTCAGTTATCAATAAATCAGCATTATTTTAAGAAATATTTAACCGAAAAAACCTAAAAAATTCTCCAATTTATTGGCCGACTCTGTAAAAACTAAATTTCATTAATAGTACTTCGGACGTCGATTCAGACAGGTTTTCATTAATACTGAGTTGAACTTAGAAATGAATTCATTGGTCTACACTGGATTGGCTAAAATCAAAATTCTCAAATGATTATAAGATTTCAAGAAATCAATAGAAGTTGTGAAATATTAAATTAATTAAAAATGATATAAAATTAATGTTTCTGAAATTTCAAATTCTCTTATAAAAATAAATAATTAAACTCAAAAAGTCAACTTCAAACATATAAAACTTTAATGATAAAATGCTAATGCTAAGATCTCAAAATCCAAACACATTAACCAATATTTAAATTAATATCTTTTAAAAATTCACTTGCAAAAACAAAAATAGAAAAAAAAGAAGAAGAAGAAATTGACTGTATAATGCTGGATTGAGAAATGATAGGAATTTTTTTTCCATTCCAATCCCGTTCACCTGGAGAGATCTCCTAAGCTCACGTGAGGTATGTAACGACCCGACCCACATACAGGGCTTAGGGTTCAAACTCAACAAGAAATTGTTTGCTCTGGGCCTCGCATACAGCTGACTCGCACGGTTTTGCCTTTGGGCCCGGTCCACCTGGCCCGGCCCAAAACGCTTCTTGCTAGTTAAATGGGCTTTGGCCTCTTATTACCCCATTCCATTTTCCCTTCTTAACCGATCTGGGACTCTCCCACATCGGTAACAGTTGCTGCTCACAGCCAAGGCAAGGGTATCACAAGGTAGCGTGGACCTGGCTCTGATACCACTTGTTAGGATCTGAGCTTTAAATCCAAAAGTCTAATCTATTAGGTGGAGTAATTCAAGTTCTTTATAAATTCTCATATTTCCTCTTCACTTCCAATGATGAACTTGGATGAGCCTTTGAAGTGATCTTACAAGTCTTTTGAGAGGAAGGTCTATCTAATCTCAACACAGAAAGGTTTCTATGTTATTGGACCCAAATTATTTTAGGCCTGAAAGAGCTGAGCCTGGATAGGTCCCATGTACATTTTGAGCTTGAAAGTTGAAACCAAGCTCAGGCCTTACAAATACGATTAGGATCAGGCCTGGGAAATAGTCCTTTTATTGAAATTCAAGTCTGGGCTTGAGCAGACCCAAAAATCACCACAACCTGCCCAAATAGAAGAAAAGGATCTTAAGATTAAATTTTGTGAGTTTGAAGAAATTGACTCATATATTTTTTAATTTAGTAAAAATGTAAAAAAAAACTGTGCATAACTTTAGGAAGTAAAGAAATATTTATGTACCATCAATTTTTTGCCATAAGTCACTTCCTTGAAGCCCATGCTTGTTTCTTGAATGTGAAATCCAACAGTTAAGATTACTTAATTTATTTATTTTTTTAAATTTAAAAGTGGGTAAAGTGTGTCAAATAAAGTGGATCCATCCTCTCAAATATGAAAAATATTAATACTCCTGAACTTCATTACTAATTAAAGACCGAATAATTCGAAAAATTGGGTTGAATTTGAAAATATTGAAGATATTTCGGAAAAATCCACTGATATTCTTGAAATGTGCATATTTTAACTAAGTTTATGGTATAAACAATTTATTATTTTGAAATTTACATGTCAGTCCTACTAAAATTCTCACAGGTGTGTGTCTCCCCTTTAAAGCATTACTAAGGATAGTCCATGGGGTTCGAACCTGGCACCTCCCGCCCCTCTTCTTTAGATGGGAGGTAACCATCCGGAGGTAGGAGGTAACTATCCAATCTAACCAAGGAGAGGTGCATAAAAAAATTATTTGACATTTATTATATGTCAATTTATATGACACAATGAGCTGTATTTTCATCCTCTCTCTCTTCTGTCTTGAAGTTGCAGAAGAGAACATGGTGCTAAGAGTCTGAATCAGAAAAGGTAAGAAAAACAAAAGAGGACCCCTCTACTTTACTCCCTTCCTTGTTGGGATGGCTAGCCAATGACCTTTTCTTAGCCATGCCACCTGACCCAACAAAAATGGCTACTGATTACTGGATGAAGTTTCTCTCTTTTATCACATGATCCAATCAAGCCCAAAGAAACTGCTACAAACATCCAAAAGCCAACCTGTTTGGCAAATTTTCCCCTAATGGAATTTGTATTTAATGAAGAAGATGAAGAAGGGAAAATAGTAAAAACTCCTCTGACTCCATATACGGGTGAGAATGAAGAGGATGCCCTCCAAATTGGTAAATATTGGGAGAGTGAAGATGGGTCTAACCCAAATAAGTTCTTATGGTTAGCTGTGATTGAGATTCTTTTCACACTTATCTATCTCTTTAAATATATTTGTATTTAATTCAAATTTATTGTAGTTAATCTTATCGTTGAATTAAAAATTCATTCAGAATTGATCTCATTTTACCCGTTATATTAGCCTTGTAGATATGACTTTTCCAATCTATAGACTAATTTTTTAGTGAGACATCATTCTCAAAATACCTTTTATATACTCTTTCTATCCCAATTTAGTTGTTTTATATGGATTTTGGAATTGTAGCAAAATAGTTGTCCCATTTATATTATAATAGCATAAAGTGTGTTGAAAATAGATGAGATCACATGGAGTGCTAGCCTTATATAGAGAGTTTCTTAAAAAATACAAATGTTTCAAATGAGACAACTAAAATGGGACGGAAGGATTATTAAGCTTAGTTCTTATAGATCCACAAAAGCCTAAAGCAACATACCTAAGGAAGAAGATCATAGTATTATACTTTAATATTATATATATATATATATATATATATATATTTTGAATTTACGTGTGGGAAGTCTCAGGATACCCAGCGTAAAATCCTCACGGGTGGACCCCTAATGGACACTAAAGTTAGGTCATGGGGCTCGAACCCGTGACCTCCTGCTTCTTAAGACGGGAGGTAACCAACTGAGCTACATCCATGTGGGTATATATATTTAGGATAGACTATCTAGTCATTTAAAACGTTTAATAAAGTACATACAGTAAACATTTAAAGATAGTTATATATTGTGTCTGTCTATTGTAATTGATTGATAAACAAAAATATTTCAGTGCAATTTATTTTATACCCTCATTTTTATATGATATATGTTAAAAGATTCAGAATTGATAAATGAAAGTGATTGTGATCTTTTCTTTTTAAATTTTTCAGAAAATGGGTCTCTATGTTTACTTGAAAAAATTGGACATATTATAGAAGATTTGTTGCCCTTTTTCATCTTCAACTTTAGCCTTTAGCATCTTCACTCATTTATTCATATAATTTTTTCATTTTCTAAGCCACAATATCAATCAAATAATTGTTGATTTTTAAACACAAAATCAAATAATGATATAATATTGTTAAGAGGTATGTATTATTTGGTGAGAATGGTACCTAACTTTATATATTATATACAGACATTCTTCCTCTCAGTGTATTATTTTCATCTGTCGAAACTGATGGGATTCTTTTGAAAATGATTGATTGAGTCAGAGAGAAATAAATAGGGTTATTAATCAACTTGGTCCACTCATCAAACACAAGTACCAAACCACAATCAATAGCAACGGTCGAAATTCAATCCAAACTCTTGGACCACATTCATCCGACAAATTTGGCCTAGTCAACCTTCAAAGTCTGAGTTAAAAGTTACAACAAAGTCTATACCAACAGTACGTGATATATTGATAGAGTACTCTAATATATAATTAAAATAAAGGCTTTCTAATTATTAAGTTGATCTCATATTTCAGTTTAAAGAGGTTGAAGTGATAGTCATGAATTTATCTTAAGAAAATAAGAAGTTAGAGTTTTGAGTTTAATTTTTACTCGGGTCACTTTCTGTAGTGGATAGAGTTTAAAAAATCTGAACATTTTAGTCTTAAAAAAAAAACCTAAAAAACGTATCTCGAATTGATTTAATCAACCTTAAATAGTTAGACAAGCATATCCAGATATTGAAAGTGTCTTTATATCTCTCTTGAAAGACATATCGCGCATTGGAAAGGAAAAAAAAATCCATCATTTCTCAATCAAGCTGGCTTCATCTTAGCCTCATTAGCACAAGCATCTATCAAATAATTCAATAAGTGGTGCAGCATTCAGGGTCGGCATTGAGATCCCCTAAAATCTCAGGAGTCCTAGGAGGAGTGAGATTTTAGGTGCCCTTTGTGACTGGTATATTAAGGAGTTTAAGTGTGTGGGGACCCTTTTTGTCTTGGAGTCCTAAGCGGTGGCCTACTATCAAAATTGGTAACTTAGAGTTATATCTCTCCTATCAAAATTGGTAACTCACAGTATATGAGACATCGGTCAGGTTATTTAACCCTTCCATCATTCCATGTGTTCTAGTTTGTGATACTTAGCTAAATTTCCAGTGTGAATTGGAGGTGTGGTCCAAACACCCCACTTAATTGGCATTTTGTCATATATGATTATTACTTTTCATTGAAAACCTGATTAGGAAAGGCTAATAAGTTAGTATATAATAAATATCAGCATATGGGCGTATATGAAAGCAACCTAAAACAGAAAAAAAAAAAGGGAAAAAGAAAAGGAAAAAATGGATAATTGAAAAAAAAATGAAATCTTTATATATCTTATTTTACGCTTTTTGTTTTGAATTTACGTGTTCGAAATCGACGGATACTTAACGAAAACTCTCACGGGTGAGCCCACTACCCTTAAGACACACCAAGATTAGGCCATGGCTCGAACCCACCACCAGTTGAGCTACACCCATGTGGGTTTACGCTTTATTTGTGAATAACTATGAATTGAGTTTCTTATTATTATTTTTTATAAAAAATTATAAATTGTCATTTTCTCATAGTTATCAATTTCTATCTCGTGCAACAAAGATTTCCACGTAAATTCATCTATGGATTTTTTTTTCTCTATTGCTAAGTGGATGATGTGTAGACTATATAACTTAATCCATTTGAGTTTAGATGACTGTGGTAACAAAAATTAATAATAAAAGTCATGAATTTTCATTAGCTTGGACCATGGCCCACTAGTCAAGTTAGGTTGTTGGTTGGATCATGTTGGGTTGAGTTGACTATGGTCACTGATCACATTGGTTGGGTCATAAATTGGATGGATTAAGTAACCAGTTGTGGTTGGGTTGCCACTCTGTTCACGAGTCAAGTTGAGCCTTTTTGTTCATGACTCATGTTGAGCCATAGTATTCCATGGGTTAGATTATATGTCTTGAAATCTGCATGTCATCTACCAAATATGATAGCGACGAGCTTACTGAAAAGATTTTTTTGATAATGTGACTTACAAAAAATCATCTTAAGTAAATCAATCAGGCTACACTTTTAAACTCTCTAAAATTTTATTAGTTTAAATCAGGGAAATTAATATCGACTGATATTGATCATTTTAATTAATAAAATAAAATAAAATAAAAGAGAAACATTTATTGGCCTATATATCGGCTGTCACCGTTTTTTAACCCTTGGTTTAAATTATTTTTTAATCTTCAAATCTGGCTACTTTGAGAAACATTGCACTAAACATAAAAATATTAGTACATCGATCAATTTACTAAATATAGGGCTTTTTTCCTAGTTTTACTGCATTTAATAAAGAGCTACAGATGCAATGCCTTGGATTCGATCATGTACACCTTTCCTATCTTATTAGAGGCCGTAGGTTAAAAGAATGGTGTGGGAGAAAATGGCAACCTTTTCTCCAATGAGTAAAACAGAGGAAGAAGAGAGGAAGAGAGATGTGAAGGGAAGTCATCACAAACTGTAACAGGTGAAGATTGTAATGGAGAAAATGGCAATTTTCCTTAAAAAAATATATATATAGAGAGAGAGAGCAGAAGCTACAAAGATCAGTCTATATGAAAAGACTAGAGATTCCTCGTATGAATCAAGTGATCTGAGCATTGCCACTTTAATATAATTAATGGGTTTTAAAAGCTTAAAAAGATTGTTTGGTGCAAGTCCAGAACTCCAGATTAGAGCTTTTTTTAGGCTTTAATTCCTCGTTTTTTTTCCTTTTTCTTTTCTTCTTTCTTAGACTGGTTGCAGATAGATGAATAGTAGGGCTAGTTGCACCCGAGAAGAAAGATGGTTTAATCTCAGCATGTCCTCGAAAAGCAGAAGCTGGTCACCAAACAAATGTAGGACACTCAGAGAGATTGACAGAATGACAGAGAAGAAGAGAAATGGCCGGTTATTACTGTGGTGCCTGCAGACACTGTACTTGTACCTGCTCCATTGCTTTTCTCGTGCAAGTAAATGTAAATAGCACAGCACCTACAGTTTTTTTTTTTTCCCCTTTTTTTAAGCTCACTAAATGGAGGGAGATTATTTTTTTTTTTCCAATACGTGAAAATCTACCGATTCCATTTTGTGATAATCATAGTTAAAAACTAAGGTATAAATATCGGCCGATACATATCGTATCGGCCGATATATATCGGTTTTTTTAAACCGAGTAATATCGGCAGATACGATAAGTATCAGTCGTACATACCGAATATCGGCCGATATGGCCGATATTCGGTCCGAAATATCGGTCACAATATCGGCCGATATTCATAAATATCGGTATTTAAAAAAAAAAAAAATTTAAAACACCGATACGATTTTTTGAGGTTTTTACACGGTTTTTCGCAGTTTTTCGCAATTTTTCGCCGTTTTCCACGGTTTTCCAGGATTTACGGTTCTCAGGGGTATTCACCGTTTTTTGCGGTTTTCCACGATTTTCCGCGGTTCAGGGTTTACGGTTCTCAGTGGTGTTCACGGTTTTTTACGATTTTTTGCGGTTTTGTCACGGTTCATCACTGTTCATCACGGTTTTTTGCGGTTTTTTCACGGTTCCGATATCGGAGGAGAGAGAAAATGCCGATATCGGTATGAGAGATAAAATTATCGGCCGATATATCGTCCGTATCGCATATCGGCCGATATTTACATATCGGCCGAGCCGATTTTTGAATCCCTGATTAAAACATTGAATCTATGACACTACCCACCAACACATGGATCAGGTTAAATGCCCTAAGAGTTTGAGAGCTAGACCTTCCATAGAAGATGAGAATACTCAACCACTCGAACAAATAAAACGATGGATAACAAATAATGCGATGATGGAGATTAAATTGAAGAATGATATAGTTGAATTAGAAGATTATATTGTTGAATTTGCAATATAAGAGCATTAAAATTTTAAATGTGCAAAAATGGGTCTACCAAAGGCTTATTTTGGATTCAAATGTCTTAAATAATTGTCTTGTAGGCTTAGGTATTGAATCATGATTTTTATTTTTTTTAATTTGAGCTTGATTTGACTGAAGAAAAATGCTCAAATATGGAACACGAGTGACTGTTGTAGGATTCATCTTCTTCACCTACTTAACTCCATTTACTTAAAAAATTCTCTCTCATTTTCTTTCCTACACTCAACTTTAGAAAAAATACTGAAACCTCTCTCTTTCAAGCAAACAAGAGACTGTCACCCAAATCAAATCACTAGGCCAAAATCTAACAAATTTATTTTTTAGTGAATGGAAGTTCACACCCGCCTTTATGTACACTGAACATGCAGAACATGCTCTGATACCATATTATAAAATCATGATTTGATAACATTTTTGAAGCACAATTTACTTTCAAAAACAAACTTATGAGAAGCGGCTGCCTTAAACGTTATATGGAGTCATTGATTATTAGAATTAATCGATGTGGAACTTTTGTTACTTCACATTCTCTTCTTTTATCACAATTTAATGCACTTTTATTACATAAGACACAACTGAACTTATATAAGTTTTCCCAAAGAAAACTCCATTGAGACTATTCAAAACATTTTTAATTAGAAAGATTATTTTATTAACTTTTCAATTTGATTATATATCTTTCGATGTGTGCCGAAAATGTAACAACTCGTCCCTTCAGCACAATATTGTCCATTTTGGACCCCACGTGGGATGGCTCGCACGACTTTGCATTGGGCCTGACCGACAAGATCAGGCTCGAAAAGCTTTGTGCTAAGGAGAGAGGAGTACCCTCTTTATAACCCCCACACCCCCTTCCCTCATGGGCGTTGCGGGACTTTTTTCCCACACCCCCATGTAGGTGGGGTGTTATAGAAAATGTCATGGTCATGGATTAGGTAAATTTCAACCATTCGATCATCTCATACTTGTGATGTTAAATTTTTCTAAAATTTAACCATGTTATAAAGCTGAATAAGAGTTTCTACAGTATCATTCTGTTCATATAATTCCCTATATATTTCTTCTAACCACGTGGAGTACATAATTCACATTAAATAGCTAAAAATTGTCTTATTATCCCAACTTTTCTCTCTCTTCCTCCTCTTTTAAGTATTGAATAACATAACTTTGTGCTAATACCTTAAATAGGAATAGGAGTTGGAAAGAACATGAAAAGTGTATAATTAAATTACAATATTGGATTAAAATATTAAAAATATTATTCTTCAAACACAATTAAACTTTGAGCCATTTTAATATAAATTGAATTTTTTAAATAAAAATGATTTTTTTATTTTAAATAAGTATTAACGAAAAAAAATACTTTCTATTAAAATTTCAACAGGAACATATATAATGAAAAACAAAAAGGAAATAAATCTTAAATTGGCATCCACTCAATAATTCCTGCATCTGTCACGTGACAATAAAAGCTACAATGGAATGAGACCCGACACACCAATGCAATTCAAACCACTATTTGTGAGGAATCAAATTTTGGTACATATCCTCTCAGCAATTCATGCATTTATATTCGTACAAATCACTATTAATAAAAAAAAAAACCAAAAAAAACCCATCTAACTCAATTCAATTTAGTTGAATATAGAGTCAAACGAGTAAATGAGTTCTACCGAGTTTTTCATTGTTGTTTATAATGGTTGCAAAATATTTTCTAACTTTTATACATTGATAGAAATTTTTTTTTTGGAATTTATATGTGAGAAATCGTGGGAAACTCTGCGAAAAATCCCCACGGATGAAACCCACTGTCCTTAGGACACACCAGATGAGTTTATGGGGGCTCGAACCTAGCACCTCTGACTTCCTGAGACGGGAGACAGATTAATCTAACTGTTAATCTTTATACATCTAAACTTCTAATCTTTTTATTGTCCAATATTTGGCTCTAATTTTAATGGCCTACATCAGACTCTTATAATTTACCCAAAATTGAATTGAGTAAATGAAGTTTCAGTTAGGTGTTTTAATCCTCATATTGGTTGAGACTAGGGGCATAATAATAAATTTTTCCTTTGAGACTACTCTATAAATTTAATGGAGGGTTGGTTAACATGCGAAATTCTAATTTCTGAAGAGGACCTTCACGTAATTCCCCATAATGAATTTTAATTGATGGGTCACACCACTCGGACCACAGGGACCACATGGGCCAGTGGCTAGTTTAATCTACCAACATAGCCCTAAGGTAGGGAGGTGAGGCAAGACCATTAGTGGTGGAGGTCTGGAGGAAGGTTTCTCGTGCCAGACTTTCTTGTCAAAGAGTACATGCATGCATGAAATCAAATACTCATTAATTCAATTTGACATTCAATGAACCTGCTTAGAATCAATTTGGTTGTTGTATTAAAGTTCAAACTAATTGGAAAAATGCAAAACAAAAAAAAAAAAAATTGAATTCACCAGGAAAAATTGAATCTGACACTAAGACTAAATTTAATTTAAACACAAATTAAATTCATAAGAACCAAACTAGAATTCAGCTCAAAAGAGAGACTCTAACTAAGCTTTAAGCTCAACTTCGAAATTAAATTTACCCACCACAAAATTTACCCAAGCCCTTAATTTGTAGGCTTTTGGAGCAACTAAATTGTAGGAATGAGAATAATTATCCTCAGTCCACATGTCCAAAGGAAGTTCCAATCTAATTCATTGCTAACCTAAGTTCCAACCAATGGAAAAGATCTACGTGGAATTTTTTTATCCTGTGTAAATCAAAAACTAATTATTACATCATAAACTAATTACTGCAATTGGATCAGTTTAGGTGGCCAGATCAATCCTGGGGCTCTATTCCATTCTATGACCCTATTTTGGTTGTTTTGTTGCACTTATTTACAGCTCTTCTTTTCTCTTTTTTTTTAATTTACTTATGAGAAACCCCGGAATATCCAGAAGTTTGGACCCCTACCCCTAAAATAAAGGAAATACAATAAAGGTGACATGAAATAATCTTAACCTTTCATTCAAATTTATTGTCAACTTGAAAGTCTAAAAAAATTTCCTTTAAACTTGCACATGCCCAAAGGAGAAGTTCCATGCTTTTTTCAAGTTTCCAAAACCAAAACTTGTGGTCGACATCTCCATGCTATTCCTGAAAGATTCTTTCCATGTTGGCATCCCATATGGCATCCACATAAGCAATGAGATGGCTGATGTGGAAATTCTTCCACGTGGCTTCCTTGCAACAAAACGGGCTTTAGAGTTCCAAAATAAGGTGGCCATCCTAACATGGGTGAAGTCTTTTAGGAGACACGGATTTTTCTAAACTTTCCACTTTACCCCCATCCTACTGTAATGAAAGCATTTAAAAAAAAGAAATCTCAGAAATCGGCTTATTAACCAGCTCACTTACCGGATCACTAAAATGAGACTGTTTTTTTCATACAGAACAATAAATCAGCTTACCGGTTCATTTGTGAAGGGTAAAATTGGAAATCATGAAAACCCGTGCCTCTTAAAGAAGTTCACCCGTGTTAGGATGGATACCCTCCAAAATACTATGAAACATGCTTGGTCTATATTTTCCTCATCCGGACTCACTGAGTTCGTTGGAATGTTTGCTCCATCCAATTAGGTCTCATCATCTTCATATAGATCTTCATTTTTTTTTGTGTGATAGCTGCATCAACACCTTTGCGGTATTGAAAAGCATTAGCATTTTTGGTATTTAATTTGGATCAGATCGCCTTGAATTTAAGGTCATTTATTCTAATGTGGTTCAAATTAAAATTCCATTTAGATGAAGTCAAGTCATATTTGAAATTTAAAATTAACTTTTAAAAATTATCTATATTTAATTTTTTATGATGTAAAAGAATGCTATCGATATAGTAAAATAAATCAATGAACTCGATCCCTCAATTATGACAACGGAGTCCTAAATTACAAATTTTAGTCAAGAGAAAATTTTCAATCCATGTTAAGACAAAACAAAAAAATTTGTTCATATTTTATTTTTTTAGATTTTGGTCGATATTTTCAAAATTCAAACCAATCTAGACTATTAAATTTTGGCCAAAATTTTAGATTTAATTGACGTATAAGCTATGTTTTAAAAATAGAATAATTTTATAACAGTTTGGTCTAATTAGACTCATATGTTGCGTCAATTCAATTGAACCATGATATCAACATAACATCATAAAAACATGATAAATTGTTAAACTTAAAAATAAATATGAAAAATACTTTTTGAGAATACTTAAAAAAAGTTAAATTTTTTAATAGTTGTTCGACAAATCAAACTCTTCTAAAGACTGATGTCTCTTAAAAATAAATTCAAGTTTAACTTGACTAAAATCTAATGGTTTGTTTTAATTTTTAAAATAATATAAGAGTTTTTTAAAATGAACTTAGGAGTTGATATTTATTATTATAAAAAAAAATTGATGTTTTAATAAGGACAACCATATTCTCACGTGCATTTTGTATAAACCGACACGGATTTTACTCTATTGTCCGTTTTACCCTTTAAATCGGCTTGCCGAACCATTTGTTGTAAGTGATTCGAAGCAGGAGTATAGATATTGGCTGATACAAAACGTATCGGCTGATATCATTCGGTTTTTAACACACGTAGAAGTATGGCCGATACGTATTGTATCGGCTGTACAGCCTTCATATCGGTTGATATGCCCGATATATCGCTGAATCATATCGGTCTGATATCGGCCGATATGATTAATATTGGTATTTAAAAAAAAAATCAAAACGGTAAAGGGTCCGGGATATAAATATCGACCGATATTCAAAATATCGGCCGATATTTATATTTTTAATTTTTTTTAAAAACATTTTCTTTTTTGGTTTTTTTTATATTTTTTAATTTAGAAAAAATAAAATAATAAAAATAATATCGATATTTAAAAAAAAAAGAGAAAATCATATCAGCCGATAATTCAATGGAACGTTTTTTACAATCTGATTTGAAGGTTTTGACAAGTTGATTCGAAAAATAAAATAAATAATAAAAAAATTCATGTCCTGACAAGTTGATTCGAAAAATAAAATAAATAATAAAAAAAAATTCATGTCCAATTATACAAAATGTCTGACGAAGGATACGTGCCCGAGAGAGTCGAGGGAAGAGAGGAAGGAGGGCGTGCATGGAAAGAGAAAAAGTAGACCACGTAATGAAATAGAGGTGAAGAAGGGGAGAGAGAGAGAGAGGGGCGCGGGAAAGGAAAAGGAAGAAAACGAAGTAGAAGTTGATATTGATTGATGGATCCTTTGCCAACCTCTCTCTTCGTACGCCTCTCGACACGTTGCCTGACAGTCGTCCGCTCTTAGTTATTCATCACTCATCTCTCTCTTGTTTCTCTCTCCTCACTTCCATTCCAATCTCTGGTTCAGGGGTCAAAAAATTCGGCCCGCATGTCGGCCAATAAATTTTTTTTTTTAAAAAAAATATTAATATTATTTTATTTTTTCTTAATTAAAAAATATAAAAAATTTGAAAATATTAGCTGATATCTGTCGATATTTTGAATACGGCCCATCATCGTTTTGAATTTTTTTTTAAATACTGATATAAATCATTTCGGCCGATATCAGATCCATATATATCGTCAATATATTGGCCATATCGACCGAGAAATAGGTTGTATGGCCGATATGTATATTAATCGGCACTGAAAAACCGATATATATATATATATATATATATATATATATATCAGCCGATACATTTTGTATCGACCGATATCTGTATCCCTGCTCTCGTTCCTTCTCATGAACATAGACCCACTTCAATTAAAAAAGCTTGGGAGTTGTTATCTTTACAAAAATATATTATCCACTATTATATGGTCTTATTTGGGATTTTTTTATATTTTAAATAATTATCATATTAATAAAAAAAGTATCAATGGTACTAATAAAAAAAACAACAGAAAAGACTAATAACAGAAAAACCCTACAATTCAGAACACTGGACAAACTCGTATATGAAAAAAAATTGGCTAAAATTGGCATTCAATGAATAAGGACCAACATAAGTTGGGCAAATGTCTTAAAAAAAGTTGAAAAGAGACTTGAAATGAGTTTGAGAATTGAAAAAGATAAGAGAAAAAATTGAAATATGTAAGAAGCTCTCCTATAATTTATATATCCTTTTATTCAAGGGCAGATCTAGCATATGTCTTGGACTAAAATGCTTGGGGTGCTCTGAGTCCCATCTTATGATTAATTTTTTTTATTGAATGAATAGATTATTACGAAGAAAGTTATTGAATTATTTTAAGTTTTGATTCTTAAAATAAAAGCTAAAGAATTGGATAAATGCTTTTACTTATCTTGTTCAATTTAATAGTAAGAATGCATTTAATAAATATCAATTGAAATTAGATTTAAATGTAAAAAGAATATAATATTTTAATAATTTAGATTCAGCAATAATTTAGATTCACCAATACATGTGGACACATTGTTTGCTCAAGTTTACAATAGTTTTGCCCTTTATACAAATGTCTTAGTTAAAGTGGTGAAAAAATAGGAAAGTTCATATGTAGTTAAAAAGAGAGAGAGAAATAATTATTTACACATGTAATCGTTGTATGGACATATGGCCACGAGAGTATGGATGTGTAACTTAGCTTGAGTTTGTCTGAAAGCTTTATTGTTGAAGATAGAGTAATGATGTTATTTTTTAAAGCATTATTTTTAAAAATTTATAACCTTAAACAAGAGATTGATTCATTTAATTTAATAATCTTTGGCAAGTCCCATATTCAATGTTATAAATTAGAAATGGACCCTTTCTTTTTTCTTTTTTAATTTACGTGTGGAAATCGTATGATACCCAGCATAAAACCCCCACGGGTGAGTCTACTACCCCTAGGGCGCACCAAGGTTAGGTCATAGGGGCTCGAACCCCCCAACCTCCTGCTTCTTGAGACGAGAGGCAACCAATTGAGCTACGCATTTTACAAAAGATTCATGACAATAATATGTTGCACGACTTTGCTCGGTGAAAATAACTAAAAATAGAATCCCTAACTATGGAATGATTGATTATGTTCTCTAGAAATCTTGGAGATGTCAAAATTATTTTCTTATAATACAAGGCTATAAATATGGTTAATGATAGAGGGGTTTTATGAGTGATGGTTTAGTATATGATAGAGTCGATTGGAGAAGAACTCGTAAAGTCGACTCTAAAAAGACGAGATTTTAACTATAATGATGATTATGATGAATAATAGAGGGATTTCTTATTTTTATTATTGGATGCACCTATATTTTAAAATGTCAAAGAATCAACTAAATTTGGTTGAAGTGGTCATAGTTATTTTCTTACATTACAAGGCTATAATTATTGACTAAATATAGAGTTATTCTTTATTTTTTATAGTTGGAGAAACAGATTGTTCAAATGACAAAAGATCAAATACATTTGGTCATGGAGGGAATCCAACCTGAGCCGAGGTGGGTTGGTCTACAAGCTCCATGTGAACTCATTTTTGGAATGTTGACCACTCAAAATATAAGTTTATTTATTTTGATTTAGGTCTAATAGATATTTTACGTGGATTTGATAAATCTTTATCATTGAATTGAATATTATAGGTAAAAATATATTTTATAGTACTATTCTAATCTAGAAAATAAAGAGTTGAAGATAATTTAATGGGACTCATTTTGAATGATTTGATATTCTTCATGATTATCTATCCAACTACATAGTTTTTGTTAGATACAATCTGACATTCTTTGTCTAAGGATTAAAACATTTAAATCCAAACATGCCGTACCTTTAATTGAGTTGAGAAACTCAAACAAGTTTTTGACTTGATTAAAAGGACTCGACATAGTTTCATGACTCACTCGTGTCAACATCATATCAAACTGAGTCAACTTAAACTAAGCCATGTGATCTTTTCTTTTAATTTCAAAATGAGTCAACTTAAAATAAGCCATGTGATCTTTCATTTTAATTTTTATAGTAGAATGTACGATTGTGTCGTTGAACTCAAAATCCTAAAGAATCATAACTCCAAAGGGTTGACCTCGTGGTTGATACCAATGTTATCAAACCCGCAGGTTGACTTGCGGGTCAATTGTGACCCGGCTGAAACAAGGGTCGGGTCATCTTAAGACCCTTTTTGATTAAAAATTCTCTGTGACTCGCGGGTCAACTCGGATTTTCTAATAAATCCGTGACCCTTAAAAACCCTTAATTTATTTAAATGAAGAAACTGAAGATGAAGATTTTGGTTCTTTTGAGAATATGATTTTTAGATTATTAATTTTTAGTATTTACAATTGAGTTTGTGAGAATAAAAAATATTTTTATGACATATAACCTTAGTTAATAATTTAATATTATTTATAATATTATGTTAATAGTGTGATATCCTGACCCATGAGCCAGAGGCCAGGCCCTAGATAGGTTGATCCAAGTGAAACTGGACCTGTCGGACGGGCCAGCAGAGTGGGTCGGTCGGATCCGACAGCCCAGCAGTGGGTGAGAGTTGTGGAAAGTCCCACATCGGAAATTGAGGAGTTTGAGAGGGGGTTTATAAGTAGCCTTGCTCCTTCAAACCAACAAAACGCGTTTTGGACCCGGACTTGGGCCGGGTCCGATCCAAAAAACCGTGCGGGCTCGCGCGTGTGCACGTGTGTGCGCGTGTGGGCCCAAAGCAGACAATACCTTGTTGGCCGATCCCCAAGCCCTTTTTATGGGCCGGACTGTTACAAATAGCACGTGTTTCACCGAGTTTGACTATGGGTTAACCCAGTTGACCCTTATTTAATCCACCATTCCTTCAAGTCGGGTTGCTCCACGGGCCGGGTTTTAAAACATTGGTCGAGAAACAAGACTTTAGGATTGACGTTTTGAGTTCAATCTCTGGTGACTTGAAGACCTAAAAAAAATTCCTAAAGAGTCATTTGGAATTTTTCGAATTTTTACAGTCTCTTGGAAAGAGGTAAAACTCATTCTCCTCTCCCCACTAGATCCGGACACACACAGTTTCTATCAATATCCATTGTGTCTGGGTTTCATTATCAAGGAAGGAGGTAAAGATAGAAATGAAAAGGATTAATTAGGAGAAATAAATGCCCTTTAAATTTTTTTCCTTTGGCTTTTTCAATAAAAGGAAGAAGGTGAGCACATGTGAGTGAAGAGAGAGACAGAAAGAGAAAGATAGAGAGAGAAGAGAGAGAGAGAGAGAGAGAGAGAAGAAGGTCAGGGTGTAAATTCAGCCAAAGTCGGGAGAATGAACATTGTTTCTCTTCTCTGCATCCCATTCTAAGCTATCTTCCTTCTTTTAGCACCAGGAATTTTCAGAGAGCTGAAAGAGGTAATCAATCAACTCCTCTCTCTCTCTCTCTCTTTCTCTCTCACAGATCTACCCTTTAAACTACCTTTTAGACTGTAAAACCTCAAACCCTAAAACATTTCTAACTCCCAAAGATGATTGTCTAACACAATTCTCTCTATTTTTTTTTCTTGTCACACTCTCTCTCTAGAGTATTTCTGAAATTGGGACTCCTTAGATTTATACTTTTGTTTGTAGAGAAGAGAAGGAGATGGGGAGAGGGAGAGTTGAGCTGAAAAGGATTGAGAACAAGATCAACCGTCAGGTTACTTTCTCCAAACGGAGGAATGGTCTGTGTAAGAAGGCGTACGAGCTATCCGTCCTCTGCGATGCCGAAGTAGCTCTTATCATCTTCTCCAGTCGCGGAAGGCTCTATGAGTTTGGAAGTGCCGGGTATATATCTCTCAAATTTGCTTAAATTTTCACTTTGTAGAAAAGATCAAATGTTGAGCTCGTTGTAGAAAAGATTGTTGAATATATTAGATTTAATATGTAATTAGGATTCTAAGTTTGGTTTAGACTTAGAGTTCGTGTTTGACAGAAATAACTCTACGGTTGGATAGAGACTATATATAAGTGTGTAATAGTTCTTATTGAATACAGTTTCTTAGTTTTAACAAAAATAACACAAATATTGAAAACTTGTAATCTCAGTATCACACGAGAATTAACATGAAAAACTCTTAAGGAAAAAACCATAGAGAAAGAGAGAGAGAGAGATTTATTATTGTATCACTAGTGAAATTACAGTCACTGCCACTGAGACTCAAGTCTAGTTGAACTCTTTCCTTAGTCAACACTTGTTATTTGCTAGGTCACCTTCTTATTGTCATTTCCATTTTTCTTAGCTTCCCTATAATAACACTTATTATTTGCTAGGTTACTCTCTGCATGCTTGCTTTTACCTTCCGTACAATAGAGAAATGGTCGCTTCATAGGAAGAAGAAAGGAGAGGGTTTTCTGTGTGAAAAGCAACAGATCTTCTCGACATTTTCGTTAGTCCGAGGAAAGATCTGTCCTTAGCTACAGGCTCTATCTGCTATCTACAACCTAGAATAGACTGATAGAATCCTCACCATCTATCATCCTTGCCAAAATGGATGGTCTAGATTCCTATTATCACTTGATGGGTATCATCAATCTCACCAAATTCAAAGACCCATCATGGATTTGATACCCAAATGCCGAAAATTGAGATCCACTTGTCTTTCTCCTGTTCGGATGTATGGTTAAAAATGAAGAATTAATTTCACTTTATTTATATATTTTTTTACTCAAATGTTAGGATCTTGTCACTAGTGTGACCTATTTTGATGAATTTGAATGGCCATGTACATTGATTTTGACACTTGAAATGATGGATAGGTAGGTAGGAGGGACTGAGTTAACACAGTAGACCATGATATACACTGTTCTTTATGGGTACATGTGATCTTGCATTTTTGAAACTCCGAGGAAGTACCAAATCATACCTCGTAGTACCAAATCATATGATTAAAATCTTCATCATATTTATTTTGCACATGTCTTCCTCTATTCATTTATTTAAACATTGGACTAATTTAGTTTCATATTTTGTATTGTTGTTTAAAATTTGATGATAACAATGACAATAATTGTTATTACTATGACTAGATTAGTTTTAGTAATTTTTTGTAATACCTTCTCTTGTAGTTATAAGATATTCGAGATGAATTAAGTGTAGACATAAGTCTTGATTATTTATTTTATAAGGTGAGATCAGTTTAAAATGAATTGGTTATAATGGATGATTCGGTGCTCTTAATTTGATTTTGATTGAGAAGGTGAGGCTAATCGACCCTTTGATTGGTCTCTTAACCATAGGATGTGGTGCCCTATAGTTTATGGCGCAATTCAAGGAGTAATTCTACCTAAGTATTTTTTATATATGCTGATATATTTACATTATACCTGTAAGAATGGCATTGGCTTTGGAAATGCTTTTACTTCATTGATGTTTTGCATAATGACATAATCATTCAATTTCCATCTTGGTCTTACATTTTCTAATTAGATATTCTCAAAATGATAACTAGCATCCAAAATGCAGAAAGTTTTTACGAAGCTTCATCAACATTGGACATTTTTTTTTTAAATAATTCATATATTAAGATATAAAAATGCATCAGAGGTGCGAATATAAAGAGATTTTCAGACATGCAAAATATAAAATATAAAAATATTCTAGAATTCTTTTAATGAAAACACATTTGAAAAGAGCACGTCGTCCAACGCACTGCACTGAACTCGCCACTCACTCTTATCTCTTGCTATTTTAATTAGGATTCTTTACAATTTTTTTTTTTATAGCTATAACAGGATGGGTTAAAGGCTAGTAAATTATTCATTTTCTTACCCTTCCCTTTTGCATCTTTTCTTGAGACTTCACAGTTTTGTCTCTTTCACTTCATGATCTAGACATGTTTTCCTTATAAAGATCACAGTACTGTGCTTCTTTCCTATCAAAGATAAGCACTCTGTCTCCTTCTCTCTCAGCATGCTTGCTTTTACTTTCCGTACAACGTTACATAAAGAAATGGTCACTTCATAGGAAGAAGGAAAAGAAAAGGGTTTTGTGGGTGAAAAGCAACAGATCTTCTCGACATTTTCGTTAGTCCGATGAAAGATCTGTCCTTAGCGCCAACTCCTTCATTGACCCATGTCACCTCCAGCCTCTATCTGCTATCTACAACCTAGAATAGACTGCTTACTCTGGTTAATACAGGTAGAATCCTCACCATCCACCATCCTTACCAAAATGGATGGTCTAGATTCACTATTATCACTTGATGGGTCTCATCATCACTTACTTTCCCATCTGCATTGTGTTTTCGAAAAACATTGTAGGGTTAAATTCAATACAACAATTCAAAAGAACAAGGGCACTCTTGATTACAATTACTCAAATGTATTTTGTTTCCTTTATCGGTGATTACTCTAGATTTGTGTGGATTTACATGATGAAGAGTAAGGATGAGGTGTCTAAAATCTTTAAGAAATGGAAAGTATTACTTGAAAAATAGACTGAGAGAAAGGTTAAACAGCTGAGGACCGACAATGGGGTGAATACACCAATGTACCACTCTAAGAGTTCGGTTAGAAACATAGTATCGCCAAACACTTCAGAGTAAGAAGCACACCTCAATAGAGTGAGGTAGCATAATGTATGAACTGGACTTTGTTGGAAAGGGCAAGATGCATGTTATATAATGTTGGATTGGAAAGCGAGTTCTGGGCTAAGGCATTGATGATGGCATGTTATCTTGTAATTATATCACCGCCAACAACGATAGAGTGCAAGACTCCTATTTTAACAACCCACCCTCAACCAGCACCAATATTGCTCGCTTTGGGCATGATACACTCTCACGACTTTGTTTTAGGATGTGCACTCATACAAACACCCCAAAAGACCTTGATGTTAGTTGAAGGAGAACAATTACTTAAATACCCAAGATCGGACTGCAATCTAAGCAATGTGGGATTGCTTTCCCACTCCCAGTGCCCAACGCCAATCCTGGCTATTATTTTTAGGAACGCCTGGGGCTTTCACCTCCTCCTCCCATAGGTGATCGATCCACAGTGTTTCGAATGTCACATCCCCAACCACTGCAGGCTCTCGGATTTTGGGAACCGATTACAACGATCCAGGGAAATCTAGGATGGGTCACCACAATCCCCCCACCTTAGATGAGAGTCTTCCTTAGCTCTGATACCATCTGTATCGACCCGCCCTCAACCAACACCAATATTGTCTGTTTTGGGCCTAACACGTCCTCATGGCTTTGCTTCGGTATGTGCGCCCATCCACACACTCCAAAAGACCTTAATGCTAGTTGAAGGAGAGTGGTCACTTAAATACCAAGATCGAACAACAATTTACGCAATGTGGGATTACTTTCCCATTCCCAATGCCCAACACCAATCCTAACAATTTTTATGAACACCTATGAGTTCTCCTCCTCCTCCCATAGGTGGTCACACATGGGACTTGGGCACACGTGGGGAAACCTATCATCCCAAGTCCTTCCAAATGTCTAAGAATTCTACTGAAAATCCGGCACTTCCAATGATATAACGTACAAAGATTTGAGAAACCTTTTTCATTTCATTTTCTGTATGCTATATATTAGTCAAATAATAATAATTTATGATATATAACATGCCAAATCGAAGACTTGTCTCTATCAGATCATGTTTTAGAATTTGGTTCAATCAACTTTCATTTTCAATTACAATACATTTCAGAATGAAGCAACTGTTGATTTTCATAAACTAGAATTGTGTGGATTTGAAGAGAACACAATCCTCTAGCCCTTCTCAATCAGGATCTGAATTTTTGGAGAAGCCCAATTCAACAATTAGAAAGAAAATATATATAGAAATTTAATGCTTGGAAGTAAATTATAAATGCCAATCAGTAAAGTGGTAAACCATTCCCAACAAGTTGTACATACAATATTTGATTGTACCCTAATTCACAGGTATGTTTGTCAAACAGTAGTTTTTCAAAATTATCAGTAAGTCTGAGCTGCACTATTTTGTATATATTATATTTGTGGTTTTCTGAATTTTGTTTAGATTTTGATGTCACTGACTTTTGATTGCTTGAATTTAGAGTTTTAGTTTTTTTTCGTATTCCTAGGTGAATATATGTATTTAGGATCATCTTATTGCTCAATCTTAAACCTAATAGTCGTGTCAAACCAATGACAATCAACTTCATGTTAGAAACAAAGAAATCATGTTGCAGTAAATGTACAATTCGTTCTCAACTCCAACAATTTTCCTCTTTGAATGATGCTAACCATGTTGTCTGCTTAGAGAATCTCTTGAGTTCATATGAGATAAACTGAGGCCTGGCTCTGATACCATTTGTTGGGATTTGGATATCCAACCCAAAAGACTAACCTATTACGTGAAGTGGCCCAAGTCCTTTATAAATTTCTAGATCATCCTCTACACTTCCCATATGAGACTCGTTCACAGTCCCAACATACAATAGTCATTGATGGTGTGTGGGGATAGTGCTATGTTATATGGACACTTCAATTTAGGAAACATGCTTGTGGTGGATACTCGCATGTCCGTGCTGTACACTCATTTTTATATATAAAATTTGTGTCCCTAATGTATCAATGTCATCTCCTTGTTGTATCGATGTTGTGTCCGGGCATCATAGGGGTGGTAGTGTTCTAACCTAAAAGGCGATTTAGAACTAGATAGTTGTGGCTTTGTGTCTTGAATGTTATTATTCGATTAATTTTGATGACAAGTATTCGATGGAGGGGGTTTCAAATGGCTTTGTTAGGGTTAGGGATTCTTAGCTCTCAAAGAAAGAAAAAAGATAAACATAAAAGGGCATTTGAACTTGCATTTGCAGTCCTAGCTTAATGTTGGAAAAAATAACAATTCATGATACAACAGATACACAAACAATTAATATAAAAATACACGAGATTTACATGGTTCAGTGATATGCCTACAAGCAAGATGAGATGAGAGTGATTTCACTATCTTCAATACTAAAGTTACGATGCTCTTTTCTCATTTTTCTTTTTCAATAAAGATGATTTTTATAATCCTAAAAATCCATAAAAGATATAATGTATAGATGGCACCATGTACACCCATTATGAAAATAACTTTAATACCTAAAATAGAGGTCAATGTTGTTCCAATATGGCTTGAACCACCTTAAAATATAAGAATTCAACACAACATTTAATGTGATGTTTAGAGTGAGCAAATCATCACAGACCACTCAGCGCTTTGAATAGGAGCCAAGGAGGTTACAAATATGATGTAGCAATGCCATGAATGAAGAAAGCAATATTAACAATAGAACTATACTTTTGATGAAAATATAGGTTACATGATTTGCAAGATGTAGAAATCCAAAATGTGATTTCATGCACGCATCCTTAGCTATATAACCATGAGAAAGTTGTTCTCCAAGCCCATCTAATGAATGGAATTAGTATATGGATATTCAAAT
The DNA here is from genome assembly GCA_013350335.1 of Chimonanthus salicifolius. NCBI lineage: Eukaryota > Viridiplantae > Streptophyta > Magnoliopsida > Laurales > Calycanthaceae > Chimonanthus > Chimonanthus salicifolius. The sequence goes on along the minus strand of CM023541.1, from coordinate 61,993,244 downwards.
ATTATCATCTTGGTTCAAACAAAAAAAATCTTGATTGGTAAGGGCACAGATTGCTTAGCTCCATAATCCATACTTTCCTAAAGAGCTATGCTAGTAAATTTCAACTTTGGAAATGCACTTACACCAAGAGTATTTCTTTCTTTTATGAAAGTGTCAAAGACTTATATATGAAGGTCATATATACTAGTTCTGCACAGATTTTTTATAACAAAACTATGTTGTAGAGAAAATACCAAGTAAATAATACGAAAATATGCAAGATTTATGTGGCTTGACAATGTGTCTATTTGTTGGGAAGTCGAATGAGTCTCACAATGGTTGTAAAAGGGGAGATTTAGGAGTTTATATTGGACTTGAGTCACTCCACCTAATACTGTAGGCTACTACCGTATCTAGACTCAAAAGATCTCCTAGCCAGACGGAATAGTTGGCGACATTTCTATGCGCTGAAGAGCCTTGTTCGAGGAGGGATTGTTGGCAGCCGAACGAGTCCCACATCGGTTGTGAAGGGAGAGATCGAGGGGCTTATATTGAACTTAAGGTCACCCCACCCTAATATGCTAGTCTTTTGTCCAGGGTACCAAGTCCTAACACTATATCTATGATAACATATGAGCAATTCATTATTGTTAAGAATAGGTTACAATGGAATTTGGGGGTCTCTACTCCCTTCCTTGTGTTTCAATCTAGAATGAACCGTAGCATTCAGAAATACCTCAAAGATGTTTGTATAGTTGGTACCTGGCACAAAATCTTTGTTCTGTGTGTCTATAGTTAACTTTTTAACTTCTATTTCTCCACTCAACTCTATTAATAATTATGATCTTCGTCAATTCACTTTCTATCGTATTATATTTTTTACCTCATTTCCCATCTTTAATGCCCTCCTTTTTACCATTTGATCTTCTATAAATGTGTCCAGACCACAAATATCAATTGTAAAGTTGGTAGCCAAGAAGAATTAGTATCTTCTTCAGTGTAAATAAAATGAGTTAATTTTTTATCATCATCTTCAATGTTGAAGCCTAATCTCATCTATTTGGATTGCACTTGTGAACACTCCATTCATCCATGTTTATGGCTTAATAGATAGGCAATTTTTACTGGTTTGGCATCCTATGTGAGTTTATCTAGGTTTGAGATTGGCACTCAAGGAGAGTTGAGATCATGCATTGGCTAAAATAAATGTGAATATATATATATATATATATATATATATATTCCCATTTTGCAAGAGATTGAAAATGCTGTAGGTGAAAAATTAAAAGGGCAAAAGTGTATTGGGAGGAGAGGGAGACCCTTCAAAACATGAAATGAAAGGGTAATGAAGGATGTGGTATATTGCGGAGTAATATAGCGTATAGGTTTTAATAAAATAAAATGGAAGAGAATAGCTTAGAAAGCTGAGCTCAAATAAATGAGGTTAGTATATTGGAAGAGACAATATCCTAAGATGTCATGAGAGGCCTAATCTTTGGACATTAATTGGTAGTTTTATAGGCTTTCCATCTCATATGTGATGCATTCATAATAAAAAGCGCACAACGAATTCTCCAATCTTCTGTTGAGAGGAAACAACAATATCGAAAAAGAAAACGAAAGGAAGAAAATCAACACACATAATCAAATCACAACAAAGAGATTTATGTGGTTTCCTTTTGGTATGTCTATGGGTTCAACACCGATCCGTTGTGCTCAAAGGCAAGAAATCGAAGGAGAAGTGTCTCTTATCCTCATTACAATTTCGTTCAACACTCTCTAACGAAAAAAAAACATTGTATACTGTCCTGATTAGAATTTACAAAAGGTGCAATATGAAGATTATAAAATTGTCATCCACAGAACATATCTGATGATCAGGCTCCACATAACCTAACATCTTCAATCTCCGTCTTATGGTTCAAGGTGGTCTATATGTGGCTTCTTTTACTAATAAGGTAAATGGGTACATTCATGCTGGTCCAAGCCCAATGTTTTTATCAACAACTCGACTCAGGTCCTTTCGGTCTTTGAATCATTGTATAAGATTTTGATGGTTCCACAGTGCTTTGCTGCCTAATTCCTAGCTGGCTCACCTGATCACAAGACTTGTCTGGTTGTTGCACAATGGCTTTGTGGTTTGCATACGACAGTCCTTTGAATTGGTTGGAAAATTCAACCAAAGAAAAATGGGAATATTGTCTCCCCTTGGTCCAGAGTCCAGGCCCATGCCCATCAGGGTTTGAACTCCCGACGGAGAGATTCACCGTTCATTGTAACTGGGCTTCAATGGGCTGGACGTACATTAGTTTGAAGCCAAGACTTTAAACCAATAGAGCTGAACCTGTTCATCAATTTCCTAAGCTCAGGCCCTACTCATTGACAGTCCTAAGTAAGGAGGTGGTAGCACCAATGCTGTTTGAAAGCCCAACCAGTCGGGCTGCTCAAGACAAGTTCAATTAGTAGGGCCTTCAGGGCCATACTTCGCAAAGCTGGAATAATTGAATGGGTTTGAAAGTTGACATTCACCCATGATCTGTCTAGGTGGTCTCTTACATCTTGTCCAACCATGTAGTTCCTCGTCCCGATATGATGGTTTGTCTGTCATGGTTTCTGGCTGGTTAATTTGTTCCAAAATTGTCGCCTCTGCTTATTTGATCTCTAAATGGTTGAATCAATGCAAAAGGGACAGCAAAAGTGCCTCATTTTATCATAAACATGGGTATTTGAATCACTACCTCCTCTTATTTCCTTCAATCGTGTGTACTAGAACTACCACGATGTGTTCCTCCTGTTTTAGTTCAGTGCAGAAGAAAGAACAGGTAGCATAAATTACAAGTTTTTTTTTTCCTGTTCTCTTTCTCGTTGTGATCTATGTGAGGTATATCTTCTGTTATAGTTTCCATTCATTCCAGTCTACCCGAAGTCCAAATGCCGTAATGAATTTGGGTTACAAATGCCTTTCTTTCACAACAGAAAGTGTTGCTGTCTAAAATTTCTAGTATGAACATTGACATGCCAACACCTTCCATTCTAATGATGGAAAGCAAAATTCGATCCACAAGAGAATTGACAATAACCATTGCTAGCTGATGTATAAGAATTTCCTCCTCTACCTGTCTTTTACTCTGTTAAGAATCAAATCATGCCAATCTTGGAGACCCAAGCAGACTACCATGGAAAAGAGCCACACCATCGCGATAGACAGGAAATCGCGATTCACAGACACCATGCCTGACTGGTAAAGAAATTTTGGCACCACATTAGATGAAGCTTGTTTTTGTAAGAGCCCATTGATGGAACAATAAGAAACTCAACTTGCAATATGAGGAGCACATGAATCATCTAAAATAGCCTTACTTTGAGTCTTAAGTTGAACTCGACTAGAGTCGTCGACATATTATTATTTATCAGCCAATATTCGGTGCTATGCTTTACATATTGCATTGTAATCATCTCTTCGAATGCTGGATGTGATGTTTGAACCATTTGCATTGTGATTTATAAATTATTTGTTTCATGATATTCATCTCATCTTTGCATAAATAGATGGCATTTGCTTTCAATGTCTCACTTTGTACATGGAATGCAATATATTGATGTAATATGAGTACTTTCAGTCTTCAACTAAGTGATTTGATAATGGTGTTTTTTTTCTTAAAAAAATTCTTTGACAGAATTAGCAAAACTCTCGAGCGTTACCAGCGATGCTGTTACACTCCTCAAGATGGCCATATCACCGACCGTGAAGCACATGTTTGTGAAATATCATCTAAAGCTTTGTTTTGTTTTGATTGTTACTGGATTGGAAGAAAGTTTTAGGAGAAAGTGATTGATTTCTCCTCTGAAGAATAGTAGAAATTTTTTGATAGAACATAGCAGAAAATCTTACTACTAGGAAAGAAAGAGAGGATGCAAAACCAACTCTCTGTGAAGTAGGGGGTGAATACTGTTATACTGATGTGTAATATCATCTCGGTATCGTTTCTTGTACTCTCCTTACCCTATTTTCTTCCAATCCAAGCACAATCTAAGCCTTAGTGTTCACTGCAGTTGTCATATTGAGCGTCACTGTGTTGCTTTGTTACTCTGTGTCCAAGTTGCTCATTTTAGTGATCTAGGCCATTTATCTTGTGAAAAGTGAACTAGAAACGCCGGTTTCAATCTGCAAAACTGCAAGTAACAACACCTGAACACTCTCCCTATTATTGGCTTGCAAATGGATGATTAAAAAGGAAATATAGAAAACAGGATACAACCCATTATTAAGCTACAAATCAGATGGTTGGCATTATTAAATGGAGATAATTTTTGTCCTGCTTCCATCCATGGTTCATCACACAAGATAAATGTTCATAATCACTGAAAGATTGGGCTCCAATGTACAGAAAAAGGGCCCATACCACAGTCTGGAATTAATCAAACAAGAACATCTATAATCCGACAATGGGCAATCATTCAAAACAGAGAAAAAAAAAGTTCCATCAATGACTAGAAATTCTGTATATCTTGGCATTGCGTAATATTATTCTCCAATAGAATTATATTGCAATAATTTCCATTCAAACAGATCAATGACATTTTCTGCTTAGATTTTGTATAATTTATCACCGCAGGGATGGTACCAGGAAGTCTCCAAGTTGAAGGCTAAATATGAAACACTACAGCGCTCACAAAGGTTAGTTTGATAATAAGATACAGCGAGAAACATGATTATTAGTTTATTATTACAGATTAGTAGTCTTAATTACTATGAGTACTGTCACAAATATTATTAGCATTCTTATCATTGATTCATGTAAGGCATCTTCTTGGAGAGGATCTTGGGCCATTGAGTGTGAAAGAACTTCAGCAACTAGAGAAGCAACTCGAAGTAGCTCTGTCCCAAGCAAGGCAAAGAAAGGTATTTTGATTATTTGATATGTTGTTTGGTTAGATCCATGCTTGATATTATGGAAAAATTATTAGATGTTTGAAATTGAGAACACGATGCTTAAATATCGTTCTGATTGCAGACACAAATGATGCTGGAGCAAATGGAAGAACTTCGCAAAAAGGTATCGTCTGTACTCGATTCTGTTCTAATATCTTGGCACTTTGGTGGTTATATCTGATCTTCTCTCATCTCTTATGAACTGTTTATTCTTCATTATCTGGCCTAGTGTTTTCTATTTTTCAAGATGGTGTTGCATAGTTTGTAATATAGTTTGAAAACTCGAAACTCGTATTCGACTCAAAATCTTATCGAGTCTAGCAACTTGGCTGAGATTTTAGATTCGATTTGGAAAAACTTGAAATCCTTCTTTTGAGTTTTTAAACTATGGATTTTTTGTTCACAGGAACGTCAACTTGGAGACCTCAATAAGCAGCTCAAAAGCAAGGTTTGAAACTTGAATCATGTTTATATTTCATCAAATGTTTATTGTTCAGATACTGATATACTCATAATGATCCATCTTTTACCATTTTCTATTTCAGCTTGAAGCAGGACAGGGTCCTTTTCTGGCAACTCAAGGAGCATGGGATGATGTCGTCTGCAACAACACTTTTCATGTGCACCCTTCACACTCTGCGGCCATGGAGTGTGATCCGACTTTACAAATAGGGTACTTCTTTTAGGTTTCTCTATTTCAGTGATTCTGTTTTTCAGGATTTGGGTAAGAACAGATAGGATTTTGTGGCATTGTGATTACCAGGCAGCATGCCTTGGTCGACCATATGAAGTGAACTCCATTATTTTGAACCCGAAACCCGATACCATTCATTTAGCATGTTTTGGTTGGGATGGATGAGGGTGAATGCACTTGATCCATATGCTGTTTTTCAGTGTTGGGTTCAGGTTTGGTTTGCAGTTGGGTCTTCAGGTTTGGTTTGCAGTTGGGTCAGAAATTGCCACCACTGCACAAGGCTGGATTTGGATTTTCCATCAATGACTAGAAATTCTATATATCTTGGCGGCGCATAATGTGATCGTTGATTTCATTGCCATGGCTGATGAAAATCAGACTCATCAACCATCCTGAAAAGAAAAAAGAAATGATTTGAACTAGTCTAATTGCATTAGTGGAAGCTTCTAATCTGAGTGATGAACTGTTGAATTCAGGTACCACAACTTTGCACCTCCCGGAGAAGACATTCCTAGGTGCGGCGACAATAACTTCATTCAAGGCTGGGTTATTTGATCCACTGAAATGGATTCGATCATAATAATTATTTTCGGCATGAACGTCTTGTATTGTTGTCTGAAAGAATTTGTTGCATTGTCAAATGGAACTCAGAAAAACTGCTCTATTTCATGGTTATCATAATGTGACTAAAGACACTGTTGGTGCAGAACTGTATGCAAGTCACAATGGTGTGTATCTTCATAAGATTGCTCCCATGAACATAAAATTCCAACTGTAACTGTGTTATTGATGTTCTCATATAGATGGGATACTGGCTGATGATGATTATTTGTTATTATAAGACTGTTAATCAGAAAAGAAAGAAACAACGGCAACAGGATCGACAGTTATGGTTCTGAAATTTGAAAAAATAAAAAATGAAACAAGGCAATATGAGAAAACAAAAGCCCAGTTATAGGCAACAAAAATACAATAAACAGCCTAGAAATTAGATGTCAACATTGTTCTAACTTTCAAATTATCAAAACTATCACCTATCTTGTTACCAATAAATTATTTTGTGATGATCTTTCAATGAGAATGCCAACCTTGACCATTTCTATCATCTTATCAGTTGATCTGTATCAGTTGCATTTACTCTAGTTTATCATCTTCAAAACTATTTCATTCAAATGAATTATACTTTCATAGAAAAAATGATTCCTTCTAAGTTTATCTCTTGTTTCATCCTTTTTTTTTTTCCCCTTTTCCTGACTTTTTCAGCTTAACATTTAGATTTTTAAGCTGAAAAGGGATAGAACTGAACAAGAACCATTTTATTTTTCAATTGAAGTCCTGTTCGATCATAGTTCAACAATTCGACTTGAATCCGGCACTTCATTGGACTTGCTTCAATAGGATTTTGTACTTGGTGGATAAACTCAGGTGACTCAGCTCACACTTATCAAAAACTCAGCTTGATGAATTCTCGATCGGGTCGGAGTTTCAGGTTTTCGGACCAAGGATTGGATCTCCAAGTGAGCCAATCGTCATGCGAGAAATGAGATATGGCGCGATTTAGACACACAGAATTTTGATAATAAGAAATTCAATTTACATTTTCGCTTCTTAGATGATCACACTCTTAAGAAAGACAACCCGGCATCTCTCATTATTGTCAAACTACAATGTCCCAATAATTAGTCTTCTTGAATCCACTCTTAATTCAATCTTCAAAATAATTTCCTGGTCCAAGGGTCTCGGTAATGTTGGGAAGAGTCCAAGCCCATGCTTTCTAAGAGGTCCAGTTTTTAAGCCCACAGACTGCTCTATTCCAGGTGTAAGTGTTTCGGCATCAGTTCGTCCAACCCTGGCCCATCAAGTTTCACCCCAGCGTTGCAAAGGTTTCTAGTTATTGAGTTGATAAAAAAAATAAGTGGGTTTTCTTTGTCGCTTCAAAATTCAAGCCTGAGTTTTACTGAGTTCACTGCCCAATTTAGAACTGTTAAGCCCATCGAGTTTTATGGCTACCTAGTTTAATTATTAGACTTTGTCTGAGGCAGATGCATATATTGATGGGGGGAATATGTATTGTATAGCTTTGGAATCCGTTAATAAAGTAGGCTACATGAATTTGGGCCTAGTCAGAGCCCAGGTTTATCGATCTCCTTCCATTTATGAAGCTCAAGGGCCCCTAATGGGTGAGTGTGGGCCTGCCAAAACAACCTGTTAATTTAGTTTGGTCCACGATCACAAATCACTGCAGACCCCTAAATTAATTATATCCTTTCTTATTACTTTAATTCAGAGTTTAAAAGTCTCCTCCTTTTCTTAATTTCTACTAATTGCCGTTTATGATGTGCCAAAATTACCATTAGCAACAGTATGTTGTCTTTGTGTAAATTAAAAAGGCTATTTTTATTTTAATTATAATAATAATTGAGCCTCACAAATTTAACCAAAAAAGAGGATAGTTGGGCTGGCCCTGATCCGATCCCACATGAAAAACAAACAAAAAAATTCAGGTTCAGGTTGACCTGGGCTTGGGTTGAGTTTATTTCTGGCCCAAAATATCAAGTTTGAATTAGAATTTGAGTCAGAACAAGCCTTTTTCATGTTATATATGGTGGAAATAATTTAGTGGAATATAGTAAAGTTTAAAACCGCTAACAGCAACTAATATGTTGGCTGGATATTTTTAAAATTATAGAAAAGATAATAATTAAGATGTCAAATGGGTGTCCTTTTGCGAATATAATTTATCAAGTTTAATTACAAGTGAACAACACTAAATAGATGAAGTAAATCATTTAAATGGCGGTGAAATTCAAATTCTAAAAATTTAGATTTTTTAAGTGAAAGAAGAAACTGTAAAATATAGAAGTTTAGTTTATTATAATTAAGTCTCTAATTAATATATATATATATATATATATATATATATATATATATTTAAATGTATCATATCAATATGTAAATTGAAGTGTAGCAAAGAAGTCACTATATATATAATATGTTTTTTTTTTAAATATTTTTTTTTAACTACGAGGGGTTAATTTGGTGGTCAATTTCCACTATTTTTTTTGGGAGGTCCTTAGGATCAAGTTCCCCTCAAAACAAAAAGTGTCAATCCTCTTACTTTATACTCGACATATGCAGATTAGTCAAATAAGATGCTTGAAAAATTCATATAGAATACTTGGATAACTTGGTCTTAAAAAATGTATAAAAATATATAATTTTAATATGTTTAATTATGATGATCTAAATGACAGGGAAATATATCATTATTTTTATTATAAAATTTCCAGTGTACTCATCTGCTTTCTACTTTAGTAAAGTGAACATGTTTGACGTTTGGCCTGATGTTTGGCCTGACACCCCACTTTCTATATGAAGAAAGTGAGATCACTTGAATGATGTCATGATGACGTGAAAGGAGGAAAATTTCATGTGTCTGATCTCCTTGCAGTCTTGAGTTTTTTTATTGAAGTGAAACAAAGATTCTTAGTCTTGAAGAGGTTAAAATATTGCCATTTTTTAATATAAATGATTTTATATTTTCGAAAGTAAAAAATCTAACTTCTAAATTTTTGCCAAAAATGAGCCAATATTTTGGCTAAAATTTTAAAGTAATTATATATATATTTTTTTGAAATTTCAATTAATACTAACATTTTACGATATTCTTGTATTAAATGGCCAATAGGAACAAGTGTTGGGATCCTCTTTAGACTCTCACAGGCTTGCCACATTTACAGGGACCAGAATCTGCTAATAATAATTAATAAGAAAAGGGACGAAAAGAGTGAACAAACAGTGCACATGGTTTCTCTTACCCATGAAATCCCATCTACAAAGGAAACATTGGATCCATTGAAACTTGACACACACGAAAACTAAATCATTTTGATTACTATGCAAAACAGCTACTAATCAATATTAAAAATTAATCAATTATCTAAAACCATCTGTTGAGTGAGAGAGAGAAAGGAAAATCTTACTCAGAAATCAAGTTGGACAAAAGTTCACTTTTTTAAGACCAAGATGTTTAGGCCTCTTAAAGCATCCGATAATCTTCGGAGTATGTGCAAGCCTCTATGTCTACACATCGGGTAACTTTACAGAGAGTAACCCAGTGAAGTCGAAATCGATTTCAAGACTCTCCGCTTCCTGAAACGAGGTTCTGACCATCAATCCAAACTCTAAAAACTCACCTAATCTTCACATAATTTATCATTGTTATTATTAAAATCATTTATTTAAACTTTGATTTTTCTTTTATAGCATGGTGGGATTTAGGGGAACATAATGGGCCATGGCCCCTCAAAGGTTGTCGTAAATGTCTTGTGATATTTTGAATTATTTTTTTATATTTATAAAGAAATTCATAATGGCCCCTCCAAAAAAATAGAAAAAAGTCCCACATTGACCCCCTCAAAAAATAAGTTAGCAATAAAAATCGAATTAAAAATAAAAGAAATTATTAAAGAATTTAATGAGATTGTAGAATTTAATTCTACAGTTAGCAATTAAATCATTGTAAAAGAAAATTAATGACTAAATTTATGTGATTGTATCCCATTCCTAAAATTATGCCCATGCTCTCTCTCTCTCTCTCTCTCATACACTCACGTTTGCACACGCATGAATGACTTCATATTTTTCTCTTATAGTGATTTTGGGTCCTAGCAAATTATCTTAATTTATGAAATTTAAAATTGATTTTAAAAATATTAAATAAATATTTGCATTTGATAGTTGATACTCATCCTAAAGTAAGGATGATTGGATGGTGAGTAGGTTATGTAAGAGTTAAATTTAGAGAATAGATTACAATAAATGGTTTGCTATTTTTTTTTAAGACCAATGTATTTAAGTGTTTCACTTGGAGGTATGTGTAAACCTCTCAATCCTCACACGAGGGGTACAGAATTAAGGGGAGTGGGTACAGAATTAAGGGGAGTGACCCTTTTTGTGTTAAAGGGAGGGCTTAAACCCAAAATCTTCTACAAACAAAGGTGGAAAATGATCATCAAGCTAACTTCTCAGGATTAACAATAGTATGCTATAAACTTAGCTTTTTATTCAAATTTCTATCATATTTTATCTACGAAACATCTTACCATTTTTGGGAAAATGAGTCAATTGAGTACTTATTTTGAGCTAATTGAGTCGATCTTTTGGACCAAGTCCATCAACATAAAATTTTCCAAGTCCACCACTTTTTTATACTATTTCATAAAAAATTGTATCTTCTTTATCCCTTTGATATGTAATTTTAAAATCTTACTCTCTTTAATGTTCTTTGTATTTGCATCTAATTTAATGTTTGTACATGTGTAGTTTTTGGTCTCCTACTTACATGTCTAAAACTATCTTAAATAGTTTCCCCATTTTTCAACTGAATGTAGTTATTTTGAGATTTCTATACTGTGTTATTTTTTTAATAATCTTTTAATGTTGCTTTACGCATCTATTAAGTATCTTTGTTAGTGTCATTTTCTCTACTTATTTTTTATGTGAATGCAGTTGTCAAATGCATAAAAAATTCATTATGATCATTGATATTTTCTCACAATAGGAATTTTTTAAGGGGATTGATGGTTACACCCTACTTCGCATCATGTCATGTTCTTTCCTTCAGTCCATTACTAAGGGGTAATGATTTTTGCACTTCCATTTTCTCTGAAGGTGCACCTCTTTGAAACAAATTTTCAAATTTGCCCCTACTTCTCTTCTCCTCATCTCCTCCTTTTTTCCTAAAAGCAAGGGCAAATTTGAAAATTCCTTTAAAAGATAGTACACCATAGAAGAAAATGGAGGTGCAAAAATCACTACTCATTATTAGTGCCTTCCTCTCTACTTTTTCATAAATAACCAATTGCCTTTTGAATCAATGATATTCTTTTTAATTTTAATGAAAAATTATTAGATCGAGAAATGATAAGATGCAAGAGACTTAATCCCAATAAAATCAAGTAACTCATCTTCACCTGTCATTGAAAAAAAAAACTATTTTAAAATTTCACTAATAAATAGATTATATGGAGAACTTGACGTCGTTATGATAATGATCCCTTGCAATGCTTCACCTAATCATTTGTCCTTTCTAAATATGCAGAAAGATATTCCTCTAAAGATACTTTTTCATTAATAATTTATTATTTAAATAAATATGCATCAAATCTTTGTTGTCATTTCTATCTTAAAATGGTGAGTGATTTAGATTTCTTACAAAAATGATTCAAATAGTCCAAATAAATTCTCTTTAGATGTGTTTGCCTTTTTTTTTAAAAAAAAAAAAATCATAAATGGAGAGGAATGAAAACATTTTTTTAGAAATAAAGATATGCAAAAAACCATATTTATAGAAAAGCCATAAATTGTAAAAAACTTTGAAATTTTATTAGGCCTATTGAAAATTTCTCAAAATGCTTTTCATCTTTTTTATGCCTTTAAAAATAATATTTTAATCTCCTTAATTTTATTATTATAATAATTAAATCCTTTCAACTAATTCTTTAATTTTTCTTAATAGCCCTAATTTTCTCCCGCTCTTTCTCTCTTTTTCTCTTTTCTTTAAACTTTGGAAGAGAGCCAATTAACATGTGTGGATCTCAGATACCTACGACTCTAGGAGTATCCTAATAAGATATTTTTTTATCGTTTGTTGTACCCTCATCTGTGTTCCACGAATAATAATAATAAAAAAGGTTGGCACCGCTGGTCCCCACTCTCAAATCACACGCGGAACCAGACAAAAACCACTTCATAGAAACACATGTGACAGAAAACCTCCATCTCGATCCGCCAAATACCCTTTTTTGTCTTAATAATACGTAATTGTAATAAAATTTTGAAAAATATTTTTTGAATTTATGGATGAAAAATTATAGAAAATTTAAAAATTTCACGGTAATACTCATTGTTCTTAGAATACAATAAGTAAAGTTATGAGGGTTCGAACCTGACAATCTTCCACTTCCAAAAATACGAGATTATCAATTGAATTAAACTCATATTCTAAAAAATATTTAAAATATATAGAATGATTGGGTCTAGTTGTGAATATCTATGCCCTAATTGGATTCTTCTATGGATCCTTCATTTAGGATTCCAAATATGGGTTTCAAACCATGTGTCTATAGTAGAATTTTGATCTACACAACGTCTGACCTTGCAATGTCATTTAATTTTCTTAAATATTACTAATTAGTATAGATAAATAAAACATACCCACCGAACTTGTTTAAATTTTATCTTCAAAAGATATTAAGATATTTAAATGGAAATTACAACGACCTCTTTCATATTCTATACACCATGACTTACTATACTTTCAATTTTTTTCAATTAAGTTAATGAATTAAAAGACTCCTTTTTAAATTAAAATAGCAAAAGTAACAAATGATCTCTAGCACATTTATTTGTGTAGTATTATATTTTTTTCCTTTTTTTTTTCTTTAATAACATGGATATTTCTGTCTGTCATTGGAAGTGAGACTAATTTTACACGTAGGCACATGAGATCATCCGTCATCAGTGTGTATTGATTGTATTATCATACAAATTTATAGGACTGGCCAAAGGATATAGTGATAAGTTCGTTGAAAAAACCCTTTTTTGAGTATCACACTTATCAAATTAACTCGATCATATTTTAGAATATTATATATTAAAATTTTAAACAAGTTTAAAAAATGTGTTTAATTATTCGATCATGGTAATTTTTAGTGGGATCTTTATAATAGATCAATTACGATTCTATTTAGTGGTACGACGTGTATGGTCATTTCTGGAAAAAAATGCAATAATGAATGTAAACAATTGTGAACAATTTCATTGAAATTGTGTTTCTTTGTGTAATTTTTTAATGAAATTATCTTTTTTATGTTCTTAAAATTCATGTTTATAAACCTAGTTATGTAAATAGGATGCATTATTAATCGACTTCTCATCTCACTTAAAGTTAAGTGGTACCTTTACGTTGGTCACGTGGGATCCACGGAAATACTTTGCTTCATATGAATGCAACCACCCTTATTAAATTATTAAATATATTGGTGGGACATTCTTTCTTTCCTCTTTTTGTCATAAATGGAATGGTCTGCATTTGCTAAGATTTGGTTCTTTCATAGTAAATGATCCAAAATAGAGTAGGATTCACATTCTTAGATTTCCCAACAACTTTAGATTTCCCCAACTACTTTAGATGACATATTTAGAAAGGTAAAGGATAAACGTCGGGGTTATGTCCATTTTAAGACATATTTGATCCACTTTTATGATAAGACTAAATTTCCAACTATTAATTAGATTAAAAATATTTTACTTGCAAAATTTGACCTGACTTAATTATTTAAACATCGAACTTATGTATTTTAAATAGATATAGACAAAAAAAATTATGACTTAAATATTCTAAACCATTTAATGAACAAAGTAAGTAGTAGATTGTGAGTTGTTGACCTCAATCTAAAATTAACCTGAGTAGATCAACACGTTACCAAGTCTACTTTCAATTAGACTTGGTAAAATTTGACTTGGCTCAAACTCATGCAGATTAAATGAGTATACATTTAAAATTTTGTTATTTGAACTTGAAATAGATTTAATCCGATTTATACATTTTAAGAAATAAATAAGTAATAATTGGAAGATTGTCAACTCGAATGACTAAAAACTAATAAGATCTCACCTATTGTCAGATTTAAATCCTGCTCCTATTTTTTATGATTAAATAGAATATCAAAATATAATACTGGCCCATGTTGGTTTTTGGTCAAGGGTAGGTCTATTGACCCAAACTTAATATTTCTTGTGATAGACATAAAATATGAGAGGAATGGAAATCCATCTTCTGATTATAACAATGAACGGTTGGATATTTAATTCAATGAATCATTCTCTTAAAATTTTAAATATTCAAAAAGAAAAAATTAGATAACTATTTTTACCTATAATGTTGTAATGTTTAATTTAATACTGAAGGTACGTCAATCCGTCAATAGATAACAATACAAATTGAATGTAAATATAAAAAATAATAATTTAAACAATTTTGATTTATTATTTTGTGGATAGTCTGACTGGGCTTTTTAGGAGCCCTCTGAAACCTATGAATGGGAAGCATGGTCTGTAGCTATGAAACTATAATTTAGTATTTTAAATGAGAAAAAATGTGACATGACTTTTGAGTTGACTTAATCTTAAATTGGCGCCATAGAATGTGATTCACAACAAATCATGTTATGCCAAGATGTCGATTTAGATAAATTACCATCATCATTATTAAAAAAAAAATATTTCATTTTTATTTAAATAAATATATAAATTCTATGGAGAATGATTAAGAATAATGAGATATGACGAGATTGGCTTTAAAGGGTGATTAGATAACTATATTATATAATGAAATGGATACAGAGATACATGAATAGAATATCTCTAAAATCATATTTTTATTTAATTATTTTAGTTTTATAATATTAATCTTTTATTAAACCTATTTTCCTAGAGCTATTCTTTATGTTGCTACTACACGCAAATTTACAATACGTCTCGATGAGCCGAGTTTATCATCAATCTATACCGTTGCAATAATTTTTTGACTTTTTAAACCTTAGATCCAATCTACTATTTTTATTTGATACCTTCTCACTATTAAAATAATCATGCAACGATCTTTTTTATTTTAAATAAATCAGAGACTAACATGATTTAGAAGGTCCAATTTTTGAGAGCACAACAACTTCCATAATCATCTATAAACTTATTTAATTTTTATTAGAGCTGAAATTTGGGTCGGACTTGGTCAGGTTTCAATAAACCTAACACAACTGATGTAAAAAATTATTGAACCTAACCCGATCAAATCCGAATTTCTGATCTGAGTTATTCAAACTGATCTGATCCGAATTAATCCGAGTGTTGTTTTATAACTTGGTATAGTAAGGTTGGGTCAGATTATTTTTAAATTTCTCAATCTGATCCAATCCAAATTTCATGCAGGTGTATTTTATCCTAACTTGACTCGACTTGAAATATAAAAAACACAATCTAAATTCATTGATTTTTCAAGTCAAATCATGTGGGTCAGATTAAAAAACGACCCTTTCACTCTTAAATTTTATAATCATGAAGTAAGACCCATCACCTAAAAGGCTAAAACAGTCTCTTAAATCACTTAAGATATCTAACTCAGACATTTACTAGATATGTCCCACTACGATCACCAAAGATCAGAAAAGTTAGGCTAATTTGAGTCAACTCAATTGACATGAGTATAATTAATACGGTTATGTTATAGACTTAGTAGTATCCTCTTTCAAGTGAGCTTTACCTGATTTCTATTCAACTCACCCAGAATGAGTCCAATCAATCCATGTTGAGTTAGAGGTTGAATTTGATATTTAAAATTTGGATGTAAAGTTCGGATTCGGGCATTGGGTTGGATCAAGCCACCAAACACCAAACCCGAACCGAAATTCCGCGCCTGCAGACCACGTTAGTGGCCCACTCACTAGAAAATGGGGAAAGAGGGTCGGATCCACTTGCACCAGTGAGCATGAGACGTCAAGTAGTCTGTCAGTCGATCAGCCAACTACGCGTCATCTTCTGATTAGTCTGGATGTACGGACTCGTACGGCAACGGCGGGTTGAACGAGCCTCGTACAAAGTGGGTCCCTCCATAGCTGAGCTGAAACCCATTTTTGAAAAGAATGATTCTTTATCTTTTTATTTTTTTATTTATTTTGTCCATCTCTCCTGCAATCAACCATTGCCAGCCACATTTTCGTTTTTCTTCTTTTCTTCGATCTCGGCCTGTTTTGTCTTTTAATTTTACCATAATTAGTAAAAAAGCAGAGGTCGAATCAAAAAAGGAACAGAAAGGACTGGGGCCGAGCTTCCTTTCCTTTTCCTTTTCCATTTCTTCCATCTTTCCATCTCTGGTTTTATCAGGATGGAATAAAATGGAAGAAGAAAAAGGAAAGGGTCTGGTCTCTGTTGCTTCTTTTTCCAGCTGATGCCTTTTTCGTGACAGAAAAATAAAAAAACCAAAGGAAAATCTGTGCATCTTCTATTTTTGTAGAAACTAGTACTCATACCCAGGGAGGGGTTCTTCTTTTAGTAGTTTTTGTTGGGATTCAAAAGAAGAAGAAGAAGAAGATGGTGAGAGGAAAGACTCAAATGAAGAGGATAGAGAACACAACGAGCAGGCAAGTTACCTTCTCCAAGCGTCGAAATGGGCTGATGAAGAAGGCCTTTGAGCTGTCCGTACTCTGCGATGCTGAGGTGGCGCTTGTCGTCTTCTCTCCTCGTGGCAAACTCTACGAATTCGCTAACGCTGGGTACTCTCTCTCTCTCTCTCGCCCTCTTTAGCTGCAATGTTATGATTTTCCTCAAATGGATTTTGTTCCTTTAATCGCTCTTTAATATCTCTGTGTTCTATATATGCCATATTTTCTTGCAGTAGGGTCAGTTTTTCATGTGGATTTTCCCTCTTCGAACCCTAATCCATGATGTGTTCAAATGTGTCTTTCTTGTTCTTCATTTCTGTGTTCATCGTTTACAAGATTTAAGAATCATCTCTCTCTCTCTCTCTTTCTATATCTATCTATCTATTTTCTTTAGCTTTACCTGAGTTGTCTCTTGATGATAAAAAATGCAGGGAAAGTTAATTTGTCCCATATGAATATACAGTTCTAATTTCATCCTCAATTTGGTTTAGATCTTGCTAGTCCTCAGTACCCAAAAGAGGAAAAAAAAGCTCCAAGTCAACTTAGTCAACTTAGTCTTTCTCTCTCTCTCTCACTCTTCCTCTCATCTTTGCTTGGATTTGTTTGATCTAACTCGTCTATTTTATACTGCTTCTACTTTGATACCCATCAATCTTAGCATCAGGTTCAGAACTTTTTTTTTCTTTTCTTCATTCAAAATATCAATGTCTATGTCTTTTATAGATAGATACTCTGTCTATTTTTGGTTTAGAATGGTACTTTGGACATCCAAACTCGTTCACTTATTTTACCAGTTCAGATTTCTTCTGTCTTTTTCTTTTTACTGTATTTCCATCCTTTATATTTCCTCTCTTGATAAGAGAGTACACCCATTTCTAATATCTCTAGTTTTAAGTAATATAGTTCGCTAAAATCATAATAGAAGGGGCATATTCTATATAAGAAGTATTAAAATATTTTATAAATTTATCAGAGTAAATGACTTAGTTGAGGATGATTGTTCTGTTCAACATTTTCATCTTGTCATACATTACTTACCAACCAATTACTAGATTTAGTTGCTAATGTAAAGAGTTTGAATTCATGTAATTCTTGAGTGAGGAGTGTTAGAAGAGTTACCAGGCTTTCTCCTCTATATCATGTCTGTCTTACCGTCTATATTCGATTTATTATTACTTCAAACAGTGTTTACATATGATAATGACTAGGTTTACTAGGCCAAAAATATAGTAGTGCCATTTCACTAGAAATTTTTTTACCCCTGCCAAATATGTGTTCTTCCACTACAATAACTAGGTTTACAGAATGGAGGGCACATACAATGGGAGATTGAGAAAGAAAAATATATGCAACAAGACAAATCAACAAAGAAATGATAATAAACCTAGAGTACCTCTAGCTTTAGAATGGGGGTTAGATTGATGAAGAATGGGGCTTATATGGGGATGAGGCTAGCCTATCATCATCATTTATCAAAATATGATTTTAGCCGGTATGATTTTTTCACGTTCTACTTCTCTATTTGACCCTGTTATAAAATCAGTCGCTCTTTCTTTCCGTCCCTCCAGTGAATCGATTTTTCATGACTGTAGTTGTTGCTGGCGTTCAGCTTATGTGCTCTGGAAAGGTAATATTTCTACATGAATCATATTCATAATTAGTCACTGCTTAGCAGTAATCCCTAATATTTCATGATTTTAGTTGTTGCTGGCGTTTGGCTTATCTCGTTTCTTTCAAAGACTGAGTCATTAGTTGACCTAATGAGATGGTTTTATTCATACAACGAGTCTTAAAAGATTTACATTTAAGATAAAGCCAATAATAAATCACTCAAGATCAACGTGACTTCTGAATGGAACCCCTTTCTATTGCCTCTCGTGTCATCTTTACTTGCATAGTTATTATTTAAAACTCAATTACATAGGTTTTCTCTATATTGTTGCCACTATTCATGCTATGGTATGTGTACAAAAATGAGTATTTTGGTCATAACAAAAAATTTCAACAATCTTAGTTGAAATGACGATAGAACTCGTAATTTTGTACACATTGCATCACGGGAATGGTGGCATCACAAACCAAAATGGTGACTCTTGATGTAGACCAATTCTGAACTGGAGACTTGGCTTATTGCAATCTCTTAGCCAATGTTGATTGATCCGCATACACAGGATTAATCCTAAAGCTTTCTCTTTACCAATAATTGCCTATTAATCAAGGTCGGCCTTGGCTATAGGTAGAGTAGGCCGCCGTCTAAGACCCCCATCAATGCGATCAATGACTTTATTCACAATCTCAGGACCCCTGAAATCTCAAAGCCTGCACTGCGCCTAGAGCCCCTGAGATTTCGAGGCATCTCAGGGCTGACCTTGAATGAGACGAAACTCTTCAAAACCCAATCATATAGGCTTTTTCCATGTTTGTGTCATTGTATGTTGTCTAGAGTGTATAACACACTAGCACTAAACAATTTATGCTACCACTATTCACGTAATGTTTTGTTTACAAAAATAAGTGTTTTGGTGGTCATAATTTTTTTTAGCAACTTTCATATGGCTAAAATGATCAAAACACCCTTAATTTTGTACACATAGTATCGTAAGAATGATGCTAACACAAACTAAACTAGTGGCTCTTGATAAATACCAATCTTACTTGGTGTCTAACTCATTAGAATTCTCATTCTCTTGCTTGGGCTTGTCATCAAAACTTTGTTGTTGATCCATTCACAACGAGATTTGCCATTGTTGATTGATCCGCGTCGACAGGATTAATCTTAAAACTTTCTCTTCAACAATGCTTGTCTATTAATGATAAAGAACTTAATTTTTTCTCCTACTGGTTTGATTTGATTTCATTTGAATGAGGATCTTGATACCTCATTAAGTGCAAATCTACTCACTTTCATTGTGCAATCCAAATACAAGGAGACAAAACTTATGTGGTTGAGTAGAATACTCAAGACTGATATTCTTGTATGATCTAACCAATGAACGATATAAGTCGTGAAATACATTTTATGATCACTTTGGAAGCTATATTCTAGATATATTGTAAATTTATTATTTGTCTTGTTTGTTTAATTTATTGATCAAAGTGTTCAGGCTTTTTAGAGTATCTGACTAATCTTTGGGGCATGTGCAAGCCTTCCTACCCATACACACCAAGTAACTCTACGGAAAAAAAATCCATGATCTCGCATGATGAGAAAAATCTATCTTATCTATCATCCATGGTGTTGGCATCATCATTGAACCACATCAATTTTGTTCCCTCTTATCTAATGTATAACGTTGATTATTTTGTTTTTCCTTTTTCTTTCTTGTTTTTCATTCTAGATATATTGGATGATTTCTTTTTCTTTTGCTGTTTCTAGGCCAGTCGTAATTTTTTTAATTTAAACTTATTAGAAATAATAACCTTTGTGCATTCTCCTACTTTGCCAAAGTGTATTGATTAACTATTTTGAACAATTTTTTTGTGTAGACTACTGTTAATTAATGAAATATTTGTTTATTAGTTAATTTTCACTCTTTTTAATGTTTTGCTATATTTTTTTAATGAAATGATGGTATTGTAAAAATATCGAATGTTCCACTATAGAGGCATATAGAACCGTTGCCAAAATAAATCTAAGAACTTTGATTTTGACCATTATTTTATTTCATCATATTAGTAGGATGGTGGGGCTCATAAATATTGTACATTGCATGCAACCTTTTTATTAAATTAAGTCATCAAAATTATAAAACACTTAGAAATGCCTTTCTTAAGTTGAGATTTTTTTTTATTTAGCATGTTAGAGATTTTTTTCATACAACCAAACATAATTGTGAATTTGGTTTAGTCTTCTACTATCAAGATAAAGGGACAAAAATTAGCTCACAAGTGATGGTTGCTTGATCTAAAAGAGTGATGGTAAGGAATTAAATAACACTATTCAATGCCTCAAAATCATTTTCTTAAGTTTGGTGGTGGAGATAAATGTTTAGTAAAGTTCAATCTTTTTTAGATTTCAAATTTACATTTCTCTCTTTTATTGGTAGAGTATTAAGTTTTAAAAATATGTCATAAACAATAATGTGAAATGATTAGATGTATCTAATGTTGGTTGGAATTTAAAAAAATTCTTTAATTTTAACCAATGGTGGATATAGCCAGCAGTATCAGACCATTGCTCTTGATAATAATTCACACCCAAATGTTGTCACCAACTGCCAAGTGATCTACATGGCTATGTCAAGTGAGAACTTTATTCTCTAATTATTTGAATAAAATAAGAGGGAAATTTCCTAAAAAAATTCAAAGAAGCCATAAATATTTGATACTTTTTTGGTTTTATATCAACTATAATTTGGCAAAATTAATATATTTTTTTAAGAAAAGTGTGTGAATTGAATGATTACAAGGAATTGAATGATTACAAGCTAAGTTATAAATTTTAGGGCTGAAACTCGAGTCGGGCGGGTCGGATTCCTTAAAACCCAACCCGATCCGAATTCTGATCCGACCCTCATTTTGAACTCATTTTAGCCTAATTTAAGCCAGGTTAGCTTGAGTTGAGTCGGGTCGGGTTGGGTTATCTTGTAAAATCCTCAACCCGACCTGACCTGAATTTCATGTGGGTTTTATCTTCTCAACCCGACCCGACCCGTTGACCCGAAATTCGGGATCTGACCTGCATGATTTCTCGGGTCAGGTCATGCGGGTCGGGCCAAAACCCAACCCAAGTTGCAGCCTATTAGTGATCATAACTAGTGATTCTGTGAATAAAACTGGTGAATTAGTGCAACCAACTTTGTGTGTTGTGTAATTCATGGTCTACTAATTGAGAAATTCATTATACTTCTACTGGACTTTAATCTTTAGTATAATGCTAATGAGATCCAAGTACTACAAATCATGAACTTGACCATAAAATCTAGGAGACATGCACTTTCTTCGAGTGAAATTAATAGGGAATAATTTTTCTTTAATTTACAATATTTTTTATTTTTAGATATAAATATAAAAGAATTTTGATCATATCTTTCAAAATCACCAAATTTAATTATAAAATCTCTTGTTATAACTTTTAGACATTTTTTTACAAATTTTCCCTATTTTTAGATAATAATACGATGCAAGTGTACTAAATCCTTCCACCTCACCAAAATTCATCTTAAAATCTCTTTTTCTATTTTTTAGATGAATTTTGTTTTGTTTTTGTTAACTTAGAAGCAAATCACAATTGTTTAATGAGCGCAAAATTCATTTGACCTCAACACCTTTTATTTATATATACATATATATATATATATATATATATATATATATATATATATATATATATATATATATATATATATAGATAGAGGATGTTTAAGTTGTCTATCCATGCAAAAGTAAATCTTGAGTTCATATACAAGTCCAATTAGGTTTATCCTCATGTATGGAAAGTGTTTTACAAATTTGTTGGATTTTGTGCCATTAATATGATAGGTTGGTCTTGGCTAATTCAATTTTTTTATTAAAGACACTTATAGTTAGTAAAGCATGGGATTTAGTGACAATGACACAAAAGTAATGACTATACGCTATTCCTTATACGAGCTTAATAATGGTCTATAAATATGATATGAAGTTTATTATGAATTAAGAGTAATTACAAACAATGGTTATAACATCATACTTCATGAGCCCATCTCAAAATAACTCAAGACAAATGAAAGTTATGAAGATCTATTTGAGGATAGTAGAACCCACATGAGCTTAATTGGAAAAATTTCATGTTAGAAATAATATTAGAAAGAGAGGGGTTGAAAGAATTTTCTAACGGGCCCACTTGCACTCAATTTGAAGCCCATATAAGTATGTTTCATATTACAACTATTTTAGACATGTCATGGGCTTTAAAAGTTCACTTTGGCAAACTCATTTGCTGCAAGAAATTTACTAGAACGAGTTTTACGTATTATCACTTTAACACTTGGAGGGCAAAGCAAGAGAGAGGATTTTGGAGTCCTCAAAACTAGGGTTTTCAAATGCATTGTTGGCATTAGAAATTCACCATAGACAATTGTAAATTTTTGGTTTTTTTTGTTAGGACTTGAGCTTCCACCCCAAAAGACTATTTTGTTAGGTGGAGTGACCCAAGTCCTTTATAAACTCCTAGATCTCTTCAAATGAGGCCCCCCGGCAAAGAGAGTGACGTCAGTCGTGCCGTTCGTATAGGGGATTTCCTGAGCCCCACATGAGGTAGTCTGAGACCTGACTTTGATACTATTTGTTAAGACCTGTGCTTCCAGCCGAAAGACTAGCCTGTTAGGTGGAGTGACTCAAGTTCTTTATAAACCCCTAGATCTTCCTCTACCCTTCCAATATAGGACTCGTTCGCAACCATCCTAACATATAGGATTTTGGAGAAAAGATGGGATCTTAGGCTTGTGGGGAAGGAGACTAAAGAAACATTGGTAGTTTGTAATCCTAAGTTATAGGGTTTTTAGGGCTTGGACGATTGGAAGACTTGTGAATGGAGAGCAAGGCATGAAACATCCTAAGTTGTAGGAATTTTGGAGAAGTTTTAGTGCTTGGCCGATTGGATGCAATGAATGAACAATTTTCATTTTATTTTGCAATGTGTTTTCATTAAATAAGGTGGAGGCACATTGGTGAATTTAAGCTTTTGAGCTTTTGAGGCCCATAGTCTAGTGAGTGTTATTTGATTTGAATTTATGTAATTTTCTTGTCATTAGTTAATTTTATGATTGCTAATTTTTCAATTAATTGTTTGTGGATTATTTGAATTAATTGTAGCTTTTGAGGCCCATAGTCTAGTGAGTGTTATTTGATTTGAATTTATGTAATTTTCTTGTCATTACTTAATTTTATGATTGCTAATTTTTCAATTAATTGTTTGTGGATTATTTGAATTAATTTTAGCAACTTAAAATTAGTTATTGTAAATATAATTATGTGGTTTTCAAATTGAAATTGAAGTCTTTGTCAATTTTATTTTGTTGAAAATTATTCACCTAAGAGAGATTGGGATCTTTGAGTGAAATTTCTTTGGATCCTCTAATTGATTTCCAGAGTTCCATATAAAATTGGTCGAATTGAAATTAGTGTTGAGTGATTGATTTCGGTTTACTTCGCTCTCTAATTTTGATTTTCTAGAGAGGTAAATTTTAATTTTATTTTTAGTTTCAATCATTGGACTTGACCTCCAAACTTTAAATTGAAGTGACCGAATCAATATCCTATGGCCAAACTTCTTTGGTTGCTCTTTGAAGTTTGACTACATCAATACGTCAAGAAACTCTTTAGATTTCACTTGTGAAAAAGCCAAATATATGACTTGTAGTTCTAAATCTCTTACCTCTTCTAAATGACAAAGTTGTGCTAACCAAATTTTGAATAACCTGAAACAATACCATATTTCTACAAGATTCTTCTCTATCAATCTCTAAGGGTTTATCATATAGCAGTTTACACTCTAAGCTAGGCAACATTTTTCACTCTTATAGTGGCTTCTTACACTACCACTAAGTTGTCTTCAATAAGATTAGAACATAGGACATGATACTTACTTTGACACTAATTGTTAAGGACCTGACTAATACACTAAAAGCTCCAGAACTTATAAAATATGGAAAATGAAGTCTTTTATCTAATCCCATGCTAGGTTGGTCAAATTCGACACCTATAATTCAAATTGGACTCTATGAGAAATATGACAAGTCATTGATAGATCTCAACAAGTTGAACTAGTTACTTGCCTTGAATTTTCCATCTCAACTTTGCATTCGACATCCTCATGACCATCATGGACTTTTAACACCTATGTATACATTATGATTTGTAACAACCATGCCTCAACTACATGAGAAATATGACAAGTCATTGATAAATCTCAACAAGTTGAAATAGTTACTTGCCTTGAATTTTCCATCTCAACTTTGCATTCGACATCCTCACGACCATCATGGACTTTTAACACCTATGTATACATTATGATCTGTAACAACCATGCCTCAACCGGCATGATATTGTCCTTTTTGTGTTCACACACGCCCTCACAGTTTTGCATTAGGATGTACATCCATACACACCCCAAAAGGCCTCATCCTGGTATTAGAGTGCACAGCTACGACTGGACTCACCCAAAGGCATGATATTGTCCTCTTTGGGAGCTCCACGGGCCTCGGGCTCTAACCCGGCCATCCCTCAAGGTTTTGTTCTCAGCATGTGGCTCTAACCCTCACTTGGGTGCCTCACGTGTGAAAGGCCTCAGGCTAGTCGAAGAAAGAGTGTCACTTATATCCTAAGATCCGAACAATCTCCCAAGCAATGTGGGATTTTTTTTTTTTTTTTGAATTTACGTATGGGAAACTGTGGGATTCCTAGCATAAAACCCCCACGAGTGAGTCTACTATCCCTAGGGCACACCAAGGTTAGGCCATGGGGGCTCAAACCCACAACCTCCCACTTCTTGAGGCGGGAGGCAACCAGTTGATCCAACCATGTTAGTGGCCATTGTAGAATCCTTGCAACATAGAGTTATAATTGTTAGCGAAGTCCCAAAGTCGTTCTAGTGTTTTAGGGCACAATGGACCTTTGGGTTATGGGGTTTATAGCATATGAGTTTTCCCTCATTAATAGCCGATTTTTAAGGATGAGTTCTACTCATGTGTTTAACATAGTGGGGGTACTATAGGGATGGGTCGGATTCGTATCTCCCATCTTGCATGGAGGGGGAGAGCTGAGTGTCTCCAGCCTAACGATGATGGGGAGTGTTAGCAAAGTCCCACATTGCCAATGGACCTTTGGGTTATGGGGTTTATAAGCACATGGGCTCCTTCTCCTTAATAATTGGCTTTTAAAGATGAGTACTACTCATGTATCTAACAATAATTTACACATAGGAGGCATCATTTACATGTTGAAGTGGCAAAATCCAGCTTAGACAAAATCTGTGAAGTCAATTTGTCATTTTATGGAGAAAGTGTAATCCAAACTTTGAAATGGAAAAAAAAGAGAGCATATTATAAAAGAAAATCTAACATGGTTTGAGCATATTTCACTCGCCGAAAATCAGAGTCTATTTTTTTTTTTTTAAATAAACGAGTGATCACGACGCGAGCTTAGTCTGAGTTCTTTAACTGGCCAACCATACGTGTGCGTGGACTAAGTCCACGAAAACGGTTCACACACGATAAGGTTAAGCTTGCAGAATAAAACATAGTACGGAATTATAATAGAGTTCTATCCTATCCAGTTTTAAATAGTAAGAAATCCATCACTAAATAATAATTACCTTAAGTTAAAATGTCTAAAATTAAAATCCAAACCATAGCAAATAGTCTAAGTTATTGCAGTCCCAACAAGCTAATTACTCAAATTACATGTCCAGGATAAAGACTTAAATAAAATAGATCTAGCTCATCCAAGCTCCTAAGCTTGGCTCTGATCGCGTCCTTCGTTCCGTCCATTTCCTGTGTCATCATCTAAGGTAGAAGTAGGGCATTAGACAACGCGCCCAGTAGGTACTCCGAGTAGGGTCAAATACATGAGTTAGTATAAAAATCACATAGATATACATAATATCAAAACCATGCCAGTCAATGCCATGCCATGGGTGTCATATGCCATGAGTCCCGCCCATCATCCATATCACAATCACATAGTATTCCTCTTGATGGATAATCCACATCAAGGTATTGTCATGACTCCCCACGAATGCCTTATCGGTCCCATCGAACGGAGCGTGGACTCCGGTTACATTTCAAACACAGTATCTCTCTCCCACGAATGCCTTATCGGCCGTACCGAACGGAGTGTGGACTCCGGTTACAATTCAATCATACATCCATTGGAATCAGTGTGGATTCCTCCCCACGGTTGTTTATCGGACATCCGAATGGAGCGTGAACTCCCCTCATTTGATCCCTCTCATGCCATGCATGAGATGCAAGTGCAACCATGCTATGTAATAATAAATATCATAGCATTAAAATCCCATAGTTGAAGCATAGTACTTTGATACCAAAATTAACATAGAAGTAAAAACATCATATATATATACTCTATGGTTTTCAATAAGGTAGGAATCCTACCAACGTCCAAATATCGGGTCCTTGTGTTTCCGTCCAAAAACAGATTACCGATCGCTTCAAGCTGATCGTACACCGTTTGTGAAATCCCGTTACCTTATTACATTTAACACATATACACACATCAATTCTTAAGTTCATCTCCCTTTATTATCCTAGTCTTTTATCTTGTTAAGTCCCCTAAGAGGTTTCCATCATACCTTGGGGCTGAACCATGTTTAAGTCCACAAAAAATGCATTAGTGGGGTTCGGCCATACAACATGGCCGAACCTCACTCTCTTGGTTTTGGGCCCCTCTTTTTAGTCCTTGATCATTTTAATCAATGTGGGTTCAAAATCATTTCATCTTTTGATTTATTAATCCAATCACATAAGTTAATCATTTAACTTGATAAAAACACGTAAGTCCATAAAATATTATCCATGGGGTTTAATCATACACTTAGGTCACTCACACATACTTAGATCCCACAAACATGATCCATGGGGTTCGGCCATACAACATGGCCGAACCCATGGTCCTTCATCTCCATTTATTTCTTAGCTTATTAGCCATGGTTCATCATTGTAAAACCTAAAATCCATCAACATTTCTTCCATGGGGTTCGGCTGTAACGCCCCGTCCTTTTTCACTCTCCGAAAATCAGAGTCTATTTTTTTTAAAAGAGTGAGCGAGAGCGGAACGTCACGACGCAAAGCTAAGTCCGAGCTTCTAAAGCCCGACGCTTAACTAGCCAACCTGTAACGCCCCGCCCTTTCCGAGAATTTCAGAGTCTAATTTTTTTTTTTAAAGTTATAATAAAACATCGAAAGAGAGCGCGCGGCGTCACGACGCGAGTTAAGTTCAGACTACCCAAGTCTGAACCTTAACTGGCCACCCATGTGTACATGGAATAGACCATGATTATGAAACACACATGGAACTAACATCAACATGCAGAATAGTATAAATTAACTGCCGAATAATATGAAAGGATAGCCAGTACCAGTCTCAAACAATATTTACATAAATCAACCATACATTGTCAATATCCTAAGCAAACCATAGCAAGTAACTATTTTATTACATGTCCATAATAAAGTATCAAATAAACAGCAATTATAAATTCATTCCAGCATTCAAACACTTAGGCTCAGCTCCCCTCCCGGTCAATGACCTTTTCTTTTCCTTTACTTGTACCTGCAATCTCCTCTGAGGATAGAATTAGGGTGTTAGATCAACGCGCCCAGTAGGTTCCCGAATCAGGGCTACCACATGTTAACATATAAAACGTGCATATATATCATATTACATGATCATTAAAAATAAGTAAAACCATGCTATGAAGTATGCACATGCAATGAGCATCCCCCATCATGTACCTTCATAGCCATCACTTGACGTGCCTTGCACCGTCAAGGTAAATTACAATACAACTTCCATCTCTTCATCATTGACTGATTCATATCACGTATTAGTCCTCCTGGCGGGACTCTCATCGCCTAAGGAGACCAATGTGACTATGATCATCATGTTACTCGTCCTGGCGTGACTTACACCACCGAGGCAGGACGTAACCTATAAATTGAAACACTGTAGAACCTCATTCATAATCCCATGTCTATGCATGAGATGCCAATGCCTGTATGCCATTTGTTAATGCATAATATATCATTTGAAACACATATAATAAAACAAGAGTATCATAAGAAAACTGGGGTAAAACCGTGGTTACAAGTAGGTAGGAAACCTACTGAAGAATCACTTCAGCGTCCGTTCTTTCTTAGGCTTTAACCGGTCACGACTCGTTCGTCGTTCAACTTTCGGTACCTTATTATGCAACAATAAGTAAATCATAATCTTATTTACATGTCCATTCACATATGAGACTTAAAACATCTTATAAGTCCTTTTGATCAATCTCTTCATTTGGCTTGTATTCACAGATTTGCCATTAGTCTGTCCAATCTTTAATCCACCAAACTTACTCCATGGGGTTCGGCCATACCTTTGGCCGAACCCAATGGTTCCTTTATCCATTACTACATGGTTCTCCATTAGGTATTTTAAACCTTTTAAATCAACATAGAACCATTACCAACTACTACTCATAAGTTTAGGCTATTTAACCCATTCATTATGAATTAGCATAAAGTCCAATTCTCCTAATGATCTTTCATCATTTATCATACATCTTAGCCATAAAAATAGCAACCATAATTCTATTTAAAATCCCATAGAAACCCCAAAATCAGTAACCTTAACACATAAAAATCTCCACCATTTGGTATGGTTTTATCTCTCCAAAACCATACCAACTTATCAACCAATTTTATGGGGTTCGGCCATCCAATGTAACCGAACCCTATGCCCATGTTTTGGACCCTTTTTCACTTACATTTCATGTCCATTAAATCATGTAAGAATCAGCAAAATATTATCGGATTTTACCTTTCAAAAAAATCATACAAAAACAGTCCATAAAAAGTCTATGGTTTACATGTTTTCCAACATGGAAACCAACATTCTTTTACATGGGGTTCGCCCCTCCATGGTGGCCGAACCCAATGGTTATGTTTACTATTCTTAAACCTCCGATAATCATGTATAAACAGTATATCATTATCAGGTTTTAACTTTAAATTAAACCATCCAAAAACCAACACCATTTCATGGGATTCGGCCATCCAAGATGGCCGATCCCCATGGTCCATCTTTTCCAATTTTAATCCACTGATTTAGACCACATAACTTCAGTCTTTTCTGATATCCAAACCCATGTTTTAACCCTCTTTAAAACATGTATTTTAAACCTAATAAAGCATGTAAAACAGTCCAAACTTGCATGGTTTTAAATTTCCAAAACCATAACCATTAACCAACTTTTTCCATGGGGTTCGGCCACCCAAAGTGGCCGAACCCAATGGTCCATTTCCACTCCTCTTTGACACTATCTTCCATGGTTTAGACCCTTGTCAAATTCGGCCATAGCATGGCCAAATTATGACATCCAAATCCATGCTTTCAATCTTTCCAAAGTATGCATCTTAAACCTCCAAAATCAGTCCTATACTTGCATGGTTTAAATCTTCCAAAACCATCAAGATTGACCATAATATTTCATGGGGTTCGGCCATCCAAAGTGGCCGAAGCCTATGTCCATGTTTTCCATCTAATTGGGCATTAAAGAATCATACTTTACCCCTTTGATAGATTTGACCATCACATGGCCGAATCATGTCTTATTTTACCCATTTTATTAAACATAAATCAATGGAAAAACTTACCACTTTCCTTTGCCTTTTGCTCTTGACTTTTAATCCTTGCTTCCTTAATTCCTTGCTGGTTGTATGCTTGGTTCAATGGTGAGAAACACCAAGTCCAATTCGGCCAAGAGAGTGTTCTTGAGAGAGGGAGGGAAAGATGGAAAATCCAAGACTTTTGGCATGTAAATTCGGCCAAGCATGGGTGTTGGCTGTTTTTGTTAAACAGCCCCATATCACCCATTTACTCCTCATCAAACCTTGCACAAACCAATGGGTATTGGGTGCCATCCAAGGCACCCCTTGGTAGCTACCCATGCAGCCATTCAGATTTCTATGTAACTCATATCAATCCCATGTGTTCTCATTTACCATTCAACATGGAACTCACCAAAACAAGTCCCCAGCGTGTGGGACTTGTTTTGGTTGGTTTGAGACCAGCCAACCTCTTCAAATTCCCATTAAACTCACTGATTTACAGTCCCATGATTTCCATTTTGACTCACCCTACTCAAGATATTTTTATTCCAACCCAACTCATCACATATAATGCTCCATATTTGAGTCAACTCTTTTCTTAACTTAGACTCACTCCAAATCAGTCCAACTCAAGCTGAATTATCTCACACTTGAGTTCCATTGAGGGCCCACACGGTCATCCGTGGTCAAACTAGCCAACCCGACCTGTTGGGTCCACCTTTAGCTCCTTGACCCGTTTTTGACTCCATGACCCAAATATGGAATTTTGGTCATTTGTAAATGGTTTTCACATATGGATCAAGCCTACCCATTTCTTCTCCACTTAATTCCCAATCAAATAGGCTTAACCCCATTTAATTTAAATTCACAAAACGGTCAAATAATCCAGTAAGACCCGATGCCTCCCATTTGGGCCCTTTGACCCATTTAGCCATTTTTGACCCTAATGATGAAAATTACCCATCCAATCAAACTTAACATTCATAATGTGCTCATATGATTTTAATTTGAACAATGGGCCCCACTATTTCCTTACTTAACATCACAAAATAATTAATTTAACAACTCAGGGGCATTTTCATAATTTTTCACTTCATTGATAAATTGGGGTGTTACACAACCATACGTGCGCATGGACTAAGTCTATGAATACGGTTCACACGTGATAAGTTAACATGCGGAATAAACTTAACTGCGGAATTATAATAGAACCTAATTCTATTCCACTTTTAGATAGCAAAGTAGTCCGTCATTTAACAATGATTATCTTAATTTGAATATCCAAAATAAATCATTCAAACCATAACAAAATATCTAAGTTATTACATGCCCAAATGCTAGTTACTCAAATTACATAGTCTATGAGTAACTTAATCAAAATATAAATTAAACACATCCAAGCTCCTATGCTTGGCTCCGATCACGCTCATCGTTCCCTTCATTTCCTGTGTCATCCACTAGGGTAGAAGTAGGGCGTTAAGACAACGCACCCAGTAGGTATTCCAAATAGGGCTAACACATGATTAGTATAAAAACATATATATAACATAATAACTGCCATGGTGTCTCATGCAATGAGTCCCACCCATCACAAACACTTGTAACCTCTTGATGGAATTCTCCTCATCAAGGTATCCCTACAGTTGTGTTACGGACGGCCCGACGGAATGTGTTCTCCGGTTCCTTCTTGATGGATAATGCACATCAAGGTCTTCCCACGTATGCCTTACGGACCCCCGGACGGAGCGTGGCCTCCGGTTACAAACATCCCTCCCATGCCATGCATGAGATGTAGTGAACACATGCTATGTAATAATATAATCATAGCATTAAAACCTCATATTTGAAACATATCATTTTTACAACATAAGTCATCAAAATAAGAATTTAAAACCATCATACATAACCCATGGTTTCAAAGAAGTAGAATCCTACCAATGACCACTAAAGTGACCTTGCGTTTTAATTCGGCAACTGCTCACGATCGTGCACCGCTTGTGAGGTCCAGTCACTTTGTTACATATCAACAAGTCAAATCAATATCCCATTTGATTTCCAATCTATGCTTAAATCCATAAACCAACCTTACTGGGGTTCGGCCATACACCATGGCCGAACCTCACTCTTTGGTTTTTGGGTCCTTCTTTCAAGTCCTTTGATCTTTTAGTTAAGTCCAAAATCATTCATCCTTTGATTCACTAATCGCAACATACATAAGTTTTATCATTTAAAATTCTAACTCCACAAAATAAACCCTAGTGGGGTTTCGGCCATACACCATGGCTGAACCTCACTCACTTGACTTTGGTCCCTCTTTTAATCTTTGATCTTTTAAATAAGTCCAAGATCACGCCATCTTTGAATCATTAATCTACTCACATATAAGTTAGTCATTTGGTATCAACAAAACCTAAGTCCACAAAACTTCCTCCATGGGGTTCGGCCATACTCCATGGCCGAACCCACGGTCCATCATTTTCACCTATATTTACATCTTTGCCATTGTTCTATCCATGGGTAATTACCTAACTTATTTGCATATGACTTCAAGTCCAAAAATGATCCATAACTGATTCCTTAATCCAAACATGATCCACAAATGAATGACCCATTAAAAATTGGTTCATGGGGTTCGGCCATACACTATGGCCGAACCAATGATGTTCATCTTCATCCTTTAAATCCTTTATCATATTAAGTCCATAAATCAAGTCCCCCCATGGGGAAGTTTAATCATACTCATAGGTCATCATTTACAATCCCAAAGTCCATCAATATGACTTCCATTTTAAACCTTTTAAAAACATTAATAACCTTCCATGGGGTTCGGCTATACATTATGGCCGAACCCTATGATCCATGGTTCTTTCACCATTTACATATCAACAACATTCCTCCATTATTCTTCTCTTTTAAAACCTTTTAAATCACTAATGCCATTTCCTATAAAACCTTTTAAAATTATTAATAATCCTCCATGGGGTTCGGCCATGGTGGTTCATTTTCTTTTTCTCTTAAAATCATTCATCCAAGATTATAATCCTTTGATGAGGTTCGGCCATACATCATGGCCGAACCTCATCCAACCCCTTTTTGGTCCTTGATGGTTCTTGTATATACCATTTAGGGTTTGGCCATGCAATGGCCGGACCATGTTCCTTGACCAACTTACTTAATAACAAACTCATCAAGTACTTACCGATTCCGCGATTCCTCCGGCTTTCCTTCGCTCCGACTTGTTCCTTGGATCTTTTTCGTCCTTAGCCTCTTCTTCCATCCTACTTGATCCTTGTGAGAGGGTCGGCCTTAGGTTCTTGTGAGAGGGAGAGGATCTTGAGATGAAGCTTTAAGTCCTTCCTCCTTTGTCTTTGGGAAAGGTCGGCCTTGTGTGAGAGGGAGAGAGAGAGATGAAAATTATTCTAAGTGTCCTTATCTTGAGGTGTGGTTCGGCCAAGAAAGAGAGGGAGAGAGAGTGAATTGAAAACTAAAGTCTTTCTTGATCAATAAGGTCGGCCAAAGGTGGTGTCCTTTGGTGACACCCCTTTGTAACTCCCATGCCCATTTACCTCCGTCCTTAAAGTTCCATTTGGGGGTTTCATCCATGGGGTGAAACTCCCATGTCTCCAAGGGTGTGCTATGGGTATGCTTTTGTGTAACCACCAAACCATTCGCCTCCCTCATTAATGACCCATTTGGGGGTTTCATCCATGAGATGAAACTCCCATCTCCCAACATGTAGCCTTGGTTTGAATTGTGTAACAACACACAACCGCCACCTCCCCATTGATGATATATTTGGAGGTTTCATCCATAAGATGAAACTCCCATGTCCAACGTGTAGGCCTTGACTTGGGTTTTTGAAATGCATCTTTCCATCTACTCCACTCACTTAAGTTCAAGGTGCCATTAATTTCAATTCAACTCATTTAACTCAACTCACATCTTTAATTCAACTCACTTAAAATCAACTCTATTACACAATTCCATTTCCAACTTAATTCAGCCCAATATAATTAAGTTGGAACTCACTTGGTGGTCAACCAAGTCAACTATGACCCATTGGGTCCCAATTGGGCATTGGGTCCCAATTGATAATTTTGACCCAATTAAATACATCTCACCCATTTAATTCAATTGAAACATAACCACCATCCATTGGGTCTTAATTAGGCAATTGACCCAACAACTTACCCATCTAAGGTCCATATCCAATAATTCACAAATTAAATGGGCAAATTTCATATATATATATATATATATATATATATATATATATATATATATATTGATAACTTGAAAATCCGGGGTGTTACAATACAACCCTCTTTTTAAAATTTTCGTCCCGAAAATCGAGCGAAGTAGGGTTTCAAACATTTACATAAATAGCTCTGGGTGAGTTGTTCTCATTTTCGAATCCAGTTCCCATGTGGCTTCCTCATTACCATGTCGATCCCATACCACCTTGACGAACTGAATCGCTCGGTTTCGTAATACCTTTTGTTCTGTCTCCACCACTCTAACAGGCTTTTCGATGTATGTTATGTCGTTTTGCACTTCTATGTCTTGTATATTTAGTACATGTGAGGGATCAGGATTGTACTTCCTCAACATAGATATATGGAATACATCGTACAAAGATGCCAATTGTGAAGGAAGTGCCAATTGATAAGCCACCTCCCCCGTCCTCTTTAGGATTGAAAACGGTCCCACATATCTAGGCGACAGTTTCCCCTTCTTTCCAAATCTCATATGTCCCTTTCGTGGCGAGACTTTCAAGAACACCATGTCCCCCACCTCAAATTCAATGAACCTCCTTCTCTTGTCAGCGTAGCTTTTCTGACGACTCTGTGCAGCAAATAGGTGCTGCCGTATCAACTGTATCTGCGTTGTAGTCTCTGCAACCAACTTGGGTCCAATTAGTGCAGGTTCACCGGCCTCTGTCCAGCACACGGGTGATCTACATGGTCTACCATATAAAGCCTCGAATGGAGCCATCTGTAGGCTTGCCTGGTAACTGTTGTTATAGGAGAACTCCACCAATGGCAAGTGATCCTCCCATCCACCCTTGAAATCTAGCATACATGCTCTCAGTATATCCTCCAATGTCTGTATCGTCCTCTCAGACTGCCCATCAGTCTGTGGATGGAATGTTGTACGAGTCAGTAGATTTGTCCCCATGGCTGACTGCATGCTCTGTCACACGCTTCCTATGAATCGGCCATCTCTGTCGGACACAATAGTCTGGAGAATACCATGTAGTCTGATGATATCCTTGATATACCATCGACCTAAGGTCTCAGATGAATCTGTCATCTTGATGGGAAGAAAGAGTGTAGACTTGGTCCATCGGTCCACCACGACCCATATCGCATCATTGCCCTTTGAGGACCTTGGCAACCCTGTCACAAAATCCATGGAGATGTGTTCCCATTTCCACTCCGGCACTGGTAAGGGTTTGAGTAACCCTGGTGGCTTCTGATGTTCCGTCTTAACTTGCTGACAGGTTAAGCAATGAGCAACAAATTCTGCCACATCTCTTTTGAGTCCATGCCACTAGTAGTGTCTTTTTAGGTCGTGGTACATCTTAGTGTTGCTCGGATGAATAGAGAGTTTGGTCTGGTGTGCCTCGATCAACAACTCTCTTCTGCAGCTCTTAGGCACATATGTCCTTCCTCAGAATACAAGACCCTGTCGTGGTCGTAACTCCCATTCTGGGATGACTTCACCAGTAGACATCTTGGCCCATATCTCCTCCACTTCCGGATCTATCCGCTGCTCTTGTTCAATTTTGGAGACCATGTTGGACCGTATAATCAGATTATACATACTCCCATGGTTACTGATATATAGATTGAACTCTCAAATGGTATTCAGCATCTCTCATTCCGTCTTGATCAAAGTGGGCACTGATGCATGTGATATGCGGCTGAGGGCATCCGCCACTTTGTTCGCCTTGCCAGGATGATATCAAAGCGTGAACTCATAATCTTGTAGATATTCCATCCATCTGCGCTATCTCAAGTTGAGTTCTTTCTGATCAAACAAGTATTTCAAGCTCTTATGATCTGAAAACACTTCAAACTTCTCGCCATAGAGGTAATGTCTCCAGCTTTTGAGAGCTAAGACGACTACGGCTAGTTCCAGATCATTTGTGGGATAGAGGCGTTCATGTTTTTTAAATTGTCTTGAGCCATAAGCCACCACATAATGACTTTGACTGAGAGAACACCCAAGTCCCTCTCCTGAAGCATCACAAAATACTTCATATCCCTTGCCCCTGTCTGGTAAGATCAGAATAGGAGCAGTTGTAAGCCTCTCCTTTAGTTCCTCGAATCTTTGATTGCATACATCAGACCATTCAAACTTGACTCCTTTCTGAGTAAGTCGGGTAAGTGGAGATGCAATCTTGGAGAAGTCCATGATAAAATTCCGATAGTAACCAGTCAAACCCAGGAAGCTACGAATTTCAGTCACATTTTTCGGTGCTTTCCATTCTCTCACTGCTGCCACCTTTCCCTGATCCACGACTATGCCTTCTGCTGATATAACATGCCCCAAAAAGTTGACCTCGGATAGCCAAAATTCACTTGCTTGCTTGCTTTGGCATATAGCTGGTTCTTCTTCAAGGTGTCTAGGACTATCCACAGGTGCTCAACATGTTCTTCCTGACTTTTGGAATAGATCAGGATGTCATCAATGAATACAATGACAAATTGGTCCAAATAAGGACGGAAGATTTTGTTCATTAGATCTATGAACACAACCGGTGCATTGGTGAGTCCAAACGGCATGACTACAAACTCATATAGTCCATACCGTATTCTGAAGGCTGTCTTCTCTATGACCTCCTCCTTAACCCAAATTTGATGGTAGCCGGACATCAGATCAATCTTAGAGAAGTGGCTGGAACCTCTAAGTTGATCAAATAGATCATCGATCCTGGGTAGAGGATACTTGTTCCTGATAGTCAGCTGGTTCAATTTTCGGTAATCCACACACATCCGGAGTGTACCGTCTTTCTTCTTCACAAATAACACTGGAGCTCCCCAAGATGATGTAATGTTCTGGATGCATCCCAGTCTGAGCAGTTCATCAATTTGCTTCTTTAACTCGGACATCTAAGCTGGTGCCATCCGGTAATGTGGTAATGACACTGGAGCAGTGCCAGGGTACAGTTTGATCTCAAAATTAATCTCCCTCATGGGTGGCAAGCTAGGGAGTTCTTTTGGGAATACATCCGCATAGTCTTTCATTATCGCCGGAAGTTCAGCCACCGGTGCCTTGTTTATTCTGATACTGTTCAATACCAGGTGATTCAACCCTTCATGCAGTCTTCTTATAGGGATGTTGTGTTTGTCAGCATGTACCACATATTGCTTCCCCTCGGGTGACTAAAATTTTACCCTACGAAGATGGCAATCAATGTTGGCCTGAACGCTAGTCAACCAGTCCATGCCAAAGATAATATCTTACTCAGTCATATCGAGTACCAGATAGTTGAACTCAAATCTGTATCCAGCGAGTTCAGTGTTCACTGCTGTGCATATAAGCCCCAATGACATGTCTCCAATAGGGAAAACAATAGTGAGTGATGTGGACAGTTTTTGAACTAATGTGCCAGTAGCAGTTATGAATGCAGCAGATATGAAGGAGTGGGATGCTCCAGAATCAAATAATGCAAAGGCGTAGGAACTACTGACTACAGCCATACCTTGAATCACAGAGTGATCCACTGCTGGTGGAGGAGCTATAGTAAACAACCGTCCAGATCCTGTAGGGTTAGGCGCCCGTCTCACCTGGTTTTATGTCCTGCCTCCTCATGAATTAGTTGGTCTAGCTGGTGGGCAAAATGAACCTCTGGAATAAGAGGGCCTGCTAAGCTGTGGGCATTCTATCTTAAAATGGCCCGGCTGATCACAATGAAAACAGTTGTTCACGCCTCTGGGAACCTGAGAGACTGATGCAGATGGAGAGGGCTGGTTCGGATGAAAGCCCCCTGTTGACCCAGTAGAAGGTGAGGATCTGCTAAAGTTCGGTCGGAACTTCTTGTTGGGCTGAAATGTACCTCTCCCACTCTGACCTCGGAGGTTATCAAACCGCACAATCTCAACCATCTCTTGCTCCTCTATGGTGGCCCTGCTGACCACTTCTGCCAGTGTAGCTGCCTTGAACATGGTTACCTCGGCCCTAATGCTTGGCCGTAGGCCCCGCTTAAACTTACAAGCCCTTCGGTACTCCGTATCCACCATATAAAGTGCATAATAGGACAGACTGAGGAACTCCTGGTGATACTCTGCCACTGTCATGGTACCTTCTACCAAAGATAGAAACGCTTGATTATGGCGCTCCTTCTCCTCCTCGAGGAAGTAATGGTCCAAAAATGTAGCTGAGAACTGCTCCCAAGTCATTGCAGTCCTTTCTCCTTTCGGAAGTAGTGCTCGCTGTTTCTCTACCACCTCCTACCATTTACCGACATCATCAATCAGTTGTGATATAGCGAGCAGTATCTTGTCATCATGACTCAAGATCTTTAACAAGGTCAGGATCTGAGTAATCTTCTTTAACCAGTTTTCTGCTCCGACAACCCCTTCTTTCCCTTGGAAGTAAGGGAGGCGCTGTTGCTGGAAATCCCTGACCATGCTCCTGTCATTGGCGTCGCTTGTGGTCGCATTTCCGTTCAAATGCTGTTGAAGAACGGAAGTAACCACTGCTTGGACCAAGCTTTGTAGTTCAGGAGGCACCACCAGTATATTCACGTTGTTTTGTTCCTCCTCCTCTTGGTGGGATGGTTGTTCATCGTGTTGAGATGGTTGTTCTTCCTCTCCATGTTGAGATTGTCGATCCTCTTCTTCATGTTGAGATTTTTGTACCTCCTTTTCCTTCCCTTTTTGGTTTTGTCGGGTCTTTCTTTTCGGAGGCATTTTTCCTAAGTCATTGGAAAACATCTTGACTTAGTTTCATTGTAAAGTTTGTGTTTTCACGCTTTTGGGGAAATTACCAAATAAGCACTCTTTGTATTTCTTTGTTTTTGGGGAAACTTTCTAAGTATCTTTTGTTTGTTTCTCAATTTGGTATATCGGGGAAGTATCTCCTAATTTGCTATATTTGATAAATCCAGTTATTTTGGCTGTACTTCCTTTGCTATCATTCCTTGTTGTTCTCAGATTGAATGTTTCAGTCTGAGTCTAACAAAGTAAATTAATCCAGCCCCTGTACAACGGACTACAAAGAGTCGGTCAATTGGGATTCTTATCTGTCAGTGAGACATGAAACCGTCTTAATCTTACTTCGAAAGATTCAACCTTCCTATTTCTCTCTGATACCAACTGTAACGCCCCATCCTTTTTCACTCGCCGAAAATCAGAGTCTATTTTTTTTTGTGAAAGAGCGAACGAGAGCGGAACGTCACGACGCAAGCTAATTCTGAGCTTCTAAAGCCCGACCCTTAACTGGCCAACCATACGTGCGCATGGACTAAGTCCATGAATACAGTTCACACGTGATAAGTTAACATGCGGAATAAACTTAACTGCAGAATTATAATAGAACCTAATTCTATTCCACTTTTAGATAGCAAAGTAGTCCGTCATTTAACAATGATTATCTTAATTTGAATATCCAAAATAAACCATTCAAACCATAACAAAATATCTAAGTTATTACATGCCCAAATGCTAGCTACTCAAATTAGATAGTCTATGAGTAACTTAATCAAAATATAAATTAAACACATCCAAGCTCCTATGCTTGGCTCCGATCACGTTCATCGTTCCCTTCATTTCCTGTGTCATCCACTAGGGTAGAAGTAGGGCGTCAAGACAACGCGCCCAGTAAGTATTCCAAATAGGGTTAACACATGGTTAGTACAAAAACATATATATAACATAATAACAAAACCATGTAAAACAATGCCATGCCATGGTGTCTCATGCAATGAGTCCCTCCTATCACAAACACTTGTAACCTCTTGATGGAATTCTCCTCATCAAGGTATCCCCACAGTTGCATTACGGACGCCCCAACGGAGTGTGTTCTCCGGTTACTTCTTGATGGATAATGCACATCAAGGTCTTCCCACGAATGCCTTATGGACCCCTCGACGGAGCGTGGCCTCCGGTTACAAATATCCCTCCATGCCATGCATGAGATGTAGTGAACACATGCTATGTAATAATATAATTATAGCATTAAAACCTCATATTTGAAACATATCATTTTTACAACATAAGTCATCAAAATAAGAATTTAAAACCATCATACATAACCTATGGTTTCAAAGAGATAGAATCCTACTAATGACCACTAAAGTGACCTTGCGTTTTAATTCGGCAACTGCTCACGATCTTGCACCGCTTGTGAGGTCCCGTCACCTTGTTACATATCAACAAGTCAAACCAATATCCCATTTGATTTCCAATCTATACTTAAATCCATAAACCAACCTTACTGGGGTTCGGCCATACACCATGGCCGAACCTCACTCTTTGGTTTTTGGGTCCTTCTTTCAAGTCCTTTGATCTTTTAGTTAAGTCCAAGATCATTCATCCTTTGATTCACTAATCGCAACATACATAAGTTTTATCATTTAAAATTCTAACTCCACAAAATAAACCCTAGTGGGGTTTCGGCCATACACCATGGCCGAACCTCACTCACTTGACTTTGGTCCCTCTTTTAATCTTTGATCTTTTAAATAAGTCCAAGATCACGCCATCTTTGAATCATTAATCTACTTACATATAAGTTAGTCATTTGGTATCAACAAAACCTAAGTCCACAAAACTTCCTCCATGGGGTTCGGCCATACACCATGGCCGAACCCATGGTCCATCATTTTCACCTATATTTACATCTTTGCCATTGTTCTATCCATGGGTAATTACCTAACTTATTTGCATATGACTTCAAGTCCAAAAATGATCCATAACTAATTCCTTAATCCAAACATGATCCACAAATGAATGACCCATTAAAAATTGGTTCATGGGGTTCGGCCATACACTATGGCCGAACCAATGATGTTCATCTTCATCCTTTAAATCCTTTATCATATTAAGTCCATAAATCAAGTCCCCCCATGGGGAAGTTTAATCATACTCATAGGTCATCATTTACAATCCCAAAGTCCATCAATATGACTTCCATTTTAAACCTTTTAAAAACATTAATAACCTTCCATGGGGTTCGGCTATACATTATGGCCGAACCCTATGATCCATGGTTCTTTCACCATTTACAAATCAACAACATTCCTCCATTATTCTTCTCTTTTAAAACCTTTTAAATCACTAATGCCCTTTCCTATAAAACCTTTTAAAATTATTAATAATCCTCCATGGGGTTCGGCCATTCACCATGGTCGAACCCTATGGTTCATTATCTTTTTCTCTTAAAATCATTCATCCAAGATTATAATCCTTTGATGGGGTTCGGCCATACATCATGGCTGAACCTCATCCAACCCCTTTTTGGTCCTTGATGATTCATGTGTATACTATTTAGGGTTTGGCCATGCAATGGCCGGACCATGTTCCTTGACCAACTTACTTAATAACAAACTCATCGAGTACTTACCGATTCCGCGATTCCGTCGGTTTTCCTTCGCTCCGACTTGTTCCTTGGATCTTTTTCGTCCTTAGCCTCTTCTTCCATCCTACTTGATCCTTGTGAGAGGGTCGGCCTTAGGTTCTTGTGAGAGGGAGAGGATCTTGAGATGAAGCTTTAAGTCCTTCCTCCTTTGTCTTTGGGAAAGGTCGGCCTTGTGTGAGAGGGAGAGAGAGAGATGAAAATTATTCTAAGTGTCCTTATCTTGAGGTGTGGTTCGGCCAAGAAAGAGAGGGAGAGAGAGTGAATTGAAAACTAAAGTCTTTCTTGATCAATAAGGTCGGCCAAAGGTGGTGTCCAACTCTATTACATAACTCAACTGACCTTTTTAATTCAACTCACTTAAAATCAACTCTATTACATAATTCTATTTCCAACTTAATTCAGCCCAATAGAATTAAGCTTGAACTCACTTGGTGGTCAACCAAGTCAACTACGATCCATTGGGTCCCAATTGGGCATTTTGACCCAATTAAATACATCTCACCCATTTAATTCAATTGAAACATAACCACCATCCGTTGGGTCTTAATTGGGTAATTGACCCAACAACTTACCCATCTAAGGTCCATATCCAATAATTCACAAATTAAATGGGCAAATTTCATATATATTGATAACTTTAAAATTCGGGTGTTACATCGGCCATACAACATGGCGAACCCATGGTCCATTGTTCTTCATCATCTCCTCATTTTAAATCATCTACAACATTTATAATCCTTTTAAAATCACTAACATACTTCCATCATTTTCATCCTTTAAAACCCATTAAAATCACTAACATACTTCCATGGGGTTCGGCCATACAACATGGCCGAATCCTATGGTCCATCATTTCCTCTTAAATCTACATATCTATGATTAGATCATTTGATGGGGTTCGGCCATACATCATGGCCGAACCTCATCCAATTCCGTTTTGTCCTTAATGGTACTTATACAAAAAATCTAGGGTTTGGCCATGCAAAGGCCAGACCATGATCTTTGATCATTCTCCATTCCTCATATTGAACATACATGAGGTCCTTATGCATAACAAGATTAGGGTTCGGCCATGCAAGGGCCGAACCATGTTCTTTGATCATTTTAACCATGCATGTTGTCATAAGCCATATATACATATTGTCCTTAACCATATCCATTAATCATATAGGTAACCCTAATCACCATTCATTTGTTCAACCCATCTCATAGGTATTTTACATCCGACATGTTTATCACTTGATGGGGTTCGGCCATACAACATGGCCAAACCTCATTGTGTCTTTCTTTGAATGGATCTTAAATCTATGACCTCTAACATTTTGGCCAACCATTTTCAATCTATATGGAATGTTCCCTTGACCTCCCTTTAATTAATAAACCATACATACCGATTCCGCGACTCCTCATTTTTCTTTCATTCCTCCTTGCTCCTCCGTTCTTTTCCTTCCTTAGTTTTTCTTTCTCCTCCTTGATGTTCGCCCAAAGAGTGTTGCTTGAGAGGGAAAGGTTTTAAGATGAAAACCCTAAGAGAGGGTTTGGCCAAGGAGAAGATTTGAGAGAGGGAGAGGAGGAGAGAATGGGAGAAAACTTTAATTGTTTTCTTGTCTTGGAGAGAGGTCGGCCCTAGGGTTTTTGGTGAGAGGGAGAGGAGTTGAGATGGAAAACTCTGTCTTTTCCTTGTCTTGTGAGAGGGTCGGCCAAGGGAGAGCTAGAGAGAGAGAGAGTGAATGAGATGAAGAGTTAGCTTTCCATCTTGTCTTAGGGTTCCTTGGGTAAGACTCCACCTCCAACCACCCTCATCAATGTGGAGTCTTCCCCATGAGTCCCTTGACTAACCAAGAGGGTGCATGCCTTCCACATGTCACACACACCCTCTCCAACGGTTTTGGTGGCTAGTGGTTTCCATTGAGATGGAACCCTCCACCTCCCCTTTGACTCACTAAGTGGATGCATGCCTCACACATGGCACACACACCCTCTCCAACGGTTTTGGTGGCTAGTGGTTTCCATTGAGATGGAACCCTCCACCTCCCCTTTGACTCACTAAGTGGATGCATGCCTCACACATGGCACACACACCCTCTCCAACGGTTTTGGTGGCTAGTGGTTTCCATGAGATGGAAACCCTCCACCTCCCCTTTGACTCACTCCATCTTTTCATCTTCCATGTGACTCACCACCCATTCAACTCACTTCATTTAAATGAAACTCAACTCCTAACTCAAGCACTTGGATTTCTTCTAAATTAAATTAATTCCTTAACTCCACTCACCTCACTTAATCCTTTTGGACTCACCTTTGAACTCACCC
The DNA here is from genome assembly GCA_013350335.1 of Chimonanthus salicifolius. Taxonomy (NCBI): domain Eukaryota; kingdom Viridiplantae; phylum Streptophyta; class Magnoliopsida; order Laurales; family Calycanthaceae; genus Chimonanthus; species Chimonanthus salicifolius. Next base: position 61,949,201 of record CM023541.1, on the reverse strand, counting down.
ATGGTTGACCAAGTTAACCATGGTGCCCGGCCCCACATGTGCCTTAGTCCACACGCCACCTCACTTGATGAGGTGGACTTGGGTCCCACCTGGCTATGCCACTTTGATATTACCACATACACTTGCCACCTCACTTGATGAGGTGGACCCCATGCCTTTGATCTTAATTGGGTCCATGACCCGATTAAATCCATTCCTTACCCATTTACCCAAAACATCAATCCATCTTGACCCAATTGATCACATTGACCCAATTAAATAGAATTAATCCTATCCATGATCCATTGGACCATACTTGGGCCATTGCCCCAATTCTTATTCATTAAACATCCATTACATCTATGAATCTTAATTTTTAACAATTAAAATAAATAATAGCCAATATATTTATTGCATTAAAAATCCGGCTATTATATGAAGTGCTTTCCTAATTGCTCTCAGTTCACCCTCGTTTGATTCCATTGACCCTATTGATTCGAAAAAAGCGGCAAACATTCTGCCCCTATTATCGTGAAACACTCCACCATTTCATGCCGGCTTAGGTTTGCCCTAGCTGTACCATCAATATTGAATTTACATGATTCTACGGGAGACGCTACCCACTTAACTGAACGGTTGCTAACTCTACCAACCCCTTTCATATATCGATCCCAAGACAAATAAAAATCTTTTGGAGCTAAACCCTGAAATTCTTTACACACGGACAACCAACCAATAATCTGTCATTTCGTCATCTCAAATACATCTCTAGGATTCCCTCTCTTACCCTAAAAAATCCTCCCATTACGCTCTAAGTCTTAATTTAAATAATTCTTTCTCTAAATTTCATTTATGGCATTCTGGATTAGGTCACCTTTAACCCACCGGTATATTGTTAATGTCTCTATTTCAAACATTTCTGATTGCCTCGGATGCAAGCTTGGAAAATTCTCTGCACTTCCATTCAATAGAAACATATCTTCTGCTACTGAACCCTTTGCACTTATTCATTCTGATGTATGGGGTCCTGCCCACTTCAAACCAAATAAGGCTCCTTTACTATGTTTCTTTTATCGATGGTTATTCACACTATTGTTGGGTGTGTCTTATGAGAAATTGTTCCAAAATTTTTCAAATATATTCTAGTTTCAACGTGATAGTTAAAACTCAATTCTCTTCCAAAACCATATCTATTCGATCTTATTCTAGTGGAGAAAACAAAATTATTGACTTCTTAAATCTTTAAAAATCTGAAGGACCCTTACATCAATTATCTCGTCTACACTTGAATAGAATGGTATTGCTGATACTAATAGGTCTTTATTGTTATAATCTTCTGCTCCTAATGAATTTTGGGGTGAAGCAGTTCTTACTATTGTGTATCTCTTAATTGCATTCCCTCCTCTATTACGGCTCGAATCTCTCCTTGTGAACGACTCTTTGGTGTTCAACCTACTTATAACCATGTTTGTGTGCTCGGCTGCTCTTGTTTTGTGCTTCTTCCCACTAATGAATGACCAAACTTTCTCCTCGTTTAGTTTTATGTATTTTCCTTAGTTATGATATTGGACAAAAGGTTTATTAATGTGATAATCTAGTTAACAATAAACTTCACATTTCTCAACATGTTCCATTTTTAGAAGATTTCCCTTACTACTCCATTAAACAAACTTCTTAGTTCTCTTTATCAAATAATCCTATTTTAGTTTATCCTTTTTTCTGATAATGCACCTTCTTAGATAACCTCATCTTCCCAAGATGATATTCATTTCTTCTTTGATACAGTAGTTGTTCAGCACGTAGACCATCCCTCTCTGCACCCTCCTTCTACTTCTGACACTGTTGATCCTCCTGAATGAAGGTGTCCTTCTCGCACTCGACAACCATTTGTTAGGGTTCGTGATTATAATACTTGTTTTTCTTCCTCATATCAGTCTTTTCTTGGTTCTATTCATTCTCTATATGAACATCATCATATACCGAAGCCTCCAACATTCCTCACTAGAAAGTTGTCATGAATGAGAAGCTCAATGCTTTGGAATGCAACCATACATGGGATTTAATTATGTTTCCTAATGGTAAGGAGACAATTGGCTATAATTGGATCTTTAGAGTCAAAACTCGCTCTGATGGCTCTGTAGTCTAAAGCTCGTGTGATGGCTAAAGGTTTTAATTAAGAATATGGCATTGATTATGAGGAAACATTTGCTCCAGTTGCTAAAATGACATGTTTGGACTCTCATTTTTGTTGTTGCAATCAATTAATGGCCACTTTATCAAATGGATGTCAAAAGTGCTTTCTTAAATGGAGATCTTCAATAAGAAGTCCATATGAAGCCTCCTCCTGGCCTTCTTCATTGTCTTCATTAAGTCTGTCGTCTACGATGTGCTCTTTATGGCCTTAACCAAGCTTCATGAGCTTGGTACAAATTCCATACATTTAGTATCAATGTTGGTTTTACATAGTCTCAATGATACAACTCTATTTATCTCTGTACGAATCGAGTAATCTCATATCTCATTAATGTGTAGAAAGAGTTATTTATAACACAACCCTAAAACCCAAATTAATAAAGGACTAAATTACCCTAAGAATATATAGTAAAATAAATTTTTAACAACTGCCCTCAAACTCATGAGGCGACAACATTAAGCATCGAGAGTTTACTAAGAAGAAATGTAAAGCGTGCAATAGTGTAGGACTTCGTGAAGAAGTTAGCTAGCTGCAGAGCAGAAGACACAAACAGGAGAGAAATCGTGCCAAGCTGAAGATGTTGGCGCACAAAGTGGCAATCTAACTCAATGTGCTTGGTGCACTCATGGAAAACAATGTTATGTGCTATTTGAATAGCACTCTTGTTGTCACAATACATAGGTGTGGGAGCAGAAAGAGAGACGCCCATATCTGCAAGTAACCAGCGAAGCCAAACAATCTCAGCAGTGGTAGGGGCCATAGCTTGATATCAGTCTCGGCAGATGAACGAGCAACAACATCCTACTTTTTGCTTTTCCAAGAAATGAGAAAGTTACTAAGAAGGACACAAAAGCCCTTAGTCGATTTGCAATTAGACGAATCACCCGCCCATCCAGCATCAGAGAAGGCATGGAGCTCCAAGCTAGATGTCGAAGGAAGTAACAAACTCTGATATAAAGTGCCATGAACATACCCCAAAATACGAACAACAGCGGCCCAATGAACAGTGGTAGGTGAGGAGATAAACTGACTGACAATATGAACTACATAGGCGATGTCAGGTTGCGTAATGGTGAGATAGACCATGCTACCAACAACAGTGCGATATAGTGTAGGATCAGCTAAAGGCACACCATCAAATGAAGTATAATGAATATTAATCTCTAATAGAGTTGCAACTGGTTTGGTATCAATGATACGGGCTCTCTGAAGAACATCTGTAACATGCTTCGATTGAGAGAGAAGGTAACCTTTGGGAGAAAAGACAACTTCTATTCCAAGAAAGTATCGCAAGGGCCCCAAATCTTTCATTTCAAATTGTTTGTGTAATTGTGCCTTCAATTGTGCAATGCCCTCAAGATCATCAACAGTCAAAATCATGCCATCAACATACAGTAACAGGAGAATACTACCTCCGGAGGTGGAACGAACAACGAAGGCTGAGTCATGTGGACTAGCTTGAAAGCCAAGAGAACCAATTGTTGTGGAGAACTTCTCAAACCAAGAATGAGGTGCCTGTTTGAGACCATATAACGCCTTTTGAAGTCTGCAGACTTCCCCTTGATTATAAGAAACACCAGGAGGAGGAATCATATATATTTCTTTAGAGAGATCTCCATTCAAAAATGCATTTTTAAGATCCAACTGCGACAAACTCCACTTACGAACGGAGGCAACATCAATTAAAGTGCGAATAGAAGTCATTTTTGCCACAGGGGCAAAAGTCTCCTCGTAGTCAATGCCATATTCTTGTGCAAAACCCTTAGCAACTAATCGGGCTTTATAACGCTCCACAGAACCATCAGACTTGGTCTTAATCTTATACACCCATTTGCAGCCAATTGCATATTTGTCTGGAGGAAGAGGTACCAAGGTCCATGTGCCAATCTTAGCCAATGCAGAAAGCTTTTCATTCATAACCTGTTGCCAAAGAGGATCACAAATAGCCTCCTTATAGGAGATTGGTTCAGATAAAGAATGAATGGAAGTGAGAAACGAAGAAAACAAAGTAGAATAAAAGAATAACTAAAATCGTCAGGAGAGTATCCAAAGCGATTAGGAGGCTTACGAACGCGCGAAGGATAGCGAGAAGGAACAAGATCCACATTATCAGAGGTCGAAGGAGAGTTAGCCGAAGGAGACAGAAGAGTAATATCTGCAGAGGGCACAACTTCAACTAGAGGAAGAGAAATAGAAGAGAGAGAGTTAGGCAATGCAGACACATTATCAGACACAGATACATCATCAATATGAGAGAAAGGATCAATGTATAGGAACTCAGATTGAGTAACAGTACTAGAACTAGAGGGAATAGAATAAAAAGGAATATGTTCAAGAAAAACAACATGACGGAAAACATATAATTTCTGTGCACAATGATCATAACAGTGATATCCCTTCTGACCCTCATTGTAACCAAGAAAAACACACAGAGAAGAGCGTACAGATAATTTGGTGCGCTCACGATGAGGACGAAGAACAAAACATGTACAACAAAAAACTTTCAAGGAGAAATAGTCAGGAATTGAACCATATAGCCTTTCAAATGGAGATTTCCCAGAAGTGACGGCAGAATGAATTCTGTTAATGACATAAGTGGCGGTGAGAACCGTTTCTCCCCAAAAGATGCTAGGAACACTTGCAGAGAGTAATATGGAGTGAGCAGTTTCAAGAATGTGCCGATGCTTTCTTTCTACAACCCCATTCTGCTCGGGAGTGTCAGTACAGGAGAACTGATGAATAGTCTCATCCGAGGCAAACAAATTTGAGAAATCACTAGAGGTATATTCTCCACCCAAATCACCTCTAAAGCATTTAATGGTAGCAGAGAATTGAGTACGAATAAATGCACAAAAAGTTATGAAAATGGTAAAAAATTCAGAACGTCGTTTCATTAGATAAACCCAACAATAGCGAGAGTAATCATCAATAAATGAAACATAATATTGGAACCCTTCTTTGGTGGTAATAGGAGTGGGTCCCCACACATCAGAATGAATTAAATCAAAAGGAGCAAGAGATATAGATGAACTTTTATTAAAAGGTAATGCAGAAAACTTTGCAAGTTTACAACCACTGCAATCAGAAATTGAATTACAATGCAAATTTCCAAAAGCTCCTGTAGAGACTAAGTACTGTAAACAAAAACTAGAAATGTGACAAAAACGAGAAAGCCACAAGTAAAAGCTAGATGAATATGGACTCAAGCGAAAAGATGACAAATCAATTGAAGACGCAGCGACATTAGGAAGACGAAGATGCTGTAACACATATAATCCTCCCTCTCTACGGCCGGTCCCAATCAGTCTCTTGGAATGAGGATCCTGCATAAAACATGAAGTGGGAGAAAAGTGAACAACATACCCAGAATCACATAACTGACTGATAGAAATCAAATTCAAAGTGAGATGAGGGATGGAATAAACATTAGAGGATATAATGGAGAAGATATAATAGAGCCAACACCAGCTAAGTGCATAGGACTACCATTGACAGTTAGCACAAAAACAGATGAGGATGAGGGAGATAAGGATGTAAACAAAGAAATATCATTAGACATATGATGAGTGGCTCCGGAGTCAAAGACCTAGGTGGAAGGAGAAATACCTGAAGAAGCGGAAGGAGGCAAACCTATAGAGAGAGAAACAGTAGATAATGCATTAGGCTGGTGAGAAGAAATGAGTTTATGTAACTGGTCTACAAGAGTGGACAAGAAAGGAGTATAAGGTAAGGCCTCAATCCCAGACGGGACAACTGTGGTTGTGCGATGCTGCTTGGGTGGTGGCACTAGTGGTTGCTGTTTTTTGAATAACACGAGACATTGTGACTTCCAATGACCCTTCTGCTTGCAGTAACTGCAAAGATCGGGAGCAACTCTCCCACCTTGGCGCTGTCAAGTCTGTGAAGTAGATGAAGACTTGTATGGCACTACCAAAACAGTCTGGCTGGGCAGAGAGAGAATACTATTGCTTGAGTGAGACTTGAAGCGAACTTCTTCAGCTAAAAGTTCATGAGATACTGCAACAACAAAGGGAAGGGGACTATGATGAAGAATAGAGCCCCATAGTGCTTCAAAATCATCTCGAAGAGCCTTCAAAAATTGAACAAGCCGCCCTTCTTCTCTATAAGTGCAATAAATGTCATTGGAACTAAGGGCTGCAGGTTCTGTTAATGCAAGTTGATCCCAAAAGATAGTCATAACCGAATAAAACTGTTGAATGCTCATATCTTCCGGTCGGACCATGCGAATGTCATTCTCGACTTGATATCGTTTAGCAAAGTTGGACTGCTTATACAACCGTTCCAAGTGATCCCAAATTGATTTGGCTGTAGAGAACTTTGCAAGTTACATACCAATGGAGAGTTCAACTGAGTTGTTGATCCAAGTGATGATTTTGGAATTATTTGTGTTCCAAGTAACCAATGATTGGGCATAAGTACCTACCGTCGTATTCGTTGGAGCGACAATAGCATCAGAGATGTAACCCCACATGTTCTTTCCAGTCAAAAAATTTCTCATCACATAGGCCCAATAAGTATAGTTACTGTCATTTAATTTGACACTGATTGCCTGTAGGGAATCGTCACGTTCACCAGCCATTATGAATAGGCTTTAAAACTGTATTTCTAAGAAATTTGATGGAGTAGTGGTGGCTGCTTAGGAACAAACTATGACTGGTTGCCTCGAAATCTGAGTGCTGAGTCACTTTTTTTTTTCTTCACCAATTGGCACACGGCACCGAAGTCACCACACCAACCAGCAATAAGTTAGTATTGTTGTATTTCACTGTACCGAGACTCAACCCAAACCAACAACTTCAAATCTAAGCTGAAGTCCATAGAACCAGAGTGTTTCGGTCACTTTCTCTCCGGTGCAAGGAGATAAACAAGTTGCTGGTAAAAAAAGTGAAACCAAACGAGATCGGAGCAACAACGGAATCCAAACACCAGTGGAGAGTCTGCCGACGATGCAAACTCCAAGTGATGGTCGACGAAGTCTGATGGGCGAAGCAACATGAGTTGTTTGCAGAGATCTGGTCTCAAATCTGGATGTGAAAGCGGCAAGCTCTCGTTGCAAGCAGGGGTAGACAGCGAACAACAGTGGGCAACAAAGGAGGAGACGATCGACGAGCAAACAAGACTGAAACAGTGCCGGAATCTCTAGTAAGGACTGGAAACTGAACAAGGGCCAAGAACCAACAGCGGAGGAGATCGGGTCTGAGTGGCAACAGAAGAGGCGAAGGCACAAGAATCTGCCCTGTATTGTGGATCTGAACAGAGAAGGCTGGCTTGCAGAGAACCAAAAGAGGGATTCTCATGTCAGATCTATAAAAGAAGATCCAAAAGCAGGGTGCAGCGGTTGCAGGTGTGTTCCTGCGCAAAGCCGAGCGTCGTAGAATGCCAAATTTGAGACCAACCAAATCAGAGACAGATCATGCAACACGGGGGTAGACGGAGAGAAGAGGAACAAAGCTAATCGATTGCAGGAGCGATGGCTGAGAAGAGAGACACAAAGGGAAGCGTCACAAGGAATCATCGAACCTAAGCTCGCGATACCATGTAAGAATCGAGTAATCTCATCTCTCATTAATGTGTAGAAAGAGTTATTTATACATAAGACAACCCTAAAACCCAAATTAATAAAGGACTAATTTACCCTAAGAATATATAGTAAAATACATCTTTAACAATCTCCACCTCCAGTTGAGGACATATCTTATTGTTCTTTATGTTGATTATATGATTATTACTGGGGGTTATTTGTTATCTCAAATAAAATGTCACAGATATCATTAGTCATGCTGGCTTAATCAATGACCGAACAATAGATACTGCGCTAGAGACTCATCTCAAATTCCGTTTGCTTGGAGGCGAACTAATATCGAATCCCACTCGCTACAAACAAATTGTAGGCTCCTTAGTTTATCTTACAGTGACACGACCTAACATTGCTTATGATACATATTGTTAACCAATTTGTCTCAGCCCCTCGATCTATTTAGTGGGTTGCGGTTATATGAATTCTTCGTTACCTCTGAGGTACATTGTCTCAGTGTATTTTCTATCATCGACATCATCTTTACAACTTAGTACTTATTCAGACACTAGCTAGGTTAGTGATGTCACTCACCGCAAATCCATAATTGGCTTTTGCATTTTTCTAGAAGATTCCCTTATTTCTTAGAAAAGTAAAATGCAAGACAGTTATTTTTGGATCAAGTTTTGAAGTTGAATATCGCAATGTCCCACACTATTGTTGAAATAGTTTGGCTTCTCTGTTTTGAATGACTTGGGAATCTCCTTAATTGCTCCCACTCCTCTATTATATGACAACCAAAGTTCCATTTAGATTGCTCATGATCTGGAATTTCATGATCGAACAAAACTCATAAAAGAATTGTCATTATGTTCGCCAGGAGTTTGACTGTGGCACCATTTCTCTTCCTCTTGTTCTGGGTCACTTTCTGTTTCTTGTTAATAAACTGTCAATGTTCTATACTGTTAGATTAAAAGTTTGAGGGGGGTGTCAAGATATGCACAATTGTGATCTACCCACAATTTTAGGATATCATTATCAGTCAGATTGGATGTAATTTAGGGATTCTGTGATTCCCTTTTGTATATATTAGTATCAAAGGAATATAAATGTAATTAAGATTTCCAACTCTAACAGTAGCTAATTATATTTTAAATTATCTTTATACATATTATGAGAGAAAAATGCCATAATGGCATGGATAAAAGTGTAACGCCCCGCCCTTTCCGAGAGTTTCAGAGTCTAATTTTTTTTTTTTTTTTTTTCAACGGAAGAGAGCGGGCGGCGTCACGACGCGAGTTAAGTTCAGACTACCCAAGTCTGAACCTTAACTGGCCACCCATGTGTACATGGAATAGACCATGATAGTGATTCACACATGGAACTAACATCAACATGCGGAATAAAAAGACGAGATAGCAAGTAATATTCTTAAATATTAAATAACATAGATCAACCATCCACAAGTTATGATCCTAAACAAACCATAGCAAATAACGAATTATTACATGTCCAACAATAGTATTCAAATGACAGTAATAAAACTTAATCCAAATCCATTATTTAAGCACTTAGGCTCAGCTCCCCTCTTGGTCAATGACCTTCCCTTTCCCCTTGCTTGTACCTGCAATCTCCTCTGAGGATAGAATTAGGGCGTTAGATCAACGCGCCCAGTAGGTTCCCGAATCAGGGCTACCACATGTTAGCATATAAAACATGCATATACATATCATATTACATGATCATCAAAACAGGTAAAACAATGCTATGAAATATGCACATGCAATGAGCATCCCCCATCATGTACTTTCATAGCCATCACTTGACGTGCCTCGCACCGACAAGGTAAATTACAACACACCTTCATCTCTTCTATAAGCGATGTACATGTAATGAGCAACCCCCATCATGTACCATCGTATCCATCACTGTAGAACTTCATTCATTATCCCATGACTATGCATGAGATGCCAATGCCTGTATGCCATTTGTTAATGCATAATATATCATTTGAAACACATATGTTAAAACAAGAGTATCATAAGAAATATTGGGTAAAAACTGTGGTTACAAGTAGGTAGGAAACCTACTTAAACTTTGATTAAGTGTCCGTTCCTTTTTGAGCTTCACTCGGTCACGACTCGCACTTCCTTCAACTCTCGTCACCTTGTGATGTAACAATAAGTAAATCATTCTAATATTTAAATATCCATTCACATATAAGACCCAAACATCTTGTGGGGTTCTTCATTCGTCAACTTTAATCTCCAAACTTATCAAATAATCATTGATTGGGTTCGGCCATACTACTTGGCCGAACCACATCCTATGGGTTTTTATCCCACTTTCCATCATCATCAATGGTTGATTACATAGTCCATAATTATCATGTATGTCTCCTTAATTAAAACAGCCCATTTATTTCAAAACAGCCCATTTATTTCAAAACAGCCCCATGGGGTTCGGCCATACTCATAGCCGAACCCTAGGGTTCACTTGATCCAATCAACTCCATGATCACTCAGGGTCTAATCATGCTAACTCAACCATGAATTAAACATGGTTCAGCCGCATATTAACCCACCAAAACAGTAACATATTAATCCATTTATTACCATAAAAACACCATATCTTCATATGGTTTTTAACTCACCAAACACATGAAAGACTTACATGGGGTTCGGCCATCCAAGGTGGCCGAACCCTAAGTCCATGTTTTGGTCTTTCATACATATTTTTGGTGTCACTTATTCATATAAAATCAGCACATCATTGCTGCACTTTAACCTCTCAAAACCATCTACTTATTTTGTCCAAATAACCATCATACCTCATGGAATTCGGCCATCCAAGATGGCCAATCCCCATGGTCCATTTTTCCAGTTTTAATCTACTGTTTTAGATCAGTAACTTAACCATAACATTACCATGGTTCAGCCATATATTGGCCAACCAAAATCAGTACATAATCTTCATGTAAATCACATAAAAACTCCATGATAATGTATGGTTTTTATCTCTCAAAACCATCACCATTAACCACAAAATGATCACACCATTGCATGGGGTTCGGCCATGCTCATTGGCCGAACCCTATGGCCTTTGGTTTGAACCACTTAAACATGTCATCTTATGTCTAATCTAATCATCCAAAACAGTAAAACATTTGCATGGTTTTATCCTACAAAAATCATCAAGATTTCAACATGATATCATGGGATTCGGCCATCCAAGATGGCCGATCCCATGGTCCATCTTCTCCAATTTTACTCCACTGATTAGACCACATATCTTCAGCCTTTTCTGATATCCAAACCCATGTTTTAACCCTCTTTAAGCATGTATTTTAAATCTTAATAAAATAAGTAAAAACAGTCCCCAAATGGATGGTTTTAAATTTCAAAAACCATAACCATTAACCAACTCTTTTCATTTCTTTTGACACCTTCTTCCATGGTTTAGACTCTTGATGCATTTGGCTATTCCAAGGCTGAATTATGCCATCCAAATCCAAGATTTAAAATCCTTTATCTTGCATCTAAACACATACAATTGTTCATCATTTTTGCATGGTTTTTAGCCTCCAAAAACCATCAAAATACCCAAGCAAATGTCATGGGGTTCGGCCATCCAAACTGGCCGAACCCAATGTGATTTGTTTACCACTTAAGACAACCTTTAACCAAGGCTTAGGTCCTTGATAAAATCAGCCATTCCATGGCCAATTCATGTTCCACTTAATCTAACTTATTAAATAACATTGTAAGGAATTCTTACCAAATTCCAAGCTTTTCTTATGCCTTTGCTCCTTGCCTTCTTCCTTCTTGTTTCCTTCCTTCTTTCTTCCTTTGTCTCAGCTGATTAGAAGCATGAACCAATGGTGAAATCACCAAGATAAAATTCGGCCAAGGAGGTGTTCTTGAGAGAGGGAAAGGAGATGAAATTCTAATGCTTTTGCAATGTGGAATTCGGCCAAGTGAGGGTGATCACTCCTTTTGTTTTTCAGCCCCCAAAAAAACCTCTCAATTCCTCATAACTTCTTGCTCAAAATGGTGAGCATTGGGTGCCATCCAAGGCACCCCTTGGCACTTCCAACACACCCTTTGGCACTCCCATGCATTTCATCCAATTCCCATGTATTCCCATTTAAATGCCATCATGAAAATCACCCCAACAAGTCCCCAACGTGTGGGACTTGTTTGGGTGGTTAAAGCTGGGCAAAACTCTTCCAATTCCCACTTGAACTCACTGATTTACAGTCCCATGGGTTTCCATTTTGACTCACCCAACTCAAGGTATTTTTATTCCAACCCAACTCATCACATTTAATGCATTTCATTTAATGCACATGAGTTAACTCACCTTTTTATTTTATTCCAACTCACCTCAGTCCCACTCAACTGATTTGACTCGTGTTTGAGATCCCTTGAGGGTTCACACGGTCAACAATAGTCAACTCGACCCGCTGGGTCCACTTTTAGCTCCTTGACCCGTTTTTGACTCCATGACCCAATTATGGTATTTTGGTCATTTGTAAATGGTTTTCATATGTGGATCAAGCCTACCCATTTCTTCTCTACTTGATTTCCAATCAAATAAGCTTATCCCCATTTAATTTAAATTCACAAAACGGTCAAATCATCCATTTTAACCCGATAGGTCCCATTTGGGCCCTTTGACCCATTTAGCCACTTTTGACCCAAATGATGAAAATTACCCAACCAATAAAACTTAACATTCATAATATGCTCATATGATTTTATTTTGAGCAATGGGCCCCACTATTTCATCACAAAATAATTAATTTAACAACTCAGGGGCATTTTGGTAATTTTCCACTTCATTAAGAAATTGGGGTATTACAAAAAGGACAAGCACGGAGGTGTGGATGGAGTCTTCTTTTGTATTCTTTATGGTATGAGTTGTAGGCAAAATAGATGTTGTCTACCTCTTTTGAGTATTTAGCTTATTTCTCTTATTTCTTTTATTTCTCTACTCTTGAGTCTTGATCACTAATTCAAAGTGAAATTGAGATTTTTAAGTGTTCAGGCAAACAACTTCATATTTCAATTTGAATCCTTGATGATCGATCTTGAATGGGATCATCTCCTAAATCCTTTTAAATTTCTTAGACCAAAGGTATCCTCACATAATACTACTTAGGGCTGCAACTCGGGTCGTTAAAACCCAACCCAACCTGAGTTGATATATATGGAACCCGACTCGAATTCTCAACTCAAACTCTAGAACCCAATACGACCTGAATTCTAACTCGAATTCTGACCCAACCCGCTGGCCCGAAAATATCGACTCGACCCGCATGATTTCTCAGGTCAGGTCATACGGGTCAGGCCAAAACCCGACCCGAGTTGTAGCCTTAATACTACTACAGATTATTTTTCCTTTTCTTCCTTTTATTAATACTAACTTGATCTAAACTTACAATTTTTATGATTGTAATATTGAACACTTGCTGCATAAGCTAGAATTTGAGTAAAACTAAAAAAATATGATTTCATTTAGATGAGATTGGTGAATATGATGATGATATTGATAGATAATTTTCATAATGAGGATTGACAATTTGGCATGGAAACATTGAGGTTTCATTATCAGTTTACATCTTAATAAACCAAATCAAAACATGAGTATCAATCCACCTTCATTATTCCACAAGATCTGAATCAAATGGATGTTTAACAATACTTTAAACATTAGGCGAAAATAACATCATAATCAAATAAATCAAACATACCCGAATCCATTTAGCAAAGTCGATTATCTAGACAATCTTTAATCAGCATGTTGTTTTATGTTCCTAGCTATCTTGCCTTCCTTCTACAATCTGTAATTCAAAGATAAGAAAACAAAATATGATGTAGAGTGCCTTTGAGTATCTCTCTCTACCTCTACCTCAGTCCCTTTGCTGTCTTTTCCTTAGGTGATGGATAAATCCCAATTCAGAGAGAAAACCTTAGGAGTAGAGAGGAGGACCCATTGGCAGTTACAAAAGCCATAAACCCGTTTCCCATCAAAATGGGTAACTGTCCATTTTTCTTTTACTCTCCTAACCGTTACATGCATAGGTATGAATGTGAGTCCCTTCATTTCAAATTCAAGATGTGTGGGCCACATCATGGAGTAAATTCTTACATTCTCCCACTTGACCCACATCATCATCATCATTGAATCTAAAACAAGGTTAACATAAGGCGCGCGCATAATTCACATTCAAATAATCATAATACAGTTATCATTATAATGTTAATACTAAATGACCCACAAATGCGAGCAATGGCTGTTGCACATCATCTTGTCCGACATGGTCCCTTCCATCACTACAACATAAGTGATCCACTTAGCGCAACCCTTAAGTGAGAGATTTTATAATGGTCCATATAAGTGTCTTAATACAAAGACTATTCCTGTTAGTAATAAACAATCACATATAATGTATACATATAAAAAATATAATAAACAGGAATAAAATATCAGAAACTCTATTATGAGTACTCAAGTGTCAAAATCTCATATAAATACATAAAGCAACCCAAAATACATCATAATGAGTTACATTCAAGACCCATTCTATTGGCATGTCCTTTAAAGGTCTTTATAGGTAACCCTTTCGTCAAGGGATCTGTTATTATAAGCTGAGCGCTTATGTGTTCAATAGACACCGTCCGTTTCTGAAACTCCTCTTTTACGATAATGTACTTCAATTCCATATGTTTTGATCCATTAGAATACTTATCATTCTTAGAGAAGAAAACAGTTGCAGAGTTATCACAATAAATTCTCAGCGGCCTGGCAATGCTATTAACAATTCCAAGTCTTGAGATAAACTTTCGCAATCACATTCTTTGAATAATGGCCTCATAGTATGCCACAAATCTTGCTTCCATGGTTTATGGTGCGGTGATAGTTTGTTTGACACCTTTTTCATGAGATTGTTCCGTCAACCATAAGGAACAAATAACCAAACATTGACTTCATAATATCAACACATCCAATAAAGTCCGAACCCGAGTAGCCAATAACCTCGAGATTGTCGGATCTCTTAAAAGTGATCATAAAATCCTTAGTACCCTTTAAATATCTTATAACTTTCTTTGCATCTTTCCAGTGATCCATTCCAGGGTTACTTTAACATCTGAGCATACCAATGACAAAGCTAATAACTAGTTTGGTGCAGGTCTAGACATACATAAGACTACCTACAGTAAAGGCATAAGGGATTTCCTCCATTTGTTTTTTTCAAGTTCATTTTTTTTTTAGGATATTGCATTAGACTAAATTTATGTCCTTCTTTTATATAGGGGCATCTTGAGAGGAACAATAATCATTAGTGACGAGCAAAATGTCATCAACATACAATTTCAAGAAGATATATTTGTTCCCACTAACCTTCAGATATATACACCGATCAACGGTGTTGTCCTTAAAACTGAAAGAGGTAACGGTATCATTGAACTTAAGATACCATTGTCGGAAGGCTTGCTTAAGACCATAAATTAATTTCTTAAGTTTGCATGCCATGTGTACCTTTCCCTCTATGGAGAAACCTTTAGGTTAATCCATATATACATCCTCATCTACATTACCATTCAAAACGAGGTTCTAACATCCATCTGGTGTAACTCCAAATCATAATGAGCTACTAGAGTCATAACTATTCTGAAAGAGTCCTTCCTGGATATAGGAGAGAATGTCTCTTTATAATTAATGACATCCTTCTGAGTGAAACCCTTGGCCACAAGTCTGGCTTAATACTATTTGATATTGCCCTTTGAGTTTCATTTATTTTTAAAGACCCATTTACATCTGACTTTCTTGTATCCTTAGGGCAATTCTACTAAATCCCAAACTTCATTATGGTCTATGGAGTTTAACTCATCTTTCATGGCTTCTATCTATTTATCAGAATTCTCACATTCTATGGCTTATTCATTTGTAACAGGATCTTTAACAGTTCTCAAAACATAATCCGATTCTTTTATGTAAACCACATAATCATTTGAAATAGCAGGTCTCATTTACCTTTGAGACCTTCTTAAGGTTATTTCCTTTGGTTGTTCTACAATTGGTTCATCAATGATAGTTTCCTCAAGGAGTGATTGATCATTGAAGTGTTCTGTTTCATTATGTTGTTCAATGATATTAGGAACAACAACAAGAGTTTTCGAAGTTACAGGCATAGGCACTTGTACCCGTACTTCTTGTATATTCACACTTCTTACTATATCACTCCGACTAACCTCACCATTCTATATGAAACTTGCATTTTAGGTCTCTACAATCCTTAGTCTATGGTTTGGGCAGTAAAATCTATACCTTTTGGACTTCTCAGGGTAACCAATCAAGTAACCACTGATTGTCCTCTCATTAAGTTTATTTTCATGTGGATTATATATCCTTGCTTCCACAGGACAATCCCATATATGCAGGTGTCTTAAACTGGGTTTCCTTTCTGTCCACAGTTCAAAATGTGTCTTAGGAACTGACTTAATAGGAACCCTGTTCAATATGTACACTACTGTCCTTAAAGCACACATCCACAACATAACAGGTATATTGCTATTACATAGCATGCTCCTAACCATATCTATAATTGTTCGGTTTCGCCTTTCAGGAACACCATTCTACTAAGGCGTACCAGGCATTGTATATTGAGCTACAATTCCTCAACTTTCTAGTAATCTAGCAAATGACCCCAGGTGTTAACCCGTTTCATCATACCTATCATAATACTCACCACCCCTATCAGATCTTATGATCTTCACCTTTCCTATCTAATTGCCTTTCTACCTCAGTATAAAAATCTCTGAGGAATTACATTCCAAGGTTCTTTAATTGAGCAGCGATGTTGGTCATTTCCATCACACACTCATATATTCCTCAAGTCTTATCACATTTCATTGTGGTGAGTCTTGTCATAAATGTCCCAGCTAAGGACTTGTCTGCTAATTTGAACTTAGTTTCTATGTTTTGGAGGAAATCCTAAACATTATCTGTTTTGGTAGTGTTGACTTAATGTTGCTTGCTATGGTCATGCGCAGGAACATAAGGCTAAGTCTGATGGACTTAATCCACCCTTCATGTGAAGTTTTCTCTTAGCACTACTTTCATAAGTTATAATAGGCCTATCTTAAATAATTACTCTATCAAGATTGAGTACATCAAGGTAGAACTCGACTTGTTCTTTTCTTCTTGAGAAATTCATCACATTCAATATGGAGACAGACGAGGCTTGTGCATTAAGTATTACATGTAAGGTAGCTAAAAATTGATAACACATGATCACTCTTTAATGCTATGAGTTAAACTTAAGTAGAAACACACAATCAATAACTTTAGTAAACAATGTTATCAAATCTACCTTTGGGTAATCTTATGACACATCGTTTAAAATAACTTTAGCAAATAGTATTGCCAGTGATCTACCTTTGGGTAATCTATTGGCACACCATTTTAATCATCATGGTGATTCCCAATCACCAATAGAACTAACCAACCAAATACAAATGATCAAACATCGCCGTCACCTTTGGGTGTCCGTACGAATACCAACCACAAATACCTGTCAATTATTCTATCCTAATCTGTTAACCACTCAGAACGGTGCACCTTTAGGCCAACCTAATATCTTTGTGATTAGGGATTGCAATTTGCAAAGCCATTATCATTTAACACTTGAGAAGGGTATTAAATCATGGTTATATGACTCGATTTTCAACACATTCCGGTTAGGCCACTTTGGTGACTAACAAACCATATCATAATATGAATTCAAGTCAAAATAATGACTTTACACTATAATTGAATCAATCAAGATTCACATTCAATTCATAAGAATTTTCACATGAAACACGTAATCTTATATTTCTATCACTTCATTGAATATGTAAGACATCCTAAGTATTCTTCATGTGTTTCAAAATTGATTAATTCAGCATAATAAATCAATTCTCCATCATTAGTTAATGTTCAAGTTTAATAAGTACACTAAAAGGCACTTCCTGTTGGGTGTCAGATTGACCGACAAACTGTCGGTTCGACCAACAAAACTCTAATATTGGTTTGACCGATAAAGCCCTAATACCGGTTCGACCAATGCTTACTGTCGGTCCGACCGACACTGAATGTTATAAACTTCATAATTTAGGATTGAAATTTTGGGAGTGGAAATTTATTTCTCTTTCAAGATTTTCTTATCTCAATACACCCAAATCTAAAACATGAATTTCAGTCCCATACAAACATGCCACAGGACACCAATTGATGGGATTTTCATAATAGGGAATTGATTTTTCTTAAAGAGTAAAATTGATCTGAAAGGATAAAAAATGGATACAATCGGGTGAAAAGTTCACAAATAAAATCTGTGCAAAACAGTTGTGAATTCAGCTGATTGAATCCTCATATACAACTTGCAGATGCAGCCAAACCTCTATTCCATTCCCTTTAAAAATCCTTACAGTAATGCACATCAAACCCACCAAGATGACCACCGTCCTGTGCATATCCTTCTTTATTATTTTATTTTCCAATTTCAGCCTTAACATTGGTAGACTTGGATTAGACCAGCAAATGAGACTACCAGATCTTAATTAGATTTATGAAAGATACCACCATAGAAAATTGTTCCTTTCTCAATGTTCCCATTAAATTTGCTTAACTGGCCTTGAATTGAGCAGTAGCAGTAGCTTTGGAGAATCGACAATGTCTAATAAATTTGAGGATCATTGAGAGTATGTTACTGCTGGGTGTCGATTGACATCAGCTGGATTGCATGTGATTACAAACTTCATGTTTGTGAACCAGTGACCATTGAATACAAAAGTACAACCACATGTCTCAAGAACATGAGTGTACCAATCATGCAAATGGTGCAGATTGAGAATAAGGGAAGGAAGTATTCCATAAACATGCCATTTTACAAGAAATTTGGCCCGTTGAAAAATGGCATGAACAAGGAAGAAAGCAGCAATAGCTAGCAAGATTTCTGGTAATAACAAATGCAGCTCAAAAAGTAAGTGATTAATTTCATCATTAATTTCTACATCATACAACTTCAATTAAAACACCAAGTGATTCATATGAAACCATGCTCTGATACCAATTGATAGATAATTTTCATAATGAGGAATGATGATTTGGCATGGAAACATTGAGGTTTCATTATCAGTTTACATCTTAATAAACCAAATCAAAACATGAGTATCAATCCACCTTCATTATTCCACAAGATCTGAATCAAATGGATGTTTAACAATACTTTAAACATTAGGCGGAAATAACATCATAATCAAATAAATCAAACATACCCGAATCCATTTAGCAAAGTCGATTATCTGGACAATCTTTAATCAACATGTTGTTTTATGTTCCTAGCTGTCTTGCCTTCCTTCTATAGTCTGTAATTCAAAGAGAAGAAAACAAGATATGATGTAGAGTGCCTTTGAGTATCTCTCTCTTCCTCTACCTTAGTCCCTTTGCTGTCTTTTCCTTAGGTGATGGATAAACCCCAATTCAGAGAGAAAACCTTAGGAGTAGAGAGGAGGACCCATTGGCAGTTACAAAAGCCATAAACCCATTTCCCATCAAAATGGGTAACTGTCCATGTTTCTTTTACTCTCCTAACTGTTACATGCATAGGTATGAATGTGAGTCCCTTCATTTCAAATTCAAGATGGGTGGGCCACATCATGGAGTAAATTCTTACAGATATGTCTAGGGCTTAGTTTTAGTGAAAGAACATTGGTGCAATGTTCTCATTTTAGATATTAAATTTCTAATTCTTTGATTTGTGTAAAATGATGAAAATGATTGCTTTGAGAGGAAGGAGATAACTTCTAGAATCAATGAACTTAAAGTTTATTTTTAGGGAAATTCATATGAAGCAAAAATAAGTATGAATTTCTACACAGAAAGAAAGAACGTGACATATTGGGAATGAAAGGAGAATATAATTTTCAATAGAGTTGATTAGAAAATATAGGATAGAAAGGAATATGGCCTCGATAGACATGCATAAATTGGAATGACTTTGTCCCCTCTCAATCCATTTATTGTTTTATTCTTAGTAGGAGAAAATAGCCTTATGCTTATGTTTCTTCTATCAAATTAATTGAAATCTAGATTCATGTTGGAATCAATGTTAGAAATTCATGGATGTCCCTGTAGATTAAGAAGCAGAAGATGGTTTTAGTTAAAATCATCCAATTGGCAATGTTAGGGTATTGTCCTTAAAAACTAAGAATTATTTCTTTGTGGGTGATTTTGGAATTTGGTTTTTTCACATTATCATTACGATTATAATCTCATCTATTTGGAGTCGGTTTTTCAAGTACTACTTCTCCATTTGATCCTATCATAAACTATATGGTCTGTCACTCCATTATCTATCATGTCCTTTTTTTTATCCCTCTTTTTATGTTTTCATTGGTTTACCCCTTCTCGTACATGCAACTTGTAACTTCTTAGTCCTATGAACTAGAGTTGTCCCCAACCTTCTACCCACATGTCGAAACCACCTTAAATGTGTTTCTCTTAATTTGTCTTCTATTGAGACTATTTTTAAACTTTCTTTAATGTGGTCATTTCTTATTCTATCCTTCATAATAAAACCACTCATTCAACATAACATGTGCATCTCCGTCACCTAACGTTGTCTAATTATCTTTTCTTCATTGTCTAACATTCTAGTCCATAAAGCATTGTGGGCCTCATAGTTGTTTTATAGAATCATCCCTTATGGCTACGTGGGACTCTTTTATCACACAAAACATTGCGAGCTTACTGTCACAGGTCGAGACTCCATGACCAGACGAACTCATGCGAAGGTTGGCTTTGGTGTCAAAATCATATGGCTGAACTGAGAAGAGGGAGGTTTTGGATGCGTAGGAGTTTCCGAAATGCTCGAGAATGGCATGGAATTAGTGAGAAGAGTCTAGAAAAATGCGAAAGATTCTAGATGGTTCAAGAAGGCTCTCCAATGTGCTAGAGTCTTGTGGAGTTCTCTCGAATAATGTAGAGTTCTCTAGTTTAATATAGAAATGTGTAGAGTTGTGTGGAAGAATCTAGAATGGTGTAGAGTTTTGTAGAAGAGTATGGAGTCTTGTAGAACATTATGGAATGTTGTATAAAAATGTGGTAGTGTAGAGATTCTTAGAGTGCTCTAGAGTGTAGAAGAGTCTAGAAAGTTCATGTCACAATCCACTCATGCTCCAAACCTCACCTATAAAAGGAGGTGAGGAGCTCATTTGCAGAGAACAACCCTTGTAACCTTCAACCCTCAACCTTCACATAGAGCTTGAGAGAGGAGTCAAGCTAGTGAGGAGTATTGAGCTTGGGAAAGAATTGAACTCTCCAAGTTTTGAAGCTTGTTGGATAGCATCAAGGTTGTGTGCTAACAAAGATTTCTAGTCTAAGAGTGTGAGTGCTTGTAAAATGTCCAAGTCATGTATTCTCTTTGTGTTCTATTCAAATAAGTTCATTCTTGGCATTCCCATCTCTCTCTTATTCTTGTGTTCAAATTTGTATGGTTTGGTTTGATCACAATGGTACAAAGAGTGACCATATTGGTGGTAATGTTGACTCATTTGACGACGGACTGATCCAGTGAGTGCCGCATGGGCTGAATCAAGAAAGGGCTCGCTAGCTTCGTGACATTTTGCAACCTTCTCCTTTAATGTTTGAAGTCTCAAATAGCTGTAACATTATTTCAGTTTTCTTTATATCCATTCCATTAGGAAGCATGACCATTTGTTCTTTGAGGTACCATGCAGAGATGAAGATCATAATATCTAAAGATTATGGCAGTGAAATATTATTTTTCATATCAAGATATTTATAACATTTCCCTGTCTTTGGTATTTAGCCTCAAAGGTAATATTTAGAGAGACAAATCTATTTGATGGTGTATGAATTAGAAAGGTAGTTTGCTGCTTTTAGTTAGAAGCAACCCAGTTATAAATCTTGATTATTCATCAAATGATCTACTCCTCCATTTGTGTATCTCTCTCAAGAATCACCTTGGTGTGATTATCTACCATAAAAAATCGACATTTATATTGATTGCAAGAACAGGTTCGAGTTCGACATTTGGTTGGTCAGAGGATTTCAACTATCGATTCAATCATCAATGGTGAAAATGAAGATCTCATCATTAATCTGCTCCTTTTGTCAATTGGTTCTGGATTGCCAATGTTTTCCATCATTAACCAGATCCAAAATCTTTGATTTTCTTGTCGCCCAAGAATAAATCTGACTTCTGACTGAATGATTCTAACCATCAACATAGAATGGTCTTGTAATTATTCCAATTGTTTGACAAATGATTCCTGCTTCTCACGAAAACCTCACAGTCCTAAAAAACAAAATTTATGTAGATCTTAACATCATTGATTCAAACATAAATTTATACCACATCACACTACCCTGGATTAGCCATTCATTTTAGATGTGGGCAAACACCCTCAAACCACGTAAGTGTCGTGTATTTCTATATAATTACTAACATGTTTGTTGTGTCAGGATTTCTTTGTTTTCCATAGCTACAACCACTATTCATACAGCCAAGGTGGTGTCAAAAATCGTCCTTGACTCACACAAGAAATATGGATTCCAACAATGTTACGGTTATGGAATCCTGAACCGATCAAGTGTCTATAATCTGGTTCCTTACCAATCACAACATCGATAAACGTCAATGGTGAGCAAGTCTCCCAAAGAATTCTATGTTCTTATGGTTGAATTAAAATTAGAAATGCAGCTCCCAAATGGGATTAATGTTTCCAAGAAAAGGGAGAAGAATAGAGAATGCAAATTTTAATTAAAATTCAAGTACATAAAGAAAGAATGGAACAATGGAACTTTGGTACTTACTTGCAAACAAACTTGAGATTCACTTCCAATTCTAGAGGTCTCAACCTCCTTGTATTGAATTCGGTTCAAGGTCAAATTGAGTTACAAAATTCGGTCCTCTTCATGTGTGTTCAATCAGCCACTCAAAGGGTCTTTTTATAGGGACTCCAAGACTCATCTAACCTAGGACGAGCCATGGTTGGTTAAGGCAACCCATGGCTTAGGCATGTTGACTTCTCAAGGTGGCTCGCAAGGAAACAAATGGCAATCCAATATTGCACACGGTTTGCACCCTCATATGGATGCAATCCTTGTGTTTTTACATAGACCAATGACAATGAAAGTCAATGACAAGTAAACTAAGAAGACCAATGAAATAAAACCCAGGCTAAACTTGGAAACAAAGACTCTCCAAAACCTTCACACGCATATGAGTTGTGGAGTGAGGGATTTTAGACTTCCAAATACATCACACGCCTATGGGTAAGAGGTTTTAGGGAATGGAGGGTTCTGAGCAATCCTTACACGTTTTGGGAAAGAATTTGTAGGGTGGTGTGCGGCTAGGGTAGAAATTGTAGGAGTGGAGGTGTGTGGTAAGGATGGCCTAGGGTTTTGGATGGAGGAATTAGGGTTTCTTGCAATTGGGTATTTGGGTCATTCAGGGAATTTAATTGGTATGGGAGACATTTCCAGGTTTCACATGTATTTTACCAACTTATGGAAAGCTCCTATTGGCCGGTTTCCAATGTGTGTTGCCTCGGTCCAAAGGTTCCATGAAAGCCATGACAATTTCTTCAGTTTGATCCATCTCCACATCCTCCTCCATATGATCTTCCTTTGGCATGATGTCCCCATCAACTATGCTAGTGAAAGCACCACCTGCAAACTGTGCGACAACCTGTTGTCATGCAGGTTCAATCTTTCATTAGTTTGCAGACAGGTTGCTTTATGTTTTTTCCCATGAGCTTAGCCCTATGAAGGTGATAGATATTGATTGAGGTGAGGCCTTAGAGTCAGTTCCCAGTGCCTCTATCATTGTGTGAGATAACCTAAGTAGATTTAACTAAATCTATTATTGTGTTCCATTTATTTTAGATTCTT
This sequence comes from Chimonanthus salicifolius, assembly GCA_013350335.1. Lineage (NCBI taxonomy): Eukaryota > Viridiplantae > Streptophyta > Magnoliopsida > Laurales > Calycanthaceae > Chimonanthus > Chimonanthus salicifolius. The sequence continues at coordinate 61,925,523 of CM023541.1, read as the reverse complement.
GAAGTAATGGAAAGAGTAAAAATTTCCAAGGGAAGTAGAGTAGGGTGGGTTAGGTATCCTTGCTGACTTTCTCTTCCACCTTGACGATTTCATGCTTCCATTTTATATTTCACCATCAACTGCTAACAGAATTACATTTCTGTGTTGACAAATTTGCCTGCTTGCTTCAGTAATTCATGCTTCTGTCCCTCAACAATGCATTCACAGGTCATTTTGTGGATGTTCTATCAATGAATCTTTGATTGTCTCTGATATTGTCTCTGATAATATCCACAACCTGAATCAAAGTCAAGTCGTTAAGATAAGTATGAAGGTCTAGTAGCTTTTCTCTTGTCTACCAAAGATTGTAAACAACCAGCGAAGAAGATATAACACATTTTTTCTCTTCACACAGATTTTAACCATTGTTGCCTGTCATTGTTTACCATCTGCTATCTTAACAGTCAAAATTTTCTTCATTTGATCATGTTGGTTTCATGGACAGTGCTTGTTTCTCATTTAGCCTATTGATTGGATTGTAGCAAGAGGGATTTACATCGTTCATTCTCAGTAGTCATGTGTCGAAAGAACGATAAATAGAAATTGGAGGTTCATTCTAGATAATGCCCATTGGTCAAGGGTACTCATCACATACTCAATAATGATAGGTAAGGAAGAAAGCAATTAGATGTGGTGATCAACCTATGAATTTTCTTCTATCATTCCTCATTGGAAGAATCCTCAACTAAAGTGAAGGGGGTTCTTGATGAGTCTTTGAAATGAATGAAGATGATGCAATAGTATGGCCCTGATGTTGGTGTCACAAGGTTTATAGGTTCGGCACGAGGTGTTGAATGGTAATTATGGTGATTTAGGACATATTGAATACTAGACCCTCATTAGGTGGTTGGATGCCAAACACAGAGAAGGAGTACAAGAGCATAAAGGTATTTTTATAATTTGTATTGAATGTTTGATAGAGGGCCTTTTTGTTGGGGCTAGCTGCAAATTAGAAGTATAGAGGGAGATCTAGGGATTTATATGGGACTTGAGTCACTCCACCTAACAGGCTAGTCTTTTGAGCTGGATACTCAAGTCCTAACAAGTGGTGTCAAAGCTAGTTCTCAGGTTACCTCATGTAAACTCAAGAGATTCCCTAAGCAGACGAGATGGTTGGCCTCGTTCGAGAGGGGGAGATTGTTGGGGCTGATTGCAAATGAGTCTCACATTAGAAGTGTAGAGAGAGATCTAGGGATTTATGTGGGGCTTCGGCCACTCCACCTAACAGGCTAGTCTTTTCAGTTGAATACCCAAGTCCTAACACTTCTAGGGTTACAGGATTTATTGAGAGAAGTACGAGGAAGAAAGAATTGCAACTCTATCCTCAAAGATACTGAAATTGCTCCCATCTCATTGTGATATAGGCAAACTACCGAACCACATGAATCTCATTTGTTTATATGTTATTTCTTATATTTTGCTTGCTGCATCTTAGTTTCCTTATTTTCAACCATTTTCAGTGCTTATTAATTGCTCTTTTTTGCTACACCAATGAAAGAATATCAATGAGCTTTTGCAGACTCAGACGATGTACATCATTTGCATTTCATTTTCTTTTCATTATTTTGAAGTGATACAGTGGAGAGAGGATATATATCTTCATCTATTTTTTTTCTTATTGTGAGGAGTGTTATCCTTGATTTATCGACCTGAATTACAAGAATGTTTATGAGGTTTGATTGTTTATTTTAGAAATTTTGGAATTCAAGTTGCTTAATTGCTACCGACTTTGCCACAATTTACAAAAACATAAATAGAATCTGAAGGTATTACACAGTCTACTCCCAGAGCTTTTGCTCTGTATGTAGAACCATGCTGACCATGCCAATATCTTTTTGATATAGAATTGAACTTCATACCAAGAGTTCAAAAATCCGATACTCTTTCATCTTGGTCGGATTTTTAAAATTTAGGGTGGATCCCAAATGCTTTGAAGATGGACCAAGTTCAAATCTTGATGGGACTTTTTTATTTAAATTATATGTTTGCCATTTAATGGAGATAATCGATGAAATTATGATTGAAGGTGGTCGAGTGATCCATAACATGTCCAAATTTTACTTGAATGTGGGCTTGAACACTCATTTTGTAAAAACAAACTTGGAATTCTTGTATTTGGGTCTATCATCATTTTGTTCCCTTCAAAAACTAGCTATGGTGTAAATCTTGGATTCACAAGTTGAAATCCATATGAACATGTTACTGATCGCTTCCAAAATGTACATGTTCTTCTCTTGTGAGTGTTTATGCAAATTCAGATGCCAGATGTGTGAACATTATATTTGTATAATCTTTCCATGGAGTCTAAGCTTAATCCTAACTTCTTCTTATATTTTGGGATGTTTAGCATGCAAAGGACGATCGATCGCTATCAGAAACACACAAAGGGCGTCAACATCAATGACAAGGCAGCTGAGCCAAACTTACAGGTCAGGCATCCTTCTTCTTTCTGCATATGAATCATGGAATGGATAGGATCAGGTGGCCATGTTTATCATGAATGTTGGTTAAGGCACTGGTTGGGAGGGACTCTGCCAATGTTACTCTTGCCAGCACTTAGGGACTAACTGTCTTAGTGGACTGACCACCACGGCTTCACCTGGGATAGTTGGGATGTCCTCTCTTATATTGTGTGACGCGTTTTAAAGCCGTGAGGCTAGTTGGCGAAGAAGACAATTTCACACTATGTGAGGGGGTCCCGTCCTAACAATGAATACTTTATGCTCCTTACGAATAGTTTCCTAATGAGAAAAACATATAATGCCAGATTAAATAAAAGAATTGTCACCTATAAATATTTTCAGGAATGGATGGTCACTTTGGAAATCAATGTTAAAATCTGTAACTCAATAATTAAAAATAAAATCAAGAAAGAAAGGATTGAAATGTTATATTTGAAAGTGATGCTAGATTGTGAAGGCCTAATTACTAGCCCAATAGATTAACAGCTCAAGCAATCATTCCCAAGCCTCATACACAAAAGGCCCAACCATAGGCTTGGCTAAACCCTTCACTGAATGGGCTTTCTTCTGGACCAACCTTTTTTCGCTCTTTGAGAGAATACATCTGGGCCTAACTTTGAGGTCCATCCATGTCTTAGAAAGGGGCCCTATAGCTCAAATGATCGGCTTGAGCAAGATTAGGTTGTCGACCTGTGAACAATGAACGGTTCTGGTTCCTTGAAATGACTACGAATTCATGCCCATGTACTAATCTTCCATTTAGTCACACATATAACTAGTACTTTATATTGTTATTTACTATTTGCAGGATCATCTCCTTTGCAAATTGTTACTAGATGATCAAAAAGTGAATGAAAAAAATAAGAGTATGTTGTTTAAGAAATTAGAGAACCTCGTATAAGGTGGTTGGTACATGTATGTAGGAGATTTGAAACAATGACAAAGGTGGAAGGAACAAGGAGAGAGACCTTTAAAAAAATATAGAAGGATATGATGGATTCTTGGGTACCGAAGGGTATCAATTTTAAAAGAATAAAATGGAAGAAAATAACTCAAAAAGCCAACTTTAGATAGGTGAGATTAGTGGCTTAAATGATATCACTACTAAATTGTCAAAATATTTTATGTATTTTACAACTGGTTGCCTCCCACTTCAGGAAGCGGGAGGTTGCGGGTTCGAAACCCATGGCCTAACATTGGTGTAGCCTAAGGTAGTAGGTTTACTCGTGGAGGTTTTACGCTGGGTATCCTGCGGTTTCCCACACGTAAATTCAAAAAAATAGTTCATATAGTTTAAAATTGTAAATATATAATTAACTTATATGTGCTAAGCTTTTAACTGCATTTTTTCTAATTATTAATTCTCCTCAACAATATCTTAAGGATAATAGCCAATAGAATTCCAAAACTTTTAATATATTTGGGTATTGACCCTAAGAAGATATTTTGATATTTGCCTTATAAGACAAGTGCTCAATAAAGATACTGTGACAGTGGGGGGAGACAACACAACATCACCTCATTTTATGATAAACGATTTTATGTTGTCATCTTCATAATAATTTTTATAACGATGTTAATCCATCATCCATTTTGAGACAATCACATTGGTGAACAATTATTAAAGCGTTCGATGGATGATTGGATGGTGGATTTATTATCATGAAAACTCTTGCAAAGATTACAATATAAGATCATTTCACTAATTAATATTACAACTTTTTAAATGGCTAACTTTTCAGCCAAATATGTGATTTTTCCTTCATATTTCAAAAAAGTCATTAATATCTTGGTAACAAAGTTAAAATCATTTGATATGGTTTGTTAGAAAATCATGACATGATAACATTTTTGAAGTAGAACGGACTCTCAAAAGCTAACTATTGAGGTAGAGTCATTGGTTTTACATATTAACCACCGACATGAGACTTTTTTTGTCACTTCACATCCACCGTCACATGTAGCTTAGCCCTATAACTGTACGCCGAACCTACTCTGATACTAGATTAAAAAACCATGCCATAATAGCATTTTTGAAGTAGAACTTTCAAAAGTTAGTGAAAGAAGGGTGTCTCAAGTATTATATAGAAGATATTAACCGATAGGAGACTTTTTGTCACTTCCATGATTTTGCTTGAAAGAAAAAAAAATAGTTTTATTCATATTTATATTCCCAAGATAAATTATCCTCTATATGGATATGAATAGTGTCCTTGGCTCAAGTTTATACATGTGGGCTCATGGTTTGATGATCCAAACCATCTACCGTAGTTGTGGAGAAGCCACATCCAAAAGTTATTCAGAACTCTGGCCCTTGTCCATTCAATGTTGTTGCTTTTTAGAGGGATTTTTTCTTATGTTAGATGTGGACATGTGTTCATTTCTTTCTCAACTATCTATTTGCAGGACGACAGTTGAAGGGTTGAGATTGTCTCATCAAGAAGTTTATTTGCATGATCTATCCAACGATGGAGCCTACAAGCTCAAAGGCCTAAAGTCATGGGCTCACAATTGTATAGGAGTCAAGGATACTAAAAATATCCTCATTTGAACATATATGAAAATATATAAAAAAAATGTGCCCTTTAATACATTGTGGGGCTGAAATTGGGATTTTAATCTTAGAAGGAAATAGATCCATTTTATTACAAATGAAGAGTTCAAATAAAAACCAAGATCCAAAATAGTCTTTCATGGGTCGTGTCAAATAAGTTGATTTCTAACAAAAAAGACCACTCCCTGTCACGCTCCGATCCAAAAAGTGAGTCCAGAATGTCACTGATTTTTTTTTTTTTTTAACTAAACTCAAGAATTCTAACTGGGTTGGATCAACGATTAGGCCGGTCACACATGATCTTAACATGTGGACTTAAACACATACCATAAGTCTACCCAAAAGAAACACAAACATAAACACATAATTCCATCAACGAATTATTATTACAACATAATCAGAATAACTACGGAACACATGGTAGTTTAATACATGACGTCAATACAAACTAAGTACCACACGCGGTACTTTACATAAACAAATAGTTCAAGGAACTAAAAGACAAAGATGGCGGAATTCCCCTCAGTGGAAATCCCAAAGCAATGCAGCAGCTTATCTATCTTAAGCTTCATACGGAGGGTTCTCCTCGGGCACATCTCCTGAAATGTGAGTGGTGTGAGCTAATTAGTCTAGTGAAGGAAATATAACAATGCAGTCTAATTAAACATCAGGTTAGTTAAATAATCAACATTTACAATATGATATCTCATGCTTGACAATAAATTTACAATATTAAGTATAACCTCAACATCATTCCATTACTGTCGTCATTCAATGTAACACCTGCATACCACGCTGAGACCATTGTATTAAGTCCCGACACGGTCAAAATACATCATTTCAAGTACATCTCCGGCCCTCACATGGCCGATACTGACACTCCTCAAGTCAGCAACTGTCGACACCCCTGGTCCAATAGACGTAAGTCATCTTACACACATGGCCGATATTGGTTCAATAGTCAAGAGCAAGTAGGAGTAGTATTAACCATTTACAATTATCATAAACACTTCTTACAACAGTGCATCATGTCAGAGCACATAAGTGGGTTCATCAAAACTTGAAACCAGTCATTGCTCAAGATTCATCTCATTAAACCTGATTACAGCTATTGCAAAATTACGTTCCCTCATCGAAATTGTGTGGTATCGCGGTCTTTGTTAAACAAGTGCGCAATCAATAGTTGGTCAATATACACAGCATTCACATAAATACATATAAGTAGTATTTCAAAACCATACTGTTTTCCCAAAAATCTCCAAGATAAATGGAATTGAGTCTCCTACTTAGTTTCTAACTATTTTAAATTACAATAATCCACAATATATAGTAATAAGGTGCTCAGACCAAATCTCATATTGTCTTCTGGGCATGACCAGATTGACGTATTGAGTTAGGTCTAGATACTCAAGTCACTTCTTGTATTGTCTTCAGGATAGGACCAGATTGACATGTTGAGTAAGGCCTCGAGGTCACTCACTGCCCGACAGATATAGCGTCGGCCTAGAAGTAAAGTCACTCAGTGCCCGACAAATAGAATCGGCCTGTAAGTGAATACAAATAGTATATACACTATAGTAATAAGAGAGGAAAGGTTATTACACTTTTAATTTATCAAGTGGGTATAAACATCTCACTTAAAACTTAGCATCTAAACATGCATCATCAATCAAGATTTTACATTAAAAAACTGGGTTCCTCGGAACCAAGTAATGTGGCTTCGGATCATCCGAACCACTGTCTAAAGCTAGTCACAGACTTCGGAACTTACGTCTATCTTCGCACCGTCCGAAGGTCAGGTTTCGGATCCTCCGAAGGTCCTTCCGAACCGAAAAAAATCAGAAAAACAGGCTTTCGGTGGGTCTGTGTGTCTCGGATCATGCCAAGGGAAGCTCGGATTGTCCGAAAGGGTGCGGTCCTTCCGAACAGAACTCGGAACGTTGGGCGTAGAGGCGGGAGAGGCTAGCGTCAGACGCTTCGGGACTTCGAACTGAAGCTCGGAACGTTCAAAGGTCACTCTCGGACCGTCCGAAGGGAGTTACCCTCGGACCGTCCAAAGGAGGTTACCCTCGGACCGTCTGAGAGTCGTCTTCCTCCTCTGTCAGCAACAGCAGACAGTAATGGGCAACACACTATAAAATACGAATCCAGAAACAGTGGATTTTCTGGATTCGATTTTCACATCCAGCCAGTCAGATAGACTCCTCAGTGAGTCCTCTTTCCGTAGGGAGTGGTTTTAAGCTTTAAAACTTAATAAGTCGTCGGATTTTAACACCAAAACCACACTGACACAAGAAAAATCATATTTTTCCTTAGACTTGAAATCCATTTTACTCACTCAAAACTTAGGCAAATTCGCTTCTACTTGATTCTAAACCAGTTAAAATTTGGAAAGGAACACAGTGATTACCTTCACTTGAATTCCTGTGTTGAAAATCCAAGCTTTTGAAAATTCTTCCTCTAAGCTTACGGTAAGAAAACTTTAGAAATCAGAGAGACTGAGAGAGGTGATCGGCTGGTTTCTCAGCTGAGACTGAGAGATGGAAAAATATCTGGGACGAGATCAGTTGGGGAGGTGAGTGATTTATAGAAATCACTGATCAATCGATGAAGGCCACCCAGATTCTGCATGCAGCGGTGCCGACGTCCCCAACAGTAACGGCACTGTTTGGATGTCTGGTTGCAAATAAGTCCCTCTCAACTTCCTGTTTTGCAAAAAGGATCGACTTTTGATAAAAGTTCGATTTTTAACTTAAAACATGATTTTAAAAGCTTAAAGTTTTTAATCCAACTTGACAGATAAGTTGGGTTTAAAAACTCCGATCTTCCTAAAAATTTGGAGATTTAAAACACACTAAATCATAATTTAACACTATTTACTTAATTTAATTCGTTTTAAATAAAGTAAATTAAAATCCTCATTTTTGGAGTTTGAAAGAATAAACTAGATCGTACTAAAATGGTCTAACATAATAAGCTTGTCTCAAAAATTTTCTCATTTCAAAACCATTTTAAAATATTTATTTCTCCCTTTCAGAGTTTGGACAGGCGGTTTTAAATGTCATTTTCTAAAAATAAATTAATTCTAAAATTAGAAATAGGAATCCTTAATTAAAGAAAATAATATCATCCAATAATAATCACATAATGACATAATTAATAAAATAATAACAATAAGTGGTAAATTACCATTTTGCCCCTCCAACTGGACGAGCTGGATCGCTGAGTTTTCAAACTCAGATTGGGCCACACCTGGACTTTTCACAAAGCTCTAACCGTAATCTTCAAGATTAACCGGTCTAAGAGGGATTTATTAAACTAATCACGCTTAATTCGAATCAGGGTATTACATCCTACCCTCCTTAAAGAAATTTCGTCCCGAAATTCAAAACAAACCCGTACCTTTTTGTCCAGTGAACAAGCCAGGGTACAGCTTCAGCATCGTCGATTCTGGTTCCCACGTCTCGTGTTGCACGTCGCGATGTTGCCACAGCACTCGCACTAGAGGTATAGACTTCTTCCTGAGCTCTTGAGTCCGATGTCATTGTATATTTAGTGGCACTTCTTCGAAAGTTAGGTCCTCTGAGAGTTTAATGTCTTCAAAACTTATCACATGCGATGGATCAGGCTCGTTCTTCTTCAACATAGACATGTGAAATATACTATGCACTCTTTTCAAAGCCTGAGGAAAGTCCAATTGATAGGCCACTTCCCCTATCCTTTTCAAGATTTCAAAGGGTCCAACATATCAAGGTGAAAGTTTTCCTTTGCGCCCAAACCTTTGCACTCCATAACGTGGTGCCACACGTAAGAAAACTCAGTCGCCGACTGCAAACTCCAAAGGTCTTCGCCTTTTGTCAGCATAACTTTTTTGTCTGCTCTGGGCTGTCTTGAGAAGCTTTCTGATCACTTCAACTTGTTCCGACGTCTCACGCACTAGATCAAGTCGTAGAAGTGATTTGTCTCTTACCTCTATCCAACAAAGAGGTGATCTGCAAGGTCTACCATACAGAGCTTCGTAGGGTGCCATCTGTACACTGGAGTGATAGTTGCTGTTGTAAACAAACTCTATCAAAGCCAAGTGATCTTCCCAACTTCCCTGAATATCCATAACACAAGCTTTTAGCATATCCTCCAAGGTTTGAATGGTTCTCTCTGATTGATCATCCGTTTGAGGGTGAAAAGCAGTACTGAAGCATAGCTTAGTCCCCAACTCCTCTTGCAATCCCTGCCAAAATCTTGATACAAACCTAGGATCTCTATCAGATACAATAGATACAGGCACTCTATGCAATCTAACTACTTCCTTTAAATACAATCTACTTAGAGTAGTCAAGGAGTCCGTCTTCTTGATCGGCAGAAAGTGAGCGGCTTTTGTCAATCGGTCGACTATTACCCAAATAGAGTCGTTCTTCTTAAAAGACTTCGGAAATCTAGTCACAAAGTCCATGGTGATGTGCTCCTATTTCCATTCGGCCACTTCAAGCTGTTGCATGTTTCCACCAGATCGTTGATGTTCTGTTTTCACTTGTTGACAAGTCAGACATTTTGATACAAAATATGTTACCTCTCGCTTCATACCCTTCTACCAGAACAGTCACCACAAGTCGTGATATATCTTTGTACCACCATGATGCACTACAAAGCGAGAACGATGAAAGTGATCAAACACATTTTTCTTGCACTTTACCGACTTTGGTATGAAAAGTCTATCTCTGAACGTCAAACATCTGTCCGACTTGATCTTCCAATCTTCCAAGGTTGCTCCTCCTAAAAGTTGAATTGCCAACTCCTTTGCTTCTGGATCGCTCTGTTGTCCTTCCATCACCAAGTTAATTACTTTGGGTTACAGAACCAAGCTGTGGATTCTTGCTGACTCATTCCCTTCGATTAGCTCCAGATCATACTCGGACAGAATTTCCAACATCTTCCATGTAAGGATGACATCCTCGCCACGCTGCTATGTGACTTCCTACGTTGGTTTTTCCTGTGTGATATGAGAGACTGAAGTCGTAATCTCCCAGATACTCCATCCATCTCCGCTACCTCATATTCAGGTCTTTCTGAGTGAAGATATACTTAAGACTATGGTGATCAGAAAACAAATTGAACTTCTCACCATACAAGTAATGTCTCCACAACTTCAAAGAGAAGACAACGGCTGCCAACTGCAAATCATGAGTCAGGTAGGTCTGCTCATGTCCCTTCAATTGTTTGGAAAAATAAGCTACCACCTTCTCTTCCTGCATCAGTACACATCCAAAACCAAACTTAAACACATCGCAATACACATCATAACCTCGTCCTTGTTCGAGTATTATCAACACTGGTGACGTAGTCAACTTCTCCTTCAACTCTTGGAATGTTTTTTCACAAGTTTCACTCCACTCGAACTTAACGTTTTTCCTCGTCAACCGAGTCATCGGCACTGCAATCTGGGAGAAGTGTGAGATAAACTTTCGGTAATATCCTGTTAATCATAGAAGGCTTCTGATCTCGAACACATTCTTAGGACTTTCCCAAGTCTTCATTGTTTCCACCTTTGGTACATCTACTAAGATCCCTCTTGGAGACACTACATGTCCAAGAAACTGCACTTGAGTAACCAAAACTCGCACTTACTCAGCTTAGCGTACAGCTGATGCTCTCGAAGAGTCTGAAGAACAATGCGTAGAAGACGCTCGTGCTCCTCCTCGGACGACGAAAAGATCAAGATATCGTCTATGAAGACTATCACAAACTCTCTGAGGTACGATCTGAAAACGTGATTCATCAAGTCCATAAACATAGCTGGCACGTTGGTCAAACCGAAAGGCATCACCACAAACTCGTACAAACCATACTGCGTCCGGAAAGCAGTCTCAGAAATGTCTTCCTCTCGAATCCGTAACTGATGATAACCCGACCTTAGATCAATTTTCGAAAAACATCTCGATCCTCTCAAAAGATCAAAAAGGTCGTCTATTCTAGGCAAATGATACTTATTCTTAATATTTACCTAGTTGAGTCGCCGGTAATTTATACACATTCTCATCGATCTATCCTTTTTTTTCACAAACAAAGTAGGTGCGCCCCACGGCGAGTTGCTCTGACAGATAAAACCAAGTCTAAGAAGCTCATCTACCTACATAGGTAGCTCTCTCTGTTTAGCCCACGCCATCCGATAAGGTGCCATGGAAATTGGAGATGTTTCTATCTGTAAGTCTATAATAAACTCTATCTCTTGGCGTGGAGGTAGCCCAGCTAATTGGTCAGGAAACACATCCATAAACTCACACACCACCTGAGGAGCAAAAGACCCTACACCACCTACATCTTCCCAACCCATGCTCGCCACCACACTACCAGGATACGCCCTAAGGCCAGAGAAAGTGACTATCATCTTCTCATAAGGTACCAACTTCTCCGTAAACCTTTCATTGGTTGAGGAGACCCCAAAAATTCTCCTCTGAGAACAGTCAATCAAAACCTCAAAAACTGACAACCAATTCATGCCAAGGATAATATCAAAGTCCGTCATTTCCAAAACAAGAAAATCGTAGGACAACTCTACAACGCTAATTCTCCAAACGCACGATCTACACCTTTGTTTACCAAAGTTTTCTTTCCCAAGGATCATACTACCATTAGCGGGTTAGTTATTTCTACCGGTTTCAAATCCAATCTATCACAACAAGCTCTAGAAATAAAGGAGTGCGAAGCACGGGTATCAAAAAACACTCGTACCAAGAGATTGAAAAGAGTAAGGGTACCTTCCATCACTGTATTCTCCATCGGCTCTTCCTTCTGAGTCCCAATCGTGTAAACTCTCCCCTGAGTGGCCTGAGGACGTCCCTATCCTCTCCCCTGACTGTTCTGAGGTGGTCCATTCCTAGGTGCCACCGAGCCTCTGGAGGTTTGCTGAGAACCTCTGCCAACGGATGGTTGCGCTACCGAAAAAGATGCTCCTGCGCCTTGCGAAGGTGTGGCTTTGCCGAGATAGGGGCAGTCCCTAAATAGGTGTCCGGTTTGCTTACAATGGTAGCACGCCTCTCTCCTCCTGATGGGCAGAACTTAGAAGTATGCCCAGGCTGGTTGCAAGTGTAGCACATGAATTGTCGAGTGTCAAGTCGACTCGACTGTCCTGCACTAGGTTGGCTTTTCTTCAAGAATAGCCTCTTCTGGTTGAACTTGGCATTCTTGTTGGAGGAAGGTTTCTGGAAGTTGTCGGTGCTCCTATTGATGGAATCCACCGCTTTCACCTTCGAAGCTCTATCGATGATCTCCTCCAAGGTGTCAAAAGTTAAGCCAGCCACTTGCCGCTGCAGAAAAGGTCGGAGTCCATGCTTGAAGTACTGGATCTTCTCCTCCTCATTCACCTAAATTCAGGGCGCAAACTGCATCAAATCGATGAACCTCATTGCATACTGTGCCACTGAGTCGGAACCCTGCTGGATATTAAGGGAATTCTCTCTTCCTCCCTTTGTGGACAGTCTTCGGGAAGTAACGGGCCAGGAAGACGGCTGAAAACTCTTCCCACGTCATTAGCTCGTGGTTACGAACCAAATTCTTATGTTCCCACCATTTGTAAGCATTTCTCCTCCAACTGATACGTCACCAAAGTTACTCTCAAATCGTTTGCAATGGCCAAAGTATTCAGGATTCGGCTAAGTTGGGTTAGCCAATTCCTTGCTGCACTTGGATCTTCGGTCCCCGAAAAGCTCGTCGAGTTCAGTCGCTTGAACTCTTTTAGAGCCGACGTGGCTCTCTTTTTGCGTTCGGATGGGAGGGCGTCACATATTCTCAGCTATCTGCTGGAATGCTTCCATCGCTGCGCGAATGGCTTCAGTGGGTAAATCGCGGGGTGGAAGACATGTCCTCCTCCCGCGGCAGTTGTTTCCGTTTCTGTTAGGTCTTAACATCTGTTATTTACACTTACAAGTATCACTTAAATTAATTAAGAAGCTTGTTAAGACAAATAACAAAAGTTGCACAATTCATTAGAAATCATAAATTGCATTACAATTATAAGGGTTGGTAGGGTTAGAAAACCCTTCAAAACAACAAAACATGACTCTACCTTTACAAAATCTCTCAATTCCCTGATACTCTCTTAACATCTCTAGCCTAATCTTCCATGGAAGACCCTGCATCATCACTAAAATAATAGAAGTTGTCAAGGCATATCGCTGACATATGCCCCAACACTCCACAAGTCAAACAGTGTATTATCCCTGGTCCCCCAACATAAGGACAGTTAGTCCTTTGGTTCCCATGCCCGCAAAGTCCGCAAACAGGGCAAAAGACATCAATAGGGCAGGGGCAATAAGTACAGTTGTGCCCCTCCTGATTACACAATTCGCACATATAATCCGACAGATCATCCAAAGTCGGAGTAGCTAGAATATACTAGGGCGAGCCTATCTCTCCTACGGATTCTTCTAAGTTTAAGACATCTCCCACATTCTCTTCAGGTACAAAGGCTGGAACCACTTCTACAGCTTCGGGTAATTTTACTTCCATGTCCTCACTGGGTACAACTTCATCAATGAAGTTTAGCACGTTGGAATTGTTTAAAGAAGAAACCAGATCTATAGGACAGCTAGGGGTCTCTCTGTCCCACAACTCGGTATACTATATATTGCTCGACATATTTGTATCACAAAACATAAAAATGTCAACGACAATTGTAGTTCTAATCCAAAAAAAAGTCCAACTATGTTGTAATCCATCACAGTCCTAGAGTATGAGCCGAAACTCTGATACCAAACTGTCACGCCCCGACCCGAAAAGTGAGCCCGTAACGTCACTGATTTTTTTTTTTTTTTAACTAAACTCAAGAATTCTAACTGGGTTGGATCAACGATTAGGCCCAAAGGTCACACATGATCTTAACATGTGGACTTAAACACATACCATAAGTCTACCCAAAAGAAACACAAACATAAACACATAATTCCATCAACGAATTATTATTACAACATAATCAGAATAACTACGGAACACATGGTAGTTTAATACATGACGTCAATACAAACTAAGTACCACACGCGGTACTTTACATAAACAAATAGTTCAAGGAACTAAAAGACAAAGATGGCGGAATTCCCCTCAGTGGAAATCCCAAAGCAATGCAGCAGCTTATCTATCTTAAGCTTCATACGGAGGGTTCTCCTCCTTGTGCACATCTCCTGAAATGTGCGTGGTGTGAGCTAACTAGCCCAGTGAATGAAATATAACAATGCAGTTTAATGAAACATCAGGTTAGTTAAATAATCAACATTTGCAATATGATATCTTATGCTTAACAATAAATTCTCAATATCAAGTATAATCTCAACATCATTTAATTACTGCTATCATCCAACATAATACCTATATACTACGCTGAGACCATTGTATTAAGTCCCGACACGGTCAAAATACATCCTTACAAGTACATCTCCGGCCTCACATGGCCAATACTGACACTCCTCAAGTCAGCAACTGTCGACACCCCTAGTCCAATAGACGTAAGTCATCTCACACACATGGCCGATATTGGTTCAATAATCAAGGCCATTTGGGAGCACTATTACATATCTTATATGATCAACATCATAACCATTTACAATTATCATAAGCACTTCTTACAACAATGCATCATGTCAGAGCACATGGGTGGGTTCATCAAAACTTAAAACCACTAATTGTTCAAGATTCATCTCATTAAATCTGATTACACCTACTGCAAAGTTACGTTCCCTTACCGAAATTGTCTGGTATCGCGATTTCTGTTCAACAAACAAACAAGTGCGCAATCAATAGTTTGTTAATATACACAGCATTCACATACATATATACAAGTAGTATTTCAAAACCATACTGTTTTTCCAAAAATCTCTAAGGTAAATGGAACTGAGTCTCCTACTTGATTTCTAACCATTTTAAATTACAATAATCCATAATATATAGTAATAAGGTGCTCAGGCCAAATCTCATATTGTCTTCTAGGCATGACTACATTGACGTATTAAGTTAGGTCTAGATACTCAGGTCACTTCTCATATTGTCTTCTGAATAAGACCAGATTGACATTTTGAGTAAGGTCTCGAGGTCACTCAGTGCTCGACAGATATAGCATCGGAGTGGAATGAAAGTCACTCACTGCCCGACAAATAGAGTCGGTCTGGAAATGAATACAAATAGTATATACATGATATTAATAAGAGAAAAATGGTTAGTACACTTTTAATTTATCAAGTGGATATAAACATATCAATTAAAACTTAGCATCTAAACATGCATCATCAATCAAAATTTTACATCAAAAAACTGTGTTACTCGGAACATACCTCGGAACCAGGTACTGTGGCTTCGGATCATCCAAACCACTGTCTAAAGCTAGTCACAGACTTCGAAACTTACGTCTGTCTTCGCACCGTCCGAAGGTCAGGTTTCAAATCGTTCGAAGATCCTTCCGAACCCAAAAAAATCAGAAAAACAGGCCTTCGATGGGTTTGTGTGTCTCGGATTATGCCGAGGGAAGCTCGGATCGTCCGAGAGGGTTCGGTCCTTCCGAACAGAACTCGGAACGTCTGGAGTAGAGGCGGGAGAGTGGCTAGCCTCGAAAGCTTCGGGACTTCGAACTGAAGCTCGGAAAGTCCGAATGTCACTCTCGGACCATCCAAAGGGGGTTACCCTCTGACCGTCCGAGAGTCGTCTTCCTCCTCTGTCTGCAACAGCAAACAGTAACGGGCAATACTCTATGAAATACGAATCCATAAACAGCGAATTTTCTGGATTCGATTTTCACATCCAACCGGTCAAATGAACTCCTCAGTGAGTCCTCTTTCCGTAGGGAGTGGTTTTAAGCTTTAAAACTTAATAAGCCGTCGGATTTTAACTCCAAAACCACACTGACACAAGAAAAATCATATTTTTCCTTAGTCTTGAAATCTATTTTACTCACTCAAAACTTAGTCAAATTCGCTTCTATTTGATTCTAAACAAGTTAAAATTTGAAAAGGAACAAAGTGGTTGCCTTCACTTGAATTCCTGAGTTGAAAATCCAAGCTTTTGAAAATTCTTCCTCTAAGCTTACGGTAAGAAAACTTTGGAAATCAGAGAGACTGAGAGAGGTGATCGGCTGAGACTGAGAGATGGAAAAATATCTGGGAGGAGATCAACTGGGGAGGTGAGTGATTTATAGAAGTCACTGATCAATCGATGAAGGCCACCCGGGTGCTGCATGCAGCGGTGCCGGCGTCCCCAACAGTAACAGCACTGTTTAGGTGTCTAGTTGCAAATAAGTCCCTCTCAACTTCCTGTTTTGCAAAAAAGATCCACTTTTGATAAAAGTTCAGTTTTTAACTTAAAACATGATTTTGAAAGCTTAAAAATTTTAATCCAACTTGACAGATAAGTTGGGTTTTAAAAACTCTGATCATCATAAAAATTTGGAGATTTAATACTCACTAAAGACCATAAATTTAAATAAAAATCATAATTTAACACTATTTGCTTAATTTAACTCATTTTAAATAAAGTAAATTAAAATCCTCATTTTTGGAGTTTGAAAGAATAAACTATATCGTACTAAAATGGTCTAACATAATAAGGTTGTCTCAAAAATTTTCTCATTTCCAAAACTATTTTAAAATATTTATTTCTCCCTTTTGGGATTTGGACGGGCGGTTTTAAATATCATTTTCTAAAAATTAATTAATTCTAAAATCAGAAATAAAAATCCTTGATTAAGGAAAATAATATCATCCAATAATAATCACATAATGACATAATTAATAAAATAATAACAATAAGTGGTAAATTAGCATTTTGCCCCTCCAACTGGACGAGCTGGATCGCTGAGTTTTCAAACTCAAATTGGGCTACACTTGGGCTTTTCATAAAGCCCTAACCGTAATCTTCGAGATTAACCGGTCTAAAAGGGATTTATTGCACTTATCACGCTTAATTCGAATCAGGGTATTACACTCCCCATTGATTTGTACTCAGTGTATGCGAATTGAGAGGTTTACACATGCTAGGATTAGTTAGGTAAGACACTTGGATATCTTGATCTTCAATAAAGAAAAATGATTTCTAGTAATTTTTGAACTGCGACCTCCCTGTCTTCAAAAGGGCAGCTGAACGACCCCAGACATTTTGCGTCTCCTGTTCAAACAAGGTTTTCACATGTGTTAGTTCCTGAACTTCTAGACAAATCTGTTCAAACCATACTTTAATAAAATTGCTATATTGGATGACATGTCAATGCTTAAAAATTGAATGAAACTACCTTGTCCATTCGATCTAAATCGATCTCTAAGATGATTCGGTCCTCGTCTTTTTATATGAAAATATCATTTTCCACCAATGGTATTACATTCTCACGGTTGCAAAGTGAGTTTTTATTCTTTATATTTTTTAATAATTTATCATATCATTGTTATGATAATTTAACATCACAATGCAAAATAGTTTTGACAGAAAAGTTTTAAAGGTAATTATATTATCATAATAAAAGTAATAGTTTCAACGTCAAAACTTTGGACATACCACAAAGATCCATGTAAGCTACATTTGAGATAACATGAGGTAAACATAGTATTGGATTGTATCAATTTCCATTGTTTCCATTTCCCACTATTTTGAGCTTTCCATTTTTGCCTTCTCTTGGTGACACATAATATCTCCATGTTGCATCAACAAAGATGTAAACAAGCGCTGAAAAGACCAAAAAAAAAGTCATGATATAGCAAATACAAAAGCAATTATAGGTAAACAGTGAGATGGCAGCATTTTAATTATTTTCGTAAATAGAGTTACAATGCTTTCTTTCTTATGACTCTCTCAATAAGAATGACTACTCCATAACCCTAGAAATGGTACACATGTACGAGCTTTGGTTATTCGTCATTTGGCTAGTTGAACAGTACAAATCAATAAAAGAAAAAACCCAACCCAGAACAATTAAGAGAATATAGGAAGACACTCTATATGCATCAAATGAAAGGCAAGGAAATTATCACTCTGTTTCTGCCCTCCATTCTTGCAGATGAATTCCTCTTATCTGACACCCTAACTTATCCCTAAACAAGAAATAGTAAAAATGCTCAAATGCAATATGCCCATTTTGAATGCTTGATGACCTGCCCCAACAAGCAACCTTCGAAAACAAAACACAATCTGGACATTGTTTAACACCGACGCTCAAGAATGTCATGAACCAAATGCAACCCAAGTGGGGGTTGGCCTGACGGTCAAACAGCTCTCCTCATGAAGGGAGGTCTTGAGTTCTATTTACACTCAACACCTCTTTGAGTCACTCTCCATAGTTGCTTATCCAGTGTGTGTGGAATTAGGAGACTTACACATGCCCCAAGGACTAGTCGAGTTAAAACGTTCCATAATAGCAGAGTTGGAAAGGACTTCATGGAAGATTGTTGACACTAGAAAAATGGATCAAATGCCATAATCTACAGAATTTGAATTTTCATTTTCCAGTACTTGATGAATCCTAGATCAAGCGAAGTTCTAATGAGATCCACAAAGGATAGTGCAAATCTAGATCCAGCCTAGCCCAATCAATCAAAAGGAGGCCCATGGATTGTGCATGTATGAATTTAGAAGTGATCGATGAAGATCTAGATATACAATGTTGACTAATCGTGATTTATTTGTTTCCAACCCATTCCAATGAGTACAAGTACCTTGGGCGAGTGGAATGCAAGAGTTAAAGTTGGTTTTGAGTTTATTTTCCTTTTTTTTTATAGAGAAGAAAAAAAGGAAATGTAAAGAAAACCCACCTTGAACAAAGAGAAAGATGGTAAATGAAGAAAAGAGGAAAGAAAATTAAAAAAAAAATACCGCAAACTTGATAATTTATTGGTGGATTGGCAACCTAAGGTCTCGTTTTTTGTTCGTCAAAATCCAAGTAGGGTTAGGGCTTCTAGGAGAGTTTTATATTATATTTATCTTTCCAAATTTGCCCTTAGATTTCTAGCAAATAATCCACTAGACTCTAAGTTTTCTGTGTAACTTAGTGAGTCAACCGAGTTAAATGGAAAACTCAAGGACCATTCAAGTTTTCTTAGTCACCCGCTTTTTTAATGAGTCAGGTTGACTCGAGTGAGTTGGCCCAGTCAAAACCAAATTTTAATACCATGATCCCGAGAGATTAAAAATCAAACTAACACTTTATTGACAAAACATGTTTAGATTTTAAATATTTCCTCGGACTTCAGGCACCAACACTTCCAAGGGAAGAAATTCACTCTAAAGACCAGAATGTGGTTCCCATGTTTTTGAAATGATATCCATGGTGATGATTCACCTCCTATGAACTATGTACCCTTCTTGAAATTTAGTGCATTTCCCTTTTTTTACTTTTTTCTCTACCTGAGATTAGTTTTTCTTTGAGCGATAACAGTGGTGAATTATATTAATATAAAGAGAGAGTACACAAAAGGGGTCAGGAGACTACCTGTGATTAGTTCCATTAAGATGGATTAGTTAAAATGCTTGATTTGAGATAATGATCCATCTAGATGATGCAACTCTTTCACCTAGGTAGTAATGAAACCACCAACTCAGTCTCATTTGATATGGGTCAAGGATATACATGCATATATGATGTGTGAGTCTGCTACCATGTGCATTGACATGGTTTAGTTAGAATTCTTGATTGGATGATGATTGGTTTCTCAATTCCTTCTTTTGATTTTCTCAATGGAACAAGCATCTAGTATGATACTTCTTTTTTCTTTTTTAGGAAAAGGGAATGTGGTATGTTTCAATTGAACTTCCTGAATCAATCAAATTATTTCTGGTCACTGAAGCAACTCCCTACATCCATATGCAGCAAGTTGTTTTTCAGTCATATGGATAGAAGTCATAGAACTAAAGAATATGAAAGAACAAGGAAGATGGAATCCCTTCTTTTCAACTCAACTTTTTCGAACTAATATGTTTGGTCTCCACTCCATGGCATTCCTAATCATATTGACAATAGCTTCTTTAATTTTCAGGACATGAAGTTCCAAGCAGCACACATGGCAAAGAAGATTGAGCTTCTAGAAGTATCTAAGCGGTTGGAAGAAGATTCCCAAAATTGTGCCTAGATTAGAACTGATATCTTGACTAGATATTTCAATGTTTCATAATCTTGGACTATGATTTTGTACACCTCAAATCCAACATTTATTTATTATTTTTTCAGGAAGCTTTTGGGAGAAAATCTGAGATCTTGTACCATAGAGGAATTGCAGCAGATAGAGAACCAGTTGGAACAAAGCCTATGCAACATCAGAGGACGAAAGGTATGACAATGATAAATTTTGATAATATGCACATTACACGACAGAACTTGCACAAGCACACATTCTATCTACCAATATGTGGACTACTGACATTTAACACTTGGTGCTGTCTATCATTCAGTCAGAATTGTATTCAGAGCAGATAAAGCGGTTGGAAGAAAAGGTATACTGGTGCAACGAAAGCTTGAAATATCACACCCATAAAAAAAATCTTTTTGTTCAAAATCTAGTGCTTACTAATCAAAGCTACTTCATTTTATCAAATGTAGGAGAGGATACTATCTGAGGAAAATACTATCTTAAAAAAGAAGGTGAGTTATTTTTAAGAATATATGTACCTTGTTTTCTGGTCTTGGGGTCTATATACCTGCATTAAGAATTTTGCTGGCAAATGTCAATTAAGCATCTCAAATACCTTTCTTCAGCGTGTGGAGGAGCTGGAGGAACAACCAATCAACTGGAGAGAAGCTGTCCCCTATACCCATGGAACAAGGGATAAAGCCATTCCCTACGATTATGGTACTAAGGATGCCGAAGTGGAGACTGAATTGTTCATTGGAAGGCCAGAAAGAGGACCCACACGGAACCTGTTGCAAGGATGATTCTTGGTGCAGTCTGCTGCACAAATCCATGAAAATTTGGGGGGCTGATTTAAGTTTCCAAATGAAAAACCACATAACATATTTATGTGCAAACAAGTTAATGTATGGCTGATTGTAATCATTGTTGATTTAAGCATTTGCACAACAAACAGAAAATCTGAACTTCAAATGTTGGTATATAAAAGAAAGGTTGTGTTCATTTCTCTTTTTTTTTCCTCGTCATTTTGGGGGTTGTCTATGATGATGTCTCTGTAAGGTTGGCAGGATAAGGATTTAAAATCAAAGCCTATTGCTTTCTAAATCCATATCCTTGTCTTCCTTTTTTTATTTTTTATTTTTAATTTTTGGATTTACTAAATTGATTTTTATCCCAAAGCATTGATCAGCCCTCAGGTCAATACCTCAACTCCTAGAAGTAATAGGCATTTGTTTGACATGTTCTTGTTTTCTTTGGCTACCATTCATGTCAAACAATCCAAATTCACTTTTACTGTGGTTATTTTCTCCTAAAAGTGAGAATTAAGATCTTCATAGTTTCTTACAAGAACAACCATGGTATGGAACTTCTCAAAGTAATAGAGTGCCACAAAATACTTTCTTTTTGAAGGAAAAAAAATGCTTCTATTAAATAAAAAATATGCAAAGGAAATGTGAGCAGCACTGAGATGCAAGCCACAAAACACAATGTACAAAAGAAAACTATACAACCAAATGATGAACTAATCCAAGGAGAATTCCAAAAACATGTTGTTCCCTGCAAACCCATTTTGCAATGCCATTCACTGACCACCTCAAATAAACAAAAAAGACATCAATATTCCTCCTAAGTTCCCTGAACTCTTTAAAAAAAGCCTGAAGCCTCTAGGGGAGTGGGGAGTTCCCTTAAACCTTCTGCCAGCCAATTGCATTTATAGTCTCCGTCAACTATGAGCTTCCCTCAAAACGAATCTACGAGAATCTTCGTCTCCTCTAAAATATCCTCAGATTCTACTTCATATAGATTCTCATTGACTTCTTGGAGCTAAGAAAAAAACCAAGACCTCCCATCTAGAGTTATGGAGTATACCACCAATGCCTTAAGGCCTTGGCTTCCCTTTGTTTCACCATCGATGTTGAACATTGACATACTTGAGGTGCCTTTCTCATCCTTCCAATTATCATAGCCTTCCTAGTTTCCCCTTGATACTAGATTCCAATGCCTATCCAAGATTATACAGGAAGGTGGAATAAATCATTTCTCCCATTGATCTAGCTGATGATTCTCAATTTGGCTAGCTGAAAGAGCTCCTGCTTAGTTTTTGACTTTCCTTCATAGACTGGTGTTCTACACCTTCCATAAGGACTAGATACTAGTAGCCAATATAGCCCTCCACATTGTTCTACATCTTCCTTAAAGGGGACATTTACCCAACTCCTAAGGTGGTCGCAATAGACCCAAGAGAAACCACTAGAAGAAAGGAACAATATCCGAATAATTCTTGCAACTGGGCAAGAAAGGAATAAAAGTTATGGTGATTTTGGTTCTCCACACATGGGACAAGAGAGATCAACTTCTCGTGAGATGATGTTTTGCCTTTCTAAGATTACACCAAGTGAAAGCCTACTCCAAAATAATTGTCCAACAAAAGACTTTCACCTTGGAAGGAGTAAGCCCTTGTCAAGCAAAAATGCACAACCATTAGGGGCTTAGGGCATGATTCTTGTCAATAACTTCACCAACCCCAACCTACCCTCTTCCCTTAATCACACTGCTTTTTCCCACTTCACAATGTAAATTTTTTTATCTTCTGATGAAGGCCAAAGGTCGAAACTATGAGGTCTCACAGAGGTCTTCGACACAATTTGGATTTAGATCCAACTTCTACAAGTTGAATCAAGGATAATCTAAAACTGCCTCAATTTGATCGAGAACCCAAATTCACGTAAAGAATTCAAAGATAATCCTCAGAATTCTAAGAATCTCAAAATCCGCAAAAGAAAAAATCTCTCTCTGTAGGATAAACCACAAAATTTCTATGGAACACCAACACTCAATTTCACTTAGAAAGAAGTTCAAAGAAGCCTCAATTCTCACTGGGAGAAATTCGACACCATGCAAAATTCTAATAAACAATCAATTGAATTTTAGAATTAATTAAATGGAAGAAAATTACAGAAATTCAAGCATAAAATTAAACTAGAACACAAAATACTAGAGAGAGAACGAACTTGCACAATGCAAAGAAACCAACTGAACTGGGATGTCTATGATCGCCCATGGCTCCTTTATTTATAGTGATTTTTTTCTTAAAAATTACATAAATGCCATTCACTTGGATGAGTGTCATGTGGCATCTCTCCTAGATCCATCAATCCTAGCCTTACATGTCATTGAACTAGGTAAAAACTAAAAATATCCTATGCAGGTGCATCTAATCCTTACTAAAATGGAGATGATTCCTTTGCTGAATTGGTCTTCATGAGATAAAGATTATGTGGAAGTTTATTCTCTCTTCTCATCTCGTCACTCCTCCTTGCTCCTTGCTAATAGACCTTTAAAAGTAGCATGCTAAGGCCCAAAACATGTCAGATTAGACCCTAACCCATATATCTATCATACATGCTATTGATTTTACAATTTTGGGCCCATTTAGACCATTAGAAAGTCTCATATCTTTCCACCATCAAATTTGTTATGAACTTCAACAACCAATTCCACAATTTCATCAAATTGATCTTCATTTTCTTTCACTGGGCCTAAGATGTCCTAATCATCTTCCCTACTCTCCTACAGGGAATCTCTCTACAATCTATTCTTTGCAATTCCCTTTTTAAAGGTATCGGGACCCAACGCAACCCACGATGATATTGTCCTCTTTAGGCCCATGGACCCTCAAGGTTTTGCTTTGGGCCCGCCCCAAAAGGCCTCATCATGGGAAGGGGTTCCCCTCTCTTAAAATCCCCCATCACCCCAGCTAGCTGGGCAATTTGGGACTTTTCCCACACGCCCAGCTTACAGCTAGGTGGGTGTTAAAATCCACCCCCCTTAAGACCAAAGCCGTCCCCTACTATGTCACGTCATACTAACAGGGGGTCTACACAGGCAACACAACACACAAGTAGAGAGCTCACACAGGCCGAGAGTGCAACCGTGTTCTGATACCAATTGTCCCGACTCAACTCGACCCACAATGATATTGTCCTCTTTGGGCCCATAGACCTTCAAGGTTTTGCTTTGGGCCTGACCCACTTGGCCAGGCCCAAAAGGCCTCATCATGGGAAGGGGTTCCCCTCTCTTAAAATCCCCCATCATCCCAGCTAGTTGGGCGATGTGGGACTTTTTCCACACGCCCAGCCAACAGCTGGGTGGGTGTTACAAAAGGTTCTTCTTAAAAGACCCAAAAAAAATCCTTTTAATGCTATTATATACCAAAGACCATTTATCAATATTAGCCTTAAAGTAAATTAAGAGTAATGTTTTGAAAATCGATATGGCGTAACCCATGTCCCAAAAATTAAATCGTAAGTTTTTTATCTTTTCTTAAAAAAGGTAAAATCTTTTAAAGAAAAAGGAAATAAGTTTTTCATATTCTATGCACTTGGTGTTCAAAACATTATTGGCAAAATGCTGAAAAATGATAATAGTGTTGTATATATAACTTGATTGTCAATTATGTAAAATGTTGTTTAAGAATGCAAAAAGAAAGCCATGTATATGTCTTGCTAATTACATGTGATCACGAATAGCTTATAAGACTAACGTTGAAAATTAACTTGGATCATAGAGAAGAATCATATTTTGGTAAAACTAACATTTAAGTTCGTCCTCGAATTTAAAATGTCTGCATCAGAGAAATATAATCAAAGCCGCTTCCATCGTCCCCTTCAACACTTCTTAGTTTGGCGAGGAGGCACTTTTAAAAAAGGAACATCATCTTGGATTGGTGGAATAACTGCTTTGCAGATGAGTGAAGAATCATGTCACCCAAAATGTTAGAAAATATAGGTCCACTATTTTTTTTTTAAAGGTAACTTTATTAAAACATTAAAGACAACCAAAGAATACAAAAAGACAGGCTAGATATAGCCCACCAAACGTATAAAACAAAACCCTTCCCAACAATCTAAAATTTGTTTACAATTTCCATAGACATCCTAAACTCCTGACGGGCCATCTCATCAGCAACTGATTTAGCTAATCTAGGAGCCCAAGCAAACTTAAATTCAAAAACAGAAATTACATGCCAAATTCTCTCAATTTTGTCTAGGAATATCCACGGGCACAAAGATCCCAACGCCCACTCCGCATTTATCTTAGAATCACATTTCAACAAAACTCCCACGAACTCCTAGCTCCTCCAACTCCATATTGCCAGAGGAGACCAAGGCACTTGAGGCCGAGTATCTTGGCTATGCTTAACGAAATCCACTGATGCCCATTCCCTACACATCCGAGACCGACACCCCCTGGAACTTCGCTGACCCAACCAATCTAGCATGTAGCCCGAAGTTTAATAACATCCAGAATATGCAATATTGAGCATTCTTGTCCTTGAAAAATGCTCTTATTTCGTTCCAACCAAATGGACGAAACAATACTTAGAACTGTCGCAGACCAAAGACTTCGACGGAAAGAGCTACCTGTGACTAGGGCTGCAACTCGGGTCGGGTTTTGGCCTGACCCGCATGACCCGATCTGAGAATTCATGCGAGTAGGGTCGAGAATTTCGGGTCAGCAGGTTGGGTCGGGCTGAGAAGATAAAAACCCGCATAAAATTTGGGTACAGTCGGGTTGGGGATTTTAGAAGTTAACCCAACCCGATCCGACACAACCCGACCCGACCCGGATAAAATTAGTCTAAAATGGGTTCAAAATGTAGGTCGGGTCAAAATTCAGGTTGATTTAGGTTAAAATTCGGGTCGGGTCTTGTGAGATTCAGGTTGAGAATTCGGGTCGGGTTTCATATATATCAACTCAGGTCGGGTTGGGTTTTAAGGAACCCGACCCGCCCAACCCGAGTTGCAGCCCTACCTGTGACCAACATCTCCTCATTGAAGAGATTACACCACGCTCGAGGGAGGCAGTAAACAATACCCAACAGTTGAGAAAAATGCATCCAAATCCTATACGAGAACCGACAATGAAGTAAAAGATGATCCACCTATTCAGCATCCGATAAACACAAAAGGGCATGCGCTTACAATAAACATCTTCCGCAGACACAAATTATCAATTGTCAAGATTTTCTTCAGTCCAGCTACCCAACTAATAACCTTCACCTTTAATGGAGATACTCCTGCCCAAACTTTAGGATGAACAGAAGGCACCTCACCAAACATCAAAAGTTTCTGACAAAAATATTTCATTGAAAAGATACTGTGAGGATCTCCCAAAGTCGCCGATCTTTGCCATCACCCACCACAAAGACAATCTCCAATAGACGCATTAAAGACATCCACCATCCAATTCTCCAACTCTCATAAACTGAGGACCCCAAACTACCCTATTTTGGACTAAGTCATAGCAGTCACTAACCAAAGAATGCTTATAAACTACTAGAGAAAAGAGTACATGAAACACTTGTGCCAAAGGAGCATCTCCCAGCCATTTGTCCAACTAGAATAGAATTTCATCTCCTGAATACAGTCTGTACCAAATGTGACATCCAAAAATGGAAACCACAGAAGAAACACCCTTTCAAAATCTAAAACCTCGTCTATTATTTCTTTCAAACCGCCACCCATTCCCCTGCAATCTATACTTACAGCAAATTAAGTCCTTCCATAAACCTTCAGAAGAGTCACCCAATCTCCATAGCCACTTCCAACAAAACAATATTAAACTGATGGAGAGGCCGAATCCCAAGACCACTTTCCACCATAGGTTTACAAAACCTGAGCCCAATTGATCAAATGAAATTTTCACTTGTCTCGATCATCATTCCACAAGAACTGTCGCTAAATCTTTTCCAACTTCTCAACCACCGACGTTGGACACTTAAACACACTAAATAAATAAATAGGAATGCTAGATAAAACTGCCTTAATTGAAACTATCCTTCCTCCAACGGACATATACCTGCCTTTCCACGATGAGAGCCCCCTCTCCATGTTATCAATAATCCCATCCAACATTCCTTTCGAGGTTTACCTTTGCAAAAAGGGAAGCCAAGATACATAGAAGGGAAGGATGCCACCTTACAACCCAACAAAGATGCCAACTCCACGCACTGCCTGTACTCCACATTCACCCCCATCAATTCACTTTTCTCAAAATTTATCTTGAGACCTGAGCATATCTGAAACCACTGAGGAGGTCCACTATTACAATTGTTTACGTAGTTCACCCAAATTGGGTCTACTTAGGGTTCAAAAACATTCTCAACATCACTTGAGCACATATATGTATATTGATCCTCAAGAAAAAAAACTAGAATCAAACTAGCCAAAAGACAAAAGTACATGTATACCAAAGATATAAACTACCTCCCCCCCCTCCAATCAACAGAATATTACAAAAAACCCACAAACCTTGCGAACGATCTACTCCCACTTTAGATAAGAAATTTTCCATCTCATTAGCTGACCTTTCAACGTTCCTGAAAGAATGTTCGTCCTTGCAAAAACAAAAAAAAAAAAATCCCTTGCAATACCCAACAACCTCCACGGAGGTTTCTTTCTCCTAGAGGCCCAAGCATTGGCTTTCATGGCCCTTTTGATCGTGGCAACCACCATTGGACTCCAGCCAATTTTCCAGGCCCGCCCAATCCATAGTCAGAGACCAATGACCCAGCAAACCCTGAATGACCAAAATAAGCATAGGCCAAACCTGCAACACCCAAATCCATCCTTTCTAAGCCTGACCCAATTAAATATGCTCCACATAATCCCTTGGTTGTCCCTACCCCTAAATCCTCTCTCTCAAATCCACTATGGCCATCCACATCATCCAACCCAAAAGGGGATTGGCAAGTTTGCAAGAGAGAGATGAGGACATTGTATGGTGAGTTTATCTACATGAGAGGATTTCTACATGTTATTTTTTATTTGTGTTTTCATAGGAGAGATCTTAGCCATTGAATAAGCTTGCATGCCATGTTCGAGTACTCTTATTGGTCTATCTGTAAGCACAAGAATTGAATCAAAATTAGAATTCAATCCTTGAGCATTTCTTTCCTGCATTTTCATAGGACTATTTTTAGATTTTTTTCCTCCTTCGAGTGGTCGACCAAGGCAGGGATTGTTTGGTCTTTCAACTACTTTTTCTCTATAAATACATGTACAAAATTCGAATTTCACAACTTCAATTAAATATTTTTGGAGTTCAAATTCCTCTGTGGAGTTTTAGTGTTTTGCAAGGCTTCTCAAGCCAAGGCCCTAAACGTCGGTCCAACACAAGTAAGTACCATGGATCTTTAATTCTCTTGTGTCTTAATTGGTTTTTAGATCAAGAAATTCAAATCAAATTCCATTTATCTCTTTTAATTTGATTTTGCACTTCAATTCTATTTAATTAAAAGGGACCTTAATCTAAATTTCAATCAAGCACAATTGAATTCCTGAAAAACTTGTCGTTACGGGTTTGCTTCGTCAGATTCTTAACAAGGCAGAAGCTGTCATAAATTTCGTGATTGGCTGCGTAGGCTCCGAAGACGAGAATGTCTTCGGATCCATTTTCTTGGCACGCCTGGTAAAATTGTTGAAATTCGCCCAGGCCTGCATCAATGACCAAAGCAAATAATAAGCACTCAAAGTAGACCCTTGGTGGAGCCCACTACAATTGAGAACTTTGTTCTCTCCACACACTGTTTTTACACTTGTTTTGCCCCTTAGTGCTTGTCCTCCATAGTTTCAACCTATTGATTCGGGAGGCTAGTGCTTGTTAGCTACCACTCTACCAGGATAAGGGAAGATTGTTGTGGGTGTTACGACATGAGCTAACCCTTATAAAACTCTTGTCAAATCCGAATACGAATTCTACTACTAATTCCCATTAAAGATACTAATTTACATTTAACAACTGGTGGCGCCTGTAGTTGTTAAAATCTTATGATTTACAATTTGAATCTAATGATATGGTATAATTTTTAAGGAAAACAATTTGGATCTTTGATGTGGACATCAAGGCCCAAGAAATCAAATATCATGATTGTCCAAAATGCCTCTCGAGATGCATGAAAAAAATTGATGGAGCAAAGCGAGGCCCTTTAAAGAGTCTAAAGGGACCAAAATGGTGAAAGAAGAGGCCCATATGATAGATATATGGGTTAGGGCCCAATTGGAAGTGTTTTGGGCTTGTTTTTACTCAGTTAGAGGCCCATTTTCTAGAAGCAAGGCTTTGTGACGGAATTGATCTCTCCACCTCCATTGTCAAGATCAAAGAGATTCCTTTCACATTCTTATTTTTGGTTTTTTTTTTTTAATTCCAAGAATGATGTATTAATGATGTCATGGGACACATGTACGGTTTAGAATGTATTAGAATTTTCTAGAGAAAGTGCAAAAGGAGGAGGTGGGTGTGTACCCTTATTGTAGGGATTTTATTATTTTTTTCCTTGGAGACCACCATAAATAAGGGCCTTGGGCACTTATTGTATTCATCTAGTTTCAATTGAAGTTCAAGAATTTCCTCCCTCTTTGGGAGCTCTATCTCTTGGTTTATGTTCTGGTTTTAAATTTGCAATTTAATTTCTTATGCAATTCTAATTTATAGTTCATAAATTTATTTCATTATGGGTTTGAATTTCTAGTTGAAATTAACATCCATTGAGTTTTGAACCTTAGATTAATTCTTTTTTGAGAGTAACGTTGAGTGTGTTTGAGGATTTCATATCAGATCCCAAGGTAGATTTGAATTTGGGTTTTCTCAATTTGAGCCCATATTTGAATTTGTCCGTGGATCCAGTTATCAACGGTTCTTAAAATTTCATTTTTCAAGTTGTAGACTAAGAATTAATCTTTTGGAGACTTGGACTTCATCAATCTCATAATACAATACGATTTTTGAATAACTTTAAACAACATGGATCAACCGAAAGAGAAGCCAATTGAAGAATGAGCCAATTAAGTGATGAGATTATGGAAATGACACTTCTAGCATATGAGAAATTTGAAGGTGCTAAAAATGGCCCACTTAAGGCTCATTTTGGGCTCAAAACCTTAAAATAATTGGCTTATGGGTTAGGGTAATGGATTAGGCCCTTAAATACACATTTTGGGCTTGGGCTTGATTTGGTCCAAGGAAGAGCCCCAAATTTGGAGCACAAGGAGTTGTTGCAGGATTAGCAAACACCTTGGATTAGCAACCTTCCTCTACAATTTCTATCTCCAATTCAGCAGGCACGTGATGCCACCTCTTTATTAGACTTCTCTTTAATTTTATTTTTATTTTATGATATGATAAATTTCCATATGGCTCATGGTGATTGGTTGATTGAAGTTAGTAAGTAGATCTTGGGAAACCCTACAAGCGTGTAACCCTACCAAGGAATTTTTTTCCTTTTTTGTCTTTCTTCTCAGTGTAAACTCTATATAAGGAGTGCTATGGTCAACCATTGTGTTCATGTACTTGGCATTTCATCACAGCTAGAAAGTTTGGTTTCTCTCCCATTCTTTCTCCTAAGTTGAATTTATGTTTAAAATTTCTTGCAATTTTATTTTTGCTATTAATTAATTTATTTGTGCAATTTTGAAATTCATTAGTTGCAATCTAACTTAATTATTGCAAATTTAATTTTGTGAAAATTCAAATTATTGAAGCCTTTTTTTATTTTTACCATAAAGTGAAATTTGACCTAGGCGAGTTTTGGAACTTGAATTTTTTCCTTAAAAGTAAAATCTTCTTGGTTCTCTAATCAATATTGGGTTCCCATACAGTAATTGGGCCGATTATGGATTAAGTATTTTGATGATCAAATGTTGATTTTCTATTCTCTCTAACCTCCATTTCTTAAGAGAGACAAAATTCGATTTTATTGGGAAGTCAACCTTAAAACTTTTTTCTCCAATTTTCATTGAAAATTGAAAATTGGAGCCTAAGCCAAAACTTGAATTGTTTTTTTTTTTTTTTAAACTAAGCTACATCACAAGGGAAGGAATTACATCCAGAAGATTTGCAAAAGAGCATTCCTTCCCTTGAAAAATCATCTAATTTCTTTCTAACCAAATGGACCAAAAAATACTCAGAACCATTGCATTCCAAAGACTTCGGCGGAAAGAGCTACTCGGCATCACCATTTCTTCATTAAGCAACTCAGACCATGCTCGAGGAAAACAAAAGCAATACCCATCAATTGAAAGAAATGCTTCCAAGTTTGATCAAAGAAATGACAATGTAGTAGCAAATGGTTCACAGACTCCGCATCAGATAAAAACAAAGGGCAGGCATTAACAATAAGCATCTTCCTCGACCTCAAATTATCAATAGTCAAAATTTTCTGCAACCCTGCAAGCCATCCAAAAACCTTCACCTTAAATAGAGAGACCCCCACCCAAATTTAGGGTGAACGGAAGGAACCTCACCTACCATCAATAGTTTTTAACAAAAAAGACTTGACAGAAAAGATTCCGTACGCATCTAACTCCCAAATTCTCTGATCCTTCCCATAGCTCACCACAAAAACACTTTCCAATGAAGTCATAAGAGACACCCATCCTTCCACCATCCAATCATCCAACTCTCTATGAAACTGCGGGCCCCAAACCAGCTTATTCTGAATGATATCCATAGAATAGAATGCACGGTGGGTCATGATAAAATAGAATGCATTGTGGCAGAGAATGTGATTATTGATAAGCTTGAGAGGAAAAACAGAACTCAAGAAATCAATCTTAGATAGATGAGACAAAGGCTTCAATAATGATGATGATGATGATGCACATCTTTGATGGGACTGATACTTGCTATCTTTTTTTTTTTTTGGCCGGTAACAAATAGGATTCTATTAAAAAAATAAAGCAAGTACAAAAATAAGAGGGCCAGTGTCTAAAAGAGTTAGACCCTGACAGTACAAAAAGAAAAATGAATACATCTTGTACAACAATAAAAACCAATACAAAGAAGGCCAATCAAAACAACCAAGATCTATCTTCCTTAGAGCTAAAAGATGACTGTGACAAAGCCATTTACCCCATTTTAGCAAAATAGTCTGCCAACCCGTTCGTTGAGTGACTGATCTGAGCAAAGGAAATTTCAAGACCCGAGACCAGTGCCCTAATCTCCGTAACTGTGGTAATCATCTTCCATGGGGGACGCTTCAAACCTCTTGCCCATTTAATGGCATTTGCCGAGCCTCTCTCAATAACTAATTTTCCACCCCCAAAACTCACTCAAATGCTCAAGGCTCTTCTAATACTAAGCAGTTCAACCTCATTCGAATCCATTGTCCCCACCGACTCGGTGAAAACCAAAGTTGTATAACATTAATGATCTCTAAGGACACCCCCAATCCATGTCGGTCCCGGTTTTCCCCTAGAGGGCCATCCACATTAAATTTCATTACTCCACTCTGAGGAGGGCACCAATCAACCGACTTCTTATGCCTCCGATAAGGAAGTGGACTTCATCCCAGTTGACAAAATGATCTCTCTTCTTATCTTCTGAGTCTCTCCATAGTCTTTTTGAATCATTTCTAATCTCTCTACAACATTGATCAAACATTTCAATGCCAAGAGAATGTATGCAAGAAAATAGAACCAATTCCATCAAAAAGTTGTACAACCACCAAATAATAAGTATTTTCCCTTCCAAATAGCAAGCTGATTTAGAATCTTTGAATCACAGAGGCTCCAAGAGTCCTCCTTGGCTTACTAAAGCACAATGGGAGGACAATGCACATGGATAAAAAAGAACTAACTTTACACCCAACTCAAGTACCTAGATGGAAAACAAGTCGTATTCCACAAAATGCCAAGGATTTTGCACCTCAAGTAGTTTATGTGCAATCCTCGAGATATCATTCAAACCACTTAATAATAGTCATGATGTTCATCATCATACTAGATTATGCTTTACAAAATATATTATTAACAACGGTGAATGGCAAATGGCTAACCATGGTGCTAGCTCTATCCACCTCAAACCTATGCGACACTTAACTTAGCATTAGATAATATAAGGCCAAAGGCTTCTAAAACAATAGTAAAGAGAATTGAGGCATAAGATTACCATGATGAAGACCTCATGAATTATTAAAGAAACCTTGAGGGAACCATTTCATCATCATCAAAGTCATTGATCCCATCTATCTAAGGAGTGATCTTCAATTCTATCTTATAAAAAAGTGCATCCTTTGTTACCCACAATCCCTTTTATCTTTCCTTATCACTTTCACCCATGTTATCAAAGGTCTCCATTTCCTTCTTGTTCCTTTTACTTGCAACCTATCATTTTTTTTTTCTAGGGTTATTTCTAGTCTCTTATGTACATGCCCAAACCACAAAAAACAATTCCCCGCAATTTATCATCTATTGGGGTTAAACTCAAGGTCTCCCTTATGTGTTTATTCTAGTTCATCTCTTTTAATGCGACTCTACTTACCTATATTAAAATCTGCATCTATATGACCATTACCTAGTCTACTTGTCTTTTCTTCACCGCCCAACACTTAGCTCATAGAGCATTGCTTGCCTACTGGTTGTTTTATAAAAATCTTCCCTTTAATCTACACGACACCCTTTGATAACATAGTACCCCACTAACTTGCCCACACTTAGCCCACCCTGCACCCATCCTACTATGTCCATACATAATCCTTCAATTTGGTTCTACAGTTGCATCTAAGTATTGAAACTATCAGAACATGAAAACAAATCATTTAATTTTAATTGCCTCATCTCCTAGAAGGTTCTTCAGTTGCATCTAAGTATTGAAATATCAAAACACGATACCAAATCATTTCAATTTTAATTGCCTCATCTCCTATGTATTCCTGCCACCATAGTTGCATTCCAAATATTTTGTCGTCACACTACTAATTTTGAACCATTTGCCTCAAAGGCTCTCCACTATTGTTCCAATTTCTTATTTAATTTCTTGTTACATCAATCAATACTATATATAACTTTTTTTATGACGAAGAAACCCACGACCCCTACCTCTTCCTGAGTACGAGGGAGTTAGGTGAAACTCTGGATGCATGCAGCTCCTCGCAAGCCACAGGCATCGGATGACTACAGGACTCGAACCTGAGACCTCTAGTTCATGAGCCAAAGTGACTACCAGTTGAGCTACCCCATACGAGGCCCTTACCAACTTGATTTGGAAAGGGGCGGCCCCCCTGAGGGTCCAATTTTTTTTTTTTTGAATGGTTAATATATTAATAAAAAGGCATCAAAGGTGCATATGCAGAAGACAAAAGAAGCAAAAACAAAGAAGCAACCAGCCCGCGACCCCAATACGCCCTCAAAAAACGCTTACAACATTGGGCAAAAAATAAAAGAGAGCTTAAACTAAGTCAATACATTCTTTCCAAGCTCGTAAGAGATCGTTCATCAAAATATTCCTGAATTCTGCAGCAGAGGTAGCCCAAGAGGCACACTTGCTAAAAACTCTTCTCGAAATTGCTTCACTTGACTCGGCATGATTGTTTAAAGATTCTATTATTACATTCCCACTATAAGATCCAGACAATGGCAAAGAGCGTCAGACGCCACAATAAGGAGCATTTGGGGAAACCGACACAATATCCCAAGCGTAAGATAACGCTGCCACCGAAGAAGGAATTACCCATAGCAAACCAAACTTATCCAAAACAGAATTCCAAACAGCATAGGAGAAAGGGCAGTGGATAAGAAGGTGATCGGTCTCCTCTGAGGCCTGCAGGCAAAAAGGGCATGCACTGACAATGATTCTTCCAAATTTTCGCATGGTGTGTGTTAAAAGAGAAGGTGCTTATCAGGTTAGACTTGAAAAGAAGAGGGCTGCTTAGAATAGAAGATGATCTCGAATGTCCGTTATGCGAGTCAATGGATGAGGATGTAGACCACCTCTTTATGAATTGCCTAGTTGCAAGAGGACTTTGAACAAAATTCGCTAACCTATTTGATGTTCCCTGGGTCTTTGATAGGTCGTGTATAGGAACAGTGAGCGTGTGGTTCCTTCCGAGGGTAAACCCTAGACTGAAAATCGCATGGCAAATGATTCCGGCAGCAATTTTTTGGACATTGTGGAAGGAAAGAAATGCTAGAATCTTTGAGGACAAATCATCAGTTGAAAATAAGCTTTTCCAGATCGCCAAATGGAGACTTTGCATTTGGCTATTGGCCAGCACTAAGTTTAAGGGTCTTAAAATAAACGATCTCATCTTGTCTTGGGAAGGATGTATGAGTAAATATAGGAGAAAAGTGAGGAGGAGGTGAGATGTGGGCCACCAGAACAGGGCGTCATGAAATTTAATGTTGATGGAGCAACTAGGGAAAACCGAGGCCAACTGGGATAGCTCAGCGTGCTTAAGAACCATAGTAGAGAAATATTTATTATGTTTAATGAGTCGGTGGGAGTCATGGATTCAAACGAGGTAGAAATACTTAGTATTAGGAGAGCTTTGGTAATTTCAAAAATTCATGGGCAAGGTAAACCGGTTATTGAAGGGAATTTGACAGATGTTTTTAAATGGGCAAAGGTTCTGAGGCGTCCCCCATGGAGATTGGTCAATTTAGTAAGGGAGGTAAGAGAATTGGTTGAGGGGATGGACGTATCTTTTGTCAAAATCGATAGGTCAGCTAATAGAGTGGCGGACTACTTTACCAAATTGGGAGTCGACAATCATTTCTCAAGCGTTTTTTTCTTATAACTTTCTTTGTTGTTTTTGTTGTACATTTGTATTGATTTTTATTTTCGTTTTGTTTTTCGTGGTCTAATCCTTTTAGACCCTTTCCCTTGTACTTGCTCTTCTTTTTATTTTAATGAATTTTCTTGGTGAATGCTCAAAAAAAAATAAAACAAAGTCTTTCAATTCTTTCGTACCAAGGGTGTCTCAATGTAATTGACCTTAGAAGCTTACTATTCCATAATGATTTTAGGGATACAAAAAATAAATTGGGTAGACTCAATAGATTTGACAAGAGGAAAAGAATAGTATGAAATGCATATCGAAATTTGGCATCAATATTTTCTTGAATTGTCTTGGGATGAGTTGAAGGAACAAAACCAAGGATTCTCAAATGAACTCGGGTTTAAGGTGGCGGAGGTTAACATTGTCGCAGTAGCAAACCCCACTTATTCATTGGAAAAAAAACCCAGAGGAAACCATGCCCTAAGAGAGTAGGGGAAGCAACAATTTCATTCCGCCAGAGAAGGAACCGGAATTTCAAGCCAAAGTTTCATATAAAGAGACCAAGCTTGAGGGAATGAGGCATTTCATGCCAACTCAATCAAAAGGGCCATCATCCAATTGACCAACCCTACCTCCTTTGGTTTTATCCCCTAGTAGTGATCTAGGAAGAAATATCATCCTCTAATCTCTAGACCAACTCACCAATCCACTCTCATGTTGGAGAATATGGTGCATTTTCATATTTTACACGTGTGTTGACTATTAGATATTATTGATTATAAATGATTGTAAATGATCTTTCTTTCCTTTTTTCCTCGCCTTGGTTGGCTCCCATTACTATATATATCCTCTTCTGTTAGAAAAACAAGATATACAATAACAAGAGTCTCTCTCAATCTTCCTTCTACCTTCATTTTTTTCTTTTCTTTTCTCCTTGTTTTCATTTTAACATGGTATTACCAAGTTCAACTTCTGAATTTTCCACCTTCTGTTGTCGCCTTTTTTTGTATTTCTACACTTCTTAATGCCTCTGGTGTGCCTCTCTCCCTTACAATTGTCTCCTTCATGGTTGAATAGTCTCCTTGATGGATTCATATTTTTCTTAGACTGAAGGAAACCACCACAACCCTAGTCATATTTGGGTCCTCCTTCCATCCATTAGGTGGGTCCTAGTGTTTGGTGCCTTGTGAAGCCCTTTATCTGCATTCTCATTTTCACATCAAGGACGCCTAGGAACAGTATTTTATGGCCTTTGAGCTTCGTCTCTGCTACAAGGGGCTTTTTTCTCCTTGAAACCTACACTATTGGAGTCGCCCAAAGCCCTAGTCTTCATCTCCTTGGCTTCTTCTTCCTTCCATGATTGAATAGGGCCCACTATTGCTGCAACTTTGTCACTACTACTGTTGTACACCTTGAATCTGGTTTTATTTCCAAGTTTGGAGTCTAAGGAATTGGATTACCACTAAATCTACTCCAATCCAGTTGCCCTTGGCCTTTTTTCTCATCCCACTGAGTGGTGTCACTGATTTGTGACTATGGGGCACATTTTTTGTTGTTTTTGTGCATAGTTTTTGTAGCATATATGTTTTTTTTCTGCATATTATATTTAATGGCATCCTCTGATACTTTAAACATGCTTGACAACACATCTTTTGATTCTACCTATATTGGGAAAATCACCACCACCCTTTTAAGTGAGACCAATTACTTTCAATGGTCTCAGTCAGTTCAAAATGTTCCTTGATGCTAAGGAAAAGACTGATTATATTCATGGTACTGCCACAGAACCTACAAAGGATGATGTAAAATACAAGGAATGGAAAGCTAATAATTCCTTGGTTCAAACCTGTCTTTTACACTATAGAGGAGAATGTTAAAGGTTGGTGTATACCCTACCCACGACGAAGGTCGTATAGAATACAGTCCAGGCCATATATTCTGATGATGAGAATTTTGTTCACATTTATGAGCTATATCAAGATGCTCCTAGTCTTCGACAGGGGGAGTTATCTCTTATTCAACATTATTCAAAAATGAAGAGTTATTGGTTGAAACTTAATTAGCTTGAGAAACCTACAGATACTTTGCTCCACCAGAAATATGTTGAAAAAAGGCACACCCTTAACTTACTGGCTGACCTTAATTCTGACTTTGAACCTATTCGCGCCCAAATTCTAAGTAAGCGACCTCTTCCACCTATAAATGAGGTCTATTCTACATTATTTCGCAAAGAAAGGCGTCGCCTAGTTATGTCCTCTGCCTTTGTGCCTACTGATCAATCAACTCTTCTCTGAGTGGCTCTCCTCTTTCCAAGGGAAGGACACGATGAATAATGACCAAAGGGATGCCAAAGGGACAAAGAAGAAAGGTACCCTCAGTTGCAGGTACTGCAAATGACCAATCACTCTATTTATTCATGTTATAAGCTTCATGGTCAGCCCCCTCTAAGTTGGCCCATCTAGGCATGTTCACAGGCCGGGTTCGAACCGGGTTTTTCAATTTGAAGAAAGAGAGAGTATGCATGACATCTCCGTTGAGTGTTGCATCCTAACTGGGATTACCAGCAGTTCCCTAAAAAATTTAAAGTTTCTCCACCCCATTTCTCCTCAACCAAACATAGCCTAGTCTTACATTATGGAAAGTTCGGATAAAGTCATTGTTTTCAACTTTTCATTATCATCATCAACATATCCTCTCTTTTTTTGAAAATTCATCAACATATCCATTTTCACATCTAAGGCCAGCTTTTGAGTTCTAAATTTCCATCTACCATATCAAAAATCATATTCTTTGTCACTTTATAGTCTATCATATCCTTGTTAAACCCATTGATCCAAGTGATCAAAAATCTCCCCCTTCCTCAAGTGCCTTCTACTAGTAGCCGTTCAATTTTACATACTAGGGATGTTTCTAATTGTTCATGTAAATTTGGCTACAAGGAATTCAATAGAAATGTATCTCCATGAAATGTTTTTAGGAAATGTATTTTATTCCCAAAAACTCACAGGGTCATTGACCCCATGCAATCACACATTATCAATTTAAAAATGTAATAAAAATTAGACAATTAAATTGCTCGAACAATAAATTAAATTCAAGCAAAATAAAAACTAGAAATCAAAAGACAAGGAAAAAATAACTTACTTCGCATAAGGAAAAACAAACTTCAACTGAACTGGGATCGATTCCCATGGGCATGCAAGCCCTTTATTTATAGTGGGTGTGCCCCAGATTTAACCCAACCCTACCCAAGCCATTTACATCTTTATCCCTATTTTTCAACAACATGTAATTTTTCAACTTTTTTGAGCATTTGCCGAAGTAGAAAGCCCATTAGATGGGTCATTTCAAAATTCATTCAGCAAAAGTATATATTGATGGAGATACTTTTAGATATACAAGAAATAATAAAAAAATAAATAACGACACATATACATAACATGTAGAACAATAAATTGAATTTGATGATAGCAAACTTTCAAGACCTATATCGGGTTTTTCTTTATATTATTCTATTTTCCACTTTTTTTCTTATCTGGGTGTTGTTTAAAATCTTTTTCATTCTTCAATGAATGAATGAGTACATGAGTTGAGATGTCAACTGGGGAAAAGAAGAAACAGAGAAATTCTTTAGGGTTAAGTGAACTTTACCACAATTGAGTCGCCATGAAAACGTGAAGGATCTGAGCCTGGTGAAAAAAAAAAAAAGCCGAAACGACGCCTTCTGAGTTTTGTTCTTGCTTACGAAGTTACGAGTAGCGTAAGCGAAGGTAAAGATGGGGGGAAATGATGACTCCGGCGTAGACGTGTCGTCTATAGAGTAGATCCGTGCATGGGCCGTAATTAAAATATTAGGGTTGGGCCCACAAATCTCAGTTGTAGGCCCATGTGGGGCCCTTTTCCTCTTGGAAATGGATGGTTGTGAATTTGTGTGGGCAACTACTTCTAACGAACTACTGATTCCAAGGACACTCCAAACTTCTCAATTTATGAACGTTTTGAAAATGTGGGTTTTAAAATTTTAATTTCAACGTATTAATTTTTAAAACGTATTATTTTTAGTTTCTCATATACATGTCCAAATCATGTTAAATATTTTTTTCTTATTTTCTTATTATTGAGATTACCATTAGGGTTTCTCTAATTTATTCATTTCTAGATATATCTTTTAACATTATCCTACTCATTAATCTTGACATATGTAATTTTGTTACCAACATTTTATTCACTCATTTATTTTAATTTATTATTCAACATTTAGTTTCATAAAATATTGTTGGTTTAACTATTATTTTATAAAATAATGTTGGTTTAACTATTATTTTATAAAATATTTCCCTTAATATGTATGATATTTTTAATTTTTACATTGCCCCACATTTTGCTATCTTGTCCACACTCACACTCCAGATGCACAGAGTCATGTGAAGATTTGCCTGATAAAAGAAGAATGTACATTTTATTGATGATGTAGCCATGTACGTAGCAGTGAGGATGCACTCCACCAAAATGGTAAGGGTAGGTTGGCTTGGAAATGAATAGCACGAACAATTTCAAAAAGGTGTCTATGCTTACGTTCAATGACTCTATTTTGCTACATAGTGGCAATGCAAATGCTTTAACGTATGATTCATAAGAGAAAAAGAAATGTTGTACAATAGTGGAAAGAAGCTCAGTACTCTTATCTAACAAGTTTAGATAATAGTACTGAGTTTATTTCCAATGTTATACCGTATTTCTTTCCTCTTCTCTCACAAGCTATTAAGGCCTACCTAACTTGTTGACTAATTTTTTAAATCTACTCTTGATGGGCCCACCATAACCAATTGAAAGCTCTATCTCCGTTTCACCTATAACCAAATGCTTGCTTAATTAAAAGAGTTCTTAACTAAATACATAAATTCTAAAAATAAATCTCTCTCCCCGTCTCCTACCCCTGATCCCCCTTCGTTCCTCCTCCCATATCTAAATCCTATTAGGTCATTATCTCAAAATACTTAATTCACATATTTACTATTAATTTACTTTTTCATCAATGAAAATGCTTAGATTGAGAATTTGAGATATTTAAATTTTAAATTTTAAAAATTTGATACCTATCATAATAGCAAAAAGATATTAAAATATGTTCAAAGAGTAAATTGAACACTAGACACTTATTAAACATTGGGCATTTTAAATTAAAATTTTCCTATATTCTTTTGCTTCTCCTCCATCTAAATTTCAAACCGACCCTTTTGATTCTCGAAGGATGATGGAACGAATGGACAATTAGATTTTGCATATTAGCCCATGGTGGTGTTGAGTGAAATCATGGATGGCCCGGCCCGGATCAATTGAATGAACTTGTCCACGTGTCCAAAAGTAAGTGAATGCAATGCCATTGTCATTTTATTGTAAATGGAGGAGAGGCTGGAAACAAGAACAAAAGTGTGGCCTTTTATTTGGTCGGTGAGCCATTGGAATAGATAACTTTGTTTTTTCTTTCTTTTTTAACTTTTTGACAAATTAATTTTTTTTCTTTGATCTAAGTCTGAAGTGTCAATAGTCAACGCAGTTCAATGCATCAACCATCAAGACAAAATGGGTCAGATCAAAATTATATGTATAGTGTAATTCAATTGATAATTTTTCGTCTCAAAAAACAGAAGGTATTTGATTTGAACCCTCATAATTTCACTTGATGTGCTCTAAGGACAGTGGATTTAATTGATTCTCTATCTCAATAAATACTTAAAAAATCTAATAAATATTCTAAGCCACGTTATTTTAATCGATTTGAATCTATTGATCAATAATAAAATTAAATTGAAATTTTTAAAAATGAGTTGAGTTATTGGTAAAAATAGAAGAAACCTAAATATAAATTAGATAAAAAATAATAACCGAAATATAATATGGGTCCTTCACTTTTAGACGATCAACCTAACCTACTTCCCACGTTGCACCCCCAATTATAAAGTGTTATAGTATCATTCAATTCGAATCTAAGTCAAGTTTGCTCCTGAGACTCTTCATCCAACTCGATTCAAATTTATTTTAAATTATTTTTTTGTGAAAGGTAATTTTTTTTAATATAGATATATGATTAATGCTTAAAACTTTTCAATCCCTTCATTTTCTTGAAACTGGCATATTTTTGCTGGCTAGTGTGGAGGGCCGGCGGGCCCAAACAAACCCCTGGACTGGTCCCATCTGTAACTTGCTCCCTTTGTCGGTCCTTTCCAACTGCAAAGTGCAAACAGGCGTGGGCCCCCTTTTCTCTTCCTTCTCACGGTAGTCTCAGGACTACGGAAACTCCAACACCTGCCACTACTTATAAAAGCAGACGTAAGTGTAGACGCAATCGTGTCTACGTGTCAATGTGCAGCTCACACGTGTACGATACGAGATGATGAAAGAAACTCCAACTTATCGTGGCTTGAAGCTACGAGATTTTGCTTTTAACTGATATGAAACGTACCTGTGCAAGCGCAGTTGGGATTACATGGGTCCCACTTTAAAGAGTTCAAACCCTTACATAGGCCCCCTCCTCACGTGTCTCGAGGGTTTCTCTACTTATTGGATGACTCCATTTGACAGCATTATTCACTGAATAAAATTATATAAAAGATTTCCACATTTTGAACCTTTGAACATGGCGTGTTAAGAACATGTAGGAATGCTTTTTTAATAAAATTAAATTTATCTTTATTTTAGGTATATTTGTTTATTAATCCTTTTAATAAGATATGATATTTTGAGTGGAAGAAAGGTTCTGTGAGATTTTCATATGATGTAATAAATGAGAGAAATAGTAAATTATAATAAAAATAAAATATTAACCATTGCTCCTAATGCCATGCCATCATTAAAGGTAGTTCCTCTGTTTTGGCAATAACTTCAAATTTATGTCATTATTTTTAAGAGTTTAGGTGTTTTCTTTTTGGTATTCCTACCCTCTAAAGGAGGTTGTTGGTACTTATGAAGAAAAAAATGTATCTTTTAAATTTTTTTTAAAAATTAAAAATATAATTCACACAACACCGCAAAAGCCATTATGCAGTTAGTCGATTCGAAATGAAAAAACAATATAAATATAACCTTAGACTGTTTACTCGGTAGTTGAGAAAATTATTATGCTTCAATCATTATTGAGATGGACTTGTTAGAGAAACCATAATGCTCCAACAAATATGAACAAGCGCAACAGAAGAAAAAAGAAAAGCACATGAGGTGTATGGATCACGATAAATTCTATTACTCTATTGATCAAATAAAAATACATTGTTAGTCACTGTCACATAAGACCAATTACGAGTCTTGTAAAGTCAATCAATAATAAGTTGAAATGAAGTTTTAATGTGTCATTTAGTTAGAGTAAAAAAGTTGAATATGAGATTAAAATAATCCATATGCAATCTAAAATTTGTAGAGCTATAAATAGTGATTGTAAGTTAAATTCGAGTAAAACTAAAT
The DNA here is from genome assembly GCA_013350335.1 of Chimonanthus salicifolius. NCBI lineage: Eukaryota > Viridiplantae > Streptophyta > Magnoliopsida > Laurales > Calycanthaceae > Chimonanthus > Chimonanthus salicifolius. Next base: position 61,882,374 of record CM023541.1, on the reverse strand, counting down.
CTTAAAAGTAGATTCAAATATATCCAAATTTACATTTGCATGTGAATACTTACATCCGATGCTTATACTCATTCTTCATTCATACTTTGTTTATGTATATTATTTATATACACTCTTGCAATTATAAGATTGCAAGACTGAGTCAAAAGCTCGTCATATTGAGATAACTCAAAAAAAAAAAAAAAAATGTCGTCAAACCTAATTAGAGTATCAATCTAAGATAAATAGAGTAAATGCTTTTGATAATGACAATGACTTATATATTATGATTTTTCCATATTTAAGTTGCCATCTGAAAATATTCTAATATTAAATTTAAATATAAATTTAGTATAAATAATTAAATAAACGTAACACTTAAATTTCAATATCCATTTTTCTTAGTCAAATTTCACATCTAAACTTTCTTTTAAAAAAGTTAGACTATTAATTTTTCTAAAATATTACAAAATTATTGTAATTTAAGTTTCATATAGTTGGATAAACTCGATAGAAAATCTCATAAATAATATAGTTGAAAAATCTCTTTTTAAAAAAAAACAACAAAATCTATCAAATTAAAAGTGTTATATGAGATTCAATTTTCGAATCTCCATAACCTCACCTCACGTGGTGTGTCTTAAGAAGAGGATTTTTTACACGTAAATTAAAAAAAAATACATAATCATTTTTAAATTTTAATCAAACTTATCTTTGGAAAGGGAGACTTTGACCTGAAGTTTTGGTATCCTAATGCATTTACTTCGAGTCAAACTTTCCAGAGTTGGAACTTTCCTTCATCCTTTCAAATCCCTAGAAACTTTCCATCCAAATTCTCAGTTCTCATAATACGAAAACAATAGCTGATAAATTTATGCTTTTGCATTTGCCACCTTTGTCTTCTTCCCCACATAGCGACAGACATGAAAATAATATAAAACCCAGATGAAAGTGCCCTTCTTCCTTCCTCAGAGAGAGAGACTCTGTTTTCATTTTCTTCTTCTTGTTCTGTTTTTTTATCTCAATGTCGTCTGATCTTTTCCTCTTTGATGGCTCTTTTGAATGCCATTCCTCCACAGAAATAGCTCCCTCAGACGTTGAATTCCAGTTCTTCCCTGCAGCAAATGCCACATACCCTTCTCCAGACCTTTCTCTGAACTTCTTCCAGCCATTCTCCGACGTCCCAAATCAATTTCAGCCCTTCGATCCATCTTTTTGCATGTACACGCCAACCCCACTTCCTCTGTTTTGCTCTTCTCCCCCCACCCAGAAAATGCACAACCTTTCACTAGACCCAACAACATCTGCCATGGCAATGGCAGCTGGGTATGCAGATTCGAGTCCCATCAACCAAATGGGAGTGAAAATGGAGTTCCCTGGAGATTTGGAATCGAACACCCTCTCGCTTTTTCCAAATGATATTATGCAGAGGAGCCTCAGTAGCCAATCTGTTGATCAGAAGCCAGCTTTTCTCTTTCAACCCAACCCGAATTTTCTCTGGGAGTCGCCAATTTTCCAGGCCCAGATGTTGAATTTGGATCAGAACTGGAATTTTGAAGGACTCATAAGAAGGGCTTCCAGTACTGGAGATTTACATGTTAGAATTCACCCACTTCTCTTTTCCTTTCTTCATTTACTCTGTTCTTCTTCTTCTTCTTCTTCTTCTTCGTTTTATTTTTTCCTTCTTTCTGTGATTCTTCTAAATATTATTACCCATTTTCTTTCTTTCTTTCTTTTTTAAATCAGATGTTGAATGGGGATCAAACGAATTGCAGCTATCGAAATTCATTTGACGAAACGTCGATTTTTTCAGTCAGTCGGTACAGCCCCGAGGAGAGAAAACAGAGAATCCAAAAGTACAGAAGCAAAAGAAACCAAAGAAACTTCAACAAGACAATCAAGGTGACGACCACTCTTAACAAGTCTCTTCTAACACTTCTCAACTCCATGAAAACTGATCTGAAAATATGAATTCTTCTGCTTAGCAGTATGTTTGCAGGAAGACTCTCGCCGACGGCAGGGCTCGAGTAAGAGGAAGGTTCGCTAGAAATGATGAAAATGAGGAGATTCTCAAAGCAACTGATCCTCACCGTGGGGTAGAAGAGGAAGAAGAACCTTGGGTAAGATAGGAAAGAAGTAAATACAGAGACAAAAAAAAAAGTGTCAACATTTATCAACTGCATCAATCATACGTTGACACATTATCATTCAGTAATTTACATTTATTATTAAAATAAATAAAATTTAGTATAAAATGTTATACTGAATAAGAAAATAATGTACTGATTCCGGCCGTGAGAATTTTTAAAATTTGAGAGGCCTAGACAAACTTGATAAGAGGGGCTCTACTGCATCTTAGGACTCTACTGTAAAATTATTTTTTAGATCTGTTTTGAGGCCTTAGACGGCGGATACCAGGGAAGAAAATGTATAGGAAAAAATAGAGATTGAGGGAGGTGGCTTTTCCTTCAACACTATTTTTTTTTCCCTCTCTTTATAATAATAATAACAATTCTACATTCAGCATTAAATATTCAACTATCAGCACTCTTTCTTTATTTTGTCAGTTACAGAATAAAAGAATATGACATCGAATCTAAATTCAAGAATATAAAATGAGGTCATTTTCTTCTTTATGTTAGGTAACTGGTCTGCATGAGGAGGAGATAATGGCTGTTAGAACCATTGCTAGAGGCATGAATCCTCCTTCAAGTATCTGGGGCTCTGAAACTTTGGCTTCTTTTTCTGATTTTCAAGCTTCCACAAGGAAAATTCACTGAAGAATTCTGAACTGATAAAGGAAAACTGGTTGAAAGAGAAAGAGGGGGGAGAAAGAAAGGGGTCAAAATGAAGATTTACAGTGTCAGATGAAGAAAGAGAATAAGAACTGGGAGTCAATTGTATATACAGAAACTATTGCATGGAGATTATATCAATATTAATTGTAATTACACTGATTAGCAGAATAATTAATCTGATGTCCCTTCCACCATGCTTCTGTTCCTTTAGTCACAGCCATCTCAATGCCAGCATCGTTGTTTATGGTGGCTGGAATATATAATTAATATCATGTATTTAAAATAACCATACTTGTTATGGACTGGGTTGACTGGATTTGACTGTAAAGGATGTTTTATTATGTGTTTAATACTTTAATTAAACTAATCGTATGTGTTTTGAAATGGGTTGACTAGGTTTGACTGAAATGGACGTTGGGTTAAAGACATGTTGAGGAGGTTTTAGATGGGAGTGTAAATGGACTTTTAATAATTTAATAATTTTATAATATTTAATATAAATAAACTTTTTTTTTTTCTAAAAGTAACTGTTGTGACTCAAAGTCATCATTTTGTTATTGCATATGTAAGCACTCTTGTCAATCTCAAATAAATTTATACAATTCAACAGAAACAAGTTTAATAAAATGTTGTTTATTTGAGATTAAAAAATAAGACTAAACAAATGCAAATGACTCATACAGGAAAGTGAGTTCATATCTCTGCAAACTAATCAATAAATGGAACATCATTATTTGTATTTAGCCTTATCCATTATTATAAGAAAAAGCAAAAAGTAAAATAATGTTCAAAATAAAATATAAGAATATACAATACAATAGAGTAAAATGTAGAGAAAAATGCAAAATGTAGGACAATGTGTAGTCCGTATATTACTCTACGAGTTGGTGTAAAAAAATCTTAGTATACTTTTACAATCAACAAATCTTATCCCTTAATTTTTTATAGATCAAGATGAATCTTATCGTGCTTTTCCAAAATGGTTGATGTATGTAGGGTAGGGATTTCATTTATCTAATATTGAAAAAGTTGAGAAGTAGCATAAACATCTTTAGAGTGTATTTGTTGGCACTAGGAACGAGTTTCATATTTGAAGTATAAAGGGAGATTTAAGAATTTATAAAATACTGGATCAATCATCTAACTGGCTAGTCTCTTTGGATAGATACTCACGTGGACTCAGGCTATCTCATGTGGAGTCAGGAGATCTCCTAAGTGGACGGAATGATTGACCTCGTTCGAGGGAGAGATTGTTGGATCTACGAATGAGTCTCACATTGAAAGTGAATAGGGAGATCTTGGAATTTATAAAAGAACTTGGGTTAATTCACTTAAGAGGCTACTATCTTCAGATGGATACCTAGGTTCTAAGAATTTGATGGAGGTTTTTTCATTTTTGAATACACCCTTATTTTAATATAAACACACTTACTATCTAAAAAAATTTGAATTTTGACCTAAATTTATTTTTGGAAGAGGATTGTGATGTCACATAAAAGAGTTGCATGTGAAAACACAATGACTAATATCATGGGATGGGACTTGTCTAATAAGAAAATTAGTAGTACGAAATTAGGGATGGCGTTTAAGCACATAAGAGTTGTAAGTGATTAAGTGTTTTCATTTTTTTTCATAATTTGACAAATTTATATTTAGAATAAAGTTTAATAAAAGCCACTCATTATCATCGGTTTTCCACCTTGAGAGTAAAGTTTTTTTTTTTTTTTAACTTTACTCTTTTAAACTTTTAATCAATAAGTGAAAGAAGATGGACATGTGAGTCAAGAATGATTCAACTTCAATTAAAATGAAAAAGAATCTTTTTCAATTCAATCATCTAACATTTCAAAATATTCTTTTTCTGAAAAATTAATATTACTTATAATTCAAAATAAATAAAGAGTTTTTACATTTAATAATAATGACAATTCAAAATAAACCCTAGAATCTACAAACAAAGAGAGATTGATTATGAGTCTCCACTTATTTGATTGAATTATCTAGGTTTTCTTGAGTGACTTGGCAAAATGATCTTTCATGTCTACTTTAAATTTAAAATATTATAAATACTCAATAAAATTAGGGCTTGTTAGTAGTGTAGAGCAGGGGTTTAAATATCGGCCGATACGTATCGTATCGGCCGATATATATCGGTTTTGGGCATGTGAATATCGGCCGATATGTATCGTATCGGCCGATATTCACAATATCGGCCTTGATATCGGCCGTATTATATCGGCCCGATATCAAAATATCGGCCGATATCGGCCGATATTCACAATATCGGCCTTGATATCGGCCGTATTATATCGGCCCGATATCAAAATATCGGCCGATATCGGCCGATATTTAAAAAAACAAAGAAGAAAGAGAAAAGTATCGGCCGATATATCGGCCGATAGCGATATATCGGTCGACATATCGTATCGGCCGATATATCGGCCGATACCGATTTTTTTAGAGTCATTTAGTATTATTGAAATATCTATGGATTTTCATATCGAAGTGTGAAATCTTAAAAACTCTCATCTATTAGAATTTTTTTAATGCTTTTTATTGATTGAAACTTTTACTCTAGTTACTAATTTTTTCAAGACATATCTTAAAAGCCAAAATAATTCAATAGAAAAAGAATCAAAATAACTTCTTTTTTTTATCAAAATTTGAATGCCTACTCATGCATTTGATTATTCAATACAAAAAGTTTCACTAAATATAATCGAATGAGGTTTGTCATTGTAATTTAATTATTTTGATACTCATCTTAGACCTTGAGGACTGACGCAAGGCCTTTCTCTAATTCCACATAACAAAAGTAAACCCATTTAAAATTTTTAGCTGTTCAGCATATATAATAAAATTCACAATCTTACATCGAATGACTACAGATTTGAAAAAAATTAAATTTGTAATGTAGATTTTAGGGCTGAAATCAGCCAGGCCGGGTCGGGTTTTTTAACCTAATCCAGTCCGAGTTACTAATATATGGAGCTCAACCCGGACTTTTGACCTGGACTTCTTGACCCGATCCGACCCAAATTATAACCGATACAATCCGAAACCCGACTTGACCCGTATTTTGAACCTACTTTAGCATACTTTTTACCGGGTCGGATCGAGTCGAATTAACTTAAAAATCTCTCAACGTAATCCGACCCGAATTTAATGCGAGTTTCTGACTTCTCAATCTGACAAGGCCCACTGACCCAACTTTTATAACACGACCTGCATGATTTTCAGGTTAGGTCATGCGGGTTCACCAAAACCCAACCCAAGTTTCACCCCTAGTAGATTTAATAGGAATACTAAAGTAAAACACAAGGCATTTGTACATTGGGATATACTAACTCTACCGAATAAAATAAACATACTTTAGTTTAATATATCAAAAGTCAATTCTCCACTTCACCGTATAATGAACCATAAAATCGGCCTCTTTATTGTCTCATGTTATTATTTATTCCTTTCCTCGGTATTTTTAGTAATCTGACTCTCTTCTTACCTGTGATTTACAATCTTTTAATTCCATTTATTGCAGTTCTCACTAATCTTCTATTTACATGATCAAACCATCTTTATCAAATTTTTTTTCATTTTATCATTTATTAAAACCATTTTTAAATTATCGACATATTCGAATATCAATACAACAAAGGAATATAAACTATTCAATAGAATATCTTTGATATGATTTTTTTTTGACCAAGGGGGAAATGCACCGTGATGTTCTGATTTCTCTTATTTAAGTGGGACTTTACAATATAAAATTGGAAAACTCTAACCTCACTTATATAATTAATTAAATCATCATTGAGGCATTAATCCTTCAGTGAATCTTTGACCATCTCTCTTTGGATAGAACTTCAAACTGATGCAGCTGAACATGTGGACCTTCACAGATCCTTGATGGGTATCTTGACTATTTAGATTCTCAATTCCATCACTCATTAAACTGTGGCAGGAAGAATGGTTGTCTAAATCTCATTGGCTCCTTTCTCAAGTGCCATTTCTTTTCCTTGTACCTCTCTCTGATGCAGAGCATTTCTCGCCCTGCATCTGTGAGCATCACTCTCTTTCTTTAAATGAATCATATCAGAGGTTTAGGGCTTATCATTTATCTTAAATTCTAAAATTTTGTCACAGGGGTATTAATATGGGTGTCCATCTTAATATAGAATTTTTTTTTTAGAAGATATGGATTTTTTTAGATTTTTCACTTTTTTCCATTTGTCTGTACGAATTTTAATGAACTTTTAGAAATCGGTTCACTGGATCGGTGCATCGAACCGGTGCACTTGGAAATAAAAAATTGAGAAAAGTGATATGTTCGATTCACATATTTGAATTCTTTCACGCCACAAGAAATTGATGCACCGACCAGATCACTTTTCTCAAATTTCTATTTCCAAGTGATCCGGTCAGTGCACCGATTTCTTGAGACGTGAAAGAGTCTAAATCGGTGCACCGTTCGGATCACTTTCCTCAAATTTCCATTTCTAAGTGATCCGGTCGGTGCACCGATCCAGTGAACCGATTCACTGGAAAATGAACCGATTTCTGAAAGTCCACTAAAATCCGTACGAACGGATGTGGGTAAAATGAGAAGTTCACTAAAATCCGTGTCTTCTAAAAGAGTTTTCCCAGATGGGCATGTTATTAATACCGGGCGATATCTGATATATATCGCTAATATCGTCTGATATCAATAGTTTTACTTAAAAAAAAATAGAGAGAAAAATTTCACGGCCAATATATTGGCTGATACCAATATTTCAACCATTTTTTTGACCATCTAATAATAAATGTATTAATCCAACGGAAAAATCCACTTTGATAGATGTTTTAAAGGTTTTCTTGATAATCGAACGGTATGAGACATGCTTAAAAAGTCTGAAAAAAAAAAAAAACTCAACTCTTAAATATATAAAAATATATTATTATGAATTATACAATTAAACTTATGTAAATGTCTAGGGCTCTACAAGTACAAGTAACTGACTTAGAGTTGGCTTACAAACAGTGGCAATTTGTCTGCGCTCTTTGTTTCCACAGTCATTGTCTATACCTTTCATCACAGTGATGATGTTGGTAGAATTTTATTGGAGAAGGTCCACAGTACTGAATTGAAAAGTTTCAATTCTAATGAACTTTATTCTATGATAAAAATATATAAATACATAGATTATTGTAAAAATTACTATATGGTTAAAAAAAATATCAAAAAAATCAAATTTAATAATGAGAATATATCAAATAAGTATTATAAATCTAAATTTAAAAATAAAAATTAATAATATTACTGTCTAAATAAAGGAATTTGTGGATACAACTGGGTGATTTTATTTTCCACAATTTATTGAATCCATGCAGAGACATCCATTACTTCAAGGGGTCCTTGTCTAATTTCTGGAACACATCAGTGGGACCCACCATAGATTTATCAATCCAACTCACGTGGGCGGCGCCATGTCTTTAGAAAGTGCAGAATAAAATAAATTGATAGAATATATTTTGAATGTAATCTCTCTTTAATATAATATTGTAATCTAAGTCAGAGATAACATATTATAACATTAATCTTTTGTTTAGTATAATAAAAATGTAGCCCTTAGGCTTCTTGATTTCTATCTTGGGTGTGAATTGGGAATAAATCATACATCATTACAGGCAAAGAAGAAAACATTCAAAGTCAGAAAAATACAGCTATGAATCATTTAAGGTGTATATGGATTAGGAATATTATTAAAAAATATAAAAAAATGGCAGTATATGGTGCTTCTAGATATTTTATTGTAGAGCCTTGCTTCATTCATCTATTATGTAATATATTATTTTCCATTTTAAGTAAATAATTTTATAAGGAATTATTATTATTGTTAGGGGTTGAAGTGATGGCTAAGAACCCAAGTAAGCAGTGTGAGTCTTAAATTCGATTTCCACTTAACTCTACAAGATCACTTTCGGTAAAATTATCCATTGTATAGATAGGGAGACTTGCACATGTCTCAATAATTATTCTAGTACTCTAAGAGACCTCGGCACCTTGATCGGCAGAAAAAAAAATAGTCACTTATTTATTTAGTTCATTTTTTTCACATATAGAATGGAGAGTACACAAATAGAAAGACAAGAAAAATCATATGAATAATAATAAAAAACAAATGAATGTTAAAAAGACTCAAGGAGCCATTCTGTGTGCAAATTGAAAATTTTATACAAAAATTAGTTGGGTGATATATCTAAACACTCTAGTTGAAAAAATTGTATTTCTTACGATAAGATTTTAACAAAGAACCACTAATGAGATGGCGTTATGTTGTATCATCATATTTTTTATATGATAAAAAGATTATTTCTAAACTCTCTCTTAAACTTTTACTAAAAATATTTTATTAGAAATCATTTATATTTTTTTAAAAAGAGAAAAATCAAAGCCTATGAAATGCTGCCACCAAACATGAACCTAATCAAAAGAGGGGTCCACATTTTTTCTTACAGATCAGTGCATCTGTCTTTTTCAGTGGCACTCATTAGCAGTCAGCATCTTGATTCTTGATGGTGACTGTACACATACGAGAAATCTCTCTCTTGTCAACAATGTTTTTGGAATCCAAATAGTTTTGTGAGAGAAGATAGTGGGGTGACTAGAGTCAACCCATTTACCCATTTGTTCCACAAAGGGACTCGACTGAACAATCAATTCACATGTGTGAGATAAGATTAGTCTCATCTCCTATGGTTGGTCGAGATACCCATGCTGTCTAAAACTAAATAAGATTAAAATTTTAATTAAATCATTGTCATTGTCATTTTTCATTTATTCTCTTTTCAAATGATGCTTTTCTGCTCCATTTAAAAAAAAAAAAAAGAAAATTATTTTCTAGTCAATCTGATTAAAAACCATATGCCTTGGTAATTTTCTATCTTTCACTCTATCAAGTGACTGAGAAAGTATTTTTCTTTTTTAAGAATCCCAAGATCCCACTTCTCTCCATTTACGAAGGTGTTGAGTAAAGCTACAGATGACGCAGATCTATACAAGTCATGAGCATCGAATTATTACAAAAGACTTGAATCAACGACCTCTAATACATAACTAATTACCAACATTTGTTAAAGGCCTCAATATTTACATTTTAAGACATATAATCGCACATTTTTATTTTTCAATAGAAATTATCTGTATGATTTGAAGTTTCATAAATAATAAAATTTGAACAAAAAAGTAAAATATTAATAAACCCTTTCCAATATGAATGAGGGTTCATTGATGAATGATGACATAAATCTATGGATGGTCATATGCATGAAAATCACCTCTCCAAAGAAACAAACAAATAATTCACTGCCCATTTTCTCACACACTTATCTTTTAAACTTATTGACATCTAAGCAAGTATCGATTACCAATTCTACTATTGCCAATGAACCAACCTAACAGTGATTAATCCAATTGAGCTTGTTAAGTTATCAAAGTTGAGCCTAGTTTAAGCAGTGAGCCAATCTTAAATTGAGATTTCATAATCTTTTCTTGTTTGCTGTCTGGTCCGGAGATCTTAATATCTTCTCTTGCCTCTCGAGGGTTCCTCTTGTTAGACTTCTACTGTGGATTTTCGCTTGTATTTTTTTGGGCCTCCTATTCTTTTGAATGAAAATCACTAACTATCATTCAAAAAGAAAAAAAAAATCCCTCATGAGATACAAGTCTCGGTCGAAATCAATTTTTTAGTATTTAAGAAGATCAGAAATTTTCTTTTTAAGTAAAATATAAGATGATTGAATGAGTCTTATTTTGGACGATTTAAAAAATCTCTATAATATTTTGTGGATCTATTCAAATTCTTTTATTCATGATCTAGTAAAATATTCGTACTTCTAAATTTAGACATTTATAAAATCTATTTGAGATTAAATTACTAAAGAGAGAGAGAGATTCTAGTTGTAACACCCACGAGTGTAATCTATAGATTCCCACTTGTCGGAACTTCCGTAACGACTAATTCCATCTAAGTAATAAAATATTCTACTTTAATGGGAACCTTTGCTTACAAAGCTAACAATCTTGAACTTCTTGCATCTTCAATGACACATCACCACAATTTGACCACCTCACTATAAATAAACAACTATTAATGATTTCAACTCATTAATCAAATCTGTTTTCAGCATCTAAAATAAGATTTGTTACAAATACATAAATTATAATTCAGTAAACATATAAACTTTATATAATTTAAATATTATCTATGTCTACAGTGAAATAAAAACAATTTCACTATTTATAAAAAAATATAATTATAAAACTTTTATCTTCCTCATGTCTCTCTATTACAAATCAATCATATGATGATAGGTATTCTTTTAAGTTGTCCCGGGCAAAATTTATTAGGAAATACAGGATGTAGTGAAATTTTCATTTTACCTCTACCGGTGTACCTCTCATCAAATATTGATATACTAATAATACGTCACTGCACATGTATATGTTTTATATATCAGAACATCAGTACTTGATGAGTGGTATAATGGTAGGAATAAAATGAGAATTTTACTCGTATTAAGATGAATATCCTTTTAAGATGCATTGCATAAGTTGTACCAAGTGGGTCAGATTTTCCTTGAGACTAATCCTTTTTCATTGTCAAAGCCCAAGTCTTTCTGTAGCCCCTTGAACTTTGTAGACTAAACTCAAACTCACCCACTTTAAGGCCTAATTTCAAATTTCAAATTTCAAATTTCAATCAGATGATTTTTTTTAATAAAAGTAGGGTACACTACAGAGGCTTAATATAGTAGTAATATGATGGGCTCTCATGGGCTTTTCAAAAAAGTCCAAACCCATCAATTTATTAAACGGGCTAAAAGATAAGGTTAAGCACAATCGATTAGTCAAGTGAACATATTTAACTTTGTTCCTTAACCATGGATTTGAGTAAGACTTGGGTCGGTTTAAACCCACAAAAAACTCTATCCCCTTGAGATCATAGTTAAAAACTCGAAATAATTTTGATGAGTTAGTCTAAGTTGGCTTAACTCGATAGAACTTTGAGTCAAGAGAGTCGATGAGTTACCGTCAATCTTTTTAATCCGATATAAAAACCTCATTTCAATTACTAAATTTGAATTTTGAGTTTTTGAACTATTTCTGAGAACCCTATCCAAAGCCCTCAATTTCTTGTCTCTCTTTTTCATTTTTTTAATCAACTATCTTTTCTTTAAATTACTAAATAAAATATAAGAGAATTCTTCACTGGGAGAAAACTCAAGAAGAGAATCTCTTCTCTAAAAAGTCTCAAAAAAAAAAAAAAAATTCCTATTCCTTTAAACGTAGCTTAAGAGCATCTGTGAAAGGACCATCTGCCCATCTCTGCTGCTTATATATATATTTGATTATTTGTACATTCAAATGATATTATAACCTAATGAAAATCAGAAGAAAGCATTTGTTCAAAGGAGGCTTTGAAACGATTCGACAGCGCAATCAATTCCAGACGCTTTGGACTATCAATTCTTCACTTTTCATTACGTGTTCACACCCCAACAATTCATTTTCTTTTTATTAGGATCAAGAACCAGACAGCTAAAAAAGCAAGCAAGCTACTTTGTTAATGGCAAGAGCAAGAAGACGAAAAGATAGCTTATTAAATTGCTAGAAAGAACCCAACCTGCAACAGTACCCAACACTCCTTTTGACCATCACAGTGATTTTTTTTTTTTTTCTTTTCAATATCTGATGATTACAATGCAATGGAGTAGGTTATGATTAGTGCACGAATGTAGATCATTTCAACGGGAAGCTTCCATGAATGTTTTTTTTTTTCTGATATTTCAATAAAAAGAGAAAAAAATAGAATTATTTTTCTGTTGATCATCAACTAATTAATTTTATTTAATTCAAAAGAATTGGAGTGATGGTGAGGAATTATCTCAAGAAATAAGAGTCCTAAGTTAAATTCTCATTTCAAGTCACTCTGGTAGAATTATCTGGTGTGTGTGGGTAGAGAAGCTTGAATACGCTCAAAAGATTAATCTGTTAGGGAATAGACCCAATACCCACATATAGAAAATACAGACTCAATCACACATAAACACAGAGAACACAGGATATACGTGGTTCGGCCCAATCTTAGTCTACGTCCACGGGAGAGTGTAGATTTCATTATAGATAAAAAGAATATAGATACAATATTTGGATCCCAAGATCTCTTTTGGTATCTTTCCTCTCTCTCTATCTCCCTCACTACACCTTTGCTGCAAGAGGCCCCTTCTGGCCTCGGAAGGCACTCGGCCGAACGGCAGGGTTTCCATGAAACCCACATCCTTAATACATAGCAGTATTGCAGTGTCCTAATGTAATTAGGAATCCCATTTAATTAGGAGTCCTATGTAATTAGGAGTCCCATGTAACTAGACTCCTAATTTCAGTAGAATTGAGCCACAAGTTCCAACAATCTCCACCTTGGCGAAAATCCACTGATTCTCCTCCAGAGACAACTGTGACATCGTCCTCCACTGCAACTATGCACCTCTGTGCACACTAACCGCTCCCGGCCATGCTCCACCTGCAGCTGTAATCCTCTACATCTCTGTATGAGATGCGCATCCCATACCTTAGGATGATCCACCAGTCTTGAGTAAGACTGTATAGCCCAATCGGGCTCCACCTCGATCTTGGCCGTTCAAGACCCTATGTTGCATCTGCAACTCCGCTTCCTACGTTCTACGAGCACATCCCGACGTGCTTCACGAATGTGAGGTTGCGTTTCCTTCATAGTGTGTTCCTGCACACACTAATGTGTTAGCTGCAATCACCTCGGCCTCTCTACGCATATGGCGAATGTGCCATCTCCACGCGTACCGTCAAAAAGTCCAAGGTCCTTCACAATGCAGCAACCCTCTCACGGCTACACCTTGCCGTGTTTCCTTGATGTGATCCCACGCACCGCCGTCGACCACTCCCCTATTCTTCCTCCTCTTCAAAATCCACACCGGTCACCGCGTAGATCTCTTCGCTACGATCACATAGGCGAAGACGGATCTCAATTCCGAGTCCCGATGACTCCAGAAATTGCAAAACAATTCTGACCGTTGATTTTTCCCTGCTGAAGGAGTACCTGAATCTGTGGTCCTTCGGGATCATCTGAAACTGTAAATCTGCAGATCACCCACTACGCAGTACAATAGTCCAGCAGAACTGCCCCTGTAGTCCATCGGGTGCACCGAAAAACGGTGGTTCTTCACAACCGAGTGGACTCACTTAGCCCCTCGGGTGCACCGAAAACGGTGGTTCTTCACAACCGAGTGGACTCGCTGATGTACCTGAAATGGTGGTCCCGCAAGTGAACTTGCAGTGGTGGTCCTCCAGACCACCAATTTTTCCCTCTTTTTTTTTTTTTCCCCTCGAATTACAGATCTGATCTCTGAGATCTGATTTCCGATCCGACGAACCTGTCTCTGGTTTTCTTAGAATCGACGTGGAACGGATCTGCCTGCGCACTACCAATGGGGCTTTGTCTTCCAGCCGCACCTCTGCTGGCTGCCACTCACAGATCTGAAAAAATCAGATCTGCAGCGGTATTGCATTGTTGCTTCTGCCCCTCTCCTTTTGCAGACGATTCTGACGTGTGATTTATCTGGCCCGAATCGAACCTTCGCTCATGATACCACTGTTAGGGAATAGACCCAATACCCACATATAGAAAATACAGACTCAATCACACATAAACACAGAGAACACAGGATATACGTGGTTCGGCCCAATCTTAGCCTACGTCCACGGGAGAGTGTAGATTTCATTATAGATAAAAAGAATATAGATACAATATTTGGATCCCAAGATCTCTTTTGGTATCTTCCCTCTCTCTCTATCTCCCTCACTACACCTTTGCTGCAAGAGGCCCCTTCTGGCATCGGAAGGCACTCGGCCGAACGGCAGGGTTTCCATGAAACCCACATCCTTAATACATAGCAGTATTGCAGTGTCCTAATGTAATTAGGAATCCCATTTAATTAGGAGTCCTATGTAATTAGGAGTCCCATGTAACTAGACTCCTAATTTCAGTAGAATTGAGCCACAAGTTCCAACATAATCGAGTGAAGAAGCCTGAACAACTTGATCATAAAAAACATTTGTTTCTAATTTTATCTTGTAATATCATTTTTTTTATATCAATCAACTATAACGAATAATTCCATTACCCTACAGCATAGTGTGCTTTCATATTATAAGATAGAAGTCTTTTTGTGATTTTTTTTCTTTTAAATGTTTAATTAATCAAAATTGGAAAAAGACACGTATAAAATCGTCAAGGACTCAAGGTATGAATCACATTGTTGCTTTTTTGACCGTTTTATTTTTCTTTCTTCATTACTTATTTTATGAGAAAAAATAATCTTTAAAAGATATTTTCATAAAGTAAATTCAATTTACTCTCTCTATATGATATGCATTTTGAAACTGTCCGAAAATAGTTGTCTGATATGTCATTTTGATTCTCTCTATTATGACTATATATATCTTCTTTATTAGAAGAGTTAGAGGACGTTGAAGACAAGTTCATACGTCTTTTTAAAAGTCTTTTTTTAAAAAATTCAAAATTTTAAAATAGGACAATAAAAATAAAATGACAAGAGTATAAAATAAAGATTTTGACAACAAGCCATCATGACTGAGATAATACAGCATAAAATAAGTGATCATCCCTTTCGTGCACTTTACATATTTAACTGAGATTGTCTCAGTAAGTGGGGCACTGTCCATGTCAAAGCCAATATAAGTGTTATAATTGGCTTTTCTAAAGTCTCCTTTTTGTATTTTTAATCTCAAAAGCACAGACAATATTCTGTCCTCCCCTTTTGGATTGATCTGAAACTTGCCTTAGCTCAATTCCCTTTCATATGTTTGCATTATTACCCTTTGGAAAAAAAAAAAACAAGTGCATTTCCCTAAGGCAAGAGTATGGAATATCTCCATGAAATTCACTTGTTATTAGAGAAATAAGCTCCATGATTAGCTTTCTGTAAAAATATTCAACAAAGCATCATTGCCAAGCATTGGAATTGACCCTTTTAGGTAGCTCCATGAGTATGCAGATGAGTCCATTAAGCTTCTTATTGTCCCAACTCTCACCTAGTAAATTTGACTACTTTCTTGGTCTTGAGTGAGTATATAATTTTCGAACAATGATTCTTCATTAAAAAGAAAAAATGATTAGATGTAGATTATTTGATTATAATAAAGTCAAGTCATTCATCTTCACTGTCTATTAGTGAAATTTGAAATTTTAAAGTATAAAGCTTTTACTGATGAATGATAGAGGTAAAAGATCTGACTTTATTATTGTTAAATTTATCAATGAGGGTGAGAATTTCATGAACACTTATTTTAAGAACCATATTTGTTTTGTGAGACACACCAACCACACCAATGGAACCAACCTCCCACCACCACCCACTAATCTCTCTCCATTGAGAAATAATTACGAGTTTTACTTGAAAAATCTGGTCAAAGGAATTTTGTCTAGCATTCTTTTCTACCTTTGTAGGATTGTACTTAGGCTTCTCTTCACACTCCCAAGTGGCAAAGGTGAAGGAAATATAATATTAAGTCACATCTTACAAGTTAAATGATTTGCTCCAGTTAGGGAAGTGGAGGCTCCAATCCCTGTCCCTCACTTTTACAGTGGTAGGACCATATCCATGGATTTTTTTTCTTTCTAAATCAAAGTATTGAGCCGTCTTACCTAACAAATCTTTAGAATATATATAAATCTTTCAATCCATACATACTGAATAAGTTCAACGAGAAATGACTCTTTGGAGTTGAACGTGAATCGAACAGAAGCCCCTGCTTAAGAGTATAATTTTAAGCAGGGGTTTAAAATTCGGTATCGACTGATATTTGGACCCCTGATTTTAAGAGTAATTTTTTAATCTATTTAGAAAGATTGCTCCCAACTTGTCAAAATTTGAAATTATCAACAAAATCTTGATTTAAGTGTTTTATCACCATTAAAGATTTAACACATTCATTGTCATATAGTTGAAAATTTAAAACTTAAAGTTAAATGTTAGAATAATTAATTAAATTTCAAACTTCATGAGTTGAATGTTTTAAGTAATTTAATGTAAATTTCTCCAAATAATATCTTTACATTAGAGGTCACCCTCTAATCAGATTCTTCAAAAGAAAAAGGAAGTCGTACTACCAATGTTTGGAATCTCATGTAAGTGAGCTCTTTATGGTCAAAAGGAGTCCAACCATGATAGAAAGATAGATGGACTGTAGCTTTTACAGCTTGATTATGCCTTAATACATTGCATGATTAGTCTTTTAAGAACTGATTTAATGCATCTTTGACTTGGTCAATGTGTTAATTATAGGCTTCCATAAATCTATCGTGTCATCTCATGGCAGATAAAATAAAATAAAATAAAATTAGTGTTGAATGATATAAGTAGCTTTGAATTAATATTCATGTGCATCTATGTTTGCATTTATGTTCATTTAATTTTATCAAATAATTACTAGAATCATTTAAGTTTTATCAAATAATCACGTGCTATGATCATAATTGGCTCTACTCTATAATGAAAAAGGTATATAAATAAATAGATTATCACGAGACCTATCTAACTACAAAAATAAAATTTATTGAATTCTTATAGCCCTTTATCTTTTAAGATTAAAAATAAATTATTGAATTTTTTTTTAAGTTATCATGATAAACGTATCAAATATATTATAAAAAATTGGATTTAAGTAAAAAGCATGAAGCCCCTGCCCTAGGAGCACACAACACCCTTTATGTTGGCCTAAAACCGATATAGTTAATAAATGATAGTTTCGTTAAAAAAAAAAATTACTATTGCATTTTGCTAAAAAATAATGTCCATTGGCTGATCACCCTTGTCAAAGATCAATTTTCTTGAGAAAGTACTCTTGCATTTTTATTTTTTAACCAATTAATGTACATAATTGACCATGACGGAGGCTTATACCTAGTGGCATTAAAAAAAATTACAATTGCAGTTTTATCGATCATTTGAACAATCTTCTAGGAGTGTTCAGTTGTCTGAACTCGGCCCAAACTCGACCTCAATAAATAGACTCGAACAAAGATTTTTATTTGACTGGCCGGTCTTAGGCTTCAAATGCAATGTTTCTATTAAATTTGTGTACCTACGGGGTTTGGGTTCGATCTCTACACCAACATTGTTCGCTTTTTGTACCTACTTAATTTTCAACTTTTTAATTTTTTAAATCACCAAAAATATAAACTTCTGACATTTATTTTGAGTCCCTTTTTTTTGTGTAAAAATCCACTATTTTGCAATATTTTAAGCCAAAATTTTTCTCAGCTTCAATATCACTTAAATCAAGTGAACCCTCATGTACTCTAACCCGGCGAGGCCAGGCAGGGCCCATAGATTGAATATTAGTGGGCCAAAAGCTCAACCTGCACATGCCCATGGGCCTAATATGTAAGCCCAAGTTTAGTCCCGGATGGGCTTATTAGCAACTCAACAGAAACAGCTAATTGAGTTAAAAATAGAGATGGTACAACGAATAATGCAAAGTAAATTATTATCTAATGAAATTAAAGAGCCCAAAAGGGCCAATGAAATACTTGATCGGGCCAACATGGCAATGCGTTAAAATGGGCATCAAAGATTATTCTGTTCATGCAAAACATACATGATACTGAAGAAGGGGCAGCAAAAATGGGGCTATGATTTGGAAAGAGGGCATTTTTGGATGACAAGAAATGAATAGTAAAAACTTGTCTCTGGTCAAAAGTAAAAAAAAAATAACTATATAAGGTGGGAGGTTTTCTAGCAGACAGAAAAAAAGGGTGTACTTACCCTCAAAAAATGTTGTTCCCCTCGCCATTTCTCCATGTACAGAGGCCAGAAATAATAAGCATATGTTCAGTTTTCTCAGAAAAAAAGTGTTCAAATCTAATTTAAAACATAGCTAGATAGGAGTAAATTCTATATTACGCATAGAACATATAAGGAATTTGTAGGATTTGGGATGGGTCATAGAGGTTCAATTCCAGTTGAAAAGAGAAAGAAGAAGAGATGCGAACATCTTAATCTTTGACATTTAACATAAAACTGCCAAAATTTCACGGTTTGATCTTGTGAACCAAACTGGTAGAAAAAAGTGGAAGGAACAGATTCAGTTGAGAATGATAAGTGTTAAACTGAAGTTGCATCAGATCTCACTCTAGATTCAGTTGAGAATGATAAAGTGTTAAACTGAAGTTTGCATCAGATCTCACTCTGGGAGTGATGCTAGTTAGTTTGATAATCAAGAACCACTGAATGCCAATCTTATGTGTTGGGTTGCAGCATCGGCAAGTTCATATATTTCCACTTAGAAAATCTAAAATACTGAGGCACAAATACGATTACAACCATGCCTTAAAGTAGAATGCTAAACATCCATAGCTTCTATAGATACAAATTATTTCTCATACTTGTTCACCTCTTTTTTTCTCAGAGATTCTTGTTGATATTCATGTACAGGATAGAAAACAGGCAGTGTGAAAGTGTATGGCTTCATTCCTTCTCTTTCTGCATGAGGTGCAAGGGATATGCAGAGCAAAATGCAGAGGATTAGAGTAACAACATAAATGAATTGATTAAACTAAACAACGATAAAGTGTGTTTGGTGTAAAATAAATAAATAAAATCCTTGAAGGGCTGTCTGTTCTCAAAATAAATAAATTACATTTTCATTGGTCACCCAACATTTCTTTTGGGATGCAGGTGTGGTAGGAGAGGGTATGAGATAAATACTCTCGGTAGTCACAACCACCCTGTGGTAGGGAATTTCCCAAAATCTCATGCAAGCTGACAATTTTTTGAGTTCCAAAACATATCAAGGCAAATGCACCCTAAAATAACCAGAGACTCATGAGCAAAGAAGCACGATCAGCATTCCATACCGTGAAAACTGCAGACTAGTTAATCCAAAACGCTTTTTAAACAGGACATGACGCTTTGCAGGATCCTTCGGCTTACTTTTTGTGTGACCATGCCCAGGCTGCTTGCCCCGACTGCAAATAAATAAATAGATAAATGACCCTACCTAATCAAGATGAGCTTTCTACAGGATGAGTTTTCCATACCGTGGAAACTGCAGACTAGTTTATACAAAACGCTTTTTAAACAGGACATGACGCTTTGCAGGATCCTTCGGCTTACTTTTTGTGTGACCATGACCAAGCTGCTTGCCCCGACTGCAAATAAATAAATAGATAAATGACCCTACCTAATCAAGACTAGCTTTCTACAGGATGAGTTAACGAATATCATAGGGGTGGCTTGCAATTTGCATAGAAGGTATTGGGACGATAAAATGTTTTTGTTACTGGTAAAAGGATGAGCATGGGCCACATAAAGAAAAAGGATGAGAACAGCTTAAAGGTCATCATTGTCAGAACCACAAAGTTGCAGGTTTGTGTTAGCTTAGCTCTCTCTTCCTCCTCCCTCAACCACCCCCCGCTCCGCCCCCCCCCCCCCCCCCCCAAAAAAAAAAAAAAAAAAGAAAGAGGAAAGAAAGAGTAACAAGAATAAGAATAGGATGACCATACTTGTATTCCATGTATACCATCCCACTTGCTCCAGACATTGCACTCATTGAACCCACTGAGCGACGGGCCTTCTGGAGAGCAATGTCATCTGCATCTTCCTCCAACTGCTCCAAACCAACCATATCATCACCTGCACTCAGCACCTGCCATGGCAACCAGCTTTCTGACTTCTGAATAATCAACCAGTAAGTTCCAAAGTTATGAAAAGAAAAAGACAAACCTTGCTGAGGAGCGCAAGCTGGTCTTCAAGGCGGTGATAGTTTAACTCAGCTCCTGTATCAGGTGGAGGCAAGCTTGTAATGATCTGTCATAGTTTCATGTCAGCTACAAGATCAATGCCAGAGTGAAAATCATGAACTCGAGATAATGCATCAGATGGATATATTATATGTGGCAATTCTGGTGAATGAGAGCTCACCTTGAAGCTGTAACCTTGGTCTATCAAAAATTGCTGCCTTTTAGTAGAGTAATACATCTCCTGCATCCAACAGAGCAGGCCATAGTGAAAAATGAAATGATGAATCTACAGACATGCATCTTCCACATGGCAACCTTCGTGGAAACTTGGCCATCATAATTCATAGTTTCATACATTTATGAAGATTGAAATCAAGGATCTCCACTTCATGTGTTGAATTGTGAATAGAGTACAAACCCCCTAATCAGACCGGTCAGATGGTCCTATTACCTGATTTTGTGCTTTAACTTTTCGTTCAATTACCACCAATTGTGGTTCACACACTGTGTGCTTGTGCATGTGTATTCCTCTATCTATATGAAGGGCTTATTGGGTACTACTGGGAGTACTAATATTTTTTCCTCTGAGATGCCACTCCAAAAGGTGAGACCAACTTTTAGAGTCATGAAGGAGAAGTATACCAAATCTCTTTGATATCTTGCCTACTAAGTTTTGGACCCATCATATCATTGTAACTGTTTGATTAGGATCCCAAGGTTTTAGCAATCTGGGACAAAATTAAGGGTTACACAGATGGATGTGTCAAAGGGTTTTGATCAACAACTATTGGGAAGGTAACGCATGTGGAGGATTGTGATAGGCCAAGAAATGGAACTATTGGGAAGGTAACGCATGTGGAGGATTGTGATAGGCCAAGAAATGGAACCTACCCTCTAAAACCGTAATAAGGTATGTGCTCTTGGGCATATTTGACAGGAAAAGCATCATAATACATGTTATCATCCCCAAGCATACAAGTGGGAGGAAATACTTTACACCCCTCCCCAGGACCACGTGAGCCCCACCTCATCCACAAACACCCCTCAAACCATCGACCCTTGTGAATTGGACCCTGCCCTATATGACCCAATTCTTAGTCCATCTCATCATCGAATTAAAATCCTCACTAAACTTAGATAATAAAAATTCAAATTATCCAAACTCTGTGGCCTTAAAAAAAATATGGCTTGAATGATTCAACTAAGGTAATTTTTCGTAGAACTCATAATTAAACATAGATCTTTCCAAACTAGTTTCTTACTTGGCTGGTGGTTTAGAACTAGAGTTCTGCCTGCCGTGTGCTAGGTTTGAACTTTGGTACAGAGGGAGAGAGGAGTAGCTGAACAAAAACATAGACCTTTCCAAGAAGCCCATCCTTGTGGTTCCATGTGGGCCCCCACAAACCATAAGTAATTAAATTGCAGTCCTGGCCAAATGAGGCCCACCATATCCCCATTCATACTCACTATACCCTATAAATTGGATCCTTATCCAATTTGACCTCATTTTGAGTTATACTTGCTATAAGATTAGACCAAAATTTGAGATCCATTCCTATAACCATTTTATTTTGCCTCTAAAAAATGTTTTTTAAAATAAAATTAGAATCAATAGCCCCACCCCATATGGAGGTGGAATTAATCTCATGGATACACAAAACCGCCTGCAAGCCTCGTGTATTGGGTTACTTCGAGAGGAGTCCAACCCAAGACCTCTAGTCTATTCCTAGAAGCTCGACCCAACTGAGCTACCCGTTTGGGCAAAAAACAAAATGCAAATGTTTGGTGTTCCATTATGGGGAAAAAAGGCATGAAGAATAGAAAATTTCAAAAATATAACCAAAAACTAGTGGAAAGTAGAATAATCAATAACTCAGGAAGCGGAAGTCCTGAGTTCAATTCACTCCACCCCAAAGGCCACTCCCCGTAGAGTTACCCGGTGTGTGTGGGTAGGGAGGTTTGCACATACCTTAAAGATTAGTCGGGTTCTCTAAGAGGCCTCGATACCTTGGTCATCAAATTTTTTTTTTGAATAATTAATAATTATTTTTTGAAAGGTATAGTAAATAAATATTTCCATCATTCAACAATAATCTACACAAAAAAAAGTATGAATAAAATGGTAAAAAATACACTTTGTCAAGGTGAGGAACATACATAAATGGTTATCATTTCTTAGTTTCTAAAAAGAAAAACAAATGAAACATGAATAGGTACAACCTGAACAAAGCTATTCTAAGCAAAATGAACCTCATTAGAAGCAAAACCTTTTTTTTTGGGAGTCACAAAAAAGAAATATATTAGAGAAAAGAAGAGATACAAAGTACGGGGTATAAAGACTCATAGCCTCCCCCCAAGTACAAGGAAACATAGAAACCTCTCAGTGTAAGCAAAATGCATAGAAGATCAACAAACATCCCACCCACTTTTAAACACCAGCTGCAAAAAGACAAAAGAAACATATGCTTTAACAAAAAACAACAAACTCATGATCCGTATCCACTCCCACTTTAGCAAGAAAGTCCGCTACCCCCTTCGCCACCCACCTCACATGCTGAAAGGAGACATCCACTGTCAAAGCTAAGGCTTTGTTCCCTGACGACTGAGAGTAATATCCAAGGCATTTTTTTGCTTCCCCTTGCCCATTTAATGGCATTTGCGGGAATCCCCAGCAATTATCAACTTCCCCTGTTCATAATTTGCACAAATCTAAGACTCTCTTAATCCCCACCGGTTCTGCGTCATTAGTCTTTGACACCTAATGGTTTCATGAAAAACAATAGGGTTGCTCTTTCCGAATTATGCAACACTCCCCCAACTGCAGCTGGTCCTGGTTTGCCTCTCTCCCCTCCATCTACGTAGAAGGCAAAACTCATTCCCTGTGACACTATTAAATCTTCGGAGATTTTAAAAAACATGGTTTTGTTGATTCAATTAAGCCAATTTCTTATTGGTCCATACTAAGCAAAGTTCTTTATGAACCATCCGTATAGTCCCATGTGGGCCCTCATAGCCAAGCACACGTCTTCAAAAGAACCTATCTTAAGGTCCCATATGAACCCACATAGGGTCAACAATAAGTGGCTATACATGTTCTCTCTCTCTCTCTCTCTCTCTCTCTCTCTCTCTCCCCCTCTAACCACTTTCCACATTCTCCGCTTTACAGAGTCTGGCCTCTCCCTCTCTCTCTCTCTGCAACCACTTTCCAACATTCTCCACTTTACAGAGCTCCATCCCTCCCTACTACCTTCCGACGTTCTCCACTTTAAGGGGCTCGATTGCCAAACTAAATCATGTCATGCTTGGGTGTATTAAATGACCAGACTCGATCCAAAACAGTGACAATTCAATACCTAGTTAACATTTAAATCCCATTTTCAAACATTGAGAAAACAATCATGAAAAAATGATCAACCTGTGTATCCGTCGATACTAGTGAATAGAAGAAAGCATTGTACTCTTCTCTTCCCCCTGCCATCCTATCTTGAAGACGACCCTGCAAAGCCAAGATATAGTTGATACAAGTCAAAAATCTAAATTAACAAAAAAATTGTTATCCAACAGTGCCACTTATCTGAAGAAACAAAAGCAAATTTAATAATATATAATCACAATATATCTCTGTGTTAACTCAGAGCGATCACCATATGGTTCCATCAAACTGGAACATCACAAAGATAGTCATAAGCATGTATAACTTAACAGCAAGACACACATAAACAGAATTCACTAGTCCAAGGCACATCACAGTGATATCTAGCTACCTGCACAAGAAAGAAGTGAAGCACTTTCAAATTACCGAGTCCAAATGGTTCCTTTCAAGCAAACACTGTTGCCAGATTTTTTTTTAGATAAATTATTGCCAGATTACCAGAAGCAAAATCAGTTGCATGATAAGAGGGATAGACGAAAACAGAACAAGCGTCACATCATTTAGACTTCCACATTAGCAAAATCAGTTCCCATTAAAAAATACATTTTCCATAAAAGAGGGCCAAAGATGACTATGGGATAGTCGTAGCCTCATTTACATAACATATTAGCCAAGTATTCCACCAGATATACCCATGAATGCACAAAATAGTGTAAAAACCATCACACTGAATTACCTCTTACATGGGCAAGTGAACAATAAACTAACAAGCATAGTTAGTAAATAAGAAACAATAGTTATTAAATAAGGACAAAAACATGAAGATAGTATTTCAACATATTCTTAATCCGTAAGTTGATGAAACATCATCAATTCAACAAACTTAACAGATTTCAAAATTTTCCTCAGTTGAACTGTTAGAGTCATAGTAACTGTGAATTTTAGCTGGTGTATCTCCCACTAAGAAGAGATGAAAGTTATTGTGATTGAGTGGTTTAACACAGAAACAACAAGCCAAATACAAACCTTTGCCCTCAGAATACGGCCCAACCGTTGGGCTTCTTGACGCCGTGAACCAGCATGAGATGAAATCTGTATAATCACATTAGCCTCAGGAATATCTATTGAGTTATCTCCTACCTGGAAAAAAAATTGCAACAAGACCAAATTAGATTTAGTAAACTCATAAACATGAGTGTACAGCTATGAAGAAAGTACATACACATCAGCTAGCAACTCTCAAGTCTTGATCAAAATAAAAAATAGGAATTATTTGATACTCTAAAAAGAAAAAACATTTATTTATCCAACAAGCTAATAGGGTGGTCAAGAGCTACATGAGTCTTACGATCAACAGGACCAGACTCTGAGAAAGAGCTGATCACAAAACAATGTCAGTAATATACTTCTTGAAGGGAATAATATGTAACAAACAAGATTACAGTTATTTTTCACATGGAAACAGGGAACCAAACATATTGTGGTAGATAATTGAGATACAACAAGATCCCATGTTCTTTAGGTACAGAGGGGAAAGTTGAAACATATTTCTAGCCATGTGTTTTATTGGTGCTTCCTCTAGATTGAACATCAAATAATCTCTCTCTCTCTCTCTCTCTCTCTCTCTCTCTCTCTCATTCTCATTTTGGGTTTTAAAGGTGATTTTTTCCTCTTTCATCACTTTCGCTGTTTTGGGGTTTTAAAGGTGATCGTTTCCCACTTTTCAAAAAAAAAAAAAAAAGGTGATCTTCTCCCCTTTCATCACTCTCACCTTCCCCCTCTCCTTGTGTCGTCACAGTTAGCAGCCTCTCTCTCTCTCTGTGTTTTTGTGTGTAGTAATGAACCTAACCCTTTATTTTTACAACAGTAAGCACTTACAGCAAATGATCATGCCAATTTCCACAAGTCGGGGATCATTTGGTGGTTAATGTTACCTCTTCTTCTTCTTTTTTTTTTTAAATAAAATAAAATAACTGTAACTGTATTAGGTGATGTCGTATTCAAAAGGACATTGTTATAGATGGACATGAGGACTGCAATTCCTCTTCGGAATCTACTTGAAGGGATAACCACACACTCTGTTGACATATCTCCATTCTATGTTGCCTCTAAACACTACCTTAATCCAAACTTCAGAAGGAAATTTAGTTGTCAATTGTCATTTAGAAGTTCCTAGAGAGGAAAAGTATGTCGCAGAGTTGAGCCCCAACTGAACACAAGAAGCCATGCCTTTGAAGTTGTGTATGTAAGTTAGATAGAAGATGCATTTTAAATGGTATAATGCCCCCAAAAAGGACATCAAGCAATCCACCGTGAGATATACATGCAGAGTACCTCACTTCTGCAAGGGCAACCACCTTGAAATGACTCTGCTGAGGGATATTAGAAACTGAAAAAAAAGGAAAACACTGCCGATTCCTGATGTGTGCTATCCATAGGGCAATCTTCATGGAAATGGAGCATCAGGGACCATCCATAATAACACATCTAAAATCAACCTCAATTGTACAGATACATGACACAACTCCTCAACAATGCAGATTTCTTGAAGCTTACAAACTCCCATCACCCAGGATAATTTTTTTACTTATAAATCATAAAACAACCTCGTTCTGCTAACTCAAATGCAGATGAAATGGTGCGTTAGGGGTTGACTTCGTCACAAAAATTGTAAATAAATTTTTGTAATGGTTTGGAGGGGTTTGCTTTTTGTAAGGGTGTTTCTTTAGGGTTTGGGTTTTTGTTGCCCGCTTTTTTGCTTTTTCTTTGCTGGTAGTTGCTTTTTGAAATCAATGAAGTTACCTTTCAAAAAAAAAATCACAAAGGATAAATATATTACATTAGGATATGAGAATGCTCAAGTTCTAGACCAGCCTGCTGACCAGCAGGATCTGAGTTCCCAAACAAAGATCCACCAAAGTTCAACTTCAATACCTCTGAAGAGGAGGCTCCGACATGAAATGCTAAGAGTCAGAAAAAGTATAGATGAAATTCATATCCAGATACATGGGATATGGGCTTCGAGAATTAGTGTGTGATCAATGGATGTTTCCAATTTCGTTCAGTATAATAAAGCAACCTCAACTAGAAACATATTTAACAAATGCTAGGTTCAATAAACAAGTTTACAGAACATACCTTAGAAAGGAAAACAGTATTTACATCTGGGCTGTGCTTGAATGCATGGAGAATTCTTGTCCTCTCCTGATGACTGAAAAAAACTAGCGAATAATTAATGCACAATGACAGATAACTAGATAAATTAAACAAGCTTAGATAAATTGAGTCATTGATCAAGTAAAATAACCTGGTTGCACCATAGATCATGGGCTTCCGAAGTTTCATTGCATATTCAGTGAGTGCAAAAAGATTATCAGCAAAAACAATTATCTTATCACCGCGCTGCTGCTCGTGAAATCGTATCAGAAACTCACAAGCCCTGAATTTATTCGGGTTCATCACATATAGTGCCTGTAAGAATAAGTAAACCCTTTGAAGGATGAGTAGCACAAACACAGTAACACAGAAGTAATAATATCATGTTCTACAGGACTATGATTTATGTTCTTTTTTTTTTTTTGAATGATAGGACTATGATATATGTTTCTGAGATACTCCGTATCAGGAAATGCTCACTTCTAGGAATAAAGCACATGGTAATTACATGTTGTACTTGGATAGTAGGGACTACTGTATACCTGGTACTCACTAATTGGGAAGCCTAGCTTGTACAAGTTTCTTCATTGATAGATAAGGCGTTTTTTATTTTTTATTTTTATTTTTATTTTCTTGAGTAACTCCTCATCTCACAATGAAACTAATGTGTAAAAGTCTTTAGAAGAAATGTGCGACGGAAGCTACAATCCCACTTCCTGATACACGATATCAATATTTGCCATACCAAGAAGCCCCTCGTGTCTTCTAACGAGGCCAATGAATTAATGAACTAATACCTGATAAAACTGAGTGTGCATTTAGAAATAGAATAAATTTCTTGACCATGTATTTTTAAATGCCATACACAGATGAGGCATAATTTGGTTAAATATTAGGAAAGAAATGAGAGAAAAATGCTAGGTGAATTGACATCTATAGACATTTCTAGAAATGGACATTATAAAGAGAAGATGCAAATATAGACCTGCTTTTTCTTAGAATTTTCTTTCTTCAAGTATTCAGCGAAGAACTCCTTTGTCATTGGACACCATACTTCAGCACACTGGACATTTGCTATAAATCCTCCTTTCACCAAGTCTAGCCAGTTTGCTTCATACAGCTTGGGACCAATGAGGAAGTTCAGATCAGTTATGCGTTCATCCTCTCTCACAAGTGTAGCTGCAATGTAGAAACCAAACTAATTTAAGGAGAACATTCAAAAAAAGAACACTCTTGCACATTATACATGAATCCAAAACATATAGAATCCAATGCAGACCTGTGAGTCCAAGTTTGCAGTGAGATTTAGTAATACTGATGACCTTACGAAACATATGTGCAGGAACCACATGCACCTACATATCCAGACAAGAAACAAAAACCAGAAACTATTAGGGAAGCATTAGACAGAAATCACGTCTGAAATAATAAAATGTATGGAACTGAGATATTAGATTATCTTCGTCCTTTTTTATGACATGACATGTAATTAGGTCAAAAAAATTTAAAATCTTTAAGATGCAGCTTAAAGTTCTAGCGGCAAATAGCAGAGAACAATTATTACCATTGTTAACTACTGCATCAAATGCAAACTGGACATATAGCAGTCCATGTGCATCTTTTTGTGGGGTCCACCAGGGACCACATAGATGCTTAAACAGGAGACCTATAAAAAATGACCTTGATTGGCTCAGAGAAGCTATGTTTGTTTCGGACCCATAGTTCCAATGACCAATTTCTTCTAATCCAATTTTGAGTAGTATTCAAATTTTACAGTGAGATTATCTTGTAATGGGTCAAACATAGGAGAAAGGTGAGAGAGAGAATGGGACAATTGGGCCCACAGAACTGCCTAATGTGTGTATACGTACACACAAGATACATAATACACATATAGATATACAAACACACAAAAATTAATCAAAGGATTCAGATCACCTCATCCATGAGAAGTAATCCCCACTCTCTATTTCTTATTTCTTCAATGATTTTCTCTGACTCTTCAGATCGTTTGCCACCAAAAGCAACCATGTTGTAAGTGGTCACTACCACACCAGCATTACCACGAAACCTTTCTTTACTATCAGACGTAAATCGGCAAATCTGATCATCTCGTATAGTTGACCAAAGTTTGAATTGGAAAGCCCATTGATCCACAGAAACAGCATTTGTTGCTAAACAAAGGCAGCTTTTTCTAATTCGACAGGCAGCAGAGACACCAACTAGAGACTTCCCTGCTCCACAAGGGAGTACAATAATCCCAGATCTTGCTCTACCTGCAATTAAACCAATGTTCGGACATTAAGCATTCTTCAACACATACTACAAGTAAAAGCAATGTAAGAAGAGAAAATAATTCAAACAAGGTTTCTGACCATCTGGTGTATCAAGAACATAAGATCCAATTTCTGATTATGAACTAAGAAAACTCAGAACATTTCAGGACAAAGATAATGATTACATATAACAAGACGCAATCAACATCATTAACATCACAAGAACAACGACAGTAGCATCACGACCAATCATGAAATGCAAGAGGATGCCTGAATTCAGCCAAAAACACACTGAAAACCAAATGATACATAAGACAATTCAATATGTGGCTTTCTCAAGGCAAAATGCAGCCAAAAAGTAAAATAAAACAAATAAGTGTACATAACTTTCTTGCAACAAATATGATAACAATGCATTTCAAGAAATGAGAGTGACAACCAGACCCAGTCCTGGTCTTTTATACCATTAAATTAAGAAAATAAATGTTGCTATCTTGGTTTTTTTTAAATAAGGAGAAAAGGATTATTTTTTTTACAACTTAAACTAAGCATGAACTTTACCATGGGTCTTCAGAATGGAAACCAGGCTTCATATTTCACATTTCTAAAGTGAAACAGGCATACCAAGCATAGCTTTTAATTCAATTAAAAAGGCACATGTGAACAGAAGTTCATTACAAATAATATAATGTGAAAGTGCACTGTTAAATCCAGTCACAGAAACTGTTTAATTAATACAAATGAAGGAGCACTGCAAGATGTCTGTCTCAAGTGGCTCCGACAATCACAATTATGTGTGCAATGTATCATCACCCTCATTATCTCAAATATGACTTACCATTTCCAAACATTTTACTAAGACTCTTCTCTTGGTATGGCCGCGGTTGGGCTTGAGGCTTCAATTCCATGTTCAGGTCTGGGTTTACCTGCATAGCCAAAGAGCAATAAATGCATGAAAATAAATAACATCCAAAATGTTAAGCAATTATGAATAAGTTTCAGTCCACCATAGAACCACCATGACAATGCCATACAAAAAGCAATGTGTTTTGCATATCGGATAAGCCCAAAGTTAGTTATATATCACAGACCTTGTTCAATAGATTCTAGAATATAAAGGAACTGTTCTAGGTTTTGGTATTACAGTAGATGGATGCAAACTATGAATATCTTTGTAGTTAAGAATCATGCAAGAGCAGCATCAAACACTTAATCTAAGTTCATCAAAGAAAAGGAACTAGAGTAATTGGCAATTGGCAAAACTTATCCACTTCATTCAGAGACATAATGAGAAAAGGATTTCAAGAGAGTGAAGCACTTGCATTGCACTCAAAACGTTAAAGAGTGTCCACGGCTTGAAGCATTTCAAAAAAGTTTAATCAGTTGAAGCATTAGCTTATTCTATTCATGGTTTTAAATAGCAACACCCTTGTCTTGCAACCATCTCATAAAATTAATAGTGTTAATATGCAACTTCAATCAACTTATTTTCTCTCTGCAAAAATACATGTGCTTATCCCATCCAACACCTGACTGGTAATAAGGACCCAATAATTTCAATGTTCAAATATTTCCCTTCTAGCCATCCCCATTACTCAAGAACAAAGAAATTGCTTGCTGCCCATTGAGTCTAGCATGGAATGAATACGAGTCCCTACAAGGATGGGTCAACCCCCACCCCAACCCACCTACCCAAAGAAGATGAACAGGGGGATGCTGTTAGATCCTCCTATGTTCTCCCTAATCCAAACAGACCCCTTGAATGCTATAGCAAGAAAACTTAGAAGTAGGCATAGCAAAAGACTACTTGGACATGCAGTGAAAGAAAGGTTAAGCAAAAAAAACTTAGAAGCAGGTATGGCAAAAGACCGTTGGACAGGCAGTGAAAAAAATTTCAACAGACAAAGTATCACAATATCAAATATTTACATACATGACAAATAAAGTAATCTGTAGAATGTAGGATCCATAATGGCACACAGGTACATGTAACATTTGATCAAATATTCACAAGAAGAAAACTCTTCACAAAACTGCAATACATCAAAGGCTTTAAGTTTGGAATCTCAATTTAATGATTTGATACTGGCAGTGATACATGATCATTATCCAATGACAACTTATTTATCCAGATAATGAAGCGCTACAAGAAACTTATATGTCCAGATAACACTTCCTCAGTTAAAATACTGATACCAGATAACTAAGAAGTATTGCAGATAGCATTTCAAAATGAAGAAGAAGACAGAAAGAAGAAGAGGTATTGAAGCTATTTTGGGGAAAACAACTCACAGTATCATTTCTGAAGTCATACTCCTCCAGCATAGGATAATTCAGAGCATTTGGCAAACACCGTTGCTTCACATTTTCAACCTGTCACAGAAAAGTGACTCTGATGAATTTTATGTCAATCATTAGTGCCCATTCTGTCATAGTAGATGAACATTTTTATTTATTAAAGATAAGATGAACGATGTTATACCTGAGCAGGGTCTATTTCAAATGAATGAGTTTCTTTTTCTTCAGCTACAGCTGCCACATCAACTCCATTCAGTAACTCCTGGTGCCCACCTTCGATTTCACCCATTGTTTTACTAATTGTAAATGAGTCATTTCCTTGTGAACCCTAAACAGATGATAAATAGATTATCAAAACATCTAGCTCTTCAAATCAAACAGATTGAGCAAAATCAAATGAAAACTATCGTTGCAAAGAAAAAAAAACATAATTGGCATTGTCAATAAAGAATTTTAAATATAAAACAAAAGGAATGCCCTGATAAGATAAACTCATAAATGTAGTTGGTTAAAACCAATCAAATGGATGCCCACCTAAGGGAGAAGTGGTGGAGAGAGAGAACAGACCGATTGATCCTGTTACTACTGATCCAAAGTAAGCTCATGAATTAGGAGAAAAACTCAAAAAAAAAAAAGGGGGGTTTAAGGAGGACATACAACAGAAAAAGTAGACCAACAAAAGTTGACTGAACACTTCAAACCAACAGTCAAATGCAACAAGCCTTACAAAGAAGTGCCCAAACTCTGACATAAATGGCTGAAAATCTTTTAGTACTAGTACAATAAAATGTTTCTTGATTTAAATTTGAATCTTCTACATCTATCATCAACTTGTCAGTTGGGTTTAAACCCATCATGGGATGATCCTATTTTTGCTGGGGAATTATTTTGTTTAAACCAGAAGGACGATGACTTCTGCATGCTCCAACTCACCAACAGATCAGATAGGGCCCAATAGTTTGAAGGTAAAGAGGATGACGCTAACTGCATTGAAGAATATAAATCCTACACTTTCCACTCCTAAATCCATATCAAAGCACTAAGGTCTGATTGGCACATAATGTATATGAGTTCCAGGGAGAAAAATATCCAAAGCAAGAATTTTGGGCTTAAAGAACAACCTAAACCTTCACATTCACTATTTAAATAGAGAAATCAAGAAGTGTATCATCAAGTACAGATACATTACTCAATCTCCCTTTCATGCTTATCAAATATTAATTATTCATATATTAAATTAAATAAAAAAATCTTTAGCGGCGAAGAAAAATGCTGAACTTATGTCCTGACAATGAGAAGGAAAATGGGCACAAAGGGAATAAGAAAAAATACCTCATTAGGAAAGATCCTGGCACGAGATATGCCATCATCCCTGAGCAATGTCTTCAGCACCTGCAGAAGATGCCAAATCACCATTTATATCAAATTAAACAAGAATACACAAGATGCACCTCAAATTACCAACAATTTTACCATGATAGCATAAAGGATGATCAATGCAGATCAAACACAGGAAGTGGGATTTTTTTTTTGTTAAGATCCTGTTTAAGTATCAACATTAATCTCCAATATTGCTTCAGGAGCAAGAAAAAGAGAAACAATATATCCACCATGACATTCACATTGGACCACCCAAATGTAAATAGACCTAATTTCCAGTCTAGGACACATCCATACACACTGAAGACGGCGATGAAATGTAGAAAAAAACAGAAACTGATCCAATTATAACAAACTAAGGTACATAAAAAACAGAAGACAGACGAACCTAAACTTCAAATCACACCCACTGAACAGTTAAGTGAATTGATAATAAATAAATAAAAAATCCAACCCACCATAAATTGCAACTCCACGAAAAAAATGTAGCAAAAAAAGAAACTCATGCAATTATAACAGATTAAGTTACATAAAAAACAGAACATAGATGTAATATAACTTTCAAATCACACCCATTAAACAGATAAATTGCATCAATTTTTTATTTTTTTTAGATTCCACTTTCACCTCAGGAAATGGCGATTCGATGAAATACCGATTCTTCTTAAGCACCAACTTCACTTTCCCGTAATTGGATGTCGAAGCATAAATGAAATCAATCATCTCCTTGGGCAGTTTCGTCTTCGACAGCTTGTTCAACACCGTAACGATCGTATCTGTTTCGAGACCAACTGACACGGCAGCATAGAGGGAGTGGGGGGTAAGATTGTACTCGTGCATCGATTCAGGGCGGCAGACGGGCTCGGCTATGGCAATGAGGAAATCGTAGGCCTGCTTGTAGAGGGTAGAAAAGGTTTCAAGAAAGATTCTCCCATCGGCGCAGGCCCAAAGGGGGCGATTCTGGTGGTCAGGTTTGAGCTCCAATTTCGTAAAATCTCTCTTTTTTGTGAATCTCTCATCGTAACGGGCGTCTTCGTCGAAGTCTTCGGAGTTAACGGGTTCGTCGTCGTTTATGGATCGATGGTCGTCCTGTTTGTGCAAAGAGAGGAATGGTGAAGGTGGTGATTTGAAAGTTGTGGAAATTTTAGAAGGGTTAGAATGCAAACCTTTGTGGACATTTTGAGCTTTTTACTGTGGCGGGACTTTTCTCCGTGTCCGGCCATTTTCGTCTGTTGGGCAGAGAGAGAAAGATAGAGAAGAAGAAAGATTATATTTTTTTTAATACTAGATTTTGGAGAAAACGCGAAAACTTTAAAAGCTGAGTCGGTCTCTGAAAAACTCGAACCGCCTCAGTCATGACTCAGGTGTAAGCATAGAGTGAGTACAAAAAGGATCGAATCAGTCACGAAAACGCCGAGTTTTCACTTATTTGTTATTATAATAATTCCTATATAGTGCATGTCTGCTTCTTCATCATTCGTGAAAAAAAAAAATACAAATTAAAAAATTACTAATAGATAGTGAAAATGCACCTCTGCATGATTACGAGGTTCCTAATTTCAACAATGTTTTTTACAAATAGATAAAAGTATGGTTGACAAACTTTTTATTAAATTTATCTGATTATAAAAGAAATTATAACATTCTATAGTTTTCAAAAGTGAAAGTGTTCTATAGAGCTTTGATAAATGCTATTTTAGCTGTTGATTTTTGCTCTTGAAAAACATGAGTTTTGAAAGTTGATACTCAATTTTTAAAAAAGCTTTTAAATGCATCTATCCTCATCTACTAGTGTGTTTTTATATGATCTGTGTGCTTATCTATGTGGAAGCATTTAAGATTATATTATGTGCAATCAAATTTTAATAAAAAAATATATATTCTAATAAATTTTAAATCAGTTCTATTGAATTATAGTAGATCAATGGTACTGCGTTTCATGACTTTGGCACTTGATTACATGTGAGTCCAAAAACCATAGAATTACATTACAGTCCAGTGAGAAAGAGGGAGAGCACATTTCGCAGATCACTAACGGTCATTTTCAACGAGCTGCGACGGGAAATGAAGCTAGTGAAAAGGAGAGGAGAAAATCACCTGAGATTCTCTCTCTCGTGATTGAATCTGAAGATGATGGTTGATTCTCCATCCCCATCTTCTTCTTCTTCTTCTGCTCCGGTGGAGAATCCATCTGTTACCAGAAGACCATCTTCTCACCTCAATCTCCCTCCAAATATGTCAAGAGCGGCTCTTTCCATCCAATCCTCCTCCTTGCGCCGCCCAGATCTCACCACCTCCTCTTCAAATCACCCGTCTCCATCATCCACTAGCTACAGCGACCGCTTCATTCCGAGCCGCTCCTCTTCCAATTTCGCTCTCTTCAGCATTTCTCCTTCTTCCACTCCATCTCCTGATTCCACCCGCGAAGATGGCTCGAGCACGTACTCAATGCTGCTGCGCACCGTTCTCTTTGGACCTGATTCACCTTCGCCCATTTCACCTGTTACGCCCGAGAAATCACCTGGAGCCTGGGCTGGCTTTGACGGGTTGGTTTCTACTTCTGCCACCGCTCCCAGTAGAAATATCTTCAGGTTCAAGACTGAGAGGCAAAGGGTGTCTCCGTATTCACTTTCACCAGACGGGTTTGATGGTGCGCTTCCTGGTGTCATTTCCAGCCCTACCAAGACGCCCCGGAAGGTCCCCCGGTCCCCGTACAAGGTGATTTGATTATTTGATGTCTTGCTGATTCGGGTTTCTTGAAATTTTGATCCTTTATATATGTTTCATAGTTTCAATGCATGGATTTTGGGTCAAAGGTTTTAGATTTCGTCGGAATTTTGATATTAAGATGTTTCGGTGGACCTCTGATCTCAATATTTGGCATTCCTGGACTTCGGATTTTCAAGGAAGAGAGGGTTGTCAATTTATTTATTCTGTAACTAAAGTAACTAATAAATAAACGAATATCTACTTATAAAAGTCCAACCAATATAAATCAATTAGAACTTCTAATCTCGATGTGAAATAAATAATATATGGAATGGACAATCTGTCTTTAAAAGGCAAAATCAAGGAAAAAATAACCAACTCACATAATTGAAGTGGGGTGACATATGTACCCAAGAACAAAAGATCAAGGTTTAATAGGAGCTTTATCAACAAACCTTGAGTAATGAAGCAACCTTTATTGGATATTGCATTGCTATTTATGTTTCCATGAAAAAAGATCCAGATTTATGCTTCTACTGAATTCTGCATTCCATGTAAGCAATCAGAGTCTGAGTTTCCTGTTCTGT
This sequence comes from Chimonanthus salicifolius, assembly GCA_013350335.1. Classification (NCBI taxonomy): domain Eukaryota; kingdom Viridiplantae; phylum Streptophyta; class Magnoliopsida; order Laurales; family Calycanthaceae; genus Chimonanthus; species Chimonanthus salicifolius. The sequence goes on along the minus strand of CM023541.1, from coordinate 61,845,978 downwards.
TTGACATTTTTCCATCTTCACTTCTGTTCCCCCTTTATAATGTAGGTTTTGGATGCTCCTGCACTGCAAGATGATTTCTATCTGAATCTTGTTGATTGGTCTTTGCACAATGTCTTGGCTGTGGGATTAGGGAATTGTGTATATCTTTGGAATGCTTGCAGCAGCAAGGTGACATTTTTCATTGAATGCTTTTTTCTCTTTCCCACATGTTCTATTGTCTTGGTGTACACTTGTTATAATCGGATGATGGGATGGGCTTGATGTAATGTTTAGCCGTGTAGTTATGACAATTACAGATTCCCTGACCCAACACACACACACACACACTCACACAAAAAGAAAGGGGGAAAAACATTGGATGTAAAAGGCAGGAAGACAGTATCCCATTATTAGTTAAATCTGCAACACTGTTCGCCGAACGAGCCATGTGCTTGACTGCATATTATTCCATTATTAGTTAAATCCTTGTCCACAATGTGGAAAGTTCATGTGAATATTCTATCAAGAAGTTGTTCTGAATTTTAAAAGATGTATTCTATATCTGTTCTAATCCTAGTATATAGCTACCATGTGCTATGTGAATTTCTTTAGAATATCCTTCTGATGAGGGCAATGATAATATTGTCGTTGTTCATGATGATGGCAATGATAATATTGTTGTCGTTGTTCATGATGATGGTGATAGTAATATTTTTGTTATTGTCCTATTGCTGCTATTGAAATTTTAGCTTTATGCAATAATTGTTTAAATTTCTTAGTATTAAATTATAAGCTGCTTGGAATGCAGTTATGTGAGGATTTTGAGCTTTATTATGTGTAGATCTGGGATGCCTCTCGCTGTAGGAGGGTGAGGACTATGGAGGGCCATCGAATGCAAGTTGGAGCCCTAGCCTGGAGTTCAACTCTATTGTCTTCAGGTGGTAGGGACAAGACAATTTTTCAACGTGATATGCGTGCTCAAGAAGATTCCGTTAGCAAACTCACAGGGCATAAGTCAGAGGTTCGTTTCTAATTTTTAATGGACTATTTTGCCTCAAATCTATACTTATTTTCTCATCAATATCCATCAGTTGGGTTTGAGTACAAAAATTTCGGTAAAGTGTGATCTCCGAGGTAGGGTTATTCTACCGGAAGGTGATTCAGATTTGTGTCTTTTCTGAATTAGAGTTCGAGTTTGTCAACCATTTGGCGTGTAGATGCTCATTTGTGGGAGGGGTCTGGCAAGCTTTCTTTAGCTTAATGGGGCGTTTGTGGGTATTAGACAGAGGCTTCGAAAAAGTGGTATCAGAATGGGTAGGAGGCCCCTTTACAGAAAGGAAAGGGGTGGCTTGGAAATTGATCCCGACGGTGATCCTTTGGTCTTTATGGAAGGAAAGAAATGGTAGGATCTTTGAAGGGAAGTCGGGCACCATAAAGGAGGGTCTTTGAAAAGGCAAAGTGGAGTCTAGTGAGTTGGTTGTCATTATGTTCATTAGGTGTACACGAGCGTTTCTATTTGTCTTGGGAGGGGGATGTATGAAGGAGGGTTGTAGGAGGAAGAAAATCAATACGAAGTGGACTAAATCTGAACTAGGCTCTTTTGAATTTTATGTCAAAGGTGCAGCTAGGGGTCAGCTAGGTACGACTGGAATAGGGGTGTGGTGCATGATGAGAGTGGTAAAATGATACTAGCTTTCTCAAAATCCACTAGGATCATGGAATCAAACGAGGACCATCCATATGTGGGTGAGTTATGGGAGCGGTAATCTTATCACTGAGGGTGATTCAGTTAATGCTATCGCATGGGCTGCGGGTAGGAAGTGAAAATGCACTATACGAATCGGTATGCTCTTGGCACCAATCGATAGTGTGACAATGTATAAGCCTAGGAATGTCCTAGAGGGGGGCTTGAATAGGACAACCAAAAATTGCGGAATAAAACTAGTTTGTCAAAAACTATAAGGTCCAAATTAAATCATCAATTTAAAGTCCTAGTAAATGAACTGCTCTTATACCAACGAAACAATAATGACCAAATTTTAAATGCTTGATTTAATTAATCCAATTAGCAGATAATCAAAGAAAATAGGAAATGCAATTTATTAAATCAATTATGAATCAAAATGAACTAAGAGCAATATAAATCAATCACATATGAACAAGCATGCACCATAGATCATCCGCTACACATTCATTGATGGTGGCTTGGTCGCACAGACCTACTTCCACTCTCAGATTCACCCAAACTCAAATAATTTGAAATTTCGCTAACTCAAATGTAGGGACACACCCGAACAACTTACAACAAGATTTTTTGATCCGGTGGTTCGATCACACAGATCTACACCCACCAACAAATACACAGACTTTTGATCAGTGGTTCAATCACACATATCTAATCCACTATCAACCACAAACAATATATCACAATGATATATAAAACAAACTCCACTTGCCTCTGAATGATCCAATCATGCACGAAGTGTACTTGCTTCAGTCTCCTCGATTCACGTTCCTTGTTGATGTGCATATCCACTACTATGATGCTCGATCAACCAAGGTTCTAGGCTTTTGGGACTCACCTATAGATCACTCTGATCTTCCTAGACCACTCTCAATTCCAATCAACACAGTGAGCCTTGAATGCTCAGAACACCAAACCTTAAACATTTTCTGTGTTGGAATTCGAACTCAGAATAATACACCAGTTAGAGTTCAACGATCTCTCAAGGATTCACAAAGGTTTGCTCAAGGAGTTATTTTTTCCTTTTTTTTTCTTATAAAAAAATCAACACAAAATTCCATGAGGGACCTCTTTAAATAATTTTTGTTCCAACAGTTATCTTCGGAAGACCGATAACTTACTTCGGAAGACTGAAGTCCAAAAGCTCTCTCTTCAATATTCCGAACAACACCTTCGGAATACCAAAGCTCCTCTTTAGAATACTAAACTGCACCTTTGGAACACTGAAGCTCTGTGATAGCTTAAAGTCAACTCCTTGACACACTGGCCAACTTAGCACAACGGTTAGTCTTCGGTATATTGAATACCATCTTCGGAATATTGAAGATCCAACGACTATTTTTTAGAATACCGAACCTCTCCTTTGGTATACTGAACACACTTGAGAGACTAAGTCTACAGATTTCTGAAAAATCATCTCTCGGGAGTTAGGACAGTATTCCGAAGTTTTCCTTCGGAATATCGAACATCCATCAACAGTATACTGAACCAATCCTTCAGAATACCGAAAGTCCTGGAATTTCACAGAACTATTGTCCACCTTCAGAATACTTAATATAATCCTCAGTGTACCGAAGTCCTAATTTTTCATAAATTAACTTATGAACTTCTCACGCTTAGAATCCAATTTTAATTAATCCATTAAGGTCATGATTCTAAGGTTAATACAAGGGGTAAGTCTAGGTCTTCTATGTCTACCTAGGTCCATTTTACTTGACTTGGTTTGCCTTCAGCTCATTCTCCTTTGTTGTTGCTCTGCCTTCCACAGTCACTGCTTTTGGCCTTCACTTTCACAGTCTTCTGGAGGCAAGGAATGGACACACAGACAGACACACTAACATGGAATTGACAACACTCGGGAACACAGATTCAACTGTGGTTCTAACAGAAAGAACCCCCCATGGAGGTTGGTCAACGTTGTAGGAGATATTAGAATTTAGAAGGATGTGTAGGAGCACAAATGTTCTTTTCAGACATGTCTGTCGATCTGTGAACATCGTCGCAAACTTCTTGGCAAAAATTGGGGTGCAAAAGTGGTGGCCGATCCTTGAGTTATTGTAGTTAGAGCTTTGGTTGGGAGTGTTTGGAAATGGTGCATCTTGCGTCTAGTGTATTTTCTTTTAATTTACTGTTCATGGCCTAGTATAATCCTCTTATACAAGGCTCTATCATTGTAAACAACTTACTTTCTGATTCCAATGAAGTTATTGTCTGTTTCCTTTCAAAAACAAGAGTACAACCTTTTGAATTTGGAATAGACTGTCTCATTTTTGTCAGAACTTTTGATTATGCTAAATCTACAGACAATTAGTTAGTTTTTTTTCCAATTAAAAGATTGCATTGCATGCATAGAATGTACCACTCTGGTGCTTATTTTAGATTTAAAGGTTTTTTTCCTTATTTTTTGAATGATAGATTTACAGTTATTTGTTGTAAATCAGTCATACCATTATACCATTTTGGATGTTGATGCTTTATCTGTTATTTCTATGTGTCCTTGACCTTGATAATTGGTTATGTTTTCACCAGGTTTGTGGGCTGAAGTGGTCTTTTGATAACCATGAACTTGCATCCTGTGGAAATGATAACAAAGTAAGTAGTCTTTTATGGTTTATATTCTGCATGGTGCTTGATGGAAATTTCATTTGCAAATGAATTGTTCACCCTGAATGGTTAATTAATTCTCAGCTAATTCTTTTATTTATCTGGTCTCCATGCAGCTTTTTATATGGAATCAACATTCCACACAACCTGTACTCAAATACTGTAAGCACATGGCAGCTGTAAAAGCTTTTGCATAGTCACCACATCTTCATGGGATTCTTGCTTCTGGTGGTGGCACTGCAGACCGATGCGTACGTTTGTGGAATACAACCTTAAACACACATTTGAGTTGCATTGACACTGGCAGTAAGGTTTTCTTTTGACTCTTATAATATTGGGTAAATTATTACTTGTTACTCAGTTTTGCATTCTGTTTGAAAGAACTTTAATCTGGTGTGACCACCTATGTCTATGTATCTTAAATTCCTAATGCAGCAAAAGTTGTCACTGAGTGAAATGTCTCTCACTTGCATTCAATAAATTCTTGTCTTCACTTTTTTTTTTGAAACAGTAACCGAAAAGAATTTTGTTAAAGAAAGAGAATAACCAAAACACAAGAACAGTATAGGAAAATTGCACTGAATACAGGTACAAAATACAAAAATATAACAAAAAGGTGAATTTGTCATTTAAAAAAAATTAGCAACTACCATGGGCTTGAAGGACTAAACCACCCTTGAATTTGCCTACTTGGAATCTGCTGATTGGTGGCACCACAAAATTGTGTAGTGCCACAGCACTAGAGGATCCGGACTTAGAATTTTCTCCATCTGTTTTAGTGGGGTGGACCAAGCTGTGCTATGTGTGCGTGTGCATGTCATTCAAATGAATTCCAATGCCCTCTTTTACTTCAACTAAAATCCTATCCCACTATTGCTGGTTGTGCAGGTATGCAATCTTGTATGGTCCAAAAATGTCAATGAACTAGTCAGCACCCATGGTTATTCCCAGAACCAAATAATTGTCTGGAGGTACCCGGCCATGTCAAAGGTATTTTTTAAAGCTAAATTATTTTAGAGCTCATGAATGAAAGAACAGCTCTATCAGTTTACTTATTTCATTCATAACTTCTCTGCTATTACAGTTAGCAACACTTACTGGCCATACATTTAGAGTCCTTTATCTTGCCATCTCTCCTGATGGGCAGGTACGGTTCTTGAGCTTTTGTTCCTTACCATGCATCTTTTGTCATGTGGCTGTGGAGCAGCTCTTTTTTTAAAAGTGCTATGTTAATCTTTGGCTTCTTACGCCTTAACTCCCCCTTTGCAGGCCATTGTTACAGGTGCAGGAGATGAAACACTTAGGTTTTGGAATGTTTTCCCTTCTCCAAAATCTCAGGTACATAATTAGTTGAGCAGCAAACTTAAACTATTAGATGTAGAAAATGGTGATTGATTGGGACACCCTCTTTTTTATTTTATAAAGGGTAAGCCCCCTAGTACCTTTTTTAAATGAAATGACAAAAATGCTTTTAATATAATTTTGATGTAAAAGATGATTTAATTGTGATTTGAGCAAATGAAGTACTAGGGATCCTCCCTTGCAGGATCTTCTAAAGCTAAATTTCAATGGTAGGGTCACAAGGGATTCTGGGAAAGCCGGCTATGGTGCTTTTAATATAATTTTGATGCAAAAGATGATTAATTGTGATTTGATCAAATGAAGTGATAGGGGTGATTATCAGCACTGTATCTCCTAGTTCTTTCTCCTTAATTAAATGGGGAGTCTCCAGGCCGCAGGTTGTTGTAGGGGATTATCAGTTCTGTATCTCTTAGCTCTTTCTCCTTTGCTGTTCCAGTATGGTTTTCCTAAGTAGGAGCCCCTTTACTTACTGGGTTGGGGCTTTCGTCAGGTGTTTCTTTCCTTTGGGCGTTTTTGCTGTTTCATATGCTGCTCTTCTTGAATAAAATCATCATCGTCCAAAAAAATGATACAAGCATTGGGTTGTAACAAGGACCTAATTCAGTAATCAATCTGCCTTTACCAAAGCATATCCTGTGCATTTGTTTATGTATATTTCCAGATTGGCAAGCATATCATACTTCCTTTTACATCTGTGTCCTGCTTTGCTCAAAAAATGTTGGGTTTCCCCTTTCTTGTTGCTTTTAAACGAATATCGGTAACGCCATTCCATCAAATGAGCCTGCCATTTTTCTCAGAGGAGCTTATATGTCAAATCGATCGAAGTATCATTCTTCTAGTAAAGGTACCATTTTAGTCAATGATATTATATTTCCCAATCATTTATGTTACTAGCAGACCCCATATAGGTAAGGCATCAATTAGGGCAATGATGAATTCCTTTTTTTTTAACTGTGCTGGGCAATGTAGCGAAGCTGTTGTGTTGCCATGTACAGTAAGGTGTATTGCACTTTTAACTCATTTCATCTTTGCATCATGTTTCTTATCATCTAGAGTTCCACTACTTAAATGAGGAAAATCAATGAGAATATGCTTATGGTTTTTTTTTTTTTTTTAATGGGCAGAATTCTGACAGCAAAATTGTAGCTTCATCTCTCGGGAGAACTCAAATCAAGGTGTATTGCACTTTTAACTCATTTTATCTTTGCATCCTGTTTCTTATCATCTAGAGTTCCACTACTTAAATGAGGAAAATCAATGAGAATATGCTTATGGGTTTTTTTTTTTTTTAATGGGCAGAATTCTAACAGCAAAATTGTAGCTTCATCTCTCGGGAGAACTCAAATCCGGTGATCCTCTACCAGCTTTTGGAACCTCAACTTCCACTTCTGCTGCAATCCATCATGAGAAAATGTCACTGATTTGGATGCAGTCTCAGCTAACTACAAACACCAGCATTTGGAGCCTCAACTTCCACTTCTGCTGCAACCCATCATGAGAAAATGTCACTGATTTGGATGCAGTCTCAGCTAACTACAAACAGGGAATCATGACATTTGGTGTTGGTTGTGTGTCAATTTGCATTCAACGAGCCAAAATATGAGAGTAAATGGAAAGAGGTATCATCGATTGATGGCCTGTGGCCATAGGAGTGGTAACCTCTGCTTTCTAGAAAATTGCAGTTTCGGAACAATGAAAAAGAAAGGGAAATTTACCTATTTACCTTTGATTTAAGAAATGTAGAGATATACACATAGATGGTGGTGGGAGGATGTTTGTCATGGAGGGCAGCGCCTTCCTTGGCCATTGTATCATATATATATATATATATATATATATATATATATATATATATATATATATATATATATAGAGAGAGAGAGAGAGAGAGAGAGAGAGAGAGAGCGCTTAAATGGTCGGTTGGTTGGTTGGTTGTTCATCTATGTTGGTGGTGTTGCTAAGGAAATGTTGGCTTCATTTGAATTTGTCCAGGAGAGGAGAAAACTTTTAGTAGAAACTCTCTCTCAAATAACAAAGAGTGCAAACTCGTAAGGGTTGGCTTGGTGGTCAAGAATTTGCCTGATATGCATGAAGTATTGGATTCAAGTCACTCTCAACACAAAAGAGTCACTCATCGTAGTATTACCCGGTGTGTGGATGGAGAGGTTTATACATGTGCCAATGATTAGTCAGGTGCTCTAAGAGGCCTGGACGCCTTGATCTAAAAAAAACAAAGAGTGCAGTGGGTGTAATGGCATGATTTGATATTATTGTCTTGTTCTGCATTGTTTTTCATACACAAAAATCTATCTAATGGGTTAAACCTTTTCAGTTTTCTCTTATCGTCGCCCATCTGAAAGATCCCAAATGTATTTTTGGAAGGAGAAATGGATCCTTTGACCTGGCCGGAGGACACACGGTAGTCTTTAGGCTCTGATCTGCCAAGTGAATGTTGGGGCCATTTGTATCTTATTTGCTTTCATAGTATGATCTTCAACGTGTGAAAACTTGAAAAAAATTGGCTAAGCTGATTTTATTTGGTAATGAACTTTTCATCCAAAACCTTGGTAAACTTGGCTGTGATTCATTAGATAGGATTCAGATTGAGTTGACTACTGAAAGTAGTACGACTACCTATTTTTTATTTATCCTAATATATGTGCATACATGTGTGTAAAAGTGTGTGTGTATAGTCAGGATCAAATGGTGACATGTCCTTAAGTACCAATTTGAGAACTCCTAAGCGGTAGATTCATTATGGATGGGTTGGTTTGAAAAGTCTTTACTTGAAGGGCATTTTAAAAAATTACCTAATCATACAAGTGAAATAAAAAAATTTATGGTTCCAAAGATTTATTTCTATGTGACATTGGAAATTTATGCAGTTAGATCAATGGGGTCAGGTCCTTTTGATGACCAAGATGTTCAGGGCACGTATATCTGGTAACTGTATGAGGAGTGACCCTTTAAAGTGGAATGAGAATCGAACTCAGGATTTAGAACTTCTACTTCGTGACGCAACTTCCTGAGTTCTATCAAGTTTGGTCTGAAAAATGTGACTCGTTCTCTCTCAGGCCAAGTTAGGCTTGGGCAAGTTTCCGGCTCACCACAATCAAGTTGGGTTGGACCGGACTTTGGCATGGCCCATGCAAGTACCATCCTCTTGGGCACAAGTCCGCCACCCAGTCTCAGTTTCAACAAATTAAGAAAAAAGAATTTGTGACTAAGAAAAATATCAGCTAAATTTGAAGGTAAAAAATTTGCCAATTGATCTATATATCAAAAATTTCATGCGATGTATTTTGGATATCGACTGAATTTAAATTTTACTGTCTAAGTAACCTTTATAACATGCTTTTGAGATTGGGTGTTAGCTTCTTCATGGAGATCTTATTGTTTTATCGATTTTTTATAAAAGGGCAAAGTTTTAGTTTTGTAAAAGATTTGTTTCGAGTATTTTAGCTTAAGAAAGCTCCTTCCACCAGGGGTGATAATATCGGCCGATACGTATTATATCGGCCATACACAGTAGTTTTCGGTCGATATGGCCGATATATCGGCTATATATATTGATCTGGCATCGGCCGATATTCATAATATCGGCCTTTTTTAAAATAAAAAGAAAAATCAAAACGGTGGTGGGCTCGAGTTGTTATCTTGGCCGATATTTTCATTTTATTTTTTTAAAAAAAAAATAGCTCCTTTTTGGGTTATTTATTTATTTTTTAATTCAGAAAAAAATACCGATATTTAAAAAAAAAAAAAAAAAGAGTGGAGAGAAACTTATCGAATATCGGCCGATATCTCGGCCTGAGCGAATTTTTCACCCCTGCCTTTCACCACTTTGTTTATAAAAAGAGAGAGAGAGGTGCTTAGAAAAGTCATTCCAACTAATTTCTTTTGCACTGTTTAAAAAAAAAGGCACATTAAAGAGGTTTTCAATAAACTTTAATCGGGCTATACATTAAATGGAATATGTGAAAAATCGTATTAAATAATAAATGGATAAAATCTTAACCTCGTTTGATCATTTAAGCTTTATGATATTAAATCTTGAATATTTGATTGCTATAAGTGATTATTTTTTCTGATTAATCTCACAAAGTTATAATGATTATTGATGGAGTTTTTTTCCAATTATATCCATGGGTATAAATATCGGCCGATGCTTATCGTATCAGTCGACGTGTATTGATTTTTAAGAGACGATATATATCATATCGGCCGTACAATTATAATATCAATCATTTAGAAAAAACAAATATCGGTAGTTCAAGCCAACGATATATCAGCTGATATTGGCCGTATCGACCAAATATCAGCAAAAAAAAATGGATGCTTTTTTATTATTTTAATGTATATTTTTAATTAAAAAAAATTAAATCATCTAATTTCAACTGATACATGGAAAAAATTAAGAGAGAAAATAATATCGGCGGATATCATCATCTCACGGATATTTACACTCATGATTATATTACCTATAAAGTATTCTATCTATCCCACTTAATTAAATAGAATTGTAGCTAATATAAATATTTAATTTCCCCTCTTAAAATGGGCACACCAATCTCATTTACAGGACTCCTCTCTTTAGAATACTTCATTAAATTGTCAAAATCCACCAAAAGATAAAAAGAAGATAGATCCTTTGGACTCTTGCTTTAAAGCACCTAACTTTAGGTACTGATATGATGTTAATAAAGAAAACTTTCACTGTTGTAAAGCAAAAGGGTTAGAACTTGTCAGAAGTTAGTGATATAAGATGGTGTAGGAACTTTAGATGATCAAATTTGAAACTCATTTAATTATCTCAAATCTTATTTTTACCTTTGAAGAATGCAAAACAAAGATTTAATTTTAGTATAACAAAATTTGGGCTAATCTAACTTTGATTAGGGTGTAGACTTAAAAAGATGTAAATGGATGTTTGGAAATTTTAAAGTTTGAATATCATATCTGAAACAAATGGATTTAGATGTAAATTTATCCAATATAAAATAAATGGATTTACATGTAATTTTTTTTTTTTTTTACTTTGAGTCTGAATATAAATTTATTATCTAATTTGCGCTAGGATGTAGATTTGGATTTGGCCATACTAATCTAAAAGACAACTTATATATTAAGGGTAAACATTCTCACGGGATAATCCTTTTATCTCACGGAAATTCAACTTTTTTTTGAAATTCCCGTCTCACCTTTCCACTTTCTATGTTGGTTAGAAGGGTAAAACGAGAATTAAAAAAAAATATCAATTTATGTGTGAGATGAAAAAATTCTCTCATATGAAAATGTGTACCCTATATTAAATGTTAAGCTATTAGAGGGAAAAATCTTAAGATTTACCCTCACATTTCTTTACTATACTGCTTATCCAAATTGAAATTAGAATATAATATCACAATAAGTGAATATAGTTGGGTTCTAATTTTATTTTTTCTGAATTTATGTGTGAGAAACTGTAGAAAATCCAACATAAAACTCTCACGGGTGATTTCACTGCCCTTAGGGTACACCACGTTAGACCATAAGAGATCGAACCTGACACCTCCCACTTCTTGAAGTGGGTTTTAATATCTGAACTATATATTTTTATTATCTATTTTAATAATTTTGGTAGTTCCTTTTAGTATTGAAGTTTGACTATTCAATTAACCTCATTTTTTTTCTCATTGAAAGTGTCAAAATTTTGTAATTTTTTTTGAGTTTGACAATATAAACAAATGAAAATTTGAGTCTTACATCTAAAAATAAACCCAAATTCAAATCCGATAATCTAAAAACAAATACAAATGCAGATCTTATTTATATTAATCCAATCCATTTTCTTCTAATCGATCATGATAATTTCCCAGTTGAAGCAGACAATTTGATTCCACACATAATTATGTATGGCTGTCAATTGTCACATCTAAGATAAGCCTTGTAAGATAGAAATAGTTCATGGGTGGACCCCACCATGAATAAATCCATTGTCATCTCTTCCTTTGCTTTAAAATGATCCCAACCATTTTTTGAAAGGTACTTGAATTTAAAATGATTGGCCATCTTATGACTTTTAACTTTCGTTTGATTTAACATTTTGGACTTTTCTTGGAAAAGAGTGAACAAACCATACCTCTCTTTGGGTAGGGGCCTAAACTTATTAGTAAACAGCCCAAGCACAAAACATGAGGACAATAGTATTCTTACTTTCTTAGGAAAACAAATTTCAAGGAAAACAGATTCCTCGGAGACATACCGACACCAATCCTTTTCAACACCATACGTGAAAGAAAAAGACCATTTTACCCAGAAAAGAGAAAAAATAAAATAATGATAAAATAATTTTTTACTTAAAGATAATGCACTATAGTGAAAATTTATAATGCATAGATCATTATTCGGGATTGAAGGATGATAAATAGATTTTATACTTGTGAAGTAAGTTATGTAATAATGTGTAAAAATGACAAAAGTAATAAATAGGATAATCTTCATATGATTTTTTCAACTTTATGATTTTAAAATTTGAGAATTTGATTGCTTTAAATCTTTGATTTTTTAAACGTTACAATAAATAAATTGAGGAGTTTTCTTTCAATTATATATTCGATAAACTTACCTATCTATTCCATCTAAGTTTCAATGATGTGGACATGAACTCATTATAAATGTTTAGTCTCTAGTTAAAAATTAGTACTTGAATCTCTCTAGAGCTACTATTGTACTTTTTATTTAGGATTTTAATTGATATAGGTTTGGTTAATATTTTGAATGTATTTTTCCATGATGTGACACAAAATTAATTATTGGTTATTTTGATATGAAAATAATAAACTCGCTTAGATATCAAAGTTGTATTTTTTAAATCTCATTACTTCAGCAATTGATGATAACATTAATTGTATTTCAAGATTTGAATTGGAGTTAGAGATTAGTTCCCAATCACTACAAACTTTTATCATTAGCCATTTTCTCCTGCACAACTATTGTATCCATGATCATATCAAAAATTAATTTAATCAAGTAAATTAAATTATAAAATAAAAAGTTTAGAATTAAAAAATAAACATAAAGTTATCTAAATTTGAAGAGCTTAAAAAGGGAAAGTCCGAAAGACACTAGAATTGAAAAGTTTGAGTATTCTGACGACTCATATTAGTGATAAAAAATTTGATGGTTAGATAGATCATTACATATATGGGCAAACTATCTAAAATCAAATTATCTTAGTCCTTAAATTTTTTATGATATGCATGGACGGATGATTTTTCGTTTAAAAAATATAACTTCATAAATTCAATCAAAATATTATTTTTTTATATACTTCTTATTAAAAATAGATATATCACATAAGATGATTATGGCCCCTAATCATCATAACACCAACATACGAAAAATCTCTAGAGGGAAGTCTTGAGTTCAAACCATGGGAACTCTAATGAAGGGTCACTTCCCATATAGGAATATATATAGAGTAAGATCTCATCGATTTATTCGGTATATACAGATAGGAGATTTTTACACACTCTGGAGTACTAATTAGGTGCGATACCTAGACACCTCCGAAACTTTAAAAAAAAAAAAAAAAACATAGGAAAGAATCTATTCTAACTTCACATCATTACCACTAAAGGCGGAACTAGAAGTTTTCTTATGCGTGGATCGATGTAAAGATTGCACTTCTTATAGGGGTTAATATGCAAATCGCTAAAACCCTTTGAAGTTTTTTATAAATATTTTTTGGGAGGAAGTTTGCATTGCCTTTGCCCGGCCTCCCTTGGTTCTGCCCCTCATCACCGTTATTTCATTCAATGTTTTTCATAACTTATATATTTATATAAAAATTGAGTAATTTTTTTAGCAGTAAAATTATGTAAAAACAAGATTTTTTTTTTTTGAATTTATGTGTGAGAAACCGTGGGGTATCTAGTGTAAAATTTATACGGATGAGCTCTATATCTCTAGGGCACACCAAGTTTAAGCTATGGGAGCTCAAATCCACAACCTTCCACTTCCTGAGGCTGGAGGCAACCAATTGAGTTATACCCATATACTCTCAGTTTTAACTTTTATTGCACCAAATCCTATGATTTTTTATTTTTATAAAATTGTAGTAATACCAATGTTACGTATGTTCTATATTTGATTGATTTTGACCTAAAATTAACAAATATTATGTAAAAATAGTTGAAATAAAAAATTACAGATTTTAAAAATAGTTATGTTAGTTGGAGCCCATTAAAAAATAAGTCTTGTACAATTCATTGACAATTTAAAATCAATATTATGCTGCCAATTTTGATTTCTACTAAAGTAAATCTTGTAATTTATAAATAAATTTATACTAATACATACATAAGCTATAGATGGTTGAGAAGTCCATATTTAGTGGGTGCAATTTTGCAGTTAGAATCAACCACTTAGGTACCGTATTTTCTTTTAAGGCACCTCCATCCAAAGTGGGTCCCACCATTTGTTGGTTTCTTAAGCAATTATTTATATAAATTGTGCACTAATCATGGATTACTTGCTAAATACAAAGTATTTCTGTATAGCTCTAGCCCAACACCATTATAGGTCTAAATAAAAAATAAAACCTATAATAAGAAATATGTTCACTATTACAATCAGCAAAATATTTCCTTCGATTCCTGCTGCTCTCCATCTCTTCCGTCACCGGCCACCATACTTGCTACAGTATAGCACAACCTGTGCTCGTTTCAGTCTTCGTCTGGCTCTTCGACATGGATCCAACTTTTGTTGGCTCAGATCTACCAAATGCTAGCATTTTTTTCTTACATGAACCTATCCGGTTTACTCGATACCTTCTTATTTCTTTCCTCCACATTTACATCTCGTACTTTTTAATTTTAAATAGTGGGTAAAATTCATTCAAAAGAAGGGCTACCCACAGCTCGAACCAGGCCAAAATTAGTCAAAATAACCGAAAAAAGAGTCTAAAAGACAAAAACCCAAAATAATTCCACATACAAGACCAACTCAGTGATATAGGTCAACAGAAATTAAAATCAATGAGCTTAGGCCGATATTTAATCATAATATTTTATTTCGGATTCATATTCAAAATAAGTGCATCAATGAGCTAAAAATAAATTTAAAGAACTAAACTCATGAAATTTTATTTACTGTCAAAATATAATTACGAAGGTCTTTCTTTTTATTAATATAATAATCATTTCAAAAAGATGATAGATCTATTAAAAAACAAAAAATATATATTTAATTAAATATAATTTATAAAAAAATATTTGAATAAATCAGATAAATTATATTTTAGAAATTATTAAGTTTAAAGATTAGAAAAATAAAATAAAATAATCAATATTTGAAGATTTTGAAAAATATAATTTAATCTAAATGCACAGAATAATATGATGAATATATGCATAAATGATCATTTCACATGGTAAAATATCCAACCAATATAGTTATATTAATATTAATGCCATTGTTAATTTATTATTAGGTTAAGAATAAAATAAACATAGAGTGGCGTCAAAGCCCAGCAAACAAACAACCCACCCACCCACGTAACCTCGCAATTCAACGGAGGACTTAACGGTGCACTGACAAAAGCGGAAAAAGATGGTCAGGCCGTTAGTTTGGTGACGGAGACATAGGGGCAAGAAAGTCTTTTATTAAAGAATGTTATTAAATTAGTCTTTGTTTTCTACGGCTCAGATTGACTACTGGTTTGACTTGTATGGCAAATTGAGGGTTGGTTTGAGGTGGGGACCACTATACCCGTCGAATCTTCTGAGAAGGAAAAGACACTGGGCCCTACTTAATGCGGGTCGCTCCACGTGTCACATCTTGCGACAGTGGCTTGTAACCTGCTTGGCTCTCTTCCTTCCTAATCGCAAGATTCATATTATGTTTCACTTCTGAAATTTAAACTTTTCGATTTTCAAAATATAAGCTGATATTGTTTTAATATGAATGGAAATAATATAATATCACCTAATATATTAAATTTTTTATTCTGATACTTTTTTATATTAAATGATTTTCTTTTTAATTCTTTAGAATTGAAATTTCAATTTCAGCTTTTTTTTTCTGAGATTTAACCCTAGTGGTTATGGTTTTAATTAAAAAAGGTAGTTTGGCTCTATAATTTAAAGGGCATGATTTTATATACAATTAATGAAAAATTGAATGATTTAATCTACTTGGAATAAAGTTTGGCATATGCAATTCTGCAAAGCTAGACAAAAAAAATGTCCTCTTATATTCCTAATTTTCAAATTTGAATTATCAACTATGTACTGAGAGATTGTTTAGTCAATATTATTTAATTCAATCAATTGATTACTAAGATGATGATGCCGATAATGATCTGATAGTGCTAATAATAATATTCCTGATTTTGAGAGACATTTTGACTAATCTCATTACACCAAATTATCTTTTGAGATATTTTGGTAATATAAATGTAATTAGGTCAATTTCTTTTGGTTATAAGCCTATATTTGAAAATATCAGCATTTTTTTATTTTCTAAAGATGCTAAAATTGTTGTATTATACCGATATTTTGGCTAAATTTTCAAAGAATTCAGTCCATTTTTACTGATATTTCAACCCCTTTTAGAAATTTTGATCTAATATTATTTTTATATTAAAATTATATAGGGGTCAAAGTGGTCAATATGATTGAGATATTATCAAATATATATATATATATATATATATATATATTTTGTCTTTAAAGGATTAAAAGATCTAGGTCTACTGACATTTTAATTTCAACTTTTAGGCCAAGAAATTTTGAATAATACAATATTTGCAGGACTTATATCTTTTGAGCAATTCTTGGAAGGCTAGAGTATTGATTTCTTATAAGGGGACTATACATTTATCATAAGTTGGCCCCATATAGTTTGATAGGATGAACGAAGGACTTCATGAATGACATGATTAAGGAATAATTCCTCCGTTCAATCAACATAACTCTATAAAATAATCTATAAAAATTAAATATCTTTCAGTTCACACGATCCTTTTAGTCGTATAAAAACTTATTCAAATCGATCTATACAACACCTAAAATATGTGTTGATAAGCTATTGTATATTTCACAAATTTATAACATGATACAGGAATAATTCTTCCATTTAATCAACATAACCTTGTAAAATAACCTATAAAAACCAAAGATCTTTCTATCCATACGATCCCTTTAGTCATACCAAAACTTACTCAAATCGAGCTATCCAACACCTAAAACATGTGTTGATAAGCTATTGTATATTTCACAAATTTATCAAACCCTAAAGTTACCATGCCAATATTTCAAGCCCTCCAAGGGGATTTGAGTGAAGCCTAGCATCTTTATGACTCAGCCTTAAAAATTTTTGTATGGGTACATAAGATTCAATGAATGTCTCTATAAAAAGGTGTCTATAAAAAGGTGTACATATTTTGCAAGAAAGGAGAGGTGTCATCCTAAAGTGTGCTAACACTTTACTAATGTAATTTAAACCTTATCCACAGTTTTAAGGATTCACCATACATACCTATAGAGTCAAGTAAACAAAGATTAGACCCATTTGGTTATATAATGTTATTACTATTTATCAACTAATTTATTTTCAAATATGTTTTACATATACTTTTATATCCATCAACTCCACTCAATGAATGTGTAATAGGACTCGTATTCATGTAAAGACCTTTTATAGACCTTCTCATCTTCATTATGAAGAGTATCACCTTTTTTATATGCTCTTTATGAAGCTCCACACACCATAATTTTATATGAAAACTGTTAAAAGAAATTAAGATGATAAATACACAAAAATACATAAGATTTATATGATTTGACTATGCGTTTACATCCATAAAGATACGAGCGAGCTCACTATATTTGAGAATAAGGTTACAATGCTCTCTTTTTTTCACAGCCCTCACAGTATATATGAATTCTCACAATCCTATAAACCCCTCAAAGATATAATATATAAATGACATCAAGTACAAAAATACAAAAATACCCTCTTGCTCTAGTTGAGATATGGTATCGAGTAGATTACAAGACATCAACACAAGAGAGAACTCTTTTATTTTCTTTCTGTATTTATGATCATTTAACTGTAACTTAAATGATAGAGTTGGAAATTAACGCATTATACATATTTTAAAAATAACTCTAATAGATGACAAATTGAGAGAAACTTATTTGAGACAATTTAGTCATACTAGCAAAAGACGAGACACGACCTTAGTGCATAGAATTAAAGGCTACGTATATTAGCTAATAGGAGGAGATATCAACCACTGAAAACATGAAAGGAATGGAAAATGAATGACAAATTAGATTGTAGAGTGACATAGTTTAGTGTATGATAGGATTAATTGAGAAGAGAAACTTGTAAAATCGACTCCAAATAGATGAGATTTTAATGGATTATGATGATGATATTTATGATAATTTAATATATTTATTCATTTTATAATAATCATGGTCATCTCTACCTTTTCATCTATTAAAAATTTACTAAAATTTTGCTTTTTTAAATTTTACTCGAGCATTCTATCTATCAAGAAATATAACCTTTGTCCTTCACAAAATACATTACGTCCTTCACACCTTCTATTTATAGATTATTTTTTTTAAAAAAAAACTCGGATAAATCAATCCAAATTGCTTTAACTCAATATGATTATAAGTCGAGCGAGTCAAAGAATTATTTTTTTTATTATTCAACTCATGAATATTTCAAGTCGATTTCTAAGTTTCAAAATTTTGTACTATCCTTGTAATCATTTAATTTTTACAAAATAACCATTTTTAGTCTTGTAAATAAATAATACCAGTGCCTGCCACATTACATCATGTTGTTAATGTCCACCACATTCTATCAGCATTTAATTGGATGCTACAGTACTACACCGACGCACATGTATGCCAATCCATCTACGGTGGGACCTACACCATATGAGAAAATCTGGACCACACCCTTCTGCTTCTGTTCTTGGGCTTAGGCTAAAGTCCAAACTCTAAATTATAATGCATTTCATTAGAATTTAGAAATGACAGATTTTTTTTTTCCAAATCCATGAAATTTCTAATGTGTTTGATTTAAAATGCAAAAAAGCTCAAAAATCATGAAGAAAACAAAATCTTTTAGAACTCCCAAAATTAGAAATAATTTTGCAAATAAAAACTGTACAAATTACATAATCTTAAATAAAGTCTCTAATTATAAAAAAAAAAAATCACCACTTTGAAAATAAAAAGAAAAAAAGAAGGACGTCCATCCTAACACGGGTAAAACTTATTAGGAGACATAGACGGATTGGACTCAGGGCCGTCTTGACTCTTTGGCCAGAAAGTCAATCGCCTTAGGCCCCTGGAGGAAGAAGGCCCCTCTTGCCGTGGCTAGGTTCTCATCCAAGTCTCTCTCGCCATGGGGGCTGAAGCTCGATGCAGCTATAAAAAGGAGTTCTTGTTTTTCTCTTTCAGACTCTCAATCTCTCTTCAACCCCCCTCTCTCTTTGCTGATTATTGGAACCCAACAATCATATATTCACTCTCTTTCTCTGACTTCTACAAGTCTTTCCCATTTCATTTCTTTATTATTTCTTAGTTTAAAATTTTAGTTTTAATTGATAAACAGTTTGGATTAATAAATTTATGACATAAGGTAGTTTTAGAAAATTCTTGTTAAAATCGAAATGAAAATTCGTTTTTAAACTCAGATCGGTCGAAATCCCTCTTCTTTCTCTTTCAGATTTTTGTAAATTATTCTCATATTAATCCTTTTATCTATTTTACTTCTTGATTTAATGCTAATCTCAGTTTTAATTAAAACCAGTTTTAATCTCAAAACTTGTTAAGATTATTTTCAAAAGACGTTTAAAACCATGAAAGTAAGTCCAGAAAACCCTTCTCGTTGTTATTCATCCATCCCCATTTCGCCTTTTAGGTAGGTTTTCCTTAAATGTTTTGTTAAATTTGATATTGTAAATAGGATTGAAAAAAAAAGAAGGAAATGATTTGGGTTTTTTTTTCACTGCCATTATTCAGCTAATTGATTGTAAATTATTCAGATTATATATATATATATATATATATTTATTTATTTATTTATTTATAAAGATAAGAGCATTAGAGAGAACTCATTTCTCAATCTCTGTTTGCACTTCACCCTACTTAGTATACTGATCTTGTAAAGTGTTCTTATTCTGTTTTAAATGCTGAATATTCTAATTTCACTGGGATGAATATGCTAATAGGATGGAAAAAAAAATGATCTGTATTGTTGGTCTCTTGATCTTTTTAAGTTAAAAAAAATTATTATCTAGAATAATTTATTTTATTATATATAATTAAAATTTTAATTAAATATTACTTATACTAATATGTTAAATACTAAAAATGACTCATTTAGATTTTTTGCCTTAGGCCTCAACTTGTGTCTAAATGGCCTTGATTGGACTGACATTCTTATTTTATGCCTATCGGTGTACCGCATCAAGTACTGGTGTACCGATATGCAGAACATAGCAGAGCGGCGTATTTTCGATACATCGTAACTTGATTAACGACGCACCAGTATGAGTAAAATGGAAATTTTACTCTAACTCGTGTCTCCTGATGGATTTTGTCTTTGTTAACGTTGGACAAAAAGAAAATCCAACAAAGAGTGAGAAGAGGTTCTCACTCAAAATCTTAGATGATCTGCACTTTCTTTTCACTTTAACAGAGCATTAAAAATATATTTCATTCATATATCTCTCTCTTTCTCATTAGCAAAGCTTGATATGTTCTCATCCTATTCATACCACATCTTTCTACCAAAACCCATCAAGGAACAAGTATAAGGAGCCCAGGAATTTTTTTGAAAAATAATGAAAATTTTGGTCTGGTTGAAGATGATACATAGAGCAGTGGCCCTCACCTCTTGACTTTTCTTTGCCCCTTGAATTATTTTCCTTTCTCTCTGTCTCTCTCTTCTCATCTTTATCATTTGATAATTCTACCATCAAGACAAAGAAGAAGAAGAAGAAAAAGCACAAAGAAATGCTGCAAGAGCAAGGACTTGGGATGGAGATAGGAATGGGAGGGATGTTGAGATCCATGGACGAAGCTTCGACGGCGGCCGATCAACAGCGGCAAATTAAATCGGAGATCGTCAACCACCCTCTTTACGACCAGCTGCTTGCGGCCCACACCGGTTGCCTCCGTGTCGCGACTCCGATCGATCATCTTCCCCTTATCGACACTCAGTTTGCGCAATCTCAACACCTTCTTCGAGCCTACCGATCTCATCCCATCAACCAACTCCTCTCCCCTCTTGAAAAACAAGAACTAGACAACTTCCTTGTAAGAATCAAACATCACTTATCTTCTTTTTCCAGCTTTTTTTTCTTTTTTATTATTATTATTTATTATTATTTTTGTTTCTTTCAGACGCAGTATCTATTGTTGTTGTGTTCTTTCAAAGAACAGCTTCAGCAGCACGTCCAAATTCATGCGGTGGAAGCTGTGATGGGTTGCAGAGAGATAGAGCAGTCATTACATGCTCTAACGGGTATCTTCTCCATTTTCCTATTATCATTTGATTGCTTGCACTTGCAAGTAATTTTTAGAAAAAAAAAAAAAAAAATTACTTTTCCAAAGTATTGAATTGAATTTGATGTTTTACTGTAATGGTTGGAGATTTGGGTTCAACATATTAGTTGAAACAATAAATATTAATTATAAAGGAGTAACTTCCTCCTTTTTATCTAATTTTACTTCTCAATGTTCACGTACAACATGCAACGGGCAGTTTTGCTAAAAGGAAATAAATAAATAAATCATGGAACAAACATGAAATTTGAAAACTCTAAAATAATAATGTTATTTGAGATGGATTATTTTGTGCTTGAAGCATGGGTGAAAGTGTATTAAAAGATACAATTATTTTCTTTTTTAATTTTGATGATCAAGGGGTCCAGACCTTTTAGAGCCTCTATATATCTATATATATCAGGTAACTCACTGGGGATACTTATTTGAGGTGAAGTGAAAATAGAACTCAGAACTCCGATTTCATGAGATTAATTTCCTTGACCATCACTCTAATCCCTCCAGATTATAGAAGACTTCTCTCTTACAACATTATTCAACTTTTTCAAAATTTTATTAAGAAGATAGTCAATCAAATGACTTCTTTTAATTTTTTTTTTTTAAAAGTTCATACTATTTTATAGTTTTAAATTACAAGAGAAATTCTCTTAAAAGTTTGATAATCAATTGCAATTATTTGAGATAGATCCTACTTTAAATGTTGCAAATCTTATAAATTTGTATTTTATGTAGGGTTTGGGAGTTGGGGTGGTGAAAATGGGCCCCATTTAATAGTGTTTTAGTTGAGAGAGGTTAGTTATGTTAGGTAAGGGTGATGGGAAGGCACAGAGACAGAACATCTGACCCTATGCCTATGTTGCTTTCCTTAATGCCATTCTTTTGTCTACTTTGCTTCTGCAGAATTTTTATTTACTCCATTAAATATAGTTAATTGTAATTAAAATAATTTATTGTTGTTGAGAACAGAATATTACAGTTCAAATTAGTAGCAGCAAAGAAAGAATGATTTGAACCCTTTGTCATTGCTTAAGTTCTGACTCATTCCATAAAAAATAGGACATTGATAATAGATAATTAAATGATGAACTGAATTCAAATCGAGAAGTAGAACTTTAAAAGCCGACTTCATATAAAAATTAAAGAATTAGATTCAACTTTATGATATTCATGGCAAATAATATAGGGTACTGTTTATCAATTTAAAATGCATCCATCTGCGAAAACCTGTTGTTGCAGGAGTAACACTTGGAGAAGGAACTGGTGCTACCATGTCTGATGATGAAGATGATGCACAAATAGAGTATGCCTTTGATACTGGTGTTGATGGACATGATATGATGGGATTTGGTCCACTGCTTCCTACTGAATCCGAGAGATCTTTAATGGAAAGAGTGAGGCAAGAGTTGAAGATTGAGCTAAAACAGGTTTTCTTCTTGTTTCACCATTACACCTCAATCCACCATTTTAATTGATTTGAATATGGGCCCCCATCCTAACACAGGTAAAATCTTTTAGGAGATATGGGATGGAGTGAAATTCTCATTTTAACTTTACCGGTGTACCGTTTATCAAGTACCAATGAACCGATAACACGCCATTCTGCATGTATATATTCTCCATATCGGTTCACCGTTACTTGATTAATGGTACACCGATAGAGGTAAAATATGAATTTAACTTAATTTCGTGTCTCCTAAAAGATTTTGCTCGTGTTAGGATGGCCGGCCTTTGAATATATAACTTTTACGATGGTAACATGATTAGTGTTGGGTTGCAAACGAAAATCTCACATCGATTGTGAGGGAGAAAATTTAAGAACTTATATGGGCTAGGGTCTGCAATGTTTATGATCACAACAAAAAAATTAAGATGAGTTCTTATTCACTGCAGGGTTTTAAGTCACGAATCGAAGATGTGAGAGAGGAGATAATGAGGAAGAGAAGGGCCGGAAAGCTGCCCGGAGATACTACTTCAGTACTAAAGAACTGGTGGCAACAACACTCAAAATGGCCATATCCAACCGTAAGTGAAACTGAATCTACGGTCCATTTCATTTTCACACTCATAAATTATCTAAAAGCATAAAATATTAAAAAGAAAAGAAAAGAGAGAGATTGGCTGACATAATATTTTCTTAAACTTTGGTTTTTAATGAGTTGTCTTAATTTTTTTCTAAGTCGAGTTGAAAACTCATCCCACTCGCTCAACTCAATTGAATTTTGTCACTAATGTGTTTTTATACTCTGGTATTAGTAAATTCTATACTGCGTTGATGTATTTGCATGTTTGAATATGGAATGAATTCAAGCTACTCATTGGCTGTAAAAGATATATCATTGATCAGTTTTCGTTGGGATCACACCGTGATTTAAGTATTGACATTAAATATTTATTACTTATAAATTCATAATTGATTCATTCAATCTATATTTTGGTAGATCTTTTATTAGTATATATTTTTTCTAATCTAAATGAGTCAGAGTGATGGCTACGAACCCGTTTCAGAAAGTGGGAATCTTGAGTTCAATTTCCATTCCACTCCAAATGGCCACTCCGTATATAATTAGGTATGTGTGGGTAGAGAGGCTTGCATATGCCCTGAGGATTAATCGAGTGCTCTAAGAGATCTAGACATCTTGATCATAAATAAATAAATAAATATATATATATATATATATATATTTTTTTTTTTTTTTCTAAACAGGCTATCTATACACTCATGACCCAACCAAAAAATTGTACAGTTAGAGGGATCATTTCTCTCTAGATATTTGAAGTTTTAATATTTAGAAAATAGGATTTATTTTTTGGAACATGGGTATCCCCACCATATATTGGAGGAGAGATTAATCCCATGAGCACTTGTAAACCTCTCAATCCACACACACTTTTTAAGTCGATGAGAAGTAACCTCATAGAGAGTAGTCCAGAAGAGTTTGAACGTGAATTGAACTCAACACCTCACTTATGAGAGCGGAGCTTCTTCATTATCCGACCAACCTCCTCTAAATTGAAAATAGGACTTTAACAAGTTCTTGGAAGGCACTAAATTAGATGCGAATATACTAAAAATATACACTATTTAAGTAGATTTCCATCTCCCTAAATTCAAACATTTAATTTTGAGCCCCTCCAATCTCTATAAAATATAAAGTCTTTTGCTTTGGTGACAAATGGTCTCTTCTTCCTCCCATGACAACCAAACAACAATATTTGGATATGAGTAGATTTTCTCTTAATTTTCTAAATTTTAAAATTTAAAATCTTCAGATTTCCAAACTCAGCTAATATATTTTTTTTTTCATGTGTATGAAGGAGGAGGACAAGGCAAAATTAGTGGAGGAGACAGGTTTGCAGCTGAAACAAATAAACAACTGGTTCATTAATCAAAGAAAGCGCAACTGGCATAACAATTCTCAATCTGCTACCAATTTGAAATCCAAACGCAAGAGATAGGTCACTTGATCCAATTCAATCCTTCCATACCACATATACTGACAAACATACATATATAAACACATTTTTCTTGGATTTTTATATAAATAATTAGATGCTTGATTAAGGCCAAATATCTTAGATTAGCACACAATTGAAATGGCCATGATCAGATAATGTAATGTGTGCCCATGTTTTTGGTGGTTGTGATCATATAATGTAATGTATAGAAATTACCAAGGCAATGTGTTTGTTTCATTTTGCTCCAAGATTAAATTCCAAATCTAGTACAAACATAATGAATTGTTATTTTGTCTTTGAAGCTTAGATCCAATTGTTCATATGTTCATTTAATGCTTGATTAATCATGAAAAATAATAATATTTATTCAAAAGTTTGTTTCTATTTGAAAAATAACTTAAGAGAATCTATCCATCTATTCAACCTTTTTTTTATCATAAGATGAGTCTCACATTGAATTGTAAGAACAGCTAGCTGTTAAATTCGAGCATCTACTAGATGCTCCCTTCTCACTTTGATTATAACCCATGACAAAAGATCCAACCAAATCAAAACTTGATACCTAATCCATGATCTATTCCATGACTCAAGCAACCCAATCCATACCCAACCTATGACTCCACCAACTTGTCTCATGAGTCTATGACCAATAGCCAATATAACCCAACTTATAATTCAACATAATCAACCTGGCTAATGACCTAATCCAACCTAAATTTGATACCTAAATACTCCACGAACCATCAACCAACCTAACCCAACTTAGCGGATGAATTTTTAGATTAAATTGAAACAATTAATACAAGCCTAATAGAATTGCATTACTTATTATATAATATTACTATTTCCCACACAATATAACTATCATCATCATCAATATCATTATCTAAAATCAGCCAATTGAGTGAGATAAATGCCATTACCACTTGACAATAAAAAAGAATTTCATAAATTAAAAAGGATTGGAGTGCTAAGTTCGATTACTACTACACCCCGAAAGGCCATTCTATGTAAAGTTACTTGCCTACTCGGTGTCTAGGTAAGGAGGCTTGTACATCCCCCTGCTCTAAGAGGCCTTCACATAAAAAAAAAATCATTGATGAACCATAGTGAAAACTTTTATTGCAATAAAAAATAAAAAATAAGAAATTAATAACTACGAAGTACAAAATCTAAAAAAAAAAAAAAATTCTATGAGAAAATCATGTAGGAAATCAAATTCCAATTAAAACATGGCTACACAAACACGCCGTTCAAAGTTCAAACTAAAATTTCAGACCTGAAGTTCTCCAAAAACAATCCAAATGGTATAACCTCTAGAGTAGCAATTTTAAAATTCAACCGAATTCCATTCCATAGGGTTTATAGATTTTCCGTATGGAATTGTGACATTGAAATTTCGAAGCCACAGTCATGTCAGATTTGTAGTTCTTAAATACTAGCCACCCATTCCGACCCAACCAAACTGTTGTAGGCATTCTCCAAATTTCAAACAGCAAAACTCGTTAATTTATGAATTTGAAGAAATATGAACTCTGCTGAGATTTTCAATAGACCCTATTTTCTATTCTTAGTCTCATTTTCAAAGATATCTAGAGGTGTTCATTTGATCGAATCCGAGCTCAACTTAAATAAATAAGTTTGTACAAGGTTTTTGTTTGACAGGTCTGGCTCAAGCTTTTACTTAAAGCCCAACAAGGCTCATTGGACTTATGGCCCATTTATTTTTTAATATAATTTTTGTTTTCATTTTATAAATTAAAAATATAACCATATATATTGATAGAAGACTTAAAGACCGATAATCTATTAAAATTTTAACTCAAACATCAATTTCTAACTACTTAATCTTAACGGTAAACAATGTCTATCAAATTTGACTCTCAAGATCAAGTGGCTAAAATTTAAATTATGAATTGAAATTTTAACTGATGGTAAAATATTTGAGTACTTTCAATTTATACAGTCAAGATACAAAACACAGATTTTTTTTTTAAATGGAAAATGGTGAAATGGTACAAAATAAACAGGCTTTAAACTACAAGCTCAGGCTTTGACTTTAAAAGTTCAATGGGCTTTGGATGGATTCGTATTTTTGTAGATATAAACGGGTTCAGACTTTTCTTTACAAAGTCCGACCCGTAAACAGGCCTAAAGTTATCAGTTGTTGCATCCCATCTGTAGTGACTAGTGTTGCAAGATCAAACATAAAAACATTATAGCTCAAGATAAAAAGGAAACACAACTTTATTATGAAATACGTACACATGAAACTGCCAATTGTGCTCATCATCCAAATCTTAACACAGTGAAATTCTAGTCACCTTATAAAACATGCACACATGTCTCGTCCTCAGTACATAAAAATGAAAAGTTGCCAATATCTATAAAATCATGAACACAATATAATAACCAGCTTAATGTGGAGATATTTCAGAAAATAAACATAACCAGTTCAATGCTCCTTCCGAACTCCAAGAATCTAGATTACATGAAAGCATCGAAGCACTTTACTTGTACACCACCAGCATGCATGTCATGAAGAATCACCTGGGAGGGTAAACTGGTTGGGGATAGCCTGGGGGAGGGTAGGCAGCTGGAGGATAGCCATGAGCTTGCGGTGGTGGTGGATAGCCATATGGCTGTCCATATGCCGGTTGAGGTGGGTATCCAACTGCAGGAGGGATAGGTTGATCTATTCGAGACATCTGCTGAAAGGGGGGCACTGCCATAACGGGTGGTGGTCCAAACTTACCATCTCGTTTATCCATTTCTACCTTGTGCTGTGTCTGCAGTACTCCATGATGACGACAATCAGCTAGACATGCACATATTGTAAAAACAAAAAATAGTTCAAGTGATTCAATATTTGCCCCTTGTGTCTAAATTCCATTACACCATTCCCTTACGAGTGGAATTCGTGTACGGAACCGGATCATTTAGTGGCCTCACCCATAGTAAGCTGTGACAAAAGAAACAACTGTGGGATAATCTTGATGGTGACATGAATACTTTCACCATTTAATGTTGCTGGTGGATGCACTTTTTAACCATCCAATGGCTAGATCAATCAACTGGAGTAGATTTTCAGGGAATAGCTGTCAACAATTTTGCTCAGCAGATGAGGGGAGGGTTCAATTCCAAAACAATCATGTTATGTGCATGGAGATGGAATGAGTGACAAGCATGTTTGGCTAAGACAGGTTTTCCTATTTCTGTAATTCCATAATTGTTCATAAATAAATTGTGATTTGCACGTACCTGCATGCATGCACAAACCCTGCAAAGCAAATTCAAGTAGGAAAATAGTAAGATATTTTGGACAGTACTTGTCTAAGTATGTTGGATGTGGAAGTAAGGAGTTACGTGCAATAGACAGCATCAGACAAACAGGACAGTATCTGAGAAGCCTCTTGAATTTCATCACTTCCAACAATCATTGCAACAATGGAAAATATGCAAGCAATTTGTTGGAGGCAGAACATGAATCCCTGTTACCAAAAAAGAAAAAAATAAATAAAGATTGCAAGTACATAGATAAATGGATAAAAAGACTTCCTTTCTTTTAGTTGTGTGTGAACATGTGAGAGAGAGAGGGAGAGAGAGATACAATAATGCAGTTATCGCACTGCGTCGTCTGTATGTTGAATTCATCTTGCAACAGAAAACGGGTTGAAGCAACTGAATTTCCAAAGCACAGAAAAACCTGATTGATTGAATAAAAAACATGTTAAATGAGGCGTGAAACAAGTATTCAAAGAGACTCAGGTTAAAAAAGGTTTGATCAAAATGTGATCAAGAGGCAGGTAAATGATATGTGGCTCCATTCAAGGTCAAAAAGGGAAGCTAAAAATTTACTGATCATGGAACTTGTATAGGTTTCCTCAGATATTGACATAGAGCAGATTTTGCTCCAGCAGAAAGATTTGCCTCTTTTTTTCCTTTTTCCTTTCTTTTCTCTTTTAATGATAGCATAAAGATTTGCCTTCATTTTTAAGATAACAACATTGCCTTCACATAACTGCCATAACACATGTTACAGACACGGCTTTTTGACCTATGAAAAACTTTCTACCCATTTTAACTCAAACAAGCCACTAGAGTTCAGTCCAAAAAGGACAGAACAAACAAGAGAAAATTTAGTAGTTGAGCACACCATTTCTAGATCCTTAAATTATAAAAATCAAGTGAACACAGAGACACTTCTGCAAGTGCCAATCATAGTTGAGCACTACTAAACTGGGACAACCTTGCTCTATCCAAAACAGGTGAAGCCATTGTGGAATACAAAACCAAATCCATTGCATCTTGTTTTAAACAAGAACTCAACTGAGTTCCTCATTTTGGTCATGTAAGGAGACACATAACGGGTACCCAGATGCTAAAATTAATATAAAGGGAAAAACGTGTTGAGAATAGACTTGGAGCATAGCACTGACTAACCCCTTCTTATATAACCTTGTGCAGCTGATGAAGAAAAGAGATTTCTTGTTTTAGGCCCATTTGCACGTCTAGAATAGAATGTCGGAAAGACTTCAATTGCAAAGTCAAATTTATGGCACAGAACAGGAACTGTCATTCCTTATTATTATACTATTGTTCTTCTCTTTTTAAGACAAATTATCATTCTTCTTTTATTCAAGGTTAATGAGAATGTGTCAATAAAAGAATTTAGAAGGGCCCATGAGATGCACCGCACCAAAATAGAAGAGCAATCATAAGAGCACAAGATTAGGTTCACATGACTGATCTGAAAGGGAAGACACCAATCAAAAGGAGAACAAGATTTGGGTTCTAACCCCCAACGGAGTCCGGCATCAATAAAAGGAACTGTGTGATATAGTCCCAAACAAACTGCATAAGACAATGGTTTGGTGTAACCCACCAAAAACAAGAGAGTACTCAAGACAGAACAATAAGATACACATGACTCCATGATCCAAAAAGAAGGATGCCGATCCAAAAGGGAACAGAGATTTGGGTTATAATCCCAATGGAGACCAGCATCAACAGAAGGAACCATGTGGTGTGCACCACAAATACACAAACCAACCAAGCAACGCAAAGGTTACAAAATATATATAAGAGAGGAGATGCAGGTCCCTAAGGCACAAGCAACAAGGAACAGGGCATCTAATCCCCAAAATAGTGAATGCCAAACCCCAAGGATGGAATCTGTTACTCTGTAATGTTGGGTTGCATGCATTGTTTGGCAATTGCTGCAGACCTCAATGGATCTTGAACCAAAATGTTTGGTGGCTGCTCAAAATTACTGTAATATTAGTACCATATAATGATAGTCTAGTACTTGTGTGCACATTTCGGAAGTAACCACCCACCATATGATGGGACATTTGGGAGGAAAACCAAAGAAAATTTTTTTTGAAAGGTAAAAACCAAAGGATTTTTCAGACAAGGCATCCACCTAGAAGTGTGTGTTAACAAATAATAACCATTTGTAATACAACAGGGAGCATTGGCAAAGGAATCCAGGGAGAATCAATGCTAGGTGCATTCAGGGCTATAAATAGAGCTAGGGAATGGATGGCAGTGATTTGCAGCAATTGCTAACAAACATTGGTGAAAACCCAAAAGGAAACATGGGGCCTCTCTAACAAACATTGGTGAAAACCCAAAAGGAAACATGGGGCCTCTTTATCTTTCAGAAAAAAACATGGGGCCTCTTTCCAAGTTCAACCATCTAACTATCATCAAAGACATATGTCCCATCTATTTGGGCCTGCTTTCCAAGTTCAGCCATTCCACTATCCTTCAAACAATCATGTTCTCTGTCTAAAAACAACCTATCATGTCTTGTATTACCAACACCACATAAATCCATGTCTGTAATTGTCTCTCACTTTCAGTACTTTCTACTTCTGATCCTTTGATTCTTCATACAGTGATTCTTCCTAGTGTTATATGGATGTCTCCAAACGTATGTTAAATGACATGCCGTCATCTTTATTATTTGATTGTTTTGGATAGGTTTATATGTTAAATTTTAAATTGTGTTACTTTACACTTGAATTTTATCCGAGAGAGAGAGAGATGGCATGTGTGCCTAAACAGTCATAATTTAGTGTTAGTGATAAATTTAACATAAATTACAAAGTTTATCATGTGTAACCAACCATGGACAGCAGAACACCTTTTTACTCTTTACACTCGAATTTTATCTAATTTTATCAGAGACACAGACACAGAGAGTAATATTAGAACAAAACCAGGTATGAAATGTGGAAAGTGCTTCCCTATCCCATGTCAGTTATTTGTCTGTGTTAGTGCATAATCTTTACTAATAAAACTCAAATATTTTAGTATTACCTAATTATCAATACACATTTAGAGACATGTAACCATCCAATCAAATTTCTTTAAAACTCTTAGCCTCACACCCATTTTCTACTCATGCTTTGTTATGGGACCCCAATGGACACCATCTTCACCTATTGGATGAGAACACCCCACCCCAAAACTAATGGTTTTGTATATGATTAAGGTGTGTCCCTTGAATCTCCACCCAACGATGTTAGCTTGGATTCACCACCACCTACCCTCTTCCAACCAAAAAGAAAAAACCCATGGGCAATTTCTTTTCATCCATGCCTATTTGTGTATTTTATAATCAAATTGAACACCAACCCCCCCCCCCCCCCCCCCCCCCCCCCCCCAAATGAAGTCATATACCACGTGATAGTATGCACCTATACATTGCTTGGAAAGCTAGCTTAAACTCATTCAGACTCCATTTATCAGAAATGACTCAACCAAAACATTGGCACTGGACACAGCTTAATGGTGAAACCTGATATTTGTACCAAATGAAATAGAAACTAGATTATTCGGCTTCTTGAAAAAAAATACTAATTTCTAATATTTTTAGCTATCTGCTCTAAGACGTTGATTTTGATCCATTCAATAGTTTCTACCTACCTGACGGCCTTAAATCTGATGTCTGAAATTGTCATGCTGCATATTTATAAGATGTATTGTTCTATAGTTAACCAAATGCTAAAAACCAGCCTGTAGGAGCAAGAGACCCTGGTACGAGAGATATGATGGACGAGATGGTCATCCCATGCTTTCTTTGTGCAACTTATCTTCCACATGGACTCAAAAGCACCATTTTAGTCTAGTCTGTTGCTTAGATCATATAGCTATGGTTGAATAAAATGATAGGCCATGGAAGAGGGGTGTACTAACTTATTTTACACCCAAGTGCAGTGTAATAGCACTCATATAGAATTTTTCAAAATACTTCAAATAGTAATGTTAAATTGTTTTAAAAAATAAAAGGACTTGAATTATGATTTAGCTGAATTTTGTTGTTAAAAGAAAAACTATTAAAGTTTTTTTTTTTTAAGATTTCACTACCATATTAGATTGGAAAGAGAACAAGGTGCAAGGAAATTTACGAAAGCTTTCAAAAAAAAATTAAAAAAAAAAAGTGAATAGAGATTCAATAAATTTCCTCGATCAGTCATTTCTAAATCTTTTTTATTTGGAAGCCTCATCTCTTGCTTTGAACTAGAAAGAAAATTTTTAAATAACACACATGCATAGAAGTACACGCCCTATAAGTACAGGTCAAATATACATGAATGATTGAAGTATCCTCCTGAAAAAAAAGGGCAAAATGCCACAATAAATGCTTTTGATATAAGTACTAAAGAGGGAATTACTAATTGAAGACCACAAAAGCACATTTTTTTGAAGAATTGAGAGATTGTTCACTCAAGGTACCAAGAGAAGGGAGAACACAATAAGGAACAGAGATAGTTGAAGTGACATGTTAGGCTGTTTAATGACGATTTGGCATTAAATAGGGATGCATTAAGAAGTGAAAACAATAAAACCACTCCCAGGGATGGGATAAGGCTTCAATAAGGACGATGATGATGAAACAAATACCTATATGCACCATGTAGAACACCACACAAACCATGCTCACCTACACAAATGACATAAAACACAAATCCAAGCCATTGCCATCTACACACACTACGTAAAACATGGTCCGAGCCACCGCTCAACACTTGCTCATGAATTAGAAATTTAATCAAGACAATAAATAAATAAAACAGCACCACAATCAAAAGGTTGAGGTTACAGACTTTCTCTAGCATGTATGAAAGAGAGTGAAGTACAAAAATGAAATCAAATTCATTTAATGTAGGTTAAGAAAGACCCATTTTAATTACATGCAACAACATAATTGTCCATTGGACGAACAACAGCAAACTCTTCCCTCTATTACATCTAAGAATCATTTCCAAAAAGGAACATAAGTTAACTGCTGTTATATCTCATCTTTTTTTTTTTGAAACAGTAACAAAGAATTTCATTACTTCATGTAAAGAATACAAATGAGATAACTGCTGTTATATCTTATCAATTATCATTCGATTCAAAAGAAGGGGCAAAAACTATTTATTCTTTAACATAATACCTGTAAGCAAACAAAAAAGCATAAAGTCTTAAATCAATCAAAAAATTCCATCACACATATAAAATTAGGTCTATAGCAGGACAACAATGCAGTGAAAAGCAGAAAAGCATAAAAAAAATTCATACCTCAGTGCAGAGACAAAATTCAGGACATTGACTTTCTCCACACCTGCCACTGCATGGCATATATCCAGCACAACAGACATACCTAAAATAATAAAACAATCAGAGTATATTATGCCCAAACCTTGCAAATGTGATGCAGAGAATGAAAAGAATAAAATGGTGAATAGTTTACCTTGACATATCATTATAAAGGGCCCGTTTCCGAAGTAGGTATGATACACAAGGTCCACTACAATGACACAGTGGATTAGAGAGGCTAAAATCCAGAGATCACCATATGCATGATCTTGGTATCAAAGCCAGTAAACCAAATAATAATACAAATTGTAAATGAATGCACTGTACAATAGATGAAACAAGAGAACTCAAGCCTTTTCTTTTGAAATGATAAAAAAAAAATGAAATGAAAATGCAGAGAAAGCTTGAACCTTTAGCATTGTGACAACTGGATGGAGGGGTTAATGTTGCAATGATGACAACAAAGATGATAGTGATTATGGAAGAAGTGATGAAAGCTGGTCCACTTTGTGCTTATGAAATAAGCAAAGGTGAGTGTCATATTCTTTTTGCTCCTTTGTTGTATTAGCTAATGTAGTTGTCCCCTTGTATTATGAGCTCCTTATGCTTTTCGTTTTCAGTAAATTGAGAGAGAGAGAGAGAGGGGAGAGAGAAGGTGATCAGATTTCTTTTTCTTTTTTGTTTAGAGTTTAGAGCTAACAGCAACTTGCATACATTCATGCCCATACCTTTGTTCGATCTATCCTTCAACAATAACTCATGCATCTCTCTCTATCCCAATTTCTTCTTTTTAAAAAAAAAAAGTGGCTAAAGCCAAAGCCTTCAATTCTTTTATGCCAAAGCCATTTCCTACCAAAGATTTATTTTTGTTTTCAATCCTAGGCACATGCTTTCCTTCAGTCAGTAAAC